>CM035837.1:371533804-372889429 GCA_020510985.1 Pholidichthys leucotaenia
TAGATTTCCAGAATGATGAGATTTTGCAGCATTTCCAAAACATATGCGAGTGGTCTGCATTTTGAGGTCACATCCCCTCCAGCATATAGATTGGGTATTTGTATACTTTCCTTGAATCTGTGGTGTAATGAAAAAGCGAATCAGGTTTTTCCATCCAAATTCCCTCCATGTTCTTGAATTTGTTGACGTGTGTTGTGTTTTCCATATTTCCTGCCAGCTTTCTTCTGTTATGTTTAAATTGAGTGTCACCATGGGTTGAGATGCCGTCTCGGCACTGAGCCCATGTTTTCCCTCATCCCTGCCTCCCATTGAGCAGCGTCTCAGCTGGCCCCCAGCTGGCAGCATTATGGACGGCTGGGGCCAATTAGTCTTCATCAGCTGGGGCGCTGCCAATGAGGATAAATAGGAGCAGCCTCGATGACTCGGGGCTGCGACATAAGCACTGCTAGGCTGAAGCCCCTTCGTCTGGTGTCAGCCTCAACTCCCCTTGCAGCATTCCTGTGTTTGTATCCCGCTGTGAGGATGTACGTCTTGCTACCCCCACGTCCGGTACGAGCTGCTTACCTCTGCGCTGTGCAACCTGTGAGTGTACCTCTGCATGAGTATCTGTGCTCTCCTCATCCCTTATCCCTTACCCAAAATAAACCATCTCGACTCACTGGCTTGTCCCTGGCTCTGATTGCCCGGCTCCCTAGAGCCGGATATGACAGTATGTCGCAGCCAGAAGAGTTGCCGGCGGCCGTGAGTCGCTGTGGAAATGTACCTTTCTGTCGGGTGTCAGCGCTGCTAGCATGCCGTTTCCCAGGAGTCACTTCCGGCGCCAGGGCGACGAGCTAAGGTCCATCTCGGAGGCTGTCGACGGGACATTCTTCACCCTGCACGACGCCTCCAACGCGAGACGCTGGCATCCGGGCCGTGCTGAGGAACTCCTGGACTGTCACCCTCACTCTCTGTACCATCTGGAGGACAGTGCCAGGATAGACGTTGCAGGTACACAGCGAGAGAAGCTCCACGGGGTGGATGGAAATCCCGGCAGGGAGTCGAAGTGGGCGACGTCTTTCCCCGCTTCGGAGTCCCGTTCCTGCCGCCATTCCAGTCCGGGAGTTCGCGCCAACCAGAGGACTTCCCCCGACCTGCGCCACGTCACTCGGGATTCCCTTCTAGGAGCCGCAGCTGACAGCAGTTATGTCCGGGGTCGAGTGGCTGTCGCGAGCTCTACTGTGTTTCCTGTCACCACCTTCAGGCATGTGGCGGCGGCAGTGAGATTGATGGTGAGGACTTCAGGGCTACGAAGCTTTCCCGTGCTCGACGCCTTCCTCGTCTCGATCTCCGATCTGGAGCGGCGAATCCTGGGTTTCCCCCTCGCTTCGTCCCCTGGGAGTAGTCGTCATCACATCGCCGAGTCACCTCTGCACGAACCTCGTCCGGATCCAGTTCTGGGTCATCGTCAGGACCGTTCCTCCCACGCAGCTGTCATCCCTTCGCCTCGTCAGTGTGGAGATCCTACAGCCTCGTCCCCTGAGCCTCGTTCCCCCGCTGTCATTCCTGGACATTCGGGCTGGCTCACCCCGGCTGTTTCCCCCTCCTCCTCGACGCGCTTCCTGACCGCTGTGTGTGCCTGGAATCCCGGCCTGGTGAGCTCTCTGCTGGAGACAACGCGAGCGATCCTCAGACGAATTCCCGGGGGGTCCTCCGTTATCGCCGGGCGGGGAGAGGAAGAAGCAGATTCCACTACAGCAGGCGATACTCAACCTCCAGGGGGCAGGCAAGTCATTGTTTTTTCACACCTGCTTAATGATTTGCTCTGTCACATCCCTGGAGGAGAAGTTCAGGGTTCGCAGCTCCCTGAACTCTCCCCACCTGCTGTAACCTGTTTTCCTAATCCCGCATCCTCTGTGTCTCTCTCCGCCGAGCGGTCCCCGGCTCCGGGTCAACGTGGTGGGATATGGAGAGGGCCTGTGGTTCCGCAGCTACATTGCGGACGGAGGAGGGGGACTGACTGCTGCGTGGAGTCTACGCTGACGACTGAGCGTCCCTGGGTCTCCACGGAGGAGCGGTTCGGTCCAGCGGGACGAGATTCTTCTGGCTTCACGCCGAGTGGGTCGTCGGCGGGGTTACCTGAGCTGGAGGGATCTCAAGCTGCGCTGACCATCGTGCTGGCTGCGGGGCCCGACGCGGCTAGATGGGAGCCTGACAACGACCTCCTGACGACGGATCCTGGATCTTCGCAGTCCTGGACGGCGTCAGAACCCGAGATCAGGCGAGTGCTCTCCTTTCTTTTCTCTCTTTTTATCTTTGAGCACTTCAGCCTATCTCCAGGGGAGACGAGCAGGGTGCAGCCGCCCGCTGCGTCTGAGCTCGTCTCGCCGGGTTCTGGCGCTGCCGGTGATCCTGATCCCGATTCTGTTTTCTCTTCTGAGCCTTCTTCCAGGGTCACCGGCGAGGAGTTGCTGTTCCTCGTGGTGCTGGAGGGTCCGGGTTCAACGTTGGAGGTCGGTTCTGGTGCAGTGTCCAACGTGGGTTCGCCCGAGACCCAATCGGGGTCCAACGTGGGTTCGCCTGAGGCCCGATCGGGGTCCGACGTGGGTGCTGCCCCAGTGTTGTCCAGGTCCGGTGAGGAGGTGGCCGTTTCCCTGAGGCCCGCCGCCCTCGTCATCGGCTCTCCCCTGAGCCTCTTCCACCGGGATCCGCTCTGACCCTTCGTCCGTCTCAACGGTCCTGGTGGTTGAGTGATGCGGGTCGACGACCCGACCCGCAAAACTTTCGGTTCGGCGATCTGGTTTCCCCCCACTGGTCTGTGTTTGCCTTTGGGCGGCCTGGTTTGGCAGCCGTTGGACTGGATTCCTGGGATCTGGGTCCAGAGTTCGCCGTCCGAACACTTCTCTTTCCCTGATTCGCCAGCTGGACAATGGGCGGGGAGATCTCCGGAGCCATCTCGGCCATTTTTGGACTCTGCCTGCCATTCACCTCGGGTGTCACTTTTTCTTTTGTTATTAAGGTCACTCGGGTGTAATGTGTTGTCCTGTTGGTGGATTCGTTTTTATAGTGCTGTGCGTTTTCCTTCCCTCGTACCCAGCATTTTATTTTTTGTACCATGTTTTTAGTCTCGTTTTTGCATTGTAGAGTTATGTTTTGTTCCCTTTCAGACCATACTCTGCAGTTGCCCATTCATTCCAGTCACTTTCATTTCTTTAGGTGACTGTGGGTATTTATATATTCATGTGTGTGGGTTTTTCTTTGCCTGCACTCAGTATTTCTTTTTTATGCCCTGTTGGTTCATTATAGAGTCATGTGCCTTGTTTTCCGTAACACCATGCTCTGTAATTGTCCATTTGTTCCAGTCACCCTCACTTTTCTTGGTGACTGTGTGTATGTACTTATATTGGTGCTGTGTATTGTGTTTTCCCTTTATTTGACCATACTCAGCATTTTTTGCCCTGTACCTTTTTGGTGGTTCTTTTTTTTTTCTTGCTCTGGGTCACGCATGGTTGGTACTCTCTGGGTAGTATGTAACCGGCGTGCTGACCCAGTTCTTCTCCCCATCTGTACCTGGGTTAATTATTCTGTTGTCAGTATTGTATTTGGGTTTTTCTTTCCCGCTACCCTACATTGCCCCATTGGTGTTGTCCTTCCCTTGGCTTCTTCCCCTCCGGTACGCCTCCCTTCCTCCCACCCTAGGTGGGGGGGGGGGGGGGGGCTGGGATGTTCCTGGTCGTTCAGGAGCCCGACCTTGAGGGAGGGGCTCTGTCACCATGGGTTGAGATGCCGTCTCGGCACTGAGCCCATGTTTTCCCTCATCCCTGCCTCCCATTGAGCAGCGTCTCAGCTGGCCCCCAGCTGGCAGCATTATGGACGGCTGGGGCCAATTAGTCTTCATCAGCTGGGGCGCTGCCAATGAGGATAAATAGGAGCAGCCTCGATGACTCGGGGCTGCGACATAAGCACTGCTAGGCTGAAGCCCCTTCGTCTGGTGTCAGCCTCAACTCCCCTTGCAGCATTCCTGTGTTTGTATCCCGCTGTGAGGATGTACGTCTTGCTACCCCCACGTCCGGTACGAGCTGCTTACCTCTGCGCTGTGCAACCTGTGAGTGTACCTCTGCATGAGTATCTGTGCTCTCCTCATCCCTTATCCCTTACCCAAAATAAACCATCTCGACTCACTGGCTTGTCCCTGGCTCTGATTGCCCGGCTCCCTAGAGCCGGATATGACATTGAGCTCTTTCTCCCATTTCTCCTTTATATAGTTACTTGAATGATTGTTTGCCATAAGTTTCTGATATAGCTTTGAAATAATTCTTGTTTTATTTCCTGTATATGAGCTTAAAATGAATTGTATAATCTCGCTCACATCTGTTTGGAGGTTATGCCTAATCTTCTTCATATAATAGTCTCTCATCTGCAGATATCTGAAGAATTCCGATCTTTCTAGTTTAAATTTTCTCCTGATGTTTACAAAGCTCCCGAGATCTTTTTTTCCGATATTGCCCCATGCTGTGATTCCCTTGTTCACCAGATTTTTGTATCCCCTATCTTGTTTTGCCGGTTCAAACTGACTGTCAAATGCTACCCATTTCAATAGTTTTATGTCTTCCTTTATATTATACTTTTGTACTATTTTATACCACAGTTCTAAAGTAAATTTAGTGATTGGGTCTATTTGTTTGATTTGCTTATATGCATCTTTATCTCCTATTATGCTTTGTACTGGGAGTCCCTCAATTTCCTTTTCCATTTCTTTCCATTTTGCCTCATATCCCTCGTCGCACCAACATATGATATATCTTATTTGTGCTGAGTAGTAATATTCCTTTAGACTCGGTAGGCCCATGCCTCCTTTCTCTTTTGGTAACTGGAGAGTTTTATATTTCACTCTTGGTTTTTTACCTCCCCAAACAAATCTCGATATCATCCTGTCCCACTTTGAGAATTGGGCATCTGGAATCTCTGTTGGTATAGCCTGGAAGAGGTAAAGTAATCTAGGTTGTATGCTGATTTTGACTGTCTCAATTTTTGAATTCAGATCCATATTTAAGATTGACCATCTATCAATATCTTTTTTTATTTCTTGTTCCAACCTATCATAGTTTGCTTTATAGATTTTGCTTAGATCTTTAGGTATGTTCACTCCAAGGTATTTTATTTCTTTTTGTTTCCAGTTTAGTTTGATCTTATCAGTTATCTGGTTTAGAGGGTTATAGTGGAATGTCAGTATTTGTGTTTTTGTTATGTTTATCTTGTATCCTGATAATTTTCCAAAATTTTCTATCAAGTTCATCATTTCCATTATTGATTCATCTGGTTGTTCAAGGTAAACTATAATATCGTCTGCAAATAGCCCAATCTTGTGTTCCGCCCCCTTTATTGTTACACCTTTTAATTTCTTATTTTGTCGTATCACTTGAGCCAGTGGCTCTATGAACAGAGCAAACAAGGTGGGCGATAAGCAGCATCCCTGCCTAGTTGATCTTTGTATATTTACTTTGTCTGTTAAGCTACCGTTTATCTTGATTCTTGCCACAGGTTCTTGATACAGCGTCCTTATGCATTGTACTGATTTTTCGTTAAATCCAAAGCGTTCCAGCACACTATATAGGAATTTCCAGTTAACCCTGTCAAATGCTTTTTCTGCGTCTAAACTCATTATTACTGCGCTTTTCTTTTCTTTATGTATTTGATTAATTATATGTATTGTTCTCCTGATATTGTCATGTGTTTGGCGTCCCTCTATGAAACCAGTTTGATCATCTTCTATCAATTCCGTCAAGAATGTCTTTATTCGTTTACATATAATTGTTGTATATATTTTATAATCCACATTTAATAAAGAGATTGGCCTATAGTTTCCGCATTGTTCTCTATCTTTCCCTGGCTTTAGAATGACTGAAATAATGGCTTCGTTCCATGATGGAGGTATTTTGTTGTTGTTCAACGTCCAATTAAATGACTTTAGAAGCTGTGGCGTGAGTTCTTGTATAAACAGTTTATAAAACTCAGACGGGTATCCATCACTACCTGGTGATTTACCGTTTTTAAGTGACTTAATCACATCTCTAATCTCTTGTGTTGTTATTTCTGCTGTTAGCTTTTCATTTTGTTGATTTCCTATTGATGGCAAGTCCAATGTGCATAGAAATTTTTTAATATCTTTAGTATTGACTTCCGGTTATGGCTGCCACGTAAGACGGACGTGTTTCACTCTGCTCTGCTCCTGGAGAAAAAAATCGGCAAATAACTCTCTCATTTGGGACAGAACGTATCCCAGCGTTTGGGCGAGGATATGTCGGCGAAGCCTAAGGCTGGAAAACCAGGTAAAGGAAAAAGCGAGCCGCCGAAACAGTCCAAATTAACGGACTTTCAGGTCTGTGACGCAGCAAACAAAACTCCATATATGGCGGAGGAGGCTGGCAACGGTGCGATATCTGCGGGGAGCGGCGCAGATGCGCTGATGGCTGCCATGAGTTCAATGAGAGCGGACTTTTCCTCTAGATTTGATGGGATTATGACAGCGTTGGAAGGAATAAGAAAGGAATTGGGTGACTGTGTAGAACGAATGGCGCAGATGGAGCTCCGTCTCGCTAGTGCTGAAGATGACGTCACCCGTCTTCAATTAAAGGTGCGCACTTTGGAAAAAAAAAATAAATGTCTAGAAGATAATATTTTGGATTTGGAATCTCGGTCGAGACAGAATAACTTGAGGCTGGTGGGTCTTCCAGAGGAATCAGAAGGTCGGGACGTATATTCCTTTCTGGAAAAGTGGATTCCGGAGGTGCTGGGCAGCGAGGAGTTGCAATCAGCAGTGGTTCTGGAAAAAGCACATCGTATTGGCCCACGGAGAGATAAGGGACCGCCGAGGACCTTAATTATGAAGTTTCTTAGCAACAGAGACAGGATGAAGATCTTCAACGCTGCACGAGCTAAAGGAGAGATTAAACACCAGGATCAGCAGGTGCGGTTCTACCCAGATTTGGCCACAGGAATCCAACAATTGAGGAAGCAGTTTGATCCCATACGTAAGGAGCTGCGCAACCTTGGGATTCGTCATGGTGTAATCTATCCTGCGAGACTGTTGACCACGTATGAGGGCAGAACCCACATCTTCAAGACCCCAGAGGAGGCGCAGGAGTTCATCAAGAAGATCAAAGAAGAAGAAGAGACTGGTGGGAGCTAAGCATGAACAAAATATAAGGTAGAATAATTAAGCATTTGCACAGGCATCTGACTGACTTGAAGTAAACAGCAAGTTTACAAAATATAGATTGTATTATATATTAAAAAAAACAAAAACAAAACAAACAAAAAAAAAACTATGATGTACAAAGTTGTTAAAAATTTTGGAGTTAAGTTGGAAAACTACAGAGGAGAGTTAATGTTACGTCATTAAAAGCAGTAGAGTTAGGGTGATTGGGAGAATGAAGAAGGAGTGGCTTAGGCTGTTCCCCGTGGGTGTGGAACGGTCGATGGCTATATCGGGAGACGGAATTTTTCTTTTGATTTTGGGGGGTTCGCCACAAGTGTGGGAAGGGGGAATTTGTTTGTGTGTAGTTTGTAGGATGAATGTTCAACCACTCATGTTTTTGCTTCTCTGTATGAGCATGTTTACACTGCAAGGTAATCCCAAACTCTCTATTGATCATAAACCAAAGTGTTAATCTTAATTTAACTTCATGGAATTGCAGAGGTCTACAAAATTTAAAAAAACTTAAACAAGTTATGAATAAAATAAAAGACATGGGTTCAAAAATTGTGTTTTTACAAGAAACTCATCTAATAGAGGAGGATATAAAAAGAATTAGGAGTAGATGGCAAGGAAGTGTATTCACCTCATCATTTTCATCCCGGGCCAGGGGAGTTATGACTCTCATACATAAATCAGTCCCTTTTCAAGTGAAAAATGTAATTGGAGACAAACTTGGAAGATATGTAATCATTCAAGGTTCTTTGCTATTAGAAAATATAAATCTTGTGAACTTATATGGTCCCAATATAGATGATCAAAAGTTCTTTGCTAATTTATTTCTTATTTTATCATCACTTACAGGGCAACATATAATAGCAGGGGATTTTAATTGTACATTGAATCCAGGTATAGATAGATCAACAGGACTGGATTGTACGCACAATGGATGTAGGATGACTATTAATCATTTTATGAAAGAATTGAGATTGTTAGATATATGGAGAGAAATGAAACCACAAGTTAAAGCCTATTCTTGTTATTCCAGTACCTACAAGACATTCTCACGTATTGATTATTTTTTGATTTCCACAGAATTAAGATCCAAGATTCAAAACTGCTTTTATGATAACATCGTGATCTCTGATCATGCACCCTGTTGTCTAATATATGTAGATAAAAAATTGACAAAGGAATCAGGTAGATGGCAATTTCAGCATAAATGGCTTCAGGATGAGGAATTTGTCAAGTATATAGAAAAACAGATAGACGAGTACTTTGACATCAATACTACACAAACATCAGCATGTGTAAAGTGGGAAGCTTTCAAAGCTTTTATTAGGGGACATATTATTAGTTATACAGGATCAAAATCTAAGAAGACTCGAGAGGAGAGAGCTAAATTGGAACATAAAATGAAAAGTCTTCAGGAAAAAGTGTATGCAGGAAGTGATCCAAGGTTGGAGAATGAATTACTGATTTTGAGAGCTGAATACGACAAAAAATCAGCGAATAGAGCTGCCTCGAGTCTTCTAAGATTGAAACAATCTTTTTATGAACAAGGTGAAAAATCAGGAAAATTATTGGCATGGCAGATTAAACAATTAGAAATTAAAACACCAATTACTAGTATTATAAGTAATGGACAGGTAGTTATAGATCCTTTAGAAATTAACAGAGCCTTTAGAGATTACTATGAAAAATTATATGATACTAAAAATGAATTTGATTTAACAAAACTAAATGGGTTTTTGAACGAACTATCTATACCGTGTATTCCAAATGAAAACAGGGAGATATTGGAGTCTAAAATTAGTCAAGAAGAAGTTGGGCTAGCCATTGATAATATGAAATCAGGAAAAAGTGCAGGACCAGGTGGTCTTCCAGTTGACCTTTATAAGAAATTTAAGAATAAATTAATAAAACCTTTTTTGGAAATGGTTTTAGAAGCATTTCAAAATAATAATTTACCATCATACATAAATAATGCCTTAATTATACTGCTGCCAAAACCAGGTAAGCCCTCTAATAAATGTGAAAATATGAGACCAATAAGCCTATTAAACGCCGACCTTAAGATAATCTGTAAAATTTTAGCAAGACGAATACAAGAAATTTTACCAAATATTATTAATCGAGATCAGAATGGCTTTATAAAGGGAAGACAAGGCTTCCATAATGTAAGAAGACTATTTAATATTATTTATTTTAATAAAGAAGCACCGGATACAGCTCTCCTATCACTGGACGCCGAAAAGGCCTTTGATAGAGTTGAATGGCCCTTTCTTTTTGAAGTCCTACAAAGGTTTGGACTTGGAAATAATTTCATAAAATGGGTTCAAATAATATACAATAATGCTACAGCAGAAATCCTAACAAATAACAATATTTCAAAACCAATAAAAATCAATAGAGGATGTCGACAAGGCTGTCCACTTTCACCTTTACTGTTTACTATGGCAATTGAACCTTTAGCGATAGCGATACGTTTACATTCACAAATATATGGAATTAAAGTTGGACCAACAGAACATAAAATCTCCCTGTACGCCGATGACATAATTTTGTTTATGTCGAATCTAAAAAAATCAATTCCAACCTTGTTTAATTTAATAAAGAATTTTGGGGAAATATCAGGATATAAAATAAATAAAACTAAATCTTCAATATTAATGCTAAATGAGACCCAGAGAAATTACCCAGCCCCTGAGGTAAATCAATTCAATGTTGTAAATCAGTTTAAATATTTAGGAATCCAAATTGTGCCTAAGCTAGAATCAGTCGCCAGTGTCAACTATGAAGCCTTAATGACAGATATCAATGAGTTAACTCAGAGATGGATGTCACTACCAATGTCGATGATCGGGAGAATCAATATACTTAAAAGTAATATTTTACCTAAAATACTTTATTTATTTCAATACATTCCCTTATCACCACCTTTAGATTTATTCTCAAGAATAAAAAAAAAGTTAGTGGAATTTATATGGAACAACGGGAGGGCTAGATTACGTCTGTCTTTATTATATTTACCATTTGATCGTGGAGGTCTGAAATGTCCAAATTTTATGTTGTATTATTGGTCGGCACAACTGAGGTCTATGACATATTATTTTTCATCAAATGATCTCCCTCACTGGACTGAAATGGAATCATACAATTTACCTTTACCTCTTCCCATATTCATATACTCAGATTCGGCAAAAAAATTACAAAAACAAGTTAAAAATCCATTTGTAAAGCATATGATCAAAATATGGTGTGAAGCTAAAAACTATTTAAAAGAACCACAGTTACTGTCACAATTTAGTCCAATATGGGGTAATCAATATTTTAAACCAGGGAGAGCGGACGCTGTATTTAAAGTATGGAATTTAAAAGGGATACAAAAGATTCAGGATTTATATTTGCCATGTGCAGATAACATAATGTCTTTTGAAGAGCTGAGGATCAAATTTAATCTCAATAGAACACATTTTTTTAAATATCTTCAACTTAGAAACTTTATTCGATCAAATCAAAATAAAGCTCTCACTCGACCTATTTATTCATCCTTGGAAAAAATGATGATGAAAGATAGTAAAAGAAAGGGTATTATTTCAGAGTTTTATAACTCATTGACACTATCTTCAAGTGAAAATTCACTGAAAAGATTAAACTACTGGAAAGAAGATCTGCAAACTGAAATTTCAGAGGAACAATGGGAATTGGCTTGTACAGAAGCTCAAACCAAATCAATAAATGTACGCCTTAAACTGATACATTTCAAATGGTTAATGCGGATGTATGTTACACCGGAGGAGTTAAATAAATATAACAAAAATATACCAGATACATGCACAAAATGCATGGAAAGTAAAGGAACTCTATTTCATTGTGTATGGGAATGTAGATTAATAAGAATGTTTTGGGAAGAGGTGAGGGTAACAATTGAAAAAATAATCTCAAAACAAATCATATTGAATCCTAAATTGTTTTTGTTGGGTCTGTACCCAGAAAAGCATAATTTTAATAAAAGTGAAAGAACATTCATAGACCTCAGTTTGCTTAATGCCAAAAAATGTATTGCACTATTATGGAAAAAGACTCATAGACCAGATGTGACTCAGTGGTTAAGACAGATGTTAACAAACCTTCCATTAGAAAGAATAACATATATACTGAAATCAAAGGAAATTGTGTTTGAGAATATATGGAGACCTTTTATTGATTATGTAAAAAATTTAAACATAACTTTTGAAGAAGAAGGTGAATGATGTGTGTGGACCTTGTAAATTCCAAACTGGTGAACATAATATGTATACTTATGTATTGGATTGTCTAGACTAAACAGAGGAGCATTGTTGAAGATTTGACTTTGCTGGTGGTTGTTGGTGTTTTTAGTGCATCCTTTTTTTTTTTTTTTTTTTGTAGTACTTTAGTGTTAGTGTTTGATTGTTTGTATCATGTTTGTTAAAAAAAAAAAAAAAGGTTCAATAAAGATATTGTGGAAAAAAAAATATCTTTAGTATTTGTTTCTTCAGGTTGCGAGTATAGTTCTTGGTAGAAATTATGGAATATTTCTTCGATGTTTTCTGGGTTAACTGTGGTTTTATTTGTGGTGGGGTCTTTAATCTTATATACATTATTCATTGTTTGTTGTTTTCTTAACCGTTTTGCCAGCAGTTTTGTGGCTTTTGGTCCCTTTTCATAATATTTTTGCTTTAGATATCTATTTTTCCTTTCAATTTCATCCATTTGTGTTTCTTTTATCTTTATTTTTTCTTCTTTAATTTCTTGATATATTTTTGGGTCATTTGTGCTTTGATGTTTATGTTCTAATTCCCTCAGTCTCTCACATCTTTGTTCATATGCTTCCAGTTTAGTCTTATTTGCTTTTCCTGTTTCAACAATTAATTTACCTCTTAACACGGCTTTTAGTGCATCCCATAGTATTGTTGGGTCCACTTCTTCATTGTCATTCTCTTGGATATATTCATTTATGTTTACTTTTATTCTTTCTTTCATTTTATCATCATTTAACAGTCCTACATTAAGTTTCCATGTTGTTTGTCGTTTTCTATTGTTTAAATTTATTTCCATGTATATAGGATTATGATCTGATATTTCTGCCCCTCCAATCCAACAATTTCTCACCCTGTGTCTGTCATCTTCATTCATAAGGAAGTAATCTATTCTAGAGTGTACTTTATGGACTGCTGAATAATGTGTATAGTCTTTTTCGAGTGGGTGCAGGTCCCTCCAAATGTCTACCATACCCATTTCTGCCAGTGAGGTTCTTATGAATTTTGTTACATGTTTTTTTGTCTTCTTAACACTTGTTGTATCAATTTCATGATCCATGACAGCATTTAAGTCTCCTCCACAAATTAGGACTCCTTCACTGTGTGTTGCTATGAGATCAAACAGATGTTGAAAAAAACCCTTGTCACTTTCTGGTGGGGCATAGATGCTCACTAATGTGATCTGCATTCCATCTATGCTACCCTTTATTATTACATACCTGCCTTCTTTATCCTGGATTTCCTGTTCACATTCAAATTGTATTTTATTTGAGATTAGTATCATAACCCCCCTTTTAGTTCCTCCCTTAAATGAACTGTAGTAGGAGTTCTTATAGCCAAATCTCTTTAGTTTCACATGTTCTGTCTTGCTCAAATGTGTCTCTTGCATAAATATAATTTCGGCTTTTTCTTTCTTGAATTTTCTTATTATTCTTTCCCTTTTAACAGGTGAGTTCAGACCATTCACGTTTAGTGTTATTATCTTAAGATTTTTACCCATAATCATGTTTTTCCATTTTTTTAACTTGTGCTCCTAGCCCCTTTAACAACAAAAATAACACATATTTATATAAAAACACATTAAAAAATCTCGACCTCCGTACTTTGGGCCTTTCTTCTGCCCACTGGTCCCTGTTGGTGGGTGGAGGGATTGTCCTCACCGAGTGTAGGGCCCTCCCTAGACCTGTATTTACTATCCAAGAAATAGTCATTAGTCTAGAAATGTCCAACAAATATCACTTAAACCTCTCCTAGCCGTCTGTTTCTCTTTTACCTTGTCTTCTTGGCCTTCATTTCTTCTGTGTCTTTCTTAATCTTTGTTATAATCTAGGCTTTCAGTTGAAAGCCTTGTAGTCTTTCCTGGGCCCGCTGCGCCACGTCTCCCCCCGTCTTTTGCCGTTCACTCGCCTCCACTCCGGCTGTCGTGATGCGTTCAGGGCCTCCGCTGCTCCTACCGTTTCCTCTGGCACGTACACCTCAAGGCCCCGCTCCATCATGTCCTGCGCTGCCTCTCTGGCTGTGTTGTAGGTTCTTACGCCGTTCTCCCAATGAATCCTCATCTTCGTTAGCGGCGTTTGGAATCTAATTTTTTTTTCTTTCAGCGTTTTTTTTAATGTTGGCATATTTCTTCCGCTGCTGCACAATTTCCGCCGGGTAGTCATGATCAAAGAATATCTGCTTGTCGCCGATTCGTATCTTTTTTTTCCACGCTCGTGTCAGGATTCTTTCCTTTACATCATATTTCAGAAAGTTTACCACAACTGACCTGGGTGTAGAGCGTGGGTTCGGGTTCTGTGCCGAGGCTCTGTGCGCTCGTTGAATCTGCAGATCCGCTTCGCTGGGCAGTTCCAGCTCTTTTTTTAAGAACTGATCCATGAATTTCGTCATCGAGTTGCCTTCAATGCCCTCCGGGATCCCGAAGATGCGTATATTGCCCCGTCTGGACCTGCTCTCCAAGTCGGTTACTTTTTCCTGCATCCTCTGCATTTGTGCCGTCAGGGTCTGCAGCTGTTCGCTTGCCTCGCTATTCCAATCTTCCAGCTCTGATATTCGGGCCTGCGCTTCTGTCATACACGCCCGCTGGGAGCGCAGCTCCTCCATGTTTTCTGCTAGCTTGCGCTCCATTTCTCTTCGGAGGCCCATAATTTCTTCCTTAATCTCTTTTTTCAGCTCCTCCTTAAGAGCTGCTAAATCCTGTTGTAGCTGCCGTTTGAAGTCTCTCAACTCTTTACCCAAACTGGCGATGCCAATGTTCATGGTATCGAGTTTTGTGTCTTCCATTTTCTCTGCTGCGGTCACCTCATTTTTTTGGGCCCCGTGTTCAGCGGTTTCTCCTGCGTTGTTGAAGAGGAATTCTTTAATTTTACTCTGCTTTTGTCCTTGTGCCCGGCTCCTTCGTGTTTTCATCCCTTAGTTTATTGATCCGCTTATGTCGAGTTGGCCATTTACCGATGATTTTTAATCCGGCTAGGGAGAGCTCTCTGTTTAAGCGTTATGTCTCTCCGCCATCTTCCCGGAAGTGTCGGCGCGCGCGTTTTTAACAGCTTGGGTGGCGCGCTTCGGCGTTCCGTCGGACATTACATCCGACAGAGGCCCTCAATTTGTGTCCGAGCTTTGGTCGACAATGGCCCGCAGCCTGGGTGTCACAATTCACCGCACAACCACGTACAGTCCTCAGGCTAACGGGTTATGCGAACGTTTTCACAGGTCATTGAATGCAGCTCTCAGAGCGTCACTGACGGATGCAAATTTGGTAGACCAGTTACCGTGGGTGTTATTGGGGTTGCGTTCTGCGCCTAAAGAGGACTTAGAAGCCTCCCCAGCGGAGCTCGTGTTTGCGCAGCCACTCCGGCTGCCTGGGGAGTTTCTCCCAGATAACCCTGCGCCAGACGCCTCCCCGTCTCAGCTGTTGCGGAGTAACATAGAATCAAGCACGCTGCCCGGCCCCGCGCACCACAGTTTTCCGCGCGTTTTTGTGCCTAAAACTTTGAAGAACGCAGAGTTTGTTTTTGTCAGACACGATGCGCATCGAACCCCGCTGTGACCGCTTTATGACGGACCCTTCAGAGTGTTAGAAAAAGGGGACAAGCAGTTTTTGCTAGATTTGGGGGGTAGGAAAGAGAAAGTTGGCATAAACAGACTCAAACCCGCTTTTGTGGTGGCAGATGAGCAAGTGCTGTTGGCGAGGGCCCCGCGGCGAGGTAGACCCCCGCGGGGGGCCCCACAGAGTGATGTTTCCCCAGAACACCCACAGGTGCTGACAAAAGGTTTCCACCCCCAGACGGCAAACCCCCAGCGTGACAGCGCCACAGAGACGTGGAATCCCAGCTACAGCAGATACGGCAGGAGACTGAAGCCCAGACAACATGTGGACTGATGTGTATTGATACTATCACGGCATGCATGTTGTTATTCTCTTGTTTGTTCTAAAATGTTGGGGGGGCTTTGTGTGGTGGACACACATTGGGACCTGCTTGGTGACTCACATTTTAGACCAGAACAAAGGCAGAGCTTCCTTGGTGATTACAGGAAGCTGCAAGAGTGTTAGCTTTGGTATGCAAGGCTTGAGACTGTGGGGGTATAATTAAAGGATTAAAGAGGGGATGCATTGTAGACAGTGGGGGTGATATCACGGAGTGAGGATGCATTGTTACTGTCTTTATAATGCAACGTGGTATGTGATACATGTGACTTGTGAACTGTAAGAGTCCTGGTATTTAAGGACGAGAGTTCCCTGTGTGGCTCTCTTTTCTGCTTTGTGATGTTGGAGATGTGAATAAAGCTGACTTGAGAGAGAACTCTGTCTCGTCATTCACACATCCCCACACTATAACTGTTGATGTTAAAATTTTGGATCATTTCAGTGCCCAGAACCAATGAGTCCAAGTCCTCCAACTAATATGTTAACACGTTTGTTCCAACCTGTTGTGGATCCTGGGTGAGTACACACATTTCATTATCCTAACTCTTTATTTAAAAGAAGAAGCCAACTTTATTGTCATTCAGTCCATACAGCCAATCATGTACAGTAGAACAAAAATACATTTTTCCTATCTACAATGTTAATTTAGAATCAGAGGGGCCACTGCCATGCAAGGTGCTGCCACAAACAACTTTTTCCTTCCCCCATTCTATTATGCTGAGCACCAAGCTACAAGGCGGGAAGTACCATTTTATTTACCTCCACTCCAGAAGCTTAATTGCCTGCAGCTGCTCTGATTACTTCCTCCTGACTGCCCACACTGCTATTTAGGTGTGACTACTCATGCTAGTAGTAGTGTAGGATCGTCATGCTCGGTCAGCTCTCAACCAGCCTTCAGCATTGCCTCCCAGCTTCTTGAATTTCCCTATATCTCCTCTCCCTCCTGGAACCTCAAGTAAGCTATTTCATCAACACTCAGTCAAACTAACCCTCATCTCACGAACCACCTTGGCCCACAACCTACTGCTTGGAAATCTTTTGATACTGTTTATTTCGAACAAGACAAAAATAGAAACAAGAATAAAAATAAAAAATTCACATGCAGTCCGAAAAGGAACAGGACTGAAGCAAAAGTTTATCTTGTCCTATCCCATCATTAACTAATTAACACACCTATATACCTGCATGAACATATACACCTACATACACACATACATACATTGCCATAGCAACAATAAAAACAATGAGCAAGGATGTGAATGAACAAATCTCAACACTCATTTCAAAGTCTTATTACTTCCATCTGTCTTCTTCTGCTTAATCCTTTTCGGGTCGCGGGGGTGCTGGAGCCTATCCCAGCATCCAGGGTACACTCTGGACAGATTATAAAAATAAAAAGCACGAAGGTGCTGTGCCTCGGTGCCTCTGGCATGGTAGCACGGGCGGCTGTAAAAAAGTGGAACTCCCACCTCTACTGGCCCGGGAGAGTTATTACAATACCCTTTTTTGCTGTTGCATTGATAGAAATGGTGAGTTAAATTTGTGGTTATTTCAAAAACAAAGTGTTATTTCAAAATTCTGACAAATTAAAAGTTGAGAAAATATGGTGATACAATGATACAAGCCTTTAATTCCACTCAGTTTTGACCAGGCGAGCTGAAACAGAGAGGCGGACAGACAGACAGACAGATACACACAGCCACAAAGAGATGCACTAAGTGATTACTGTGTGCCTCTGTTTCACCAAGGCATAATAATCGAAATTCAAAAATGAAAATACGATGAGTAAACAAATTACCACTAATTATATAATCTATGAGTGACTTTCATAGACTTTCACCCAACCAACCCTAGTGATTAACAGCACCCTCTTCCTCCCTGTATTTATTTAATTTCTCCTTTTTGTACTTTCTTAAACTCAAAATGATTGGACATTGTTTTAACTCCATATTTAATCAATTCCATAATTTAACCCCACAGATCAAAACACAAAAGCTTCTTCTAGTTGTTTGTGCACCCACTGTCTTTAAAAGTAACACCCCCCTTAAATGATAACCCTTTTGTCTTTCAAAAAACATGTTTTGGATGTTGACTGGCTCTAAATTGTCCCTTACTTTGTACATTATTATTGCAGTTTTATATTCCACCAGGCCAAATAATTTCAAACTTTTAGACTGTAAAAATAAACAATTTGTGTGATCACAGAAACCAGCACCATGGATGATTCTTATTCCTGTTTTTTGTAAAATAACAAGTGGCTGTAATGAACTTTTATATGTATTTCCCCAAATTTCTCAACAATAATTTAATATGGTAAAACCAGTGAACAATACAAAGTATGGAGTGATTTATGATCCAATATTCAATTCAATTCAACTTTATTTATATAGCGCCATTTCACAACAACAGTCATCTCATAGAACTTTCAACTGTAGGGAAACCCCCACAATTGCAGAAAGACCCCAGCAATCAGGCGATCCCCTGTGAGCAAGCGCTTGGTGATGGTGGAGAGGAAAAACTCCCTTTTAACAGGAAGAAACCTCCAGCAGAACCAGGCTCAGGGAGGGGCAGTCATCTGCTGCGACTGGCTGGGGGGTGAGGGGATAGAGAAGATGAAAGAACAGACATGTAGAGAGCAAACAGTACGATGGGGACTCAATCTATGGGAGAGAACAAACAGATGTTAATGACCAGCAAAAAAAAAATATTTCATTGAGAGTGAAGAAAGGAGTGAAGCCCAGTGCATTATTGGACTTCCCCCAGCTGTCTAAACCTATTAGCAGTATAGCTAAGGGAGGGTTCAGAGACACATGATCTCTCCCTAATTGTAGGCTATATCAAAAAGGAAGGTTTTAACCTTATTCTTAAAAACCGAGATCGAGTCTGACTCCCGAATCCAGATTGGCAGCTGGTTCCTCAGGAGAGGAGCTTGATAACTGAAGGCTCTGCCTCCCATTGTCCTTTTGGAGATTCTAGGTATTACAAGTAATCCAGCATTTTGGGAGCGTAGTGCTCTGTTGGGATAATAGGGTAGTATCAGATCTTTTAAGTAAAAAGGGGCCTGATTGTTTAGAGCTTTGAAAGTGAGAAGAAGGATTTTTTTTTTTTGTAATTTGAATTTTATTAGGTTTTCAATTTAGAAAATAAAGCAAACAAACAAACAAAAAAAAACATAAAAAAAAAAACAAATATACCCAGTGAGAGGATAAAACATTCCATTTCCACCCTAATACTCTTAAGATGATTGGCTTAATCTACAACACCTATAAAGGTAAGATAGGATCCCCACTTATTGTAGAAGCTGTCCATCCTGTCCAAAAGTTTATATGAAAGGCGTTCTAGTGCAGCAAGCTTGCCCAACTCCCTGAGCCATTGAGCTACGGGTGGGGCAGAGGAAGATTTCCAGTAAGAAGTGATCAACTTTCGGCCCACCATCAGAGCAGTCTGAATCCACTCGGCATCAGAGATTGGGTCCTGAATCATTGATGGATCCCCAAGGACAAAAAGTCTCTGAGTAAATGGCACTTCTTGCTTAACAATTGTCATAATATGTCTATGGATCTGCAACCAAAAGTCCTGTATTACCGGACAACTCCAGATCATATGGATTAATGTCCCCTCCCCCTGTAGACATCTCCAGCAGCTTGAAGAATGAATGAGATTCGCTCTCAACATTTTACGAGGTGTCCAGTAAAATCGATTCAAAATTTTAAATTGAACAAGTCTGGTTTTCAATTCCCTAGACACTTTCTTCCCATTCTTTAAAATATTTGCCCATTCAACATCAGTAAATTGTGAATTCAGATCTTTTTCCCATACGTGTTTAAGGAATGAAGAATCTGTATTTGAGCTCTTAAGGAGCATTAAATAAAAATTTGAGGCCTTAGATCTTTTACCACAGGAACTCAAAGCCTGGATGAGCCAATCTACATCAGGAGGAGGGGTAGTTGTAGATCCAAAGACTTGACACAGCAGATGTCGAAGTTGTAAATATTTCCAAAACTGATTCTGTGGTAGTCCATACTGTGCCCGTAAAACATCAAATGATTTGAGAGCTCCCCCTTCATACAGATCTTTTAACATCAAGATGTCCTTTTTCACCCAGATTTTCCACATAAATGGGGATTTTCCAATATGGAGACTTGGGTTAAGCCAAATAGAAGCCATAGAATGAAGATGAGAGCTAAACTCTAGTATAGAAGCAACTCTCTTCCAAACGTATTGTAAAAAGGATACAATAGGATGCGACTGAAATTCAGAAGAAAGTTTGATTGTGATTAGATGTACTAAGGGAAGAGGGCTGCTCAGGTAACTCTCCAAATAAAACCAAGGGGGAGCTCTCTCAGGGGGGAGAGCCCAATGAATCAAATGTCTAAGACTAAAAGCGTAATGATATAAAACTAAATTTGGGACCCCCAAACCTCCTGAATCTGTAGACTTCTGTAATCTTTTTAACTTTAATCTAGGGCACTTACCATTCCATAAAAACTTATTGCACAACCTATCAAACTGTCGAAAATAACCAACTGGGATCCTAAGAGGAAGAGATTGCAGAAGGTAATTAAATCGGCTTGATAACTGAAGGCTCTACCTCCTATTGTCCTTTTGGAGATTCTAGGTATTACAAGTAATCCAGCATTTTGGGAGCGTAGTGCTCTGTTGGGATAATAGGGTAGTATCAGATCTTTTAAGTAAAAAGGGGCCCGATTGTTTAGAGCTTTGAAGGTGAGAAGAAGGATTTTAAACTTATAATCTAAACTCTATGGGAAGCCAATGAAGGGAGGCCAGACCCGGTGAGATATGATCTTTCTTTCTAGTACCTGATAAAACTCTTGCTGCAGCATTTTGGATCAACTGAAGACTTTTTAAAGATGTTTTAGGACAACCTGATAATAAAGAGTTACAATAATCTAATCTAGAGCTAACAAAAGCGTGGATCAGTTTCTCAGCATCACTCTGAGACAAGATGCTCCTAATCTTGGCAAAATTACGCGAATGATAGAAGGCAGTCTTAGAAACAAAATTAATATGTGAATTGAAAAACAGATCTTGATCAAAAATAACTCCAAGGTTCCTCACACAGCTATTAAGAAAAAGAGTAACCACATCCAAACTAAAAGTTTGATTTGGAAAGGTATTTCTAAGGTTTTTTGGACCAACAAGAATGACTTCAGTCTAATCTGAATTTAATAGCAGGAAATTACAAGTCATCCAAGCTTTGATTTCCTTAAGACAGGCTTCTAACTTGGCTAATTGATTACAATCATCTGGCTTCATTGACAGGTATAATTGTGTGTCATCTGCATAACAATGAAAATGTATACAGTGCTTTCTAATAATGTTGCCTAACGGAAGCATATATAAACTAAAAAGAGTAGGGCCTAGCACAGATCCCTGTGGAACTCCATGACTGAGCTTTGAGTTGAAAGAAAACTCATTATTGTTGACATGAACAAACTGGAACCTATCAGATAAATAAGATCTAAACCACTGCAACGAAGTTCCATTAAGTCCAACATAGTGTTCTAATCTATCAAGTAGAATATTGTGATCGATAGTATCAAAAGCTGTACTAAGGTCTAAAAGGACAAGTACAGAAACAAGTCCATTATTGTCACGACTCGCCGCTCATCAGCGGCTTCAGCTGCGTGCACACCTGCGCCTCGTCAGCAGCGGGCTATTTAGCCCACTCGGCCCAGTGCTGCAGTCTGGAGCCGTCTGTTCGCATCGGCACTTCAACTACGCGTAAGCATCCCTTACCTTTCTCCAAGTTCTTCACCCCTGTGCACAGGTGGATTCCCCGGCGGCGGATTTCCTCCGTCATCGCCGACCCATCTTCACCATCTACGCAGGCTCTGCAGTACGCTGTCTCCCGGGCTCTTCCCTTGCCAACGCCAGCCACCTGTACCCACAAGTAAGCAACACTCAGACTCATTATCCCTGTCCAGGTGTGGTGCCCGTTACCCTTGTCCTCTGCTCTCTCTCCATAGGGTTGTCCGGCTGTACGGCGCGCTGCTCTGCTTCCTGCACATCGGCGTTCACCCCCAACACATACACATACCGCATACATCCATTCAGACACACCTGCTTGTTGAATAAAGCTGTTAAATCTATCCTGAGCCTGCGTGCGTGTTTCCCGGGCCAGACATTATGTCAGTACGGCTCCAGCAAAGCGGCTCAGCAGACAGCGGGCTCGCACGCCGTCTTTCCACCCTCGAGGCTCGGGTGGATTTAATAGCCCATCAACAGCAGGTGATTTTAAACCAGTTGGTTAACATAATTCACCAGTTAGACCGCTTGGACCCCCAGCAGGCGTTCCCCTAGGCTCGCCAGGGTGGGCTAGCTCCTGCCGCTCCAGTGCCCGGTCAGTCTACCTCGGGGACGCCAACTCGACTCACACCGATCCCAACCCCCGCCCACTTCAGCGGGAAGCTCGGCGGAGCGCGGGGGTTCATTATGCAGTGGGAGTCAGTGTTTCTGCACGTTCCTGGGGACTTCCCCTCAGACCACAGCCGAATTGGCTACATCGGTAATCTTCTGGAGGGGCAAGCGCTAACTTGGGCTTATGCCGTTATGGCGAAGCCCAGTTACGCGAACCTCTCCTATAGCCAGTTCGTGCAGAGCTTTCTCGAGGTCTTTGATCATTCCTGGTGCAATAGCGTCCTAACTGACCGGCTCCTTGGTCTCCAACAGGGAAGCCGGTCAGCGGCGGATTATGCTATCGACTTCCGGGTTGCAGCGGAAGAGGTTGGCTGGGGTGAGGCCGCACTCTGTGGCATCTTCCTCCGCAGCCTCAGCTCAGGTCTGAGGGATGAGCTGGCTGGTCGGGATCTTCCGGAGACACTTGCGGAGCTGATCTCCACCACCATTAGTTTAGACAACAGGTTGCGTGAACGGTCCACCGAGCGGAAGTTTAGCAGCCGCTCTCGTGGAGGCTCCGTCCGCACGCCTCAAGACTGCCCCCTGGCGTTACCTCCACCGGAGTCTTCCGAGGAATCGTAGGCGATGGTGGTCGGTCGGTCAAAGCTCCCCCTAGCGGAGAAACAGCGCCGCCGGAAGTTGGGCCTCTGCATGTATTGCGGAGGAGACCAACATACCGTGGAGCATTGCCCGGAAAAGCCAAACGGGGAGGTCCGCGAGTCACTGTAGGGGGCCTCGCGGACTCTAACCGGTCAGATCCCCTCACAAGTTTGTCCTTACCCATCTGATTCTGTCACAACGCCATGGGGCATCTCACACACGCACTGGTGGACTCAGGAGCAGAGCAGAGCTTCATTTCAAAGAGCCTGGCAACCCAATTGGGCATTCCCTGCCACCCTCTGGCCGCTCCTCTCAGCCTGATCACCCTTTCCCGTGCGCCCCTCGGACAAGTGACTCATCGCACGCAACCAGTCCCAGTCATAATCTCGGGTAACCACCGAGAGGATCTCACCCTTTACGTCTTGTCATCCTCTGTGACGCCTGTCATCCTTGGGTACCCCTGGTTGCATCTGCACAACCCCGTGCTGGATTGGCAGACAGGAAAGATCGCCGCCTGGAGTTCATTCTGCATGGGCACCTGCTTACAATCCGCAGCCTGCGCCCCGTCTTCTCCTCCCCTGGTTAAGGACGCCGCGCCTCCGGATCTCACCCTGGTGCCCTCGGAGTTCCATGATCTGGGTCTCGTTTTCAGCAAGTCCAGGGCGATGTCTCTTCTTCCTCACCGGCCCTACGACTGCGCCATCAACCTCCGCCCGGGGGCGCCCCTGCCGTCGGGACGTCTTTACAGCTTGTCAGCACCGGAGCGGGAAGCGATGGACAGTTATATCAAGGAGTCACTCAACGCAGGTATCATCCGCCCCTCCTCGTCTCTGCTCGGCGCAGGGTTCTTCTTCGTGTCTAAGAAGGATGGGTCCCTCCGCCCATGTATAGACTTCCGGGCCTTGAATGACATCACGGAGAAGGACCGTTACACCCTGCCACTGATGGACACTGCCTTCCACTCCCTGCAGGGGGCGACCTGGTTCACCAAATTGGATCTTCGCAGTGCATACCATCTCGTCCGGATCAGGGAGGGGGATGAGTGGAAGACAGCCTTTAGAACGCCTAGTGGGCATTTTGAGTACCTGGTGATGCCCTTTGGACTGACCAACGCCCCTGCCGTATTTCAATGCCTAATCAATGACGTCCTGCGTGATTTCCTCGGCCTCTTCATGTTCGTGTACCTGGATGACATCCTCATCTTCTCCAGGTCATGAGATGAACATGAGGTGCATGTGAGGCGGGTCTTCCAGCGGCTGCTGGAAAACAGGGTTGTATGTCAAAGCCGAGAAGTGTGAGTTTTACGCCAAGACCACCTCCTTCTTAGGGTTTGTTATCTCACACAACCAGGTCCTACCTGACCCCGCGAAGGTTAAAACGGTGGTTGAATGGCCCACGCCGACCTCCAGGAAGCAGGTCCAGCAATTCATTGGGTTTGCCAATTTCTACCGCCGTTTTGTGCCTAACTTCGGTGCCATCGTTGCCCCGCTGACCCGTCTCACCTCCCCCAAGAACACCTTCCACTGGACCGAAGAGGTCGCTGCGGCATTCCAGGCGTTGAAGACGGAGTTCTCCTACCTCCCGGGTCCTGACCCAGGTCGACCCCGCTCTGCAGTGCCTGGTGGAAGTCGACGCGTCTGATACGGGAGTGGGGGCGGTGCTATCCCAGCGATCACCCACCGATGGGGTCAAGCGACCCTGCGCCTTCTTCTCACGGCGTCTGTCCCCGGCCGAGCGGAATTACGACGTCGGGGACAGGGAGCTTCTCGCCATCAAGCTCGCCCTGCAGGAGTGGCGCCACTGGCTGGAGGGGGCTGCATTACCATTCGTGGTGCTGACAGACCATAAGAACTTGGAGTATCTTCGATCTGCTAGACGTCTGAATGCCCGCCTGGCGCGCTGGTCCCTGTTCTTCGCCCGGTTCCGCTTCACCATTACCTATCGCCCTTGGCTCTAAGAATGGCCTACCCAATGCCCTCTCCAGGCAGTTCGCCCCTGAGACATCAGAGGAGCCGGGCCATACCATCCTGCCCAGCTCGTGTGGGGTAGGGGCAATTTCCTGGTCCATCAGGGACAAGATCCGGAGGGCGCAGGAGACCGAACAGGACCCTGGCGGTGGACCGGAGGGAAGGCTGTTCGTTCCATCTTCTGTCCGGGGGGAGGTCATCCATTGGGTTCACACCTCCAAACTCGCTTGTCACCCTGGCGTATCCCGGCTAGTGGATCTCCTCCAGCGTTCCTTCTGGTGGCCAGGTCTGCAGAAGGATGCCGCCAACTACGTCCGGGCGTGCCCTGTGTGTGCCACCGCCAAGTCAGGAAATTCTCTCCCCGCAGGTTTGCTCCAGCCCCTGCCGACCCCTGGCAGACCTTGGTCCCACATAGCCCTCGACTTCGTCACCGGTCTCCCAACCTCTAACTCCTATAACGCCGTGTTGACCATCGTGGATCGATTCTCCAAGGCCGCCCACCTCGTGCCACTTCGAGGTCTTCCAACGGCGCAGGAGACAGCGGACCTCCTGGTTCAGCACGTGGTCAGGCTACACGGGATACCGGTGGACGTCGTCTCCGATCGGGGGCCCCAGTTTGTCTCTGAGGTGTGGAAGTGTTTTAGCAACGCCCTGGGGGCCACAGTTAGCCTCTCCTCCGGTCACCACCCGCAATCCAACGGGCAGTGCGAACGGGCCAACCAGGAGCTGGAAGCTGCCCTACGCTGCGTCACTTCCTCTAAGCCGTCCTCCTGGAGCACACACCTGTCTTGGGTAGAGTACGCCCACAACATAGCTCGGTCTTCTGCCACAGGGATGTCCCCCTTCAAGGCGTCCTTGGATTATGATCCACCTTTGTTCCCGGAGCAGGAGGTGGAGCTGGCGGTTCCTTCCATCCAGGTGCACCTGAGACGGTGTCGGGCTCTGTGGACCAAGACACGCGACGCGCTCTTACGCACGGCGGCGCGCAACAGCACCACGGCTAATTGCCACAGGAGACCGGCCCCTGCCTACCAGGTGGGTCAACAGGTCTGGTTGGCCGCTCAAGATATCCACCTTAAGGGAGAAAAGAGGAAGTTGGCCCCACGCTTCGTTGGCCCCCACACCATTTCTAAAATTGTTAACCCGGTGGCTGTGCGTCTGGCCCTCCCCCCCTCCCTCCACATTTGTCCCACCTTCCACATGTCCAAAATTAAGCCCTATGTCTCCGACCCTCTCTGCCCCCCACCCGCAGCGCCGCCCGCGCCTATGATGATCGACGGCCACCCGGCCTGGAGAGTCGCCTCCATCTTGGACTCCCGGCGCCGAGGTCATGGGCTGCAGTACTTGGTGGACTGGGAAGGATTCAGTCCTGAGTGGAGGTCCTGGGTGCGCTCTTCTTTGGTGTTGGACAGGAGTCTCATCACGGAGTTCCACCGGGTGCATCCGGACAAACCAGCGCCAGGAGGTGCTGCTAGGGGGGGGAGTACTGTCACGACTCGCCACTCATCAGCGGCTTCAGCTGCGCGCACACCTGTGCCTCGTCAGCAGCGGGCTATTTAGCCCACTCGGCCCAGTGCTGCAGTCTGGAGCCGTCTGTTCGCATCGGCACTTCGTAGCTCGTGAATCAACCTCTGATCACCAGCAAGACTTCAACTACGCGTAAGCATCCCTTACCTTTCTCCAAGTTCTTCACCCCTGTGCACAGGGGGATTCCCCGGCGGCGGATTTCCTCCGTCATTGCTGACCCATCTTCACCATCTACGCAGGCTCTGCAGTACGCTGTCTCCCGGGCTCTTCCCTTGCCAACGCCAGCCACCTGTACCCACAAGTAAGCAACACTCAGACTCATTATCCCTGTCCAGGTGTGGTGCCCGTTACCCTTGTCCTCTGCTCTCTCTCCATAGGATTGTCTGGCTGTACGGCGCACTGCTCTGCTTCCTGCACATCGGCGTTCACCGCCAACACATACACATACCGCATACATCCATTCAGACACACCTGCTTGTTGAATAAAGCTGTTAAATCTATCCTGAGCCTGCTTGCGTGTTTCCTGGGCCAGACATTATGTCAATTATCAGATGCGATGAGGTCATTAGTGACCTTCACTAAGGCTGTTTCAGTACTATGATGGATTCTAAATCCAGATTGAAACTCTTCAAATAAACCATTTCCCTGCAAGTGGTCAAATAATTGTGTAGCAACAACTCTTTCTAAGATTTTTGAAATGAAAGGCAGATTAGAGATTGGTCTATAGTTAGCTAAAACTTCTGGATCCAGCGTTGGCTTTTTGACTAAGGGTTTAATTACAGCAGTTTTAAAAGCTTGCAGTACATGGCCTAAAGTTAATGAAGAATTGATTATTTGAAGAATAAAGCTACCAATAAATGGAAAGACTTCTATAAATAACCTGGTAGGAATAGGGTCTAAAAGACAAGATGAGGAAATTATTTTGTCTAACTCTAAAAAGTCAATTGGAGTAAACTCATCCAAACAAATATCAATTGAAGGAGTTGTAGTAGTTACTGTATTTAAGTTAACAGTGGGAAGAATGACTGTTTTTATCTCTGATAGATGAAATTTTATTATTGAAAAGGTTCATAAAGTCCTGACTAGTAAGCTCTAAGGGAATGCTAGGATTGACGAGTCCTGACTCTTTGTCAGCTTGGCTACGGCGCTGAAAAGAAACCTGGGATTATTCTTGTTCTCCTCTATGAATGCAGAATAATAACTCGTTCTAGCTTTTCTAAGAGATTTTTTATAAATTAAAAAATGATTTCTCCAAGCTAAATAGATTTCATCTAAATTATTGGAGCGCCATTTTCTTTCTAATTGACGAGTCTTCTGTTTTAAGCTACGAGTTTTTGTGTTGAACCAAGGAGATAGAAATATCTGATTAGACTTTTTCTTTTTTAAAGGGGCCACCATGCCTAGAGTCTGATGCACAGAAGCTGTAACACTAACTACCATGCTATCAATTACAGGAGCAAGCTGTCTATAGCTTATTTCCGTTGTGTTGACACATGGCATAGAGGAAACAATCTGCATAAATTTGGTAACAACATCATCTGAGAGGCATCAAATGTAGTAATATTTTTCTTTAGGAGCCAAATAGTCAGAAATAGTAAAATCAAAGTTTAACAGACAATGGTCCAACAGTACAGGATTATGAGGAGACACTACCAGATTTTCTATTTCCATGCCATATGTCAGAACAAGGTCCAACGTGTGGTGGAGATAATGGGTAGAATTTCCTTACTTTCCGAGAAAACCCCATCGAGTCTAATATTGAATTAAATGCCATATTAAGGCAATCACTATCTACATCAACATGTATATTAAAGTCCCCTACTATAATTATTCTCTCTGATTTCAGCACTAAACCAGCTAAGAATTCGGCAAATTCGGATAAAAACACTGAGTAGGGTGATGGAGGACGATAAACTATGGCAAATAAAATTGGGTTTAGCCTAAAATTGCTAAAATGCCCAATACTGAGGACCAGGCCCTCAAAGGAATTATAACGTGTTTTTTGCTTTACATTAACTAGTAATTTGGAATGGTAAATTGTTGCTACTCCTCCTCCCCGACCAGAACGTGTGGTGTGTTTTGTTCTGCTCATGACCGAAATACTTTTAGACCAGGGGTGTCCAATCATGTGCCATGGAGGGCCACGACCCTGCAGGCTTTACTTCCAACCAGTGCCTTCAACAGCAGATTCCACTGAATTTCTTCTTACTGATTGCTGAAAAATGAGAAAACACCTGCTGAAGAGACTGGGTAGAAGAGAAAACCTGCAGGGTCTTGGCCCTCCATGGCACATGACTGGACACCTCTGTTCTAGAAAGTTTAGCTTGTACATATTTAATGTGAGGTTTCCAGCAAATTTTTTCATCTATAACCACACCTAGAAATGTATTGTCTTGAACTCTTTCAATATTGATGTTATCTATTTGTATCTTTGCTTTAATATTTGCCTTACCATTTCCAATTAACATAACTGCGCAGCTCAGTGGTGCAGTGGTTAACACTGTGGCTGCACAGTAAGAAGGTTGTGGGTTCGATCCCACCCCCTGACCATCAGTAACCCTTCTGTGTGGAGTTTGCATGTGCTTCCCATGTCTGTGGGGGTTTACCCCAGGTACTCTGGTTTCTTCCACAGGCCAAAAACATGCAAGTTAGGTTAATTAGAGACTCTAAAGTGGCCCTGAATGTGAAGGGATTGGCAGCCATTGTGTGGATGCCCTGAAATTTCCTCTGGGATTAATAAAGAATACAAAAAAAATAGCTTTGTTTTGCTCAAATTTAATAATTTATCTTTATTAAACCATTCTTTAATTTTACTGAATTTGGTAGTGATTATATTCAAAAGTTGCTGTAAATCCACACCAGTACTCAGTACAGTTGTTATCTGCAAACATCACAATCTTCAACAGTTCACAAACATTACAAGTTTGAAAAGTTTAGGTCCTAATACTGACCCCTGGGGGAACACCACAAATAACGTCCAAACTCCATCCATCCATCCATCCATCTTCTACCGCTTTTCCAGAGGTCCAGGTTGCAGAGGCAGCAGTTCAAGCAGGGAAGCCCAGACTTCCCTCTCCCCAGCCACCTGCTCCAGCTCTTCAGAGAGGATACCAAGGCATTCACAGACCAGCTGGGAGACATAGTCTCTCCAGTAAGCCCTGGGTCTGCCCCGGGGTCTCCTCCCAGAGGGACGTGCCTGAAACACCCCAAGTGGGAGGCGTACAGGAAGCATCCTGATCAGATGCCCATACCACCTCAACTGGCTCCTTTCAATGTGGAGGAGCAGCGGTTCTACTCTAAGCCTCTCTCGGATGACTGAGCTCCTCACCCTCTCTCTGAGGGTGAGTCCAGCAGTCCTACGAAGAAAGCTCATTTCAGCCTCTTGTATCCGCAATCTCGTTCTTTCGATCATTACCCAAAGCTCGTGACCATAGGTGAGGGTAGGAACGTAGATTGGCTGGTAAATCAACAGCTTTGCCTTAGAGCTCAACTCCCTCTTCACCACAACAGACTGGTCCAACATCCGGATCACTGCAGATGCTGCTCCAATTCGTCTGTCAATCTCTTGCTCCATTCTCCCCTCACTCGTGAATAAGACCCCAAGATATTTAAACTCCTCCACTTGGGGCAGGAGCCTGTCCCCAACCCAGAGAGGACAATCCACCTTTTTCCAGCTGAGGACCATGGACTTGGACTCAGAGTTGGAGGTACTGATTCTCATCCTAGCCGCTTCACACTCAGCGGCAAACAGTCCCAGTAAGAACTGTAGATCATTGCTGGATGAAGCCAGCAGGACAACATCATCTGCAAACAACAGAGATGAGATCCTGTGGTCACCAAGCATGACATCCTCCGTTCCCTGGCTGCGCCTAGAAATCCTGTCCATAAAAATTATGAACAGGATCGGTGACAAAGGGCAGCCCTGGTGGAGTCCAACTCTCACTGGGAATGAGTCCAATCGAGTGTTGGCAATACGAACCAAACTCTCACAACGGTCGTACAGAGACCGAATAGCTCGTAACAAGCCTGATACCCCATACTCCCAAAGCACCCCCCACAAAAACGCACAAGGGACGCGGTCAAATGCCTTCTCCAAGTCCACAAAACACATGTAAACTGGTTGGGCAAACTCCCACGAACCCTCGAGAATTCTCGAGAGGGTAAAGAGCTGGTCCGATGTGCCACAGTCAGGATGAAAACCATATTGCTCCTCCTGAATCCGAGGTTCGACCAATGGCCGGACTCTCCTCTTCAGTACCTTGACATAGACCTTCCCAGGGAGGAGTGTGATCCCTCTAAAGTTGGAGCACACCCTCCGGTCTCCTTTTTTGAAGAGAGGAGACACCACCCCGGTTTGCCATGCCAAAGGCACTGCCCCCGACCTCCACGCAATGTTGCAGAGCTGCTTTGGGAGCCCCACAAGCCAACCAAGCTTGATAGGACTCCTTCTTCAGCTTAATGGCCCCCCTCACCACTGGTGTCCACCACTTGGTTTGGGGATTACCACCACGAGATGCCCCGACAACCTTGCGGCTGCAGCTCTGGGCCGCTGCTTCAACAATGGAAGTGGAGAACATGAACCATTCAGGCTCCATGTCTCCAGACTCCCTCGGAATATGGTTGAAGTTCTTCCAGAGGTGGGAGTTGAAGACCTCCTGAATGTCTAAACTCTCAGATTTATATTGTCCCATCATCACAAATTGTTGCCTGCTTTATAAATAGCTTCTGATCCAATTCAGTTCTAACCCCGAGTCCATATCATTCCAATTTATTATGTAATATTTTATGATTTAATGTGTCAAATGCTTTTTTAAACCAATAAATACTCCCACCACAAATTTCTTTCTGTCCATAGAATTAATTATTTCTTCTATAACGTCCATTAAAGCCAATGATGTTTTTGCTGTTAGTTTTAAGTCCATACTGACTGTCTGAGAGTAATTTGTATTTAGCTATGAACTTGTCTAATCTGTCATTAAAGAGTTTTACCAGTATTTTTTGAGAATTGGGGCAGAAGAGAAACAGGCCTGCAGTTTGTGAAGTGGTGTTTGTTTCCAGTTTTGTATAGAGGTATAACTTCAGCTATTTTCATTTTACTTGGAATTGTACCAGTTTGGAATGATAAGTTGCAAATGTGCTTCAATGGTTTAACAGTTTCCTCAACAACCTTTTTAACAGCTACCATGTCATTGTCATCCCCGTCAGATGGAACTTTATTTTTGAATGTACGTACAATCTCAGTGATTTTCCTTTTTCCCACTGATGTTAAAAACATTGAATATAAATTTCTTTTGATTAATTTACTATTCCCATTTTCAGGTGTGAATGGATCAGGGATTTTTTTTCTCCTAATTTTGGTCCGATATCTACAAAGAATTAATTGAATCTAGAGTATTTACTGCATCATTTATATTATTAATATTTGTATAATTATCTATATAATATTGAAGATAATTATCTTGTCTGTCTCCATTTCAAATTACTTTATTTAATATATACCAGATAAGATAAGATAAGATAAGATAAGATAAGATAAGCCTTTATTAGTCCCACAATGGGGAAATTCCAGGATTGCAACAGCACAGGGATAGCAACACTCAGAGCAACAATCAGAAGGCAAGGAAAAAAAAAACAAGCGCAGCGAGTATACATATGTACATATAAACATAAATATATAGACACACGATGCGGCGCATTGCAGCTAGATAGAAAAAATATATAGATATATAAACACACAGTGCGGAGCATTGTAGCTAGATGGAATAAATATATGAACATATAAACACACACAGTGCAGAGCATTGTAGCTAGATGGAATAAATATGTGAATATATAAACACACACACAGTGTGGAGTGTTGTAGCTAGATGGAATAAATATATGAATATATAAACACACACAGTGCGAAGCATTGCAGCTAGATGGAACAAACATGCAAATATATAAACACACAGTGCGGAGCATTGTAGCTAGATGGAACAAACGTAAATATATAAACACACACAGTGCGGAGCATTGTAGCTAGATGGAACAAATATGCAAACACATAAACACACACAGTGCGGAGCACCGTAGCTAGATGGAATAAATATGTAAATATTTATTCCATCTAGCTACACACATATTTTATTCCATCTAGCGACAATGCTCCACACTGTGTGTGTTTATATATTTACGTTTGTTCCATCTAGCTACAATGCTCCGCACTGTGTGTTTATATATTTGCATGTTTGTTCCATCTAGCTGCAATGCTATATAAATATACAAACACACACAGTGCGGAGCATTGCAGCTAGATGGAATGAAACAGCATAACCGTCTACTTAGTTATCATACATGGTATGATTATGTACCCATACATATTGTCACCCTCCATAGCTACCGGTATTTTCCTAGTTGTATACCGGAGGGGACCATTGTGTAAGTCTATTGCGTCTTTTGCATTCAATACTATTAGGTCGTCACGTCTTTTTGCTATCTCTGCGAGCAGCCCTGCTTAGGTTATACAGTCTGACAGCCGTTGGTAGGAAGGACCTACGAAACCTCTTGGTTGTGCACCTAGGATGATGTAGTCTGCTGCTAAATGAGCTCCTTAGTGCATTCAGTGTGTCCTGCATAGGGTGGAACTCGGACTCCAGCAGAGATGACAGTTTAGCCACCATCCTTCTCTCTCCCATCTCCTCCACTGGGTCAAGGCGCTGCCCCAGGACAGAGCTAGCTTTCTTGATCAGTTTGTTCAGTCTCTTCCTATCGGCTGCTGTAATGCCACTTGCCCCAGCAGACCACTCCAAAAGTGATGGCTGATGCCACCACCATGTCGTAGAATGTCTTCAGCAGCACCCCTTGTACACCAGAAGACCTGAGTCTCCTCAGTAGGAACAGCCTGCGCTGTCCCTTCTTGTAGAGTGCGTCAGTATTGTGTGACCAGTCTAGTTTATTGTTCAGATAAACACCCAGGTACTTGTAGGATGTCACCATCTCAATGTCTGTTCCCTGTATGTTTACTGGTGCTGTGAGGGGTTGTCCTTGCCTGCGGCAGTCCACCACCAGCTCCTTAGTTTTCCTCACGTTGATCTGGAGGCAGTTCCGATGGCACCAGTCCACAAAGTCCTGGATAAGCCCTCTGTACTCAGCTTCATCTCCGTTGGAGATGAAGCCAACGATCGCAGAGTCGTCAGAGAACTTCTGTAGATGGCAGTGTGTTGTGTTGTGTGAGAAGTCCGCAGTATAAAGGGTGAACAGGAAGGGAGCCAAAACCGTTCCCTGTGGGGCCCCCGTGCTACCGATGATCGTGTCGGACACACAGTCCCGGGTTCTCACAAACTGTGGCCGGTTTGTGAGGTAGTCCAGGATCCATGATGACAGGTGCTGGTCCACCCCTGCGCACAGCAGCTTGTCCTTCAGGATCATCGGTTGGATGGTGCTGAAAGCACTGGAGAAGTCAAAGAACATGATCCTCACTGTATTCCCTGGCTTCTCCAGGTGGAACAGAGAACGGTGAAGGAGGAAGATGACCGCATCCTCCACTCCAATACCATGCTGGTAGGCGAACTGGAGTGGATCCATCGCTGGACCCACCAGGGGGCGGAGGTGAGCAAGGAGCAGTCTCTCCAGGGTCTTCATCATGTGGGACGTCAGGGCCACTGGTCTGTAGCTGTTCAGATCTTTGGGGTGGGAAGTCTTTGGTACAGGTACCACACAAGATGTTTTCCACAACTGTGGTACCCTCCCCAGCTTCAGGCTCAGGTACTATAGGTATATACTTTTCTAAAGGTATATACTTTTAATATTGTTTTTATTATTATCTATTATTTTTTATAGTATTACGTTTTACTTACTCATAATAGTTGACTTTTTATATTTTTTATATCTATTATCTACCTCCTTAGTTCTATGTTTTATGAATTCTCTATACAACATATTTTTCTTTTTGCAGGCATTTTTTTTAATCTGTCGGTGATCCAGGGTTTCCTCTGGTAACATTTCTGTGTGGCGGGCCACCACCCTTGAAGTTATGCCACCATGCCAAGGAAATATAAATTTAAGAAAAATATGAAGGAATGACGATCCGCAAGGGCGCACACGAGCGACGCACATGACCATCATCTGCACGGAGTTCAGAAGTGCCCTGACAGAGTGTCTCTCCAGTGTCACTGTCCAAGAGAAGCATGAGCTTATTAAGGTACTTTAAACGTAGAAAAAAGCAGAAGAGGTATGTAAGCAGTGGAGGCATTTATCATGGTTTTAGCCCACTGGCAATGGGAACAATAATGAAGAGCTGCTTAGTAAACAGGTGTGATTAGGCTTCATATGCAGGGAAAGACAAGAGTGACTGAATCGCTGAGGATTTACTTCACCAGCCACTACAATATAAACTAAAAATTTATGTTCATTATTATGTACTTGGCAAGTTAAAATGACCGAAATTCACCAAGTCAGTGACTTTAATCCGTCAACAGCCTTCAGACAAACTAAATGTGCCAACATTCGGATTTCAAAATAAGGGAGGTTTTCCTGCTGTCTGGGTGGTGAGGAGAGTTCTAAAAACTATTAATATATAGAAATATTTTAACATAAATAACTGCATCTTTGGTCATTTAAGTTAATTTATTTCATTAAATATAATTTTATTAATATTTTTTTTGAAATCAGAGTTAAATTATTGTTCTGTTCTGGCTCTGCAAAATTATGGTCAACAATACAAATTGTGTAAGGAAAAAAAGTCAAAATTTTACCACGTGTTTCAAATTTATTAAAAAAAACAGTAATTTTATTTAAAAAAAATAGACAAAAATTTGCCATAAAATAATCCACAAACTTGTAATAAAATCTCAAATGTGCAGGAAAAGTCAATTTTACAAGAGGAAATTACAAATTTGAGGAAAATGGTTTCAAGTTGAATATTTTAAGATGAATAAACTTACAGAGAAAAGTAGAAAACTCTAAGAAGATTGTCAAAAAAAGTGGAGAAAAACCTCAAACCTTCAAGACTGAAGTCATTACTCAAGTTTTAAGTGGGTGCTTTTTACATCAACTCTACTAGAAATTTTTTATTGTCTACTTTTAATTATTAATTTCATAGCACTGCTTTTACATGAGTAGAATTTCTGGCTACTATACCCCCCTCTGATCATATAATTTAAAGGGTACCTGTGGTGGTCGTCTAAACGCATTCAACTTGAAAACATTAGGAAAAGTATTTGTTATTTGGTTAAATAATTATTGCCAGCCATATACCACCAGAGAAATATGCAAATACGACCACAGGCATGGCCAGCCAGTGAAAACTCTGCGCACAGCCATGACACATGCGGATGTGACGTCACGTCGTTGGGACAGAAAAGTCAATACTCCGCCTGTATGAGCGACTAGGGTGCTTTTGTGAGTGTTTTTATTCTATTATGGCTGAATTGTCGGACTCTGAGGAAGAATTCGTCCAACATGGCTACAGGTTTGAGCCAGAAAGGTCTTCTGAGGGTGAAAGTGACGAAGTGGTCCTCACACACAACGCAATTTCGTCTGAAAGGAAACGTCTGCCCTTTTCCGCTACGATCTTCTGACAAGGTGAGCTGGGTTTGGGTACATAAAAGAAGTGTTTATCTTTGTTTTTTCGCTTATTATTGAGACATCCAAAGGCTTTACATTCCGCCATGTTGCGATATCCAAATCGCATTGTATGTTTTTGTTGTTACAAGAGCGCCGAGTGTCTGCTGCTCTGTATATAGTTTTAGCGGCGAGGGGAGAGCCCAGCGCCGAATCATTGGCGACCTCAGATCAGACGAGACGACCCGCTGAATTTAAGCATTTATTTATTTATTTTCTACTCGTTTTAGTTCTGCATTTAATATGAACCCTGAGTTTGAAATAAACGTTTGAATTTGAATTTGAATATCCTGAAAGCCACTGCTCATCCGGGCACTCCAGGCTCAGCCAGTATTGATCCAGACAGTATCCATGACACTATGTCACAGGAAGCATCCTGGCAGGCCATGTAGCTGCCAGTATGGCTGCTTGCATGTTTTGCTGACATAGCTGAACCAGCACATCAGCAATGGATGTATATCACATTGCTTTGAACTTGAACTTGAACTTAAACTTGAACTAGACCGTGAGACAGGGGCTCAATATATCTTTTTTTTCACGACCACCACAGGTACGCTTTAAGTATGCATGAGTAAATTACTATTATGAACGTTTTTTTTTTCCCTTTTTTTTTCCTTCCCACTGTGATGATCAGGTAAGCGTACTCCCCCTCCCTTCCTGTGTGTTTTCCCCCTGTCTGTTTCCTGGCTCCGGAGCTCATCAGTACACCTGCGTGATTGGACACACCTGCTGCTTCCTCGTTTGCCAGCATATAAAAGAGCCAGTCTGTGAATGCTTCTCTGCTGGACCGTTGGGTATTGCTGCCTAAAAAACAACTATTGTTAATGTTGTTTGTTATTCTTCTTCCCAATTGTCTTATCTTTGTGTGTCTTCTCTTCTTCAGGTTTGCTGCCATCTCAGCAGTGTATCTCCAGGGCTGCGCACGCTCACCTGAACCACTCATCTCGCCAAGACAACTCCTACTCCACCCAGGTCTACCCATCCATCTACTCCATCCTGCCATCTCCCTTCATCTGCCTTCCCGCTGGTCATCTCCCCACCATCTCCTACCATCTCATGCTCTAGTCCACAGCCGGGCCCTCTGCTTATGTAGTAAGCCTCTCCTCTTCCCTTTTAATATTCTCTCTTTCTTGCAAATTCTTAGCATTAATCATTTCCTCTTTTTCCTCTGTTGCAGGCTGTGTGCTGCTCCAGCGTGCCCACTTGTGTTTTGTGTTAATTAAGTTTGCATTGTTGTGCGTTTTTGTTTTCTGGTGTGTTTTTTGTGTATTCATTAAGTTTGCATTGTTGTGCATTTTTGTGTTTAATAAATTGTGGGAAATGTTACCACCTGAGTCTGAGTGTTCATCTGGTGTTGCTTGCTCTGCATTTGAGCCTCTGGGTATTAAATCATGACAGAATGGTCCAGCCAGGATCGAGGCTCAGTGGGCGCTATACCGGGTGAGCAGTCAGCACTCTCCTGTTTAGATGCCACGGGGTGCCAAGTTAATGTTTTTGTCCGAACAATTACAAACTATTACTCAGCAATTCGCCACGGTTACCAACCATCTGTGCTGACTTCCTGGTGTGGCATCTCCCCCACACCTGCTGCTCCAACAGCTCCTCCCATCCACCAGACCATTTCCATCCCCTCTCCTGCCCCATACGCGGGGGAGGTGGGGGGATGTAAAGGGTTCCTCCTCCACTGTCGGCTTTATTTCCAGAAGGTGGTGAGGGAATATAGGGACGATTTATCCAAAATTCAATTCATGACCCTGCTATACTCCGAGACTGGGCACTTAAATGGGCTCAGTCAATCTTAGTCCAGAAGGGCCCCATTACATATATGATTGGTTCATGCAGGAATTCACCCGAGCATTCAACCATACAGAGAGTGAGGGTAATATCGCTAGCCAGTTGATGGAACTCCGGCAGGGAAGTCGGTCATTCACCGATTTCTCGTTCAAGTTCTGGGTCGTTGCGGTGGACTTCGGATGAATGACGCTGCTCTACGTAGTGCCTTCCTCTGGAGTCTCAATTCCAACTTCTGTGATGAACTGGCTATCCGTGCCAATCCCTCCTCTCTGGATGAACCAGTTGAGCAGGCCATAGCCCTGGATAATCGGTACAGTGAGCGCTAGAGGGAGCAGAGGGCTTCCGCTTCCTCATCTGCATCGCGTCCGTTTCCCCCCATCCTCTCGCACTGCCAGGTCGGCTTCCCCACCGGAGTTGATGGTCCTTAGTTGGATTTCTCTGACTCCGGAGGAACACCGGCACTGGAAGAGGGTGGGGCCTTGTATATATTGCAGTTCGACTGAACACGCACTGTCAAAATGCTCCATTCAGCCAAAAAGATCCGGCCCGTCAGTAGCTGTGGGGGGTCTGGTGGGCGGATCTTCTCCAAATCCTCTTAACAGTTTGACACTTCTGGCCTTCATTCAGTTCCCGGGGGACGAGTGTAAAACCTCAGCTGTCATTGATTCTGGAGCTGAGCAAAATTTCATCCTACAGGGTCTGGTCCAAAAATTTAAGATTCCCACCAGGAACCTCCCGTCACCTTTAAATGTTTCAGCCCTTACTGGCAGTAGATTCACTGCGCTTACCCTCCAAACCGAGTTCATCTCCATCATTTTGTCAAGTAATCACCGTGAAACTATCCAGTTTTTTGTTTTACCTAATTCATCTACACCAGTGATTTTGGTGTATCCATGGCTCCACAAACATAATCCTATTATTAACTGGGATCAGGGCTCCATCTCTTTCTGGAGTCCGTTTTGTCTCTCATTGTGCCTCCGTTCAGCCACGTGCTCGCCCACTCTTCCTATCTCCCCCCTTCCAGTCGAGCCGCCAGATCTCAGCCTCATGCCCAAGGTCTATCATGACCTTGGGGAGGTCTTTAGAAAGTCTAGGGCCCTCTCTTTACCACCTCATCGGTCCTATAACTGTGCTATAGACCTTCTTCCGAGCTTGCGAGTGCCATCCAGTCGGCTATACAGTTTTTCTGGGCTGGAGAGGGAGGCAATGGAGAGTTACATCAAAGAATCCCTGAGCGCCGGTCTTATTAGTCCATCATCCGCTCCTCTTGGCGCTGGGTTCTTTTTTGTGGAAAAGAAAGATGGGTCACTGTGGCTGGGCATTGATTATCAGGTTCAGGTTACTTTATTTGTACCCGTAGGTAGATTTGTTATTTGTTATTTGTTATTGTGAGCTGAATGTGATTACCATCAAAGATAAATATCCGCTGCCGCTTATTAACTCGGCTTTCGAGCTGCTTCAGCGTGCATGTGTGTTCACCAAACTCAATCTCCACAACGCATACCATCTAGTTCACATACGCAAGGGAGACGAGTGGAAGACGGCTTTTAAAACACATCTGGGGCAGTTGGAGTACCTGGTCATGCCTTTTGGGCTGACCAACGCCCCCGTCAACTTCCAGCGGTTGATAAATGACGTTCTTTGGGACATGGTGAACCACTTTGTTTTTGTCTATCTGGATGATATTCTCATTTTTTCCTGCATGCTGGAGGAGCACATAGTCCATGTCTGGGCAGCACTGCAACGGCTATTAGAGAACCAACTCTTCGTGAAAGCAGAGAAGTGTGAGTTTACTTCCAGCTCCACTTCTTTCCTGGGGTTTATTGTGGCCGACCCAGCAAAAATGAAGGCAGTGGTAGACTGCCTACCCCTCAGTCCAGGAAGCAGCTCCAGTGCTTCCTGGGCTTTGCCAACTTCTACCGCCGATATATTTGTAATTATAGCAAGGTAGCCTCGCCATTAACTCAGCTCACTTCAACCAATATTCCATTTAAATGGTCTGAAGCTGCCGAACAGGCTTTCACTAAATTAAAGGCCCTCTTCACAGACACACCCATTCTGGCCTAGGTCGACCCCCAATCCCAGTTCGTGGCCAAGGTTGATGTGTCTGATTCGGGGGTGGGCGCTGTCCTTCCACAGCGCTCCGGCTACGATCAAAAGCTTCATCCGTGCATATATTTCTCTCAGCAGTTGACCCCAGCTGAGAGAAATTATGATGTAGTAGACTGAACTGCTGGCCATTAAGCTAGCACTAGAAGGATGGAGACACTGGCTAGAGAGTGCAACCCAACCTGTTATAATCTGGACAGATCACAAAAATTTAGAATATCTCAGATCTGCCAGATGGTTAAACTCTTGTCAAGCCCGGTTGGCTTTGTTTTTTCTTAGGTTTAACCTTTCCATTACCTACCATCTGGGGTCTTGTAATGTCAAGCCCGACGCTCTCTCTTGCCAGTTTTCCTCCGACTCCTCTTCTTCTTCTCTCTCTGCAGCTGCTGTTTCTCCTCCAGAGACTATTCTGCCATCCTCCTGTGTTTTAGGGGCTCTCTCTTGGGAAATTGAGCAGAGTGTCCGGCAGGCCCAGTCCTCAGAACCCATCCGTGAGGGAGGTCCAGCAAACCTACTTTATGTCCTCTCTTCCCTCCACAGTAAAGTTATCCAGTGGGACACACCAGTTTTTTCGCCTGTCACCCTGGCATTTCCCAGACAATAGAACTGTTGCAACGAGTTTTTAGTGGCTGACTCTCAGGACGGCTGGTCAGAACTGTGTTAAAGCATGCCAGGTTTGTGCCACCAATAAATCTGATTCTTCACCACCAGAATCAGAATCAGAATCAGAATCAGAATCAGAATCAGATTTATTGCCATTGTTCATGTAGTACACAAACTAGGAATTTGTCTCGGTGCAATGCTGCAACATTAAACATGATAAAATAAAAGAAATAAACTATACATGCAATAAAGTGTAGAATAAGAGTGAGTAATACTAGTCAGCAGTTTAAATATATTAGCGAGCAGCAGATAATGTGGAGAACCATATAGTGCAGTCGGTATGCAGGAAGAAAACAGTGATGATTGACATGAGTCTGGTTGAGCTGCTGTACATAGTGCACAAGAGTCAATAAGTCACTTAGTGTTCAGCAGTCTGATGGCAGAGGGGAAGAAGCTGTTCATGTGACGGGAGGTTTTAGTCTGGATGGACCGAAGTCTTCTACCTGAGGGGAGAGGGGCAAAGAGTACGTGACCAGGGTGTGAGGGATCGGCTATGATCCGGCCAGCACGCCTCCGGGTCCTGGAGATGTACAGATCCTGGAGAGATGGGAGCTTGCAGCCGATCACCTTCTCAGCAGTGCGCACGACGCGCTGCAGCCTTAGTCTGTCCCTGGCAGTGGCTCCTGCGTACCACACAGTTATGGAGGTGGTGAGGATGGACTCGATGATGGCTGTGTAGAACTGCACTAACATCTTGGTGGGTAGCTTGAGCTTCCTCAGCTGCCGCAGGAAGAACATCCTCTGCTGGGCCTTTTTGATGAGGGAGCTGATGGTCGGCTCCCACTTGAGGTCCCTGGTGATGGTGGTGCCTAGGAAGCAGAAGGAATCAGCAGTGGTGATGGGAGAGCCTGTGAGGGTGAGGGGGGGCAGAGGGGTTGTGACTTTCCTGAAGTCCACAATCATCTTCACTGTCTTCAGAGCGTTCAGCTGCAGGTTGTTGTTGTTGCACCAGGACGCCAGTGTTGCTCCCCTGGGTAGCGGCCCAGGAGGAGGAAACGTGCATGTGGAAGTTAACTCTCCAACCTGTGATAGAGAATCGGCAGAACACGTTTCGTTATTTCACACAAGGAGTTTTATTCTTCGAAGTCATTCACATGACCAACATCAACTGACTAGTATTTACTATCAAAGTCCATAGTTTCTCTCTTATTGTCTGATCACATCACCATTCAACAAAACACAATCATGTCCATTTATCACAATTTCCGATTTGACATTAACTGTATACTTAACATTCTTAACAAATTACTCTAACATGAAATGAATTATTGGTTTTATCTCCTTCCCATGTATATAGCTTTTAACTTGTTCAAATGTTTATATTTTAAACAATAATCCATGAACTTACATTTACGTTAATCATTTTAAGCACTGTCATAAATGTACAGCATGTGGTGTTATTCTTAACAATTCACTGACCTGGCCACTGTGTACCTAACACACTTACAATTAGGGGTGGGTTCAAAAGATCAATATATCGATATGGATCGATACATGTTTGACTGAGCCGATATCGATCCACAAAATCCACGGATCGATCTTTTAATATTAATATGTTTTAATATAATATTTTTACGTTTGTGAACGTCTGCTGAGTATAATCGGGTCGAAACCGGGTCAGTGAGCCAGGAACAACGGCCGAGAACCATAAACAACCGACGCGCTAACGGAGCTAGCAAGCTAACGGATATGCTAGTTCTTCTTCTGTGGTGTTAAAACGGTTCTCATCCGGCAAGAGTTTCCTGCCGCGCGTGCTCTTTCGTGTTTACACGAGCGGAGATAATAACGTGCGTCTCTTAATTTAGCAACAGAAGTCACCGTAAAGATTGTCCTCAACAGCTTCTGAATATTTTTCATAAATAAAACTTCTGTGTTCCCTGCGGCGCGTGCACACGTCTTTTGTGTTTACATGACACGGAGTTAATAACGTGCGTCTCTTAATTTAGCAGCAAAAGTCACCGTATAGACTGTCCTCAACAGCTTCTTAATATTTTTCATAAAGCGGGGATAAACGGACTTTTACTCCATGCAGCGCTGTGTTGGAACATAAAGTTGACGACTGATAAACGGAAAATGCACGGAGACTGAAACCCGTGAAGCAGAGACTTGGAGCTGCTGAGACTGTAAGTATAATATTTGTTTCTTTTAACGTTTGTGTCGTCAATTAATAATTTATCTGGCATGATGATGGTTTCTTTTACAAACTATGGACACAGAGAAAACTGTTGGTTAAGCGCTGTGAATAAATGCAGAATTAAGGTATATTTTATGAGATTATGGACTTCTGCCACTTAAGCAATGTGAAGAGAATAAATCACAATAAAATTAATAAAGGCTGCAGTACAACAAGCTATTTTTACTCAGTAGAACTAAACTGAAATGAACAAACCTTCTCAGGAAATGAATTGAAACCCTTTTCCAACATTGAAAGTTAATTTGTAGTTAAAATATAAAAAAAACCCCTAAATTATTAAACCCTACTGTGGTGTGGCGATCTAAAAAATATGAATGTTAATTTTACTGTGAAATCTATTCTTTTTATCTGCCTTCAGATGTGTGAAGACTGGAAGCTTCATCCTCACTGAGACCTTCTGAAGGTCAGAGGTCGTCAGTGTAGGAGCATCCCTGCTTCATGTGGATTTCAGCACAGAAGAAGACCTTCAAATTCAAGATTCAAGGAGGTGCTGCCATCACTTTCTCCACACTAACATGCATTCAATGCAATTTAGTTGTTGTAATGGCAAATTCTTTTATTTCTTTTTTAAAGTTCTCAGCAAGAACACAATATTGGTCTTTTTTTTTTTTTTTACAATTTTACTGAGCATTTAATTCTAAATAAATCACTGTTTAACAATAAATTTTTGGCAATCCTGTACTTTTCTTGTGGTGTTACATAGAATAGCATCACTGTAAACTATGGCAAAAGCAGCTGCTTTAAAATTTGTACTTCCTCACACAACTTTGAGTGCAAAAAAACTCTAAAAGTGCCATAACTTTTTGGAAAAGCTCCCACAAATCCAGGCTTTTTGGGCCACAACAATCACAAAAACAGCTGACAAAATCCTGGAGGGACTGAAATACAGTGAGATTATGTATGCATGGTTCATGCATTGAATTGGTTTACTTACTCTGGGGGGTGAACTTGACACGACACACCCTTTGCACTAAAGAAAGCACCTGTGAGCACTTTATGAAATGATAAGTTAAATAATAAAAAGTGCATTATTGTAACTGATTTTGGGTCAGTTCTATATGTGATAATTTATGTATTAACAAAGTTAGAAGATTCTTGGTACAATTTGCAGCATTAGGTCTTGAAGATTTTTGTTTCATGGGAAGTAAAATGGCTATTAAAATGGTAATTCCCCAGATCGAATCGGGATTGAATCGGAATCGAATCGAATCGATTCAGAATCTCAAGAATCGGAATCGAATCGATTCTGGAAATTAGGGATCGTTCCCAGCCCTACTTACAATAGTATTCCTGGTATTCGGTAATACACCCGAAATGTGCACACTTGGTGACAAATCAAACCAGTAAATGTCGTACTGTATGAAAACTGTTTCATAACTGCCTTTAAATAGGGTAAGCAAGTGGTTCCTAACGTGGGCGGATTTCACTGTTGTGGCACGTCCCATACACTCGATCATTAACATTAGCAGGTTAGCTTATACAACAACACATCAACTTTAACAGAAATACCCTTACAAACCCGCTTTTCGCCTCACACTTATCACAATATAATCTCGGACATCCTAGGACTCTTACAGTTTATATTGTACTCTTGAATTATTAGTATTTACCAACCTGTGATAGAGAATCGGCAGAACACGTTTCGTTATTTCACACAAGGAGTTTTATTCTTCGTCCTCCGGTGCGTGAGTCTACTCTCTATCACTGTGCGACATGCGCCATCTATTGGTCGGCGTATGGAACTGCACTCAACTCACATGAGTTATAATGGAACCAGGTGGATTACAAATGCATTGTAGAAAAATAAACAATTAAAGAATAACATAAAATTGTAGGGGTGCCTGTTTTTTTTAAAATTTTCTTATCCAAATGTCTTTTTCACCTCTTACATAACTATTAACTATTTCCAACCCTCTACACCAGCTGGGCCACCTCTCTCCTGTAGGCGGACTCGTCGCCATTGGAGATGAGCCCGATGAGGGTGGTGTCGTCCGCAAACTTGATCAACTTGACAGACTGGTGGCTGGAGGTGCAGGAGTTGGTATAAAGGGAGAAGAGTAGGGGGGAAAGTACACAGCCCTGGGGTGATCCGGTGCTGATGCTAGCAGAGTCTGAGACAGTCTTTCCCAGCCGCACATGCTGCCTCCGGTCCGTCAGGAAGTCGGTGATCCACCTGCAGAGGGAGTCAGGCACGTTGAGCAGGGACAGCTTGTCCTGGAGCAGAGCGGGGCGGATGGTGTTGAATGCGGAGCTGAAGTCCACAAACAGGATCCTGGCGTAGGTTCCCGGGGAGTCCAGGTGCTGCAGGATGGAGTGGAGGGCCAGGTTGACTGCGTCGTCTACAGACCTGTTGGCTCGGTAGGCAAACTGCAGCGGGTCCAGGAGGGGGGTGGTGATGGACTTGAGGTGGGGCAGGACCAGGCGCTCAAAGGACTTCATGACTACAGAGGTGAGCGCTACAGGTCTGTAGTCGTTAAGTCCAGTGATCTGTGGCTTCTTGGGGACAGGGATGATGGTGGAGGATTTGAGGCAGGACGGCACGTGGCATAGCTTAAGGGAGGTGTTAAAAATGTCTGTGAAGACAGGAGCCAGCTCTTTCGCACAGAATCAGAGATTCAGAATCAGAATCAGATTTATTGCCATTGTTCATGTAGTACACAAACTAGGAATTTGTCTCGGTGCCATGCTGCAACATTAAAAACATGATGAGATAAAGAGATAAACTAAAAAACTAAAGGACTAAAAACGTGCAATAAGTGTAGAAAAATAAGTAATAATCATAATAATAATAGTAATAATGAGTAGTACTAGTCAAGGCAGTTTTAAAAAAATTAGCAAGTAGCAGATGATATGGGGTGCCACAGTGCAGTTGATAATGCAACAGAAAAAACAGTGATGAATGACATGAGTCTGGTTGAGCTGCTGTACAAAGTGCACGAGAGTCAATAAGTCACTTAATGTTCAGCAGTCTGATGGCAGAGGGGAAAAAGCTGTTCATGTGCCGGGAGGTTTTAGTCCGAATGGACCGAAGTCTTCTACCTGAGGGGAGGGGGGCAAACAGTACGTGACCAGGGTGTGAAGGATCGGCTATGATCCGGCCAGCACGCCTCCGGGTCCTGGAGATGTACAGGTCCTGGAGAGATGGGAGCTTGCAGCCGATCACCTTCTCAGCAGTGTGCACGACGCGCTGCAGCCTTAGTCTGTCCCTGGCAGTGGCTCCTGCATACCACACAGTTATGGAGGAGGTGAGGATGGACTCGATGATGGCCGTGTAGAACTGCACTAACATCTTGGTGGGTAGCTTGAGCTTCCTCAGCTGCCGCAGAAAGAACATCCTCTGCTGGGCCTTTTTGATGAGGGAGCTGATGGTTGGCTCCCATTTGAGGTCCCGGGTGATGGTGGTGCCCAAGAAGCGGAAAGAATCTGCAATGGTGATGGGAGAGCCTGTGATGGTGAGGGGGGGCAGGGGGGTTGTGACTTTCCTGAAGTCCACAATCATCTCCGCTGTCTTCAGAGCGTTCAGTTGCAGGTTGTTATGGCTGCACCAGGACACCAGCTGGGCCACCTCTTTCCTGTAGACGGACTCGTCGCCGTTGGAGATGAGCCCGATGAGGGTGGTGTCATCCACAAACTTAATCAGCTTAACAGACTGGTGGGAGTTGGTGCAGGAGTTGGTATAAAGGGAGAAGAGTAGGGGGGAGAGTACACAGCCCTGGGGTGATCCAATGCTGATGCTAACAGAGTCCGAGACAGACTTCCCCAGCCGCACATGCTGCCTCCGGTCCGTCAGGAAGTCGGTGATCCACCTGCAGAGGGAGTCAGGCACGTTGAGCAGGGACAGCTTGTCCTGGAGCAGATCGGGGCGGATGGTGTTGAATGCGGAGCTGAAGTCCACAAACAGAATCCTGGCGTAGGTTCCCGGGGAGTCCAGGTGCTGCAGGATGGAGTGGAGGGCCAGGTTGACTGCGTCGTCCACAGACTTGTTAGCACGGTAGGCAAACTGCAGCGGGTCCAGGAGGGGTGTGGTGATGGACTTGAGGTGAGACAGGACCAGGCGCTCAAAGGACTTCATGACTACAGAGGTGAGCGCTACAGGTCTGTAGTCGTTAAGTCCAGTAATCCGTGGCTTCTTGGGGACAGGGATGATGGTGAAGGATTTGAGGCAGGTCGGCACGTGACATTGCTTAAGGGAGGTGTTAAAAATGTCTGTGAAGACAGGAGCCAGCTCTTTCGCACAGTGTCTCAGGGTGGAGGGAGACACACCGTCCGGCCCGGGGGCCTTGCGCGGGTTCAGTCTGGAGAACTGTCTGTGCACGTCCTGCTCGCTGATGACAAGGGCAGGGGGGGAGGAGGAGGAGGGGGGGACCGCTTTTGATGAATTAGGGGCTGAGGAGGCAGTGGAGCTGGGTGGAGTGGGTGAGTTGGACACAGCTGACGAGGTGTCAAAACGGGCGTAATGTTCGGACAGTTTTTGACAAAGGGCTTTGTCATCCTGACCTTTAGAAGCCTGAGGCCGATAGTTGGTGATTTGCCTCAGTCCTCTCCACACAGAAGCCGAGTCATTAGCAGTGAACTGCTGCTCGAGTCTCTCAGAATACACAGATTTAGCTCTCCTCAGCTCTCTGTTAAACCGATATTTGACCTCTCTGTAGCGGTCCCTGTCTCCTTTTTTCAACGCTGCTTCCTTCTCCTTCCTGATCTGTCTGAGCTTGGCCGTGAACCAGGGCTTGTCATTAGAGTATCTCACCCTGGTGCGCGATGGGAGAATGTTCACCTCACAGAAGTTGATATATGAGTTCACAGTGTCTGTGTACTCGTTAAGATCATGTGTGGCTCCTTTAAACATGCCCCAGTCAGTTATTTCCATGCATGTGTTCAGTTTCTCTCCAGCTTCACTGGTCAATTTCTTCGTGGTGGTCACAACAGGTTTAGTGAGGAGGAGGAGGAGGAGGAGGGGGGGACCGCTTTTGATGAATTAGGGGCTGAGGAGGCAGTGGAGCTGGGTGGAGTGGGTGAGTTGGACACAGCTGACGAGGTGTCAAAACGGGCGTAATGTTGGGACAGTTTTTGACAAAGGGCTTTGTCATCCTGACCTTTAGAAGCCTGAGGCCGATAGTTGGTGATTTGCCTCAGTCCTCTCCACACAGAAGCCGAGTCATTAGCAGTGAACTGCTGCTGGAGTCTCTCAGAATACACAGATTTAGCTCTCCTCAGCTCCTCAGCTCCTCAGCACAGTGTCTCAGGGTGGAGGGAGACACGCCATCCGGACCGGGGGCCTTGCGCGGGTTCAGTCTGGAGAACTGTTTGAGCACGTCCTGCTCACTGATGACAAGGGCAGGGGGGAGGAGGGGGGGCACCTTTGATGAAGTAGGGATCGTGGAGGCTGTGGAGCTGGAGGGAGGGGGGGAGTTGGACACAGATGACGAGGTGTCAAAACGGGCATAGTGTTGGGACAGTCTTTGACAAAGGGCTTTGTCATCCTGACCTTTAGGAGCCTGAGGCCGATAACTGGTGATTTGCCTCAGTCCTCTCCACACAGAAGCCGAGTCATTAGCAGTGAACTGCTGCTGGAGTCTCTCAGAATACACAGATTTAGCTCTCCTCAGCTCTCTGTTAAACCGATATTTAACCTCCCTGTAGCAGCCCCTGTCTCCACTTTTCAGCGCTGCTTCCTTCTCCTTCCTGATCTGTCTGAGCTTAGCAGTGAACCAGGGCTTATCATTAGAGTACCTCACCCTGGTGCGCGATGGAAGAATGCTCTCCTCACAAAAGTGGATATATGAGTTCACAGTGTCCGTGTACTCATCCAGATCATGCGTGGCTCCTTTAAACATGCCCCAATCAGTTATTTCCATGCACGTTTCCAGCTTCTCCTCAGCTTCACTGGTCCATTTCTTCGTAGTGCTCACAACAGGTTTAGTGAGCTTCAATCTCTGTCTGTATGTGGGAATGAGGTGGACCATCACATGATCAGATAGTCCGAGCGCAGCGCGGGGAGCAGCGCGATGCGCGTCCTTCACTGTGGTGTAACAGTGATCCAGCGTGTTTATTCCTCTGGTGGGGCATTTAATAAACTGTTTGTAGCGGGGGAGATCGTGGCTCAGATTGCTGTGGTTAAAGTCGCCAACCACAATAACCAGAGAGTCTGGAAAAATCCGCTCCGTGTGTTGGAGCGGCCTCCGTGTGTCCAGCCGGCCTCCTTCATCCCCTACCTGTCCCTAGTTGCCCCTGGTCTCACATTGCTGTAGACATTGTTACGGGTCTCCCTCCTTCACAAGGCAACACTGTCATATTCACCATCATTGACCATTTTTCCAAAGCCATCCATTTAGTTCCCCTGACCAAATTACCCTCTACGGCCGAGACCGCCATCCTCCCCACTCTCCACGTTATCTGCCTGCATGGGATTCTGATGGACATCGTTTCGGACAGAGGGCCACAGTTTACTTTGCAGGTCTGGAGAGCGTTCTGCCATTCCCTGTGTACCCCCATCAGCCTCATGTCCGGGTATCATCCGCAAAGTAAAGGTCAGGTCAAGCATGCCAACCAGTCTTTGGAGGCCACCCTGAGGTGTGTAGCATCCTGTAACCCAACCACCTGGAGTTCCCACCTGACCTGGGTGGAGTATGCACATAATACTGCCGTCCCCTCCACAACTGGCCTGACGCCCTTCGAGGCCTCTATGGGGTACACTCCACCATTATTACTTGTGACGGAGAGGGATATTGCTGTGCCATCCATGGAGGCCCACGCTAGTTGCTATCGCTGTCTGTGGAGGTCCACTCGGGCTGCTTTTCTCCGTTCATCCGAGCAAAATCACCTCTACGCCAACTGCAGACGTGTGCCGGCTCCCAAGTACACCGTGGGTCAGAAGGTCTGGTTGTATGCCGAGCACGTGCTGTTGAAGACGGAGTCACAGAAGCTGTCACCGTCCTTTCTGGGCCCGTATCCCATCTCACGCATCATCAACGATGTCACCGTTCGGCTCAAGCTACCTCCAACTCTCCGCATCCACTCGACCTTCCACGTGTCATGGATTAAACCCCTCTCCGCCAGCCCCCTCTGTCCTCCCCCGCAGCATCCTCCTCCTCCCCAGGTCCTCGCCAGCCATACCCCCTACACCGTCCAAAGAATTCTGGATGTTCGTTGTCGGGGTCCGGATCTTCAATATCTGGTCCACTGGAAGGGTTATGGACCGGAGGAGAGGTCGTGGATCCCCAGGTCATATTTTCACGATAAGGGCATGGTTCAGACTTTCCATTGGGCACATCCTAACAAGCCCGGAGAGATGCCAGGAGGCGCCCCTTGGGGGGGGGGGGCTCTGTGATGATCAGGTGAGCGTGCTCCCCCTCCCCTTCTGTGTGTTTGCTCCCGCTCCCCTTTCTGTGTGTTTTCCCTCTGTTTGTTTCCTGGCTCCAGAGCTCATCAGCGCACCTGAATGATTGAACACACCTGCTGCTTCCTTGTTTGCCACCGTATAAAAGAGCCAGTCTGTGAATGCTTCTCCGCTAGACCGTTGGGTATTGCTGCAAGATGAGACAGAAGAGAGGAGCCAAGGAAAGGAAAGTGTACAGGGTCCAGGAGAGGTGAGAGCAGAGGGAGGAGAGAAAGATGAACCAGTAAAAAGTCCAAACACAGGACATCTGGGACGGACCCCAATGGGCCAGTATTCCAAGATTTAAGCCTTGGTTGTACAGTGTTTCATATGGCAAGTTCCATATGCAAAGTTACTGTGCAAAATTTAAAAAAGAGAAATAAATCTATCAATAAATTCACAAAGTCTCTTTTCTGTGTATCTATCTGTCTCTGTGTGTGTCTATCTGTGTGTCTGTTCCACACACATCTCTTGAACCGTTCCTCAGACTGACTTATGGTTTTACTGTATATGTGGTTTCCTGAGGTTGTTAGGGTGTGAATCCTTGAGTATGGAGTCGCTCAGTCAAAATATGTGTTGTGTCTGGTTGTTGGAATAATTTTGAGCATAAATTATTCAAAGTCAAATAATCAAGCGGAAAGTTGAATTTATGTACATTGATTACAAAAATATAAGGAGCCACCCCATTGGCCACCTTGGGGGAGAGGTTACAAGGCATGACATTCAGACACACCTAGAATCTCTAAAGGATCCATTCTTCTAAGTCTGATATATATATAGGTAGGAGAAAGGAGAGGGAGGATGAGGATAAGGGAAGGAACAGAACGGGACAGTCCTGATAACTGAGCTTACCCAGGCGGACGTCAGACACTCTGACTAACAGAATGTCCATGAAACACTAATCTATAAGATGAGGAGTTCCTGTACATTCCTGTGACCCGAAACAGGACATGTCAAAGAGATTATAATAAATGGCTTACATCATACCTTACGCATGTACTAACCTTGTCTGAACTCTTTGAAATTGCTCACAGAAACAGGCCAAGAATATATAAACTTATCCTATATGGAATGCACATATAAACATTAAACATGACATATGAAAGGTATGATACTTCTCAAATATAATAATACATTATTAATATCAATAATAGTATAGATAATATAAAAAAAATTTTCTATAATCTTCCCCCTTTATGCTTAATAAAGCATCAGGATTAAAAGAAAAATAATAAAGTGAAAGAATTAATATGTGTAAGAATTTGCATGCTATTATATGTCTTTGCAAGTTAAAAACATGTACAGAATATATCAAAAGTGAATATGTGTGATGTGACCAAAATTAATCTCACACAGTGTCAAATAAGAACATAGAAAATAATATGAAACAGCCTTAAAAACAGCCTTAAATTATATTGCAACCTTCAAAAATATCCTCAGGCCAGTATTCCCCCTCTCACCATCATATTAAGGACTCCCACAAGAAAAATCTGAAGTTATAAAAATCATTACCAAGTTTATGATGAGACTTCTCCATTAAGAGAAACCCTAACTTCTATGAGTATCTGAGGTATTAACATGCCAATTTGCGTCATTTTCATGGATAGAAGTAATACAATAATCTCCTATAATAGGGCCTACACCCCTACGGGTGGTAATTAGTCAATCAAAGACCATTCTATCCTTTGTCATAATTTTGTAAATAATTGTAGTCTACAATTAAGTGTTTTAATCCCTAAGGTATTTTGTTTCTACTCTCACTCAAAGAAACAATGAACAAAACCTCACTCCTGTACTTTTCATCTGAAATTGCATTCATGCTTCATGAATGACATCATGTGGTAGAAAAGCATCCCTCTTCACCCTGCCCACCTGCCCTGCCGACATGATGAGGGTATGGTCAGTTGCCAAAACGGGGTACACAGATCTGCCCAGTGTCCAGCCAGATGTGAATAAGCCCAATGACTCAATGACCTTTGACAATGTAGATCCTTGGTATAACACTTGCTCGCTTCATTGGTCAAGCAGGGTTACAGTACAGGAGAGAGATGCATTGTAAGCCGTTGCATACTCAGAGATTGTGAAGCTGTCGGAAAGGGGACATCCCCACTTCAAAAAGAGGAGTTCCCTGATGAAATTAACCTTGCATTCGCAGAGTAAGGAGTGTCATCATGTTTCTAATCAGTGGAGTGATGTGTTGTGTCAGGTGTGATTCAAAATGAAGTTTGCTATGTTATTTCTGTATATAGCCTCTCTTAAAAAAAACAAAAAAACAGCCTGTAGTAGCTGCATTATTTTAGCAATAAAGATATTTTGCCAAACTGTTAATGTTATTAAGAAGCACACATAACCATTCTCTACAGTGTAAAAGCATTGGAATTACTTAATAACCGATATTAAGTATTACTAGAGGATGATGAGGATGATAAGATAACAACACTAACCACACCTTTCCTTCCCTTCCCTTGTATTTTTCCCCTATGATAAACAAACAGCCTCCTTCTCTATTAGCAGAGGTCATTACTGGATGCCAAGTCATCAGCTGACACTTGCATAGAGAAACAGTTAGACAGTCATTTGTTGTTTTCCTTTCTTTTTCCAAATAAGTATAAAATATCCATCCATCCATCCATCTTCTACCGCTTTTCCGGAGGTCCAGGTCCAGGTCGCAGAGGCAGCAGTTCAAGCAGTGAAGCCCAGACTTCCCTCTCCCCAGCCACCTGCTCCAGCTCTTCAGAGAGGATACCAAGGCATTCCCAGACCAGCTGGGAGACATAGTCTCTCCACCGAGTCCTGGGTCTGCCCCGGGGTCTCCTCCCAGATGGATGTGCCTGAAACACCTCAAGTGGGAGGCGTCCAGGAGGCATCCAAATCAGATGCCCATACCACCTCAACTGACTCCTTTCAATGTGGAGGAGCAGCGGTTCTACTCTGAGCCTCTCCCGCATGACTGAGCTCCTCACCCTATCTCTGAGGGTGAGTCCAGCAATCCTACGGAGAAAGCTCATTTCAGCCGCTTGTATCTGCGATCTTGTTCTTTCGGTCATTACCCAAAGCTCGTGACCATAGGTGAGGGTAGGAACGTAGATTGACTGGTAAATCGACAGCTTTGCCTTAGAACTAAGCTCCCTCTTCACCACAACAGACCGGTACAACGTCCGCATCACTGCAGATGCTGCTCCAATCCGTCTGTCAATCTCTCGCTCCATTTTCCCCTCACTCATGAATAAGACCCCAAGATACTTAAACTCCTCCACTTGGGGCAGGAGCCTGTCCCCAACCTGAAGAGGACAATCCACCTTTTTCCGGCTGAGGACCATGGACTAGGACTTGGAGGTGCTGATTCTCATCCCAGCCACTTCACACTCAGCAGCAAACAGTCCCAGCAAGAACTGTAGGCTGGATGAAGCCAACAGGACAACATCATCTGCAAACAACAGAGATGAGATCCTGTGGTCACCAAGCATGACACCCTCCATTCCCTGGGTGCGCCTAGAAATCCTGTCCATAAAAATTATGAACAGGATCGGTGACAAAGGGCAGCCCTGGCGGAGTCCAACTCTCACTGGGAATGAGTCCAGTCGAGTGTTGGCAATACGAACCAAACTCTCACAACGGTCGTACAGAGACCGAATAACTCATAACAAGCCTGATACCCTATACTCCCAAAGCACCCCCCACAAACACCCACGAGGGACGCGGTCGAATGCCTTCTCCAAGTCCACAAAACACATGTAAACTGGTTGGGCAAACTCCCACGAATCCTCGAGAATTCTCGAGAGGGTAAAGAGCTGGTCCGATGTGCCACGGCCAGGATGAAAACCACATTGCTCCTCCTGAATCCGAGGTTCAACCAACGGCCGGACTCTCCTCTCCAGTACCTTGGCATAGACCTTCCCAGGGAGGCTGAGGAGTGTGATCCCTCTAAAGTTGGAGCACACCCTCCGGTTCCCTTTTTTGAAGAGAGGAACCACCACCCTGGTTTGCCATGCCAAAGGCACTGCCCCCGACCTCCACACAATATTGCAGAGGCATGTCAACCATGACAGCCCTACAACATCCAGGGCCTTAAGATACTCAGGGTGAATCTCGTCCACCCCCGGGGCCCAGCCACCAAGGAGATTTTTAACCACCTTGGCGACCTCAGCCCCTGTGATAGGCGAGTCATCCCTCTCGTCCACAAACCCTGCTTCCACTGTGGAAGGTGCATCAGTGGGATTAAGGAGATCCTCAAAGTATTCCTTCCACCGCCCGACGATATCCCCAGTCGAAGTCAACAGTGCCCCATCAGCACCATACACAGTGTGGACAGGGAGCTGCTTTCCCCTCCTGAGTCGCCGGACAGTTTGCCAGAATCTCTTCGAGGCCGACCAAAAGTCTTGTTCCATGGCCTCATCGAACTCCTCCCATACCCACGTTTTTGCTTCAGCAACCACCCAAGCTGCACTCCGCTTGGCCTGCCGGTACACCTCAGCTGCTTCGGAAGCCCCACAACCCAACCAAGCTTGATAGGACTCCTTCTTCAGCTTAATTGCCCCCCTCACCACTGGTGTCCACCACTTGGTTCGGGGGTTGCCACCATGAGATGCACCGACCACCTTGCGGCCGCAGCTCTGGGCCGCAGCTTCAACAACAGAGGTGGAGAACATGGCCCATTCAGACTCCATATTTCCAGACTCCCTCGGAATGTGGTTGAAGTTCTTCCGGAGGTGGGAGTTGAAGACCTCCCGGACAGGGGCCTCAGCCAGACGTTTCCAGCACACCCTCACTATACGTTTGGGTCTACCAGGTCTGAATGGCTTCCTCCCCTGCCATCGGATCCAACTCACCACCAGGTGGTGATCAGTTGACAGCTCTGCACCTCTCTTTACCCGGGTGTCCAAGACATACTTTTGCAGGTCTGATGACACGATAACAAAATCGATCATTGACCTGTGACCTAGGGTGTCCTGGTGCCAGGTGCACATATGGACACCCTTATGCTTGAACATGGTGTTCGTTATGGACAAACTGTCGTTAGCACAGAAGTCCAATAACTGAACACCACCCAGGTTCAGATCGGGCAGGCCGTTCCTCCTAATCACCCCCCTCCAGGTTTTTTTTTTTTTTTTTTATTACTTATTTTGTACCCGTAGGTAGATTTGTTTTGCAGTCTGGTGACAAGCCACCAGCTGCCGGTCGCTGCGTGCGCAAGCGCCCCTCAACTCCCTAACAGAAGTCCAATAACTGAACACCACCCAGGTTCAGATCGGGCAGGCCGTTCCTCCCAATCACCCCCCTCCAGGTTTCACTGTCGTTGCCCACGTGCGCATTGAAGTCCCCCAGTAGGACAATGGAGTCTCCAAGAGGAGCACCCTCCAGCACCCCAGTCACAGACTCCAAAAAGGGTGGGTACTCTGAAACATCATTTGGTGCATAGGCACAAATGATGGTCAGGACCCGTTTCCCAACCCGAAGGCACAGGGAAGCAACCCTTTCATCCACTGGGGAAAACTCCAATATAAAGGCAGCAAGGTGGGGGGATACAAGAATACCCACCCCTGCATGTCGCCTCTTGCCCCCTCATGGATCATTACCTTATCGTGGTGGGGGGTTTGCATGCCCCAGTGATCCCAGGAGCTATGTTGTCCGGGGCAATTTGCCTCTGATAGGGTCTCCCAAGACAAACTGGTCCTGGGTGAAGGGCCAGACTAAGAACGATCCAATAGACTCTCATGATAAATTCTATATCAAGGATTCAGTGTACCCCACTTGGTATGGGGTTACTGGGGCCCCACCCTGGAGCCAGGCCTGGGGCCAACCTGCTCACCTCTGGAGCGCATAGCAGACGCTATCTTCCTGGCCGGAGTCTCCGGGCCAACCTGAGCACTCATCGTTCCACCTGCAAGTAAGTCCCAGTCATTATTTTGCTCATTCAGTAGTGGAAGACTCTAACATCTGTGCTCTGGCTCTGTTATAGGGTTGCCAGGCTGAACGGCGCTCTGCTTCACCCCCAGCCACGTCATCTCTACCATCACCACATACACACCACACATACACGCACCCATACACTCTCACTGTACAAATAAAGATAATTGTATTTCACTCGAGCCTCTGTGTGTGTTCCCTGGGTCCAGCTATATGTCAATAATCAGTAGTCTCTGGCACATCGTATGCACAAACACATTAATTATCAATCTCTTTTGAACCTCTATGCTTTGAATCATGTAATATAGGGTATACATAAAGCCTTCAGTGATTAGGCATTATTAAGTGACAGCATGATATTGTAATGTTCAGTTAATTTCAACATTGTCATGCTGGTAGCACTGATTAAGATGCAAGCATTTATACTTAATTTAGATGTTCAGCCATCTCTTTGATGTCGATGGGGGAGAGCACGGACGGTGACGAGACTGGGTCTCAGAGGCTGGTTTTGTTTTTGCGGGGGAAGGAGAACGTCAGTCCTGTGTCCTTTTTCCCTGTAAAGTGCACTGTTATGCTTCAGTCAAAGAAAAGAAAAAAGAAAAGTCAGTGATACGTCAAAAAATTGAATAAAAATAGCTCAATGTTTTTCATTTTCCAAAGGAAAAAAAAAACTGGAGGGAATGAAAATATTGGCTTTAAAAATATGTAAATAGTTCATCACGTACGCAACATTAGAGTGAAAACCCACAAAGTTAGACTGAAAGAAAAAGTAAAACCCCAAAACTTTGCAAAAATACCCATATATAGATTGTTGTTTTTCTCCTCTTCCCTTTTACCAAGTTTTTACACACAAATCAGTAGCTACACAGCCTTTTCTATTTTTTCCCCCAAGTTTTCTCTCTCTCTCTCTCTGTTTTTTTTTTTTTTCCTCAAGGACACACATACACACACAGACAGACAGGGCCCACAGAAATGTTCTCTTTTGCGTTATCTCCACAAGGTCATACAATAAAGACTTTTAGGTTCATGCCAAAACCCAAAACAGCATGAGAGTTACTTCAATTAATCGGAGCGGAACTGGCAACTTTTAGCGTAAAAAATCACAGGTATGGAAACCTCCATACACTGTCACTACAGCGTGAAGCTCCCTTTTTTTTTTTACACTGCCGTAAAAACACAACACCAGTCCAATGTTTTTGCTCAAAGATACTATTTTCAAATACCTATAAATTTAAACACTTCTCAAAAGGATAACAATCCATCCTTTTATGCTCCACCAATATCAGTATATATAATATATATATTTTTATAATATAATAAATATAAATATATTTATTATATTTATAATAAATATATATAATAATATTATAATAATAATAATAATAATAATATATAATAATATATTATTATATATATATAATATTTATATATATATACTGTATATATACAGTATATATATATACTGTATATATATATACAGTGTATATATATATATATATATATATATATTTATTTAAATATAAATATATTTGTAATATAATATAATTTTACAACTTGCTCCTTCCGCCTCCACGGAGAACTCTCACTTTTTTCCACACTGGAGCAGATTACACAGAGACAAAACAACCCAGACTGCAGTAACTTTTATCTAAAACTCACAAAATAAAATATTTCAACGGTCACGTTAACCCCTCCGCTGTGTGCCGAAAGCCCAAAGTAAGACCTCCTCCCCCGGCATCTTGCAATAGCTCACCGTAGCGGGGAAAGTCCCATGGTGATCAGCGGACGTGGTGAGGGTACGAATCTTCCGTGAAAAAACTTTTTCCCTTCGGGGTTCACGTAACCTCCCCACGAATGCTGAAGGTCCAAACCCTGGACCATAAGCAGAAGTGGTCACAAAGGCACGAATCTGTCCCCGAAATTTTACTTCTCTGGGATCCCGTGACTCTTTCCACAGGACCCCAAACGTCTGTGGTTAAAAGACCATGAATCTTTCCCTTTTTTCTTTGCATGCACTTCTAGACCTCCACTGCACTTACTAGGCCATAGAGAGCGGCAGACTTCTGAGAATTTACCCTGGGTCTTGCGATAACATTCACCGTTTGGAGAGGAAACCCTCGTTCCTCCCAAGGGATTATTATGAGATTGCTCACCATGGATAAAATAACTCAGCACTCAGGCCACTAGTTTCACCCTTTCAGCTTCCGCAGTGTACGATCGGTCTAGGAAATCTCACTATCTTTTATTGAGATTGAGATTGAGATTCAACTTTATTGTCATTACACATGTATGAATACAAGGTAACGAAACGTGACTTGGCATTTGGGCACGCTCTGCAGAGTGCATCCAAGGCCGGGGCAGCCGCTAGGCGCCAGTCATATCCATAAACAACAACAAATGTACTTACATTCAAGCCGCTTATAGGATTCTCAGATCCGTCACTCAGTCAGTTCCAGCACCCCGGTCTGAAATGCCTTCACTGCAGTAACAATGAGCCTTTATTTTTTTCCACTCAGCCTGGGAAGGTCTTTTTATCAGCTGTGCACTTGCTGAAATCAAGCAGAGGCGCCAGAAAGACGGAGATACAGTGGGGTAAAAAAGTATTTAGTCAGCTACCAATTGTGCAAGTTCTCCCACTTAAAAGATGAGAGAGGTCTCCTATTTTCATCATAGGTATACCTCAACTATGAGAGACAAAATGAGAAAAAAAAAATCCAGAAAATCACATTGAAGGATTTTTAATGAATTAATTGGTAAATTCCTCGGTTAAAAAGTATTTAGTCAATAACAAAAGTTCATCTCAATACTTTGTTATATACCCTTTGTTGGCAATGACAGAGGTCAAACGTTTTCTGTAAGTTTTCACAAGGCTTTCACACACTGTTGCTGGTATTTTGGCCCATTCCTCCATGCAGATCTCCTCTAGAGCAATGATGTTGGGGCTGTCGCTGGGCAACACAGACTTTCAACTCCCTCCAAAGATGTTCTATGGGGTTGAAATCTGGAGACTGGCTAGGCCACTCCAGGACCTTGAAATGCTTTTTATGAAGCCACTCCTTCGTTGCCTGGGTGGTGTGTTTGGAATCATTGTCATGCTGAAAGACCCAGCCACGTTTCATCTTCAATGCCCTTGCTGGTGGAAAGAGGTTTTCACTCAAAATCTAGTAGTAGATTAGTTTATTTGACAGGGACAGTGCAATAAACATAGACAATTAATCAAAGACAATCAATCTGATGTGTTGCACATAGAGTGTATAGCTATTAGCTAATTTGCAACTCTTGTCCCTGGATGGGCTTTAGAAAAAAGAATCAAGATAAAAAATATACACAATAACCACATACATCAATGCAGAAAAATTATAAATACACAATTATAAATATTATAAATATTATAAATACACAAATATAACAGCCTGACTCACATTTAACATAAATATTATAAATATTATAAATACACAAATATAACAGCCTGACTCACATTTAACACATATAACATAACTCACATTTGCCTATTTCAGGCCTTCCTCCCTCCGTCACTCACTATAAACAAACACATTTATTCCTTCCCTTCATTCACTCTCACTTTGCAGACAATTAATTCATACATGAGTACATTCTTGTTTATTTTTCAGCCAGTTTTTAACATTTTTAGTGAATGTTTTAAAGTCCGTTATTATTTTAATTTCATTTGGCATTGTGTTCCAGATGTGACTGCCCTTTATAGAGAAAGCTGTTTGTCCAAATGTGGTTCTGCGGTGGAATATTTTACAGTTATTGTTAACAGAACTCCTGGTGGCTCTGCTGCTGTCCTGTCTTTGGACAAAACCAGCAAGTGGCTCGGGTGCTGATTTATGGAAACATTTGAACGTTAATTTCAGAAGACAGAGGTCAATGAAGCTCTCAAAACTCAATAGGTTGTATTTTTTTAAAACATTACAGTGATGCCACCTAATGGGCTTTTTGTCCAAGATTTTTAGGGTTTGATTATATAATGAACCTATATGTCTTATTGTGGAAGGGGCTGCTTGAGCCCAGACTGTCAAACAGTATGATATATGAGAAAAAACCATAGAATGCATATACAGTGCAGCTGCTTCGTAAGGTATGTAATATCTAATTAATTTAAAGCAGTTCAGATTTTTTTTTACTGTTTTTGAAATTTTCTTTATATGAAGATTAAATTTGAGTTGAGGATCTAGTACAATGCCAAGGTATTTGAATTCTGTAACTAAACTGATGTCATGATCATGTATATTAACTTTAAAATGTTGCAGGTTACATTTTTTGATTGAAAAGCACATTGAGACTGTTTTCTGAAGGTTCAGCAATAGATGGTTCTTGAGGAGCCACTCTTGGACATCAACCATACTTGTAGACAGTACATCTGCAGCCTGTGCTGGAGTCTTGGCAGCTGTGTAAATAACTGCATCATCTGCATAAAGTTGGCATGTTGCAGCTGAGCAGTGTAACGGCAGGTCATTAATAAAAATGCTGAAAAGTAAAGGACCAAGAATGGACCCTTGTGGGATACCCATGCGGTTGTTTAAAAATGAGGATTTATCCTGGTGAACTTTTACACACTGTTCTCTATTCTGGAGATAAGATGCAAACCATTCTAATGTATTTGGGGAGAAGTTAAAAGATACCATTTTGGATAAAAGCAAACTGTGGTTTACAGTATCGAAAGCCTTTTTGAGATCTAGAAAAACAGCTCCTACCACATTACCCCTGTCCAAGGACTGTTTGACGTTTTCAATAAGGCAACAATTTGCTGTTTCTGTTGAGTATCCTGGTCTAAAACCAAATTGATGTGGATGAAGAAGTTGATTGTCTTGTAAGTAGTCTATCAGCTGTGTAGCTACAACTTTTTCAAGAACCTTAGATAGGACTGGTAAGATAGAGATTGGGCGGTAATTGCATATATCGTCTTTACTGCCTGATTTATGAACTGGTATGACGACAGCTTTTTTCCAGCCAGATGGAAATGTACTAGACCTAATGGAGAGATTAATGAGATGAGTCAGTGGTTTGATTAATATTTTGCTGTGCATTTTGAGAAAGGAGGTGCTCATATTGTAGATATCATTAGTTTTTGAGTTTGACAGTGTTTTAACAATACCAGCAATTAACTTCTCATTTACCTCATCGATGTGAAAAGTATCTGTTGGAAGTATGGAATTTGTGTTGTTGAGCACATTTGGCAGCACAAAAATTTTTGTTAAGTCTTCCACAGAGCCCACAAAGTGTGAATTAAATTCATTTGCCAAAGTAGCCTTGTCACTGACGGTCTTGCCATTGATTCTAAGTTCCTTTACCCCCTTCTGATTGTTTTTTTTATTAGTTAAGTTATTTAAATGCCTCCATAGGGAACTGTTGTTACCCTTTGCATGATCTATCAGTTTATTGTAATAAGATATTTTTGATTTTCGCAGCTCATGTACCACTTTATTTCTTAAACTTTTGTACACAAGGTGATCATTTTGTAGTTTGGAGGTTAGTGATGTTTTCAGTGCATAGTCTCGCCTCTTCATAAGTTTTCTTATTTCATTATTTAACCATGGTAGGCTAATCTTCTGTTGTCTACTTTTAATTTGCTTTGAAAATTTTTCTATAGACTTTGTGATTGTTGCAGTTATAAAATTACAACACGATATCTCACGATACACGGCCCCATTCATTCTTTCCTTTACACGGATCAGTCGTCCTGGTCCCTTTGCAGAAAAACAGCCCCAAAGTATGATGTTTCCACCCCCATGCTTCACAGTAGGTATGGTGTTCTTTCTCCTCCAAACACGACAAGTTGAGTTTTTACCAAAAAGTTCTATTTTGGTTTCATCTGACCATATGACATTCTCCCAATCCTCTTCTGGATCATCCAAATGCTCTCTAGCAAACTTCAGACAGGCCTGGACATGTACTGGCTTAAGCAGGGGAACACGTCTGGCACTGCAGGATTTGAGTCCCTGGCAGCGTAGTGTGCTTCTGATGTAGCCTTTGTTACTTTGGTCCCAGCTCTCTGCAGGTCATTCACTAGGTCCCCCCATGTGGTTCTGGAATTTTTGCTCACCGTTCTCGTGATAATTTTGACCCCACAGGGTGAGATCTTGCATGGAGCCCCAGATCGAGGGAGATTATCAGTGGTCTTGTATGTCTTCCATTTTCTAATAATTGCTCCCACAGTTGATTTCTTCACACCAAGCTGCTTACCTATTGCAGATTCTGTCTTCCCAGCCTGGTGCAGGTCTACAATTTTGTTTCTGGTGTCCTTTGACAGCTCTTTGGTCTTGGCCATAGTTGAGTTTGGAGTCTGACTGTTTGAGGTTGTGGACAGGTGTCTTTTATACTGATAACGAGTTCAAACAGGTGCCATTAATACAGGTAATGAGTGGAGGACAGAGGAGCCTCTTAAAGAAGAAGTTACAGGTCTGTGAGAGCCAGAAATCCTGCTTGTTTGTAGGTGATCAAATACTTATTTTACTGAGGAATTTACCAATTAATTCATTAAAAATCCTTCAATGTGATTTTCTGGATTTTTTTTCACATTTTGTCTCTCATAGTTGAGGTATACCTATGATAAAAATTGGAGACCTCTCTCATCTTTTAAGTGGGAGAACTTGCACAATTGGTGGCTGACTAAATACTTTTTTGCCCCACTGTATGTGGATCTGCTGTTCGGAGCGCCAAAATGTTGGAATAATTTTGAGCTTAAATTATTCAAAGTCAAATAATCAGGCGGAAAGTTGAATTTGTGTACATTTATTACACAAATATAAGGAGTCACCCCATTGGTCACCTTGGGGGAGAGGTTACAAGGCATGACATTCAGACACACCTAGAATCTTTAAAGGATCCATTCTTCTAAGTCTGATATATACACATAGGAGAAAGGAGAGGAAGGATGAGGATAAGGGAAGGGACAGAACGGGACCGTCCTGATAACTGAGCTTATCCAGGCGGACATCAGACACTCTGGAGACATGGGTCATGAAGACATGAGATCCATAAAACTAACAGAATGTCCATGAAACACTAGTCTATAAGATGAGGAGTTCCTGTGCATTCCTGTGACTCGAAACAGGACATGTCAAAGAGATTATTATAAATGGCTTACATCATTCCTTACGCATGTACTAACCCTGTCTGAACTCTCTGAAATTGCTCACAGAAACAGGCCAAGAATATATAAACTTATCCTATATGGAATGCACATATAAACATTAAACATGGCATATGAAAGGTATGATACTTCTCAATTATAATAATACATTATTAATATCAATAATAGTATAGATAATATGGAATTTTTCTATCACTGGCCAAATGAGCTCCAGACAAAACACAAAATATATGAAGAGGTTCTTTATTCTGAATGACAAAAAAACCGAGTTCTTTAAAATAGACAAATCTTAAAGGAAAACTGTTTACAAATTGAGTGCATTAACAACTGTAATGGCTTGTCTTCCTGTTTCGAGCAGAACACAAAACCCACATTAACAAGAAAAGCAACAGTTATACTTATTAAACAGTAGAATACACCCATGATACTAACTTTTAGTGCATTGTTAAGGGCCCACTTACAAATGCACATCTCAGCTCCCAACAGCTCTAAAACAACAAAAGAAAATACATCATCTTCAACTCAAGTCAGTGGCAACAATAAAACATGAAATAACCCAATTAAAATGCACCATAAATACCATCAATGATGAAGAAAACCCATGGCCCTCATCCCTTAGGCTTGCAAGGTCACTTGGCCTTCCTCCACACCAAGCCTGTCAATACTGCACAAACACTTTTATCCCTTTAATAAACACAATGCTTGGCAATCTATATCAACTTTAAAATACATTCACATACAAATACATTTCATAACATTCTACCTAAAATCACTGGCTTGTTCCAAACCTCGGGTGTGGCCTTCTGCTTGAGCTGTCTGTGCAGAACAAAAGAACCTCCTGTTTCCTGTCAGGTATTTATAGTCTTCTTCCCCCCTTCAGCTGCTGCCTACTAAAACCAGGAAAGAGGCTCACAAAATGCTACCGCCCCGTAGTGGAGAGGAGAAACATCTTCCCCTCGTTCTTCCACCTGGCTACATACAGATGTGGACAACATTGTTGGTACCCCTCTGTTAATGAAAGAAAAACCCACAATGGTCAGAAATAACTTGGATCTGACAAAAGTGGTAATAAATAAAAATTCTATGAAAATTAACCAATGAAAATCAGACAGTGCTTTTGAGTTGTGGTTCAACAGAATTATTTTAAAAAAACAAACTCAAGAAACAGGCCTGGACAAAAATGATGGTACCCTTAACTTAATATTTTGTTGCACATCCTTTTGAGGCAATCACTGGAATCAAACGATTTCTGTAACTGTCAGTGAGACTTCTGCACCTCTCAACAGGTATTTTTTTTTTTTTAATTTAAGTTTTTGTAAAGGGTATACAGGTCATTACAGCATTGCATTGTTTACATTTTCATCACATGTTCCCTTATTTTTTGCTATTTGACAACATTGGTAGGATAGTTATTACAACAACCCCCCCTTTTTTTTTAAAGTGAAAGAAAAAGTGAAGTTAAGGAGAATTAAATAAAAAACAAACAAACAAATGAATAAACAAACAAACAGAACAGCAAAAAACAAACAAACAGAAAATTAAGTAGTTAAAAGTAAAAGAGCAACTGAGTAGCGTTGGAACAAAGAGCGGGGCCATTATTGAAATGGTATTTGTCAAAGATTAGTTCTAATGGAAGACACATATGCGATCCAGGGTTGCCAAAAGTTTATGAACCCATCCATGTCCTGTCTCAGTGCGAATGTCAACTTTTCCATCGAGTAAATGTCTTGAATCACGTTAATCCAATCTTCAGGTGTAGGACAGTCCTTCAGCATCCATTTTTTAGTTAGGGCTTTTTTACTTGCCAATATTAAAACATTGAATAAGTATTTATCTCCTTGTCTTTCCAGTGAGTCCGGTAATAAACCCAAATACAAAGTTACAAAAGAAAAGGGAACTGTTATTTTGAATATTTTCCCCAATATTGTCTGTACGTTGGACCAATATTGGTGGATAACTGGGCATGACCAAAACACATGAAAATGATTTGCAGTCTTTTCACCACACAAGCGCCAACAGTTCAACCCCTTATGGGTAAATTTGTTTTGTGCAGGTGTTCTGAAAAATCTTACCAAGTTTTTCCATCCAAATTCTCTCCACTGCAGGGATGAGGTACTTTTCCATTGCTGTTTATTTAGCTTTTCCCATATTTCCAATTGTAAAGTGAAATTCCCCTCTTTTTCCCATCTCTCTTTTATATACGATGTGTTGTCTCCTTTTAAGTCTTGAAGACCTTGGTATATTTTAGAAATGTATCTGATCCCTGGGATCCCTTTATATGCCATTAAGAAGACCTTCAGAACACCTGACTGGGCCCTTTCCAAATCCTCCTTTTTAAGTATATTGTTTATGTGGTGTCTAAGCTGAAAGAACCTGTAAAGATCTTGATTTATTAGACCTTGTTTTTTCAAATCTTCAAAACTTCTTAAAGTTTGCCCCTTAAAAAAATCATAATATTTTATCAGCCCTTTCTCTTTCCACTCTTTAAATCTAGTGTCTGTTTTATTGGGGGTAAAGTCTTGATCATAGGCAATCCATTGCAGAAGTCGATAGGGCTCTTTAGCTTGATTCTCTCTGACTATCTTAAACCAAATTTTTAGCGGGGTCTCTATCCACGGGTTAGTGTTATTCAGGAGTTTAGTTAAGGCATTGTTCCCTATTATCGCCTGTAGGGGGATGTCACTTGTTATTTGGCATTCCATCTCCTTCCATTGTGCAGTGTAGACTGGGTTACATATCTCTACTAAAGTTTTAATTTGTGCAGCTATAAAATAGTCCCTGATATTTGGCAGTGCGAGCCCACCTTTGTCTTTGTTTAGCTGTAGGGTTCTATATCTGATTCTAGGTCTCTTACCCTGCCATATGAATCTTGAGATCCTTCTGTCCAGTTCCTGCCATGTTTTTTTGGGAGGTTCTACCGGTATTGTTTGGAAAAGGTATAGAAGACGTGGAAGTATATTCATTTTGACTGCTTCAATTCTTTGTGCGGTACCTAAGAATGGTATCATATTCCATCTTGCTAGGTCAGATTTTATTTTTGTCACCAGTGGATCATAGTTTAGTGTTATAATTTTGTCGAGTTGTTTCGGGATATTGACCCCCAGATATTTCATAGATTCCAACTCCCAGTTAGTTTTGAGTTTATTTAGTGAAAAATGATTTGGGTCATAGTTGAATGTTAAAACTTGGGTTTTATGCATGTTTAATTTGTACCCTGATAAATCTCCATAGTCTGAAAAAACTGAGATTAGTTCTGGTAGAGAAGTGTCTGGCTGCCCTAGGTATATTAAAATGTCATCAGCAAAGAGTGCTATTTTATGTTCTTTCTGACCAAGTGTAATACCTTGAATTTCTTGATTTTGTCTTATCCATTGGCTCAGAGGTTCTATGAAGATTGCAAAGAGCAGTGGAGACAGGGGGCAGCCTTGACGACGTCCTCTTTCCAGCTCAAAAGATGATGATAAATTACCGTTAATCCTTATTTTAGCTGTTGGTTTTTTATATAATGCCTGTATAGTTCTAATGAAGTTGTTATGAAAATTGAAACTGGATAAGATTTTATAGAGGAAAGACCAGTCAACCGAATCGAATGCTTTTTCAGCATCTAATCCCAATATGACTGCATTTAAGTTATATTTTTTTATATGATGAATTATGTGTAAAGTGCGTCGAATGTTGTCTTGTGTCTGTCTTTGTCTTATAAAACCTGTTTGGTCTAAGTGAATTAAGTCTGTCAGTATGTTTTCTAACCTTTTGGCAAGGATAGTGGTAAAAAGCTTATAGTCCTGATTTAATACACTGATTGGTCTGTAGTTGGAGCATTCTAGTTTATCCTTTTCAGGTTTAGGTATGACTGCAATGACCCCTTCTCTCCAGGAGGGGGGGATTTCCCCTGTGTGGAGGATGTAGTTAAATGTTTTCAGGAGGAGAGGAGATAGTTGCTGTTAAAAGGTTTTGTACCATTCTGCTGTATAGCCATCTGCTCCTGGGGATTTGTTAGCTTTAAGTTTCATAATTGCTTTTTCCAATTCTTTAGGTTGTATTCTGACAGTAGGGTTTTATTTTGTGATTCCGTAAGTTGGGGAAGGTTTAATGTGTTTAGGAATGTCTCGGATGTGTTTTTATGTTTTTTGTGGGAGTATAAGTTCTTGTAGTAATTCTCGAAGCTTTTAAGAATATCCTGAATTCTGAATTTTATTTCCTTTGATACTGGGTCTCTGATTTTGTAGATTGCTCTTTCCGTTTGTTGTTTCCTCAATTTATAGGCTAGTAATTTTGCCGATTTACTGCCTGCTTCATCGTGTTTTTGTTTCAGAAATGTAAGTTTCTTCTGGATTTCTATTGTGTAGATCTCATTTATTTGATTTTTAATTTCTTTGATCTTGAGCGAGCCATTAGAATGAGTGTTATCTTTGTGTTCTTTTTCTAGGTTCTTGAGCTCTGACTCTAGTGTGATTAGTTTTTCTTGTCTCAGTTTCTTTTGGGTTGCCAGTTTTGCAATAATTTTTCCCCTTATTACAGCTTTGCACGCATCCCACAGTATTAAAGGGGATACTTCTCCATTATCGTTTTCTTCCAAATATCTGAGAATATCTGATTCCAATTCATCTTTCAGTGGCCCTTTCAGGACACTTGAATTCAACCTCCAGGAAAATGTATTATTTGTGTATTTTTGGATGTTTAAATCCATATAGATCGGACTGTGGTCGGAGAGATCCATCAGTCCTATTTTACATGTTTTTACTCTTCCAATGTCTCTATTAAACATAAAAAAGTAATCAATCCTTGAGTAAGATGAATGTGGCGTTGAATAAAAAGTATAATCTTTTACATTGGGGTTGAATTCCCTCCATACGTCACAGATTCCCATTTCTTTTAGTAGCATCCGAGTATTCCTATTTTGGGTGTTATTTTGATGTGAAGAATTACCTGTTGCATCCCAGTATGGATTCAGTCTTAGATTGAAGTCTCCACCACATATCACTAAACCTTGGGCTTTAGTTATCATTAGGTCGAATACATTTTTATAAAATTTCCATTTAGCCCCTGGTGGTGCATATACATTCAGCAGGGTGATATCTTCTCCCTCTAGCCGCCCAGTTACCAAACTGTACCTCCCTTCTTTATCTTTGTGTTCTGATTTTTTTTCAAATGTAATTTTGGTTGATATCAATGTCGCTACTCCCCTCCTCCTCCCTGATTTATATGAAGATGAAGAGATCATTTTAAACCCTTGTCTACTGAGTTTAGTGTGTTCCACGTCTGTTAGGTGGGTTTCTTGTAAAAATACTATTTCTGCTTTGTCTTTTTTCATTTTGTGTAGAATCTTGGATCTTTTAACTGGATTCAGGATCCCTTTTACATTATATGAGGCTATTTTGGTTACACCCTGTTTCTCCATTGTATTTTCTTATTTAGTATAACAGTGTGGTGGCCCTCTTTTTTGCTACTCAGAAACTGAAAGAACATTAAGAACATAAAAAACATTAAGTACATAATGTACGAAACTTTAAAACAAAAAACTGTCAAAAAAAACTTCCTGAGCTGGGGTCTCTTTAAAGACCCTGTAAGAGCCCTGATGGAGTGTGGGCTCTGAGGGAAATTCCTCAAACTCTGTTACGTGTTGAGGGCCCTCTCTTACCCCTGTAAGTTGTCCCATGTTTTTAACGTGAATTTCAGATCCCAATCCGAATTTGTAATGATTTTTTTTTTTTTTTTTTTTTTATGCCTATACCCTATGAGCTTGTGTGCACCCTCCCACCCCCATCACAGCAAACATTCACTCTAATACAGTATTTGTTAGTGTGGGGAGAACATGTGGGTCATTGTTACATTTCTATTTTAACATGATTTTTTTTTCCCCTTTAAATTAAGAAGACATTTGTTTCTAATGCTAAAACTGCTCCATGAAAGGTTTTACCACATGCTGATTCTGCATCTTCTTTAATGTTTGTTACCTTGTAGGAGGGGGGATGGAAGTGCAGAGTGACTGAAGAGAGAAAGAAAAAAAAAAACCCAAAAAGGTCACTATTCCTTTCTGGAACTGGAAAGCTTATCTTTGTAGCTCTGGGGCTGGGTGTTCCCGCTGCTGGCCCGTGGATTTTGAAGGTCTCTGAGTGGACCACGTTTGAGCTCTGATTTTCTCGCTCAGATCCGCTGCGGGTTTAAACACCGTTACCGGGAGTCCTCTTCTTGCCATGTCAGTTGTTGCTTCTTCCGCTGAATTGTAGAGACATGACTCTTCCCCGTAAAAGACCCTTAGCTTCGCCGGAAATGGCGTCTGAAAGTGTAGATTCTTTTCCCGTAAAACCTTTTTGGCGTCGTTATATTCCCGTCGCTTTTTAAGAACTTCAGGGGCATAATCGTGTTCCACGAAGACTTTTCTTTCTTGATGCATAAATCCTTTCTTCTGCCAAGCCCGTCTTACAACTTCTTGTTTTATTTTGAAGTCGGAGAATCTTACCAACACTGAACGTGGGGGCGCTTCCAGGGCTGGCTTTGCGGCTAATGTGCGATGTGCCTTTTCTATCTTCAAATCGGTGGATTGTGGAATATCCAACTTCTCTCTCAATAAGGATTCCACGCATTCTGCCACTGTGTTGAAACCATCTTCAGCTCCTTCTTTCAGACCGTGAATTCTGATGTTGTCTCGTCTCTGTCTTCCTTCTTGGTCGGCTAGCTTAGCCTCCAGCCTTGACTGTTTTCTGTGTAAATCCAGTACAGAATCTTCAAGCACTTTTATTCTGTCTTCAGCTTCCAAGATTCGGTTTTCGGCCTGGTCCATTCTGCTGTTCGCCTTTTTTAGATCCTCTCTGAATTCAAGAAATTCGGCCCGAAATCGTCGTAATTCGTCAAATAGCGATTTCAAGCTAATCCTTTTGTTAGCTAGGCCCAGGCACTCGTCTTCTGAACGGAGGTCCTCTGGTTCCGATTCCGTGGCCGCTGTGCGTCCTGATCTGGGGAATGTCAGTTTCCTCTGCTTTTGGTTAGGCATGGTGTTATTGTCTTTTGAATTTTAATCTTCCAAAAATCCGTTAGGTCTGATTTTGAGGAGGTTTTCCTTGGATTGAGTCTGGGAGTTTCACCGTTAGGTTGCTATCACCATGGCGTCCAGACCGGAAGTCTCTCAACAGGTATTTTGGCCCACTCCTCATGAGCAAACTGCTCCAGTTGTCTCAGGTTTGAAGGGTGCCTTCTCCAGACGGCATGTTTCAGCTCCTTCCACAGATGTTCAATAGAATTTAGATCAGGGCTCATAGAAGGCCACTTTAGAATAGTCCAATGTTTCACTCTTAGCCATTCTTGGGTGTTTTTAGCTGTGTGTTTTGGGTCATTATCCTGTTGCAAGACCCATGACCTGCGACTGAGACCAAGCTGTCTGACACTGGGCAGCACATTTCTCTCTAGAATACCTTGATAGTCTTGAGATTTCATTGTACCCTGCACAGATTCAAGACACCCTGTACCAGATGCAGCAAAGCAGCCCCAGAACATAACAGAACCTCCTCCATGTTTCACAGTAGGGACAGTGTTCTTTTCTTGGTATGCTTCTTTTTTGCATCTGTGAACATAGCGCTGATGTGCCTTGCCAAAAAGTTCCAGTTTTGTCTCGTCTGTCCATAGGACATTCTCCCAGAAGCTTTGTGGCTTGTCAACATGCAGTTTGGCAAATTCCAGTCTGGCTTTTTTATGATTTGTTTTCAACAGTGGTGTCCTCCTTGGTCGTCTCCCATGAAGTCCACTTTGGCTCAAACAACGACGGATGGTGCTATCTGACACTGATGCACCTTGACCTTGGAGTTCACCATGAATGTGTTTAGAGGTTGTTCTGGGCTCTTTTGTTACCATTCGTATTATCCGTCTCTTCCTCCGGCCACGTCCAGGGAGGTTGGCTACAGTCCCATGGATCTTAAATTTCTGAATAATATGTGCAGCTGTAGTCACAGGAACATCAAGCTGCTTGGACTTGAATATTGGACTATTCTAAAGTGGCCTTCTATGAGCCCTGATCTAAATCCTATTGAACATCTGTGATGTTAATTAGAGGACACATCTTGGTTGAGCATGTCCCTATGGTCACATTATTTTCAATCTTTTCTTGGGGTACTATCATTTTTGTCCAGGCCTGTTTCATGAGTTTGTTTTTTTTAAATAATTCTATTGAACCACAATTCAAAAGTGTGATGTATGGGAATTGTATGAGTTGTATGAGTTGCATTTACATATCCCACCCCATTGGTGGGCACTGTACCCTGTGGCATCGCCAATAGTATAAGAGTGTGCTCATTGAACTGAACTGGGTATGTGTATGTGCCGGTGTGTACGTGTGCGTATGCCTGAGTAAACGAGCAAGCTAATGACCTGCAGCCGTGTGTGTCTTTGTGTTTGTTCCTCCGAGTGGTAATCTAAGGTAGAAACCCACGGACATAACATCATTGGCGACGAAGATGGGATAACTTTAGGTTTCCAAGTCTTGCCGCGGTATTGACTGCGAGTGACGGAGGAAGAGGAACGTTGGTCCTGGTGGGAGTTTGGCTGGGCGCGGCACGCCAGGTGACAGGACGCCAGGTGACAGCGCGCCAGGTGACAGCGCGCCAGGTGACAGGACGCCGGGTGACAGGACGCCGGGTGACAGGACGCCAGGTGACAAGATTGCTAAACGCTAGCTAACTGCACGCCATGGCTGGATTTATTGGACACATTAACCCATTCGACAAGTCGGTGGAGCAGTGGACAACCTACGTTGAGAGGTTTGAGCATTTTGTAACGGCAAATGGTATTGCAGAGGAGAAAAAGCTTGCTGTTTTCTTAAGTGTAATTGGTGCGTCAACATATGGACTTTTACGTAGCCTCGTAGCTCCAGATAAGCCGGGGGCTAAAACGTATGCTCAACTCACGGAAGTTTTGAAAGACCACTTTTCTCCAAAGCCAATTGTGATTGCTGAAAGATTTCGCTTTCATAAACAGAACCAACAAGAGGGAGAAACTGTGACGCAATACATAGCAGTCATTAAAAAGCTTTCTGAACACTGCGAGTTTGGTATGCACCTGCAGGATGCATTGAGGGATAGGCTCGTTTGTGGACTGAATATAGAAGCTATCCAGAAAAAAATTGCTGACGGAGGAGAAGCTTACTTTTTCCAAAGCAATGGAACTAGCCGTGTCAATGGAGACAGTAGCTCGCGAGACACATCAGCTGAGCAACGCGCTGAAAGTGCATGCACTGTCACCACACGACAAACAACACACGAAATGTTCGCGCTGTGGAAAAATGAACCACAAAGAGAGCGATTGTTTTTATAAGGAGCAAAAATGCCATAAATGTGGTAAGAGAGGACATATCTCGAAAATGTGCAGGAACAAAGAGACTGTAAATAAGGAGAAACCAGTGGAGTATAAAGCTAAAAAGGAAAAAAAGGGTGCACCAGTTGGATGTAAAAGAAATATCTAGTGATGGTAGCACTACAGACACTGAAGTGAGCCTTCATATGGTGTCTCAGCAGAGTAATTTGTCTTACATGTGTGTTAAACTAAAAATTGAAGGTAAAAGGATTATCATGGAATTAGATACCGGTGCTGCCGTTTCTCTGATTTCAAGAAAACTGTATGATGCATACTTTAAGGTCTTGCCCTTGCGCCAAACCCATATAATGTTGAAAACATATACGGGTGAGGTGATTCCAGCAGAGGGTGTCATCACCGTTTCAGTGAGGATGAACAAGCAGTGGGCTAGACTACCACTGTATGTGGTTCGGGGAAGTTCACCCCCACTTTTTGGTCGGGAGTGGCTGCGGAGGATTCGAATTGACTGGCGAGAAATAAAGACGGTCCGGGAGGAGACGCTAGAGGGCGTGCTACAAAGACATGCAGAGGTCTTTAAAAAAGAATTAGGCACTCTGAAAGGCATGGAAGTAGCCATAGTGCTGAAGCCGGATCATGTGCCACGGTTTTGTCAAGCGAGAGTCGTTCCCTCTGCCCTTAGGCCAAAAGTGGAGGCTGAAATTGACCGATTGTGTGAGCAGGGCATTATATCCCCTGTTAAATTCAGTGAATGGGCAACACCCATTGTGCCCGTTGTGAAAAAGAACGGAGATGTTAGGATATGTGGGGATTTTAAAGTCACAGTTAATCCTGCCCTGTGTGTGGAGAAATACCCAATTCCACGCATTGAAGATCTATTCGCATCACTGTCGGGGGGGCAGCATTTCAGTAAACTGGACTTATCTCATGCCTATTTGCAAATGGTGATAGAGGGAAATTCCAGGAAATATCTCACAAAAACCACATCCAAGGGTCTGTTTTGTTATAACAGGCTGGCATTTGGAATTACCTCAGCACCAGCGATATTCCAGCGTGCCATGGACCAAGTCCTCCAGGGTCTGCCGAACGTTCACTGTTACCTGGACGATATATTGGTCAGTGGACAGGATCGTGTGCAGCATCTGAAAAATCTGGATGCAGTCCTAGGGTGCTTGGAAGAATTCGGTTTGCGAGTACGGAAGGAAAAATGTGAATTTTTCAAGGATTCACTGGAATATCTGGGTCACGTCATTGATGCCCAGGGTCTACACAAGGCACCAGAGAAAGTCAGGGCAATTGTGGAGGCTCCTGCACCTACAGACGTGAGTCAGTTACGTTCTTTCTTGGGGCTAATTAATTATTATAGCAGATTTATCCCCAACTTGTCATCTATCCTAAGCCCACTGAATACTCTGTTGTATAAAGGAAAACAATGGCAATGGACATCTGAATGTGCTGCATCTTTCAAAGAGGCAAAAGAGCAGTTACTCTCTCAAAGCGTGTTAACCCATTATGATCCACAACTTCCCATTCGGTTGGCATGTGACGCATCACCTTATGGTGTAGGTAGTGTCATCTCACACATTCTCCCGAACGGACAAGAGAGGCCCATAGCTTTTGCATCAAGGACTCTGAATAAGGCAGAACGCAATTATGCCCATATTAAGCGCGAAGCTCTTGGCATTATATTTGGAGTTCGTAAATTCCATCATTATCTGTATGGCAGGCAGTTTACACTCCTTACAGATCATCGCCCATTGACCACTATTCTGAGTCCGTGCAAAGCCACGGCATCTATGGCTGCTGCTAGAATGCAGCGGTGGGCTCTCCTGTTAGCTGCCCATAATTACACCATACAGTACCGAGAGGCAGCTCGTCATGGAAATGCGGATGGGCTTTCACGCCTTCCATTATCAACATCATCAAGAGAGAGAATCAGTACTGTGGACAGTTTTCATATTAAACACCTAGAAGCCTTACCTGTGAATTGTCGAGAAATCTGCCGAGAGAGCAGGGGTGATCCTGTCCTTGCTCAAGTTCTGGAGATGGTCTCCACAGGTCGCTTTCCGAGGGTCCAGGATGTGGCCAGCACATTGGCGCCATTCATCAGCCGGAGGGATGAGTTGACACTCCAGCAAGGTTGCCTTATGTGGGGTGTGCGCGTCGTCAATCCCTCAAAATTGAGATCACGACTGCTGTCGGAACTGCATACTGGACACCCAGGTGTTGTCAAAATGAAAGCTGTCGCCCGCAGTTACATGTGGTGGCCCGGAATTGACGCTCAAATTGAACAGGTCTCAAAAACATGCCAGTCCTGCCAATTTACACAGAAAGCACCGGGACCAGCACCACTCCACCCATGGACCTGGCCTGGATCCCCATGGCAGAGAATTCATGTTGACTTTGCTGGGCCGTTCCAGGGCCAAATGTTTATGGTGGTTGTAGACGCCCATTCAAAATGGCCTGAGGTACACCTTATGAGTTCTACTACAACGGCTAATACCATCCAGGTGCTCCAAGGGTTATTTAGTCGCTATGGGCTCCCTGAGGTGTTAGTGAGCGATAATGGTCCTCAGTTTACCTCACACGAGTTTGACACTTTTATGAAAGGCAATGGAGTAAAGCACATTCGCTCTGCACCATTTCATCCATCAACAAATGGTCTTGCAGAACGTTTTGTACAGACATTTAAGCAGTCACTGAAGCGTTCCACTGGAACCACTTCCATACAACACCGACTGGACGCCTTTCTACTCACGTACCGTAACACTCCACACTCTACAACAAAGGAGTCCCCGTCTATGCTTTTCATGCATCGCAAGCTGCGATCTCGATTGGACCTGTTGAAGCCTAGCGTGACATCAGAGGTAGAGAAAGCACAAGAGGCACAGTGTGCGTATCGAGGAATGCATGCAAAAGCCAGAACGTTTAAGGTGGGAGACCCAGTTCTCGTTCGGGATTACGGGAGAGGAGAGAAGAAGTGGATACCAGGGGTTGTTTCAGCTGAGACTGGCCCTGTATCCTACACCGTCGACATCGGCGCATCGCAGCACTGGAGGCGACACGCGGACCAGATGCTGGCCAGGGTTGTTGAATGGGATATCTCTACAGACGACGGCGGAGCTGCATCGTCGTGCATTTCAGCAGATCTGCCTGTGCTGGAAAAGACTGTTCCAGAACCAGCTACTCTGGTTCCTGTGAGTGACCCCTCACCATTACCCCAGGTAACCTCAGAGGGAAACATCACATCACCTCCAGAGACTGGTAAGAGATATCCTTCTCGTATTACTAAACCACCAGAGCGTTATGTTCCATAAACTTTGTTTAAGATACTTTTAAGAGACATATATTGGACATTTTTGAATAAGAGACCTTTTTTATGTGTTAGATGAGAGAGTCACGTCTCACCAAAAGGGCAGAATAAACCCTTGACTGACTCAGGGGTTTGGGATCGTCTACTCCCAGCCTCAAGGCTAGTGTGTGTTTTTTTTAAAATAATAAAAAATTGTTTGCTTTGTGTATCTTGGGGATGGGTACAATATTTAGTGGGGAGGAGATGTGATGAATGGGAATTGTATGAGTTGTATGAGTTGCATTTACATATGCCACCCCATTGGTGGGCGCTGTACCCTGTGGCATCCCCAATAGTATAAGAGTGTGCTCATTGAACTGAACTGGGTATGTGTATGTGCCGGTGTGTACGTGTGCGTATGCCTGAGTAAACGAGCAAGCTAATGACCTGCAGCTGTGTGTGTCTTTGTGTTTGTTCCTCCGAGTGGTAATCTAAGGTAGAAACCCACGGACATAACAAAAAGCATTGTGTGATTTTCATTGGTTAATTTTCATAGAATTTTTATTTATTACCACTTTTGTCAGATTCAAGTTATTTCTGTGACCACTGTGGGTTTTCCTTTCATTAACAGAGGGGTACCAACAATTTTGTCCACGTCTGTATGTAATTTTTATCAATAAACATTTAGCCCCCACTCTATCATCGCTCTATGTCCCTTCATGCCCTGGCTTCAAGAAGTGTGGGCGGGGTTTCAGATTGACTCAGTGCTGATTGGATAATGCATGGCATCACGACCATGCTGATTGGATAACACACAGCATCACGACCTGTCAGTCACCACAGTGTTCCCTGCACAAAACAAGGAAATGATGCTACCCATAGTGCAAATAGCGACAAAAGATAAGCTACGTTCCGATCCACAGTGTACTTCCAACTGTATTCCCTACTCCCTGCTCCGTTCTCAGGGAATATCAGTAAGTTAACTAACTAACTAACTAACCTGCACTTATATAGCGCTTTTCTAGTCACAAATTTCTCCATTTGAAACACCTTGTAACGGTCAGCTCCCTCCTCCATGAGTTACCACAGTAACCATGGACACGTTGTGGAGTGTGTAAATAACGAGGCGGATTTGGCTCAGACAGTTTATTACACATCTCACACAAGAAGGGATAAGGGATAAGGACCTGTACTTATATAGCGCTTTTTCTAGTCTCAAAGACCACTCAAAGCGCTTCAAGAAGCATAGACAGAATGACAACTCAGCAGAGACTCTTCTCTTAAATAGCATGGCATTCCTCTAGAAGCTTCTAACACACAAAAGGTCACGCTGCATTCATCCTTCACACCTCCCTGTTATCTCCCAGGGAACCTCTGCTCTTTGTTCTTGTCTAAGATGCTATGCAATTATGCACTCCCCATGTGCCGCCATAACGTACTAATACTATGGTAGATAATTTATATTTCATAAATAAAATATTAATAGAAATATACTTTTATTACTATCAGTTGATATAAACAATAACCAACATGAGTTTAGCTTGTTAATAACATTAGCAGCAACAGTTTGTTTTACTCGTATTTGAGGCACAATGGCTTATGAGTAATCTTCTTGTCAACTTCCGGTGAAGTTATGTCTGGTTGTTCACTTCTTCCCTGCACAGTTCTCAGTTCCCTTTGAACTGAAGACCGTTACTCCTTTCGGTTTGGAATCTCAGTTAATATGGCGGATATCCTGTGCAGTCCACTTCGGAGTACGCTATTGGGCGACTGGAACACACCTATAGACTTATGGTTTAATGCTTAAAAAATTACACCATAAAGTTGCTGTAATTACATACAGTAGGTCTAATGGATAATTTGGCATGAAGAACACAAGGTGCGCGGTGAGGGAGGGGAAGCAGCAGCTGAACCGGTGGATCGCAGTCCTTCGCTGGCACACGGGTAAAGCAGCAGCTGGGACTAGTGTTAACTGGACAGGCTGGGCTTGGCTCACTGCGAAGGACTGCGATCTGCTGGTTCAGGTGCTGCTTCTCTAACACCGGTGTCCCACAGGGTGCTCCACGATCGTTCGCAGGGAGGCACGTCCAGCCTGCCCAGTCAGTGGTAGACGGCAGTCCCGACTGCTGCACTGCTGCTTCATTGTGGAGCAGAATGGCCAGTTCAACTGCATATCATATGCGGACACATATGCGTGTGTGTGTTTGTGTGTGTGTGTGTTTGTGTGTGTGTGTGTGTGTGTGTGTGTGTGTGTGTGTGTGTGTGTGTGTGTGTGTGTGTGTGTGAATGGTGAAGGAATTGGCACTGTGCTGTGGATGCCCTGAATTTCCCTCTGGGGATCAATAAAGTATACAAGATACAAATACAAAGAAAAACAACAATAATGTTCTGTGCTTTATACTTATAATATTGCTAAAATATAAAAGGATGCACTACAATGGGTCTCTGATATTTGTAAACATGTCCTGTTATAGTACTGCATGAATTTATTGATGATAGACTATAAACTACACATATATACTAAATTATAATGGTGATTGAACAACTCCCATTCCCCAAAGTGCAAGATACACTACAGTGATCCCTCACTTATCGCGGTTAATGGGTTCCAGAACCGACCGCGAAAAGTGAAAAACCGCGAAGTAGCGTCACCCCTAATGGCGTCATCCATAAATAATACGTACGTTCATTCTCTCACTCTCTCTCTCATATGATACGTGTGCGTATGTGTGTACGTGTACATACATACGTAGATGTAAATAAAGTGTACATAAATATGTTTTTAGAACTCTTTTATTCTTATAACAAGATACGTAACTCAAGATGAAGATGATTTACTTCACAGGTTAATGAGAGCTTTACTGCTCCTCAGGTGACGCCTCATCGTCAGGTGCTAGAAGCGCAGGATCATCGAGGGCAGCTTCCGATAGAGCTGGAGAAGCTGCAGGAGGCGGCGTAGTGGCTCGACGGGAAGACTGTTTCGCACAAAATGGCACAAGAGAACAGCAAAAAGTTCCACGCTGCGAGACTATGTAACACGAGCGATAAAGAGCAATGAATGCGGTCTTCCTTCCCTTCATGGGCGCTCGGCAGGGAGAGGAGGTGGGTGAAACGTCTCGGCCAATCAGCTTGCGAGATTTCCGAGCCGAGCCAACACAAGAACAGCGAACAGAGAGGTGGATTTTTTGAGTTGTGCGGCTCTCCGTGTTGATACCTGATGGTCTAATGTAGTCTCCCTGCCTTCTGCTAGCGCCCGCCCATTATTTCTCAATTTTGAATTTTTGATGAATATTTTTGAAAAATCCGCGATGCACTGAGGGTGCGAAAGGTGAAGCGCGAAGTAGCGAGGGATCACTGTATTATGAATATAACTCATAAAAGATCACACAAATAAGTGATCTGAAAAAAAAAAAACAAGCAGTTCTTAAACAGTGGCTGATATTGGAGGTCCCACTCATTTTCAGTTATTCTGTAATTAATATTCACGCAATCAAATAAATCTCAGTTCAGTCCCTTTCATATTTGTCAAAGTCTAACGTGTGATTGCCTACATATAAGCTGCACCTCTGTATTCCGCTTTCAAACACAGCCGACATTTGGGCCTTTAAAGCTTGATTGGGATACCTGTTTTCACACAAGAATACTTGCATTCTACGGGCATGCACTAGTAGTATAAAATTAACATTGTAGTTACAATAGTGTACCCCCCCACCTCCAGAAAAATATGTTGCCATTGCGCCAAGGTCTTTAAGCCAGAGGAAATGCTGGTGATCCATGGACTGTCTTCCGGCTATCAGAGAGAGCAGACGCATTTCTTTCCTCTCCCTTCTCCTCCTCCCCCCTACTGATCCCAGCTTGCTGTGTCCTGTCTGTGTCTCGCTCTTCTTCTGCTGCATCTCGACCCAAACGGAAATTATGGAAATTATGGAATTTAGCTAGGCTTTAATGCTATTGACACCACTTTTCAACAGAAAATCGGGCCGGGGGAGCCCAAGTGGAGAGACTCATGGAACAATTCGAACTCATGTGTCTGCGTGATTCGATTGAAGATGTGGAAGACATCTACCTGTTTTGGCTTCATGATCACAGGATTTCTGTTGTTTGGCTCTGGAGTTTTCCTGGTGTATCGAAAATTTAAGAAGTTGGAAGAGCTAATCAAAATGCGGACCCGGCGTAGCTCCTCCAACAAATTCGACCAGCTGGGGAGAGCACTGATAGCGGCAAATATGTGACTAACATGGAATTTACCATCTGGCATGCACTGAAGAGAGATGGACTCTGTGGACATGTTTATCTATGTTTCGGAAGGTGGAAAACATCTGGAGTCGCTGGGTGCTCTCCAGGGAATAATTTTAAAGCATGTGTATGTAAATTGTGATGCACAGAATCGCATAAGAGAGGAAATTTCTATGCTCTAAGTGAACTGTGCTTATCAGGCCTTGATTCGGCGTCCTTCCTCCAGGAGAAGAGATAAAGCAGAAGGGAGTTTTGGCTTCTCTTGGCTCCCTAACCCAAACACTGGTGTGCAGTAATCTGAACTCTCAAGGACAGCGTCATGTGACTAGCATGGATTTACCATCGGACATGAACTGAGAGATGAACTCTTGTGGACATGCTATCTATGTTTAGGACACTAAAGACATAACATCTAAACGTTGCTCAGGAGAGGATTTTTGCTGTTCACCAGTAACTGATACACACACTGCATACAACATTACATGACTGATACACATACACTGACACACACACACACACACACACTGTCTCTCTCAACTTGCTTTGTTAATGTGTGATCTGTATTGTCTGCTAACTGTGCATTAGAGGGTTTTTTTCTATGTGATCACAATCTTGCTCAAACAAGCTTTATTTTGATAAACTATGTTTTTTCTCTCTGCCCAATGTGTCATCCCCTCCCCCTCCCCCTCTTTACCCCTCACTGTATGAGGCGCCTTGTATGGCTGCCGCGTCATTAGGGAGCGCTTAACATGAGCGCACCTTAGTGATAAGTGGAATTCCTGGTATGTGCAAGCATACTTGGCAATAAAGTTGTTTCTGATTTCTGATTCTGATTTCTGATTTCTGATGTTTTTGCTTTGTATTGTTTTTTTTTTTACTGGACAATTTTTATCATAACAATTTATATACTCTTAAAAATATTTTGTATGCTTTGTATGTGTCTTCTTCATTATATAGTTCTTCCCAATTGTTCTGTCCTTAGTAGTGTGTGTTTATAGAAGTTAAATTAGTTCACGAGTTCATAGTAAATGTCATAATTCATTTGTAATAATTTATGTTAAGAAAACAGTTATTAGGTTAAGAGTGACTTTTATGCAGTCAGTAGCAACCTACCTGTATTTTATGTTGAAAGCGCAGCCAGTTGCCACTATGATTTGTGGGTAGAAGAAACGGACATCGGTAAGAGAGACGGAAAAAAAGGCAGAAGAATATAACCTGCCCGCGAATGTCTGAAACGTTCCTCCTGTGTGTTAAACCCTTTTTCTACACCTTCGAAAGCAATGGCTGTAAGTTTGATTAATGTTATGTTATCTTTATAAGTTTCGTTAGATGTGAATTTGGTATCGTTTTTTAAGAGTGTGTTGTCGCCAGGAATTAGTCCTATCCCAGGGCCCCGCTAGTTTGTTGAATGTATTGTGTTTATTTGTTTCCAGGAATTAGTCTTACCCCAGGGGCCCGCTAGCTTGTTATATGTATTTATTTTCTGTTTTTATTTCTTTTCAGTTTCACTCGGGCTTTTCATTGAGCTTCGAGCCACAGTTATAAACAACTGTAAGCTGTCTGGAAGACCTGAATAAAGGAGCAGGACGCTCGGTTTCCTGGCTCGTGAAAAACAAGTTTGGCTTGCTGTTGATCTGCGTTGACATACACTGTGTATATAACACGTAGGGATAACAGTACACAATTCTGTTTTTCTAGATCATTTTTTAGAGCATTCATTGATTCTTCAAGTCTCACTCGTTTGTACATAAGTGCTGTTTTTTGCTTTTCTTTCCTATAATCATTGTCAAAAACTATGAATATTGGCAGGTGTTTTTTTTTTGTTTTTTTTTGTTACTTATTTGTACCCGTAGGTAGATTTGGTTTGCAGTCTGGTGACAAGCCACTGGCTGCCGGTCGCTGCGTGCGTGAGCGCCCTAAACCTACATGTTTTTGGTATGCAGGAGGAAACCGGAGAAATCCCGGAGTAAACCCACGGGCAACACGGGGAGAACATGCAAACTCCACACAGCTCACTGTTGGTCGGGGGCTGGGATCGAGCTGGGATCGAGCCCACGGTCTCATGATCCCCGCGCTCCCCCGGCCGAGGGTAAACTGTGCTGCCACAGTGCTAAACCACTGCGCCACCGTGCAGCCAGCATCAGGTGGTTACTGATGTTGTTAATTAATAATCCACTTTTTGTGCTATTATCCATACTAGTGCATGCCCATTGAAAGCAAGTATTCCTGTCTGAAACAGGTAGCCTAATCAGGCTTTACAGGCCCAAATGTAAGCTTTGTTTGAAGGTGGAATACAGAAGTCTAGCCTATATGTAGGCAATCACGTTAGACTTTGACAGATATGAAAGGGACTGAACTGAGATTTGATTGTGTGAATACTGTATTAATTACAGAATAACTGAAAATGAATGGGACATGCAATATTAGCCACTGTTTAAGAACCGCTTGTTTATTTTTATTTTTTTTTTTGTCAGATCACTTATATGTGTTATCTTTTATGACTTGTATTCATAAATGTTATATCTTGCACTTTGGGGAATGGGAGTTGTTCAGTCATCATTATAATTTAGTTTATATGTGTAGTTTATAGTCTATCGTCAATAAACTCATGCAGTACTATAACAGGACACGTTTACAAATATTTGAGACCCACTGTCGTGCATCCTCTTATATTTTAGCAATATTATAAGTATAAAACATTTAACATTATTATTATTTTTCTTTGTATTTGTATCTTGTACATATACTTTATTGATCCCCAGGGCATCCACGGTACAGTGCCAGCCCCTTCACCATTGACACACACACACACACACACACACACACAAATTCAGGGCACTCACGTACAGCACCGATCCCGTCACCATTCACTCACTCACTCACACACACGCGCGCGCGCACACACACACACACACACACAGGAGAATGAGCCATTTGGCTGCAAGTTCTGCATCAGTGTTTCCAATTTGTCTGTAAATATTTACATAGAAATGATTTATTTCGTTATATGGACATTTTTGCGTCTTGTTGTCATTTAGTCAAAGTGTGCATATGATGCAGTAGTCTGGGGACTGTTGTCTACCACTGACCGGGCAGGCTGAGTGTGCCTCCCCACAAATGATCGCGGAGTGCCCCATCGGACACCAGTGTTGCCTGGTTAACGGGCGTCTCGGCTGCTGCTTTACCCTTGTGCCAGTGATGTCCTTTGCGTCACCACGGGTCCCCGCCAGCCCTCCCCCCCCTTTTTGTCCATGCCAATTATCAATCACAGCAACTTTATGGTATATATTTTGAATGAGCAACTCCATACTCTGGGATGCACACCCTCGTAACCTTAGCAGCAAAGCACATTTAAAATCTTTGTTTGCGAAGCGCTGTTGTGACTGACAGGTTGTGATGGTGTGTGTTATCCAATCACCGTGGTCGTGATGCCGCATATTGTCCAATCAGCATGGCCGTGATGCAACGTATTATCCAATGAGCACAGAGTCAATCAAAAACCCGGCCCACACTTCTTGAAGCCAGGACATGAAGACACAGAGAGTGAACACTCAGAGCAGTGGCTAAACTTTTATTGATAAAAACTACATATTTTGACTGAGCAACTCCATATTCGGAGATGCACACCCTCGTAACCTCAGGAAACCACATTTAAAATCTGAGCCCAGTATGGCAAATGGTTCAAGAGATATGTGTGGAAAAGACAGACACACAAACACACAGAGATTTCCTGCATTTATAGATACATTATTTGAACAGATGTTATCAATGAGTGTAGCACAATGAGATTTAATTCTGCAGGGTCTGGTGATCTTAGGATAAAGACCTAATATAAATATAAATATATATAGAGATAGATAGATAGATAGATAGATAGATAGATAGATAGATAGATAGATAGATAGATAGATAGATAGATAGATAGATAGATAGATAGATAGATGGATGGATGGATGGATGTACTTTATTGATCCCAATTACAGTGTAACAGCAGCATGACAATAGACAACCCAACCAACAGAAATACACCCAGCATAACAGAAAAAGCGTTACCCAGGGAAGTAAAGAAAAAATGCTTAGATAACTTTGTATACTAGGCTACTGCTGGGTTAAATAGATGATGATACTTATGAGTCTATGGATTGTATCAACTGTACAAAGAAGGATTATAAGGCACAGGGTGAAATAAGAGACATCAATTATACTGTAAGGTGCAGTATGGCAGCATTGTTATGACCAAAATTCCATATTAGAGTGAGTTATTGTACAGTGAAATGGCATGTGGCAGAAAAGATTTCCTGTACCTGGCCGTTCGGGGGCGGAGCTGTAGCAGTCTACTGGAGAAAGTGCTCCACTGTCTGTCTAGTGTGTGGTGGAGGGGGTGATCAGGATTGTGTATGATGGATCACAGTTTGTTCAGTGTCCCCCTCTCCACCACAGACTCAAAGGTCTCTGACCTGAGACCAATCACAGAGCCAGCCTTCTTGATAATCTTGTCAAGTCCATTGGTGTCGCTGGCTCTCATACTGCTACCCCAACAGACAGCAGCAAAGAAGATGGTGCTGGCAACAACGGCCTGGTAGAAAAGGTCCAACATCTTGTTGCACACGTTGAAGGATCTCAGCTTCCTCAGAAAGTATACATTGTATTAATAAATTCTTCAGTGGGTTTATGGTTATTTTGGTTTAACAGATCTATATTGAAATCACTGCATATAAACATGATCTTTTGATGTGAAACAGTGAATGTTTCTTTGATCCATTTCTTAAAAGTTTCAATTTGACCCAGGTGTTCTATATATGCCACTAAACACATTTTTCCCCTACAAATTTCAATAGTCAAACATTCTAGTAAACCTTCAATTGAAGTTTTCATGATCTCTACTAGGGATGGGTGTATCAATACTCAAGTATTGATACTCCGATACCAGCTGGTCGATACTTTGGAGTTAATACTTTGTTAAATATCACAATATCACTGTGTTAATACAAAGCGTGCAATTTGTTTTCACTTCTGACAGTTTTAGGCATTAAATTTATGTGTGAAAACCGGTGAAAAATCAGCCCAGGCATGATTTAGAGATGGTCTGCCATGTCACATGATTATGACAGCTTATCAGACTTTAAAGCCGAAGACTCACTGCACACTGTGCAGCCAAGGGGTGCACTCCGATCACCCACTAGTGTACTCCAAGGTGGACTGCACAGGGTATCTGCCATATTAACTGAGATTCCAAACCGAAGGGAGATAATGGTCTTCAGTTCAAAGGGAACTGAGAACTGAGCAGGAAAGAAGTGAACAACGGAGTTACTTGGTCCTCAAGTAACTCAAGTGTGCCTTTAGTCAAGACGATGCCTGTGTTTGGCCTGGCTGCTGCCTCTCTTCATCTGTGTCGTCTATCTCTGTTTGTCATTTTTGTTTTATCAATCTTATCACTAAATGAATGTGTCTTTGCTACACTAAGATATGATTGACAGTTGCTGTACGGGATTAAACTGTCCATGGAAAGATCATTTGACTCTCAGGAGGGCTAAAGACAAACTTTTCCGCTCCTGTTTGTGTGTTCTCCCTCCTCACCACAGTACCGGCTTCTCTTCGCGAACTGGCGTCCTGGTAAGCCCGGGAAGAAGCCTAGGAAGTGGGGTTGCAGAGCTGGCTGTCAAGCTAAGAGGAGACGAGTCCTCTGGACTGAGGGTTTCTGGTCTGGTTACCGTGAATGCACCCAGTGTCTGCTGCAGGTTCCCATCCAGGACGTGACTATGGACATTCCTCTGCAGCTGCTGGATTACTCTCCCATCTCACAAACACTTATGTCCTGGACACTTGTGGATGGGATCATGGTTTTGCCATCAGGGTCTCGAGTTGTCCCGCCTGACCGGAGGCTGACCGCCTGGCGCAGCTGAAAGTCATGTGACAGCGTCAGGTGCTTGCTGTCAGTTTCACTCTGATCAGCTGTGAGCATGGCTGAGCTGTCACCCATCCGGATGGCGTTACTCAATGCTCACTTCATTTCTAACACATCCCTCACTCTTAATGAACTTTTCTAGAGAGAAGATATGGATTTTATGTTCCTGGTGGAAACGTGGCAGAAGGAAAATGAGTTTTTCCATCTGAAGGAGCTCCGTCCCCCTGGCTGCTCTGTTATCGGGACTCCCCAGATTGTGCAACGTGGTGGAGGACTCGCTGTTGTATAACAGGACAGCCACCTGTGCAGACTGGTAAACTCTGAGCCGTTCTCCTCCTTTGAGTCTCAGATAATAAAAGTTGGGACCTTTAATACCTTTTATTGTGTTTTAATTTACCGTCCTCCTGGTCCTGCAAGTGTCTTTCTTACGGATTTTACAGACTTTTATCTTCTCTTATTAAACTGGACAGGGTTTTAATCATTGGTGATTTTAACATTCATATCGATGATGTTACATGTAACACAGCTGTTGACTTTTTATCCATCACTCATTTTTATAACCTGATCCAACATGTTTCAGGCCCTACACACGCTAAGGGTCATACCTTGGACCTTGTTTTTTCTTTGGGCTTGAATATTGAAAATGTGTGTGTGGATGACTTCCAGATCAGTGATCACAGCTGTGTGCTTTTTAATGTTTTTTTCCCTGTGAATCCTCCTCCTCTGAAAATGGCAGCAAAAAGGTGGATTATTAACCAAGAGGCAGCAAATGACTTCTCTGCTTTGTTTGAGCCACACATACTGATGGGAATAAAAGATCCTGATGCCTTTACTCAGACATCAGACAGCGACTGTATGGCTATTTTAGACAAAGTGGCACCAGTGAAATCTGTCCTTGCTTCTCCGAAAAAGTCTCATCCCTGGATAAATGACTCCATTCGATCCTTTAGGAGAAATTGTCATAAGGTAGAATGCTTATGCTGCACGGTGGAGCAGTGGTTAGCACTGCGGCAGCACAGTTTACCCTTGGCCGGGGGATTGTGGGGATCGTGGGATCGTGGGTTCGATCCCAGCCCCCGACCAACAGTGATCTGTGTGGAGTTTGCATGTTCTCCCCGTGTTGCGTGGGTTTACACCGGGATTTCTCCGGTTTCCTCCCACATGCCAAAAAACATGCATGTTAGGTTAATTGGCTGTTCTAAATTGTCCCTAGATATCTGTTTCCTATAGGCCCTTAGAATAGAGGGTTAGTATTAATTGAAAGCGCTTTGAGTGGTCTTTGTGACTAGAAAAGCGCTATATAAGTGCAGGTTAGTTAGTTAGTTAGTTAGTTATGGAAATCCACCCAACTGGAGGTTCACAGACTCCATTTAAGGGAGCTTAGAGCCTCTTTAAATGACATATTGAGGGATGCCAGGAATCAGTATTTTTCAAAAATAATTTTCACAAATAAGAAAAATCCTAGTCTTATTTGACACAATTAACACTCTTGTCTCACCTGCTGCCCCTCTAATTCCTGTGTTCTGTAAAACAGACTAACAAATTTCTTAATTTCTTTGCTGATAAGATCAGAGATATCAGGGAAAACATTTTGCCATCATCTTTCAACTGTGCCAGTGTTATGCCCTCACCTTGTACTTGGTCCACTTTTAATCCAGTGACCTTTCAGGACATCACGGCTCTGCTGCGGCTCTGCTCCTCTTCCCCTGCTGATGTTCTCCCTACTAAGCTGTTTTTAGCTGTTTTTGAGTCAATTGGTCCTTCAGTTGTTGAACTGAAAAACATTTCACTTTCAGCTGGTGTGGTCCCCAGCTCCTTCAAACATGCAGTGGTTGAACCAACTCTTAAGAAGCTGAGTTTGGATCCATCACAGCCAAATAATTATAGGCCAATCTCTAAACTCCCTTTCATATCAAAAATTCTGGAAAAGGTAGTGGCTGAGCAGCTTATGTCATTTTTGCCAAATTGTAATATCATGGATAAATTTCAGTCGGGCTTTCGAAAAAATCATTCTGCCGAAACAGCTTTAGTCAGAGTCACCAGTGACATTATGATGGCGGCTGACACTGGTAAATACACAGTTCTGTTTTATTGGATCTTTCTTCTGCCTTTGATACTGTTGATCACTGTATAATGATCAACAGACTCAAAGAGATAGGGCTGTCTGGTTCTGTTTTAAAATTGGTTTTCATCGTACCTCACTGGTAGAACCTTTAATGTGTCTGTGAATCAGATCTTTTCTGAAATAGCACAGTATTCATGTGGGGTACCACAAAGCTCAGTTCTAGGGCCCATTTTATTTCTAATATACATTTTTCCACTGGGATGGATAATTAGCCAATTTAAAGATATTTCTTATCATCTTTACGCTGACGATATTCAGTTGTATTGCTCTTTAAAAAGTCTGAGTTTCACATGCTGTCATCGTTAGCTAACTGCTTGTCTAATATCGAACAGTGGTTAAGTGCAAACTTTTTACAGCTTAACTCAGACAAGACAGAGACATTAATTATTGCTCCTGAAAATAAGATTCCACTTATTAAGCACCACATGGGTACCCTAGGTTCCTCTGTCCAGGTGAGACTTTGGAATGTTGGTGGTGGTTTTGACTCTGCTGTGTCACCACATTAATCAATTAATTAGAAACTGTTTCTTCCATCTGAAGAATATTTCTAAGTTGAGAACCCTGGTGCCGAAGGTGGAACTTGAAATGATTATACATGCTTTTATTTCTTCTCGCTTAGACTATTGTAATAGTCTTTTTACCTGTCTGAGCCAAAAGCATCTTCAACGCCTCCAGGTTGTTCAAAATTCGGCTGCTAGACTTTTAACTAACACTAAGAAAAGGGCTCACATTACACCGATTTTAGCAGCACTTCACTGACTCCCAGTTGGTTTTAGGATTCAGTTTAAAATTTTAGTTCTTGTTTTTAGAGCTATTCATGACCAGGTCAGTTAAGATGGAGCATCTGTAGTTTGTATCAACCTGTGATATCCTACTAGGCTGCTAGCAATCTGCTAACGAGGGCTAACAGCTCATGAAACAGGCTGAGGAGCCGTGGGATGTGTTAAGCTAATGTGCTAAGCCAACGCTAATGCTACAGCTAGTCATAGCTAGCACGATACAAAGGAGCGACTCTGTCCCCGGTTCGTCCCACTGACCTGGCATCGGTCCGGTAGATGACGGCTGAGCCTCCAGCACAGATTCTTAGACTCTTGTGATTGGGGCTCGGAGGAGGAACTAACAGAGGCAACAGCTGGACAGGAGCCGGATCGGAGCTCAATTACAGCGGCGGTGGGAGATGGGGATCAGTGGAGGAGCAGCTGGGGCCCCAGCTGGATAGGAGCCGGATCGGAGCTCAATTACAGTGGCGGGACTCGGTGGAGGAACTACTGAGGAAGACGGCAGTAGGTGGCGGGGCTCAGCGGAGGAGCTACCGGGACCCCAGCTGGACAGGAGCCAAATCGGAGCTCAACTATAGTGGTGGTGGGCGGCGGGGCTTGATGGAGGAGCTGCCGGCACCCTGGCTGGACAGGATCCGGATCAGGATCTCAATTACAGTGGCGGTAAGCTGCAGGACTAGCAGCAGAGGGGGCTAGCTGAGGCCCCAGCTGGATTCGAGGTCGGCTGGATCGGATATAGCTGACACCAGCAGAGGTTGTTTTATTATGATCAGGTCAGTAGAAATGCCACCAAAGAAGGAAGAAATGGAAGAGATTAAAAAATCTCTGAACTTCATGTCAGAAGAACTGACCAAAGTGGCCAATCAACAGTTTAAACTATTAGGGCTAATGGAGGAAGTCCAAGAATTGAAATTAACAATTAAGGAAAGAGACAAAAAAATTGCAGACTTGGAGCGACACATTGAGGATCTTGAACAATATTCTCGTATGGAGTTACGTATCGTATGGAGTTAGTTATCTATTTACGTGGGTTTACTCCGGGATTTCTCCAGTTTCCTCCCACAGGCCAAAAACATGCAGGGCAGTGTGGTGGCGCAGTGGTTAGCACTGCGGCAGCACAGCAACTCACCCTTGGCCATGGGATCCCTGGTTCGATCCCAGCCCCTGACCAACAGTGATCTGTGTGGAGTTTGCATGTTCTCCCCGTATCTGCATGGGTTTACTCCTGAATTTCTCTGGTTTCCTCCCACAGGCCAAAAACATGCAGGTTAGGTTAATTGGAGACTCTAAAGTGGCCCTAGGTGTGAATGTGTGTGTGAATGGATAGCGCCGTACTGTGGCTGCTTCATCCATTCAGGTGGATGCCCTCAATTTCCCCTCTGGGGATCAATAAAGTATACAAAATCAAAAAAAAAAAAATCAAAAATTTAATTATTAGTGGACTAGACATTAAATACCAATCATATGCCAATGCTACAGCAGGAATGAGGGGTGAGGAGGCTCCCCTAAGTGAATCAGTCTCCCTGGAAAACCAGGTGCTTCAGTTCCTTGAAAGCAGAAATATAAAGGTTGAAGTAAATGCAATTTCAGCCTGTCATACTTTACCCAGAAAGGATAATAAAACAAAGAAATCAATTGTGATGCGCTTTGTGAACAGAAGAGTAAAACATGACATACTGAGGCAGGCCAGAACGCTATGGAGAACAGAAGTTTACCTAAATGAACATTTAACAAAGACTAATGCTGAAATAGCACGGCAAGCACGGATGCTGAAAAGACAAAACAAGATACAAGCAACATGGACAAGAAACTGTAGAGTTTGGATCAAACTAAATGGAACACCCGAGGAAGCAAAGGCCATAATAATAAGAGATCTCACTGACTTGAATAAATATAGATGAAACACTGATTAAGAAAATTAAGAGACTATGATAATCCATATCCACACACACGTCAAGAACAGTTCTTTTGTGACATGCCATGTCAATGTACTTTAAAAAAAACTAAACAAAACAAAAAACTTATGACTGACTTTAGTAGACATCAATCATCCCCAGTTGGAGGAAGTCATTTGACACAGAGTGAGAAAACTCAGACTCTGAAAATATGCCATTATGCTGAACATAAACTACAAGAGATGGAGAATGATATTGATCCTGATAACCACTTCTCCAATAATATTCATAATCACTGTGAATATTATACTGAAAAGCAATTCAAAAGTCAAGTGCAATTAGATGGTAAACTATCAATAATACACTTCAACAGCATAAGTCTTAACAAAAACTTTCCACAGATTCAGGACTATTTAAAACAGCTTGACAGAAAATTTACAGCTATCGCAGTCTCTGAAACTTGGCTCAGTGAAGAGCAGGCTTCTCTGATGGCAATAGAGGGATACCAGATGTTTTATATTAATAGATCTCAAAAAAAAGGGTGGTGGTGTTGCACTGTATATTGATGACCTGTATAGGTGTAAACTTGTAAATGGAATGTCCTTTGCACTACCAGGGATTCTGGAATGTGTTACTGTTGAGATTGACCAAGATAAAACAAACAATCTAATTATAAGTTGTATATATAGAATGGGGCAGCGCGGTGGCGGAGTGGTTAGAACTGCGGCAGCACAGCAACTCACCCTTGGCCAGGGGATCCTGGGTTCGATCCCAGCCCCCTACTAACAGTGATCTGTGTGGAGTTTGCATGTTCTCCCCGTGTCTGCGTGGGTTTACCCCGGGATTTCTCCGGTTTCCTCCCACATGCCAAAAATATGCAAGTTAGGTTAATTGGCCTCAAACTGGGGATTCTAAATTGTCCTTAGGTATGAATGGGAGAGTGAATGGTTGTCTGTCTCTCTGTGTTGGCCCCGCGATGAACTGGCGATCTGTCCAGGGTGTACCCTGTCTCTCGCCCAAAGATGCTGGGATAGGTTCCAGTCCCCCCGCGACCCGAAAAGGATTAAGCGGAAGAAGATGGATGGAAGGATGGATATATAGAATGCCAGGAACTTGCGTTGAGACATTCAGAGATAAATTAGTCGAGCTGTACAATAATATAACTAGTAAGAAACTGGTTGTAATCTGTGGCGATTTCAATATTGATTTACTAAATCCATTTCAACAAAATGTAATTACAGAGTTCATGAATTCTGTGTACAGTATGAGTTTATATCCCACAATAGCACATCCCAGTAGAATCACAGTTCACACTGCTACACTTATTGATAACCTGTTTGTTAATATTATTGATAAGAAAATAGAAAGTAAATAAAATAATAAAATAAAAAATAAAAACTTTTATCAGTATGTCTCCTGCCCAACCAGGCGAAAAAAGACATTGGACCTGTGCTCTGGATCCATAGAGAGGGCTTATAAATCACTCCCCCTTCCTCCTTTAGGATCCTCAGATCACAACTGTGTACATTTGCTGCCCACATATAAAACTGCTCTCAGAAGAGGCAAGGTGGAGATGAGAGACATTGATGTGTGGACAGAAGATTCAGAGCACAGCCTCCAGGAATGCTTTGACTGTACAGACTGTACAGACTGTACAAACTGGCCTGCGGGGATGATTTGGACTCTCTGGCTGAGCTCACATGCTCAAACATGGCTTTCTGTCAAAATAAGATTGTTCCACGTAAACGTGTCAAAATATATCCCAACAACAAACCATGGGTTACTAAATCAGTTAAATCCTGCTTACAGAGGAAAGCACTTGCCTTTAAACAGGGGTCTGTTTCTGAGCTACAGGTTGCCACAAAGGAGCTGAAGGCCGAAATTTTAAGAGCAAAACAGAATTATAAATCAGAGTTGAAAAGCAAGATGGCAGCAAAGAAACTTGGTTCAGCCTGGGCCAGTATGAAAACTATTGCAGGCCTTCAGAGCACAGAGCGCAGTAATCGTGTGTTTTTAGATGGTTTTAGTTCAGACACAGAGCTGGCTAATGCTCTTAATTGTTTTTATGGTCGTTTTGACTCCTTTGATTTCAGCACAGAAATCCAAGATTTGAAACAGAAACTCAAAGACAATCAGCACTTTAATATTGAGGTGCAGGATGTTAAAATGGAGTTCTGCACTGTAAAAGTGAACAAAAGTCAGGGCCCTGATAATATATGTGGGCGCCTGGTAAAGTCCTGTGCACATGAACTGAGTCCTATATTTCATTACATTTTCAATAAGTCCTCACAGACACAACATGTGCCTAAGATCTGGAAAGAAGCCGTGGTTGTTCCCGTTCCAAAATCCAGCTGTCCTAAACGGTAAACGACTTTAGACCAGTTGCTTTGACTTCAATTTTAATGAAAATTTTTGAAAAACTGGTCAGATGTGAGGTCCCAAGGCAGACTGAACATGCATTGGATCCTCTGCAGTTTGCCTATAGGCCTCACAGAGGAGTGGAGGATGCCACTGTCACTATGTTTAACATGCTTTTTAAACATCTGGATTTTAATGGGACACGTGCCAGGCTTTTATTTGTGGACTTTTCTTCCGCCTTTAATACAATCCAACCTCATATTTTAGTTGAAAGGCTCCTGCAACAATTTGATTTGAGCAATAATCTGGTGGGTTGGATTCTGGATTTCTTAACCAACAGGACGCAGAGAGTAAGGGTCAATGGTACATTGTCTGACCTAAAGTGCTCTTCTACTGGCTCTCCTCAGGGGTGTGTGTTGTCACCACTACTCTTCATCCTGTACACAAACATGTGTTGGAGCAGACATGACAACAGACACATTATAAAGTATGCTGATGACTCAGTCATTGTCAGTCTCCTCCAGGATGGTGAGAGTGGCCACGGCCCAGTAGTTGATGATTTTGTTCACTGGTGTGAGGATTCCTACCTGCAGCTGAATACAACAAAAATGAAAGATATGATTTTTGACTTTAGGAGGAAAACTCCCAGGCACAACGTCACCATACTAAAAGGCCAGACCACCGAATGTGTACAATCGTACAAATATCTTGGAACGATTATTGATAGTAATTTAAACTTTGAAGTGAACTGTGAAAGGGTGTGCAAAAAGGGTCAGCAAAATTTGCATTGTTTGAGGAAACTTGCACGCTTCCAAATTGACCGAACCATAATGACAATGTTTTATCGGGCTTTTATTGAATCTGTTTTATCCTTTTCTTTAGTGTCATGGTTTGGTCAGATAAAACTGAAACAGAGGAAATCCTTGGATCAGGTAGTTAGATGGTCCAGTCGTTTGCTTGGTGAGTCACAGCTGAGCCTGACATCCCTGTACACCAGACAAGTACAGAGGATGGCTACCTCCATTTTAAATGATGACTCCCACCCTTTGCACTGCAACTTTCAGCTTCTTCCCTCCAGACAGAGGTTTGCTGTCCCAAAAAGTAAAACCCAGGGCTACAAAAACAGCTTTGTCCTTGCTGCTGTCAAAGAGTTGAACAAGCTATAAAAATATATTGTACATAATTTATGCTATACTATGCCCGTTTTGACACCTCGTCAGCTGTGTCCAACTCACCCACTCCACCCAGCTCCACTGCCTCCTCAGCCCCTAATTCATCAAGAGCGGTCCCCCCCTCCTCCTCCTCCTCCTCCCCCCCTCCCCTTGTCATCAGTGAGCAGGACGTGTGTGACAGAGATCATCCTGCGCAGTTCGCCCCACACGGGACACGAACCCGCGACCTCTCAGTCAACTAACACACAGTTCGAGCATGGGAGACACAGCACGATCGCGCTGAGCTAAAGGTCCGACCGGTAGCTCAGCGCTACCGATACTGTATGAGGCTTTGGGAGGGAGGTTTTACTAACGTTCTACGCCGAACAGCACTAGTTGGCATCCGTTACACGTGCACAGACAGTTCTCCAGACTGAACCCGCGCAAGGCCCCCGGGCCGGACGGTGTGTCTCCCTCCACCCTGAGACACTGTGCGAAAGAGCTGGCTCCTGTCTTCACAGACATTTTTAACACCTCCCTTAAGCAATGTCACGTGCCGACCTGCCTCAAATCCTCCACCATCATCCCTGTCCCCAAGAAGCCACGGATTACTGGACTTAACGACTACGGACCTGTAGCGCTCACCTCTGTAGTCATGAAGTCCTTTGAGCGCCTGGTCCTGTCTCACCTCAAGTCCATCACCACACCCCTCCTAGACCCGCTGCAGTTTGCCTACCGTGCTAACAGGTCTGTGGACGACGCAGTCAACCTGGCCCTCCACTCCATCCTGCAGCACCTGGACTCCCCGGGAACCTACGCCAGGATTCTGTTTGTGGACTTCAGCTCCGCATTCAACACCATCCGCCCCGATCTGCTCCAGGACAAGCTGTCCCTGCTCAACGTGCCTGACTCCCTCTGCAGGTGGATCACCGACTTCCTGACGGACCGGAGACAGCATGTGCGGCTGGGGAAGTCTGTCTCAGACTCTGTTAGCATCAGCATTGGATCACCCCAGGGCTGTGTACTTTCCCCCCTACTCTTCTCCCTTTATACCAACTCCTGCACCTCCTCCCACCAGTCTGTTAAGCTGATTAAGTTTGCGGACGACACCACCCTCATCGGGCTCATCTCCAACGGTGACGAGTCCGCCTACAGGGAAAAGGTGGCCCAGCTGGTGTCCTGGTGCAGCCACAACAACCTGCAGCTGAACGCTCTGAAGACAGCGGAGATGATTGTGGACTTCAGGAAAGTCACATCCCCCCTGCCCCCCCTCACCATCACAGGCTCTCCCATCACCTTTGCAGATTCCTTCCGCTTCTTGGGCACCACCATCACCCGAGACCTCAAATGGGAGCCAACCATCAGCTCCCTCATCAAAAAGGCCCAGCAGAGGATGTTCTTTCTGCGGCAGCTGAGGAAGCTCAAGCTACCCACCAAGATGTTAGTGCAGTTCTACACGGCCATCATCGAGTCCATCCTCACCTCCTCCATAACTGTGTGGTACGCAGGAGCCACTGCCAGGGACAGACTAAGGCTGCAGCGCATCGTGCGCACTGCTGAGAAGGTGATAGGCTGCAAGCTCCCATCTCTCCAGGACCTGTACATCTCCAGGACCCGGAGGCGTGCTGGCCGGATCATAGCCGATCCTTCACATCCTGGTCACGTGCTGTTTGCCCCCCTCCCCTCAGGTAGAAGGCTTCGGTCCATTCGGACTAAAACCTCCCGGCACATGAACAGCTTTTTCCCCTCTGCCATCAGACTGCTGAACACTAGTGACTTTTGACTCTCGTGCACTATGTACAGCAGCTCAACCAGACTCATGTCAATCATCACTGTTTTTCTGTTGCATTATTGACTGCACTATGTGGTACTTCACATTATCTGCTACATGCTAATTTTTTAAAACTGCCTTGACTAGTACTACTCATTATTACTATTATTATTATTATTATTACTTATTATTACTTATTTTTCTACACTTATTGCACATTTCTAGTCCTTTAGTTTTTTAGTTTATCCCTTTTTCTCATTATGTTTTTAATGTTGCAGCATGGCACCGAGACAAATTCCTAGTTTGTGTATCACATGAACAATGGCAATAAATCTGATTCTGATTCTGATTCTGATTCTGATTTAGGTACCTATTTATTAACTTCATTTTATATTTACTTATTTTGTATGATGTCACTTGGGTTCTAAATATTTTATTGGGTTTTAGACCTTTGAGTTTTTTAACCTCTGACTAGTTTTTAACTTTTAACTTTAATATGACCCTTCTCTCTTACCTCTGGTTTCTCCCTCATCTCTTTGTCTTTTTATACCCTGTTTGATGGAGCCTTGAGTATTTTTATCATGTTTATAGTCAGCTTCATATGTGCCTGTGTTTGTGTCTATGTTGAATGTAATTAGTGGCTTGTAAATATGGATGTCACCAGACTGCAAAACAAATCTACCTACGGGTACAAATAAAGTAACCTGAACCTGAACCTGAACCTGTGGATTATTGATAAATGACATAAGTGACCATTTGCCAGTCTTTGCACTTATCCATGGCCACACGGAGGCCAATACAGAAAAAAACTTTAAAATCTTTCAGATACAAATCACAAAATGCAATCAGTTCTTTTAAAGAAGACCTGCCAAAGCAAGACTGGACAGAAGTCTATGTATCAGATGTAAATTAAGCCTATGACACATTCATGAACATTGTAACCACTCTTTATGAAAAAAAAAAAAAATTGTCCATTAGTAAAGAAAAAGCTTAAACAGAAATTTGTCGACAAGCCATGGTTAACCAAAGGATTACAAAAGGCATGTAAAAAGAAAAAATCATTATATAAAGCTTTTCTAAAGAAAAGGACAAAAGAAGCAGAGCAGCGGTATAAAACATACAAAAATAAGTTAATATATATAATGAGATGTAGTAAAAGAGACTATTATAGTAAAGAACTGGAGAAAAACAGAGATAATATTAAAAATACATGGACAATACTTAACAATATTCTTGGAAATAAAAACAGATATACAAGTTACCCAACCAATCTTTCAAAAAAAACAAAAAAAACAAAAACGACTCAGATGAATTTAATTATTTTTTTGTTAACATTGGTCCTAATTTGGCTTGAGAAATACCCATTACGGCATCTGCAGGTGATGCAATAAGCAAAAACATTGCTATAAAAGACTCCATTTTCATAAAGAACACAGACGAGAGAGAGGTCATTGAAATTGTTAAATCATTTAAAAGTAAAACATCTATGGATTGTGATGGTATTGACATGTTTTTAGTCAAACTATCATCGAATACTTAGTGAAGCCACTGACTTATATTTGTAACCTGTCTCTCCAAACAGGTATATTTCCCAGTGCAATGAAAATAGCTAAAGTAATTCTGATATACAAGACGGGTGACAGAGGGGAATTTTCAAACTATAGACCTATTTCACTATTGCCGCAGTTTTCCAAGATACTTGAAAAAATATTCTGTGAGAGAACTGAGAACTTCATAATGAAGAATAATTTATTGTGTGAGCAGCAATATGGGTTCAGACACAAGAGGACAACTGCATTTGCTCTAATAGAATTTATAGAAAAAATATTAACTGCCGTTGAAAATAAATAGTATTCAGTTGGGGTTTCGTTTTGTTTCATTTATTCAGATCCCCATTAGTTGCTACTGTAGTAGCAGCTATTCTTCCTGGGGTCCACACACAAAAATTTAAAAACAGTAAAATCACATATACATTAATAAGATAAGATAAGATAAGCCTTTATTAGTCCCACAATGGGGAAATTCCAGGATTGCAACAGCACAGGGATAGCAACACTCAGAGCAACAATCAAAAAACAAGGAAAAACAAGAGCAGCGAATATACATATGTACATATAAATATATAAATATATAAACACAGTGCGGAGCATTGTAGCTAGATGGAATAAATATATAAATATATAAACACAGTGCGGAGCATTGTAGCTAGATGGAATAAATATATAAATATATAAACACACAGTGCAGAGCATTGTAGCTTGATGGAATGAACAGCATAACCGTCAACTTAGTTATCCTACATGGTATGATAATGTACCCATACGTACATATTGTCACCCTCCGTAACGACCGGTATTTTCCTAGTTGTATACCGGAGGGGACCATTGTGTAAGTCTATTGCGTCTTTTGCATTCAATACTATTAGGTTGTCACGTTTTTTTGCTATCTCTGCGAGCAGCCCTGCTTAGGTTATACAGTCTGACAGCCGTAGACAGGAAGGACCTGCGAAACCTCTCGGTTGTGCACCTAGGATGATGTAGTCTGCTGCTAAATGAGCTCCTCAGTGCGTTCAGTATGTCCTGCATAGGGTGGGACTCGGACTCCAGCAGAGATGACAGTTTAGCCACCATCCTTCTCTCTCCCATCTCCTCCACTGGGTCAAGGCATTGCCCCAGGACAGAGCTAGCTTTCTTGATCAGTTTGTTCAGTCTCTTCCTATCGGCTGCTGTAACGCCACTGCCCCAGCAGACCACTCCAAAAGTGATGGCTGATGCCACCACCGTGTCGTAGAATGTCTTCAGCAGCGCCCTATGTACACCAAAAGACCTGAGTCTCCTCAGTAGGAACAGCCTGCGCTGTCCCTTCTTGTAGAGTGCGTCAGTATTGTGTGTCCAGTCTAGTTTATTGTTCAGATGAACACCCAGGTACTTGTAGGATGTCACCATCTCGATGTCTGTTCCCTGTATGTTTACTGGTGCTGTGAGGGGTTATCCTTGCCTGCGGCAGTCCACCACCAGCTCCTTAGTTTCCCTCGTGTTGATCTAGAGGCAGTTCCTATGGCACCAGTCCACGAAGTCCTGGATAAGTCCTCTGTACTCAGCTTCATCTCCATTGGAGATGAGGCCAACAATCGCAGAGTCGTCAGAGAACTTCTGTAGATGGCAGTGTGTTGTGTTGTGTGAGAAGTCCGCAGTATAAAGAGTGAACAGGAAGGGAGCCAAAATCGTTCCCTGGGGGGGCCCGATGCTATCGATGATCATGTCGGACACACAGTCCCGGGTTCTCACAAACTGTGGCCGGTTAGTGAGGTAGTCCAGGATCCATGATGACAGGTGCTGGTCCACCCCTGCGCACAGCAGCTTGTCCTTCAGGATCATCAGTTGGATGGTGTTGAAAGCAGTGGAAAAGTCAAAGAACATGATCCTCATCGCATTCCCGGGCCTCTCCAGGTGGAACAGAGAACGGTGAAGGAGGAAGATCACCGCATCCTCCACCCCAATGCCATGCTGGTAGGCAAACTAGAGTGGATCCATCGCTGGTCCCACCAGGGGGCAGAGGTGAGCAAGGAGCAGTCTCTCCAGGGTCTTCATCATGTGGGACGTCAGGGCCGCTGGTCTGTATCTGTTCAGATCTTTGGGGTGGGAAGTCTTTGGTACAGGTACCACACAAGATGTTTTCCACAACTGTGGTACCCTCCCCAGCTTCAGGCTCAGGTTGAAGATGTGCTCCACAATCCCACACAGCTGGTCTGCACAGGACTTGAGGAGCTTTGCGCTGATGCCGTCCGGTCCCGACGCCTTCCTCGCCTTGATCTTCCTCAGCTCCGTCCTCACCTGGGTCTTAGTGAGGGTCATGTTGGGGGGCTGTGTGTTGGGAGTGGGGGGGGGTGATGGTGGAGTGGGGTGTGGGCAGCAGGACTCCATGTCTTCAGAGGCAGCAGTGGTTGTTTTGCAGTCGGGGGGAGGGCGTTTGGTCAAACCTATTAAAAAACAGGTTCAGATTGTTCGCCCACTCCCTGCCCCCCATGGCCTGGGGAGAGGTATTCTGGAGCCCAGAGATGGTTTTAAGGTTTCTCCAGACCCCACCAATGTCGCTCTGTTGCAGCTTGTCCTCCATCTTCTTCCTGAAGCTGTCCTTGCCTTCTCTGATCTTCCTCCTCAGCTCCCTCTGTACGGACTTCAGCATCTCCCTGTTCCCCGACCTGAAGATCCTCTTCTTCTCTCTCAGAAGTGTTTTTATCTCAGGGTTGATCCAAGGTTTGTTGTTCGAGCAACACCGTATGATCTTGGTGGGAACTGTGTTGTCCACACAGAAGCTGATGTAGTCCATGTTGGTGTGAGTGAGGACATCGATGTCCTCACCATGTGGATCGCAGAGCTGCTCTCAGGCAGTGGTTTCAAAACAGTCCTTTAGAGCGTCCATTGCCTCCTCAGACCATAACTTCACTGTGCGCATGACTGGAGGTTGTCTGTGCACTAGGGGTTTGTACACCGGCCAGAGATGAACCAAGTTGTGATCCGATCTCCCGAGTGGGGGGAGTGGAGATGAGGTGTACGCCTCCTTAGTGTTTGCGTAGAATAAGTCCAGTGCTTTATTGTCTCTAGTGTGGCATGTGACATACTGGGTGAACGTGGGTAGAATGGGAGACAGTGAAACATGGTTGAAGTCCCCTGAGATGAGGAGAAGAGCATCTGGGTGTTCTGTCTGCAGTCTGCCAGTTACTGAGTGGATGACGTCACGCGCTGCCCCAGCGTTCGCCGTCAGATTTGCATAAATAACAATGCAGATCATGTGTGAGTATTCCCTTGGGAGATATGTAGGCCGCATGCTAACAGCTAGCAACTCAATGTCTTTGTTGCAGTGTTGTTGTTTAACCGTGATATGTCCCGGTCTGCACCAGTTGTTATTGACATACATTATCACTCCACCGCCCCTTGCCTGTCTGGTGTTCGGTCTGCCCATATTGCGTGGAAACCCTCCAGTTCAATGTTAGTATCTGCTGCTAGTTCAGTTAGCCACGTCTCCGTGAATAGCATAAGGCAGCACTCCCAGCATAAGGCAGCACTCCCGCTACTGTATCAATACATTGATACAGTAGCGCTGTTTACAATTTACAGCAAAAAAAATAATAATAATAATTATAACATTACAGACTAATTAAGTTCTATACCAAACCATAAAATTAACAATTCCAATAGACATGACCCATAAACAATTAACATCATAATTCTTTCCTCATAAGCAACATTCTTAGTTTCTTTTTGAAACTTTTCCCATTTCTGTTCTGAATTAAACAAGATGGAAGTTTGTTCCTATGTGATACAGCTCTATGCATCACAGTTTTCTTTAAAGCATTTATTTTTGGTAGTGGTAAAGTAAATCGTCGCATTACACATTGTCTGGTATTGTGATTATGTCTATCATTTGTATACTTCAACTGTGAATACAAATATAAAGGTCTTCTAAAGACAACAATATTTCTTAGGAACTGAACCACACTATATGTCAACCTTTCATCCACAGTCAACCATAATAGTCTAGCATGCATTTCCTTAATACTATTTTGTAATGACCATCTGAGCGCTAGGCGAGCAGCTCTGTTTTGAGTGAGCTGGATTTTATTAAGATCTTGTCTTGCGGCATTAGACCAAATAGCTGAACAATAGTCCTGATAGGAAAGGACCAAAGACTGTAATACTTGTTTTATTGTTCTTTCTGTAAACAGGGTAGCACATCACCTAATTAAAGAAATCCCTCTACTCATTTTAGCAACAGTGTTATTAATATGGGTTGACCATGACAATGCTCCATCAACTGTAACTCCTAGCAATTTAATTTCTTTAACTTGTTTAATAGGTACACCTTCTAAGGAAATACACAGTTCCTCATCTGCTCTAAGGGCATACCTGGACCCAAGCAAGAGGGTTTTAGATTTTTCCAAATTCAGTTTTAGTTTGTTCTCAACAACCCAATGAGAGATCTACATCAGCTCTTCCTGTAGCATTTTTTGCATTTCTTCAATATTGCTTGCAGGTATGTAAATAGTAGTATCATCTGCATACATAACAATGGATGAGCTTTTTAACATACAGTGGGGCAAAAAAGTATTTAGTCAGCCACCAATTGTGCAAGTTCTCCCACTGTAAAAGCTGAGAGAGGTTTCCAATTTTCATCATAGGTATACCTCAACTATGAGAGACAAAATGAGAAAAAAAAAAATTCCAGAAAACCACATTGTCTGATTTTTAAAGAATTTATTTGCAAATTATGGTGGAAAATAAGTATTTGGTCAATAACAAAAGTTCATCTCAATACTTTGTTATAAACCCTTTGTTGGCAATGACAGAGGTCAGATGTTTTCTGTAAGTCTTCACAAGGTTTTCACACACTGTTGCTGGTATTTTGGCTCATTCCTCCATGCAGATCTCCTCTAGAGCAGTGATGTTTTGGGGCTGTCGCTGGGCAACACAGACTTTCAACTCCCTCCAAAGATTTTCTATGGGGTTGAGATCTGGAGACTGGCTAGGCCACTGCAGGACCTTGAAATGCTTCTTACGAAGCCACTCCTTCGTTGCCCGGGCGGTGTGTTTGGGATCATTGTCATGCTGAAAGACCCAGCCACGTTTCATCTTCAATGCCCTTGCTGATGAAAGGAGGTTTTCACTCAAAATCTCACGATACATGGCCCCATTCATTCTTTCCTTTACACAGATCAGTCGTCCTGGTCACTTTGCAGAAAAACAGCCCCAAAACATGATGTTTCCACCCCCATGCTTCACAGTAGGTATGGTGTTCTTTCTTCTCCAAACACGACAAGTTGAGTTTTTACAATAAAGTTCTATTTTGTTTTCATCTGACCATATGACATTCTCCCAGTCCTCTTCTGGAACATCCAAATGCTTTCTAGCAAACTTCAGACGGGCCTGGACATGTACTGGCTTAAGCAGGGGGACACGTCTGGCACTGCAGGATTTGAGTCCATGGCGGCGTAGTGTGTTTCTGATGGTAGCCTTTGTTACTTTGGTCCCAGCTCTCTGCAGGTCATTCACTAGGTCCCCCCATGTGGTTCTGGGATTTTTGCTCACCGTTCTCGTGATCATTTTGACCCCACGGGGTGAGATCTTGCGTGGAGCCCCAGATCAAGGGAGATTATCAGTGGTCTTGTATATCTTCCATTTTATAATAATTGCTCCCACAGTTGATTTCTTCACACCAAGCTGCTTACCTATTGCAGATTCAGTCTTCCCAGCCTGGTGTAGGTCTACAATTTTGTTTCTGGTGTCCTTTGACAGCTCTTTGGTCTTGGCCATAGTGGAGTTTGGAGTCTGACTGTTTGAGGTTGTGGACAGGTGTCTTTTATACTGATAACGAGTTCAAACAGGTGCCATTAATGCAGGTAACAAATGGAGGACAGAGGAGCCTCTTAAAGAAGAAGTTACAGGTCTGTGAGAGGCAGAAATCTTGCTTGTTTGTAGGTGACCAAATACTTATTTTACCCAGGAATTTACCAATTAATTCATTAAAAATCCTTCAATGTGATTTTCTGGATTTTTTTTTTCTCATTTTGTCTCTCATAGTTGAGGTATACCTATGGTGAAAATTGGAGACCTCTCTCATCTTTTTAGTGGGAGAACTTGCACAACTGGTGGCTGACTAAATACTTTTTTGCCCCACTGTACATGGTAAATCATTTGTAAATATAGAATATAATAAGGGCCCCAAACAGCTACCCTGTGGTATACCACACTGTAGAGTTTTAATATCTGACAAGGCACCATTAAACAGAACACATTGTTTTCTGTTAGTTAAGTAACTTCTCATCCATTCAATGGTTGATGTTTTAAAACCATAAGCAGTTAATTTAATTAACAAATGCTTATGATCTATAAGATCAAACGCAGCACTAAAGTCAAGCAATATAGTGCCAATAATTTTTTTTTTTATCAATTTGCTTTAACCAGTCATCAGTTAATTGCTCCAAAGCTGTACATGTTGAATGGCCGACTCTAAATGCATGTTGGAATTCAGAGTTGATGTTGTTCTCAGAAAAATAGCTCTGAATCTGTTTAAAAACAACACTCTCCATAAGTTTGCTCAGAACAGGCAAAATGCTAATGGGTTGACTATTTGGTTCTGTAAATGATGCTTTGATATTTTTTGGTAATGGAGTTACTCTTGCTATTTTCCATATTTGAGGAAAAACACCTTCATTTAAACATAAATTAAAAATATGGCACAAAGGTTTTGCTACAATCTTGGCTGACATCTGTAATAATTTACTATCCATATTATCATAACCACAAGGTTTATCACATTTCAGAGAAAGAAGAAGCTTTTCCATTTCTTGAACATTTACAGTATATTATTATATTCAAATTCACACGTTTTTCCCTTCATAATATGTTGTTTAATTAATGTATCAGACAGCTTACGTTCACTGATAACATCTGATTTCTTAATAAATTCACTTTATCCAAAAAATAGTTATTAAAATAATTAGCAATATCTTGAGCTTTAGTAATGAATCCACAATCCAATTCAATAAAGGATGGAGTTTTCCTTATTTTATCTTTACCCATTAACTCATTAATTACCTTCCATATTTTTTTTTACTATCATCCATGTTTATATTAAACATAGTTTGGTAGTATTGTTTTTTCTTTTGTCTATTCATTTTTGTAACTTTATTTCTCAGTGAACGGTAGGCTTGCCAATCAGCCAAATTTCCAGATGAGATGGCAACTTTTTTTAAGTTGATCTCTCTTCGTCATACTGCTGCGTAACTGCATATCAATCCAAGAAGCTTTTTTATGTCTAACTGTTAACTTTCTAACTGGGGCGTGTTTATCACAAATAAGGAGGAACAATTTCATAAATAATTGTAAAGCATCTTCAGTGTTAGTTAATTTCTCCACATTATCCCATTTCACCTTATTTATGTCTTCCATAAATTCTTTATTGCAAAAGTTTTTATAAGTTCTTTTGTATATCACTTTTGATCCAATTTTAGGAACTTTTATTTTCCTCACAAATGCAATGATATTATGGTCACTAAAGCCAGAATGTGCAGAGATACCCCTTGAACATAAATCCACACAGTTGGTAAAAATAAGATCTATACAGGTTGAGGATGACGTTCCTGAGCTATACATATTAATCCTTGTTGGTGCATGCATCATCTGAAATAAATTACATACAACAGCCATATCACTCAACTTTTTCTTCATTACACAAGTATCAGAGAACCAATCAATATTAAAATTGCCAACAAAAAAAACTTCTCTTGGGGTATTCCTGGATCTTAAAAAAACATTTGATACAGTGGATCATAATTTATTATTAAAGAAACTACAAAATTATGGCATTGGGGGGGTAGTACTGTCCTGGTTATGTAGTTACTTAAAGAACAGATATCAGTATGTATGTGTTGGTAGCAAAAACTCACAGTTACTGAAGGTTACTTGTGGAGTCCCACAGGGTTCAGTTTCGGGCCATTGTTATTCAATAAGTATATACTGTAAATGATATATGTAAAGTTTCAGAAAAAATGGATTTAATATTGTTTGCAGATGACGCTAATTTATTATGCAGTGGAAGCAATTTGGAACAACTTTTGGATACACTCGGAAAGGAGTTAGGAAAGCTTAAACTGTGGTTTGATTCAAACAAATTAACGCTCAATTTAAGTAAGACAAAATTTATCATTTTCAACAACCATCACAACAACTTACTATCTAAACTCAGTGTAAATGGTGTAGAGATTGAAAGGGTATTCAAAATTAAATTTCTTGGAGTAATAATTGATAATAAACTGTGTTGGAAGTCACATATTAATTATATTAAAGGTAAAATATCCAAATCAATTGCAATACTACACAAAGTGAAATATTTGCTGAATCAACCCACACTATATACTTTGTATTATGGCGGCACATGGGGAGAGCATAATTGTTTACCATCTTAGACAAGAACAAAGAGCAAGGGTTCCCTAGTGAGATAACAGGGAGGTGTGAAGAATGAATGAAGTGAATGCAATGTGACGCGAAGGTCACCTTTTGTGTGTTAGAAGCTTCTAGAGGAATGCCATGTTATTTAAGAGAAGAGTCTCTGCTGAGATGTCATTCTGTCTATGCTTGTTGTGTGAGTTGTGTAATAAATCGTCTGAGCCAAATCCGCCTCTTCATTTACACGCTCCACACTAGTGACCCAAGACGAATCATGGAACACGGAGAAAGATCCTCGGAGCCAACCTCGACGGGAACCCCCAGCTACGCATGTGCTGTTGCGATCAAGCTACTGTAGGAGTCAAGAATTGACGAGACTGGGTGTCTTTCCAGTATCTGTTTTAATTCTCTCACATCCTACGTTCTCTCTCTCGATCGGAGTAATAAGAGAGAGAACGAAGTCACTCTCATACATTTATACTCACACCTCCAATAATACATCACATATCAAGTCACACAATCAAGTCACACAATTCAGTTACATCCTTCCCTTTGCATCATAAAACTCCAGAGCCCTTCTGTTCTCCTGTCTGACCCCAGATGGTCAGACGCGGGAGATCCTCTCCTTTCTTCCAAGACATAGGTGGTCCAGACGCATTGTCCTCTTGAGGTGTGATGTCAATCCACATTGCCAGCTTAAAGTCTCTCTAGGCTGAATTCAAGCATGCATCTATGTGAGTCACATAAAGTTACAATTATGGACGCCACATCACTCCCCCTCCCACGCGAAAGACTGGACATACACCTACAGTATCGTAATGGTCATACAGCATACGTCCCCCCCCCCCCGCAGAATCTTACAGCACAATCTAACAGTCTGATCAAAAACCACATCACTCTGCCTGTAGTCTAGGCTTCAATCTTCTCCCGAATCTGCCGTACGCAGGTCTCACAGCCTGTGCCGGGCCGTCCTGCTGTGAATCTGTGGAATGAGGGGGAGAAGGGTTATTTGCCCCTTGTGGGGGGTCCGGGGTACGTCCCCTGGGAGGCCTGCCGCGTCGAGGCGCGCCCGCTAGCCGTACAGACTCGTTATGCAACACAAAAGCAGGCTTTAATCTATCGATACTGATCGTCTCCCTCCTGCCCCCCAAATCTAGCACAAAATATTTCTCCCCGGTCTTCAGCACTTGAAATGGACCGTCATAAGGTGGGTGGAGGCTGTGACGCTGAGCGTCGTGCCTGACAAAAACAAACTGCGTTTTGTAAAGCTTTGGGCACGAAAACACACGGAAAAGTGTGATGAGCGGGGGCCCGGGAGCATTTCTGCTCCCGTGTTACTCAGCGGTCCCCGGACCGGGGGGAACCCTGGTGCCGTATGGTCTGGCAAGAACTCACCGGGCAGCCTGAGAGGTTGCGCCAACACCAATTCTGCTGGTGAGGCATATAGGTCCTCTTTGGGTGCCGAACGCAACCCCAATAAAACCCATGGTAGTTTGTTTACCCAATCTGTGTCCGTTAGCGATGCTCTGAGGGCTGCCTTCAAAGACCTGTGAAAACGCTCGCATAAACCGTTGGCCTGGGGATGATAAGCGGTAGTGCGATGTACTGCCGCTCCTAAGCCGCTGGCCACTGCTGACCACAGTTCCGACGCAAATTGAGGTCCCCTATCGGACGTAATATCTGACGGAACCCCGAACCGCGCTACCCAGGCTGTTAAAAAGGCGCGAGCCACTTCTGCCACTGTGGGTGATGTTAACGGGACCACTTCCGGCCAACGTGTGGTCCGGTCCACCATCGTCAAGAGATGTGTGAACCCTTGTGATGGCGGTAGAGGGCCCATGAGGTCCACGTGCACATGATCGAACCTCTTAGCCGGAATGTGAAACGGTTCTAAGGGTGCCTTGGTGTGCCTGTGGATTTTGGCCCGCTGGCAAGCCATGCAGGCTTTAGCCCACTCCTTCACGTGCTTGCGCAGGCTCGGCCAAACAAACTTCTCCGCTACCATTTTCACCGAAGCGCGTACTCCCGGGTGCGCTAGGGAGTGCACGACGTCAAAAATGCGACGGCGCCACGTGGCCGGTACCACCGGGCACGGTCACCCGGTGGATACATCGCAGATTAGAGGGGGTGAACCGGTTTGTAAAGTTTTGCGCTCCAGCCTTAACCCTGTTGGTCCAGACAGGAGCGCGCGCACGTCCGCGTCCTCGCTCTGCTCCGCTGCCATGGCTGCATAATCTATTCCCACGTGGACCGGAGCCGCGTGCGCGTCTGCGCTGTTACTGCACTCTGGGTATGCGGCCACGCATTCCTGCTCCACGCGGACGGGTGCTGTTACCGCGCGTGACAGACAGTCTGCCACCACATTGAGTTTACTGGTCACGTGCTGAATATCGGTGGTAAATTCCAAAATTGCGGCCAGCTGTCTCTACTGCTGCCCTGACCACGGTTCTGAAGTTTTGGACATGCAAAAGTGAGCGGTTTGTGGTCGACAAACGCGGTAAAACGCCGCCCTTCCAGCCAGAACTGGAAATGGCGAATGGCTAAGTGGAGCGCCAGAAGTTCCCTGTCAAATGCGTTGTATTTCCGCTCGGGCTCGCGCAAGGACCTGCTGAAAAAGGCGAGAGGTTGCCAAACTCCGGCGACCTGCTGCTCTACCACGGCCCCTATTGCTACCTCTGACGCGTCTGTGGTTAGCGCCATGCGAGCTGCCGGGTCTGGGTGCGCCAGCAGTGCTGCGTCCGCGAGTGCTTTTTTTTACCTCTGTGAACGCGCGCTCCCGCTCCGGGTACCATTCGATCACATTGGTAGGCTTCTGTTTTTTAAGCGCGGTGTATAACGGCTGCATGAGTTGCGCTGTGCGGGGTATGAAACGGTTATAAAAATTTACCATCCCCAAAAATTCCTGCAACACTTTCACCATCCGTGGCTGGGGAAACTCAGCCACTGCGCGCACTTTAGCCGGCAGAGGGACTGCTCCCTCTGGTGAGACACAGTGCCCCAGAAAATCAATTTGTGCTGCGCCAAACTGGCACTTGGCCGGGTTGATTATCAACCCGTGTGCTTCCAACTTTTGAAAAACTGTAGTGAGGTGTTTTTCGTGTTCCTCCTCGGAGGCGCTGGCTACTAAAATATCATCCAAGTAGACAAAAACAAACGGAAGGTTGCGCAGCACTGCATCCATCATCCGTTGAAAGGTTTGCGCGGCGCCTTTAAGGCCAAAAGGCATGCATAAAAACTCAAAAAGTCCAAACGGGGTTATTACCGCTGTTTTGGGAATGTCCTCTGGTCGGACCGGTACCTGATGATAACCACGGACCAGGTCTATTTCGCGCTTTTGCTAGGTGCACGGAAAAATCCTGGATATGCGGAATTGGGTAGCGGTCCTGTGCTGTGGCATTGTTCAACCTGCGGTAATCACCACAAGGTCTCCACGAGCCGTCAGCTTTAGGTACCATGTGCAGGGGGGAAGCCCAGGCGCTCTTCGAGCGGCAGACTATGCCCAACCTTTCCAGGTTGGCGAACTCCTCCTCTGCCACGGAGAGCTTAGCTGCATCCAGCCGCCGAGCTTTAGCAAAAACTGGTGGGCCACTCGTGGTTATGAAGTGCTCCACCCCGTGTTTCGCCACCTTAGCTGAAAAAGTGGGAACTGTGAGTGCTGGAAACTGGTGTAGGAGAGTGTGAAACTTACCACCTGCTGCGGCGACGTTGGTCTGTACTGGCGGCGGGGACACCCGAGCTGCACAAGGGATAGAACAGAAAGAGAGTGCATTTACAAGGTGTCTGTTGGCCAGATCAACTAACAAACCATGTGAACACAGAAAATCAGCACCTAACATATTGAAGCTCACTGCCGCTACGATGAAGTTCCACTCATAAGCGCGGCCGTGGAAGGACAGAGACAAGGTTCTCTCTCCGTATGTCTTGATGCTGGAGCCGTTGGCCACTGTTGCTCCGTCTCCGTGGGGTCCAGCCACATGATCTGCATAAGTCACGGTGATGAAGCTCCTCTGGGCTCCGGTGTCCACGAGGAATTGCCGCCCGGAGCCCGCGTCTGTCAGATAAAGCAGCTTGTTCCGTTCGCCGAGAGTGGAAGCTGCTAACGACTCCCGGCCCAGTCGTTTCCCCGCTTTTTGAAACTGCACGGCGGGATGCATCTGTGCGCCTTTCCAGCGAAGCGTTGATGGTAATAGCAGAGGCTGTCATCTCCCCTGCCTCGGGATCTCGTCGCCGCCGTCATCGCTGGGGTGGCTTCTGCTGCCTCTGGCTCCACACTGCCCCCGGCCACCGTGCCGAGGTCTGCCGCTGCCACGGAAGTCTCTTGCTCGTCGCAGGCGTTGAGGAGCCGCTCCGCCTCCTGGGCCAGCTTGCGGAAGTCCTGCTGGTTCACACATCATCTGCTGGACAGGGGACCTCTCGTGTGCGCTGGGAGGGTCCTCAGGAAGATGTGCTTGAAGAGGAACGCGTCGTTGTCCGTCCCGATCATCTGTAGCATGTCCTCCATGAGGACAGTTGGCCTGCGTCCACCTCTGTCGCGCAGGTCCAGTAGCTGCCTGGCCCTTGCCTCGGGCAATGGCACGAAGCTCCTGATGAGGGTGGCTTTCAGCGCATCGTATTTGCCAGCAGTGGGTGGCTGCTGCACCAGGCTCCGCACACACCGAGCTGTGCGGCCGTCGAGTCTCGCGATAACATTATGAAACTTAATGTCGTCCGCTGATACTCCCCCGAGTAGGAAACGCGACTCCACGTGCTGGAACCATGAGTGCGGGTCGTCTTGCCAAAACTCGGGGAGTTTAATCAGGCTTGTGCCCCTGCGGGCATGTCCCGGTGAATCCGGGTCTGAGCGGCTGTCTCCCCGCTCTTCCATGGTCGATCACGAAGCTGTCTTCCAGCATCAGCGTGCTCAGATTCATTTCGTAGGTCACCAGTGTAGGAGTCAAGAATTGACGAGACTGGGTGTCTTTCCAGTATCTGCTTTAATTCTCTCACATCCTACATTCTCTCTCTCTCAATTGGAGTAATAAGAGAGAGAACGAAGTCACTCTCATACATTTATACTCACACCTCCAATAATACATCACATATCAAGTCACACAATCAAGTCACACAATTCAATTACATCCTTCCCTTTGCATCATAAAACTCCAGAGTCCTTCTGTTCTCCTGTCTGACCCCAGATGGTCAGACGCGGGCGATCCTCTCCTTTCTTCCAAGCCATAGGTGGTCCAGACGCATTGTCCTCTTGAGGTGTGATGTCAATCCACATTGCCAGCTTAAAGTCTCTCTAGGCTGAATTCAAGCATGCATCTATGTGAGTCACATAAAGTTACAATTATGGACGCCACACTACCAGATTTTTGGCAGTACAACCCACGCTCCTGGTTCCACCTCATCGAGGCGCAGTTCGCCCTCCAGGGGATATCGGCGGATGACACCAAGTTCCACTATGTGGTCGCAGCACTCGACGCCCACACGGCTCAGCACGTAGAGAGCCTGCTCGATCAGCCACCAACCGATGGCAAGTACGATGCGCTGAAGGCTGCACTCATCCAGCACTACACACTCTCGGATGGTGAGAGAGCAGAGAGACTCCTGACGCGGACCGGGTTGGGAAATGGGTCGGCCATAGACCTGATGGAGAAGATGCTGAGGTTAAAGGGCACAGACGACGACCATTTTATTTTTACCCACCTCTTCCTCCGGAACCTTCCGTCAGCGGCGAGAGCGACCCTGGCCAATTCGCCATTGCTGGCCAAGCGGGACTATCGTGCGCTAGCCCAGGAAGCAAACCGAATCATAGTCACCACCAGGGCGTTCACGACCATTGCGGCAGCGACGGAGCTCGGCGCGACGACCAGAGGAGACGAGGAGCCATCGACGGCAGCAGCAGAGCCACCGACGGCAGCAGCAGCGGGGGCCAAGGAACACGGGGGAGACACGCTTTGTTTCTACCACCGCCGCTTCGCAGAGAGGGCACGCAAATGTATACCACCGTGCCAATTCAAGCGCTCGGGAAACGCCAAGACAGGGGGTCGGTAGCAGCCGCGACCCTCGGGGAGGAGAACAAGCTGCTCTACTTGACGGACGCTCGCTCGGGGAGGCATTTCCTCGTGGACACCGGCGCCCAGAAGAGTTTCATCCGGCCGACCTACGCTGACCGGCTGGCAGGATCTAGCGGCCCCGAGATGGCGGCAGCAAACGGTTCGGAGATTAAGACCTTTGGTGAGAGGACTCTACTCTTGCCTCTACACGGCCGTACATTTGAGTGGACTTTTGTCATAGCAGCATTGAATTACCATATACTGGGGGCTGATTTTCTGTGTGCACATGGTTTGTTGGTAGATGTTGCTAACAGACGCCTAGTTAATGCACTGTCCTTTGACTCTCTCCCCTGTATAGCTCGAGTGACCCGGCCAACAGCACAAGCCAACGTCACAGCTACATGCGGTAAGTTCCACACACTGCTCACTCAGTTCCCAGCAGTCACAGTCCAGACGTTTTCGGCAGCCATCGCTAAACACGGGGTGGAGCATTTTATCACCACCACCGGGCCGCCCGTTTTTGCAAGACCTCGGCGCTTGGACGCAGCTAAACTGGCCATAGCATGCGAGGAGTTCGCCAACCTGGAGAGGTTGGGCATCATCAGGCGCTCAAACAGCCCATGGGCTTCCCCGCTACACATGGTCCCTAAAGCTGAGGGTTCGTGGCGACCTTGCGGGGATTTCCGCAGGTTGAACAACGCCACAGTGCACGACCGCTACCCAATTCCTCACATTCAGGATTTTTCCATTCACCTTGCAGGAGCGTGCGTTTTTTCTAAAATAGACCTGGTCCGCGGTTACCACCAAGTCCCAGTGCGCACTGAGGACATACCCAAAACAGCGGTAATAACTCCGTTCGGTTTATTCGAGTTTTTGCGCATGCCATTTGGGCTTAAAGGGGCTGCACAGATGTTCCAACGCATGATGGATGCAGTGCTGCGCGATCTCCCTTTCGTGTTCGTCTACCTGGACGATATCTTAGTAGCCAGCGCGTCCGAAGACGAACACAAAACCCACCTCACGACGGTTTTCCGGAGGTTGGAAGAGCACGGGTTAATAATCAACTCAGCGAAATGTCAGTTTGGGGTGACGGGGATTGATTTTTTGGGGCACCGCGTCTCACCCGAAGGAGCGGTCCCGCTGCCTGACAAAGTGCGCGCAGTGGCAGATTTTCACCGGCCGCAAACGATCAGGGCGCTACAAGAATTTTTGGGAATGGTGAACTTTTATAACCGTTTCCTTCCCCGCGCAGCGCAGCTCATGCAACCACTGTATGCTGCGCTCAAAAAACAGAAACCCGCAGATAGGGTCGAATGGACCCCGGAGCGAGAGCGGGCGTTCTCGGAAGTCAAAGCAGCCCTGGCAAACGCCGCATTGCTGGCACATCCAGACCCAACGGCCCATATAGCGCTCACCACTGATGCTTCAGATGTGGCCATAGGGGCTGTCGTGGAGCAGCGCGTTGCCGGGGCTTGGCAGCCGCTCACCTTTTTCAGCAGGACTTTGCGCAACACTGAACATAAATACAGCACGTTCGACAGAGAGTTGCTGGCTCTCCACCTGGCCATTCGCCACTTCCAGTTCTGGCTGGAAGGGCGCAGTTTCACCGCGTTCGTTGACCACAAGCCGCTAACATTCACGATGGCCAAGGTTTCAGAACCGTGGTCGGGCCGGCAGCAGAGACAGCTGGCCGCGATCTCAGAGTTTACTACCGATATTCAGCATGTGTCGGGCAAACTGAATGTAGTGGCAGACTACCTCTCGCGCGCCGTGGTGGCCCCGGTCTGCGTGGGGATAGATTACGCAGCCATGGCCGCGGAGCAGGTTAGTGATGCAGACGTGCGCGTGCTCCAGTCTGGACCAACAGGGTTAAGGCTGGAGAGCAGGGTGCTGCAGGATGGCATGCCCCCCCTAATCTGCAATGTCTCCACAGGTCGCCCACGTCCCGTGGTCCCGGCTGCGTGGCGCCGCCGTGTGTTTGAGTCGGTTCACTCTTTGGCGCACCCAGGAGTGCGCGCGTCAGTCAAAATGGTAGGAGAGAAATTTGTGTGGCCGAGCCTTCGCAAACAAGTGAGAGACTGGGCGGCAGCCTGCGTGGCGTGCCAACGAGCCAAAGTACACAGACACACGAAGGCTCCCTTGAAGCCATTTTGCATTCCGGCTAAGAGGTTCGACCATGTTCACGTGGACCTCGTGGGCCCCCTCCCGCCATCACAGGGGTACACGCACCTCCTGACAATGGTGGACCGCACCACGCGCTGGCCAGAAACGGTTCCGCTGGCGGCAACCACGGCCGAGGAGGTGGCGCGCGCATTTTTAACAGCATGGATGGTGCGTTTTGGAGTCCCGTCGGACTTTACGTCCAACAGAGGCCCTCAATTTGTTTCCGAACTCTGGTCAACAATGGCCCGCAGGCTGGGTGTCACAATTCATCGCACAACCGCGTACAATCCACAGGCTAATGGGTTATGCGAACATTTTCATAGATCATTGAAAGCGGCTCTCAGAGCTTCACTGACGGATGCAAATTGGGTAGACAAGCCACCGTGGGTTTTATTGGGGTTACGTTCTGCGCCTAAAGATCTGGAAGCTTCCCTGGCAGAACTCGTTTTTGCGCAACCACTCTGGCTGCCCGGGGAGTTTCTGCCAGATAATCCCGCGCCGGGCAGCTCCCCGTCTCAACTGTTGCAGCATAGCATAGACACAAGTACGCTGCCCGGCCCTGCCCACCACAGTTTTCCGCTCGTTTTTGTGCCTAAAACTTTGAAAAACGCGGAGTTCGTGTTTGTCAGACACGACGCCCACTGCCCTCCACTGCGCCCACCCTATGATGGACCATTCAGAGTGCTGGAAGCAGGGGATAAGCATTTTTTGCTAGACTTGGGGGTTAGGAGGGAAAAGATTGGCATAGACAGACTCAAACCCGCTTTCGTTGTGGCGGACAAGCAGGTGCTGTTGGCGAGGGCCCCTCGGTGTGGAAGACCCCCAGCTCCCCAGAGAAAGGATTCCCCAGAGCACCCACACGGACAGACAAAAAGTTTTCCCCCCCAAACATCAACCCCCCAGCATGACAGCGCCGCGGAGGCGGTTAATCCTGGTTACAGCAGATACGGGAGAAGACTGAAGCCCAAGCAGCATGTGGACTGATGTTTAATGGTTCTATCACAGCATATGGACTGTTATTCTATTGTTCTAAACAAGATGCTTGGGGGGGTGGTATGGCGGCACATGGGGAGAGCATCTTTGTTTACCATCTTAGACAAGAACAAAGAGCAAGGGTTCCCTAGTGAGATAACAGGGAGGTGTGAAGAATGAATGAAGTGAATGCAATGTGACGCGAAGGTCACCTTTTGTGTGTTAGAAGCTTCTAGAGGAATGCCATGTTATTTAAGAGAAGAGTCTCTGCTGAGATGTCATTCTGTCTATGCTTGTTGTGTGAGTTGTGTAATAAATCGTCTGAGCCAAATCCGCCTCTTCATTTACACGCTCCACAGTATCATTCATTAATACTCCCATAGCCTACATGACATATTGTACTGAAGTAAGTAAGTAAATACATATAAAACAAACATATATCCAATCTTTATGCTTCAGAAGAGAGCTATTAGAATAATAAATAAAGCTACTTACAGGGAACCAACAAACCCACTTTTTCTTAAATTAAAAGCGCTCAAGTTGAAAGATCTGGTTGACTTTAAAACTGCAGTAATAATGTTTAAAGTGAAGAATCTATCACTGCCCACAAATATCCAAAAGTTGTTCCAAATCAGGGAGAAACAATATCATTTCAGAGGAACATGTACATATATTTCAAAAACCTTCAGTGAGAACTACCACCAAGCAACACTGTTTCTCAGTGCAAGGAGTCAGATTGTGGAATGCTTTTGGACCTAAATTAAAATAATGTACAATGCTTGGACAATTTAAACAAAAACTAAAGGAAGAAATACTCCAAACATATATACAAGATGACATGTAAAATCACATAAGAATTATCATATTCAGTCTGTGTTGTTGCTTAGTTGTTTTTTTTTTTTTTTGTCACGTTTTGTCTTAGCTTTGTTCTGAATTGCAGTCGCTCTTGTTTTGTTTTTCTTTTGAATTCTTGGATGAAATATGGGTGGGCAATATAAGCTGCGGCTTCAGCCATCACCTATTTCAGATAACTTATGTTGAACTGTATAATCAGAGGAGTTATTGTTTAATTTGACCTTGCAAGATTTTTTTTTCCCCGTTTGTTATATTATTCTGTTCCTTTCCTTTAATCTTTACTTTTAATCTATCAGAAATAAAGATTCATTCAAACTGGAGGTCCCTAAATACTGTAACGTCGGGGCCATTTTAAGGGAGCCAGGGATTTCCCAGCATGCTTTGCCAGTTTGAAACGTTACTGTGTGTGTGTTAAATGTGTTACTTCTGAGTTATACTGCTGTGTCATTATAACTGCATTATAATGGCCCAGCAGTGTTTAGCAGGATTAGGGCAAGATGTATCATGTGTGTGTAACCGTGATGTAAACAGAGGTCTGTGAGAATGACCTCCGCTCCTGTCTGTGCTGAGAAGCAGGTTGGGGGGTCGGGGTGTGTGTAAAATAAATCTGGTTGATCACAGCCATCTGCTCCATTGTCTTTTTGTGTGAACCCCTGCAAACGTCACACTGGTGTCAGGAGTGGGACATGGAGCGAGATGAGGATCCAGGCGGAGGTACAGCGGCCGGAGCGATTCATCGCTCAGCCGGGAACGGAGTGTAGAGCTGAGATGCCGGCCCCTGGAGAGCTTCGCCGCGATGGACGGAGCAGAGCAAACCAGCCCCGCTTCCCGCCCTTTTCAGGGCAGGACGGGCTGGCGATTCCAGAGCGACTAGGAGCGGCAATCGACCGGGAGATGACAGTCTCATCCATTCAGCAGCGGGCCAAGATTCCCCGCTATAACGGCGAGAACCTGTTGGATGACCACCTGGCCCAGGTCGAGCTGGCTGCCGCGCTGATCATCAGAGGAAACCACCGTGCTGAGAGCGAGTGGAGGAGGAGCTACGGCAGATCACAGCAGCGCGTGCACGAAGGAGACAGCCATGGCGACGCGAGGAAGGACGGCTTCCGCTGCACAGAGCCAGGGTACATGGCATGGTACTGCCCCGCACACAGCGCACGACAAACTGGCCCCTCGCCGACGCTAAATTAGAGCGAGGTGGCATGGACGGGAAAAAAAGCCGCCTCCTGCAGATGCTTCCCCCGGCAGATGACGTCACAGAGGCGCAGGAGCGACGCAGCGGAGCGAGCAGGACGAAGATGCGGCCACTTTCCAGGCGCGGCAAAGGCTGGACGCATGGATGCGGGCCAGCGGCCGCCTGGGAGAACTGGCAGCGGTGGGAGTCGGTCGGAGCGGGCCTGGGACTCCCGCTGCCAGGGAAGGGACTGTGCGTGGTCCTACAGAGGCTGTCAGATGTGTCCATCCGCCCGCTGATGGCCAAACCGGAACCCTACCCCAACCAGATGCTCTGACCGAGACTCAGATGGCCCGTGCATGCCGCCCTGGCACCGGGCTGACTCGCGTTGGATTTCTGAAAGTGGACTTCGAATTTTCTGGGGACAGAAACCAGTCCAGGGGGGGGCAGTGTAACGTCGGGGCCATTTTAAGGGAGCCAGGGATTTCCCAGCATGCTTTGCCAGTTTGAAACGTTACTGTGTGTGTGTTAAATGTGTTACTTCTGAGTTATACTGCTGTGTCATTATAACTGCATTATAATGGCCCAGCAGTGTTTAGCAGGATTAGGGCAAGATGTATCATGTGTGTGTAACCGTGATGTAAACAGAGGTCTGTGAGAATGACCTCCGCTCCTGTCTGTGCTGAGAAGCAGGTTGGGGGGTCGGGGTGTGTGTAAAATAAATCTGGTTGATCACAGCCATCTGCTCCATTGTCTTTTTGTGTGAACCCCTGCAAACGTCACAATACATCACCGAGCTGCTTAAAGTGTACAACCCCTGACGGTCTTTGAGATCCTCGGATCAATTTTTATTGGCTGTCCCTCGAACCCATTTTAAAACTCGAAGTGATAGAGCTTTTCAGGCAGTGGCACCAAAATTGTGGAATGCTCTACCACTGTCTTTGCACTCAGTAGACTCTGTTGATGCTTTTAAAAAAGCAGCTGAAGACACTTCTGTTTAAACAGGCTTTTTAGTTTGATTATGGATTATGGTTTTTATGTTTTATGTTTTTTGTTTATGTTTTGTATTTGTGATTGTGTGTTTTATTTTATTGTGAAGCACTTTGTGATTCTTTCTGTGAGAAGTGCTATATGAATAAATTTTACTTACTTACTTAACGGTACATCACTTCAGCGGAAGTTGACAAGATTACTCACAAGCCATTGCGCCTCAAATATGAGTAAAACAAACTATTGTTGCTAATGTTAGTTACAAGCTAAACTGATGTTGGATATTGTTTATATCAACTGATTGTAATAAAAATATATTTGTATTAATATTTTATTTAAGAAATATAAATTATCCACCATAGTATCAGTATGTGTCTATGGTTACCATGGTAACACACGGAAGAGGGAGCCGACAGTTACAGGGTGTATCAAATGGGGACATTTTGTGAAGGGCAGTTAACTTAACTGATATTCCCTGAGAACGGAGCAGGGAGTAGGGAATACAGTTGTAAAGGTAGACAAAGTAAGGTTAGCTCTATTTACCTGTATAGTAATTACGGTGCAAGGATATGCTTTTATTTTGGTAACTTCATCGTGAGCGGAAGTAAGGTAACGGAAATCAACTTGACGTACGAAAGAAAGCTGCAAAGTAAAGCAAGAAATGGGTAAGGGCAAAACGGAGAAAAGACCACAGAAAAGGATAAAAACAGCAAAGATTTTAGCTTCAGTCGATAGGGGAACAAGGTTGGTGATAATACAGAAAATGTTTATTGTAAAAGTTGTAAATTGGTTATGCTATTGGAAAAGGTTACTAACGTATGAGCTATGCAACGGTTGAAACATAGTCATATGGTAATTATTGTCAATTTTATTCTTGCCATAGCTCTTACGTTGGTTGATGACATGAAGGATGGCAATAAAGTCATTTAACCATCAGTCCTGGCCGTCTCAGCATTGACTGTATGCTACAGTAAGAGCTTGACCGCCACCACATGCTGCACCACGTGGTCTCAAGGTTCCCACTGTAATACCCACGACGTCCAGCAGATGGCAGAAGTTGGTCAGAAAATAAAACGGTTCAAGGAAAAGAGCTCAAAATAGAAGGTTTACAAGCTGCATCAGTAAGTCAAATGGACATAAATGAACAGATTACAAGTTTACAACAAGAAATTCAGGATTGAAAAATGGACGGATGAAAAATACAAAGGATGAAAAATACAAAGAGGATTACATGAAATACATGAGTGACATCATTGAAAGGGGTGATGCTGAAGAGACTGATGATTATGGACCGCCTGGTGAGACATGGTACATACCGCACCACGGCATCTATCATCCAAAGAAACCTGAAAGGTTACGCATTGTCTTTGACTGCTCTGCAAAGCACAAAGATACCTGTCTTAACGAACATTTACTGAATGGTCCTGACATGATTAACAATCTAACTGGTGTTCTTGTGTGCTTCAGAAAGCACCAAGTAGCTCTTATGTGCGATATCGAAAAAATGTTTCACTAGTTCCAAGTCAAAGAAAATAATCACGACTACTTGCGCTTCTTATGGTGGAAAGATGGAGACATAAACAGCCAACCACAAGCATACAGGATGACAGTACACCTCTTTGACGCTGTCTCATCGCCTGGCAGTGCGAGCTATGGACTCAAACATTTAGCCAAAGAGAACAGCCTTGCATATCCTGTAGGCTCACAGTTCATAACCAGAGACTTCTATGTAGATGACGGAGTCACCAGCGCAGAGACGGTAAACGACGCTACTGAACTGGCGAAGGAAGCACGTGAACTATGTGCAAAAGGTGGACTAAGGTTACACAAGTTTGTGTCCAACAACACTGATGTTCTAAACAGTATTCCAACTTCAGAGCATGCAACGGATACTAAAACAAAGGACTTAACATTTGGTGAAACACAAACAGAAAGAGCACTTGGCATTTATTGGAATGTGGAGAAAGATGGCTTTACATTCAACATCACGCTGAAAGACCAAGCACCAACCAGGCATGGCATCTTGTCCACAGTCGCAGCAATATACAACCCCTTTGGATTCATTGCTCCCTATGTACTCAATGGCAAAGGAATTCTCCAAGAGATGTGTTGTCAAGGAACGGACTGGGATGACCCACTACCTGAACTTCTTAGGCCACGGTGGGAGTGCTGGAAAGGAGATCTACACAATCTGCAAAAACTGCAGATAAACAGATGTTATGTTCCTGCAGATATTGGAGATGTAGTGAAAAGAGAAATACATCACTTTTCCGATGCAAGCACCACAGGATATGGACAATGTTCTTATCTCAGACTCATAAACAAAAACAAAGACGTTCACTGTACCTTCATCATGGGCAAAGCATGTGTCTCTCCCACAAAGGTCACCACAATCCCAAGGTTAGAACTTACCGCAGCCGCAGTGTCAGTCGCTGTGAGCAACATACTAAAAGAGGAACTGTTCTATAACAACGTCGAGGAGTTCTTCAGGACACACTCAAAGGTCACTCTAGGATACATAAATAATGAAGCAAGACGCTTTCACACATTTGTTTCTAATAGAGTGCAGAAAATCTGCAACAGTACCACTCCACAACAATGGTTTTAGTATGTGCCTACCAGCAAAAACCCTGCAGACATGGCATCCAGGGGTACATCAGTAAATGAACTGCTTTCATCCAACTGGCTCACAGGCCCTCAGTTCCTGTGGGAAAAGGAGATACGGCTTCCCACAAAAGAGACTATTGAACTTCCAGTAGGAGACCCAGAGGTGAGAAAAGTGCAGACACTAAGCACACAAACTGTTGAATATACAAGTCTTAGTGACCGCCTTACAGAGTTCTCATCCTGGTCCCGTGCAGTCAGCACAGTAGCATGTCTTAGACGTTTTCTGCTCAAAGACAAAGCAAAGACACTTACTACTGTAACTGAAAGACAAAATGCAGAAACTGTGATTATCAAAGACTTACAAAGACAAGCATATCAAGACGAAATAGAGACATTAAGCAAAGGCAAACAACTACCAAAGAACAACAAAATGTACAACTTGGATGTTTTCTTGGACAAGGACAATGTGCTCAAGGTGGGAGGAAGGCTACGGCACTCATCTCTTCCCACCTCATTCAAACATCCAACAATCATTCCCAGAGAACATCACATCGCAAAACTGATAATTGCTCACTGTCACGAAAAGGTCAATCATCAGGAAAAAGGCTTCACGATGAATGAGATACGATCCAGTGGCTATTGGATTCCAAAGTTAAGTCAAACAGTTGCATCCTACATTCACCAGTGTGTGTTTTGTCGGAGACAAAGGAGACCTGTGGAAGGACAAAAAATGAGAGCTCTACCCACAGAAAGAACTGAGATCCCTCCACCTTTCACATACTGTGGTATGGACGTTTTTGGCCTGTTCCTGACCAAACAAGCACGAAAGGAATACAAAAGGTATAGCCTCCTTCTCACGTTTCTATTCATGTGCAGTTCATGTTGAAATGTTAGAGGACCTATCGACGGATGCTTTTATAAATGGACTCAGATGCTTTATTGCTTTAAGATGCTCTGTCAGGCAAATAAAATGTGATCAGGGTACTAACTTTGTAGGTGCCAAAAATGAACTGAATGCAGCACAAAGTGAAATAGACACTGACAAACTGACATCTTCCTTGCAGAGAAACATTGTGATTTTGTCCTAAACACACCTCACGCTAGTCACGCAGGTGGAGTATGGGAATGGCAAATTCAGACTGTGAGAAGTGTTCTTAATGCAACATTGGCTCTCACACCAGGTCGACTCACTGATTCTTCACTCAGGACCTTCTTCTATGAAGCAGCTGCAATAGTAAACAGCCGCCCCTTAACAACAGACAATCTCAATGATCCAAACAGTTTGGAGCCACTAATTCCAAATCATCTTGTCACAATGAAAACCTCAACTGCTCTGCCTCCCCCTGGACAGTTCATTAAGGAGGACTTGTATGCACAAAAACGATGGTGTCAAGTACAGTGCTTACTCGAACAGTTTTGGAGCAGATGGAAAAGGGAGTACCTTCAAAACATCATGGTCAGACAAAGATGGCACATGCCAAAAAGGAACATGCAAATAAGAGACATAGTAATGGACAAAGATGAAATGCAACCCCGATCTCAATGGAAACTTGGACGAATCTTGAACACTGTAAAAGACGCAGATGGACTTGTCAGAAAGGTCAAAATTGCTTTTGCAGACAGAAATCTTGCCAAAAAGGGTCAGCGTGTGAATAAAATGTCTATAGTAGAATGCCCAATTCAATAAGTTAGTTCTGCTATTAGAAGATTAGGAAAAGTAAATGTACGATGCTAAAAGGTGTTTTGAAATGTTGAAAGTTGCAGTTATAACATGTTTACAAAGTTATTGTTTTTGTTAAGTAATTTGAAGAAATTATTTGTGTTTTATATGTGTAACAGCAAACAATTTGGTGGGAGTGTAAAGGTAGACAAAGTAAGGTTAGCTCCATTTACCTGTATAATAATTATGGTGCAAGGATATGCTTTTATTTTGGTAACTTCCTGGTAAGTGGAAGTAAGGTAATGGAAATCAACTTGACGTACGAAAGAAAGACGCAAAGTAGAGCAAGAAAAGGTTAAGGGCAAAACGGAGAAAAGACCACGGAAAATGATAAAAACAGCAAAGATTTTAGCTTCAGTCGATAGAGGAACAAGGTTGGTGATTGTACAGAAAATGTTTATTGTAAAAGTTGTAAATTGGTTATGCTAACAGAAAAAGGTTACTAATGTATGAGGTATGTAACGGTTGAAACATAGTTATATGATAATTATTGTCAATTTTGTTCTTGCCATAGCTCTTACGTTGGTTGATGACACGAAGGACGGCAATAAAGTCATTTAACCATCAGTTATGGCCTTCTCAGTATTGACTAGATGCTACAACAGTTGAAGTACACTGTGGATCGGAACATAGCTCACCACTCACTACTGACTGCACAGAGTGAGCTCAGCAGCGTCAGGGGCGGCAGAAGAAGTATTACTTCTGAAATGTTACACCATTCATCCAAATTCTATGGTGATACCAAGCAGCATAATTTTGAAAAATAAACAAAATAAGCACAATTTAAGTTTGTAAAATAACAGTGTAAAAATAAAATAAATAATAAAATGAAAATGAAAAAAAACATTGCATTGTGAAAAAAATTACACATACAGTATATGCTGCTTGGTATTACCACAGAATTTGGATGAATGGTGAAACATTTCATAAGTAAAAAATACTTGAATCCAGTTGACTTGACTGGGCTTTCATACAGCATACTTACCCGCTTGGATGACTGAGAATCTTCACCAAATTAAGAAATTGAATTAATTCATTTTAAGTCTTAGTTATTTTTATTATAACTGAAAAAAAATCATTTTATTTTTATTTACTTTCAAGTATTTATGTTCATAAGTTTTATTCATATTTCATATTGCCCTTGCAATAAAGTTGCTAATGAAACTGCAATCGTGTGATTTTCCTTTTAGGGGCAAAAAGTATCAGTATCGGAATCCAAGAAAAAGGCCCATAAATTAATGGTATCGTATCAAAAGGAAAAATGCTGGTATCGCCCATCCCTAATCTCTATCACTCTGAAATGAAGATATTTGTCAATGTAAGAGGCCGCACCTCCTCCACATTTGTTCTGTTCTTAAAGTACAGTTCATATCCATTCTGTTCAAAGTCCACATGTAATGTGCGGATGTAAAATATGACCATCTGAGGGGTAATTAAAAACGTAAATTCAGGTTCTTTAAAACCAGGTGAAGAGTCATAGGTAGCAATCAAGGGGGAAACTTTAAAATGAGGATGTTCAAAGGAATTTAATTTTAATAAAATATGTACAACTGCCCACTAAAAAAAGCTAAAAAAAAAAACTAGGCTAAAACAGAATAAAATACTAACAAAAAAAAAAACCTAAGCTAAAATACCAAAAGTGGGATAAAAACAAACAAAGTCCATAAAAGCTGAGGAGGAGGGTCAACTCTTCCAGGCCAGTCTGCATCTGCCACCACGACATCAACACCCTCAGGAAACTTGTACAGGGAAGACACTTGCCAGCAGTATATCCAGATTTCTCATTATCATTCTCAACATCAACATCATCATCATGGGGTGCTGCTATCTGGGAACCAGATACTTACAGCCCAGGCAGAGCTACTTACTCTGCCTCTTGCTGTCCTTCGCCTGCAGCACCCCAACTGCTCCACACACAAGTGTCCTCCCCCAAATGTCGGCACCATGGTGGTCCTGGGCCATTACTGCTCCTCCTCCTCAGTCATGCCCTCCTTCAGCCATTTTCCCTGGGACCAGAAACCTTCTCTCATCCAGCGGAGCTCTCATCTGGCTGGCTGTCCTGGCAGGGCGCTCCTCAAAGCAGGCCCTCATCCGGCTGAGTTCCCCTCAGGCAGGGCTCTCTCATCTGGCAGGGGCTCTCCTCAAGCCGGACTCTCTTCTTCTTCTTCTTTTAGGTTATTGGCAGTTGGCAAACAGCTTCTGGGTGACCCTCTGATCTGGAGTGTGGACATAAGCACTAAAACTTAGACATATGTAAATATGCTCACACCTGCATGTACACTAGTGATGTTAACGCTTGACACCACCCACTTGACACTGATTCGAGCAATATAAAGTGGAAATGTCATGAGCAGTGCATCGAGCGCCATTTCAGCATGCCCACAGTTGCATGACCGTAGCAAGCGAGGTCTCATTATGTTGGTCACATAATGTGACTTGAGGGCTTGCAGGAAGTTTGAGAGGGAATTAGTTTTTTTTTTTTGTTTGTTTGCTTTGTGTAGCATTGACCTTGGGTTCCAATTTATAAAATCATTAATAAAAAAAGCAATAAAAAAAAAATCAATAAAATCATTCTTTGCTGAGGGAAAAATTGTTTCACACCAAAAGTCTGGTCATGAACTGCTTCTCTCGCCCAAGGACCAGAGCTGTAACACTGTCCATCGGCCATAAAATGGAAGTTATTCCTACTTTGTTTCCTGGAATCAGTCTCCCTTGAATGCCCAAATGACAAGTTTATGGTTGATATATTCCAGGCTAGAAAGTCAAGATTCTTCATTAAACAACCAGACAGTTTTGCAGTGCCATCTGGTGGACGACTCAGGAATATTTAATTTTTTTCTCTCTCTGAAGTGGAATTTCTGAGTTGTGAACAATAAATTAATTCATTTTCTTTCTCCCAAGACAGTATCCACTACTGAAGACATGGCTGAATTATGGAATGGACAATTATGGTTTGAAATGTTTTTATTGATATGATTTGATATGTGTTGCTTTATTTTCAGGAAGAAATTAACTTTTGCATGCATGCCTCCATAAAGAAATTAATCACATTTACAATGCAGAGAGCTTGTGTGTGTTCCTTTTATCTAGTAGGATATGTTAGTCCATAAAGTTTAAAGAATTTATGCTTTATTCAGCAGCATATACGTGTTTAGGAGAACCTCACTTCTCATCTCAGATTTCTCCCCTTCTCTCTCTCTGGGAGACCATAGCTGGACTTTGACTGACCAGTAGAGGTCCAGGCTTCACTGCATTTCTTTTTTTTGACTGCTGCAGAACAACAACAACAAAAAAAAACCTCCATGTAATTGGTCCAGCTCAGTTTTCATGAAAGTTCAATGAAATTCTGCCACACACGGAAAAAAAAAAAAAAATCTTCCCTTTGTCTGAGTTTGGGGCATTAGTCAGCCCGTGAGTAGCATTTTCTGCTCCCCCGTTGTTGTTGTTTTTTTCTATCTTTTAAGTAGGCCCAGAGTCTTCATGCTCTGTGAAAATTATTTTTCTTTTCTTTAAAATTCACTTTTCCTTATTTTAATCCTTTTCCTTAAATTACCATGCCAGAAGATTTTTTTTTTTCTAAGCCTAAACCAACTCATTCAAGCCACAGTACATTGGAAGAAATGGATCTGTGGCTTGTTTTTGTCTCAGTTTGACTTTCTGATGGGACTTTGTACAGTAAACAGATTTCTTTTTCAGTGCATAAGAGGAGACCATGGCCAGCTTGCTGAAGAACCAGCCGTTGTGATCTTGGAAGTAGGCCATAACCGTGGTAAAGAACTGTCTGCCAGTCTTCCAACAGAACCCACGCCCGTCCAGTTGGAACAGAATCCAGTGGACTGCCTGCTACCCACTGGGAAACAATGATTCTGCTTTGCTGACGGTCTGTTGGTCAATTTAAACTTAATTCTTCAGAATATTCCTGATGTAAGTTCTTTAAACTTAATTTCATGCAAACTCCTATCAGAAATTCAAAATGCATTTTGTCTTTTCATTAATCTACGTACGTTCCTTTTCAGAGTAACACCAATTTTCCATTTTATAAATAGTTTACTCATCATTTTCTTCATAAAAATGCATCCACTTTTCTTGACCAATGCTATTTTATGGTTTTCCAATTTCCAGGATATGGTTGATTCACAGGTTATGCCCAGTAACTCAATAACAGTCTATGATACCTATGATACATGTTGAATTCTTGGTTTTAAAATCATCCAAAATGTGTTAACCTATTCTGGCATTTCTTATTAAACTATTGAAAGACATATGGGAGTTATTATTTGATTTCATGTCCATCTTCTTGATTATAAGCAGACAAGAACTCACAAGGGTTTTTTTTTTGTTTGTTTTTTTTAGACTGATTCATAATTGGTACAAATAAATAATTGTTAATTGAATTGTCCATTATCTGGACTGGTGCCCCAATGAGCTTATGTGTGAGTAATGAAAAGAAATCTTTATTCCTACTCACATTCATATTTACATTAATACTTGTACCAACAATAAAACACCTATCAAACCCATAATTCCACTACACTTTGTATTGTTTGTTCCTGCCATCCAATTTTGAAGACCTTGGATTGCCAAATGTCCAAAAAAAAAAAAGTATTGAGATTTTTTTCAGGTTTTCCACTCAGATGCAGTTTTGACAGTCAGTCACCAGATGGCAGTCTTTATTAGATGTTTCATAACACTGTGTCGCTCATGAAGCAATTGTCTCAAAGTTGTCAATTTTTTCACAAGGCCTCAGTTTGAACATCACTAATGTACACATGCTGCACATCCCCAATCAACACAGGTGCTGCTGATCAGTAATTAGGGGAAGCACAGGGTGGAAGTAGACAACACTTCCAATTAAAAGCATACAGTTAAAATACAAAAACTACAAAACATTCAAAGTTATAAAACATACAGCATAAACTTAAAAACTATATAAAACCCCCAAAATACAATAAAACACTTCCACCCCGTGACACACATCCTTCTCAGGATTAATCCAGGTTTCTGTTATGGCAATTATGTTGAATGGATGAGAAAACTGTCTTAAATATTCCTTGATTGTATTAAAATTTGCATACAGACTTCTACTGTTAAAATGAATAACGGATAGTCTATGTTCTGTCTTGATGTCCTTGTTGAATTGTTCATCTAAATAATAGCAGCAGTTATCATTCAAATTGGAGAAAAAGTTGTTTTCAAGGTCAAGATCACATACCATGTCCTGAGTTATATTCAGTGAATTCAAAAGTTTTCACTTCTAGGTTATCAGAATCAACAATCCTCTGTGGTAAATTTTCTCCAAATGTGTTGATCAAATTATGCATGAGAGAAAAGAAAAAACAAACTATAAAAGTGAGTTATCATCATTCAATTCAATTCAATTCAATTCAATTCAACTTTATTTATATAGCGCCATTTCACAACAACAGTCATCTCATAGCACTATCAACTGTAGGGGGGACCCCCACAGTTGCAGAAAGACCCCAGCAATCAGGTGATCCCCTGTGAGCAAGCACTTGGCGACGGTGGAGAGGAAAAACTCCCTTTTAACAGGAAGAAACTTCCAGCAGAACCAGGCTCAGGGAGGGGCAGTCATCTGCTGCGACTGGCTGGGGGGTGAGGGGACAGAGAAGATGAAAAGAACAGATATGTAGAGAGCAAACAGCACGAGGGGGACTCAATCTATGGGAGAGAACAAACAGATGTTAATGACCAGCAAAAAAAAAATATTTCGTTGAGAGTGAAGAAAGGAGTGAGGCCCAGTGCATTATTGGAGGTCCCCCGGCTGACTAAACCTATTAGCAGCATAACTAAGGGAGGGTTCAGAAACACATGATCCCTCCCTAATTGTAGGCTATATCAAAAAGGTAGGTTTTAGCCCTATTCTTAAAAACAGAGATCGAGTCTGACTCCCGAATCCAGATTGGCAGCTGGTTCCACAGGAGAGGAGCTTGATAACTGAAGGCTCTGCCTCCCATTGTACTTTTGGAGATTCTAGGTATTACAAGTAATCCTGCATTTTGGGAGCGTAGTGCTCTGTTAGGATAATACGGTAGTATCAGATCTTTTAAATAAAAAGGAGCCTGATTGTTTAGAGCTTTGTAAGTAAGAAGAAGGATTTTAAACTTAATTCTAAACTCTATGGGAAGCCAATGAAGGGAGGCCAGAACTGGAGAGATATGATCTCTCTTTCTAGTACCTGTTAAAATTCTTGCTGCAGCATTTTGGATCAGCTGAAGACTTTTTAAAGATGTTTTAGGACAGCCTGATAATAAAGAATTACAATAATCTAATCTCGAGCTAACAAAAGCGTGGATCAGTTTCTCAGCATCACTCTGAGACAAGATGCTCCTAATCTTGGCAATATTACGCAAATGATAGAAGGCAGTCTTAGAAACAAATTTAATATGTGAATTGAAGGACAGATCTTGATCAAAAATAATTCCAAGGTTCCTCACAGAGCTATTAAGAGAAAGAGTAACCACATCCAAACTAAAAGTTTGATTTGGAAAGGTATTTTTAAGGTTTTTTGGACCAACAAGAATGACTTCAGTCTTATCGGAATTTAATAGCAGGAAATTACAAGTCCCCCCTCATGGATCGTCACCTTATCATGGTGGGGGGGTTTGCGTGCCCCAGTGATCTCAGGAGCTATGTTGTCCGGGGCAATTTGCCTCTGATAGGGTCTCCCAAGACAAACTGGTCCTGGGTGAAGGGCCAGACTAAGAACGATCCAACAGACTCTCATGAATTGTATATCAAGGATTCAGTGTACACCGCCCGGTATGGGGTTACCGGGGCCCCACCCTGGAGCCAGGCCTGGGGGAGGGGCTCGAAGGCTAGCGTCTGGTGGCCGGGTTTCCACCCATGGGACCCGGCCGGGCTCAGCGCGAAGGAGTTACATGGGTCCGCCCTCCAGTGGGCTCACCACCTACAGGAGGGATCATGGGGGTCCGGTGCTATGTGGATCAGGTGGCGGTCAAAGGCGGAGACCTTGGCGGACTGATCCCAAGCTTTCTAAATTGGCTTTTGGTACGTGGAATGTCACCTCTCTGGTGGGGAAGGAGCCTGAGCTGGTGTACGAGGTTGAGAGATACCGGCTAGATATAGTCGGCCTCACTTCAACACACAGCTCCGGTTCCGGAACCAGTCTCCTGGAGAGGGGCTGGAGCTTGGCCTTTTCTGGAGTTGCCCCGGGCGAGAGGCGATGAGCAGGGGTGGGTATTCTTGTATCGCCCCACCTCGCTGCCTCTATATTGGAGTTTTCCCCGGTGGACGAAAGGGTTGCTTCCCTGTGCCTTCGGGTTGGGAAACGGGTCCTGACCATCATTTGTGCCTATGCACCAAATGATGTTTCAGAGTACCCACCCTTTTTGGAGTCTGTGACTGGGGTGCTGGAGGGTGCTCCTCTTGGAGACTCCATTGTCCTACTGGGGGACTTCAAAGCGCACGTGGGCAACAACAGTGAAGCCTGGAGGAGGGTGATTGGGAGGAACGGCCTGCCCGATCTGAACCCGAGTGGTGTTCAGTTATTGGACTTCTGTGCTAACCACAGTCTGTCCATAACGAACACCATGTTCAAGCATAAGGGTGTCCATATGTGCACCTGGCACCAGGACACCCTAGGTCGCAGGTCGATGATCGATTTTGTTATCGTATCATCAGACCTGCGACCATATGTCTTGGACACCCGAGTAAGGAGAGGTGCAGAGCTGTCAACTGATCACCACCTGGTGGTGAGTTGGATCTGATGGCAGGGGAGGAAGCCATTCAGACCTGGTAGACCCAAACGTATAGTGAGGGTGTGCTGGGAGCGTCTGGCTGAGGCCCCTGTCCGGGAGTTCTTCAACTCCCACCTCCGGAAGAACTTCAACCACATTCCGAGGGAGTCTGGAGACATGGAGTCTGAATGGGCCATGTTCTCCACCTCTGTTGTTGAAGCGGCGGCCCAGAGCTGCGGCCGCAAGGTGGTCGGTGCATCTCGTGGTGGCAACCCCCGAACCAAGTGGTGGACACCAGTAGTGAGGGGGGCCATTAAGCTGAAGAAGGAGTCCTATCAAGCTTGGTTGGCTTGTGGGACTCCCGAAGCAGCTGAGGTGTACCGGCAGGCCAAGCGGAGTGCAGTTCGGGTGGTTGCTGAAGCAAAAACCCGGGTATGGGAGGAGTTCGGTGAGGCCATGGAACAAGACTTTCGGTCGGCCTCAAAGAGATTCTGGCAAACTGTCCGGCGGCTCAGGAGGGGAAAGCAGCTCCCCGTCCACACTGTGTATGGTGCGGATGGGACACTGTTGACTTCGACTGGGGACATCGTCGGGCGGTGGAAGGAATACTTCGAGGATCTCCTCAATCCCACTGATACGCCTTCCACAGTGGAAGCAGGGTTTGGGGACGAGGGGGATGACTCGCCTATCACAGGGGCTGAGGTCGCCAAGGTGGTTAAAAATCTCCTTGGTGGCCGTGCCCCGGGGGTGGACGAGATTCGCCCTGAGTACCTCAAGGCCCTAGATGTTGTTGGGTTGTCATGGTTGACACGCCTCTGCAACATTTTGATCAGGATTTGTCCTTCAATTCACATATTAAATTTGTTTCTAAGACTGCCTTCTATCATTTGCGTAATATTGCCAAGATTAGGAGCATCTTGTCTCAGAGTGATGCTGAGAAGCTGATCCACGCTTTTGTTAGCTCGAGATTAGATTATTGTAATTCTTTATTATCAGGCTGTCCTAAAACATCTTTAAAAAGTCTTCAGCTGATCCAAAATGCTGCAGCAAGAGTTTTAACAGGTACTAGAAAGAGAGATCATATCTCTCCGGTTCTGGCCTCCCTTCATTGGCTTCCCATAGAGTTTAGAATTAAGTTTAAAATCCTTCTTCTTACTTACAAAGCTCTAAACAATCAGGCTCCTTTTTATTTAAAAGATCTGATACTACCGTATTATCCTAACAGAGCACTACGCTCCCAAAATGCAGGATTACTTGTAATACCTAGAATCTCCAAAAGTACAATGGGAGGCAGAGCCTTCAGTTATCAAGCTCCTCTCCTGTGGAATCAGCTGCCAATCTGGATTCGGGAGTCAGACTCGATCTCTGTTTTTAAGAATAGGGCTAAAACCTACCTTTTTGATATAGCCTACAATTAGGGAGGGACCATGTGTTTCTGAACCCTCCCTTAGTTATGCTGCTAATAGGTTTAGTCAGCCGGGGGACCTCCAGTATTGCACTGGGCCTCACTCCTTTCCTCACTCTCTATGAAATATTTTTTTTTTGCTGGTCATTAACATTTGTTTGTTCTCTCCCATAGATTGAGTCCCCATCGTGCTGTTTGCTCTCTACATGTCTGTTCTTTTCTTCTCTATCCCCTCACCCCCCCAGCCAGTCGCAGCAGATGACTGCCCCTCCCTGAGCCTGGTTCTGCTGGAGGTTTCTTCCTGTTAAAAGGGAGTTTTTCCTCTCCACCGTCGCCAAGTGCTTGCTCACAGGGGATCGCCTGATTGCTGGGGTCTTTCTGCAACTGTGGGGGTCCCCCCCTACAGTTGATAGTGCTATGAGATGACTGTTGTTGTGAAATGGTGCTATATAAATAAAGTTGAATTGAACTGAAATGAACATTGCGTGGAGGTCGGGGGCAGTGCCTTTGGCATGGCAAACCGGGGTGGTGGTTCCTCTCTTTAAAAAAGGGGACCGGAGGATGTGCTCCAACTTTAGAGGGATCACACTCCTCAGCCTCCCTGGGAAGGTCTATGCCAAGGTACTGGAGAGGAGAGTCCGGCCATTGGTCGAACCTCGGATTCAGGAGGAGCAATGTGGTTTTCGTCCTGGCCGTGGCACATCGGACCAGCTCTTTACCCTCTCGAGAATTCTCAAGGGTTCGTGGGAGTTTGCCCAACCAGTTTACATGTGTTTTGTGGACTTGGAGAAGGCATTTGACCGCGTCCCTCGTGGATTTTTGTGGGGGTGCTTCGGGAGTATGGGGTATCGGGCTTGTTGTTACGAGCTATTCGGTCTCTGTACGACCGTTGTGAGAGTTTGGTTCGTATTGCCAACACTCGGTCGGAGTCATTCCCAGTGAGAGTTGGACTCCGCCAGGGCTGCCCTTTGTCACCGATCCTGTTCATAATTTTTATGGACAGGATTTCTAGGCGCAGCCAGGGAATGGAGGGTGTCATGCTTGGTGACCACAGGATCTCATCTCTGTTGTTTGCAGATGATGTTGTCCTGTTGGCTTCATCCAGCAATGACCTACAGCTCTTGCTGGGACGGTTTGCCGCAGAGTGTGAAGCAGCTGGGATGAGAATCAGCACCTCCAAGTCCGAGTCCATGGTCCTCAGCCGGAAAAAGGTGGATTGTCCTCTCCGGGTTGGGGACAGGCTCCTGCCCCAAGTGGAGGAGTTTAAGTATCTTGGGGTCTTGTTCACGAGTGAGGGGAGAATGGAGCGAGAGATCGACAGACGGATTGGAGCAGCATCTGCAGTGATGCGGACGTTGTACCGGTCTGTTGTGGTGAAGAGGGAGCTTAGTTCTAAGGCAAAGCTGTCGATTTACCAGTCAATCTACGTTCCTACTCTCACCTATGGTCACGAGCTTTGGGTAATGACCGAAAGAACGAGATCGCAGATACAAGCGGCTGAAATGAGCTTTCTCCGTAGGATTGCTGGACTCACCCTCAGAGATAGGGTGAGGAGCTCAGTCATCCGGGAGAGGCTCAGAGTAGAACCGCTGCTCCTCCACATTGAAAGGAGTCAGTTGAGGTGGTACGGGCATCTGATTAGGATGCCTCCTGGACGCCTCCCACTTGAGGTGTTTCAGGCACGTCCCACTGGGAGGAGACCCCGGGGCAGACCCAGGACTCGGTGGAGAGACTATGTCTCCCAGCTGGTCTGGGAACGCCTTGGTATCCCCTCTGAAGAGCTGGAGCAGGTGGCTGGGGAGAGGGAAGTCTGGGCTTCTCTGCTTGAACTGCTGCCTCCGCGACCCGGACCTCCGGAAAAGCGGTAGAAGATGGATGGATGGATGGATGGAAATTACAAGTCATCCAAGCTTTGATTTCCTTAAGACAGGCTTCTAACTTGGCTAATTGATTACTATCATCTGGCTTCATTGACAGGTATAATTGTGTGTCATCTGCATAACAATGAAAAAGTATACAGTGCTTTCTAATAATGTTGCCTAATGGAAGCACATATAAACTAAAAAGAGTAGGGCCTAGCACAGATCCCTGTGGAACTCCATGACTAAGCTTTGAGTTGAAAGAAAACTCATTATTTACATGAACAAACTGGAACCTATCAGATAAATAAGATCTAAACCACTGCAACAAAGTTCCATTAAGTCCAACATAGTGTTCTAATCTATCAAGTAGAATATTATGATCGATAGTATCAAAAGCTGCACTAAGGTCTAAAAGGACAAGTACAGAAACCAGTCCATTATCAGATGCGATGAGAAGGTCGTTAGTGACCTTCGCTAAGGCTGTTTCAGTACTATGATGGATTCTAAACCCAGATTGAAACTCTTCAAGTAAACCATTTCCCTGCAGGCGGTCAAATAATTGCGTAGCAACAACTCTTTCTAAGATTTTTGAAATGAAAGGGAGATTAGTGATTGGTCTATAGTTAGCTAAAGCTCCTGGATCTAGTGTTGGCTTTTTGAGTAAGGGTTTAATTACAGCCGTTTTAAAAACCTGCGGTACATGGCCTAAAGTTAATGAAGAATTGATTATATGAAGAATAAAGCTACCAATAAGTGGGAAAACTTCTTTAAATAACCTGGTAGGAGTAGGGTCTAAAAAACAAGTTGAAGGTTTGGATGAGGAAACTATTTTGTCTAACTCACAAAGGTCGATTGGCGTAAACTCATCAAGACAGACATCAATTGAAGGAGTTGTAGTAGTTACAGTATTTAAGTTAACTGTGGGAAGAATCTGATTGATTTTATCTCTGATGGATGAAATTTTATTATTGAAAAAGTTCATAAAGTCCTAACTAGTAAGCTCTAAGGGAATGCTAGGATTGACAGAGTCCTGACTCTTTGTCAACCTGGCTACAGTGCTGAAAAGAAACCTGGGATTATTCTTGTTCTCTTCTATTAATGCAGAATAATAATTCGTTCTAGCTTTTCTAAGAGATTTTTTTATAAATTAAAAGATGATTTCTCCAAGCTAAATAGATTTCATCTAAATTAGTGGAGCGCCATTTTCTTTCTAATTGACAAGTCTTCTGTTTTAAGCTACGAGTTTCTGTGTTGAACCAAGGAGTTAGAAATCTCTGATTAGACTTTTTCTTTTTTAAGGGGGCCACCAAGTCTAGAGTCTGATGCAGAAAAGCTGTAACACTATCCACCATGTTATCAATTACAGAAGGAGCAAGCTATCTATAGCTTATTTCCGTTGTGTTGACACATGGCATAGAGGAAACAACCTGCATAAATTTGGTAACAGCATCATCTGAGAGGCATCTACTGTAATAATATTTTTCTTTAGGAGCCAAATAGTCAGAAATAGTAAAATCAAAGGTTAACAGACAATGGTCTGACAGCACAGGGTTATGAGGAGACAGTACAAGATTTTCTATTTCTATGCCATATGTCAGAACAAGGTCCAATGTATGGTGGAGGTAATGAGTAGAATTTCCTACTTTCTGAGAAAACCCAATCGAGTCTAATATTGAATTAAATGCCACATTAAGGCAGTCACTATCTACATCCACATGTATATTAAAGTCCCCTACTATAATTATTCTATCAGATTTCAGCACTAAATCAGCTAAGAAATGAGCAAATTCGGATAAAAATTCTGAGTAGGTTGATGGGGGATGATAAACTATGGCAAATAAAATTGGGTTTAACCTAAAATTGCTAAAGTGCCCAATACTGAGGACCAGGCCCTCAAAGGAATTATAACATGTTTTTTTGCTTTACATTAACTAGTAATTTGGAATGGTAAATTGTTGCTACTCCTCCTCCACAACCAGAACTTCTGGGATTTTGACAGTTTAAATAACCAGAGGGAGTTGATTAATTTAAACCAACATAATCCTCTTGCCCTAACCAAGTCTCTGTAAGGGATATTAAATCAATCTGATGATCAATTAACAGATCATGAACTAACAGAGACTTGGGAGTTAGAGATCTAATATTTAATAAACCACATTTAATTTTTAAATTATGAGGAGGAACAGAGGCCAAATCATTCAATTTAGAGGCTTTATGTTTAATTTGAGTTTTACCAATATTTTGCTTAATCACTTTGGGATGCTTATATATTATATTTTTATTTACTTTGGAGGGAGCAGACAATGATTCTCTGATGGGGAAGACAGGGGCTAAGTTGAGGGGTGGCGGATGAAGAGGAGCTGCAGAGAGGCGTGTAAGACTGCGATTCTGCTTCCTGGTCCCAACTCTGAGTAGTCAAGGTTTTGGAAATTTGGATAAAAAAGATGCCAGATTGTTAGATAAATGAGAAGCACCATCCAAAGTGGGATGAATGCTGTCTCGTCTCATAAGACCAGGTTTTCCCCAAAATGAGCTCCAATTGTCAATGTAGCCCGCATCGTTTGCAGGACACCACACAGACAGCCAGTGGTTCAAGGATGACGAGCAGCTAAACATGTCATCACTGGTCAGATTGGGGAGGGGCCCAGAGAATACTACAGTGGCAGACATCGTTTTTGCAAAGTCACACACCGATTCTACATTAAGTTTCGTGACTTCCGACTGCCAGAGACGGATGTCATTAATGCCAGCGTGAATAACAATTGTGGAGTATTTACAGTTACTTTTAGCCAGCATTTTCAAATTTGACTCGATGTCGCCTGCTCTGGCCCCAGGAATGCATTTGACTATGGCCGCTGGAGTCTCTAGGTTCACGTTTCTGACTACAGAGTCGCCAATGATCAGAGGTTTTTCCTCAGCGGGTGTGTCGCTGAGCGGGGAAAAACGATTAGAAACGTGAACAGGTTGGAGGCGTACCAGGGCTTTGCGACTAGGCTTCCTTCTCACCGTCACCCACCCAGTCTCCTCGCTGCTGAGGAGAGCCAGAGGACCGCTAACGGGGGGGCCTATGCTAGCTAGCTCCGCTGCAGCTAAAGGGCGTCCGTCAAGAGTAACTGGCGCAGACGGTGCTTCAATGCAGCGGAGCCGGGATTCCAAATCAGACAACCTCGCCTCGAGCGCCTCAAAAAGACAACATTTATTACATTTACCGTTATCACCAAAAGAGGCAGAGGTGTAGCTAAACATCTGACAGAGAGAGCACACCAGAGGAGGAGAGGAAGGAGAGCTAGTAGCCATCACTAGTGGCTAACCCAAAAGCTCAGGAGAGTGAGGAAAGCAAACCACACAGACAGACAGCAAAACAGGACGTGACGATATGTTACCACAGGAAGTGACGATTGCAGTCTATATCATAAACAAACACAATAAATTAACTGATAATGTCATGATCCTGAGCACGGGGGGGGGGGGGATACCATGCTCAGCCTCAGTTCAAGTTTAGTGTTTTTCTGTTTGTTTCTTATGGTCTGTTCTATTTGGTTCCTGTGTAGTTTTGAGTTGTTGGTATTCTTAGTCTCGTCCTTATTGTCCTGTCTTGTTATTGTCATTTTGTATTTATAGTAGGGATCTTGGGTTCGATCCCAGCCCCCGACCAACAGTGATCTGTGTGAAGTTTGCATGTTCTCCCCGTGTCTGCGTGGATTTACTCCGGGATTTCTCTGGTTTCCTCCCACATGCCAAAAAACATGCAAGTTAAGTTAACTGGCATCAAACTGGGGATTCTAAATTGTCCTTAGGTGTGACTGTGAGAGTGAATGGTTGTCTGTCTCTCTGTGTTGGCCCTGCAATGGACTGGCGATCTGTCCAGGGTGTACCCTGCGTCTCGCCCAAAGATGCTGGGATAGGCTCCAGCCCCCCCGCGACCCGAAAAGGATTAAGCGGAAGAAGATGGATGGATGGATGGTTGTGCTTTATTCTTGTATTATTATTTGGTTACCGGTTTGTGCTTTTATTTAGACAGCGCTGTGTAGCTTCCGGCTGTCAAACTGTTTTGCGGGCTGCACAGTTGTCACTTATTATCTTACTTTCCTCACTCATGTACTCACACCTGTTATGTATTAAGGATTGTCTCATTCCACTATTTAAGGGCACGACAGCATTCCCTGTTGTCATGTCCTACTGTTACCTTCCTCAGCACCTCTCTGCCAGATGCTGAGTGTTTCTGGTTTGCTGTAGGGGAGAATGGGAGCTCTCTGACCAGGTAATTTATTCCTTTCCCAAATTCCCTCAGCAGTGAGCCCTGCTTCTCTTTAGGTGTGCTCCAGCTGAAGTTGTCTCTTTTCCCCAGCAACCCCGAGTTCCTCAGCCAGTATTTTTCCCAAGCTGTTCTCCTTCCTCCTGGTCATGAGCCCCGCTCTCCTCCGGCGCCCTCACCTCATTATATGTAAGTGTAACACCCATCTTCTATCTGCTTCTGCTTAATCCTTTTTGAGTCGCAGTGGGGCTGGAGCCTATCCCAGGATCTTTGGGCGAGAGGCAGGGTACACCCTGGACAGATCGCCAGTCTCTCTTAATTTACTCCCTATTTATGCCTTCATTTAGTTGGTTGTCCTCTCTCTTTGCGACTATTCCATCTAGTGGTCAACTTTAGTGTACACGGAACTAATTATTTATCTTTAGGTTCTGCCTGACCTTAATTATCTGCGCATTTCCGCCCAAGCAGCGCATCACACTTGCCACTTGCCGCCAAGTTCTGTAGATTGATGGAAAAACATGTGAAAGGGACGATTAAAACAAAGAAAGTAATACAAAAGAAGAAAGAGGACAAACTGAGGTTAACAAGGATCATTTAGCCCCTTGTTGATGCCAGCTCACGAGGTTTGTCTAACATTTTTATATGTTTTATTTCATGCTTTATGTCTTTAATTTATTTTATTGATGCAAATTGCAAAATGTAGCTTTACATTTATTTTAATGTATTTTCTTTTTGTGACCAGTTCTCACGGGTTGTCAAGACCAAGAATAAACCCTGTTTTACTCTAAACCTCGTGCGTAAGCCAATCCTTGAGGGTGCTAAAGTGAGAATTCCTCTGCTCCAACGCATGGGTAGACGAGTGACGTGCCAGAGCCAGGGATGAGAGGGACAACAGCGCAGCACCTCCATCTTGCCATGGCCCATTGCGTAACGCAAGACACAGCAATCGCGGGAAATTCCAGGTTCCCAAAATGAATGTTGCCCTAAACAAGAGACTCATTAATATTATTTGATTTAAATATAAGTGAAGTCAAGAGGACAGTGTAACAAGAAATAAGATAATGTTTGTTTCTGTTGTGAATCAAAGACTGAAATATTTGCATTGAAATAATTTTCTTTATTTACATTTCTCCTGTTGAAGCTGAACTGATAATCATACAGTGTGCACATCTGTGTTGTGCTAAGTAACCCACAAACTGTGTATTTTCAGCGATTCTCAGTAACAGGTCCAGGTTCAGGTTCAGGTTACTTTATCTGTACCCGTAGGTAGATTTGTTTTGCAGTCAGGTGACATTGCGGAAATGTGAAAATGACGAGGCAGAGTTTATCTCACGAGTTCAGGTTTATTCACATCTTCCAACATCAGCAAAAACAGAAGGAGAAAGAAACCCAGACATTCGTCCTTTAAATACCCCAGGACCTTCAAAGCTCACCGTCACATTGTATTTAATCCCCAGTCACAATGCATCTTCTCTTAGATCTTATCACCTCCCCCCAAAGTCTCTGGCAGCCAGGAAATCCCCCAAGGCTGTCTCTTTGCATACCAAAGCCTAAACTTTCACATCCTCCTATTATCTCCAAGGAGACTCGGTCCTTTATTCGATCTGAGATGTGAAGCCTACAGTGGCATACATATGAAGCATAAAGTGATATACATATGTGCATATATGTCCCACATGACCCCCCCCCCCAAAACGTCTAAGATGGAACAACGGAGTAACAGTCTGCATGTCATGATAAAATCATTACACATCAGCCCACGTGCTGCTTGGGCCTCAGTCTCCTCCCATATCTGCTGTAAGCAGGCTTCATCACTTCCGCAGCGCCATCCTGCTGGGGGGCTGCTGTCTGGGGGTGAGAACTGTTAGTCAATCTCTGTGGGTGTTCTGGGAAATGTCCCCTAGGGGGTCTGCCGCGCCGAGGAGCCCTGGCCAACAGCACGCCTTCGTCCGCCACCACAAAGGCGGGTTTGAGCCTGTTTATGCCAATCTTTTCCTTCCTGCCCCCCAAATCTAGCAAAAAATGCTTATCCCCTGTTTCCAGCACTCTAAATGGTCCATCATAAGGTGGTCGTAACGGCGGGCGATGGGCATCGTATCTGACAAAAACAAACTCCGCGTTTTTTAAAGCCTTAGGTACAAAAACGCGCGGAAAACTGTGGTGAACGGGGCCAGGCAGCGTGCCCAATTCCATGCCGCTCTGCAACCGCTGAGCCGGGGAACATTCTGGTGCAGGATTATCTGGGAGAAACTCCCCGGGCAGCCGAAGTGGCTGCGCAAAAACTAGCTCGGCCGGGAGGCTTCTAAATCCTCTTTAGGTGCAGAACACAATCCCAATAAAACCCACGGTAGCCTGTCCACCCAATTTGCATCCGTAAGCGACGCTCTGAGAGCCGCTTTCAATGACCTATGAAAACGTTTGCATAACCCATTAGCCTGCGGATTGTACGCGGTTGTGCGGTGGATCGTTACCCCCAGGCTGCGGGCCATTGCTGACCAAAGTTCGGAAACAAATTGAGGGCCTCCGTCGGACGTGATGTCCGACGGGACTCCAAAGTGCGCAACCCATGCTGTTAAAAATGCGCGCGCCACTTCCTCGGCTGTGGTTGATGCCAGTGGGACCACTTCCGGCCAGCGCGTGGTGCGGTCTACCATTGTCAGAAGGTGTGTGCACCCCTGTGGCGGCGGGAGGGGGCCTACGAGGTCCATGTGAACATGATCGAACCTCTTAGCCGGGATGTGAAACGGCTCCAAGGGAGCTCTCGTGTGTCTGTGTACCTTGGCTCGTTGGCAAGCCATGCAGGCTGCCGCCCACTCCCTAACTTGTTTGCGCAGGCTCAGCCATACAAATTTCTCTCCCACCATTTTGACCGACGCGCGCACTCCCGGGTGCGCCAGAGAATGAATCGAGTCAAAAACGCAGCGGCGCCACGCGGCTGGTACCACAGGATGCGGTCGCCCAGTGGAGACATCGCAGATTAGGGGGGGCGTACCATCTTGCAGCACCCTGCTCTCCAGCCTTAACCCTGTTGGTCCAGACTGGAGCGCGCGCACGTCCGCGTCGCTAACCTGATCTGCGGCCATGGCTGCATAATCTATCCCTACGTGGACCGGGGCAGCCATGGTGCGCGAGAGACAGTCCGCCACTACATTCAGTTTACCCGCCACATGCTGAATATCCGTAGTAAACTCTGAGATGGCGGCCAGCTGCCTCTGCTGCCGGCCTGACCACGGTTCTGAAACCTTGGCCATCGCGAATGTCAGCGGCTTGTGGTCAATGAACGCGGTGAAACGGCGTCCCTCCAGCCAGAACTGGAAGTGGGGAATGGCCAAGTGGAGAGCTAACAACTCCCTGTCGAATGCTCTGTATTTTCGTTCACTATCGCGCAAAGTCCTGCTGAAAAAGGCGAGCGGTTGCCAAGCCCCGGCTACATGCTGCTCAACGACCGCCCCTATGGCCACATCTGACACGTCAGTAGTGAGCGCTATGCGGGCCGTTGAGTCTGGATGTGCTAACAATGCAGCGTTTGCCAGGGCTGTTTTGACCTCGGAGAATGCTCGCTCTCGCTCCGGAGACCATTCGATCTTATTTTTGGGTTTTTGTTTTTTGAGTGCGGCATACAATAGTTGCATGAGCTGCGCTGCGCAGGGGAGGAAACGGTTATAAAAATTCACCATTCCCAAAAACTCCTGTAACGCCTTGACCGTTTGTGGCTGGGGAAAATTTGTTACCGCGCGCACTTTGTTAGGCAGAGGAACCGCTCCTTCTGGAGAGACACGATGCCCCAAAAAATCAATCTGCGTCACCCCGAACTGACACTTCGCTGGGTTGATTATTAACCCGTGCTCTCCCAACCTCCGGAAAACTGCCGTGAGGCGGTTTTCGTGTTCGTCTTCGGACGCGCTGGCTACCAAGATGTCGTCCAGGTAGACGAATACGAAGGGGAGATCACGCAACACCGCGTCCATCATGCGTTGGAACGTCTGCGCAGCGCCTTTAAGCCCAAACAGCATGCGCAAAAACTCGAATAGGCCAAACGGAGTTATTACTGCTGTTTTGGGTATGTCCTCAGCGCGCACTGGGACTTGGTGGTAACCGCGGACCAAGTCTATCTTAGAAAAAACGCGCGCCCCTGCCAAATGAACGGAAAAATCTTGGATATGCAGGATTGGGTAGCGGTCGTGCGCTGTAGCGTTGTTCAACCTGCGGAAATCTCCGCAAGGTCACCATGAGCCATCAGCTTTCGGGACCATGTGAAGCGGGGAAGCTCATGGGCTGTTTGAACGCCTGATGATGCCCAACTTTTCCAGGTTGGCGAACTCCTCGCGTGCTATGGTCAGTTTAGCTGAATCCAAATGCCGAGCTTTTACAAAAACGGGTGGTCCGGTGGTAGTAATAAAATGTTCCACTCCGTGTTTAGCGACGGCTGCTGAAAATGTGGGAACCGTGAGTGCTGGGAACTGAGTGAGCAGTGTGTGGAACTTACCGCTTGCTGTTGTGACGTTGGCTTGTGATGTGGGCGGGGTCACTCGGGCTGCACAGGGAATAGAATAAAAAGAAAGTGCATTAACCAGGCGCCTGTTAGCAAGATCAAACAACAAACCATGCGAGCACAGAAAATCAGCCCCCAACATATTGAAATTCACTGCAGCTATGACAAAAGTCCACTCAAATGTACGGCCGTGTAGGGACAGAAGCAGAGTCCTCTCACCAAAGGTCTTAAACTCCGAGCCGTTCGCTGCTGACGCCCCGTGACCTCCGGGACCCGCCAGCCGGTCAGCAGAGGAAGGCGTGATGAAACTCACTTGGGAGCCTGTGTCCACGAGGAATTGCCTCCCGGAGCGCGCATCCGTCAAGTAGAGCAGCTTGTTCTCTTCATCGAGGGCCGCAGCTGCTACCGAACCCCGGTCTTGGCGTTTCCCGAGCGCTTGAACTGGCACGGTGGTATACATTTGCGTGCCTTCTCTGCAAAGCGGCGATGGTAGAAACAGAGGGTGTCTCCTTCGCGATTCTTGGCCCCCGCCGCCGCCGTCGTCGGTGGGTCTGCTACCACCGTCTCTGGCCCCCCGCCATCTCCAGCCGTCGCGCCGAACTCCGTCGCTGCCGCGGTGGCCGCGCACTGTTTGCTGGTGTTGAGAATCCTGTGCGCCTCCTGGGCCAGCGTGCGGAAGTCCCGCTGGGCCAACAACGGCGAACTGGCCAGGGTCGCTCTCGTGGCCGACGGTAGGGTTCTGAGGAAAATGTGGGTGAAGATGAAGTCGTCGTTGTCTGAGCCCCTCAACCTCAGAATGTCCTCCATCAGGTCAATGGGCGTGCCATCTCCCAAGTCGTTCAAAGCCAGGAGCCTCTCCGCTCTCTCCTGGACTGAGAGAGTGAAGCGCTGGATGAGCGCAGCCTTCAACCCGCCGTATTTGTCGTCGGCCGGTGGCTGCTCCAAAAGGCTCTGCACATGTCGAGCTGTGCGGTTGTCGAGCTTGGCAATCACATGGTAGAACTTCGTGTCATCTACCGTTATCCCCCGGAGGGCAAACTGTGCTTCGACCAAGTGGAACCAGGAGTGCGGGTTGTCTCGCCAAAAGTCCGGTAGCTGGACAGTAGCGGCATACGCTTGGCTGGGAGCTCCTGACCCGGCTGGCTTGGGGGAATTTCTTTCACTCATGATACATCTTAGGGTCACCAGTGTGGAAATGTGAAAATGACGAGGCAGCGTTTATCTCACGAGTTCAGGTTTATTCACATCTTCCAACATCAGCAAAAACAGAAAGAGAAAGAAACCCAGACATTCGTCCTTTAAATACCCCAGGACCTTCAAAGCTCACCGTCACATTGTATTTAATCCCCAGTCACAATGCATCTTCTCTTAGATCTTATCACCTCCCCCCAGAGTCTCTGGCAGCCAGGAAATCCCCCAAGGCCGTCTCTTTGCATACCAAAGCCTAAACTTTCACATCCTCCTGTTATCTCCAAGGAGACTCAGTCCTTTGTTCGATCTGAGATGTGAAGCCTACAGTGGCATACATATGAAGCATAAAGTGATATACATATGTGCATATATGTCCCACAACATCCATATTTACAAACCACAATTACATTCAACATGAACACAGGCACAGGCACACATGAAGCTGACTATAAACATGATAAAAGTACTCAAGGCTCCACCAATCAGGACATAGGACAAAGAGATAAGAGAAAAAACAAGGAGATAAGAGAGAAGGGTCATATTAAAAAGTTAAAGACTAGTCAAAGAGGTTAAAAACTCGAAAGTCTAAAACCCAATGAAAGAGTTAGAACCCCAATAAAAAACCTACAAAAATAAATAAATATAAGATCAAATTAATAAATAGGTAACTAAATTATATGCAATATATTGTTACATCTTGTTCAACTCTTTAACAGCAACAGGAACAAAGCTGTTTTTGTAGCGCTGGGTTTTACTTTTTGGGACAGCAAACCTCCGTCTGGAGGGAAGAAGCTGAAAGTGGCAGTGCAAAGGGTGGGAGTCATCATTTAAAATGGAGGTAGCAATCCTCTGTATCTGTCTGGTGTACAGGGATGACAGGCTCAGCTGTGACTCACCAAGCAAGTGACTGGACCATCTAACAACCTGATCCAAGGATTTCCTCTGTTTCAGTTTTGTCTGACCAAACCATGACACTAAAGAAAAGGATGAAACGGATTCAATAAAAGCCCGATAAAACATTATCATTATGGTTCGGTCAATTTGGAAGCGTGCAAGTTTCCTTAAACAATGCAAATGTTGCTGACCCTTTTTGCACACCCTTTCACAGTTCTCTTCAAAGTTTAAATTACTATCAGTAATCGTCCCAAGATATTTGTAGGATTGTACACATTCAGTGGTCTGGCCTTTTAGTACAGTGACTTTGTGCCTGGGAGTTTTCCTCCTAAAGTCAATAATCATATCTTTAGTTTTTGTCGTATTCAGCTGCAGGTAGGAATCCTCACACCAGTGAACAAAATCATCAACTACTGGGCCGTGGCCACTCTCACCATCCTGGAGGAGACTGACAACAACTGAATCATCAGCATACTTTATAATGTGTCTGTTGTCATGTCTGCACCGACACATGTTTGTGTACAGGATGAAGAGTAGTGGTGACAACACACACCCCTGAGGAGAGCCAGTAGAAGAACACTTTTGGTCAGACAATGTACCATTGACCCTTACTCTCTGTGTCCTGTTGGTTCAAAAATCCAGAATCCAACCCACCAGATTATTACTCAAATCAAATTGTTGCAGGAGCCTTTCAACTAAAATATGAGGTTGGACTGTATTAAAGGCGGAAGAAAAGTCCACAAATAAAAGTCTGGCGTGTGTCCCATTAAAATCCAGATGCTTAAAAAGCATGTTAAACATAGTGACAGTGGCATCCTCCACTCCTCTGTGAGGCCTATAGGCAAACTGCAAAGGATTCAATGCATGCTCAGTCTGCTTTGGGACCTCAAATCTGACCAGTTTTTCAAAAATTTTCATTAAAATTGAAGTCAAAGCAATTGGTCTAAAATCATTTACCATTTTAGGACAGTTGGATTTTGGAACAGGGACAACCACAGCATCTTTCCAGATCTTAGGCACATGTTGTGTCTAAGATCTAAGAAAATGTAAGGAAAAGAAAATGTAGTGAAATACAGGACTCAGTTCATGTGCACAGGACTTTACCAAGCACCCACATATATTATCAGGGCCCTGACTTTTGTTCACTTTTACAGCACAAAACGCCCTTTTAACATCCTGCACCTCAATATTAAAGTGCTGATTGTCTTTGAGTTTCTGTTTCAAATCTTGGGTTTCTGTGCTAAAATCAAAGGAATCAAAATGACCATAAAAACAATTAAGAGCATTAGCCAGCTCTGTGTCTGAATTAAAACCATCTAAAAACACACGATTACTGCACTTTGTGCTCTGAAGGCCTGCAATAGTTTTCATACTGGCCCAGGCTGAACCAAGCTTCTTTGTTGCCATCTTGCTTTCCAACTCTGATTTATAATTCTGTTTTGCTCTTAAAATTTTGGCCTTCAGCTCTTTTGTGGCAACCTGCAGCTCAGAAATAACCCCCTGTTTAAAGGCAAGTGCTTTCCTCTGTAAGCAGGATTTAACTGATTTTGTAACCCATGGCTTGTTGTTGGGATATATTTTGACACGCTTACGTGGAATGATCATGTCTCTGCAGAAAGCCATGCATGAGCATGTCATGTCCACTAAAGAGTCCAAATCTTCTCTGCAGTCTAGCATGAACACCTCCCAGTCCGTACAGTTAAAGCATTCCTGGAGGCAGTGCACTGAATCCTCTGTCCACACGTTTATGTCTCTGGTCTTCGCCTTGTCTCTTCTGAGATCAGATTTATATGTGGGCAGCAAATGTACACAGTTGTGATCTGAAGATCCTAAAGGAGGAAGGGGAAGAGATTTAAAGGCCTTCTCTATGGATCCGTAGCACAGGTCTAATGTCTTTTTTCACCTGGTTGGGCAGGAGACATACTGATAAAAGTTTTTAAGTGTCTTCTTTAGGGACACATGGATAGAATCCCCAAGGATGAAATTTGGAGCCTCTGGGGAAATTGCCTGCAACTGCTGGACCACATCAAAGACGGTGCTGGAGGCAGAGTCAGCATCTGCTCTCAGGTGAATGTACACAGTCGTTATGAAAAGTTGGGGGAACTCGCGGGGCAGATAAAAAGGGCATAGTGACACCGAAAGCAGCTCCACATCTGGTGTTCAGATGCGCTGTCTGACCGTGACAGATGTACAGTACTGTTTATTAATATATAAACATACACTGCCCCCCTGACGTTTCCCTGTTACCTCTTCCTGCCGATCCAAGCAAAGTGGGGTTCCAAAGCCGTCAATCCACAGGTCCGCATCCCGGTCATGCGCCGTAAGCCATGTCTCTGTGTAAGCCATGACACAGCAGTTCTTGAAATCCTTCTGATATCGGACACTTCCTTGAATTTCATCCACTTTGTTTCTCAGGGATTGTATGTTCCCCATAATAATGGAGTAACATTAAGTAACAGTAAGGATATTACTGGTTCATTCAAGACATGTAGTGGTTGCTTACAGCTTACAGTGAATTGAGTTTTGACTTTAAGTTACATTTGAAGAACAATAAGACAGTTTACTGTTTAAGTTAAAGTGACAGTAACATTTAACAAGATTAACATTTAACCATTTTATTACCAAACTCAACATTAAGTTGCTGTGTTAAATCTTTCATTTAAAGTAAACAAAGACAAACCAAAGTGAATAATGGCAGAGTTTGGGGTCAATTCAGAAGTCAGTGAAGATTGTTGTGATAAAGAGCAACTCTGCGCAGATGAGCAACCACAAGGAGCTGAAGACACAGGAGATGATATCCCCACTACCTCACAAGAGCCACAAAGGAGTCGAAGAAGTCGTAAGTTGACAGAAAGGGCCAAGAGCTGCATGATGAGCAGGTAAGGACAACTGCACATCGTTTCATTACATGCTATGAGAAGTGGAAGGCTGTCACTAAAGATCCCAAAAGAGCTAAGAAATAGCAATGCTCACAAGATCTGCTGAATGAACATGTTGCTAAGGTTTCAAGTGCTGCAGTAAATCTGAACACAGCTTATGATGAGTTGAGACGGGTTGACTCTCCTGACCATGACACAAGAAGTTGGATAGACACATGTGAAGCAGTGACAAAGACAATAATCGAAGCTGCTGAAAGGTGCCTAAAGGCTGAAAAGGTTGAAAGTCAAGGGGATGAAGAAATCTGGAAGGAGACAGAGTCTGTATTCAAGTCTGCAGCCTCAGTAAAGAAGAGTGTTAAAAATCTCACCATGCAAGTCACTCTTCTCATTCAAAGGTCCCATCCAAGCATTCATCCAGGCATTCTTCAAAAAGAAAAGATGCAGCTGCTGAAGTTGCAGCTAACGAAGCTGCCTTGGAAGTTCTGCTTGAACAAGAAAACCACATAAAGGAAATCGAAAGGCAAGAAGAAGACACTGCGTGGTAGCAAAGAGAGCTGGAAGCAAAGCGCAGAGAACTGGAGCGACTGGATACAGTCAAAAAACTGAAAGCTGCTAAAGCAAGACAGCGAGTGTATGAGCAAAGTGAATATTCAGATAAAGCAATATACAACCTACTCCATCAACACAATTTGGATGAAGAAAATGAAGTCAAGTCTGAAAACAATGACCAGCACCTCAAACTGTGTTACCCGCACAAAACGTGACACATTCACAAGAAGTAAATACTACAGATGTTGTCCGAGCCTTTGCAAAGTCCCTCAGTGCAAATCGTCTTCCTGTACCAGAACCAACGGTATTCAGTGGCGACCCATTCAGATTCAATGCCTGGAAGATCTCATTTCAGACACTCATTGACAGAAAGAATATGCCAGCTGAAGAGAAGACATACTATCTGCGAAAGTATGTCAGTGGATCTGCAAGGAAAGCGATAGAGAGCTACTTTCTGCTAGGCACAGAGTCAGCCTACAATGCAGCGTGGACAGTCCTTGAAGACAGGTATGGTAAACCATTCCTCATCACCAAAGCCTTCAGAGACAAACTTAATGCATGGCTCAAGATACTGTAAGCTCCAAAGGCAGTATGGAACTTCAAGAGTTTGCTGACTTCCTTCGTAGCTGTCAAGCGGCTATGTCACAGATTAAAGGACTTGAAGTGCTCAATGACTGCAACAAAAAACAAAAAATGCTTGCAAAACTTTCAGACTTGCTCACATCAAGGTAGAACAGAAAGGTTACAAAAGTGCAAGAAATGAGCCACACTTTTTCAAGCTTCAGCCAGTTTGTAGAGTTCATCTCGCGTGAAGCCAAAATTGCATGTAACCCCATAACATCTCTCCATGTTCTGAGACCAAGTGAAGGTGAAAAGACAGAAAGGAAGATCCTCAAGAACAGAACCCATGGAGCTAAGGTCCTAGCCACTAACTCAAATGAAAGAGTTGTCAATGTAAGTTGTGTCTACTGCGGGAAGGCAGGTCACATTTTACATAAGTGTCGGAAGTTCATGAATGAGAGCATCAATGAGAGACTCAAGTTCGCACAAGAGAAGAAGTTTTGCTTTGGTTGCTTGAAGTCTGGCCATTGCTCAAAGGATTGTGAAAACAGAGAAACTTGTGATACATGCAAGAAAAAAACATCCAACATGTCTTCATGATGATCGAACTAAAGAAGAAAGAACTCAGACAAAGATTAATAAAGTGAAAGGCACTGACAAGACAAGGTCAAGAACAGAGATCCTGCAAGACAGTGTTACACCAACAACAAATGAAGCGACGTCTAACAGAGTAATACAGAACGTCAAAGACACACACACACCCTCCATCATTCCTGTATGGGTGTCAGCCGAAAGTGAACCAGAGCGTGAAGTTTTTGTGTATACACTCCTTGATACAGAGTGACACAACCTTCATCCTCAAAGAAACGTCAAGAGCTCTGAACACTAAAAGTGAACCAGTTCAGCTAAAGCTATGTCCTCAAGAAACACAGTTGTGTCCTGTCACAAGCTATCCGGTTTACAAGCAAGAGAGTTTTACTCCAACAAGACCATATCCCTGCCAGTGACATATGCAAGAGACTTTATTCCAGCAAATCGAGATCATATTCCAACGCCAAGTATGGAAAAGGCATGGCCACATCTCGAACACATCGCAGATGAGATTGCTCTGCTCCAAAGTTGTGACGTGGACTTTCTAATTGGCTACAACTGTCCTCAAGCACTTGTTCCCCGACAAGTTGTGTCCGGCAAGGAAAGCCAGCCATTTGCACAAAGGACTGGTCTGGGATGGAGTATTGTGGGCTTCGGCAATCCATATCTTGATTATGGAGATGTTATCGGAGTGAGTCACCAAGTCATTGTAAAGCAAGTGGTGCCAAGTATTCAGCCCTCTTCGAGCCTCACCAGCGAAGTTCATTATGTGTACAGAACTCAGATAAAGGACAGCAGATGTCTTTCTGATGACGTTGTTGCTAAATTTTTGCAGATTGCCTCCTCTATGCCGTGGGTCAACACAACAGAAACACCTGAAATAAGTGATGGAGAGTCTGCTCCATTCATGATTGATAGCATGGTTGATGGTGTTACTGCCTCTCTGCATCGGACTCTAGATTTGGTAGCCCCTTTAAAAAAGAAAAAGTCTAACCAGAGATTTCTTACCCCTTGGTTTAACTCAGAAACTCGTGGCTTAAAACAGAAAACTCGTCAACTGGAAAGAAAATGGCGCTCAACTAATTCAGATGAATTCTACTTGGCGTGGAGAAATCATCTCTTAATCTATAAAAAATATCTTAGAAAAGCTAGATCAAGCTATTATTCTGCATTAATAGAAGCGAACAGGAATAACCCCAGGTTTCTCTTCAACACTATAGCCAGGCTTACAAAGAGCCATGACTCGGTCAATCCTCGCATCCCCCCTGAGCTTTCTAGTCAGGACTTTCTGAACTATTTCAATCTTAAAATTTTATCTATCAGAGATGAAATCAGTCAGATTCTTCCTACCGTAAACTCTAGTATATTAACTATTGCAACTCCCTCATTTGATATCTGCTTAGATAAGTTTACTCCAATCGACCTCTTAGAGTTGGATAAAATAATTTCCTCTTCTAAGCCTTCATCTTGCCTTCTGGACCCTATTCCTTCCAGGTTATTTAAAATTATTTTCCCAATTATTGGTAGCCGTATTCTTCTTATCATTAATTATTCTTTAACTCTGGGTTATGTTCCACTGGCTTTTAAAACTGTTGTAATTAAACCTTTACTTAAAAAAGCAATGCTCGATCCTGGAGTTTTGGCCAATTATCGACCAATCTTTAATTTGCCTTTCATTTCTAAAATCTTGGAAATAGTTGTTGCTGTGCAATTATCTGACCATTTGCAGGGAGTTGGTTTGTTTGAGGTGTTTCAATCTGGGTTCAGAGCTCATCACAGCACTGAAACTGCCTTAGTGAAGGTCTCTAATGACCTCCTGACTGCATCTGATAATGGATTTGTCTCTGTTCTTGTTCTTTTAGATCTCAGTGCAGCCTTTGACACTATCGATCATGCCATTCTACTTGATAGATTGGAACACTTTGTTGGACTCAGTGGAACTCCATTGCAGTGATTTAGATCTTATTTGTCTGATAGATTTCAGTTTGTCCATGTCAATGATGGATTTTCTTCCAGCTCTAAGCTCAGTCACGGAGTTCCACAGGGATCTGTGTTGGGCCCTACTCTTTTTAGTCTATATATGCTCCCGTTGGGCAATATCATCAGAAAGCACTGTATACATTTTCACTGTTACGCAGATGACACACAACTATACCTGTCAATGAAGCCCGATGATTGTGATCAGTTGGCCAAGTTAGTTGCCTGTCTTAAGGACATCAAAGCTTGGATGACTTGTAATTTTTTACTTTTGAACTCTGATAAGACTGAAGTCATTGTTGTTGGCCCAAAACATCTTAGAAATTCCTTTTCAGACTACCCCCTTAATTTAGATGCGGCCACTCTCACTCTGAACAGTTGTGTGAGGAACCTTGGAGTGATTTTTGACCAGGATTTGTCCTTTAATTCACATATTAAAACTGTTTCTAGGACCGCCTTATATCATCTGCGCGATATTGCCAAGATCAGGAGCATCTTGTCACTGGGTGATGCTGAGAAACTGATTCACGCCTTTGTCAGTTCGCAATTAGATTATTGTAATTTGCTATTATCTGGTTGTCCTAAAGTATCTTTGAAAAATCTTCAGTTGATTCAAAATGCTGCTGCTAGAGTTTTAACTGGTTCTAGAAAAAGAGATCATATTTCCCCGGTTCTGTCCTCCCTCCATTGGCTTCCCATTGAATTCAGAATCAAGTTTATAATCCTTCTTCTTACTTTCAAAGCTCTTAACAATCTCGCCCCCCAATATATAAAAGATCTGATATTACCTTACCATCCTAATAGAGCATTACGCTCCCAAAATGCTGGCTTACTTGTGGTGCCCAGAATCTCCAAAAGTACGGTGGGAGGCAGAGCCTTCTGCTACCAAGCTCCTTCTCTCTGGAACCAGTTACCACTCTGGGTCCGGGAGTCAGACTCGGTCTCTGTTTTTAAGGACAGGGTAAAATCCTTCCTTTTTAATATAGCTTTCATTTAAGGAGGGTTTTTATGTCTTTTAACCCCACTCTTGTTCTATTGTTATGTGATCCATACTGCTGGTTGACCTCCAATATTGTACTTGGCATCTTACTGCTATGTTCTTTATGTCTGTCCTTTCCATCCTCCCTATCCCCTCATCCCCAGCCAGTAGCAGCAGACGACTGCCCCTCCCTGAGCCTGGTTCTGCTCGAGGTTTCTTCCTTCCAAATGGGAGTTTTTCCTCTCCACTGTCGATTAGTGCTTGCTCATAGGGGATCGTCTGATTGCTGGGTCTTTCTGTGATTGTGTGGTTTTATTTCTGCAATGTGACGCCATGAGATGGCTTTTGTTGTGATGTGGCGTATTATAAATAAAGCTGAATTGAACTGAATTGAAATGGTCTCACCTGACAACGTGATCAAAATGTTGGAGTCAGATTTTGTGGAAAAGGCTTTTGAAGATGTAAAGATCTCCCAAGAAGATCTCAGATTCCTGACAAAGATCAAAGAAGGCATTAAACTCAAAGAGGATGGGCATTATGAAATGCCTATCCCGTTCAAGCATGAGAGGCCCAATATGCCTGACAACAAGATGTGCCATTCATCGTCTCAGATGCTTGGAAAGAAAGCTGAGAAGGAACAAGCAATACTACACGGACTACAAGAAGTTTATGGAAGAAATCATTGCTCATGGAGACGCTGAAAGAGTCCCAGAGCAAGACGTTGACAAGACCCCGGCTTGATACATCCCACACCATGGGGTGTATCATCCACAAAAACCTGGAAAGATTTGCGTTGTGTTCCACACCTCCAGGAAAGTTTCTTAAACGACCATCTCTTTACCAGCCCAGAGCTAACTAACACCTTGCTTGGAGTCTTGTGTCATTTCCGAAGAGGCCCAGTGGCTATTATGTGTGATATTGAATGCATGTTCCATCAGTTCCACATGCGTGCTGGCGACCAAGATTATTTAAATCAAATCAAATCAAACTTTATTGTCATATTGCTGTACATACAACTGTAGTGCAGGCAAGATGAAATTGTGTTTCTCTCGGCATCCATATAAATAGAAGCAGCATGATATAACACACACTCACACATATCTTCACCCCCCCACCCCCACCCCCCCATCCATACACACATCCCTGAGACATACTTGGGAAAAACTAACTAACTATAATATACAATTAATATACATAATGTCCGTATGTGCAGTAGTGTGTATGAGAGATTCCGGGTCAACTGTTCAGCATCCTGACAGCTTGTGGAAGGAAGCTGTTGATCAGTCTGGTAGTTCTGCCTCTGATGCTCCGGAATCGTTTACCAGATGGCAGAGGTTCAAAGTGTTTATGCAGAGGGTGAGAACGGTCCTTGACAATGTTCAGTGCCCTGCTCCTACAACGGTTCTGAAAAAGTTCTTGGACAGAGGGGAGGGAGACTCCAATTACCCTCTCAGCTCCCTTGACTATCCTTTGCAGGGCTTTTTTGTCTGACATACTGCAGCTGGAGTACCATGTAGCAATGCAGTACGTCAGAACACTCTCCACCACACCTCTGTAGAAGGTCCTGAGGATGCAGATGGGGAGAGAGGCCTGTTTGAGTTTCCTCAAGAAGTGCAGTCTCTGCTGAGCCCGCTTCCTGATCCCCAAGGAATTCTTGCTCCAGGTCAGGTCCTGCGAGATCTGCACTCCGAGGAACTTGATGTTCTCCATTCTCTCCACTAAATGGCCGCCAATGCTGAGGGGGACGTGTTCAGGCTGTGACCGCCGGAAGTCGATAATCATCTCCTTTGTTTTGTCCACATTGAGCACCAGACTGTTCTCCCTGCACCTGCCCTCCAGGTCTCTCACTTCTTCCCTGTACATTGATTCCTCATCCCTCTGAATAAGTCCAACCACTGTGGTGTCGTCTACAAACTTAATAATCTGGTTCCCCTCGTGTGTGGATACACAGTCATGTGTTAGAAGTGTAAACAACAGTGGACTGAGTACGCAGCCTTGAGGGGATCCGGTGCTTAAAGTGCTTAAGGTTCTTATGGTGGGAGAATGGCGACCTTGAAACCCCATATGCCATTTATCGGATGAAAGTACACCTATTTTGTGCTGCTTCCTCCCCTGGTTGCGCCAACTACAGCCTCAAGCACCTTGCAACTGAAGAAGAAGGATGTTTCAGCAAAGACACCGTCAAGTTCATTAAAACCAATTTCTATGTTGACGATGGGTTAGCAAGTGTTAACACCGAAGGTCAAGCAATACAGCTTATCAAAGAAGCCTGTGAGCTCTGCAGTACAGGCAAGCTTCAGTTGCATCAGTTTTATCTCCAGCAGCACCAAGGTCATAGCCTCGCTTCCAAAGGAAGAATGCGCTGTAGCCACCAAAGATCTGGACATGACACTGGGTGAAGTGCATTTGGAGAGAGCACTCGGAGTGCAATGGTGTGTGAAATCAGGCCAGTTCCACTTCAGAGTAGCAGTAAAGGAAAATCCACTAACACGAAAAGGAGTATTGTCCATAGTGGCTTCAGTGTTCGATCCATTTGGATTCGTCGCACCCTTTATTTTGCTGGGAAAGCAGATCTTGCAACAAATGTGTCAAGATAAACTCAGCTGGGATGACACCTTTCCTGACAGTCTTTGACCCCAGTGGGAATCTTGGCTTCTTGACCTCAGGAACCTTGCAGATGTTCCTGAGATGCAGATGTTCTTTTCTTCCGGCTTTCAGAGAGAGTAGACACATTTCTTCCCCTCTCCCTTCTCCTCCTCCCTTCACTGATCCCAGCTTGCTGTGTCCTGTCTGTGTTTTGCTCTTCTTCTGCTGCATCTCGACCCAAACGGAAAATTATGGAATTGAGCTGGGCTTTAAATGCAATTGACACCATTTTAAAAGAAGATCGGGCCAGGGGGAGCCCAAGTGGGGAGACTCATGGGACAATTGGAAACTCATGTGTCTGTGTGATTCGATTGAAGATGTGGAAGACATCTATCTGTTTGGCTTATGATCACAGGATTTCTACTGTTTGGCTCTGGAGTTTCCTGGTGTATCGGAAATTAAAGAAGTTGGAAGAGCTGGTCAAAATGCGAACCTGGCGAGGCTCCTTCAACAATTCGACCAGCTGGGGATAGCGCTGATAGCAGCAATGGCGAACTGAATGGCGAACTGAATCAGAAGGTGGGATACATCTAGGAGTTGCTGGGTGCTCTCCAGGGAATGATTTTAAAGCCTGTGAATGTGTGATGCACAGAATCGCATGAGAGAGGAAATTTTTATGCTCAAAGTGTACTGTGCTCATCAGGCCTTGATTCGGCGTCCTTGGGAGACTCATTCCTCCAGGAGTAGAGATAAAGCAGAAGGGAGTTTTGGCTTGGCTTCCTTTTAACCCAAACAATTGCTGATGTGCAACAATCTGAACTCTCCAAGGACAGCCATGTGACTAACATGGAAATTACCATCTGGCATGAACTGAGAGATGGACTCTGTGGACACGTTATCTATGTTTAGGACACTAAAGACATAACATCTAGCCGTTGCCTAGGAGACGAGTTTTGTTGTCCACCAGTAACTGATACTTCACACATTGCACTCACACTGATATCATATGACTGACATACACACACTGGTCTCTCTCCTGCTTCTTTGCTTTGTTAATGTGTGGATCTGTATTGTCTGCTAATTGTGCAATAAGGGGTTTTTTTCTATGTGATCACAATCTAGCTCATTCGAGCTATATTATGATAACTATGTTTTTTTTCTCTCTGCCTAATGTGTCATCCCCTTCCCCTCCCCCTCTTTACCCCACACTGTATGAGGTGCCTTGTATGGCTGCCGCATCATTAGGGAGTGCTTAACATGAGCGCATCTTAGTGATAAGTGAAATTCCTCGTATGTGTAAGCATACTTGGCAATAAAGTTGATTCTGATTCTGATTCTGATTCTGAAAATTCAGAGATGCTACATTTCACCAGGCTTCAAGGTCCAGCACTATGAGTTGCATCATTTCTTTGATGCAAGTGTGTCTGGATACAGCATGTGCACCTACCTCAGGGCAGTAAGCACATCGGGAGAAATCCACTGTTCCTTGGTCATGGGAAGATCAAGAGTTCCACCTTCCAAAGTAACAACCATACCACGACTTGAGCTGTCAGTGGCTGTAGTTGCTGTTTGCACTGGTGACATGCTAAGAAAGGAACTTGAAGTACAAGTCTCACAAGAAACATACTGGACTGACTCCAAGGTTGTACTCGGATACATCAACAATGAAGCCAGGAGGTTCCATTTGTTCATTGCAAACCGAGTGGAATGCATCAAACAAAGCACAAAATCTACACAGTGGAGGTACGTGGCATCCGAAGAAAACCCGGCCGACCATGCCTCGAGAGGCCTCACAGCTGAGCAACTCATTGCTTCAAACTGGTTTGCAGGCCCAGACCTTCTCTGGCAACCAATCATATCCAGCAGTGAAATCAAGGTTTTGAATCAAGTTTTACCCTCGGCCGGGGGATCGCAGGGATCATGAGATCGTGGGTTCGATCCCAGCCCCCGACCAACAGTGAGCTGTGTGGAGTTTGCATGTTCTCCCCGTGTTGCGCGGGTTTACTCCGGGATTTCTCCGGTTTCCTCCCGTATACCAAAAACATGTAGGTTTAGGGCGCTCGCGCACGCAGCGACCAGCAGCCGGTGGCTTGTCACCAGACTGCAAACCAAGTCTACCTACGGGTACAAATAAGTAACAAAAAAAAAAAAAAAAAAAAAAAAGGTGGGAGAGCTATCAAGCAGTGACCCAGAGGTCAAGAAAGTTCAAGTTCACAAAACAAAAGCTAAAGAACAACGGTCACTTTTAGAGTGCCTACACAAGTTCTCCAACTGGTCAAGAATGATCAAAGCCATTGCCAGACTAAAACGCTGTGAAAGAAGCAAGGGATTGCAAACCAAGGTCCTGCGATGATAGCAGCCTGGAAGAGAGAAGAGAAGCAGAGTTGACAATCATCAAGATGGTTCAAGAAAGAGCTTTCACACAAGAAATGAAGTCCCTTCAACATCATAAAGTGATGCAAACAAAAGACAAGGTGAACAAGTTGCACAAGTTATGCCCATTTCTGGATGATCAAGGTATTCTTCGAGTCGGAGGACGCCTCACACATGCTGCCTTACATCCCAATGTTAAGCATCCAGCAGTCCTGCCAAGAGACAGCCATGTGTCAGCATTGCTTGACAAGCATTATCAAGAGAGAACATACCATCAAGGACGAGAGATCACCATGAACAAGCTTCATGCTAATGGCCTTTGGATCCTTGGGTGCAGCAAAGCTGTGTCATCTCGCATTTACAAGTCCAGAAAGTGCAGAAAGTTCAGAAGATGTACCAAGCAGCAAAGGATGGCAGACCTTCCAGGAGATCGGATGGAGACCACCCCGCCATTCACCTACTGCGGGATGGACTGTTTCGGTTCTTTCTATGTCAAGGAAGGCAGGAAGGAGTTAAAGCGCTATGGCTTGTTAATCACCTGCATGTGCTCCAGGGCAGTACACATGCCTTGGAGCACATGCTTGATGATTTGACCACTAACGCTTTCATCAATGCTCTGCGTGCATTCATCGCCATTCAAGGTGCAGTCCGGCAGATAAGATGTGATCAAGGCACAAATTTTGTCGGTGCCAGAAATGAGTTTGTTGAAGCACTCAAGGAAATGAATCAAACCACACTTGGAGAACAAGAATGCGAGTTTCTCATGAACACCCCAGCATCAAGTCATATGGGTGGTGTCTGGGAAAGACAGATTCGCACCATAAGAAGTATACTAACGTCAATCCTGGAACAATCAGCCAAACAGCTTGACAGTTCCTCTCTAAGGACATTTCTTTGCAAAGTCATGGCAGTGATCAACAGTAGACCATTCACTACTGACCAGCTATGTGATCCATCAAGCCCAGAACCCTTAACACCGAACCACATACTGACCATGAAGTCTACGATCATCTCCCCACCCCCAGGAAAGTTTCTTAAAGAGGATCTTCTCAGGAAGAGATGGCGTTGTGTTCAACTTCTCACCAATACATTCTGTACAAGGTGGAAAAAAGAGTACTTGTTAAATCTAAAAAGTACACATAAATGAACTAAAGAACACAGAAATGCCAATATAGTCCTCCTTCAAGATGAGATAAGCCCAAGAAACCAGTGGAAACTGGCCACAATCGTTGAAGTGTATCCTAGAAAGGATGGAAGAGTGAGGAAGGTGAAAATACTGATGAGTGATCCAACCCTGGATGGACATGGAAAGTGAATCTCCAAACCTGTCCACTTGGAAAGGCCTGTTCAGAAGACAGTAATCCTGTTGGAAGCAGAATGAAGACCCCTCACCTCTCCCTCTGTCATTGCAATACTCATTCATAATTCATAACTTGTTCATAATTTACCGTTAATAATCTGTTCACTAGTTCATAAGCCCTGGAGATCAACACAGAGCGCTGGGAGGACCTTGCAACGGACCACTCCAAATGGAGAGGCACCCTGACCAGACAGCTCAAGGCGGGTGAAGAGAGACTGACTGCTGCAGCAGGTGAAAAAAGGACCCACAGGAAGAACCGCCACAGACCCAGCAGCACGAAGACCACCCACAAGTGCGACCTGTGTGACAGGGACTGCCATTCGCGCATCGGCCTGTTCAGCCACAGGCGATGCTGTTCCAGCAGGTTAGATGTTTAGGATTCTCTTCCATGGTCATCATAGACCGACGGAGGCCGACGAGTTCATAAGTAATACGTTTGTCCTTAAAATCACAAGTGATGTGGTGGGAGTGCAACAGTCTCTCTTAATTTACTCCCTATTTATGCCTTAATTTAGTTGTTTGTCCTCTCTCTTCAAGACTATGCCATCTAGTGGTCAACTTTAGTGTACACAGAACTAATTATTTATCTCTAAGTTCCGCCCAACCTTAATTATCGGCGCATTTCCGCCCAAGCAGCGCATCACACTTGCCACTTGCCACCAAACTCCATAGAATGATGGAAAAACATGTGAAAGGGATGATTAAAATAAAGAAAATAATATAAAACAAGAAAGAGGACAAACTGAGGTTAACAAGGATCATTTAGCCCCTCGTGGATGCCAGCTCACGAGGTTTGTCTAACATTTTTATATGTTTTATTGCATGTTTTATGTCTTTAATTTATTTCATTGATGCAAATTGCAAAATGTAGTTTTACATTTATTTTAATGTATTTTCTTTTTGTGACCAGTTCTCACGGGTTGTCAAGACCAAGAATAAACCCTGTTTTACTCTAAACCTCGTGCGTAAGCCAATCCTTGAGGGTGCTACAGTAAGCTTAGTGTTTCGTGTAGTGTTCGTCTTTATATTAATAAATGTGCAAAACCACAGTGTGCATTTGGTGTCCTTCCATAGCCCTTGAAAAGGGCACTTTATGACAGAAGAACACGACCGTGTGTGGACACCAGTCACTGTAGGTTTTTGTATTTTTTTTCCTTTCCCTCCGGTATTATATTTTTTCCTCCCGTTTGTTGTCATCGTCTGTTCTTTTGCGGCATGTCTGGCAGCACAGATTATAGTATTTTGGGGCTGGACAAGGAGGAGTGTTGGGCAGCTGAGCTGGTGGAGGATATTGTCTTGGACGTTTGCTTAACCTACACTCCCGAGGAGGTGCTGCAGGTTTGGGATTGCATGGCACAGGTAGTTGAGGTGTACCCTAGCCTGTGGAGCTATCCAGAACTTAAGGGTCTCCTTACCTCAGTTTTCAGTGCTCAACACCGGCTCCGCGGGCTGGGGGAAACCTCTTCCCCATCCACACCTGTGCCGACAAAGAAACGTCCCCAGGTATGGAAGTCTCAAGCCCAGCGCCATCACCCAGCTGCAGCCTCGGCTTCCCCTCCTGAACAGTGGCCCACTGCCTGCCGCATGGGGTATGCAGCCCTCGTGCCCTCTGATGGTCCCAGCGCGGAGGAGCTGGGGGAGTGCCACCGGGTTTTGGCAGCAGAGAAGGAGCTCATTTTGGATTACAAGCCGTGGCTCCTTCCTGGGTTTCTGCAGCAACTGGAGGGAGCTTCACCAGGCAGGCAGAGTGGAGTCTGCGTGTCCCCTAACTCCGGCGCTCCACCCATCTCACCAGATGACCTTTGCAGCTCCCAAGGAGACATCATCTGGTCCCGCAGCAGTGACCACCAAGCCCCGGGATTTAAGGCAAGTACCTTTTCATTTATCTACATCTTATAATGAATTGTCTTGCCTTATTCCTGATGGTGAAGCTCAGCAGCAGTGGTCCGATTTGGCTGAGATTTCACCATCTGCTGCTGTTATTTCATCTTCACCTGCTTCTCCCATGTCCTTCTCCAATTCCCCTGAGTGTCCGCCAGTCCTGGGAGAGAGCCACTGGACAACGGAGAGGCCTGTGGTCCTGGAGAGGTCCATTCCAGCCCCACATCCAGATCCAGGATGGAAAGAGAGCATCCCCTGTGGTCGGAATCCTTAGCCAACAGAGGAGTGTCCCCTGGCTTCACAAGCGCAGGACTCAGCACCACCGGTGAGACGATCTTCAGTGCCTACCGCTACGCTGGAAGACCCACCAGTGTGGGTCATCATACCTGGAGGTCCTTGGACTGTACCTACCATCATGCCTACTGCAGGGGTCACTGCAGTGGAGTCGTCAGAGTCCTGGACGGCGGTGGAGCTCGAGTCCAGGCAAGTACTTGGTTCCGTTTCCACTGTTGGCTGAGGACATTGGGAGCTCCCCGTCTTCCCTGGAGGTCCGCGCTGGGCAGTCCCCTCATCCGGCTGTCATGTCAATCAGCTATCATGGTTGGCAGGTCCTGTGGTCCGCTGGGGGCATAGGTTCCAGCTGCCGCCTCCAGGGAAGGGGGGGATGTTGTGCCCCATGGTCCGGTGGCTCAGGGATGTGGGGAGACCACCTGACAGATGGCGCCATTGGGTCGGGTGGCTCATGAAATTTGGGAGGCCACCCAAAGGGTTACGCCATCTGCGCAGGTGGCTCAAGAACTCAGGGAGCCCACCGTATGTGTTCTACCGCATGTTCCGGTGGTCCTGGGACTCAGATAGACCACCCAAACTGCCTTAGCTATGATCCAGGGGTCTTTGAATTCTGAACTACCATAGTTGACTGACTAGTGAATGAATGACTGGCGCCTAGCGGCTGCCCCGGCCTTGGATGCGCTCTGCAGAGCGTGCCCAAATGCCAAGTCACGTTTCATTACCTTGTATTCATACATGTGTAATGACAATAAAGTTGAATCTCATCTCATCTCATCTCAGTTGCTTGAGTTGTGGGTCATGAGTGTTTGTTTTTTTTTGTTTTTTTGTCCTTGTTTTGTTTCGGCCCCTCCGTGCCTGGGTTCCCCCTCTTCCCACCCGGTCTTCTTTGTGTGTGTGTGGGGGGGTTCTTTTCCTTTTTTTGATGTTGTTCTGGGATGTCTGGGTCCACCCCTTGAGGAGGGGGCACTGTCATGATCCTGAGCATGGGTGGGGAGGGGGGTGCTCAGCCTCAGTTCAAGTTTCGTCTTTTTCTGTTTGTTTCTTATGGCCCCGCTCTCCTCCGGCACCCTCATCTCATTATATGCAAGTTTAGTGTTTTGTGTAGTGTTTGTCTTTATGTTAGTAAATGTGCAAAACCACAGCATGCATTTGGTGTCCTTCCATAGCCCCTGAACAGGGCACTTTATGACAGATAAATGCCATGTTAGTCATTACAAAATCAGAAAAGCTGTAGGTAGTCATAGTCCTTTACATAGTAAGTCATTTGTTTTTATCCATTTCTTTTGTGTTTCTTATTTGTATAGCATTTGACCTTTCTTTTTCTTTTACCCAAATTTTGCAGTTCCATACCCATGTAGCAAATTTTTTTAAGCTTCCTTAATTGTCTCAGTTGCACAGCAATATCAGCATTTTTTTTGTTAAATGATCCTTTATGTTGTGGGTGACCCCCACAGACTACGGGTCAAGCAGAGCACTCAGCTGGAGCAATTAGCAGAACAGTGAGATGTATGGACTGATATCAATAGGTAGAGAGGAATTCCGGTGCCAGTAATCCTGCTATTGATATGTGTGACTCTAATGCAAATGTCCATGCCTTCCTGCTGTTTACTGTGATGCTAATATGCCATGCATGCATTGTCTAGCTGGGTATATAAGTCAACTGCATATCGCTTGCTCTCTCTCTTGCTGATCTCTCGCATTACTTGCTGCTACTAGAGACACAGGGCTCGCTCCAGCGCACTCCCACAGCGCTGGCGTGAACCCTCGTGATGGAGGATGAATAAAACACCCTTTTAAACTTCAGTTCGCTGTGTCCGCCTGCACTTATTCCATGCTTCCACACTGGTACCCCTTATCTTATCCTCCACACTGGTGACCCCTGACGATGAACAAACGCAGCCCCCGACGGTGACTCCGACGACAAACGAACGCAGCTGCCTGACGCAAATGGACTGCCCTCCCTTCTGCCACACGGGAGACCTCGACGCAGAACCAACACCAGGCGAACTCCCTCGGAGATCATCCACGACCGGAAAAGCTGCAGGAAGCGTCATGGTGCGACCCTCGCCTGAGATCTGGACATCCACGCTGGGATCGGCCGAGGGACACAGAACGTCTACTCCCTCTCACCGCTCCTCTGCATCCACACAAGCGCGCACGCACCTCGTCCTCTCTCCACGACGGCAACCTCCAGGGCCGGACGGAGAACGCAGCGCGTAGACCAGAACGCACCATGACCCGGCACGAGCGAACGACAGCAGCAGCCCGAACAGGGAAGACCATCGGCGCCGACGACGCTGATCTCCATCAAGCTCCCTGACCCTGACTCGCCTCGCGACAGCGGACCTGCCATGCACTGAACCCCCGCACGCACACTGGGGGGTTACAAGGACAGCGCACCATGCACGGGACAATACCGGCTCCACAGACCGCCATCGTCCTTCGCCGCTGCACACGCCCGAGAAACATGGCCGACCGCCATCCTCGGAACCTTCAGGGCGGCTCACACACCTGAAGCACACACGCAGCCTGCACACAGGATTTTGTATGGGTCTCAGCCACGGTGCACAATGGGAATCCAGCCGTCAGCTGTCCCGGAGGGCTTTAGGGCTGCGCCCGCACCTAAAGCCAACACGCCAAGTCCCTCACACAGCTTCAGCTCCTGTTTTTCTTTATGGCTGCTACGCATCCTCGCAGGACTGAACCGCGAGTGGAGTCAGAGACAAATGTTTCTTCTCACAGCCGCTGTGGACCTCCGCCACGTTTAACGGGACAGCCCCTCAACATCGTGGATCCACATGCAATTTTTGCGCGGCCCAGACAACTTCGCCGTCCCGGGCCGGCACTTGCTACCCCTACCCCCCTCCCTCCACCTCCGCCTGCACAGAGCTTTTCCCGCAGCTCGCTTCCAAAGCCGGACGATCGATGCCTCAGCCCCCTGCTGAGCCCTCTGGGGGGGGAGTGGTGTGGGTGACCCCCACAGCCTACGGGTCAAGCAGAGCGCTCAGCTGGAGCAATTAGCAGAACAGTGAGATGTATGGACTGATATCAATAGGTAGAGAGGAATTCCGGTGCCAGTAATCCTGCTATTGATATGTGTGACTCTAATGCAAATGTCCATGCCTTCCTGCTGTTTACTGTGATGCTAATATGCCATGCATGCATTGTCTAGCTGGGTATATAAGTCAATTGCATATCACTTGCTCTCTCTCTTGCTGATCACTCGCATTACTTGCTGCTACTAGAGACACAGGGCTCGCTCCAGCGCGCTCCCACAGCGCTGGCGTGAACCCTCGTGATGGAGGATGAATAAAACACCCTTTTAAACTTCAGTTCGCTGTGTCCGCCTGCACTTATTCCGTGCCTCCACACTGGTACCCCTTATCTTATCCTCCACAATGTAGACATTTGCTCCTTTCAGCTGTGTTGCTTTTCTTAACAACTCTTTTTTTGTGTTTTTGACTGGATAATCTCAGCATAATCAGAGGTTTGGCCTTCCTATTCTTCTGTGTGATGGTGTGACAAGCAGAAACGGAGTCATTGTGTATACTGATACCTTTGCTTTGTAAAAAAGACAGCACTTGTTCTTCAAGTGACTGGAGTTCCTCAGAAGGGGCGTCCTCTCCAGAATTGTCACTAGTCGCAGAGACAACTTGCACATAAGAGCAGTGTTTTACATCCAAGCATGAAATTATACTATCATCTTTCCTAGAATATTGCTCTAGTTCATCCACTCTGTTCAAGATCCATAATACGTTTGTCTTGTTCTTTAATCAGGGCTTTAAGTTCTTTTATTTCTTCCACGAGTCTAGACAACTTTGAAAGTTCATTAGACATAAAGTTTAGTGATTATTTTATTTCCTCCATATCCTCTTCAAATTTTTCAGTTTTCTCACTTTTCTTAGGAGAGGCCATTATTATTGGTGGAGTCTGTTCTCAGCCTCGTGGCTCTGCTGCTGATAGTGAAGACTGGAATTGGCCTAGTGACTAGGCAGGTGACTAATGTGAGTGGTGGGTCCTCAGCTCAGTCTGATGGCTGTTGAGCTTCTGCTGGTGTTGAGCTTGGGCTCCAGCCGAGTGGAGTGCATTGAGTCAAGTAGCAGCAGCAGCAGCAGCAGCACTGGCAGCCATGGAGTCCCAGTTGGTGAAGCAGAGCACTTGCTGCTGGAACCTGCAAGGTTATATGGCTCTCTGTTGCCTTTAGTATTCAAATGTTGAGGCCCCCAGGGCTGATTCAAACAGTCAAAGGGCATCTTACAGCTGCAGGCAATTTTCTTTCCAGATACCGAAGAGCTCCCCATCAATACTTCCACGTATTTCCAGCCATAATTCCAGGTTTGGACAATGCCGTCCTCAGCCATAGAGAGCAAAAATCCGACAGAGTGTGTATATAGAGTGTGTATATAGCGTGATCTTTCCTCACCGCTCTCCACGGCTGTAGCACATCTGTGTTTTCTTCCACAGAGGTCTGGCCATCTCTTATCTGGCATAGGTGGGGGCAAGGACGTAACTTTGTTTCAAACACTGGGGGGGCGGGGGGGTGAGATCTCTGCCAATATAAGGATTTTTAAAAAATCTTTTTATTATAGGACTGTCAGGCTATCAGTACAGGCAGTTGTCGCCAATGTCCTCATTTTCATTTTTAAGGGAAAATGATATTTTTTAAGGAAAAATGTATATGTATCCTAGTGTGGAGGAAGAGTGCAAAATTGTTAACTTTGCTAAACGGACAAGGCTAATTTACCTTTATCTACCTTATCCTTATTTTGGCATTCCCGTATTAATAACAGTTGTAAAAATTATTTCCCTGATTTACCAAATCTATATTCAGCCTTGTAATAGTCTATGCCACAATGAAGCAGAAGGCCTACTTAATACATATTATGTGTTAAGTATTTCAACACTGGCAAAAATCAAGTTTTGATTATTGCTACCTAGTCATATGTGCCTCTTGTGCCTCCTCTCTCTCTAGTCATCAGTCTTGTCTCTCTCTCTCCCTCTGGACACCTGTGCTGATTCTCTGGTTACCTTTACCTCCTCTCTCCTCTTCTTCTTGGTTCACCCTGCTGCTGTTACATTCTTGCTCCTGAAAGCTCAGTTAATGTTCGAAGAGTTTAAAAGAGGTACTTCATGAAAAATTTTGGAGGATGTAATTCATGCTAGATTTTCCAGTGCCAAAAACTTGGAAAGATGTAAAATATTCTTTACCCCTTCTTCCTTTGGATTTTTTTTAACCCTTAATAATAAACACCTTCATTTAAAAACTGCATTTTGTGTTTACTTGTGTTATCTTTGTGTAATATTTAAATGTGTTTGATGATCTGAAACATTTAAATGTGACAAACACAAAAAAAAAAAGATAAATCAGGAAGGGAGCAAACACTTTTTCACACCACCATACATCTATTCTCTCTCAGAGAGAAAATAGATGTGTTTTGCTTGGGATTTTTGCTCTGGAGGACTGCAGCAATTAGTCAGCTGTATGTGAAGCCAGGCAACAGAGAGCTGTTTAGCAGTGACTGCTAGGACAGATGCTAACAATGGAGCTAAGTGATGACATTCATAGCCTAAGCATGCGCAGAGGTAAAAAGTACAATGAATTCTGATTGGATGGTTTCTTAATGAAATCCCATGACCATGTATCAGATATAAATCCAATTTAATCATGCATCAGATTTATATAGCGCTTTATCATAGACACTTTTACAAATAGATACATTATTCATTCACTCCAGACAATGGTAGTGGCAAGCTGTACCCACAGCTGCCCTGGGGCAGGCTGACAGAAACGTGGCTGCCAATCCATGCCAACGGCCTCTCTGGCCACCACCAAACATTTATACCCAGTGTTATGGACACCAGAGGCAAGGTGGGTAAAGTGTCTTGTCCAGGGACACAATGGCAGGATATCTGGGGAGAGCGGGATTTGAACCGCCAACCATCCGGTTATTGGACGACCTGCTCTACCTCCTGAGCCACTGCCGCCCATTTAATACATTTCATATTTAGTACAAAATATGAAAGGTTAGGTTCATACTACCAGCCTGAAGTGATGGGGTCCACAGTTCACTAAAATGTACTGAATCACTTTGGTTCGTTCACCAAAAAAATCTGTTCTAAAGATTCATACACTGAATCACTCAGTGCTGTACTGGAGCTCTAACTACCTGCCACTCACTGTACTGAAATATGCGGCTGAACTGAGCAGGCAGAGCTCTCTCTTTCATGACTCTTCAGTACGCTCACTGACTGAACTGATGACAATGTGAGAGAGCCAACTGTACATAGGGTTGCCAACTTTCCCACAGCCAAATAAGGGACAGAGGGTTTTAACTATTGCTCAGTCCTACAATGTTGTGGACATTAGTATTGTCATAATACTGGGATTTTTTTTACCTTGATAATACCTTAAAAATACTGCTTTCAGTCATGAATCTCAATTAATCTCAGTTTAAAAATGTGCAATAGCTATGTTTTTAATAATGGATTGCATTTATATAGCACTTTTCATGACACCCAAAGACATTTTACAATGAGTCCATTATTCATTCACTCCACAGACCTCTCCGACCACCACTGAACATTTATTTACATTCATACATCATTGTCATGAACCATGAAAACACTGGAGGCAAGGTGGATAAAGTGTTACTACTATACGTACAGGACATACAGGAGAATTGAAATGGAAATCTCTTCAGTGGTGTGCACAGTATAAAAAAGAAAAAGGAATAAGGTTAGAAAACAAACAATAGCAGCAACTGCAGTTTATGTACAGTAATGTAATCCGCAGTGTAAATGGTGACAAAAGATAGACTCAGACCTCCCATAGTGCAAATAGCGATAAAAGATTAATGATGATAAAACCCAGCAATCCTATATACAGAAAACTAGAGATGTAATACCAGTAGTTGCAGTTCAGTGTGGTAGTGTAGGTGCAGATAGTAACAGATAGGACTACACATGATCAGTATTCAAATGACAGACAGACAGCAGCAGATATGGCATTTGTGCAAATGGTTGCATTTAAAGTGCAGAGACATACAGCAGCAAATGTATTACTGTTGGTGCACCAGTCTTTCTGTGCCAACAGCTGAGGTAGTCATTATGTGGGTGATTGTGTTATGGTCCGGGTGGGGTGGGGTGGACAGAGTTCAGGGTCCTGATGACCTGATGAATGAAGCTGTATAGCAGTCTTGTGGAGCAGGCCCGGAGGCTCCAGTGCCTTTTCCCCGAGGGCAGGGGGCTGAAGAGGGAATGTGAGGGGTGGGAGGTGTCGCCTGCGATGTTGATGGCTCTGCGGGTGAGGTAGATGTCTTAGAGGGGGGGCAGAGGGGTGGAGGAAGTGGGATTCAAACCACCAACCCTCTGGTTATTGGGCGACCTGCTCAACCTCCTGAGCCACTACGGCCTCATTTTTGTTTCTCTTTGAGAAATAATGCAACTTTGAGCTAGAAAACACAACTACACTGAAAAAGTCAAAAATAAGCAAAACAAAATAAATTTAGGCTGTTTATGCTTGTCTTTTTGTCCGACAAGATATTTATTCTTGCTGTGCAGTTTATGTGTAAGAAAATTTTACATGCTTTCCAATAGTTTTAGCTTGTTTTACGCAATTTGATAAGTCAAATTTTCTTGCTCTGTTGGCAGATAATTTTACTTAAAATAAACCCAAAAAATTCTGGCAATAGATAATTCTAGTTAAAATTAGAGCAAAATATCTGCCAACAAAGAAAAATTAAATTGCTTAAAACAAGTAAAAACTTCCGTAAAGCAAGTAAAATCTTACAGAAAACTGCACAACAAAAAAATTCTTGTCAAAATTATCTTGTGAGAGAAAAACACATAAAGCCTTGAATTTAGGATATTTTGTCTTACTGAGATTTCCCTTTTTACAATGTGACAGATACTGCCTTCAGCATAAATTTACACAGTGAAGTACTCCTGATTCAAACAAGCACAACAGCAGCAATGGAAAACCTGAACAGGTGGCTAGAAACACTGCAAATAGCATGTCTTACTTACCTTTTTAAATGTGTTTTCTTCTGGCTTTCTTTAAAGAAAAAATCCTTCATTATGTACTTTAACCCTCTGAGTGTGTATGTTGCCAAACTGCAACATAACCCCTAGTGGTCAAAAGTGGTAAATATTTTTTGTCAATAAAATTTTTCAGATTTCCAAGGCTATAACTTGAAAGTTGCAAGAGATAATGGCTTACTGTCAATTAGAAAGATGTAAAATATGATCCAAAGTTTCAGAGAGGAATAAATTTACACATCTAATTTGCATAATGTCACAGCACCTCTTTAAATTCCATAACTCAGTCAAAACTGGACTTTGGACGTATTTACACAAAGAATGGTTGTCTTTTGACACAGTTGTTTTTTTTTTTTGTTTTTTTTTTACAGCGGTACCTCATCATCTTATATTCAAAGTATATGAACAAGAAATCAATACATTTAAAAAAAAATGAAATAAGTCACTTACTGTTGTACAGTCTGTTGACAAAGGGGGGTGGCGTGGTCGCTGCGTTTTCACCTATTATGGTCCTTATTTTGCATTCTGTCAGTAATATAAAATCTCTACTACATCTACAAAGTCTTATGATTATCCCACATAAATTCTGCTTGTATCCCACAGCTATTTTCAGCATACAAAGCCGAAAAAGTGACGTGATGATCACGGACATAATAGCTTTCTGGGCTAAATGCTAAAACAGGAAAAGGAAATGACCGATATGTAGGTGGTGAAAGCATTGAACCAGTGTGGCCATGATATGGGTGGCTCACCTGGGGTCTCCAGAAATGGCTGTAGTGGCCTCAAACATGCTTCCATGGTTTGCTCTCGTCACCAAATGTTATGTCTGGAAAACGTGGAAGGACCGACAGAGAATGGCTTTTGCTGGGAACATGAACTTTATTACATAAAACACTATTATGGTGGTACAGCAGTTTGCTAGTTGGGAGGCCGAACCAAAGAGGGCCGTAAAGAGAGGTTGTAAAATGGCCATCCCCCCTCACATTATATGTGCTTGGTGCAATGACGTCACCAAGCGTTTGTGCTAGATGGTGAAGGTCCACGACAAATTGTTGTGTTATCTCTGCAGTTTTCTGTTGTCATTGGCAAAACCTAATGCGCTGTGCCAACACGTTGTCAGGTGTGGCGAAGTAGCTAGCTAGCAGCTCAACTGACTCAGCAAATGTTTCTGTTGGTCCTAGCATGTAGAAAATAAGTTGGCCTTCTATGCCTGATAGTGAACCAGTAGAGCTTGCATCCGTACCTTATCTAGCTCACCTAGGTCCAACACCGATATGTAGGTGGTGAAAGCATTGAACCAGTGTGGCCATGGTATGGGTGGCTCACCTGGGGTCTCCAGAAATGGCTGTAGTGGCCTCAAACATGCTTCCATGGTTTGCTCTCGTCACCAAATGTTATGTCTGGAAAACGTGGAAGGACCGACAGAGAATGGCGTTTGCTGGGAACATGAACTTTATTACATAAAACACTATTATGGTGGTACAGCAGTTTGCTAGCTGGGAGACCGAACCAAAGAGAGCCGTAAAGAGAGGCTGTAAAATGGCCATCCCCCCTAACATTATATGTGCTTGGCGCAATGATATCACCAAGCGTTTGTGTCACCACTAGTGAGTTTTTAGCAAATAAAGTTAGCAGTTCATATTTTCAATGAGCAACTGTCTCAGCTTTAACAACTGATTAAACTGTTAGTATGTGCTAACATTAGCTCTCGGACACCTACAACGAATGTGCCCCCTTGTTGACCAGACATTTTGCTGCTCCACAGAGTGTAATGGCCCAGAGATTTGTGTTTTACCAGTGCTGACAGTATCCAGACGAATTGGTCCTGCAGTACAGTGCCACCCTCCACTGTTTGGCTAACACGTGCAAGTTCAGACACTTGGAAGACAGGTTGGTGGGAGAGCAGCTGAAGATATACGTACGTTACAAATCCGATGATCCTGGAGTTGCTGCAGATGGAGCCAGACAACCTGCCAGTGGCAGACTTGGTGGAAATGCTACGGGAGTCAGTGCTAATGGTGTTGGGCATCCTGTCAGAAATGGAGGCGATGGAATTAGCATGCCAGCTAGAGATAACAGCCCAGGTAGAGTTGCAGCTGGCGGGCCCCAGCCCGCACTCCTCACAGTCAGCTCCGGTGGTACAGATGGTTGCCCCAGTTGCTGAGCTTGTCGACCCCACGTCTTCTCATGAGGGCCCCAAGGTAGATGCCGTGGGACAGCAGGGTACCACAGCGCACCGACCCAGTGGTAAACTCAGCTTGGCCGACGATGGTTTGAGTCTGCTGCACTCAGATGTGGACACAGCCACTCCCTGTCTTGCACTGCATGTCGAGTAGAACCAAAGCAGCCACAGGAGCCTCAGACCACAGCCACATGGGACCTGGAGCTGGTCCTCACACAGCATGAGTTTTCTCGAGCTGCCGCCTTAGCGCAGAAGAGAGAACACAAACCGGACTCGCCTCTGATCCTTGCCCGGGATAAGTCTCAGGGAGCAGCTGCAGAGCTGCAGGAGAGGGAGTTCATGGCTAAGAGGGATCCCAGTGAATGACGACAACCCGGCGCATGTCCTGGCACCGGTGACAGTGACACATCGCCGCGACTACAATCAGCACTAGGAAAGAGGGGGCAGAAGCCAGACTCATCTCGCATCCTCGCCTGGCATCAGCCTCAGGGAGCCACCACAGTACTGCAGGATAGAGAGTTTGTGGCCCAGCAGGACCCAGCAGAGCAATGCCAATTCAGAGCACCTCCTGCCAGCGGTGTGAACGGCACACTGCCACAACAGCAACCAGCACCTTGGATGAGAGAGCAGCAGAACCGAGTGCAGCTGAGTAGATCACCACTCGCACTCCATTGGGTTCAAGTCCGCTGACTCAAATGCCCAGATGGCCTGCAGATGTTCCTGTCCGCACTTTTGCAGATCACCACGCAGTTGGGGCCAGTCACCTTGCAGATGACTGATGGTTTGAGATGGCACAAAGGTCTGCCGCAACCAGCACCTCCTGGACCGCACCCACCACAGGTTCGCCTGAGGCTCCTGAGGTTGAATTGTAAAATGACTCTGTTTTTGAAATGCTTAGACAGAGCACGGTTTACTACAGTGGCAGAATAACCCCCTCAGCCATGCAGGGTCTACCGGTCTCCTCATTGTCCCCTATCAATGTTTCTGAAATCTCAGAAATCTTGTTGGTGATGCAAGGTGAATGTTTTAGTTCATGAAGAAATGCCTCTGCAACACCACAGACCCTGTCTGTCGAGACAGACATGCAGTTTAAATTGAGCAGTCTCATGATCGCTGGAAGGAAGCGATCGTTCCACAGTCTTTTCATGATCTTATTAAAGTTACCCAGGAAGAAACATTCTGGCTCCTCCAGACATTCATGCTGCTTTTGACTGGAGTGGTTGATCCGACAACCACACATATTTTTTTCTCTGTATTTGTAGATAACAATGCTCAGAAATCTTATTTTGCCAGATTTCACAATGTCAACAAACAGAGAAGATAACATACCGTCCAGTAAACCTTTGCAATCTTCCCAATATGGCTGATCATCTTTCTCAAAAACCATATCAAGCCCTGTAGATGGAATGCCAAGTGGAGGGGCCTGGGTGCATTCTTCATCATCCATACAACAGATCTGGCCCATTGTAGAAATGAGGCTAGGCCTATCCAGGGGCCATGTATGTGAAGACAGGTGATCATCCTCGCTCAGTAAGTTTTTCCAGGTGTCTTGTTCAAAACACTGCTAGAGAGTCACATGCGGGTTTGTCCCCATTTTGGAGATTCAAGTTATGTTGATGAGGGGGGTAAAGCAGGAGTATGTGCGTGTTGGGTGGTTGGGGCTCTTCTTTAATCATTACTAACTAACTAACTAACTAACCTGCACTTATATAGCGCTTTTCTAGTCACAAAGACCACTCAAAGCGCTTTCATTAATACTAACCCTCTATTCTAAGGGCCTATAGGAAACAGATATCTAGGGACAATTTAGAACAGCCAATTAACTTAACATGCATGTTTTTGGCATGTGGGAGGAAACCGGAGAAATCCCGGAGTAAACCCACGCAACACGGGGAGAACATGCAAACTCCACACAGATCACTGTTGGTCGGGGGCTGGGATCGAACCCACGATCCCACGATCCCCACAATCCCCCGGCCAAGGGTAAACTGTGCTGCCGCAGTGCTAACCACTGCGCCACCGTGCAGCCCCTCCCCAATCATTAGGGAGGGAGGGGTTAGTTGTGGGAGGTGCTGGCGGGCACAGGGGTCTGGATGCACCATATACAGTCCTCTTTTTTTGGGGTTAATCCTGAAGCGGTCTGCAGCAAGCTGGAGGCAGGTATCTTATTGATCAGATGAAGCTTGCAAGGCCTCTTAGTCATGGTGAGTTTTTTCTTTTTCATTGTTAATTTTCTGATTTTGGGCTATTTAATGATCCAATTTTCGCACGTGTCACACTGTAGTTTCATTGGTTGACTGTAGGGGTGCGCCTCTACCCCATTATTGGCTAGGCCGTCAAACCCTCCCTCTCTGCTCATTGGTTGAGGCTGAGTCACAAGTTCATAGATGTCAAATATCATCGTCCATCAGTTTGACGCATGGTTGTGGGCACAGGTGCGGGTCACAAGTTGAATGGTCAAAGGTCCCGTGGGAACAGAAGGATGTGGGGGGAGGGGTCAAAGATCACGTGGGAACAGAGGGTTGGTAGGGGGTCATAAATCATTGGTCAAAGGTCACCATCCATCATTTTTTAACATAAGGTGACCTATTAGTCGCTTCTTCGTGGCCATGACAAAATGGACAAATGCCAAGCCAGTGGTTAAAGTGGATGTGTGTAGTTTGTCGTATCAGTGATGTAGGTGTGAACAGGTGAGCGTATGGCGTACTGTGTGGATGTCAGGTGCAAAATGGGTAGAGCAGCACGCAGCAGCACAGGCCAGAGGTGGTCCTTTTATAGCACCTGTAGGTGCACCTACAACCTGAAATGAGACAAACCTGTTACAGCTGTTGCAAATTCCCCTAAACTGAACTCATTACAGCAGGGCCGTCACAAATATAATTAGCAATTTTTGGCCTGGTGGCAGCCAAGCTCATTTAATTGTTTAAGTAGTACTGTCATTCACCCACAAGATGGCAGTATTGATCCATAGTAGTTACCAAAATGTGCTATTCAACTGTTTATTTTATTGAACTGTTTTGTAGAATTATTGTCTGTTATTTTCAGATAATCTGTTTTCTTTATGTAAATCAATTGGTTATTCTCTCCCTTTCAGTCTACCACTTTACACCTTGTATGTTACTCATTGGAAAGTATTACCAAGCTGCCTAATTGTTGTACTAAACATTGTAAATTGCATTTCTTTGGTGGAGCATCTCTATCCTCCATCAAAGTGTGTTTGAATGTCAGCGGATTGTTTGATTTATCCTACAACTAAATAATTAGTGCAAGTTGCATTCAGAAGGCAGCCCATTCCATACTAATTACATGCTTGCAGGGAAGCACAGATATTGTATTAACTCTGTTTTGCATCTGATAATAAACTCTCAGATAATGAATTTAATTAAGGCTCCCTTAGAGCTCAGTTGGATGATCTTGTTAGCAGATGTTCGGATACATAAAAAAAAAATCTTGCCTCTTCCAGCCATTCCAAAGCTGGGGCAAGTCCCGTTCTGCAGAACAGGGAGTGATCACAGTGTCAAAGGTTCCATACATTAGGGGTCAGACCTTGATCACCAGGGAACAAGCACTACAGCGTGAGAACACCCTTAATTTTATTTTAGATGACAGAATTAGTTCTTTCATATAGTTTTTTTTTTTAAACTGTTGTGTCTTTCCAGCTGTTATAATTGCGGCTCCCCTACACTATACACATATATAGGATCAGATCAGATTCTGTGATCAGAAGGCATCCCATCCCATACTAATTGCATGCTTGCAGGGAAGCACAGACAGATATTGTATGAACACTGTTTCACATCTGATAATAGACCCTCAAATAATCAATTTAATTAAGATAAGATAATCCTTTATTAGTCCCACAGAGGAGAAATTTACAATATTGCAGTAGCAAAGGATAGTAGCCCTCAGAGCAGTAATAAATGATAAAATATGGCAAAAACAGTATATACACAGTGCAAGAATTAAAAAGTAAAATAGTTTTTACAGTTAAAAAATAAAGTAGTATTTACAGCTCTAGTAAGCAGATAAATTATTCATATTTAAGCAATATTACTCAAGAGGGAGTACGATATCAATGAACATAGTAACTGTGGGTGTGATACGTCTATTAGATGTATCACACCTGCAATACAGATGCAAACAGATGCAAAAAGACATATGACAACATAAACATATACTTCATATATATACTTCATAAAATTTTTGAAATTTAAAAGGGCTCTCAGAAAACAGGGGAAAATACAATCAACATGGACAAAGAAATGTAAGGTATTGATTAGAGAAATGGAGGAATTAGATCAATTTAAACCTTAGTTCTTCTGATGTGCGAATAATAGTGCAGTAAGATTATGAGTGGAGATTTTTGTGTTCTTTTTTTCCTTAGTGTTTCTTCTTTTTTTTTCTCCTTTTCCTCATTTAATAATGGAAGTGTGTTAGGGTAAACTGAAGCTGAAACCTTTGTCAATACTGAACAGTAACCACAAGATATTTTAGGAGACATTGACCCAGACAATAACTATTTTAATCATATTAACAATAAGTGAGCTTATTATGATTAACAATTAAATGGAATTATGAATTTGGATCAGACATTGACAATAATACATATTAATAGTAGGAGTCTCTATGCAAACTTTGATAGTGTTAAGGAGTTTAAAATCAATTTAACACCCCATTTAGGATTGTTGCAATAAGTGAAACATGAAGTATAAAAAAAGTATATATGATAAGGCAACAGCTTCATAACTGTACAAGGCTTCAAGGCCATCAAGCAGTCTACTTCCAGGAGAGGAGAGAGGGGGGGAGGCAGTGAGAGCATGAAACCCTTTAGCTGGTCACTGTGACATAAAACTTTATCTTGGAACACAAAGTACAATAGGCATATCAAACAGCTTGTTAATATAGCATATTAAAGCAGTTCATATATGGATAAAAGTTGCAGTCATATGTTGTAACACACCCACACACACACTTATAAAATATGTGATTTCAATAGATAAATGCATAATTAGTGAATTTCTATTACAAGGTAATATTAGATGATAAAAGTAGTTGGAAATCACACGTCAGATAAATACAAAACAAAGTTGCAAAAAATATTGCAGTTATAAATAAAATCAAGACAAATCACTTTATATATTGTATTGCTCATTGATATTTCCAAACTTGACCTATTGTATCGAGGCCTGGGGTAACAATTATAAAAGTACACTTAATTCATTGCTAACATTACAAAAAGGGCTGTCCATGGTATACACAAAGCCGGGTATCTTGAACATACTAATTTATTGTTTACACATTTAAAGTTATTGAAATTGCGGGATCTGGTTGACTATTATATAGCACAATTAATATTTAGAAAAAAGAAAAACCTTTTGCATAACTAATCAATTGTTATAAAATCCATAAGTTGCATATTTTTAATAAAATTATTGTAAAGTATAGCTTAAATTTTAGAAAAAAAATCTTTTAAGAGCTAAAGGCTCAGTAAAGCTTAATCTGGCATTGATAATCTTGTAGGTAGTTGGTTTGATAATATGTCTGGCAAATGGAAAAAATAATTCAAGGAGCCCTTATAAGTATAATTATTAGTTTATTGATCTTTGTTTTTGTGGATGTTGTTGTATTCCCATGATTAAAGAATAAAAATTAAAAGAATAAAAATAAAAAATCAAAGAAAGATCTATTTTAGTGGCCTTCTCTTCTAAGGACCCGCCTCCATATCAAGGGGACCCACCTGCCCACCTGCTCTCCTATTGCCAGGACGATGACGAGGTTGTGCCATGACTGAATCTAGATGGGGATCTAGAAGACGCCGAGGAGATAGTTAAGGGTCTGCAGTAGGGTATACAATGCACATTAACATGGTGTTAGATTTTGCTCTGCTGTGCTTCTGCCCTACAGGTTTCCTTTGTGATAAATTATTAATGAAAGAATAGATGCATGTATATGACTGTATTCATATATGCATATGCATATATGCATCTTCACATATATTCATATATATGCATAGGTGAGGATAGTTTAGTTTTGAATGTATTTTACACATATAGGATTGTTAGCTATATTAACTCATGATGTCTGCACTACACCTGATGTCCTCTGGAGAAATGGTGACCTGAGGGGGGCAGGTCTATGTGAATGCCAGAAAAAGGACATCATGCACATATATACCTATGGGTTTAGACCCATTACAGTTAGGTAAAACCCCTCCCTCTTGCATGAGGGAGTGGTTAAGCTTATAAAAACTATAGGGCTCACTGTTTGGGTAGCACACTCTTGGGGAATTGCCTAAAGAGTTGTGTTCCAGCGTTGCTTGTATCCATATCTCACTTTCAGTAAATTAAGTGAAAGTGTACTTTATCTCTCAGTCTGATTATTTGCGCCGTCGTATCAAAGAACTGGGGTTTAAGGTATTTTAGACAGAACAGTCCTATGATGCCTGAGTTCAAAGACACATGGTCTATGATATCATAAAGACACATTTGTCTATGTGTCCTATAGGACATCCTATGATGTTCAGGCAGAGATCATATGACATCTTAAAGACACATTTGTCTATGTGTCCTATGCACGTAGGCACATAGACAAAACTATGTGTGACATTAAGACAAATCGTCCTATGATTTCTGTGGTCTATGTGTCAGACACATTTGTCGTCCTATGATGTTCAGGCATAGATCATAGGCCATCCTATGAAGCGTGACAGACACAGTGACACACACAGCATTGGGGGCCCGGGGGAGGGCCTGGAGCCTGTCATGTTGTCAAAATCCTTGGGTGCTGCTGGAGGGAGGGAGGGAGAGAGAGAGAGAGATTTTTGATTTTTAAAAGATCTTTAATAAACACACTTGTCCATCAGTCAATACAATTTCTATATCATGCTATGTTACACAGAAAATTAATCCCCCAAAAAACGCCCCCAAAAAAGCTGTCCATCATGAACTGAACAGAGGACATTCTCCAGGGACCAGAGGGTCCTGAAACCTTCCACATCCCCATTCCCCATAAAAAACTGAAAGTCCAGCCTGATTCTGGCTTTAAGTAGCCTCACAAATAAAATTTTGACATCAACATCATTCTCAACATTTTCAAGTTTTCTTCTCCGGCTTACATAGATAGCCAACTTTGCCTGCCCTAAAACAAAGTTCAGTAGTTGACACTTCTGCTTAAAACGACGATTGTACATAAAACCACAAATGAAAACCTGCTTAGAGAAAACTTCCTTAAAAATATGAAAAAGTTCTGTGAGAAGTTCAAAGAGACCACTCAGGCACTGACATTCAATAAAACAATGAAAAACAGTCTCCCTAGAGGAACAAAAAACACACTGATCACTGACACTGCTGTTAATCACAGAAACAAAAGCATTGACAGCTATAATACCATGCAGGACCCTCCACTGTAAGTCTCCATGCCTCTTAGGGAGAGGGGCTTTGTAAAGAGCCCTCCAGGCAGGCCGATGCCCTTTTCCTAGTTTAAAATAGGCTCTCCAAGGAGTGTCCACACAGGTGTTCAATCTGTCCTTGTTGAGTGCCATCACCACCAGTCTGTAGAGTGCCTTACCACTGGCTCCTCCAAAGTCCACACCAGTGGGAGCACAGAATGCCAGTAAGGAGCAAGGAGCGACGTCAAAGTCCATATAGAGCGTGAGAGAGGGAAAGGGGTCAGTGCTTTCTGGCTGCAGCGTGCCATTGCTAAAGTCCAAGAGTAGGGAGTGCTCAAGTCCATGAGGCTCCTGTTTCCAGTGTGCAAGAAGACCATCGATGAAACGATTCGACCTGACACCAAGATGAGCTGCTAAAGCTGAGGCGTTGTTGAGGCCAGGACCAGCCAGTTCCACCACTTGCTTCAGAGTGAGAATGTTCCTGGAACACAGCTTATCAAGGAAGGTCCTTCCAACTCCCGGCAGGACACCAAGGCGACCACCAAAAACCAGCGGCTCCCTCAACAACCAGTAGAGGGAATCGCATGGCCCTCTTTGTTTTTTAAAAAGAGTCCACACTGAAAAGAGACTGCGGTAAAAACTGGGTAAAGACAGTGCATTAGAGTTCTTAAAATCCATTAAAAACACAGGGAGGTCTAGCCCAAGCCCAAGGACTCTCTGTAAAATAACACAGGCCAAAGGCCTCCATACCAGGTCCTGGGGGCCCGTCAGCAGTCTCTGTATGAAAGTCAGTCTAAAAGCAGCACCTCTACTAGCTAAATGAATCACTCCTTGCCCCCCCTCCTCTTTGGGAAGAAATAACAGGGCTTGAGGAACCCAGTGGAGTCCACCCCCCCAAAAAAAGTCCACCAAAACAGACTGAATTTTGGACAACAAACCAGCAGGGGGGGTCCATGCACATGAGGCGGTGCCACAGGGATGAGGAAACAAGATTATTTAAAATGAGCACTCTTCCTCTAAAAGATATTCTTGGCATTAGCCACTTCCACTTGTTTAGTCTCCCGTTAATTTTCTCTATGACCCCATCCCAATTTTTTTGCTCAAACTGCTGATTTCCAATAAAGACACCAAGATACTTAAAACCTCCTTTTTTCCAAATCAACCCACCCGGCAGCGTAAGCTGATTTTCTAGTTTCTCCCCCACCATCAGAGCCTCGCTTTTTCCCCAGTTTATCTTTGCAGAGGAAAGTTGGCCAAAAAGATTGACACTCCTAACCAGAACGTCAATGTCACTCTGCTTGTTTAGCAGAATGACTACATCATCTGCATAGGCCGACAGCTTGAACGTGGTGTCACAGCCAGGAAAAGTGACTCCTGATAGGTCCCTTCTCAGGCAGTGAAGCAAAGGCTCTATGGCGAGGGAGTACAGCATCCCTGAGAGAGGGCAGCCCTGCCGAACCCCCCTCTGGACTTTTAAAGGGGCAGACAGGCCCCCATTTATCTTCAATACACTCTCAATGTCACTGTACAAGACCCGTATCCTGGCTATGAAGCCTGGGCTGAACCCAAAAGCTGTTAAAACTGTCCATAAATATTGGTGTTCAACCCGATCAAACGCCTTTTCCTGGTCAATTGAAATCAAACCAGTTTCTACCGCCAATGAACCAGAGACCTCCAAAATATCCCGAATTAAAGTGACGTTGTCACTAATCAGCCTGCCAGGCACACAGTAAGTCTGGTCTACATGAATGAGCTCGCTCATCACCTTTCTCAGTCTTCGGGCCAGAGCTTTTGAGAGAATCTTGTAGTCTGTGCAGAGCAGAGAGACTGGCCTCCAGTTCTTTAGGCTCTGGAGGTCCCCCTTTTTCGGCAACAGTGTGATGATGGCCCTCCTGCAGGTCGTGGGTAGGGTCCCCCTTTCCAAGCTATCTTGGAGAACCTCCAGCAGGTCTGGACCAAGCAGGGGCCAGAATTCCTTAAAAAAGTCCACAGAGAGACCATCTATGCCTGGTGATTTTCCATTCTGGAGGCTCATTAGCGCCGTATGCAGCTCAGACAGAGAAAGTGGAGCATCCAAGCCGGCAACAAGGTCCTCTGAGAGCACTGGAAGACCATCAAGGAAGACCTGGCCCAGTGACGTGTCCTCCCTCCACTCTGCTCTAAACAATTCACTGTAAAAGCTAGCAGCGTGTTTCCTGATCTCTGCTGCTGTGGAGATTGTTCTCCCGTCATCGCCCAACAAGGAGTGAATAAGCTTTCTCTGTCCATTTTTCCCCTCCAGTCCAAAAAAGTACTGGGAGGGCGAGTCCATCAGAGCTACATCCATGTAGCGTGAGCGGACCAGAGCACCCTGTGCGGTGACCCCTAGCAAGCTAGCCAAGGCTGACCTTTTTGACTTGAGAGCCTCTAAGTGCTCCTGTTTTCCTGTAGAACTGAGCAACTCCTCTAGTTCTACCACCTCAGTCTCCAGAACTTTCAAGGATTGAGTCAAGCTACGAGTGACATTTTGAGTGTACTGTTGGCAGAGTTGTTTTATCTGGGCCTTACCAAAATCCCACCACAATTGGAGAGAACTAAAAGAGGGTTTTTGTTCCCTGTGTGACTTCCAAACATCATGAAAAACCTCTTTAAAAAACACATCATTTAAAAGTGTATTGTTAAAATGCCAAAAAGCACTCTTACACTTTACATTTTCAATAAACACAGAACAAAACAGCAGGCAGTGATCAGTGAAACCAACAGGACAGATACAACTATTTTTAAAAACACTCATTTGATGTTTAAAACCATAAAAACGGTCTAACCTAGCCATAGATAAAAGGTTATCTTTGACATGGCTCCAGGTGTACTGCCTCTGGTCCCCATGATGTGATCTCCACACATCGGCCATTTCATGTGTTTTCACCAGTTCTCTCAGCCTATTGGCAGAAGCAGGGTGAGGCTCCTGATGGTTCCTGTCTAGTCTGTGGTTTAATGTACAGTTAAAATCACCCCCCAGAAATAAAAAACTATTTGGATCACAGGACCTAACCGTATCCGAAAGCACGTCAAAGACCCTGATCCTCTCTGCTCTCTGTGTTGGCACATACACGTTTATAAAAACGAAGTTCACGTTTTCAAACTGTACCTTTAATAAGAGGAAATGACCTCTCACCACCTCTTCTACCTCATAAGAGACAGGCACACAACCCCTAGAGAAAAGTACAGCCACCCCCCCACTGCTACTGGATTTGTGGCTAAAAAAAATGCAGCCATCCCACTCTTTTCTCCAATGGCTCTCAATGTCCACAGTGCTGTGAGTCTCCTGGACCATCAGCACGTCAAGTTTCTTTAAATTAAAAAGCTTGTATAAAGAGGCCCTTTTTACATCATCCCTGGCCCCATTAATATTGAGAGTGCCAATTCTAAGGTGGGGCATTAAAAAGGATAAAAATAGGGTACAGTAAAAAAACACACACATAGCATAAAAGGGAAGAAAAAAACTAAGAGTCAACATGACTGTTAGTAATTTGCGATTTCAGTTTAGCAACCAGTTTCTTTAAACGATAAATTTCCTGATCAGTGAAAGTCTCATTCCCATCATTCAGTTTCATAAATTTGCGAGCTGATGCCACGAATAACTCCAGATCTGGAAAGTAATTTTCCACTTTCACAGCTCTGCTCCCCTTAGTCACCTGGAGAAATTGCCTAATTTTAGTAAAACAATAGGAGCTTTGCTCCTCCTGCGTCTGCGTCTGCATCAGTTCAGACTCATCTCCACTTTCGTCAGAAGCGCTCTCATTCAGTAAATCTAACTTCCCAACCCTACTAGATTTAGCAGAGCTCTGCAAGTTTTCAGCACTTTTCCTTTTTTGTGCAGCTTTAAAAGGATCCTCTTCAACAAAACTACATTCCTGCATTTCTTCATGAACTGCAACGTTTGTCATGCAGTGTTTGCTCTGTGTGTCCGCTACAGCCTCAAACCGCTCCTCCCCCGCCTGCAAAGTCTGTTCATTCACGTTCCTTCGTTTAACTGCACTTTTACTTACACCCTCCACCTGTTTACCCCGGGCGACAGGCTCGTCACAATGATCAGAGCTGCCGCCAGACAGAAATTCCCCACCATCATTGTTTGGGGGGGCAACTACCGCGCCCGCCGCGGCCACCCCAGCAGAGGCGGCCGCGGCCACCCCAGCACATGCGGACGCGGATGCGGACGCGGACGCCCCCGCAGAAGTAGAAGCGGACGCGGCCGCGGTCGCCAGCAGAAGCGGGCGCCGCAGCGGCATCCGCCGCACCACATGTAGCGCTACCCTCCGGACCACCAGAAACAGCGGCGTCACCTTTCTTACCGCCAGTGCTCTTTGTGTTCGTCTTTTCAGGACATGACCTAATAAGATGGCCTTCTGCACCACACGCAAAACACTTCATGGTTTCAGATGTTGCAAACACCAAGTAGCTAAAGCCGTCAATCCTGAAATTAAAAGACGCGTTCAGTTCAGCAGAGCTGTCTTTCAACACCATGAAACACTGCCTCCTATGACATACAACATGCTTCAGCAGGGGTGATTTACTACCCAGAGAGACCATTCTGATAGGGGACACAACCTGGCCAAAACGGGACAACTCTCTAATCAGCTGATCATTTTTAACGAAAGGAGGAGCGTTTGAGATGGTGATCCTCCTAGACGGGTTCGCCAGCGGTAAAACGGGAGTAAAAGTGTCACCTATGACCACTCCCTGTGCCACCACCTGATCAGCTTTTTCAGTCGAATCCAGAAAGATCACAATTGCGCTGTTCATCCTCGATGCTGATTTTATGCTGCCATGCCCAACCACCTGTCCTACAGCGAGGCTGGCCTCCTCCACAGAACAGGGAACTGTCGGGAGGATTCTCACGCCATGACGCCGGGTTAAGCGCTCAAACTCCACACCACCATCAATCACCGGCATGATGCCGGCCGGGAAAAACCGGCAGCAGAAGCAACCGATCCCCGACACACTCACTCCAACACTCACACCCAAGCACACACACACTCAACCCACTATATTAAACACACACACCTCAGACACACAAGATAGAGAAAAAGTTAGAAAATACAAAGTTTAAAGTACTCACTCGACACCACTCCACACCCCTGCTCCCACAAACGCCCACGCATGCGCACGAGAGAGAGAGAGAGAGAGAGAGAGAGAGAGAGAGAGAGAGAGAGAGAGATTTTTGATTTTTAAAAGATCTTTAATAAACACACTTATCCATCAGTCAATACAATTTCTATATCATGCTATGTTACACAGAAAATTAATCCCCCAAAAAACGCCCAAAAAAAAGCTGTCCATCATGAACTGAACAGAGGACATTCTCCAGGGACCAGAGGGTCCTGAAACCTTCCACATCCCCATTCCCCATAAAAAACTGAAAGTCCAGCCTGATTCTGGCTTTAAGTAGCCTCACAAATAAAATTTTGACATCAACATCATTCTCAACATTTTCAAGTTTTCTTCTCCGGCTTACATAGATAGCCAGCTTTGCCTGCCCTAAAACAAAGTTCAGTAGTTGACACTTCTGCTTAAAACGACGATTGTACATAAAACCACAAATGAAAACCTGCTTAGAGAAAACTTCCTTAAAAATATGAAAAAGCTCTGTGAGAAGTTCAAAGAGGCCACTCAGGCGCTGACATTCAAAAAAACAATGAAAAACAGTCTCCCTAGAGGAACAAAAAACACACTGATCACTGACACTGCTGTTAATCACAGAAACAAAAGCATTGACTGCTATAATACCATGCAAGACCCTCCACTGTAAGTCTCCATGCCTCTTAGGGAGAGGGGCTTTATAAAGAGCCCTCCAGGCAGGCCGATGCCCTTTTCCTAGTTTAAAATAGGCTCTCCAAGGAGTGTCCACACAGGTGTTCAATCTGTCCTTGTTGAGTGCCATCACCACCAGTCTGTAGAGTGCCTTACCACTGGCTCCTCCAAAGTCCACACCAGTGGGAGCACAGAATGCCAGTAAGGAGCAAGGAGCGACGTCAAAGTCCATATAGAGCGTGAGAGAGGGAAAGGGGTCCGTGCTTTCCGGCTGCAGCGTGCCATTGCTAAAGTCCAAGAGTAGGGAGTGCTCAAGTCCATGAAGCTCCTGTTTCCAGTGTGCAAGAAGACCATCGATGAAACGATTCGACCTGACACCAAGATGAGCTGCTAAAGCTGAGGCGTTGTTGAGGCCAGGACCAGCCAGTTCCACCACTTGCTTCAGAGTGAGAACGTTCCTGGAACACAGCCTATCAAGGAAGGTCCTTCCAACTCCCGGCAAGGACACCAAGGCGACCACCAAAAACCAGCGGCTCCCTCAACAACCAGTAGAGGGAATCGCATGGCCCTCTTTGTTTTTTAAAAAGAGTCCACACTGAAAAGAGACTGCGGTAAAAACTGGGTAAAGACAGTGCATTAGAGTTCTTAAAATCCATTAAAAACACAGGGAGGTCTAGCCCAAGCCCAAGGACTCTCTGTAAAATAACACAGGCCAAAGGCCTCCATACCAGGTCCTGGGGGCCCGTCAGCAGTCTCTGTATGAAAGTCAGTCTAAAAGCAGCACCTCTACTAGCTAAGTGAATCACTCCTTGCCCCCCCTCCTCTTTGGGAAGAAATAACAGGGCTTGAGGAACCCAGTGGAGTCCACCCCCCCCAAAAAAGTCCACCAAAACAGACTGAATTTTGGACAACAAACCAGCAGGGGGGTCCATGCACATGAGGCGGTGCCACAGGGATGAGGAAACAAGATTATTTAAAATGAGCACTCTTCCTCTAAAAGATATTCTTGGCATTAGCCACTTCCATTTGTTTAGTTTCCCGTTAATTTTCTCTATGACCCCATCCCAATTTTTTTGCTCAAACTGCTGATTTCCAATAAAGACACCAAGATACTTAAAACCTCCTTTTTTCCAAATCAACCCACCAGGCAGCGTAAGCTGATTTTCTAGTTTCTCCCCCACCATCAGAGCCTCGCTTTTTCCCCAGTTTATTTTGGCAGAGGAAAGTTGGCCAAAAAGATTGACACTCCTAACCAGAACGTCAATGTCACTCTGCTTATTTAGCAGAATGACTACATCATCTGCATAGGCCGACAGCTTGAATGTGGTGTCACAGCCAGGAAAAGTAACTCCTGATAATAGTGCATTAGAGTTCTTAAAATCCAGTAAAAACACAGGAGTCTAGCCCAAGCCCAAGGACTCGCTGTACAATACACAGGCCCAAAGCCTCCAACCAGTCCTGGGCCCTTCAAGCATCTCTGTATGAAAGTCCAGTCTAAAAGAGCACCTCTACAGCTAAATGAATCACTCCTTGCACCCCCTCCTCTTGGGAAGAAATTACAGGCTTAGGAACCCAGTGGATCCACCCTCCCCTAAAAAAGTCCACCAAAACAACTGAATTTTGGACAACAAACCAGCATGGGGTCCATGCACATGAGGCGGTGCCACAGGGATGAGGAAACAAGATTATTTAAAATGAGCACTCTTCCTCTAAAAGATATTCTTGGCATTAGCCACTTCCATTTGTTTAGTCTCCCGTTAATTTTCTCTATGACCCCATCCCAATTTTTTTGCTCAAACTGCTGATTTCCAATAAAGACACCAAGATACTTAAAACCTCCTTTTTTCCAAATCAACCCACCAGGCAGCGTAAGCTGATTTTCTAGTTTCTCCCCCACCATCAGAGCCTCGCTTTTTCCCCAGTTTATTTTTGCAGAGGAAAGTTGGCCAAAAAGATTGACACTCCTAACCAGAACGTCAATGTCACTCTGCTTGTTTAGCAGAATGACTACATCATCTGCATAGGCCGACAGCTTGAACGTGGTGTCACAGCCAGGAAAAGTGACTCCTGATAGGTCCCTTCTCAGGCAGTGAAGCAAAGGCTCTATGGCGAGGGAGTACAGCATCCCTGAGAGAGGGCAGCCCTGCCGAACCCCCCTCTGGACTTTTAAAGGGGCAGACAGGCCCCCATTTATCTTCAGTACACTCTCAATGTCACTGTACAAGACCCGTATCCTGGCTATGAAGCCTGGGCTGAACCCAAAAGCTGTTAAAACTGTCCATAAATATTGGTGTTCAACCCGATCAAACGCCTTTTCCTGGTCAATTGAAATCAAACCAGTTTCTACCGCCAATGAACCAGAGACCTCCAAAATATCCCGAATTAAAGTGACGTTGTCACTAATCAGCCTGCCAGGCACACAGTAAGTCTGGTCTACATGAATGAGCTCGCTCATCACCTTTCTCAGTCTTCGGGCCAGAGCTTTTGAGAGAATCTTATAGTCTGTGCAGAGCAGAGAGACCGGCCTCCAGTTCTTTAGGCTCTGGAGGTCCCCCTTTTTCGGCAACAGTGTGATGATGGCCCTCCTGCAGGTCGTGGGTAGGGTCCCCCTTTCCAAGCTATCTTGGAGAACCTCCAGCAGGTCTGGACCAAGCAGGGGCCAGAATTCCTTAAAAAAGTCCACAGAGAGACCATCTATGCCTGGTGATTTTCCATTCTGGAGGCTCATTAGCGCCGTATGCAGCTCAGACAGAGACAGTGGAGCATCCAAGCCGGCAACAAGGTCCTCTGAGAGCACTGGAAGACCATCAAGGAAAACCTGGCCCAGTGACGTGTCCTCCCTCCACTCTGCTCTAAACAATTCACTGTAAAAGCTAGCAGCGTGTTTCCTGATCTCTGCTGCTGTGGAGATTGTTCTCCCGTCATCGCCCAACAAGGAGTGAATGAGCTTTCTCTGTCCATTTTTCCCCTCCAGTCCAAAAAAGTACTGGGAGGGCGAGTCCATCAGAGCTACATCCATGTAGCGTGAGCGGACCAGAGCACCCTGTGCGGTGACCCCTAGCAAGCTAGCCAAGGCTGACCTTTTTGACTTGAGAGCCTCTAAGTGCTCCTGTTTTCCTGTAGAACTGAGCAACTCCTCTAGTTCTACCACCTCAGTCTCCAGAACTTTCAAGGATTGGGTCAAGCTACGAGTGACATTTTGAGTGTACTGTTGGCAGAGTTGTTTTATCTGGGCCTTACCAAAATCCCACCACAATTGGAGAGAACTAAAAGAGGGTTTTTGTTCCCTGTGTGACTTCCATACATCATGAAAAACTCCCTTAAAAAACACATCATTTAAAAGTGTATTATTAAAATGCCAAAAAGCACTCTTACACTTTACATTTTCAATGAAAACAGAACAAATCAGCAGGCAGTGATCAGTGAAACCAACAGGACAGATACAACTATTTTTAAAAACACTCATTTGGTGTTTAAAACCATAGAAACGGTCTAACCTAGCCATAGATAAGAGGTTATCCTTAGCATGGCTCCAGGTGTACTGCCTCTGGTCCCCATGATGTGATCTCCACACATCGGCCAGTTCATGCGCCTTCACTAGTTCCCTCAGCCTATTGGCAGAAGCAGGGTGAGGTTCCTGATGGTTCCTGTCCAGTCTGTGGTTTAATGTACAGTTAAAATCACCCCCCAGAAATAAAAAACTATTTGGATTACAGGATCTAACCGTATCTGATAGCATATTAAAGACCCTGATCCTTTCTGCTCTCTGGGTTGGCACATACACGTTTATAAGAACCAAGTTTACATTTTCAAGCTGTACCTTTAGCAAGAGTACATGTCCTTTCACCACCTCTTCTACCTCATAAGAGACAGGCACACAACCCCGAGAGAAAAGTACAGCCACCCCTCCACTATTATTGGATTTGTGGCTAAAAAAAATGCAGCCATCCCACTCTTTTCTCCACTGGCACTCAATGTCTACAGTGCTGTGAGTCTCCTGGACCATCAGCACGTCAAGTGCCTTTAAATTAAAAAGCTTGTATAAAGAGGCCCTTTTTACATCATCCCTGGCCCCGTTTATATTAAGAGTGCCAATTCTAAGGTGGGGCATTAAAAAGGATAAAAATAAGGTACAGTAAAAAAAACACACACATAGCATAAAAGGGAAGAAACAAACTAAGAGTCAACATGACTGTTAGAAATTTGTGATTTCAGTTTGACAACCAGTTTCTTTAAACGAAAAATTTCCTGATCAGTAAAAGTCTCATTCCCATCATTCGGTTTCATCAGCTTGCGAGCTGATGCCACAAATAACTCCAGATCTGGAAAGTAATTTTCCACTTTCACAGCTCTGCTCCCCTTAGTCACCTGGAGAAATTGTCTAATTTTAGTAAAACAATAGGAGCTTTGCTCCTCCTGCGTCTGCGTCTGCATCAGTTCAGACTCATCTCCACTTTCGTCAGAAGCGCTCTCATTCACTAAATCTAAATTCCCAACCCTACTAGATTTAGCAGAGCTCTGCAAGTTTTCCGCACTTTTCCTTTTTTGTGCAGCTTTAAAAGGATCCTCTTCAACAAAACTACATTCCTGCATTTCTTCATGAAACGCAACGTTTGTCATGCAGTGTTTGCTCTGTGTGTCCGCTACAGCGTCAAACCGCTCCTCCCCCGCCTGCAAAGTCTGTTCATTCACGTTCCTTTGTTTAACTGCACTTTTACTTACACCCTCCACCTGTTTACCCCGGGCGACAGGCTCGTCACAATGATCAGAGCTGCCGCCAGACAGAAATTCCCCACCATCACTGTTTGGGGGGACAACTACCGCGCCCGCCGCGGCCACCCCAGCAGAGGCGGCCGCGGCCGCCCCAGCACAAGCGGACGCGGACGCGGACGCGGACGCGGACGCCCCCGCAGAAGTAGAAGCGGACGCGGCCGCGGACGCGGATGCGGCCGCAGTCGCGGCCACGACCGCCCCAGCAGAAGCGGGCGCCGCAGCGGCATTCGCCGCACCACATGTAGCGCTACCCTCCGGACCACCAGAAACAGCGGCGTCACCTTTCTTACCGCCAGTGCTCTTTGTGTTCGCCTTTTCAGGACATGACCTAATAAGATGGCCTTCTGCGCCACACGCAAAACACTTCATGGTTTCAGATGTTGCAAACACCAAGTAGCTAAAGCCGTCAATCCTGAAATTAAAAGACGCATTCAGTTCAGCAGAGCTGTCTTTCAACACCATGAAACACTGCCTCCTATGACATACAACATGCTTCAGCAGGGGTGATTTACTACCCAGAGAGACCATTCTGATAGGGGACACAACCTGGCCAAAACGGGACAACTCTCTAATCAGCTGATCATTTTTAACGAAAGGAGGAGCGTTTGAGATGGTGATCCTCCTAGACGGATTCGCCAGCGGTAAAACGGGAGTAAAAGTGTCACCTATGACCACTCCCTGTGCCACCACCTGATCAGCTTTCTCAGTCGAATCCAGAAAGATCACAATTGCGCTGTTCATCCTCGATGCTGATTTTATGCTGCCATGCCCAACCACCTGTCCTACAGCGAGGCTGGCCTCCTCCACAGAACAGGGAACTGTCGGGAGGATTCTCACACCATGACGCCGGGTTAAGCGCTCAAACTCCACACCACCATCAATCACCGGCATGATGCCGGCTGGGAAAAACCGGCAGCAGAAGCTACCGTTCCCCAACACACTCACTCCAACACTCACACCCCAGCACACACACACTCAACCCACTATATTAAACACACACACCTCAAACACACAAGATAGAGAAAAAGTTAGAAAATACAAAGTTTAAAGTACTCACTCGACACCACTCCACACCCCTGCTCCCACAAACGCCCACGCATGCGCACGAGAGAGAGAGAGAGAGAGAGAGAGAGAGAGAGAGAGAGAGAGAGAGAGAGAGAGAGAGAGAGAGAGAGAGAGAGAGAGAGAGAGAGAGAGAGAGAGAGAGAGAGAGAGAGAGAGAGAGACTATGTGTGACATCATAAAGACAAATCGTCCTATGATCTCTGTGGTCTATGTGACAAGACACATTTGTCGTCCTATGATGCCTGAGATCATAGTAGGCCGTTCTATGATGTCCCATGAAGCATGACACACAACACAGACAAGCGATTTCTTGCTTTTATAGAGTGATGACAGCATCGCGAGTCCTGATGTTGACCGTATACGACATCATAAAGACATTAAGGACAGCATCATATACGCTGTCAGGCAGGCATCACTGTATATGACATCAAGACATGAAGGCAGGCTTGATGTATATGACATAAAGACGTGAAGGCAGGATTGGTGTAGATGACATCATAAAGACATGAAGGCAAGCTTGATGTGCTATGATGCAGACATCACAGGAACATCATAGGCTGTTCTATGATGTTCCTAGGATCGTCACACACACACACACACACACACACAGATTTCTTGAATTTATAGAGTGATGAGGTTAATTCTCTTCCACAGCATGTGGAACACCATGTGGGGTATAGGGGTGGCGCCTATCTCTGTTTCTGTGACCCTAGGCCACACAGCTACTGTAAGCAGTGAAAGTTAAAGTGGGAGATCAGTCCTCTGGTAGCTCTGTGCATTAACTGGAGTGATGGCTTAGAGGTAGAGCATCCGCTATGCATGGATTTTTATACAGTCTATGGCCATGGGCTGCATTAGTCCTTTTATAGGGGTGCTGCAGCATCCCTAAATTGAAAGTCAGCACCCATAAAAATTGGGGTGAGAAAAGTTGTGATTATAAAATAAAAGCTGAAATAACAACCAAAACATATTCAGTAATTTGTTGTCATGGATCTCCCCGTGCGCTATTATGCAGCGCACAGGGGAGTGAGGAGAAAGGATGGATTTACTGTATGTGAAAGGGTTACACCACAGACAAATTTATTAAAGAAAAGATGAACAGTTCCATAAACATGCAGACTTACAAAAACACAAGCAGGGTACACTTACTGGCAAATACGGAGGAATGTGTTGTGGGCACACCACAGTCTACAGTGGCGAGAACTGCCACGGCGAACCATAACCGAGACAGGCAGGTACGACACAATGATCCAGCAATGGTGGACTGGTAATGAGCTGCTTAAGTACCACCATTGCTAGAAGAGGGAGATTGGGTGCACCTGGGCAAGGAGCGGGAAAGGTAATCAATGGGAAAAGAACCAGCTGACCAACATGAGAGGAGGGGTGTGGTCGGACCGGCAAGCTGTCAGAGAGCGCCCACACAAATGTAGGTCAAAGGAGGCTGCCTCACAGCTGCCGGCCAGAAACAGTGGCTACATGTACGGAAAAGTAACCTAGTTAACATAGCGACTACAAGAAACTCAAAAGATAACACAATACACAAATACACAGATAAACCTGAGCCACAGAAGGTCATGAACCAAGCCTGAAGGACAACCTGGCTCGGTTCATGACATTTGTGGTTTAAACTTTTTAAGAATGAAAACACCCCCTGCCACACAAATGGTATGGTCCGTCCTCTCACACATCACCCTGGGCTCTCCCTCCCTATCCCAACAGCGGGAAAGGTGAGGGCACAGGATGCTGCTGCAGCTCTTCTAGAGATAAATCCGTAACATCTCATAATACTGTGTGACACCACTCTCAGCTTGAATATTCTGCAAAGTTATGAATAGTTTTTGGGTCTGTCTGAATTTACTCAGTAAGAGTATGATGTAAACCTGCAAACGTTTAGGCTTCAAAGTATTTTTTTTTTTTTTTGTTACTTATTTGTACCCGTAGGTAGACTTGGTTTGCAGTCTGGTGACAAGCCACCGGCTGCTGGTCGCTGCGTGCGCGAGCGCCCTAAACCTACATGTTTTTGGTGTGCGGGAGGAAACCGGAGAAATCCCGGAGTAAACCCACGCAACATGGGGAGAACATGCAAACTCCACACAGCTCACTGTTGGTCGGGGGCTGGGATCGAACCCACGATCTCATGATCCCCGCGATCCCCCGGCCGAGGGTAAAACTGTGCTGCCACAGTGCTAAACCACTGCGCCACCGTGCAGCCCCCTTTTTAAGTATGTGAGGTTTTCACCTAAGGTGAGGGTTAGAAAATAGGCTATTAATATGCTATGAACAGCCTATAACAGAAAATACTCTCATTTTTTTATTTTTAATTTATGAGGAAAAACCTCACATTTATCAGAGTAAAGTCTCAAATGAACAAGAAAAAAGCTCTAAATATAGCTCTACACACGAATTATGAGCGAAAAAAAACTGATTTAAGCAGGAAAAAAATCTTTCAAATTTACAAGAAAAAAAATACATTTAAAATAAAACTGCCATAAATTTAGGAGAAAAACCTCAAACTGTCCAGACTAAAGTGACAGCTCAGTAATTTCTTCACTATTTTGGGGTAATTACTCTTATGTATATTTGAGTAATAATATATAAAGATAACCTACTTTTACTTGTGTATAATTTCAGGCAACTTTACCACCTAAATTAGAGATTTTTTTTTAAGTGAAAATGTGGAAATTTTTTATGTGAATTTGGAGAGTTCTCATAAATTACCTACTTTTTTCTTATGATTATTTTTATTCTTTTTTAAATTATAGACTTTTTAAGAAAATTTTGAAACTAATGAAAAAATTTTCGTCATGGATTGACAATTTCTTCTTGAATTTCTGACTTTTGTATCATAAATTAGCATCTTTTTTCTTCCATCTTTGCATTTTTGCCTACAATAATTTTCCCTCCTTTTTTCGTTAATTTTTTTTTTAATTATTGCAAATGAGCTACATTTCTCGTGATTTTCTGACCTTTGTCTCAACAATTTATTATTTTTCTATTTCTTATTTACTAAATCTTTTAAACAACTTCCTATGTTAACATTCTCAATGACTCTCCAATTGTACATGTGAGAATTTTTTTCCTCATAAAATTGCAACTTTTGCCATGAATTTGTAACTTTTATCTTTTAAATTCAAGGTTGTTTTTCCTGTAATTTTGCATTTTTTTCTCTCATGACTTTAGTTCATATTTTAAATAAATAGGCAGCTGTCCCTATAAATTTGTTACATTATTCTAGTAAATTTGAAACTTTTATTGTATATATGTTTGTGATGGGGTTTTTTTGTTTGTTTTTGTTTGTTTGTTTGTTTTTTGTTTTTTTTTCATGTAACTGTGTGGCTTTTTCTAAAGTTTTGCAGCATTGGAAAATTTTGGGACTAAGAAACAGGAATCTAAAGAAAAACAAACAAAAGACAACTCAAATATCATCATATATATTAAATACAAAACAGAGGCAAATGATAAACTCATAACATAATACAAGTACTTTGTCCGGTTGGGGAGGAAGTTTTCTCTCTCCTCTACTGGTAAGATGTAGCCCAGTACAACCTGTCGCATTAAGGGAGGAGGTGTGTCCCCCTTGGGCTGGGCCCAAATGTGTGGCACGCAGGCCCACTGGCGCGTGGACATGCCCTGGTGCCACACAAAACAACCCCCAGCTATGGGCAAATAGCACCACTGCCTTGTGGTCATCACGGGAGTGACAAAGGCTAAGGGAGACAACCCCTACAGAAAATCCGGAGTGGAGCCCCGAAGGCGGTTGGTCTTCGCGTAGCGAGACCTCCCGGCAACTCCTGTAGCCAAGTTGGTACCAACTGTATCGGCTAGTCCCTTCCATTGGACACTACCAACAAGGCCGAGAAGGAGGATCTGTCAACTGGGCATCTCAGTTTCTCCACAACTTCGCCCTGGCCTGTGCCCTGGAGAGGTCACTCCAGTGCCGCCTTCTGCGGCAGCTCAAATACGGGGAGACGCAGTTACTGGTTAAAAGTCCAGAGCAAATTGACGTAAGCTCGGGCGCCTAGGGCTGTCTCCCGACGGTGGGTGGGATCGTCGTGTCCCACTGGCAAGCTACCGCCCGCCTTTAGCTGGGCAGCCCCCAGTCAGTAAGGTGCTGGCCCGTCACAGTCCACTTACTTCAAAGGGTGCTTGAAGTGTAGGCCAAAAGCTGAATCACGGACTGTAATCACTGCACCAGCTAATATCAAGAAACCAAAGCCGCCAGCGCTGAGTCTGGCAACCTGGAACGTCAGAACAATGTGTCCTGGCCTCTCTGACGACCTCCAGCAAATATTGACATTGCAGCACTGCAAGAGACGCGACTCCCGGGCAACGGCAGCTTGAAGGAGAAGAACTATACGTTTTTCTGGCAGGGACAGGAGCCTGACGAGCATCGCCTGTATGGTGTTGGATTCGCTGTTCGAAACTCCCTTCTGTCCTCTATTGAACCGCCGTCTTCAGGCACTCCACGAGTCCTCTCTCTCCATCTCATAACCTCCTCTGGACCAGCTAATATCCTTCGCGCCTATGCTCCGACGCTTTGCTCTTCAACTGAGATGAAAGATGCATTCTACGAGGCGCTCGAAACCAGGATCCAGCAGATCCCTGCCAAGGAGCACCTGTTTCTGCTTGGTGACTTTAACGCACGGATAGGGGCAGATCATGACTCCTGGCCCTGCTGCATTGGCCGCTTCGGCATCGGCAAGCTCAACGAGAACGGTCAACGCCTTCTTGAATTCTGCTCCTTTCATGACCTCTGTCTGACCAACACATTCTTCTCCACCAAGCCCTGTCACCATGTGTCCTGGAGACATCCAAGGTCTCGCCACTGGCATCAGCTGGACTTCGTCATCACCAGGAGATCCCTGCTGAACCGAGTGCTGGTCACGCGCTGTTTCCACAGCGCTGACTGTGACACCGACCATTCCCTGGTTGCCACTAAGGTACGTCTCTGCCTCAGACGTGTCAACCGCTCCAAGCAGAAACCCTGACCCCGCATCAACACAGCTATGATTACAGTACCTGAACTGCGGGAACGCTATGCTAAAGTCATAAATGAAGCCCTGGCGGACTGTCCCACCAACTGTGCTTCTGCAAGGTGGAACCACATCCATGAGGCTGTGTTTGAGACCGCCATAGGTACCTTTGGGAAAAAGGTGGGGAAGAGTGTGGATTGGTTTGAAGCTGGAGCCGCTGAGATGGAACCTGCAATCGCTGCCAAGCGTGCAGCTCTAATTGCCCACAAGAAGGAGCCCTCTGTGCAGACGCTTGCTACACTGCGCGCTGTGAGGAACAATGCACAAAAGATTGCAAGGCGATGTGCCAACGACTACTGGCTTAACCTCTGCCAGGACATTCAGCTTTCTGCAGATCAGGGAAACATGCGCAAAATGTACGAAGGCATGAAGAAGGCTTTCGGTCCCAGTGTCATCAAGACCGCCCCACTTAAATCAGCTGCAGGAGATGTCATCAAGGATCGCGGTAAACAAATGGAGAGATGGGCTGAGCACTACCAAGAGCTCTACTCGAGAGTAACCACCATCTCGAACACGGCCCTTGAGAACACCCCTCTACTGTCAGTCATGGATGAGCTTGACGCTCCACCCACCATCGAGGAGCTCAGCAAGGCGATAGACTCCATCTCAAACAGCAAGGCTCCGGGCAGTGACAACAACCCCCTGAAATTGTCAAAACCGCAAAGGAGAGCTCGCTCTTGAAACACCTCCATGAGCTCCTGCTGCAGTGCTGGGAGGAAGGGGCTGTGCCCCAAGATATGCGTGATGTCAAAATCATCACTCTACAAGAACAAGGGGGAGCGGAGCGATTGTAACAACTATCGCGGTATCTCTCTCCTAAGCATAGTTGGCAAAGCCTTTGCCCGTGTCGTCCTCAACAGACTACAACTACTTGCCGAACGTGTGTATCCAGAGGCGCAGTGTGGATTCAGAGCAACCAGGTCAACCATAGATATGGTCTTCTCTATGAGGCAGCTGCAAGAAAAGTGCCGGGAGCAGAGACAACCCCTCTTTTTGGCCTTTATCGATCTGACCAAGGCTTTTGACTTGGTCAGCAGGGATGGACTGTTTGCCCTCCTCCAACGAATTGGATGTCCCCCCAAGCTTTTGAGCATGATCAAGTCATTCCACCAGGACATGAACGGCGTTGTCCAGTTTGATAGATTATCCCTCAGACCCTTTCCCGATCAAGAACGGTGTGAAGCAGGGTTGTGTTCTGGCTCCTACCCTATTTGGCATCTTTTTCTCCCTGCTTCTGTGCTACGCCTTCCGGGACTCTGAAGACGGTGTCTTTCTCCACACCAGGAGCGACGGAGGCCTCTTCAACATGGCACGCCTCAGATCAAAGACCAAGGTGCGGAGCGTTCTAATCAGGGAGCTGCTCTTTGCTGATGATGCTGGTCTTGTTGCCCCCACCGTGGAAGCGCTCCAGCGTCTCATCAACTGCTTTGCTCGTGCCTGCTCTGAGTTTGGCCTCACCATCAGCCTTAAAAAGACCGAGGTCATGGGCCAGGATGTCAGCAGTGCTCCCAGTATCAACATCGGCGACCACAGACTTGCGGTGGTGGACAAGTTCACCTACCTCGGGTCGATCATCTCCAGCAATCTCTCCCTAGATGCCAAACTGAACGCCCATATCGGCAAGGCATCGACGGTGATGGCCCGTCTGGCGAAGCAAGTCTGGGACAACTCTATGCTAACCACCAACACCAAGATAAGAGTCTACATGGCCTGCGTACTGAGTACTCTCCTATACGGCAGTGAAGCATGGACCCTCTACTCCTGCCAGGAACGCCGGCTGAACACCTTCCACCAACGCTGCCTTCGCAGACTACTGCACATCACTTGGCAGGACCGTGTCTCCAACATCGACGTCCTGGCCAGAGCAGATGTGCCCAGTATGTTTGCCATCCTGACAAAGAGACGCTTGCAATGGCTTGGCCACGTCAACCGAATGGAGGATGGCCGCATCCCCAAAGACTTACTGTATGGGGAGCTGGCTACTGGAACTAGATCAAAGGGATGCCCAACTCTCAGATTCAAGGATGTTTGCAAGCGTGACCTCAAGGCTGGAGGCTTTAACCCCTTCGACCTGGAGTCAGCCGCCTCCGTCCGCTCCAACTGGCGGACCATCACCCAGGATGTCATCCGAACAGCAGAGGAGAGAAGAGACACTCGCTGGGGGGAGAAGAGACTCCGCAGACAGAGGAGACTGTCGAGACCACCACTACACTGAAGAATTTATCTGCAACGGCTGCGGCAGGACCTGCAGATCCCGTATCGGCCTCTACAGCCACACCCGACGGTGCAGCTCCCTGAATGATGACCCAAGGCACAAAACCCCCCCATGATCTTTCGAGATCGATAGAGCCAATGATGAATACAAGTACAGCCATATTCAAGAATAACATAAAGCCGAGATAAGGAAAATACAGAAAATAATCTAAAATGAATTTGAAGCATTAGCACGGCTCTCCACCCATGCTCAGCATCATGACAGAGCCCTCCCTTAAGGGGTGGAAACCAGACACCCCAAGGTAACATCAAAAAAGACAAAAGAACCCCCCCCACACACACACACACACACACACACCCCAACAGGAATACAATAACAACCCAACCCGGGAAGGCAGTGGGGGTAACCAGGCTAGGAGGGACCAAAACAAACACTCATTCATGACCCACAAAACAGAACAGGACAGGTGACAACAGAACTCTAGGACCACCGGGTGAAAAACTTAAGGAAGTTCAGGTGATCTACAGAAGTCCCAAAGCCACCGGATCATACGGTGGAATGAACTGGGTGGCCTCCCAGAGTTCCTAAAACACCTAAGAAAAGGGCGTAGTCTGTCGGGTGGTCTCCCAATATTCCTGAGCCAACAGACCACGGGGCACAACGCGCCCCCTTCTGGAGGTGGTAGTTGAAACCTGTGCCTCCAGCAGACCGCAGGGACTGCAATGTGGATAAGATGGAGCAGTAAAATGGTAAATGGCACTCACTTATATAACGCTTTTATTCTCATCTCTTGATGACCAAAGCGCTTGCTCAGCGCATGCTATCCTGCTATCCACCCATTCACACACACATTCACACACTGATGGTGGCAGGGAGCTGCAAAGTGCTTTGCTGCAGTTGCTGCAGGGAATTGACCCCAGATGATGATTGCTGGCCAACGGCGATGGCGGCTGACCAGCAAAGAAACCAGGTGAAGAGGACAACTGACCAGTGAGGAAACCAGGTGAAGGAGATGACTGATCAGCGGGGAAACCAGACGAAGAAAACAGCTGATCAGTGGAGAAACCAGGCGGCGAAGACGGCTGATCAGCGGCAACCTTAGATGAAGACAGATGACCTTGGGCCACCTCAGGCGAAGACGGATGACCCTCATGACCTCAGACAAAAGCGGAAGACCCTTGGCAACCTCAGGCAAAGGCACAGGACACTCGGCGACCTCAGGCAAAGGCACAGGACACTCGGCGACCTCAGGCAAAGGCACAGGACCCTCGTGACCTCAGGTGAAGGCTGATAACATCGGTAGAACCCAATGCAGCGGACTGATGAACCTCAGTGAGACCAGGCGAAGGGGACCTAAGACCATCAGTGGAACCAGACGATGACTTGGACGGGAAAACAGAGACAGACACCAGGTCAACATCACCGGCAGCAATGGAGGCCGACAAGGAAAACTCAGAAGCAGTTAGCAGCTGCAACTGGTTCTCCTCATCAAGAGTAATGCAAGACCTCTCTAAAACCGATAATGTGAAAACAAAAAAGAGGACTTGCCTTCACTCAAGCTCCACCGCCGTCCAGGACTCCGGCAACTCAGGTTGGGGCGTCTCAAAACCCTCCGTCTGGGAACCCATCCCCGACACGGCCGCCTCAAACGGGGAGGAAGAGATAGATGCCAGAACACAATTACTGGCAGCAGTGGAGCCTGGCAAGGAGAACTCAGGAGCAGAGGGCATCTGCATCTGATTCTCCTCACCACGAGCAAGACAAGATCTCTCTAAAACTAATAAAGTAGAACCAGAAAAGAGCACTTGCCTTGTCTGGAGCTACACCATCGTCCGCGACTCTGCTGCGGCGACCCAAGCAGCAGACATGATGTCGGATGAATCTGGTGGGACCCCAGTCGTGGCGGCTGATGCAGGTGGAATTCCAGGTGTGGTGGCTGATGCTGGTGGGACCCCAGATGAGGCGACTGAAGAAGGTGGAACCCCAGACGTGGTGGCTGATGCTGGGAATTGTCTCACCGATGGTGCCGGATTCTGTGATGCCGAAACCAGGAGACACTCTATTGTCGGCTCAGGCTCCGGGACACAGGGGGTGCTCTTCTCTCATCCAGAACGTGGCTGCGGGGTTGGAACGGGACCCTCAGAAGCAGCAGGCCCCTCCGTCATCCGGCGGCTCCCTCCCAGGACCGGCGTACTCTCAGGGAAAGGGACATGGGAGAAGCAGATGAGGATGAAGAAATGGCTGCAGCAGCAGGTGGTGAGGGCTAAGCCAAGGTGGATAGCTGCTGCTGAGCCCCCCCCCCCCCCCACCGGGAATAAGACAAGGCATTTCATCATCAGATGTTAAAGAATGAAAATGAACTTGCCTTAATTTCCGTGGTCTGGTGGTAACTGCTGCAGAAGGCCTGGATCCATCCTTCTCTGTGGCTGCTGCGGGCGAGGTCACCAATGTGGAGAGTGGAGGAGCCGGCCCTGATGACCTGAGGATGGCCGGATTCTCAGCAGCGAACGGTGATGCTGTGGAGGAGAGGGGAACAGCAGCAGCAGACGAGGAGGAAGGAGCTGACGGGACAGCCAACGAAAGAAAATTATGAGACGATGAGGTTGCTGCTGCAACTCTTGGCAACAGTGAAGGGGGAGCTACTTGTTGTGAGGTGGAGGAATTCCTCTGGTGGGATGCTGTGGAGTGGCTGTGAGGGCCTGGGCACATCTGTTCCAGGGGACGCTCTCTTGTTGGCTCAGGAACTGATGGTGGACGGTGTGGGATGGAGGGAGGTACTGCAGGACGACGTCCCAAAACTGGCAAGTGGCTGAGGACGTCTGTACCAGGGGACGCTTCCTCGTCGGCACAGGTACAGCAGGGAGTGAGCCCGCGGAATGCCATTTGGAGGGTGGAGATGGTGGTCAGGAGCTCTGCCTGGGATAATCCCTCAGACTGGGATGCACCTCCACTATCACTGCCACCCAAAAATGAGAAATCAGGATGGAGCAAACACTTTTTCAGACCACTGTATAAACTCTGTTCTTTCGTATAAATTTCAGACTACTTACACAATGTATTGCATTTATTGTAATATATTTTAAACTTGAAATTCAGCAAGTTTAACAGGTGTAAGATGGGTTTCCCTTTAAAGCATCAAATGTTAAAACATAATTTATGAATGCATTAATAAACTTTCTGCCACTGGTGTTGTCATTCCTTTTTATTTTTTATACAAATCAAAGAACCATGCAATCTGATGATTTTGATTTCACAATAATACAGTAGTTGATCAAGGTAATCATATGCAACACACACTCCTCTTCATGTTGCAAATCTAAGTAAATTATATAATTTTCAACTTGCAAATCAAACTCCTTACAGCAAAAAGCAAATAAACAAAAGTGGGTGTTTACACTGCTAAGCTGTAAGTTCCGTCATCGTTGTCCTCAGCTTCACTGGGGCTCTCATTACTCCAGCTATTCAGACTCCTGAAAATTTTGTTATCAAAATTATTACATATGAAATCAGCAAAATGATCCATTAATTGAGCACAGTGTGTATAATCCAACAAAAAGACAACCAGTTACTGAAAATTTTTTCTTACGCTTCTTCCTCATCCCTGCTGATAGAGTCTTCTTGTTCTGAAACCATTTAAAAGATTATTGAATAAATAAAAGCTATTATTTTTGGCAAATAAACTGGTGTAGAGCAGTATTACTGAAATAACAGTTAAAGTAATTAGACAGGTGCTCGTATCACTATTTTTCATCCTCTTTTTTGATATTAGAACAGAACTTGTTTCCTACATCATAGCAGTTCTATTAAATTCCATTTTTGACATACCCTCATGTGCCTCCTCTCTCTCTGTCTGCCCCTGCTGTTCCTCCACATCTGCATTTGCCTGCTGACCATTTGCACTACAGAAAACACAATCCAAACAATATGCAATCCCTTTAATCACCTCACTGTTTTTAAGTTCAGTGATACAAATTATTCAGTATATTAGAGCAAAAGTTAAAGCACAAGTCTTTACAAAATAAGCTTTGTCTCTGAAAAAACTTAAAATGGAACTCACCTTGAATGGCACAAAAATAAGTTAACTGCTGAAACAGAACAGTGTCATATAATTTATAAAATAATTTGAGATGCCCAAGTTGTACAGAATATGTCAGTATTACAAGTATTAAAGATTTCAAGTATTTATGCAGTTTTGGTTGTGAGTATTAATATGATAGAAAAACAGTGATTTCTACTCATCTGACCTATTTTGTCTGAGAAGTGGCACAGACACAGACTCAGAAGCATCAAACACATTGTGACTCCAAAAAAGACCGTCATCACTGGCAATAAATCCACTAGAAAGACATTCAAGTACAGTAACAGAATGCAGCATTACTCAAAAGAAATGTTACACTTCTGTAGCAAAAGGAAAAAACAAAACAAAACACTTATTTTTCTTACCTGTTAAGCTGCTGTTGACCTGAAGAAATACTGTGTTTCTTCCATCAAGGCTGTATCCCTCTTCATGAATGCATTTTGATGGGAGCACTGTGCAGCTGTAGGCACCCAGATCCCTCATAACTGCACCTCTGATTGTGTACCTGGTCTCCATCTTTGTTATATTAAAAGGTTGCACAAGAATGACGGCCCCATCCTTAATCAGGTAAGACAAGACGAGATGACATTCACCGAGTGTGTTCAGGGTGCCGGAAACTGTACATCTGAATTCAACATCATCTCCCTGGAGAACAGTGGGCAGTCCAACTACTGAAATATCTGCTGGGAAATAATTAGCTGGATTGAAGAGAGAAAAAATGAGTTATAAAATTAATCATACATGTTTTTATGTTAGGAAAAAAATACCTACCTATAATCAGAATCTGAATGAAGTCTCCTGTCTCATAAACAACATTAGACAGACTGTGGTTTTGGTGGGAATAAACACAGCTGTAATTTCCACTGTGTTGAAGACCAACTCTGGGTATCTTGAAGATGCTGTCATGTTGATCTTGTTGCTGTTCCTTTGTCTTAATTCCACGTCCGTTTTTACATAAATAAAGAAAGGTCCGATGATTGACTTTCTTTTGTCCAAATGTGCTGCAGGTAACATGAAGGTCACTGTTCTCGCTAATAGTTTTCTGCAGTGTCAGGATCTTTGTAGGATAAAAATCTGCTGGACAACATGTATGTTGATAAGAGGATCATGATAATATGAACAAATGCATAGCTTTCATTGAGAGAATCTTTTCTTACCTTTGGTTTGGCTAATACCTCGATTGACGAGTGCATCTGAAAGAAAAAGTCATTTAAAATAAATGAAATCATGTTAATCTAAATAAACAAATGGTGTGTGAGGGGTGAAATAGGTCTGCTGTACTCACACAGAAGGAAAATAATTATTCTCATCATTATGGAGAATCAGGTGGCCAGCAAGCATTTCGAAACCTTGTAGATGTATCGCCCACATGCAGTGAGACTTTAAGAGGCTGAAAAGTAATATGCACTGTGACACACTTCCTGCTAATTCTGGGTTAGTTTTTTTTTTTTCCATCTGGTCACTGTGGTTCCAAAATTAAATAGCAGCAGTTCAAAGTGATGTCTACAAGAACATTAAAGTTGTATCAACTATTAGCTTCAATGACTGCTCTTTTCATAGTTTCTGCAAAATATTCTAAAGATTTTTTATTATTACAATTTTTTGCCTTAGAGACTCTGTTTACAAGATTAGCCAGCTGAGTTCTAAGGGAGCCTCAATTCAAATGAGACTCAGTTAAAAGTTTTCCACTGTGTGACAACAATCTGCGCTGCTCATAGACCACACAACACCACTTTGCACAAATAAGTAATATTGTAATTATGATTGAAGGTTGCAACAACACTGTACTCATTCAACTGTGAAACATACTGTGAATATATATATACAGTCATGTGAAAAAATTAGGACACTTGTAAAAGCCTCTGTGTGTTTTTTTATAACATATTTGGACATATGGATATTTTGATATCAATGTTAAAAATACTGGGAGATTCATGTAATACAACTAAACAATTAAAATGAATTAAAAGACTTTTCAAATTTTCTGTAAAATGTAATTCTAAACAAATAGTGAGGAATAAATTAGGACACCCCCTATCTTTTTAGGACACTCCCACATTCATTCCCACTTACAATGGCAAAAATAAAGGTTAAAAAATGCAAATAAAAAAAAAAGTTAGACATAGATATGTGAACATTTCTTAATAAAGAACTGAATATTTAATGGGGTGTCCTAATTTTTTCACATGACTATACGTATATACAGTGGGGTGAAAAAGTATTTGACCCCTTCCTGATTTCTCAACTTTTTGTGTTTATCACACTTAAATGTTTCAGATCATCAAACAAATTTAAATAAGAGACAAAGATAACACAAGCAAACACAAAATGCAGTTTTTAAATGAAGGTGTATTTTTTTTTTAAGGGAAAAAAATTCCAAACCTACATGGCCCTGTGTGAAAAAGTGATTGCCCCCTAAATCTAATAACTGGTTGGGCCACCCTTAGCAGCAACAGCTGCAATCAAGCATTTGCAATAACTGACAGTGAGTCTTTTGCAGTGCTGTGGAGGAATTCTGGTCCACTTATCTTTGCAGAATTGTTGTAATTCAGCCACATTGGAGGGTTTTCGAGCATGAACCACCTTTTTAAGGTCATGCCACAGCATCTCAATCGGATTCAGGTCAGGACTTTGACTAGGCCACTCCAAAGTCTTCATTTTGTTTTTCTTAAGCCCTTCAGAAGTGGACTTGCTGGTGTTTTGGATCATTGTCCTGCTGCAGAACCCAAGTCTCTTTCTTATGGTGGAGTCATGAACGCTGACCTTAACTGAGGCAAGTGAGGCCTGCAGTTCTTTTGATGTTGTTGTGGGGTCTTTTGTGACTTCTTGGATGAGTCGTCAATGCGCTCCTGGGATAATTTTGGTCAGCCAGCCACTCCTGGGAAGGTTCACCACTGTTCCATGTTTTCACCATTTGTGGATAAAGGCTCTCACTGTGGTTCGCTGGAGTCCCAAAGCTTTAGAAATGGCTTTATAACCTTTTCCAGACTGATAGATCTCAAATACTTTTGTTTATTTGTTCTTGAATGTCTTTGAATCACAGCATGATGTTTAGCTTTTGAGGCTCTTTTGGTCTACTTCACTTTGTTAGGCAGGCCCTATTTAAGTGATTTCTTGATTGAGAACTGGTGTGGCAGTAATTAGGCCGGGTGTGGCAGAGAAATTGAACTCAGCTTTCCAAAGATGTGATAAACCACAGTTAATTTATGTTTTAACGGGGGGGGGGGGGAATCATTTTTTCACACAGTGCCATGTAGGTTTGGATTTTTTTTGCCCTTAATAATGAACACCTTCATTAAAAAACTGCATTTTGTGTTTACTTGTGTTATCTTTGTCTAATATTTAAATTTGTTTGATGATCTGAAACAGGGGTGTCCAACCATGTGCCATGGAGAGCCAAGACCCTGCAGGTTTTACCTCCAACCAGTGTCTTCAACAGCAGATTTCTGTGAACTTCTTCCCACTGATTGCTGATAAGTGAAAACACCTGCTGAAGAGACTGGGTAGAAGAGAAAACCTGCAGGGTCTTGGCTCTCCATGGCACCTGGTTGGACACCCCTGATCTGAAACATTTAAGTGTGACAAACATACAAAAAAATGAGAAATCAGTTAGGGGGCAAACACTTTTTCACACCACCGTATACAGTTCCTCTTTCTCTTACAGAAATTTTTCATTGGGTTGAATTGTAATATCTGAATGAGTGTGTCTTTTCATTTGTAAAAAGCCAAAAAGAAGTGAGTTCATTTATAAAATAGCAAAACCAACATTTACTGTATTTCACATCTAGTTTATCATAAGTACTTTCTTTAAGGTTGCCCTTAATAGCTGCTGTTCACACTTGCTGTAAAAAAATCTTGCAGTTGTATGAGTGCTCCTACATTTAACATGCATGGTTATCACTTAAGCACTTGTGCATTTTCTCTTGCCTATTTACCATAATACTTTCATTTCAGGTGACAGAATTAGTTCTTCAGTTACAAAACTGCCCTCATGTCTAGACAAACTTGTGGTTTTCCTGTAAGATGGTCCAATAATAAACCTGCTCACTGTGAACTTGTGTGAATTTTCACAACAGATTGTAAATAAGCTGTAGACCGCTCGTTTTCACAGTCATATTTTATTGCTGTTGCAAAACATTTAGCTTTCACTCTGCACGATTCATTTTGAGAACAGATAATTGTTTTCTATCATTTTTTAATAGTTTTATCAGGCTTTCTCTTCTTGCCACACATCAAACTGAAAAACACAAATGATACAAAAGTTATCACTGTAACAGACACCAGAAAAAACAGAAGTACATCAACAGAGTAGTAGGAATACCAGGGTAGTTTGTAGGACTCAGTTCTCAAGTGAGCAGCACCTTTGTGTCTCATGACAAACTCTATCCAGAAGATGGCAGTATCCAGTGGCTTCATTGGCTGATCTCTGTGCAGCCTGGAGAGTCTCTGCATGTTCATCCTGTAGGAAGGCTCATTCAGGACTTCTTGTACTGCTTTGAAAAAGTTGTCATCCTTGTCAGTTGTAGCTAATGTTAAAATCTTAGCTGCTCCTCTTTCCTTTAGGCGTAACAGATTGTCATATTGATCAAAAAACACAGGTATACCCAAAACTGGAACTCCGTGATAAATGGCTTCTTGGACTCCGTTTGTTCCTCCATGTGCCACAAATAGTTTAACCCTAGGGTGTCCCAAAAGGTCATTCTGCGGCATCCAATTCACTAATAAAGTATTGTTACCCAGTGTGGCTGGTCTGTCACCTCTATAATTCCAGATGACCTTCTGAGGTATTTTAGCAAAAGTTGCGGCGATTACATTTGTGATATCAGCAGGAAGTTCACTCACAAAAGTCCCCAGAGACATGATGATGACCCCGTGCTCTCCAGAGCTTTGCACAAACTCCTCCAGGTGTTCAGGAAGTGGTTTGGAAGGCTGGCACTGAAAGCCTCCTATATAGATAATATTAGGCATAGTGGAGCGTGGAAACTCAAACACAAAGTCCACCCTCATGAGCCACAGGTCAGCTCCTTGCAATAAGTCTTTATAACGGACTTTTGGGCCAAAGAATTTATCACAGACAGCTTGATACTGGGGTCGGATTAGAAACATGTCCTGAAACTGCCAAATGATGTAGAAAATGTGATTTTTAACTCTCTCCATGAAAGTCATCTTGTCTGACAGTCGTGATCCAGTCATTGGGATGTAGGATAATGGAGATGGGGCTATCTCCAAGTGTCCCTCCCCACTAGTCACCCATCGTACATTATAAACTAGAGGAACTTTAAGCGCATAAGACAACAGTATCCCTGCGCCCCATGCTGGATCAGTGAGCACCATATTGTGACGTTTGCAGGGTTCACACAAAGACAATGGAGCAGATGGCTGTGATCAACCTGATTTATTTTTCACACACCCCAACCCCCAACCTGCCTCTGTGCTACAGAGTGGAGGGGAGGTCATTCTCACAGACCCCTGTTTCAATCATGGTTACACACACAGATACATCTTGCCCTAATCCTGCTAAACACTGCTGGGTCATCATAATGCAGTTATAATGACACAGCAGTATAACTCAGAAATAACACATTTAACACACACATAACGTTTTCATCTGGCAAAGCATGCTGGGAAATTCACTTAACATGGCCCCAACGTTACACTGCCCCCCCCCCCCCCCGGACTGGTTTCTGTCCCCAGAAAAATTAAAGTCCAATTTAAAAGTCCAATACAAACTCATCCAGATGTCGGGGCGGTCTTCGGCGCCGGCGGCCAACACGTACAGGCCCCCTAGTGTCCATCTGGGTCTCGGTCGGGGTATCGGGCCGGGATGGAAGCTCCGGTTCGTCCACCAGCGGTGCAGATGGCCGATACGGGGCGAGACGGTCACGATGAAGGACCACAACCCGGTCCCTTTTTCTAAGCCTCACCCTGTACACCACATCTGACAGTCTCTCCAGGACCACGCATGGCCCCGACCACTGGCTCGCCAGCTTCGGTGATCGTCCTCTCTTCCTCTCAGGGCAGAAAACCCAGACTCGATCTCCCGGTGCAAAGTCCCTCCCCTGACAGCGGGAGTCGTACGCTCGCTTCTGCTGACCCCCTGCCGCTGCCAGGGCCTCTCGAGCCAGCTCGTGCACCGTGTGGAGACGTTCTTTCAAACAAAAAAAATAATCCAATCCGGGTCTTCCCTCCACCTCCGGCTCAGGGGGGCAACCGAATACCAAATCCACCGGTGTGCGCAGCTCGCGTCCAAACATGAGCGCCGCAGGGGTGCACCGGGTAGATTCCTGAGCTGCCGTCCGGTACGCCCACAAAACAAAAGGCAGGTGCAGGTCCCAGTCTCGCTGTCGCTGGTCCACTAGGATAGCGAGCTGGGTGGTGAGGGTCCGGTTGAATCGTTCGACCAGGCCGTCGCTCTGTGGATGCAGTGGGGTGGTCCGGGTCTTCCGGATGCCCAGCCGTTTGCAGACCTCTCCGAAGACCTCCGCCTCGAAGTTCCGACCCTGATCGCTGTGCAGCTCCTCCGGTGCGCCAAACCGACAGAACATTTCATCCACCAGCTTTGATGCCGTCGTAGCGGCGCTCTGATCCGGGACCGCGTACGCCTCTGGCCACTTAGTGAAATAATCCATCGCAACCAGCACGTAGCGGTTCCCCCGGTCCGTGGTCGGGAAAGGGCCCAGGATGTCCACTCCCACTCGCTCCATCGGTGCTCCCACCCGGTACTGCTGCAGGGGAGCGTGGGATCGCTGAGTTGGTCCCTTCTGAGCTGTGCATGTGTCGCAGCGATGAACGTGGAGCTCCACGTCCTGATGACAACCGGGCCAGTAGTACCGGGCCCGAAGGCGCTGCAGCGTCTTTGTCACTCCGAAGTGGCCCGCTCCTACCGCCCCATGAACCAGCTGGAGTACTTTGGGCCGGAGTCGACGAGGAACTAGCAGTTGCCAGACATGCCGCTGCCCAGCTGGAGTGTGCCACTGTCGATACACCACGCCCTCGTAGCAGCAGAGGTTGGCCCACTGGGAGTGCAGGGCCTTAGTCTCTGGGTCCAGCGGTGACACAACCTCCCAGGCGGGCCGCTGTCCTGCGTCCAGCCACTGCCGAACCCGCGAAATGACCGGGTCTCTGTCCTGCTCGCTCTGCAGCTGCTGCGTGCCAAGAACTTCTGTGACGTCATCGCTGGGGAGAACTGCCTGATCATCTGAGGAGGGGCTGTGCGTCGCTGCGTTATTCCTGCTCGCAGCGGCTCGGAGAGCGGCAGCCCGTGGGGCGGTTTGGTCCCGATCTTCAGCCCGTTGGCAGTGACGACACTCCTCTGTCGCGCAGGGGCGCCGAGACAGCGCGTCAGCGTTGGCATGGAGGCGGCCTGCCCGATGCACAATCTGGAAATTATAATCCTGCAGTGCCTCCAGCCACCTCGCCAACTGTCCATCCGGTTCTTTGAAATTTAACAACCAGGTCAGGGAAGCATGGTCCGTCCTGAGCTGGAACCTCCCACCGTACACATACGGGCGGAAGTGTCGCAGTCCTTGAATGACAGCCAGCAGCTCTCTGCGAGTCACACAGTAATTTCTCTCGGCTCTGCTGAGAGTGCGGCTGAAGTAAGCGACTGCCTGCTCTCCATGCTCTCCCTCCTGGGATAGCACCGCCCCGATGCCCTGGTTGCTGGCGTCCGTGTCCACGATGAAAGGGCAGTTCGGGTCGGGATACTGCAGGATGGGGGCTCTGATGAGCGCTGCGCGAAGCTGGGAGAAAGCAGCAGCACAGCTGTCACTCCACTGGAACGTGCGTCCTTTCTGCGTCAGCTGATGCAGCGGGCTGGCGATGGTGGCGAAGTCTTTCACAAACCTCCTATAATAGGAGGCCAATCCAAGAAAACTCCTCAGTTCTCCAACGTTCCGCGGCACTGGCCAGTCTCTCACTGTTGCCACTTTTTCCGGGTCGGTGGCGACCCCCGCTGCGCTGACGATGTGGCCCAAAAAGGTGGTCTCCCGCCGGAACAGGTGGCATTTCTTAGGGTGTAACCGTAGCCCCGCCTGTTGGATGGCTCCCAGCACCTCTCGGAGATTTGACAGGGCGCTGTCAAAATCAGCTGCATGCACCAGCAGGTCATCCAGGTAAACAACGCAGCGACTCCGGGGCACGTGAGCCAGCACTCGCTCCATCAAGCGCTCAAAGGTGGCCGGAGCGTTGCAGAGTCCAAACGGCATCACTTTAAACTGGTACAGTCCCTGCCCGATGGAGAAGGCTGTTTTCTGGCGGGCCTCGGGTGACAGCTCTACCTGCCAATAGCCGCTGCGTAGATCCAGCGAGCTGAACCAGCTGGAGCCGGCGATGTGGTCCAGTGCGTCATCGATACGGGGCAGGGGGTAGGAATCTTTCCTGGTGGCGTCGTTCAGGCGTCGGTAATCCACACAGAACCGCCACGACCCGTCCTTCTTGACCAGCACCACCGGCGCCGCCCAGGGGCTGCTGGAGGGCTCAATGACATCTGCCTCCAGCATTTCTCGCACTTTTTGTTCCGCCGCTGCCCGCCTTGAAAAGGGCAGCCGGCGTGGGTGGAGTCGAATCGGCCTGGCCTCACCGGTGTCGATCTCGTGCTGCACCAATCCGGTCCGGCCGCATTCCTCATCCTTCGCGGCGAAAACACCCATAAAACAGTCCAATAGCTCCCGCAGCTGGCGTCCCTGTTCCGGGTCCAGCCCGCTGCAGCTCCGCTGAAATAATTCCTCCACCGCCTGCTGCGTCTCTGCTGACACGTTGACCCCTCCCCTTGCTGTCCTTGTGTGCGTTCGTGCTCCCTCTGTCCGCGCTGGTGATGTCATCATGTCCAGTCCTCGCGGTGGCCTGCCTGGTCCGGTTTGTCTTGGCGATCCCTCGATCGCGCAGGCCCCCGTGTTCCTTCCCTGGGTTCTGCTGTGGAGCGTGATGGTCCGGTTTCCCAGCTGGAGGGACGGTCCCGCGGTGTCGATCTTGGCGTTCCAGGCTGTGAGCAGGTCTAGTCCAATAATACAGGGGTCTTGGATGTCAGCCAGCCAGAACGGGTGTCTTATGTTCTGACCGGCCACCCCCACCACCAAAACTCTCCGCCCCCCCAGTCTGGCGCGCTCACCAGTAGCCGTGGTGACGCAGCGCTTGGTGGGTTCCCACCCCCATGGGGCCGTCTTGTTTGTGCCCGGCAGCACACCGGGTCGAACCAGGGAGATTGTAGAGCCGGTGTCAATCAGGGCCCGGATCGACGTCTTCCCCAAGCTGCACTGTAGATAGATCCCTGGAGAGTGTCCAATTCGGCCCACCCGTGGTGCCGGCTCCTCGGGGGAAACATCTGCGGGAGGCGGCCTGTTCCCGTTCACGCCACCTCGCTCTAGTTTAACGCCGGCGAGGGGCGTTCTTCTCCGGGGACGTGCCGCCGTGGTCTGCCGTAATTCCTCCTCTTCCTCCTCGCTCTCCATCGTGGCCTGGAAGGTTCTCTGTCTGTGCGTTGGCGCTTCAACTGTGTGATTCATCAGTGGCTCCACCCGCTCTGCTTCTGCCACTGCAGTCTCCCAGTCGCTCGCGGCGTGGATCCGTACGTGGCTCTGGAGCTGGGCCGGGCGGAGACCTTGGATGAAGCTCCGGAGGGCGAGCTTCTCTACCGCCTCCGGTGCGAAATCCGGGTAGCTGCGCCGGGTTAGCAGCCGTATGTCTGCAGCATAGGTTCCTAGGCTTTCCTGGTTGCTTCTACGGCGGCGGGTCAGCTGTTCCTGGGCGTGCTCAGCGTCCACCATTCTCCCAAATCGTCTCTGGAGCGCCCCTTGTAGCGCTGGCCAGCTGTAGCGCTCCTCAGGCAGGAGATCAGAAAGCGTGCAGAGAGCTCTCCCTTCCAAGGCCAGCGCGACTTGCACGGCGGTTTCCTCTGGTGACCAGCCGTTCAGCGCAGCGGCCAGCTCGACCTGGGTCAGGTAGTCATCCAACGTGGCCTCGCCGTTGAAGCGGGGAATCTTGGCCCGCTGCCTAACAGATGGGATGGCCGCCTCTTGATCGATCGTCACTCTCGATCGCTGTGGGATCGCCAGCCCGTCCTGTCCTGAAAAGGGCGGAATGCGGGGCTGGTTTGCTCTGCTCTGCCTGCTCTGTCTTGAAAAAGACAGAAGGCGGGGTGCGCTGGCCCTGTCAGGTCCGCCGCCGCTTTGTTCGTCCCGGCTCCTGGCTCCCGGGGGTGGTGTCTCGGTCCCATCGTCCATCATCAGCTGAGCAATGAACTGCTCCAGCTGCTGGATCTCCATTCTGATCCTGGCATCCATCTGCTCCATCCCACTTCTGACACCAGTGTGACGTTTGCAGGGTTCACACAAAGACAATGGAGCAGATGGCTGTGATCAACCTGATTTATTTTTCACACACCCCAACCCCCAACCTGCCTCTGTGCTACAGAGTGGAGGGGAGGTCATTCTCACAGACCCCTGTTTCAATCATGGTTACACACACAGATACATCTTGCCCTAATCCTGCTAAACACTGCTGGGTCATCATAATGCAGTTATAATGACACAGCAGTATAACTCAGAAATAACACATTTAACACACACATAACGTTTTCATCTGGCAAAGCATGCTGGGAAATTCACTTAACATGGCCCCAACGTTACACTATCATACCTGCGTGCCTGTAACTTGGCCATCATTTCTTTATCTTCAAACATGGTAGTAGCCATGTTGCACATCATTCCATGGATATCAAACATTGCAGTAAACATTTCAAGCTGCAGTCTCATAAAGCTAGTAATCATGCTCTTTCCCCTTTCAGTGTTAACTACCTTTCTAATGATGGGGTTAACAAAATCCTGATTAAAGGTCTCAGAGACAGGGACTGTCACGGTCTTGTAGTGCAGAGAGTCATCTTTGATGTACCAGCTTTTGTTGGTCCTCACCACATCAACAGAGTGTCCTCGAGAGTGGAGAGCTTTGATCATGATGTCCATGTTCACCCAGTGGCTTCCCTCTAAAGGAACAATCAAAATCGTGCCTCCTTTTCCCACTCTCCATGTCAAGAACACTGAGAACAGAATTAAAAGAAATGCTGTTGAATTTCCTCTGGGAGTCATATTTAACCTGAGGAAAAAAATAAAATACATGTAAAATAAGAAAATTCAGTGTTGGCATGCAGTCTTTTCTTTGATTAAGACAAATTTAATTACATTAAATTATGCACAAGACTGATTTGTAACCTCCAGTCTTGAAGTATATCCTCACCTGGATGCATAAACTTGTTCATTGCATGTTGGAGTGAGAAATGTTCTTGGTACGAATGAATAAATTTCTTCACTAATTCCAAGAGGGCTTACATAAGTGGATTATGGGCAAGCCGTTTTTCTTCAAGAATGGAGTACAGTGTGGCCCCTTTGTTGCTGTGTCATATGATCTTGTGTGAAAACTGAGTCTAGGCTTTCTTGTTGCTGAATTATATGTAACATGAGGGTTATGGGTAACCGTGCAACCTGGCATGGGTTGCCAGATTGCAGGGTGCTCTGCTCACCCCCAGCTGCTACACGATCACACACACACACACACACACTCACACACATACACTTATCACAATAAAGATAATTGTGTCTACTTTTGAGTCCGAGTCTGCTCTCTGGGTCAGATAACCATGTCACCCGTAATGTAATCCATTTATTAAATTATCTTGCTGTGTGCAAGATGATTTAAGTATGCATTTAAAAGTAATGTGAAAGTTATGTTTCCAAGTAACTAATTATGTACTTTAATCATGCAGTAGTTGGTAAAGTAACTCAATTACTTTTGAAAAGAAGGAACTAGTAACTGTAATTAATTACTATTTTTTAGTAACTTGCCTAACACCAAACATGAGTAATGGAGGGGAAAAGAATCACCCAAGAACAAATAATAGGGTTTAAGAGGGGCTCTAAAAGTAAAACCTCATTAACCGGCAGCACTGTATTCATGATTACTATAACGTAATCACTTTAAAGATGCACTCAGGTGGCTATAAATCCCCTATAAAAAACAAATCTACATTGTCTAAAATGGTATGTTATGCCCTTTTTTCTAGAAACAAAGCCTTTCATTGTCTTACAGTTTTGTGTTAAAATCTTTTCACCCCCCTCCCCACCCCTCAAATGTCAGAATCAGTGACTAAGACCAGCCCACGTACCACAAGGCTAATTGTTGCTAGTGCTACATTAAACAGCATAAATCCTGTGATAAATAGACTTACCAGTTGAAGGACATGCCCAATTGTATGCACAGTGGCCAAGGATAATGACTGAAACTGTATCGGTCCTTGAAAGCAGTTTAATGGTAATACCCATCTTAATTTGGGTCAGGCTTTCAAAGTAGCTACCCAAAAATGCTAAATGGCCAGAGGATAACTTCATTTAGACCAGAGAGTCCTGACTGGCTTTTCACTACTGACATACCAGCTGCTGTATACATCACCAAAAATGTTCCATCTAAACTCGCCTTTTTTCAGGAGGCGGGGCTTAAATGAAACTTTAAAGAAAAAAAAAAAGACACATGAGACATTTGGGTTTCATTCATGATATGTCTTGTAAGTCATTAAAAGAAAACATGTCAACAAGGAAAAAAACTTGATTTTTGACAGTGTCACTTTAACTACACTGCAACTAAAATATTTGGTAATGTCCCTGAATTTCCACTAGGGGTAGCTCTTTGACAAGAGTATTTTTACCCCGAAGCTGTACATATAAATATGTATAACTGGCAGCTTTTAAGTCTTGAGTTTGGTGAAGTCACTACAGACTGTAAAAATACAGTTTGTGTGTTGAAGTCTTTAATAATTTTAGGGAATTTTGCATTTTTTTTTTTTGGATAGTTATAATGAAGAGAGATGCAAGAAATAGTACAAACCCCAAGTGAAGTTGGGACATGTAAACCGTCAACAGAAACAGAATACAATAATGTGCAAATCTTTTTCAACCTATATTCAATTCAATACGGTGCAAAGACAAGATTTTTAATGTTCAAACTGATAAACTTTATAGTTTTGGGGTTTTTTTAAATATTCATTTTGAATTTGATGCCTGCAATGCATCCACCCCCCCCCCCCCCCCACACACACACACACACAAAAAAAGAAAAAACTTGCACAGGGGCATGTTTACCACTGTTACATCAGCTTTTCTTTTACCAAGACTCAATAAGCGTTCAGGAACTGTAGGTGGAATTCTTTCCCATTCTTGTTTGATGTACGACTTCAGCTGCTCAACAGTCTGGGGTCTCCATTGTTGTTTTTTGCAGATATTGCGTGCCACACATTTTCAAAGTTAGACAGATCTGGACTGCAGACAGGCCAGTCTAGTACCCGCACTCTTTTACTACAAAGTCATGGTGTTGTAACAAGTGCAGAATGTGGCTTGGCATTGTCTTGCAGAAATAAGCAGAGACGTGCCATGGATGGATGGATATTATGTACCTGGCAAGTTAATTCATGAAGTCAATGACTTTAGTACATCAGCAGCCTTCAGACAAACTAAACATGCCAACATTTGGATTTCAAAATAAGGGAGGTTATTCCCACTGTCTTGGTGGTGAGGAGAATTCTAAAAACTATAACTATATAGAAATATTTTAACAGAAGTAACTGCATCTTTGGTCATTTAAGTTAATTTATTTCATTAAATATAATTTTATTAATATTTTTTTCTTTGAAATCAGAGTTAAATTATTGTTCTGTTCTGGTTCTGCAAACTTATGGTCAAAAGCATAAATTGTATAAGGGAAAAAGTCAAAATTTTATCACAGTCTGTTTCAAATTTATTAAAAAACGGTAATTTTATTTAAAATATAAACAAAAATTAGCCATAAAAAAATCCACAAATTTATAATAAAATCTCAAATGTACAAAAAAAGTCAATTTTACAAGAGGAAACTACAAATTGGAGGAAAATGGTTTCAAATTTAAATAAATTTACAGAGAAAAGTAGAAAACTATAAGAAAAAACTTGAGTAATGACTTCACTCTTGAAGGTTTGAGGTTTTTCTCCAAAATTTATAAGTGGGTGCTTTTGGCATCCTTTACTCTACTAGAAATTTTTGGCTGACTGTTATCTGTGAGTAATGGAATGTGTAGTTATAAAAAGAGGTTCCCACTCACACATGTGGTGATTTAAAACAAAACAAACCACATTGATGGATCTGCAATGTTTGTTAATGTAATCAAGCTTTTCTTGGGGGGGGGTGCACTGAAGTGTTTGACAGTTCATCTTTTATTCAGCTAAATGCACTTTATGATGTGCCAAGGTCAGTTATGACCAGGATGTAGTATATTTTAGTTCAAAAGGGAAACAAATGTTAATGCTACTAACAGCTATTATGCAGCGCACGGGGGAGTGAGGAGAAAGGATGGATTTATGTGCAAGGGTTACACCACAGATAAATTTGTTAAAGAAAAGATGAACAGTTCCAAAAACGTGCAGACTTACAAAAACACAAGCAGGGTACACTTACTGGCAAATACGGAGGGATGTGTTGTGGGCACACCACAGTGTACAGTGGCAAGAACTGCTACGGCGAACCATAACCGAGACAGGCACGTATGACAATACAATGATCCAGCAATGGTGGACTGTTAATGAGCTGCTTAAGTACCACCATTGCTGGAAGAGGGAGATTGGGTGCACCTGGGCGAGAAGCGGGAAAGGTAATCAACGGGAAAGGAACCAGCTGACCAACATGAGAGGAGGGGTGTGGTCGGACCAGCAAGCTGTCAGAGAGCGCCCACACAAATGTAGATCAAAGGAGGCTGCCTCACAGCTGCCGGCCAGAAACAGTGGCTACATGTACGGAAAAGTAACCTAGTGAACATAGAAACTACAAGAAACTCAAAAGATAACACAATACACAAATACACAGATAAACCTGAGCCACAGAAGGTCATGAACCAAGCCCAAAGGACAACCCGGCTCGGTTCATGACATTTGTGGTTTAAACTTTTTAAGAATGAAAACACCCCCTGCCACACAAATGGTATGGTCCGTCCTCTCACACATCACCCTGGGCTCTCCCTCCCTATCCCAACAGCGGGAAAGGTGAGGGCACAGGATGCTGCTGCAGCTCTTCTAGAGATAAATCCGTAACATCTCATAATACTGTGTGACACCACTCTCAGCTTGAATATTCTGCAAAGTTATGAATAGTTTTTGGGTCTGTCTGAATTTACTCAGTAAGAGTATGATGTAAACCTGCAAACGTTTAGACTTCAAAGTATGTGAGGTTTTCACCTAAGGTGAGGGTTAGAAAATAGGCTATTAATATGCTATGAACAGCCTATAACAGAAAATACTCTCATTTTTTTTTTATTTTTAATTTATGAGGAAAAACCTCACATTTATCAGAGTAAAGTCTCAAATGAACAAGAAAAAAGCCCTAAATATAGCTCTACACACGAATTATGATGAAAAAAAAGTTGATTTAAGCGGGAAAAAATCTTTCAAATTTACAAGAAAAAAGAAATATATTTAAAATAAAACTGCCATAAATTTAGGAGAAAAACCTCAAACTGTCCAGACTAAAGTGACAGCTCAGTAACTTCTTCACTATTTTGGGGTAATTACTCTTATGTATATTTGAGTAATAATATATAAAGATAACCTACTTTTACTTGTGTATAATTTCAGGCAACTTTACCACCTAAATTAGAGATTTTTTTTAATTGAAAATGAGGAAATGTTTTATGTGAATTTGGAGAGTTCTCATAAGTTACCTACTTTTTTCTTATGATTATTTTTATTCTTTTTTAAATTATAGACTTTTTAAGAAAATTTTGAAACTTCATGAAAAAATTTTCCTCATGGATTGACAATTTTTTCTTGAATTTCTGACTTTTGTATCATAAACTAGCATCTTTTTTCTTCCATCTTTGCATTTTTGCCTACAATAATTTTCCCTCCTTTTTTCGTTAATTTTTTTTTTAATTATTGCAAATGAGCTACATTTCTCGTGATTTTCTGACCTTTGTCTCAACAATTTATTATTTTTCTATTTCTTATTTACTAAATCTTTTAAACAACTTCCTATGTTAACATTCTCAATGACTCTCTAATTGTACATGTGAGAATTTTTTTCCTCATAAAATTGCAACTGTTGCCATGAATTTGTAACTTTTACCTTTTAAATTCAAGGTTGTTTTTCCTGTAATTTTGCATTTTTTTCTCTCATAACTTTAGTACATATTTTAAATAAATGGGCAGTTGTCCCTATAAATTTGTTACATTATTCTAGTAAATTTGAAGCTTTTATTGTATATATGTTTGTGATGGTTTTTTTGTTTGTTTGTTTGTTTGTTTTGTTTTTTCATGTAACTGTGTGGCTTTTTCTAAAGTTTTGCAGCATTGGAAAATTTTGGGACTAAGAAACAGGAATGCTAAAGAAAAACAGAAACAAAAGACAACTCAAATATCATCATATATATTAAATACAAAACAGAGGCAAATGATAAACGTATAATACAAGCACAGCCATATTCAAGAATAACATAAAGCCGAGAAAAGGAAAATACAGAAAATAATCTAAAATGAATTTGAAGCATGAGCACAGCTCTCCACCCATTCTCAGCATCATGACAGAGCCCTCTCTCAAGGGGTGGACTCCAGACACCCCAAGGTAACATCAAAAAAGACAAAAGAACCCCCCCCCCCACACACACACACACACACACCAACAGGAATACAATAACAACCCAACCCGGGAAGGCAGTGGGGGTAACCAGGCTAGGAGGGACCAAAACAAACACTCGTTCATGACCCACAAAACAGAACAGGACAGGTGACAACGGAACTCTAGGACCACCTGGTGAAAAACTAAGGGAGTTCAGGTGATCTACAGAAGTCCCAAAGCCACCGGATCATACGGTGGAATGAATCGGGTGGCCTCCCAGAGTTCCTAAAACACCTAAGCAAAGGGCGTAGTCTGTCGGGTGGTCTCCCAATATTCCTGAGCCAACAGGCCGCGGGGCACAACGCGCCCCCTCCTGGAGGTGGTAGTTGAAACCTGTGCCTCCAGCGGACCGCAGGGACTGCAGTGTGGATAAGATGGAGCAGTAAAATGGTAAATGGTAAATGGCACTCACTTATATAACGCTTTTATTCTCATCTCTTGACGACCAAAGCGCTTTACAGATCCTGCTATCCACCCATTCACACACACATTCACACACTGATGGTGGCAGGGAGCTGCAAAGCACTTTGCTGCAGTAGCTGCAGGGAGTTGACCCCAGATGATAATTGCTGGCCAACGGCGATGGCGGCTGACCAGCAAAGAAACCAGGTGATGAGAACAACTGACCAGTGAGGAAACCAGGCGAAGGAGATGACTGACAGATGACCTTGGGTGACCTCAGGCGAGGATGGATGACCCTCATGACCTCAGGCAAAAGCGGAGGACCCTTGGTGACCTCAGGCAAAGGCAGAGGACACTCGGCGACCTCAGGCGAAGGCGGAGGACCCTCATGACCTCAGGTGAAGACAGAGGACCCTCAGCAACCTCAGGCAAAGGCTGATAACCATCAGCGGAACCCAACGCAGCGGACTGATGAACCTCAGCGAGACCAGGCGAAGGGGACCTAAGACCATCAGTGGAACCAGACGATGACTTGGACGGGAAAACAGAGACAGACACCAGGTCAACATCACCGGCAGCAATGGAGTCCGACAAGGAAAACTCAGAAGCAGTTAGCAGCTGCAACTGGTTTTCCTCATCAAGAATAATGCAAGACCTTTCTAAAACCGATAATGTGAAAACAAAAAAGAGGACTTGCCTTCACTCAAGCTCCACCACCATCCAGGACTCCGGCAACTCAGGTTGGGGTGTCTCGAAACCCTCCGTCTGGGAACCCATCCCCGACATGGCTGCCTCAAATGGGGAAGAAGAGATACACGCCAGAACACAATTACTGGCAGCAGTGGAGCCCGGCAAGGAGGACTGAGGAGCAGAGGGCATCTGCATCTGATTCTCCCCACCATAAGCAAGACAAAATCTCTCTAAAACTAATAAAGTAGAACCAGAAAACAGCACTTGCCTTGTCTCGAGCTCCACCATCGTCCAGGACTCCGGCGACTCTGCTGCGGCGACCCAAGCAGCAGGCATGATGTCGGATGAATCTGGTGGGACCCCAGTCGTGGCGGCTGACGCAGGTGGAATTCCAGGTGTGGTGGCTGATGCTGGTGGGACCCCAGATGAGGCGACTGAAGAATGTGGAACCCCAGACGTGGTGGCTGACGCTGGGGATTGTCTCACCGATGGTGCCGGATCCTGTGATGCCGAAACCAGGAGACACTCTATTGTCGGCTCAGGCTCCGGGACACAGGGGGTGCTCTTCTCTCATCCAGAATGTGGCTGCGGGGTTGGAACGGGACCCTCTGAAGCCGCAGGCGTCATCCGGCGGCTCCCTCCCAGGACCGGCGTACTCTCAGGGAAAGGGACATGGGAGAAGCAGATGAGGATGAAGAAATGGCTGCAGCAGCAGGTGGTGAGGGCTCAGCCAAGGTGGATAGCTGCTGCTGAGTCCCCCCCCCCACAGGGAATTAGACAAGGCATTTCATCATCAGATGTTAAAGAATGAAAATGAACTTGCCTTAATTTCCATGGTGTGGTGGTAACTGCTGCAGAAGGCCTGGATCCATCCTTCTTTGTGGCTGCTGCGGGCGAGGGCACCAATGTGGAGAGTGGAGGAGCCGGCCCTGCAGACCTGAGGATGGCCGGATTCTCAGCAGCGAACGGTGATGCTGTGGAGGAGAGGGGAACAGCAGCAGCAGACGAGGAGGAGGAAGGAGCTGACGGGACAGCCGACGAAAGAAAATTATGAGACGATGAGGAGGTTGCTGCTGCAACTCTCGGCAACAGTGAAGGGGGAGCTACTGGTTGTGAGGTGGAGGAATTCCTCTGGCGGGATGCTGCGGAGTGGCTGTGAGGGGCTGGGCACGTCTGTTCCAAGGGATGCTCTCTTGTTGGCTCAGGAACCGATGGTGGACGGCGTGGGACGGAGGGAGGTACTGCAGGACGACATCCCAAAACTGGCAAGTGGCAAGAGGCTGAGGACGTCTGTACCAGGGGACGCTTCCTCGTCGGCACAGGTACAGCAGGGAGTGAGCCCGCAGAATGCCATTTGGAGGGTGGAGATGGTCGTCAGGAGCTCTGCTCTGCCTGGGATAATTCCTCAGACCGGGATGCACCTCCACTATCACTGCCACCCAAAAATGAGAAATCAGGATGGGGCAAACACTTTTTCACACCACTGTATAAACTCTGTTCTTTCGTATAAATTTCAGACTACTTACACAATGTATTGCATTTATTGTAATATATTTTAAACTTGAAATTCAGCAAGTTTAAAAGGTGTAAGATGGGTTTCCCTTTAAAGCATCAAATGTTAAAACATAATTTATGAATGTATTAATAAACTTTCTGCCACTGGTGTTGTCATTCCTTTTTATTTTTATTTTTTATACAAATCAAAGAACAATGCAATCTGATGATTTTGATTTCACAATAATACAGTAGTTGATCAAGGTAATCATATGCAACACACTCTCCTCTTCATATTGCAAATCTAAGTAAATTATATAATTTTCAACTTGCAAATCAAACTCCTTACAGCAAAAAGCAAATAAACAAAAGTGGGTGTTTACATTGCTAAGCTGTAAGTTCCGTCATCGTTGTCCTCAGCTTCACTGGGGCTCTCATTACTCCAGCTATTCAGATTCCTGAAAATTTTGTTATCAAAATTATTACATATGAAATCAGCAAAATGATCCATTAATTGAGCACAGTTTGTATAATCAACAAAAAGACAACCAATTAACACTGAAAATTTTTTCTTACGCTTCTTCCTCATCCCTGCTGATAGAGTCTTCTTGTTCTGAAACCATTTTCGGCAACGATAAACTGGTGTAGAGCAGTATTACTGAAATAACAGTTAAAGTAATTAGACAGGTGCTCGTATCACTATTTTTCATCCTCTTTTTTGATTACACTAGAACAGAACTTGTTTCCTACATCATAGCAGTTCTATTAAATTCCATTTTTGACATACCCTCATGTGCCTCCTCTCTCTCCGTCTGCCCCTGCTGTTCCTCCACATCTATTCAATTCAATTCAACTTTATTTATATAGCGCCATTTCACAACAACAGTCATCTCATAGCACTATCAACTGTAGGGGGGACCCCCACAGTTGCAGAAAGACCCCAGCAATCTGCATTTGCCTGCTGACCATTTGCACTACAGAAAACACAATCCAAACAATATGCAACCCCTTTAATCACCTCACTGTTTTTAAGTTCAGTGATACAAATTATTCAGTATATTAGAGCAAAAGTTAAAGCACAAGTCTTTACAAAATAAGCTTTGTCTCTGAAAAAACTTAAAATGGAACTCACCTTGAATGGCACAAAAGTAAGTTAACTGCTGAAACAGAACAGTGTCATATAATTTATAAAATAATTTGAGATGCCCAAGTTGTACAGAATATGTCAGTATTACAAGTATTAAAGATTTCAAGTATTTATGCAGTTTTGGTTGTGAGTATTAATATGATAGAAAAACAGTGATTTCTACTCATCTGACCTATTTTGTCTGAGAAGTGGCACAGACACAGACTCAGAAGCATCAAACACATTGTGACTCCAAAAAAGACCCTCATCACTGGCAATAAATCCACTAGAAAGACATTCAAGTACAGTAACAGAATGCAGCATTACTCAAAAGAAATGTTACACTTCTGTAGCAAAAGGAAAAAACAAAACAAAACACTTATTTTTCTTACCTGTTAAGCTGCTGTTGACCTGAAGAAATACTGTGTTTCTTCCATCAAGGCTGTATCCCTCTTCATGAATGCATTTTGATGGGAGCACTGTGCAGCTGTAGGCACCCAGATCCCTCATAACTGCACCTCTGATTGTGTACCTGGTCTCCATCTTTGTTATATTAAAAGGTTGCACAAGAATGACGGCCCCATCCTTAATCAGGTAAGACAAGACGAGATGACATTCACCGAGTGTGTTCAGGGTGCCGGAAACTGTACATCTGAATTCAACATTATCTCCCTGGAGAACAGTGGGCAGTCCAACTACTGAAATATCTGCTGGGAAATAATTAGCTGGATTGAAGAGAGAAAAAATGAGTTATAAAATTAATCATATGTAGCGGTTTAATTCAACCCCCACAACACACAGACAGAACACAGAGACAGTCAGCTCGCACTCCTGGGTTTTTTCCGCTGCATGCTGCGTTTACAGCCGTGAAGTTAAAGTGTTCATGCATCTTGTCCTTACTGTGCTTCTTCTGAGCATCTTACATATGTAGATGTGCTTTGATGTAAATCCCCACAAACAGACTGGTCAAACACAGCGCTCGGCTAGAGCAAATAACAGAACAGTGAAATGTGTATTAATGTCTACAGGCAGCCCCGTTTCGTCTGGCTCACCTCTGTAACGCTAATGTTGCCTTTCATGCAAATGTCTCATGCCTGTCCTGTTATCTCTTTGATCAGACCAACTGCTGTGAATGCTTTGATGTATTGTTGTAGTTGGGTGTATATATACTGCATTGTAACCATGCTCTCATGCTCTCTCAATCTGACTTCAACCTCTGCTGCAGGACACAGACTTTGTGTCCTCCTCTCCTTCTCTGAGAGCCGTGGGCTCGCTCTCGGCGCGCTTGCACGGCGCCGGGAGCGGAGCCTGTGACGGCGGTATGATAATAAAACTCTACTTAAAACCTCCAACAACGCCGCATTATATCATGCCGCCGCACTGGTGACCCCCTGAACACGCACACGTTTTGTGCGAAGCAACCTTCTGAGCTGGACAGCTGCACTGGTGACCCGTTCTTCAGGATGAGATTTGCACATCTGAGATCTGCTCATCCACGCTGGACCGGCCGCGCTCGCAGCTCCTTCACACGAGAGCGCGGGCACCTCGTCCCTTCTCCACGACGGCGTCCTCCATGGCCGGCGGAGAACGCAACGCGTGGACCTGAACGCACCACGCCCGAGCCTGAGGAACAAAGATCGTCTATTCCCGCTCACCGCTCCAACGCATCTGCACGAGCCTGAGGGACAAAAGATCGTCTATTTCCTCTCACCGCTCCAACGCTCCATGGCCAATCTACAGCCACAGCTCAACCTGGATTTTTATCGGCGCCGTCTGCGCCGATCTCCACCAAGTTTCTGCACCCTGGTTCTCCTCTCCAGCGGCCCACCCAAGCATGGAACCCCCGCGCGCGCACTGGGGAGTTACGAGGACGACGCATCATGCATGGGACAATAAAGGCTACAAGAGACCGCCATCGTCCTCCGCCGCTGCACATGCCCGAGAAAAACGGCCGATCGCCACCCTCGGAACCTTCAGGGTTGCCCGTTCACCTGAAGCAAGCACGCAGCTCGCCACTGGATTTTTTAATGGTCTCAGCCACGGCACAAAGGGATTTCAGCCGTCAGCTGTTCCCGGGGGGCTTTGGGGTTGCTCCAGCACCTAAAGCCAACACGCCAGTCCCTCTGCTTTTGTTTATTTTTTTCTTACAGCCGCTCCTGCTTTTCTTCATGGCCACGAGAGGAGCCAGAGACTAATTTTTCTTCTTCTGATCTCTGCATGTTCAGACGGGACATCGTGGAGCAGCAAACACTTTTGGCGCGACTCGGAACGATTTTCCCGTGCCCGGTCAGCATGTACTACCCCCCCCCCCCCCTCCTGCACAGAGCTTTTCCTTGCTCGCTGCCCAGACTGCAACATCGAGGTCACGGTCCCCTACCGTTCCCTCTGGGGGGGGAGCAGTGTAGCGGTTTAATTCAACCCCCACAACACACAGACAGAACACAGAGACAGTCAGCTCGCACTCCTGGGTTTTTTCCGCTGCATGCTGCGTTTACAGCCGTGAAGTTAAAGTGTTCATGCATCTTGTCCTTACTGTGCTTCTTCTGAGCATCTTACATATGTAGATGTGCTTTGATGTAAATCCCCACAAACAGACTGGTCAAACACAGCGCTCGGCTAGAGCAAATAACAGAACAGTGAAATGTGTATTAATGTCTACAGGCAGCCCCGTTTTGTCTGGCTCACCTCTGTAATGCTAATGTTGCCTTTCATGCAAATGTCTCATGCCTGTCCTGTTATCTCTTTGATCAGACCAACTGCTGTGAATGCTTTGATGTATTGTTGTAGTTGGGTGTATATACTATACTGCATTGTAACCATGCTCTCATGCTCTCTCAATCTGACTTCAACCTCTGCTGCAGGACACAGACTTTGTGTCCTCCTCTCCTTCTCTGAGAGCTGTGGGCTCGCTCTCGGCGCGCTTGCATGGCGCCAGGAGCGGAGCCTGTGACGGCGGTATGATAATAAAACTCTACTTAAAACCTCCAACAACGCCGCTTTATATCATGCCGCCGCACATACATGTTTTTATGTAAGGAAAAAAATACCTACCTATAATCAGAATCTGAATGAAGTCTCCTGTCTCATAAACAACATTAGACAGACTGTGGTTTTGGTGGGAATAAACACAGCTGTAATTTCCACTGTGTTGAAGACCAACTCTGGGTATCTTGAAGATGCTGTCATGTTGATTTTGTTGCTGTTCCTTTGTCTTAATTCCACGTCCGTTTTTACATAAATAAAGAAAGGTCCGATGATTGACTTTCTTTTTTCCAAATGTGCTGCAGGTAACATGAAGGTCACTGTTCTCGCTTGTAGTTTTCTGCAGTGTCAGGATCTTTGTAGGATAAAAATCTGCTGGACAACATGTATGTTGATAAGAGGATCATGATAATATGAACAAATGCATAGCTTTCATTGAGAGAATCTTTTCTTACCTTTGGTTTGGCTAATACCTCGATTGACGAGTGCATCTGAAAGAAAAAGTCATTTAAAATAAATGAAATCATGTTAATCTAAATAAACAAATGGTGTGTGAGGGGTGAAATAGGTCTGCTGTACTCACACAGAAGGAAAATAATTATTCTCATCACTATGGAGAATCAGGTGGCTAGCAAGCATTTCAAAACCTTGTAGATGTATCGCCCACATGCAGTGAGACTTTAAGAGGCTGAAAAGTAATATGCACTGTGACACAATTCCTGCTAATTCTGGGTTAGTTTTTTTTTTTCCATCTGGTCACTGTGGTTCCAAAATTAAATAGCAGCAGTTCAAAGTGATGTCTACAAGAACATTAAAGTTGTATCAACCATTAGCTTCAATGACTGCTCTTTTCATAGTTTCTGCAAAATATTCTAAAGATTTTTTATTATTACAATTTTTTGCCTTAGAGACTCTGTTTACAAGATTAGCCAGCTGAGTTCTAAGGGAGCCTCAATTCAAATGAGACTCAGTTAAAAGTTTTCCACTGTGTGACAACAATCTGCGCTGCTCATAGACCACACAACACCACTTTGCACAAATAAGTAATATTGTAATTATGATTGAAGGTTGCAACAACACTGTACTCATTCAACTGTGAAACATACTGTGAATATACAGTATATATACAGTCATGTGAAAAAATTAGGACACTTGTATAAGCCTCTGTGTGTTTTTTTATAACATATTTGGACATATGGATATTTTGATATCAATGTTAAAAATACTGGGAGATTCATGTGATACAACTAAACAATTAAAATGAATTAAAAGACTTTTTTCAAATTTTCTGTAAAATGTAATTCTAAACAAATAGTGAGGAATAAATTAGGACACCCCCTATCTTTTTAGGACACCCCCACATTCATTCCCACTTACAATGGCAAAAATAAAGGTTAAAAAATGCAAATAAAAACAAAAACAAAGTTAGACATAGATACGTGAACATTTCTTAATAAAGAACTGAATATTTAATGGGGTGTCCTAATTTTTTCACATGACTGTATACATATATACAGTGGGGTGAAAAAGTATTTGACCCCTTCCTGATTTCTCAACTTTTTGTATGTTTGTCACACTTAAATGTTTCAGATCATCAAACAAATTTAAATAAGAGACAAAGATAAAACAAGCAAACACAAAATGCAGTTTTTAAATGAAGGTGCTTCTCCAGAGAACCAGAATCTGGAGAAGGTCCACAGTCCGACCCACTCCCGGATGGCACGCCAGCTTGGAGGCATGACCCCACTCAATCACTTGACCCCGAATGGAGCGTGGGACAAACAAGCGGCCCGGGGGACACCCCCCCCCCCCCCCCCGGATCTGGCTCCGTCTTCAGCGCTCTTCGGACTTTCTTACAAATACCCCAGGACAGGGCGCCCACAACACAGGAGGGCAGTAGGATGGGTGCTTCCTGGTCTTCGGTGGATGGTGCATCGAACTGCCGCGAGAGGGCGTCCGGCTTACCGTTCTTGCTCCCCGGCCGATAGGTGATGGTAAAGTTGAATCGGCCGAAGAAGAGGGACCAACGAGCCTGGCGTGCGTTCAGACGCTTCGCCATCCTGAGGTACTCCAGGTTGCAGTGGTCAGTCCATACGACGAATGGCTGAGCAGCCCCCTCCAGCCAGTGTCTCCATTCCTCCAAGGCGAGTTTCACCGCCAACAACTCCCTGTCTCCTATGCTGTAATTCCTCTCCGCCGGTGACAGGCGATGAGAGAAGTAGGCGCATGGTCGGATCTTGCCGTCCTCTGGGGAATGTTGGGAGAGCACCGCCCCCACCCCCGAATCCGAAGCGTCCACCTCCACCAAGCACTGTAGATTCGGGTCCACCTGGGTCAGTACACGGGCTGAAGCAAACTCCTCCTTAAGTTTTCCAAACGCCCTGGCCGCCTCCTCACTCCAGCAAAACGGGGTCTTTGGGGAGGTGAGCGCAGTCAAAGGGCGAGCAATATTCCCGAAATTGGGCACAAACCGACGATAGAAGTTAGTGAAGCCCAGGAACCCCCGAAGCTGCTTCCTGGAGGTCGGTGCGGGCCAATCCACTACCGCCTTGATCTTGGCCGGGTCGGGGAGCACCTGATTCCGAGCAATGATGAACCCAAGGAAGGAGGTCTGGTCAGTGTGAAACTCACATTTCTCTGCTTTGACGAACAATTGATTCTCCAGGAGGCGCTGCAATACTCTCCAAACGTGCACCTGGTGCTCTTCCAATGTGCGAGAGAAGATCAGTATGTCATCTAGGTACACGAACACAAACGAGTTAAGGAAGTCCTGAAGAACATAATTTATTAACCGCTGGAAGACGGCCGGAGCGTTGGTTAACCCAAATGGCATTACCAGGTACTCAAAATGTCCGCTTGGGGTCCGGAAAGCCGTCTTCCACTCGTCACCTTCTCTGATGCGCACCAGGTGATAGGCATTCCTGAGATCCAGCTTGGTAAACCAGGACGCCCCCTGGAGGGAATCAAAGGCGGTGTTCATCAAAGGCAGAGTATACTTGTCCTTGATCGTGATCTCGTTAAGTCCCCGGAAGTCGATGCAGGGGCATAATGAGCCATCCTTCTTCCCAACAAAGAAGAAACCGGCACCCACGGCCGAGGACGACGGGCGGATGATACCAGAGGCCAAGGATTCTTTGATGTAGGTGTCCATGGCCTCGTGCTCCGGGGCTGATAGGCTGTACAGGCGGCTAGCAGGAAGAGGGGCCCCAGCCTTCAGATTTATAGCACAGTCGTACGGTCGATGGGGGGGTAGAGACAATGCCCGTGACTTGCTGAATACTAACCCCAGGTCATGGTAAACCTCCGGTACCTTGGACAGATCCAGGGGTGACGTCGAGGGTGGAGGCACCTTGACTGATGGGGCACACGCTGCAGATTGGAGGCAGGCACTTAGACAGAATGTACTCCATGCTGTAATACTCCCAGCTTGCCAGTCGATGGTGGGATTGTGAAGCCGAAGCCAGGGGTATCCCAGGATGACGGGCGAGGATGAGACGGGCAGGATCAGAAACCTAATCTCCTCCCTGTGATTGCCTGAGACGATCACGGAAACTGGGGCCGTCTGATAGGCAACGGTGGTCAGTGACGCCTTGGACAGGGTGATGAGATTAACAGGGGGATCCAGAGACTGACAGCTGAGGCCCATCCGGGTTGCCAGGTCTCTGGAAACAAAGTTCTGTTCAGCTCCTGAGTCTACTAAAGTCAGCGTGGAATGCTCTGTATGTTTGTGAATTAATCTGATGGGTATGCGAAAACTAGTGAGGGGTTCTTCTAAGTTCTTGTCCGTGAATCCCCCTACTGCGATCCACGGACCTTCCCTTTTAACCGACTAGGACATTCGAACACCCCATGAGACTCCTTTCCACAATAGAAACAAAGGCCAAGATCCCTGCGGCGCTGTCTCTCAGCCGCTGACACTTTTGATTGACCTGTTACCATAGCCTCTTGATCTGGAAGTTCCTCTGACGCGGGTAGAGCGAGCAGAGGAGAGCTAGTGGAACGAGGGCGGGTTTTAACCGAACGGGAAGTAGACCGCCGTTCGGCCGCTCGCTCCCTTAACCTACTATCTAGGATTATAGCAAGGGCAATTAGTTCTCCCAAATTATCCGGTTTGTCCTGTGCCGCTAACTCGTCCTTTAATTCGGCGTTGAGACTGCGAAGGAAGATGCCGCAAAGCGACGGCTCTCCCCACCCAATCTCAGTGGCCAGGACCCGGAAATCAATAGCATAATCAGCAGCTGATCTAGTACCCTGCAGCAGACTCAACAGCCGTTCAGTCAACACCGCACCCCTATCTGAATGGTCAAACACAGCCATAAACTCCGCCACGAACTGCTGGTAAGTTAACACAGGATAACTTGGTTTAGCCATAACTGTACATGCCCAGTCTAAGGCTCTACCTCCCAACAAGTTGATGATATATCCAATCTTACTTGAATCAATGGCGAAGTCTCCCGGGACGCGGAGGAAAACTGATTCACATTGTAAAATGAACCCACGAGCTTCCCCAAGTTTTCCGCTAAACCGGGCAGGAGTTGGCACAGGGGTGAGGCGAGATGTAGGTAATATGTTAGCTTGACCTGGCGCTAAGCCTGCAGGGGTTGAAGCACTAGCGACCGGGGGAAACATCTGGTGTCCTTCCAGACGATCCAGCCGGCTGTTAATTTGAGTCAATTGGTTGAGAATAACTGTCTGTTGGTGTGAGATCATATCTACCCGAGCGCTAAGGGTGTTTAATATGCGCGACAGTGTACTGTCCGCTGGGTCAACGTGACGGAGTCGTACTGACATGTTTCAGGACCCAGGAGACAGACACTGACACGAGCAGATATGGACAATTATTCTTTATTGGATAGTGAGGGAGTGTAGTGCGTGTGTGAGTGCAATCATAGATGTCTGGTCACTGGAGCTGAGCAGTTCGGATGGCGACCTGGCAACCCTGGAACACACAAGCAGAAACAATTACAGCTGTCCAGCGATAGCGGGTAATTGCAGATGGTGGAGCTTACTTGGATGTGCCACAGGTTGTGTTCTGCTGGCTCCTAGCGTCCGTGTGACGTGGTGGTGATTGTGCCCGTAGCTGAGGAGGTGAGGAGGAACTCCGTGATGGTGGTGGTGATGCCCCGTTAGCTGGGGGAGCTAGTCCGCCACCAGGGAGGTCCACCTGTGCACAGGGGTAAAGGCAAGGGGTTGAAAAGCACAGAGATCTCTTACGTGACCGATCTTGACGTGACGTTCTTGGTAAAGCTTGAGGACGTGGTCCAGGCTCATTCCCAGACAAAGACGACAGACAACTCCGTGCCGGGCCGTCAGTCACACTGGCTTTTAAAAGCCGCTGATTAGCACCTGCTGGTCTGTGCACAGCTGGAGATGATGAAACAGATGACGGCCCAGCAGCCGTCATGACAAGGACTTTGACTAGGCCACTCCAAAGTCTTCATTTTGTTTTTCTTAAGCCCTTCAGAGGTGGACTTGCTGGTGTTTTGGATCATTGTCCTACTGCAGAACCCAAGTCTCTTTCTTATGGTGGAGTCATGAACACTGACCTTAACTGAGGCAAGTGAGGCCTGCAGTTCTTTTGATGTTGTTGTGGGGTCTTTTGTGACTTCTTGGATGAGTCGTCAATGCGCTCTTGGGATAATTTTGGTCAGCCAGCCACTCCTGGGAAGGTTCACCACTGTTCCATGTTTTCACCATTTGTGGATAAAGGCTCTCACTGTGGTTCGCTGGAGCCCCAAAGCTTTAGAAATGGCTTTATAACCTTTTCCAGACTGATTGATCTCAAATACTTTTGTTTCTTATTTGTTCTTGAATGTCTTTGAATCACAGCATGATGTTTAGCTTTTGAGGCTCTTTTGGTCTACTTCACTTTGTTAGGCAGGCCCTATTTAAGTGATTTCTTGATTGAGAACTGGTGTGGCAGTAATTAGGCCGGGTGTGGCAGAGAAATTGAACTCAGCTTTCCAAAGATGTGATAAACCACAGTTAATTTATGTTTTAACGGGGGGGGGGGGGAATCATTTTTTCACACAGTGCCATGTAGGTTTGGATTTTTTTTGCCCTTAATAATGAACACCTTCATTTAAAAACTGCATTTTGTGTTTACTTGTGTTATCTTTGTCTAATATTTAAATTTGTTTGATGATCTGAAACATTTAAGTGTGACAAACATACAAAAAAGTGAGAAATCAGTTAGGGGGCAAACACTTTTTCACACCACTGTATACAGTTCCTCTTTCTCTTACAGAAATTTTTCATTGGGTTGAATTGTAATATCTGAATGAGTGTGTCTTTTCATTTGTAAAAAGCCAAAAAGAAGTGAGTTCATTTATAAAATAGCAAAACCAACATTTACTGTATTTCACATCTAGTATATCATAAGTACTTTCTTTAAGGTTGCCCTTAATAGTTGCTGTTCACACTTGCTGTAAAAAAAATCTTGCAGTTGTTGTATGAGTGCTCCTACATTTAACATGCATGGTTATCACTTAAGCACTTGTGCATTTTCTCTTGCCTATTTACCATAATACTTTCATTTCAGGTGACAGAATTAGTTCTTCAGTTACAAAACTGCCCTCATGTCTAGACTACAAACAAACTTTTCCTGTAAGATGGTCCAATAATAAACCTGCTCACTGTGAACTTGTGTGAATTTTCACAACAGATTGTAAATAAGCTGTAGACCGCTCGTTTTCACAGTCATATCTTATTGCTGTTGCAAAACATTTAGCTTTCACTCTGCACGATTCATTTTGAGAACAGATAATTGTTTTCTATCATTTTTTAATAGTTTTATCAGGCTTTCTCTTCTTGCCACACATCAAACTGAAAAACACAAATGATACAAAAGTTATCACTGTAACAGACACCAGAAAAAACAGAAGTACATCAACAGAGTAGTAGGAATACCAGGGTAGTTTGTAGGACTCAGTTCTCAAGTGAGCAGCACCTTTGTGTCTCATGACAAACTCTATCCAGAAGATGGCAGTATCCAGTGGCTTCATTGGCTGATCTCTGTGCAGCCTGGAGAGTCTCTGCATGTTCATCCTGTAGGAAGGCTCATTCAGGACTTCTTGTACTGCTTTGAAAAAGTTGTCATCCTTGTCAGTTGTAGCTAATGTTAAAATCTTAGCTGCTCCTCTTTCCTTTAGGCGTAACAGATTGTCATATTGATCAAAAAACACAGGTATACCCAAAACTGGAACTCCGTGATAAATGGCTTCTTGGACTCCGTTTGTTCCTCCATGTGCCACAAATAGTTTAACCCTAGGGTGTCCCAAAAGGTCATTCTGCGGCATCCAATTCACTAATAAAGTATTGTTACCCAGTGTGGCTGGTCTGTCACCTCTATAATTCCAGATGACCTTCTGAGGTATTTTAGCAAAAGTTGCGGCGATTACATTTGTGATATCAGCAGGAAGTTCACTCACAAAAGTCCCCAGAAACATGATGATGACCCCGTGCTCTCCAGAGCTTTGCACAAACTCCTCCAGGTGTTCAGGAAGTGGTTTGGAAGGCTGGCACTGAAAGCATCCTATATAGATAATATTAGGCATAGTGGGGCGTGGAAACTCAAACACAAAGTCCACCCTCTGACATAACGTTCGGCTCAGGAGACGCACACACACAGGCTCAGAGTAGTTCAAACTGTTTATTAACAACAGGGATGTATGGGTGTGTGTCAGCGGAATGTAAATGTATTGGTGGTGGCGTCTGCTTCAGGCACAGAGGCAGGAGACCGTTCAGCCGGCAACCCTATGGGAGAGAACAGACACAGGGTGACGGGCACACACCAATACAGGAGGAGAATAGGCGAGGGAGAGAAGCTTACTTGTATTTGACTGATGGCAGGCACTTCAAGGACGGAACCCCGGGAGACAGTCACCTGCAGGACTCAGTGCAGCAGCGAGGAAGGACGAGGGACGGAGTTGTCCGCCGCCGAGGAATCCACCTGTGCACAGGGGAGCAGACTGGAAAAGGCAAGGTAAGGAATCTTCTTACCGCGTGACGCTGAAGAAAGAGTTGATGCTTCGCATGGAAGGGCGATGAAGTCTACGGCTTCAGGCCGAAGCTTAAGGCGAGGCGGCTTTTATCCCTCGCCGCTGATGATTAGCAGGTGTGTGAGCAGGTGGTGCCGTTGATGAGCGGCACGGTGTGACAGTACTCCCCCCTCTAGCAGCGCCTCCTGGCGATGGCTTATCCGGGTGCGCTCGGTGGAAGTCCGCGATGAGCGATGGGTCCAACACAAACGACGGGGGCACCCACTGTCGATGCTCGGGCCCATAGCCCTCCCAGTCCACCAAGTATTGCAACCCACGACCCCGGCGCCGGGAGTCCAGGATGGAGGAGACGGACCAGGCCGGATGGCCACCAATCATCCGGGGCGCGGGTTGCGCTGCAGGAGGAGGGCAAAGGGGGTCGGTGACTGCCAGCTTCACCTTCGACATGTGGAAAGTGGGATGAATGCGGAGGGAGGGGGGAATAGCCACGCGCACAGCCACCGGGTTGATGATCCGGGTGATGGGATAGGGACCCATGAAGCGCTGTGCCAGCTTTCTCCTCTCGCCTTTTAAAGTGACGTCCTGGGTGGAGACGTAAACAAGTTGCCCAACTCTGTACGCCAGGGCAGGTCTTCTACGCCGGTCCGCCACAGTCCTGTTGCGCTCCGCTGTGCGTAAGAGCGCATTGCGCGCGGCAGTCCAGGTGGAGCGGAACTGCCTGAGATGGGCCCTAACTGACGGGACAGTTACCTCACTCTCCTGCTCCGGAAACAGCGGGGGGTCGTAACCCAGGGACGCTTTGAAGGGGGACATCCCTGTAGCAGCAGAGCGAGTGGTGTTGTGGGCATATTCAACCCAGGCAAGATGGTTGCTCCAGGACGTGGGTTTGGATCTGGACACACAGCGGAGCGCAGCCTCCAGCTCCTGGTTGGTCCTCTCACACTGCCCGTTGGATTGGGGGTGATGGCCGGAGGAGAGGCTCACCTTGGCTCCGATGGCGTTGCAGAAAGACCTCCAAACCTCAGATGAAAACTGGGGGCCCCGGTCCGAGACCACGTCCACCGGAATCCCGTGCAGCCTGACCACGTGTTGGACGAGGAGGTCCGCCGTCTCCAGGGCAGTAGGGAGGCCTCGCAGGGGGACGAAGTGCACGGCCTTGGAGAAGCAGTCCACGATGGTCAGGATGGTGTCATAGGAGTTGGAGGCAGGGAGACCGGTGACGAAATCCAACGCGACGTGCGACCAGGGCCTGCCAGGGACGGGCAGGGGCTGGAGCAGACCCGCTGGAGGGGCATTTCCCGACTTGCAGGTGGCACAGATTGGGCAAGCCCGGGCGTAGCGGGCTGCATCCCTCCGCAGGCCTGGCCACCAAAAGGACCGTTGGAGGAGATCTATCATCCGGGAGGTGCCAGGATGACAGGTGAGCTTGGAGGTGTGTAGCCAGTGGATGACCTCTCCTCGGACCGCGGATGGCACGAACAGCCTCCCCTCCGGTCCGCCGCCAGGATCAGGTTCCACCTCCTGTGCCTTCCGGATCTTGCTCTTGATGTCCCACGAGATGGCTCCCACGACGCACGACCTGGGCAGGATGGAGTGGGACGTCTCCTCCGACTCCACGGGAGTGAACTGCCTGGAGAGGGCGTCAGGCAGGCCGTTCTTAGAGCCAGGCCTGAAGGTGATTGAAAATTGGAACCTGGCGAAGAACAAAGACCAACGCGCCTGGCGGGCGTTCAGGCGCTTGGCAGATCGTAGATATTCTAAGTTCTTGTGGTCCGTGAGGACCACAAACGGCAGGTTCGCCCCCTCCAGCCAGTGACGCCACTCCTGCAGGGCGAGTTTGATGGCCAGGAGCTCTCTGTCCCCCACATCGTAGTTCCTCTCCGCCGGGGACAAGCGCCGGGAGAAGAAGGCGCAGGGCCGTTTGGCGCCATCGTCCGGCGATCGCTGGGACAGCACTGCCCCCACTCCCGTGTCCGAGGCGTCTACCTCTACGATGCACTGCAGCGCGGGGTCGACCTGGCGAAGGACCCGGGAGGAGGAGAATTCCGCCTTCAGCGCCTCAAAGGCGGCAGCGACCTCTTCGGTCCACCGGAACGGGACCTTCGGGGACGTGAGGTGGGTCAGTGGTCCAACGATGGTACTGAAGTTGGGGACAAAGCGGAGGTAGAAATTGGCAAAGCCAACAAACTGTTGCACCTGCTTCCGGGATGCAGGTGTAGGCCATTCCACCACCGCCTTTACCTTCTCTGGGTCTGGGAGCACCTTGTCGTGGGCGATGATAAACCCCAGGAAGGACGTAGTCCTGGCGTAAAATTCACATTTCTCTGCCTTTACGTACAGACGATTCTCCAGCAGCCTTTGGAGGACCCGCCTCACGTGGACCTGGTGCTCGTCCCTGGACTTGGAGAAGATGAGGATATCGTCCAGGTAGACGAACACGAAAAGGCCGATGAAGTCCCGGAGGACGTCATTTATGAGGCGCTGAAAGACTGCAGGAGCGTTGGTCAACCCGAACGGCATCACCAGGTATTCAAAGTGGCCGTTCGGGGTACGGAAGGCTGTTTTCCACTCATCTCCCTCCCGGATCCGGACGAGGTGGTAAGCGCTGCGTAGATCCAGCTTGGTGAACCAGGTCGCCCCCTGGAGGGAGTGGAAAGCAGTGTCCATGAGAGGCAGGGTGTAACGGTCCTTCTCCGTGATATCGTTGAGGGCCCGGTAGTCAATACAAGGGCGGAGGGACCCATCCTTTTTTCCCACAAAGAAGAACCCTGCCCCCACGGGTGACGATGATGGGTGGATTATCCCAGCACTTGATGACTCTTTCAGGTAGGCGTTCATCGTCTCCTTCTCCGGCGCAGACAGGCTGTAAAGGCAACCAGAAGGTAAGGGAGCCCCCTGGCGGAGGTTGATGGCACAGTCATAGGGCCGATGAGGGGGGAGAGATATAGCTTTCGCTTTGCTGAACACCATACCCAGGTCGTGAAATTCCGGAGGCACCAGAGACAGGTCCGGGGGTGCAGCGTCCGTCGCAGGGGAAGGAGCGGACGGAGAGCAGGCAGCGGACTGAAGGCAGGTGCCCATGCAGAATGTACTCCATGCCGATATCCCAGCTGATTTCCAATCCAGGACCGGGTTGTGAAGGCGAAGCCAGGGATACCCCAGGATGACGGGCGACACAGAGTTGGGGAGGACATAGAAGGTCATCTCCTCCCGGTGGTTTCCCGAGATGATGACCGGAACGGGGATGGTTTGGTGTGACACTCTCCCAAGGGAGGCACGGGAGAGGTTGACAAGGGAGATGGGATTTTTCAGTGCCTGACAGCGGATGCCCAAACGGGTTGCCAGGCTCTGTGAAATGAAGCTGCCTTCTGCACCCGAATCCACCAGTGCGTGGGTGAGATGCCCAGTGGGGTTGTGGCAGAAACGGATGGGCAGCTTTAATTGAGTGAGTGGACCTAACCGATTGACGTCCGCAAGGCCCCCTACAGTGACTCGCGGACCCCGCCGTTTGGCTTTTTGTGGGCAAAGCTCCACCGTGTGTTGACTGTCTCCGCAATACATGCAGAGATTCAACTCACGGCGGCGTTGTCTCTCTGCCGGAGAGAGCTTTGTCCAACCCGTCACCATCGGCTCCGACTCCTCGGGGCACGATGGTGGCGGCGCCGCCAGGGGGCGAGCTTGGGGCAGGCGCAGCGAGACTCCCCGAGGGCGCGAAGTAGACGACTTCCGTCCTGAGGAGCTCTCGCACAGCCTGTTGTCCAAGCTGATGGCTAAAGAAGTTAGCTCCGCTAGCGTTTCAGGGATATCCCGTCCAGCCAGTTCATCCCTCAGATCATCATTGAGGCTGCGGAGGAACAGGCCGCAGAGGGAGCGTTCCTCCCAGCCCAATTCCTCCGCCGCTACCCGGAAGTCGACCGCGTAGTCCGCTGCCGACCGGCTTCCCTGCTGGAGCGCGAGAAGCCGATCGGTCTGGACCGTCTCGGTTTGAGAATGGTCAAAGACCTCCAGAAAGCGCCTCACGAATTGGTCATAGGTGAGGGTGGCATAACTGGGCCTCGTCATTACGGCGTAGGTCCAAGTTAATGCATACCCCTCCAGAAGATTCCCTATGTAACCAATTCGGCTGTGATCCGAGGGAAAATCTCCGGGCACACGGTGGAACACGGACTCACATTGCATAATGAACCCCCACGCTCCACCGAGCTTACCGCTAAAGCGGGCGGGGGTCGGAATCGGTGTGAGCCGAACCGGTGCCACTGGAGCCGGCTGGACGGCCGCTGGAACAGCAGGAGCCGCGCCACCCTGGCGAGCCGGGGGGAACGGCTGTTGGGGGTCCAGGCGGTTCAATCGGTTAGTTAAATTTACTAATTGATTTAGGATCACCTGTTGCTGATAAACAACCTGATCCACTCGAGCCTCGAGGATGGTAAACCGGTGTGCGAGCCCGCCGTCTGCCGAGCCGCTCTGCTGAAGCCATACTGACATAACGTTCGGCTCAGGAGATGCACACACACAGGCTCAGAGTAGTTCAAACTGTTTATTAACAACAGGGATGTATGGGTGTGTGTCAGCGGAATGTAAATGTATTGGTGGTGGCGTCTGCTTCGGGCACAGAGGCAGGAGACCGTTCAGCCGGCAACCCTATGGGAGAGAACAGACACAGGGTGACGGGCACACACCAATACAGGAGGAGAATAGGCGATGGAGAGAAGCTTACTTGTATTTGACTGATGGCAGGCACTTCAAGGACGGAACCCCGGGAGACAGTCACCTGCAGGACTCGGTGCAGCAGCGAGGAAGGACGAGGGACGGAGTTGTCCGCCGCCGAGGAATCCACCTGTGCACAGGGGAGCAGACTGGAAAAAGGCAAGGTAAGGAATCTTCTTACCGCTTAGCGTGACGCTGAAGAAAGAGTTGATGCTTCGCATGGAAGGGCGATGAAGTCTACGGCTTCAGGCCGAAGCTTAAGGCGAGGCGGCTTTTATCCCTCGCCGCTGATGATTAGCAGGTGTGTGAGCAGGTGGCGCCGTTGATGAGCGGCGCGGCGTGACACCCTCATGAGCCACAGGTCAGCTCCTTGCAATAAGTCTTTATAACGGACTTTTGGGCCAAAGAATTTATCACAGACAGCTTGATACTGGGGTCGGATTAGAAACGTGTCCTGAAACTGCCAAATGATGTAGAAAATGTGATTTTTAACTCTCTCCATGAAAGTCATCTTGTCTGACAGTCGTGATCCAGTCATTGGGATGTAGGATAATGGAGATGGGGCTATCAGAATCAGAATCAGAATCAGAATCAGGTTTATTGCCATTGTTCATGTAGTACACAAACTAGGAATTTGTCTCGGTACAATGCTGCAATATTAAACATGATAAGATAAAAGAAATAAACTATACATGTAATAAAGTGTAGGATAAGATTAAGTGATACTGGTCAACAGTTAAAATATATTAGCCAGCAGCAGATACTGTGGAGAACTATATAGTGCAGTCGGTAATGCAGGAAGAAAACAGTGATGATTGACATGAGTCTGGTTGAGCTGCTGTACATGGTGCACGAGAGTCAATAAGTCACTTAGTGTTCAGCAGTCTGATGGCAGAGGGGAAGAAGCTGTTCATGTGATGGGAGGTTTTAGTCTGGATGGACCGAAGTCTTCTACCAGAGGGGAGGGGGGCAAACAGTACGTGACCAGGGTGTGAGGGATCGGCTATGATCCGGCCAGCACGCCTCCGGGTCCTGGAGATGTACAGATCCAGGAGAGATGGGAGCTTGCAGCCGATCACCTTCTCAGCAGTGCGCACGACGCGCTGCAGCCTTAGTCTGTCCCTGGCAGTGGCTCCTGCATACCACACGGTTATGGAGGTGGTGAGGATGGACTCGATGATGGCTGTGTAGAACTGCACTAACATCTTGGTGGGTAGCTTGAGCTTCCTCAGCTGCCGCAGGAAGAACATCCTCTGCTGGGCTTTTTTGATGAGTGAGCTGATGGTCGGCTCCCATTTGAGGTCCCTGGTGATGGTAGTGCCTAGGAAGCGGAAGGAATCAGCAGTGGTGATGGGAGAGCCTGAGAGGGTGAGGGGGGGCAGAGGAGTAGTGACTTTCCTGAAGTCTACAATCATCTCCACTGTCTTCAGAGCGTTCAGCTGCAGGTTGTTATTGCTGCACCAGGACGCCAGCTGGGCCACCTCTCTCCTGTAGGCGGACTCGTCGCCGTTGGAGATGAGCCCGATGAGGGTGGTGTCGTCCGCAAACTTGATCAACTTGACAGACTGGTGGCTGGAGGTGCAGGAGTTGGTGTAAAGGGAGAAGAGTAGGGGGGAAAGTACACAGCCCTGGGGTGATCCGGTGCTGATGCTAGTATAGTCTGAGACAGTCTTTCCCAGCCGCACATGCTGCCTCCGGTCCGTCAGGAAGTCGATGATCCACCTGCAGAGGGAGTCAGGCACGTTGAGCAGGGACAGCTTGTCCCAGAGCAGAGTGGGGCGGATGGTGTTGAATGCGGAGCTGAAGTCCACAAACAGGATCCTGGCGTAGGTTCCCGGGGAGTCCAGGTGCTGCAGGATGGAGTGGAGGGCCAGGTTGACTGCGTCGTCTACAGACCTGTTGGCTCGGTAGGCAAACTGCAGCGGGTCCAGGAGAGGGGTGGTGATGGACTTGAGGTGGGACAGGACCAGGCGCTCAAAGGACTTCATGACTACAGAGGTGAGCGCTACAGGTCTGTAGTCATTAAGTCCAGTGATCCGTGGCTTCTTGGGGACAGGGATGATGGTGGAGGATTTGAGGCAGGACGGCACGTGGCATAACTTAAGGGAGGTGTTAAAAATGTCTGTGAAGACAGGAGCCAGCTGTTTCGCACAGAGTCTCAGGGTGGAGGGAGACACGCCGTCTGGGCCGGGGGCCTTGCGCGGGTTCAGTCTGGAGAACTGTTTGAGCACATCCTGCTCACTGATGATAAGGGGAGGGGGGGAGGGGGGGGTGCCTTAAATGAAGTAGGGAATGTGGAGGCTGTGGAGCTGGAGGGAGGGGGGGAGTTGGACACAGATGACGAGGTGTCAAAACGGGCATAGTGTTGGGACAGTCTTTGACAAAGGGCTTTGTCATCCTGACCTTTAGGAGCCTTAGGTCGATAGTTGGTGATTTGCCTCAGTCCTCTCCACACGGAAGCCGAATCATTAGCAGTGAACTGCTGCTGGAGTCTCTCTGAGTATAGAGATTTAGCCCTCTTCAGCTCCCTGTTAAACCGGTATTTAACCTCCCTGTAGCAGTCCCTGTCTCCACTTTTCAGCGCTGCTTCCTTCTCCTTCCTGATCTGTCTGAGCTTAGCTGTGAACCAGGGTTTGTCATTAGAGTAACTCCAAGTGTCCCTCCCCACTAGTCACCCATCGTACATTATAAACTAGAGGAACTTTAAGCGCATAAGACAACAGTATCCCTGCGCCCCATGCTGGATCAGTGAGCACCATATCATACCTGCGTGCCTGTAACTTGGCCATCATTTCTTTATCTTCAAACATGGTAGTAGCCATGTTGCACATCATTCCATGGATATCAAACATTGCAGTAAACATTTCAAGCTGCAGTCTCATAAAGCTAGTAATCATGCTCTTTCCCCTTTCAGTGTTAACTACTTTTCTAATGATGGGGTTAACAAAATCCTGATTAAAGGTCTCAGAGACAGGGACTGTCACGGTCTTGTAGTGCAGAGAGTCATCTTTGATGTACCAGCTTTTGTTGGTCCTCACCACATCAACAGAGTGTCCTCGAGAGTGGAGAGCTTTGATCATGATGTCCATGTTCACCCAGTGGCTTCCCTCTAAAGGAACAATCAAAATCGTGCCTCCTTTCCCCACTCTCCATGTCAAGAACATTGAGAACAGAATTAAAAGAAATGCTGTTGAATTTCCTCTGGGAGTCATATTTAACCTGAGGAAAAAAATAAAATACATGTAAAATAAGAAAATTCAGTGTTGGCATGCAGTCTTTTCTTTGATTAAGACAAATTTAATTACATTAAATTATGCACAAGACTGATTTGTAACCTCCAGTCTTGAAGTATATCCTCACCTGGATGCATAAACTTGTTCATTGCATGTTGGAGTGAGAAATGTTCTTGGTACGAATGAATAAATTTCTTCACTAATTCCAAGAGGGCTTACATAAGTGGATTATGGGCAAGCCGTTTTTCTTCAAGAATGGAGTACAGTGTGGCCCCTTTGTTGCTGTGTCATATGATCTTGTGTGAAAACTGAGTCTAGGCTTTCTTGTTGCTGAATTATATGTAACATGAGCAGTGCTGGGAGTAATGCATTACAAAGTAATGTGTTACTATAATGCCACTACTTTTGCAGTAATGTGCTGTGTAACAAAATTACTGTTTAAAAATTCAGTGTGTTACAGTTACTGAAATTTTATCAGATGCATTACTTGTTACTCATTTTATTAATATGGATAGATATTTTTAGCACATATAAATTAATATACAAACTGACCCTACAGTAGCTGACGCAGCTGTCAGTCGACGTGACCTGTTGCAAAGAGTCTGAGTCTTCACTACTGAACAGAGGAAAAGATTAAGCTACTTTGTTTTTGTGGAAATAAACAGATTATTTTTCCTTTGTCGTGGTTAAGGACAAAAGCATATTGGTAGGTTGGAAGCTAAGTGCTAGTTGAGACCTACTGTAATCTTCAGAAGTACTTGAAAACGGCAACAAAGCTCTGACAAAGCTAGTGCTATGCCATGCTGACAACACTGTGTTAGTGGACTTATGCTATTTGAACTGCCACAGCTGGACGTAAAGTGGAAATACTCTTGTCTCAACACCCATGGCTGGATTTCAAGCACAGATATGCATCTGGACAGTTTGTGACAGAGACCCTGGACTGTGATCCACAGAAATTAAACTGCATTTACTTGATACCTGGACAAAGGTTATTCAAAAATGGATTTTGATCTCCAAAAGGAATTTGAGGGACTGGATCATGTCTCTGTCACTGCAGACATTTGGACTGTGGATAATGGACATTTTCTTTGGAGCTCTGCACTTTGGATTAATTCATATCATAAAGGTAAGATAAACATGGACAGCTTTATGCAGTGTTGCCAACTCACTCTTTTGGAGTGAGTCTCACTCTTTTTCTCTCTCTCACTCCACAAACCCTATTTCTCACTCCAAAATGAGGACATTACTGGCAATATCGTATTGATTTTCTTCAGATATTTCCCACAAGAGCTCTCATGGCAGGATAAAGCAGACTGAACATGTTCTAAAAGCTCTGTCTATTTTCAGCCTGACATTAATAAGCCCATTGTGATGGTTTGCTCTGGCTGCCTATCATCATCAGCTGCGCGCACACCTGCTCCCCATCACGGCCAGGGCTATTTAGACTGCGCTGCCCTCGGATCAGCGCGGAGTTGTCTGTCTCCATTCCTATGAAACCTGCACTTGCCTTCATCTTCGTACCTGAGTGTCCTTGCCTCAGTCTACCTTTGTCAGTGAATCCAGCCTCCTGCCAGCCGGCGTCAGGAAGGATCTACTCCACAGCTCAAAGTAAGCCCTCGCTCATTCCCCTTAATCTTCACTCGTTCCACTGTGCACAGGCGGAGATCTGTGGCTGCAGACCTCTCTCCCTTCTGATGGCGGACCGAGCTGCACCACGCTTCCTCAGGCTCACCAACCACCTCCAGCTGCAACTGGGACAGCGGGCACCGTCTTCCTGGCCGTAGCCACTGAGCTGAACCTGAGCTTAACCCCATCACTACAAAGAGTAAGCACTGGACAATTCCGTACATCCCCTTTGGGGTCTGCCACTAACTCTCCCTGTCTCTGTTTGTCCTTAGGGTTGCCAGGTTGTACGGTGCTCTGCTCACCCCCAGCTGCTACACGATCACACACACACACACACACACACACACACACTCACACACATACACTTATCACAATAAAGATAATTGTGTCTACTTTTGAGTCCGAGTCTGCTCTCTGGGTCAGATAACCATGTCATCCGTAATGTAATCCATTAATTAAATTATCTTGCTGTGTGCAAGATGATTTAAGTATGCATTTAAAAGTAATGTGAAAGTTATGTTTCCAAGTAACTAATTATGTACTTTAATCTTGCAGTAGTTGATAAAGTAACTCAATTACTTTTGAAAAGAAGGAACTAGTAACTGTAATTAATTACTATTTTTTAGTAACTTGCCCAACACCAAACATGAGTAATGGAGGGGAAAAGAATCACCCAAGAACAAATAATAGGGTTTAAGAGGGGCTCTAAAAGTAAAACCTCATTAACCGGCAGCACTGTATTCATGATTACTATAATGTAATCACTTTAAAGATGCACTCAGGTGACTATAAATCCCCTATAAAAAAACAAATCTACATTGTCTAAAATGGTATGTTATGCCCTTTTTTCTTGAAACAAAGCCTTTCATTGTCTTACAGTTTCGTGTTAAAATCTTTTCACACCCCTCCCCACCCCTCAAATGTCAGAGTCAGTGAAGACCAGCCCACGTACCACAAGGCTAATTGTTGCTAGTGCTACATTAAACAGCATAAATCCTGTGATAAATAGACTTACCAGTTGAAGGACATGCCCAATTGTATGCACAGTGGCCAAGGATAATGACTGAAACTGTATCGGTCCTTGAAAGCAGTTTAATGGTAAAACCCATCTTAATTTGGGTCAGGCTTTCAAAGTAGCTACCCAAAAATGCTAAATGGCCAGAGGATAACTTCATTTAGACCAGAGAGTCCTTACTGGCTTTTCACTACTGACATACCAGCTGCTGTATACATCACCAAAAATGTTCCATCTAAACTCGCCTTTTTTCAGGAGGCGGGGCTTAAATGAAACTTTAAAGAAAAAAAAAAAACAGACACATGAGACATTTGGGTTTCATTCATGATATGTCTTGTAAGTCATTAAAAGAAAACATGTCAACAAGGAAAAAAACTTGATTTTTGACAGTGTCACTTTAACTACACTGCAGCTAAAATATTTGGTAATGTCCCTGAATTTCCACTAGGGGTAGCTCTTTGACAAGAGTATTTTTACCCCTAAGCTGTACATATAAATATGTATAACTGGCAGCTTTTAAGTCTTGAGTTTGGTGAAGTCACTACAGACTGTAAAAATACAGTTTGTGTGTTGAAGTCTTTAATAATTTTAGGGAATTTTGCATTTTTTTTGTATAGCTATAGTGAAGAGAGATGCAGGAAATAGTACAAACCCCAAGTGAAGTTGGGACATGTAAACCGTCAACAGAAACAGAATACAATAATGTGCAAATCTTTTTCAACCTATATTCAATTCAATACGGTGCAAAGACAAGATTTTTAATGTTCAAACTGATAAACTTTATAGTTTTTTTTTTTAAATATTCATTCATTTTAAATTTGATGCCTGCAGTGCACCCCCCCCCCCCAAAAAAAAAAGAAAAAAAAAAGAAAAAACTTGCACAGGGGCATGTTTACCACTGTTACATCAGCTTTTCTTTTACCAAGACTCAATAAGCGTTCAGGAACTGTAGGTGGAATTCTTTCCCATTCTTGTTTGATGTACGACTTCAGCTGCTCAACAGTCTGGGGTCTCCATTGTTGTTTTTTGCAGATATTGCGTGCCACACATTTTCAAAGTTAGACAGGTCTGGACTGCAGACAGGCCAGTCTAGTACCCGCACTCTTTTACTACAAAGTCATGGTGTTATAACAAGTGCAGAATGTGGCTTGGCATTGTCTTGCAGAAATAAGCAGAGATGTGCCATGGATGGATGGATATTATGTACCTGGCAAGTTAAGATGACTGAAATTCATGAAGTCAATGACTTTAATACATCAGCAGCCTTCAGACAAACTAAACATGCCAACATTTGGATTTCAAAATAAGGGAGGTTATTCCTGCTGTCTGGGTGGTGAGGAGAATTCTAAAAACTATAACTATATAGGAATATTTTAACAGAACTAACTGCATCTTTGGTCATTTAAGTTAATTTATTTCATTAACCTCTTGCACTCCGGGCAATTTTCCTAAAAATGCCAAAAAATAACGTGCCCAAAGTAAATCAAAAGCTGTTCTTCAACCCTTTGCAGCATCTTCATGGGGTTGGTCTCATTTAAAAGAAAACACTTTGAATTTTTTGTCAAAAAAACCATAATCTCTCTACGTGCTCCGGCCACTGAGTTACAGTCATCTAAACATACTGAACTTGAAGAAAAAAAATTTGGACACAGTGTTTTTTTGGATACAAATGCTTGTAAATAACACACAGCTGTCCGATCCGGCTGGAAAATGCAACAGAAATGTAGAACCAAGTGTTATCAAGCTGAGATCCAAATTTGGTAACAATACCACAAAAAATGAATATTTTACACAGCTTTGTTCTCAGGCTGTTCCCAGGCGTTTTGGAACTGTGCCAAATTGTGCCAAATGGCACAGTTTGGAAAAACGTCTGTAACTTTTGAATAATTCAATGTAGAAGCTTCATTTTAGGCTCAAAGGAAAGATCACACTCAGGGCTGTGTCTGTGTGTGTGTGTGTGGGGGGGGTCATCCCCCCCCCCGCTACCAAGGACAGAGTTCGGCCCTCGCTACATAACGGATTACACTCGTTGCATGTTTCCACAGCAACGCTGTCACAGTGGCTTCCCCCCCCCTCGCTACTGTGTGTGTGTGGGGGGGGGTTGCCCCCCCCCGCTCGCTACAGAGGATGGACTTCGGCCATCGCTACACAACGGATTAGCCTTATGTGGTGATGTAGGACAGCAGTGCAATCACCGCGGCTCCCCCCCCCTTGCTGCAGAAGAATAGCGGGGGTGGGGGGGCGTTCACAGCCTGTACACTGCGAGCAACCCCTTGTACCGCGGCGCACGAACTTCAGACTTCGTGAACCGCACAGCTGTAATTTACTGATCGGTCAAAAGTCATTTTGGATTACAATTTTCAGGGATAGAGAATAATTTAGCTTATAACACCTTACCTCTTCACAGCGGAGTCTTGGCGAACTTGTCTTCCTCATTGTCAGACGAACGCGACGCTGGTCCGCTCTGGTTCTGGTCTCGCGACTCGATCAAAACATAATTCCATTACTGCGGTTTTGTGCTTCCATGATTGCGGTTTTTGGCGAACGATTTTTCAAAACAAATAACAGTAGTAATTAAAAAAAGACTGGCGCAGGCGTGTGTTTCACTCAGCCTTCGTCGTCAGCCTCCGTCGGTCTATGACCATGGAAGAAAACATAACGTCTACTCTGCTGGAACCAATACAAAATAAGCACCGCCTGTGGCCGAACATGCCAATCCACGAATGGCACTCCCTGTCACACAGGTTGCATTTGTGGATGGTCTCCATGCTGCTGGGTCTGTGGGGCTCTTCCTGTGTCCTTTTTTGATCCGCTCCAGCAGTCAGTCTTCACCCAGCCTTAAAAAAAAACAGCTCACGAACTTCTCTGCTTCAATTGGCTCACTGCATTCAAAGCGTTGGGAGGCGGGTCCTCCTTCCTAGGTTTTCATTCATTGGCTCTTCAAGGTTTCAGAAACCCAATTCAAGGCTCTTATTAGTCGAATGAGAGGTCAATCAGATGAACTAATCTGTTCGCGGCTGTGTTTGCACCTTTTTTTTTCAGTGGCGCTTGGAGGCCACATCACCTACACCACCACCATCAATATCCTTATCATGCGTCATGCGCACGAGGGTGCACGAGTGCGCTCTCGTGCGCCCTCGTGCGCCCTAAGACGCAGAGACTTGCCCGCCCGCGGAACAACGGAGTGCAAGAGGTTAAATATAATTTTATTAATATTTTTTTCTTTGAAATCAGAGTTAAATTATTGTTCTGTTCTGGCTCTGCAAACTTATGGTCAAAAGCATAAATTGTATAAGGGAAAAAGACAAAATTTTATCACAGTCTGTTTCAAATTTATTAAAAAACAGTAATTTTATTTAAAAAATAAACAAAAATTAGCCATAAAAAAAATCCACAAATTTATAATAAAGTCTCAAATGTACAAAAAAAAGTCAATTTTACAAGAGGAAACTACAAATTGGAGGAAAATGGTTTCAAATTTAAATAAATTTACAGAGAAAAGTAGAAAACTATAAGAAAAAACTTGAGTAATGACTTCATTCTTGAAGGTTTGAGGTTTTTCTCCAAAATTTATAAGTGGGCGCTTTTGGCATCCTTTACTCTACTAGAAATTTTTGGCTGACTGTTATGTGTGTGTAATGGAATGTGTAGTTATAAAAAGAGGTTCCCACTCACACATGTGGTGATTTAAAACAAAACAAACCACAATGATGGATCTGCAATGTTTGTTAATGTAATCAAGCTTTTCTTGGGGGGGGGGGTGCACTGAAGTGTTTGACAGTTAATTTTTTATTCAGCTAAATGCACTTTGTGATGTGCCAAGGTCAGTTATGACCAGGATGTAGTATATTTTAGTTCAAAAGGGAAACAAATGTTAATGCTACTAACAGCGCACATTGAGTTTTTATGCCCTTTGAGATATGCCTGAGTTAGATGTGACCAAAATGGTTATTTACAGAATTTTTTTCATTCTATTTATTTAATTGTTGTTCAAGAGGAAAAAATATTTCTACTGCTTCAAGTTCTTCTCAACCCCAGCACTGTTATTGTGTTTTTATACACTTTTGATGTGCCTTTGTCATGTGCCAAGTGCACATTTAAAACCAGGACAATAAATAAAAAGTACATATTTTTCATCATATTGATCCGTGTTGATTTGAAATTTGTCATTCAACAGATCGCTGAACATGTGCGACCCAGTTACATGTCTTGATTTCAAATTGTGGCGCAACTGGTTTTATAATTGAATAGCCCTGCTTTACGGATCCCCCCAGTTTGATGCCAATCAAACCTAACATGCATGTTTTTGGCATGTGGGAGGAAACCGGAGAAATCCCGGAGTAAACCCATGCAGACAAGAGGAGAACATGCAAACTCCACACAGATCACTGTTGGTCGGGGGCTGGGATCGAACCCAGGATCCCCCGGCCAAGGGTGTGTTGCTGTGCATTCTAAATTGTCCTTAGGTCTGACTGTGAGAGTGAATGGTTGTCTGTCTCTCTGTGTTAGCCCTGCGATGGACTGGCGATCTGTCCAGGGTGTACCCTGCCTCTTGCCCAAAGATGCTGGGATAGGCTCCAGCCCCACCGCGACCCGAAAAGGATTAAGTGGAAGAAGATGAATGAATGAATGCTTTACAGATTGATGTTGTTTTTTTTGTTGTTGGGCAGCAGCACGATGGTACAATGGTTAGCACTGTTGCCTCACAGCAAACTTTCTGTACAGAATTTGCATGCTGTCCATGTGCTGCGTGGATTTACTCTGGGTGCTCCGGTTTCCTCCCACAATCCAAAGACATGCATATTAGATTAATTGGTGGCTCTAAATTGTCCCTATGTGTCTGTCTGTGATAGGCCTTTATAGAGCATTAGTGTACCTACTAGTTAAGCACTTTAAGTCGTCTCTGTGACTAAAAAAAGTGCTACATAAGCAGTGTTGGGCAAGTTACTAAAAAATAGTAACTAGTTACAGTTACTAGTTACTTCTTTTCAAAACTGAGTTATTTTTGAGTTACTGCATGATAAAAGTAACTAGTTACTTGGAAAAGTAACTTTCACATTACTTTTAAATGCATACTTAAATCATCTTGCACACATAGCAGGATCAAGGGCTCCTTGTTCTCGTCAGAAAAAAGAAGAAAAAGAAAACTGATGAGAAAAAAAGTCTCATCTTACAGAGAAAAAATGTCTCAGATTTATGTAAACTATTGTAATCAGTAGAAACTCAGAAATTTACAAGAAATAAAGCTGTAAACTCACAGAGAAAATTTTGGACCCCCTGGTGGGCCGTTTTTGGCCAGTGAGCTATATGTTTGACACCCCTGGACCAGCCCATTAAAAACGCATATTTAGAGGATTTACTTCCAAGAAATAGTTGCATATCACAACAGCATGCAAATGAATAAGATAAAATAAAACAGAAAGCATAGATAAAAGAACGTTCACCGCTAACAAGAAGCTGTTCTTTACTACAACAAATCACAGTCACTTTTTCTCTGTGAGTAAGAAAACTTACACAATTACTTACACAACTTAAACATTAATTTACACAACTGCAGAGATTAAACGTGAGCTTCTTGCTCAAAAAATACTCATGTTTAACCACAGAGGTAGGAGCTCTTGGGGGCTACTCATCGCTCAGACAACAGGTGATCAGGGCTCGATATGAGAAGTCGCCACCAGGTTGCAGTGTGAACTGGGGCAGGAAAGGAAACTGACCCACAGATGAGACTGACGGCTGCGCCAGCTATGATAGAGTCAGTTTATTTGCGCTAAAATTTCTATCCATATTAATAAAATGAGTAAAGTGAGTAATGCATCTGATCAATAATCAGTGACAGGTGGGACAGCCCGCAAACAGAACTTGAATACCGGAAATAAACAAAGGGTGCTGTCAAACTAAAAGCACAGGAGAGCACGGCAAAAGGTGACTGACTACAAATATAGAATGAATACAAAATGAGAACAGACCAGATAATAATAAACAGGGAAAATGAACCATAAGGGCAAGGACACAATGAATACAAAAACAAGAAATACAAATACTGAAATACTAAACAGAAGTGGGGAAAAATACAGAAAACAATCTAACAACTAAAGGAGTGTGAGCATGCTTCCCCAACCGTGCGTCACATCATGACAGACCCCATCCTGCAAGGGGTGGAATCCAGACACCCCAGGGTAGCATCAAAAAGGAAAAAAGAACAAAGAATCCCCCCCCCAACAGGAAAAGCACAAATAAACAAATCCAGGAGGGTGGTGGGGAAAACCAGCTAGGAGGGACCGAAACAACAACAAAAAATGCTCATGACCCACAACCAGAACAGATATGGTACCACAGAACTCTAGGACAATTAGGTGAAAAAATGAGGGAGATCAGGCGGTTTATAAGAGTCCCAGAACCACCCGATCACAAGGTGGAACAAATCGGGTGGCCTCCTAGAGTTCCAGAGCCACCCAAGCAGATGGAGAAGTCCATCGAGTGGCCTCCCAGTATCCCTGAGCCAATGGGCCACGGGGCACAACGCGCCCCCTCCTGGAGGTGGTAGCTGGAACCAGTGTCCTTCGCGGACCGCAAGGGCTGAGGGGTGGAAACCCGATGAGGAAGATGACTGACCAGTGAGAAAACTAGGTGAAGGGGATGACTGGTCTGTGGGGAAACCAGACGAGGAGGATGACTGACCAGCAAGGTAACCCAAAGGCGAAGGACCCTCGACGACCTCAAGCGAAGGCAGAGGACCCACGGTGACCTTGTGCAAAGGCCCCACGGTGACCTCAGGTGGAGAAGGAGGACCCACAGTGACCTCAGGCGGAGGCAGAAGACCAGCGAGGAACCCAGGTGAAACAAAACGGCTGACCTGTGAGAAAACCAGGCAAAGGAGACGATTGATCAGTGGGGAACCAGATGAAGGCGGAGATGGAGGACTCACGGCAACCTCAGGCAGAGATGGAGGACCCACGGTGACCTCAGGTGGAGATGGAGGACCCAGGGTGACTTCAGGCAAAGGAGCCATGGTAAATGATAAATGGTAAATGACATTCACTTATATACAGTAGCGCTTTTATTCTCATCTCTTGATGACCAAAGCGCTTTACAGATCCTGCAATCCACCCATTCACACACACATTCACACACTGATGGCCTGATGGGTCCCCTGTGGTCACTGATGGTGACCACAGGGGACCCATACGAGGACTCAAACAGAAGAGACGAAACATACACCGGGTTACTATCACTGGCAGCAGCGGAGCCTGGCAAGGAGAACCTAGGAGTAGCTGGCAGCTGCGACTGATTCTCCCTCCAAGAGCTAAGCAAGATCTCTCTAATACTGCGAATGTAAAGACAAAAAAGAGAACTTGCCTTAGCTCGAGCTCCACCACCATCCAGGACTCCAGTGACTCCAGCTGGGATGTCTCAAATCCAACCGCCTGGGCATCCACTCCTGACACAGCCACCTCGGACAGAGAGGAAGAGGAAAAGACCAGAACACAATTACTGGCAGCAGTGGAGCCCGGCAACGAGGATTCAGGAGCAGAGGACATCTGCAGCTGATCCTTCCCACCCTAAGCTAGATAAGATTTCTCTAGAACTGATAGAGTTGGAACAGAACAGAGTACTTGGACAGCACAGTGGTGCAGTGGTTAGCACTGTTGCCTTACAGCTAGAAGGTTCCAGGTTCAAATCTCCAGGCTGGCAGGGGTAGGAACCTTTCTGTGTGGAGTTTGCATGTTCTCCCTGTGCTGCGTGGGTTTACTCCGGGGGCTCCGGTTTCCTCCCACAATCCAAAGACATGCATGTTAGGTTAATTGGTTGTTCTAAATTGTCCCTAGATATCTGTCTCCTATAGGCCCTTAGAATAGAGGGTTAGTACGAGTGAAGCGCTTTGAGTGGTCTTTGAGACTAGAAAAGCGCTATATAAGTACAGGTCCTTATCCCTTATCCCTTGCCTAGGCTTGAGCCTCACCACCATCCAGGACTCCGGCGACTCTGCTGCAGTGGCCCGAGCAGCAGGCAGGATGGCAGGCAAAGCTGGCAGAACCCCAGGCGTGGCAGCTGACACTGGTGAAACTCCAGGCGCGGCAGTGAACACTGGTAGAATCCCAGATGTGATGGTTGATACAGATGGAACTCCAGACTGAGCAGCTGACACTGGTGGACCTCCAGAGGCAGTGGGTGGAGCTGGGGATCGGCTCACCAATGGCGCTGGGCCCTGTGGCTCTGAAACCAGGGGACACTTAACTGTCGGCTCAGGCTTCAGGACACAGGAGGTGCTCTCCTCCCATTCAGGATGCGGCTGCGGGACCGGACCAGGACTCTTCAAAACTGCAGGCCCCTCTGTCATCCAGCAGCTCCCTCCCAGAATCAACGGACACACAGGGGAAGAAGAAAGGGACATGGGAGAAGCAGGTGAAAATAGAGGGGCAGCAGCAGGTGGTGAGGACTCAGCTAAATTGGGCTGCTGCTGAGCCTCACCATTGGGAATAAGGCAAGACAGTTTGTTTTTATGTGTAGGAGAATGAAAAAACACTTGCCTTAATTCCCAGGGCATGATGGTGGCTGCTGCTGCGGGTCCAGACGAATCTGTTCAGGGGGCTGCGGATGTCGTCTGGGGAGTGGGCGGGGACAGAGTCTCTTGGCAAGGTGAGCGAGCCTTCCATACCCGGGGACACTTTTTCGTTGGCGCAGATACGGGTGGAGGAGAGGTTTTCCCCAGCCCGTGGAGCATGTTTTGTGGGTCTGTAATGCAGAGGAGTAGGTCCGTGAGCTCTGGACGGCTCCACAGGCTAGGGCATGCTTTGAGCACCTGCGCGGTACCATCCAGACATTCCTGGGCTGCTTTGGGAGTGTGGGAGACACGAGCCTCTGAAATGATGTTCCCTAAAACTCCCAAAGCCCAGCTCTCCACCTCACTCAGTCCAGAAACACTATCAAAGTTCCAGCTGGCTGACATTTCAGCAGAAGAATGGACCGGAAGGAAAAAATGATGGGAGGGAAAAACAAGAAAAAAAACACAAACTCACAGCTGCTGGCGTCTATACTGGCAGCAGCGTTCTGTCATAAATTGCCCTGACGGGGCGGACTAAAGACACCAAATGCCCGCTGTGAGTTTGCTTAAAGTTTAAAACAGAAAACACAAAAAACACAGAGATAAAAACACTTACAAGGAAGGAGGGCCAGGAGGTAATGGCGTATGGAAACGCCAGAAATTAACAGGGCTCACATCCAGGAAAAATAGGTGAACAGCCTGGACAGACCCAGGCTGAGATATACGGAGACACCGAGGAAAAAAGAGAAAAGAGAATTAGACGGCGCATACCCGTTACAGAGGAATTCTGACCGGGAATGCCTGTCTGCACACACAGACGCTGCTGCAATGGACTGCATTGCAGCAGGGATTAAAAAGGGCAAACGGAATTAACAACAACTAGTTACAGATGTGGGAACAAGAGCGAGAATAATCAGTGACAGGCGTGACAGCCCACAAACAGAACTTGAATACCAGAAGTAAACAAAGGGCGCTGTCAAACTAAAAGCACAGGAGAACATGGCAAAAGGCGACTGACTACAAATATAGAATGAATACAAAATGAGAACAGATCAGATAATAATAAACAGGGAAAATGAACCATAAGGGAAAGGACATGATGAATACAAAAACAAGAAATACAAATACTGAAATACTGATAACAAAATACAGAAGAGAGGACTGAGGGTAACAGGTGAGGGAAGGCTCATGTCTAAACCGGTGAAAAATAATTATGTGAAACTGAATGATCAAGGATGCATAATATAAAAGACAAAATAATAATGATTACATGAACAACAGAAATTCTCATGAGCAGAAACCAAAGGCAAAACTCAGGTAACATGGCAACCAGAACCAACCAGATAGAACACTAAACAGAAGTGGGGAAAAATACAGAAAACAATCTAACAACTAAAGGAGTGTGAGCACGGTTCCCCAACCGTGCGCCACAGCATGACAGCTGGGAAGTGAACCTAGGATCACTGCAGTTGAACTACATAACTAGTAGGCAACCTGATGTTTTGTTTTGATTTTTAATATATACTTAATTCTTTTTAATCAAAACCACAATGGATTGAATAGACTTTAACTTTTACATCCTGCTGCTGAGAAGCAGTGTTATCTGTCCTTTTTTAAAAAGTAGTTTTAATTTAGTGGTTTTGAATTTGTTTGAATGTGGTTTAGTGGTTTTGAATTTGTTAGGGTTTTTTTTTCTGTTCTTTATTTATTTATTGCAAGTGTATTTTACCAGATCAGTGCAGAACAGGAACTGAATTCTACTTTTCTAAAAAATCAGTGGAATATTTCTTTTTTGTATACATTTTTGATCCATAACATCTAACCACGATACTGATATGCAAAGTGTCACAGTAAGCAAAAGTGAACTAATAACTGCAGCTTATTACATTAACTAATATTAACATAAATTCAAGAGAAATTATTCAAAAATATTTATTTATTGGTGTTTTATTTGACCATCCTTCTGGTAAGTGCATGCAGGCTTTTTTCAGTGTAATGTGAATATGTGGCCATGCAGTGGCAGTACTAGCACAGCTAAAGGATAAAGACGTCTCCTTTTTCTAATGTTTGTAGTGGTGTAGTAGAACAAAGGACATTTATTCCTTTGGCTTAGTCTGGGTTGGGCATGATAGATAGTGAGGTTTTAAGAGTGTAAAAACAATTTCTTTATTTCTCTGTGGAGGCAGGTCTCCGTAATAACCTTTATCCAGCCACCGCCTGCAGGAAGGCTGTTGCCATGGATTGTCTTTCACCCTTCCCAAGGCATGCAGGGTTTGTCCTCAGGTTCAAGGGGAGCGCTGGGAAATTCAAGTCCTGTCAAGAAACTCCACTCTTTCCCAGACAATGAACAGACAATGAACAGCAGAATGAGAAACAAACTAACTGATCTGTGCCCCATTATGATGTGTGACTCATGTTTAGCCTACACTGCTACACATGCACATATTGTTTTTGATTTTATATGACTTTATTCTTCTATGTACAAAAGAGTTCTCAGTAATGTGAAAAGCTTTCTAGTGAAGGACATTTATTTACCAAGTTGAACTTTGCGTGTCAATCAGCAACAAGGTTTCTCAGCCCCAAATAAGACCTAACAAGGACATCCAGTGTAAAACTAAGAGTAAGAATCTCTCTGTGCATTTTAGTGTTGCAGGGACTACCTTGTTAATGACTGTAATACACAAACACTGGTACATAAGAACTACAATGAAAAACATGCCCCACTGCATTCATAGAATGTGTCTTTTTTTACCATGGTGAGGTTTTACAAGATATAGATAAATTCCTAATAATACTAGCAAGTACAATGGCAAAATGGATTTATTACTTATACCAGTTTTAATCTTATATATGTATTTAATCTTCACATGAAGCAAAATGCTGATAATCTTCTTTAAACTATTTGTAATCTCAGAAATAATATATTTAAAATGATTATATAGAATATAATTTAGAACCCTTTACACAAACATAGTCCATTCTTATTCAATATACTAAATGCAGCAAATTAATAATCATACCATGGTGTTCAAACAGTTTTGTGGTTGTTTTCATAGTGCTGCCAAATTCTACCAATACTGGCTAGAGAGAACACCACCATTTTTTTAATACAATTTGGTTACAGGAAATAGCACCTAAAACGAAATAAAGTTAAGAACTCAGGAACACTTTTGTTGCTTTAAACAAGGACACTGAAAAAAAAAAGGTCTCAAGAATCTGAGCAGTTTCAAGCAGGAGCTCTTTTCTTCTTCCAGCCTTCACCAGCTATTCTTATCAGTGAACAGCAGGAAGTAAATAAGAGCAACTTTTACTCTTGAGGCCATAATAAGACTAAAGATTATTGTGGGTGAAAGTTCCTACATAAAACTGCCCGAGGCCTGTATATATTGATGTATGAAAAGAGAAATTACTGCTGAATTTTTTATAAGACTATATAATTTTGGAATTTGAAGCACATAATATTAACCCCTATATAGGCGAATTATAGTCAAGAAAATGCAAACATTTGCACAGGAGATATCTTCAAAACTGTGAAGCAAACATAAAAAAAAATCTAGATAAATAACTAATCTTAGGAGAAAATTATTCAAAGCTAATTTTTGTGTAACCTTTCCTTCAGAGGGTTTTCCAGCTGATTCAAATTAATATAATTTAATTGTGCATTGTTGGAGATTATTGTGCATCACCAGAATGCAGACTGTTTGTTTTTTTCTTCTCAGGTATCCGGCTTACACCGTTTACATACTACAGACATTCATAGGATGGATCGTTTAGATGGTATTTTTCTCTCCATTCTGCAAACAAGGCACCCAGAGCTGCCGTTTGATCTCTGGTACAGCTGTAACTCAGATAATGACTGTAACCAGCCAGGACCATTATCTGTTGTATAAGAGGTCATCTCCGTGTGTCAATCTTTCAAATCTCAAATATTAGTCACAAAGAGCTGCTCATGTGCTTTCCTTCCACTTGTGGTTTGCCGGACAGCAGTTCTTAGAGGGTACTTCCAACATGGATGGGGACAATGATGCTGGCCCATTTATAAATAACTGGGATGAAGAGCAGAGCAGAGCCAAGTACTGACACTAGGAGAAAAGCCCACAAAAACATTCGATCCAGAACCTGGGCTACAAACTTCCAGTCATGTACCACCTGTAATAAAGTAAAGGCATATGTTAGACAATAAAAACAACATTAAAGTGTTCATGACACGATTTTGACATTCTCTAATTTTGCAACACATAATTCCAATATGACAAAATAGGTGGGTCTGTGCAGTTCTAAGTCAAACAGGCTTGTTTTCACGTGAATATCCGACGTTTCCAAGAGCGCCGAGGCACCAATTGGGTCAGTGGCTGGAAAACCCCCTGGCCATGTTGTGACATCAGCAGGAGAACACAGCGGTTGGCTGAATATTCTACATGCGTGATGGAAGCGGTTGAAAACATTGACGATGGTTCCAGCACATGTAGTCTGGAATTGGTTTGTGTTGTCCAATCTTCAGACAATTATAGTTCAGAGGAATGAGATGACAATGAAGAATCTGGGGGCATCAGACCTTATAGGTTTGAGCCGTCCCAAGCGGAGATCGTGCCCAGCGAGTCAGACTCAGAGTGATGGTGGTGAGGCAAATATGCCCACCGCAGCGGCAAACACACGGCAGGGGAACACAGAGTGGTATGCTTTTGTTACAGATTCTAGCAACAAATTATTTGTTCATAAATATAATTTTGTCAGAAGCCGAGCCGGTTTGGCTTTCCCCGGCTCGGCCTCGATCTCTCTGTGGGTTTTGGTTTTACTGTGTATGTGTATTTTGTACTTATTTCCTTATCCATAGCCACTCCCTGACTGGCAGCTGTTAGTCAGCCTTGGTGACCTACTTTCTCCCACGCTGCTGACAGTATGTTGGTCCAGCCACGCCCCCTCGTTCTCCCTCTGGTTCCATCAGCTGTTTCCAGCCCCGGTAATTATCTTTCCCGCGCCTCGCCCAGGTGTGCCCAATTTGTGTGGCCAGCGGTGTTTGTATTTAAGCTGCTCTTCGCTAGACAAACACCGCTGGACCATTATACGAGTCAGACGGTTGTTCTCCGCCGTTTGACCGTCACGTCCTGAAGGGTTATTTGTGTTTGTGCTCGCAGTCAGACTTGGATGACTCGGACTGTTCCTGTACGGTGAGTAAGAGCTTTTCTGCGTTTCTGTTTGCAGTTGTGCTGCTATGCTTGTCTGTAGCGTTTCCCCTTGCAGCACAACTGCTACACTCAGACACTGCTGCCCAGCTCTTCTCCCGTGCCAGTTGAGCGTCCTTGAGAACTCTTAAGTTTACCAGAGCTTTCTGTCCTGTCAGTTTTTGTGACCATGGTGCACAGTGGTCTGCCCGCTGCATGCTATTTGTGTGAGCCATTATGTGCACAACTGTCCCATTTCTGTAAGTGTTTACTTTTTTGAACTGTGTGAATAAATGTGTGTTTGGTGTAACCCTGCACGTAAATCCTCATTCCTCCTTCTCTTCCTCCATGCACTGTGAGAAGTGCATGGGGAAGTTTATGACAGAATGGTCTAGCCATGTAAAAGGATTTAGCAGGTTACACCCACACTAATTATTTTTAATTTTTTGGGCTGTCCTTTTACTCACCTGTTGTTTGGAGCACGATGTCCTGGGCTTGCCCACCCCGTCGCCGCAAGGGAGGAACGGCAGCTGGTATCCCCACGCTGGAAGAAGAATGGGCAGCGGATTTGATCCAGGACTTTGTGGAGGAGGATCTTGTGTCCTGTGGTCCCAAAAATAAATGAGAGTGTTTGCTTGGGGCCATGGGCATCTTAGAAGCGCATCCTGGCCTCTGGAGGTGCCCACAATACACAGAGCTGCTGTCCACGGTATGCGCGCTCAAGCGCTCATTTCCTGGTTTATCTGCAAGGACACTTCCCGCCGAGCCAAAGCGGAGCTGTTTTCCTCGTCAGCCATCCACTTCCTCTCCAGCTCAGCCCGAAGTGCCATCCTCAGCCCGTGCATCTTCAGCGCCACCAGGACAGCGTCATCTAACGGCAAGACGCCGGGAGAAGCCCTCCTCGTCGACAACAACCACCATCATTCCAGCTGCCATGAGGCCGGATGAACTCACCCCGGCCACGCCTACCTCCGTCGTCATAGGGACGGCTCCTCCACCTGTCCACAGAGGGGACCACGTCACCGCTGACACGGAGAGGGATGACTGTCTGCCATCTGCAGCTGCCAAAACCAATGACCAGGATGACAGGCAAGTACTTTTTCTTTCTATTCCATCTAATAGTATTGAATCTTGCCTGTATCCCGAGGGAAAGGCCCAGTTTAAGCAGTCTGCTGGGTCCTCTCCTCCAGCTGCAAAAATTAATTCATTTCTCCACCTCTCCGTGTCTCCTTCCATTCTCCCTGAGGGCCTGCTGGTCCAAGAACCAGGCCACCTGACGATGGAGGAGATTGAGGCCCTGGATGATCCTGCCCAGGAGCCCGCACAGAGACGTTTCCCCGCAGTCAAACCGGCGGACAAGGAGTGGGCATATCTGCTCGCCTTAGTCAACCGCCGGGTTGAGAAGGAGCGCCGTGAGAGGGAGGTCCGAGGACACACTTCCCCAGCTGTGAGGGTTCCACCTCCTACGCCTGCTCAGTCCCCGGATTCGCCTTCAGACGAGGAGTGGGCTAATCTGCTCACCTTAGTCAACCGCTGGGTCGAGGAGGAGCGCTGTGAGAAGGAGGTCCGAGGACGCGCTTCCCTGGCTGTGAGGGTTCCTCTCCCTACACCTACTCAACCCCCGGCCTCTCCTTCGGACAAGGAGTGGGCAAAACTGCTCGCCGTAGTCAACGGCCGGGTCGAAGAGGAGCGTCTGAGGACCAGGACTGCAACCACCATCATGCCTGTTGTGGGGACCGCCGCAGCAGAGTCATCCCCCGGACCAGACCCCCAGCCAACGGGACCCGGACCGTCATCGTTGACAGCGTTGGAGTCCTGGACGGCAGTAGTGCTCGAGCACAGGCAAGTTATCTCTCCTGTAGTTCAATTGCCTATGATTGATGATTGAGAGATCTTGTCTGGCTCTTGGGGAGGAGAGTTGGGTGCGAATCTTGGCCGAACCTGGGCTCCCCTCGCCGGGCTCTGCCGCTGCCGGTAACCCTAACCTTTCCTTCTCTCCCATGCATGTCGAACCCCTCACTAGGGTCGCCAGAGAGGAGTCGCCATCACCGGCGTTGCCTACTGACAATGACGGGAGGTTGGCGGCCCCAGAGGAGGTCGACGGGGGCACAGTACCGGGGGCGACAACGGAGGCTACGCACCCCAAATCGTTGGAGTTCTGGACGGCGGTGGAGCCCAAGTTCAGGCAAGTGTGCTCCATTGTGTCAATTCTGCATATGTCAAAGTCACACTGCTGGACTCATGGTGAGGAGGGCCCGGGGCAGCTTGTAGTAGCCCTCGGGGCCGCCTCACTGGGCTCTGCCACTGCCGGTGACCCTGACCCGGTCTCTTTTTCTCTCCCTCCAGGGTCGGAGCCCTTTGCCAGGGTCGCCGGAGAGCAGCTGACCTCGCTAGAAGCCACTGAGGATCAGGATGCACCGCCAAGTGATGTTAGGAGCACCACCTCCCTCACTGGGGAGGCCACTGTGGGAGCAATGAGGCCCCCAATGCGGGTCACCACTGGTGCAATGGTGCTCCAACTGAAGCCCATCGTGGGTGCAGCCACGTCCCAGACCGGGACCATCATGGGTGCAGTGCTGGCCCAATTGGGGCCCACCATGGGTGCTGCGGAGCCTCAGCTGGAGGTCACCGCGGGTGTGGCGGAGCCAGCCCGGTCGGGGTCCACCCTGGGTGCAGTGGAGCTGGCCTGGTCGGGGTCCACCGCGGGTGCGGTGGAGCCGGCCCGGTCAGGGTCCACTGCGGGTGCAGTTGCGGACCCCCCTGAGGAAGCCGTGGTCCCCTTATCCCGGCCCAATGCCGTGAAGGTCCCCTTTCCCTGGTCTTCTTACCCACCAGTGAGCCTTCCAGTGGGCAGACCGCCTCCTGCTTCACCCCTTCAGTCCTGGTGGCTAAACTACGTCGGCCGGCCGCCAAAAGAATTAACTTCCCGGGTCAGGTGGCTCATGTTTTCTGGCAGGCCACTGGACTTGGTCCACAGGACCTTCTGCTGGGCCTGGGATTCTGGGCGGCCTCCTGAGCCCTAACGCCCGCGGACTTGGGAGGGTTTATTGTGGGCCATGGGTGGGGCATTGTGTTCCCTCCTTCCTGTTCCCCCTACCTCCCACCCGGGTTCGTGTTGTGTGTTGTTGTTGCTCCTGTTGGGGGGGGGGGGGGGGTCTTCTTGATGTTACATGGGGTGTCTGGGAATCCACCCCTTAAAGGGGGGGCTCTGTCATGAGCCGAGCCGGCTTGGCTTTCCCCGGCTCAGCCTCAATCTCTCTGTGGGTTTTGGTTTTACTGTGTATGTGTATTTTGTACTTATTTCCTTATCCATAGCCACTCCCTGACTGGCAGCTGTTAGTCAGCCTTGGTGACCTACTTTCTCCCACGCTGCTGACAGTATGTTGGTCCAGCCACGCCCCCTCGTTCTCCCTCTGGTTCCATCAGCTGTTTCCAGCCCCGGTATTTATCTTTCCCGCGCCTCACCCAGGTGTGCCCAATTTGTGTGGCCAGTGGTGTTTGTATTTAAGCGGCTCTTCGCTAGACAAACACCACTGGACCATTATACGAGTCAGATGTTTGACCGTCACGTCCCGAAGGATTATTTGTATGTGTGCTCACAGTCAGACTTGGATGATCTCGGACTGTTTCTGCACGGTGAGTAAGAGCTTTTCTGCGTTTCTGTTTACAGTTGTGCTGCTATGCTTGTCTGTAGCGTTTCCCCTTGCAGCACAACTGCTACACTCGGGCACTGCTGCCCGGCTCTTCTCCCATGCCAGTCGAGCGTCCTTGAGAACTCTTAAGTTTACCCGAGCTTTTTGTCCTGTCAGTTTTTGTGACCACGGTGCACAGTGGTCTGCCCGCTGCACGCTATTTGTGTGAGCCATTATGTGCACAACTGTCCCATTTCTGTAAGTGTTTACTTTTTTGAACTGTGTGAATAAATGTGTGTTTGGTGTAACCCTGCGCGTAAATCGTCATTCCTCCTTCTCTTCCTCCGTGCACTGTGAGAAGCGCAACGGGAAGCTTTTGACAAATTTATTTAAACCCAATTTTTCAATAAAATCATAGCAGTGTATTTATAATAAAATTGAAACATCTACCTGACACTGTCAACCCCCCCCCCCCAAATAAACAAGTAAAAAGATACAATTTTTTTTACTTTTGCAGGTGCCAGTGTGGTTTGTGTGTGAGCACGACAGCAGCGGAGGAGAGTATTTGCTGTCAGGAGCAGGACAAGGTGAAGCAGAAAATTCCGGACGGTGCTATAAAGTGTATCACTGGTCATCACAACTTCCCCGCGGTGTTTCTGAATGAAGATGTGTTGGAAGTGGCCTACTTCACCTATAAACATTATGTGAATGTGGATTATGGGAACAATTGGAAGCGATATACAGCTTACAGACAGTTCATCAGATGGTGCTACCACTACCTTGGTGAGAAAGTCCAAGTGCCAATACCTGCCTGTGCTGTTCACAAGATCAGAGAGACCTTTCCAATACAAGATAGACAATATGTTGGTTTTACTTATGCTGACTAACTACCTTTATGTTTTCATGGTATTGTTTTTCATTTGATACATGTTTATCTGACCACAACTGTTGTCAATTTTTACAAGAAAATAAAATTACAAAATATTTATAGTGTGATACTTGAAAATCTCATAACTGTTGTCATCATTGGGACGTTGCATGCAATCCTGTATCAGTACTTGGTATCTGAATAAGAAAGGCTTTTTTTTATTTTGCAAATATAGTATAAATTTTTTTTTTAGTAAATTAGAGCATACTCGTTGCCATAACTTATCATTTTAAAGTTCAATTATCTGTAAAACCCTTTTAAAAATTAAAATTATTCTGTGTTACTGATGGCAATATCCTTAAAAATAAAGTATTCCCTATTATTTATGTCTCATTAAAAATGCAGTTTTGTTTGTAGTCATTGTTTATTAACTGCTTTTGTCTTGTATCAACTGGCATGTGATTTTCAACAATAATAATAAAAGCAATAGAAGCAACTGATAGTCCTCATTTTTTTCTAGAGTTTGGTCACAAGAAAAACAATACTCATAACTGGTATAGCACACATGTACTATAACTATCAAAAATATTAAATTAATTATTATAACAGGAAAAAGTCCAAATTAGTGGCAATAAATACAATATAGTCAGTTGGTGTCACAAACCAAGCCCGTGCTATCCTGTAGGCTTGGTTCTGACCGTTGTCTGTGGCTCAGGCATCGGGTTTATTATGTATGCATTATCTTTTGAGTTCTTGTTGTTTTTATGTCGGTGTTCCTTTTCTTTTCCATGCCTGTAGCCGCTGCTCTGGCTGGCGGTTGTTGGGCAGCCGTTTTGACCCACTTTCAGGTGGGCATTGTCCAACATTCGCAGGTCCGACCACGCCCCCTCTCCATTTGACAGTCAGCTGTTTCGCCCTGATAATTATCTATCTGTCTACTGAGGGAAAGCTACACTGTTGCCATTCCCCTTGGTGTTGCTGTGTTTGTGTATGCTCGCCGGTGACTTGAACTTTTTGGACTGCTCCTGTGCCGTGAATACGAACTGTTTAGTGTAGCCCAGTTTCCTCTCCAGCTACAGTAGAGCATCCTGGAGAACTCAAGGTCTACCCCAAGCTATTCATGTTTTGTGTGCATCATCTGCCGTATTGTCAGCCAGCCAATATTGCTAACACTATCACGACGTGTTAGCCACTCCACAAAGCAGTGGTTCTGTTGCACCCCTTGAAACGATGTCGGCCCTGGGGCACAACCGTGGTTAACATGTCTCCTCTCCATGCGTTCGCTGGGCGATGTCGGCCCCGAACGCCAACTGTAAGTGTTGCTGTTTATTTTTGTGAGTCTTCACCTTTTTGGGAACTGTTGTCATCAGTCTTATGTTCAATAAATGTGCTGTGGTGAATCCTGTGCGTAAATCCATTCATCCTTCCCCTCCTCCATGTGCTGCAGATGACAGTTGGAGCTGAAGCGTGTGATGTGGTCTTTCATGGCCTGCTGTTTATCTAAGCCTGCGGCACAACGCGAAGGCATAGCCATAAAAGTAAAACAAGAAACCAGAGAAACTGTCTGCTACAAAGCTGCTGGCATTCCTGTCAACAAAACCAGCATCTGTTCTTGCGGTGACGTCATTTCCGCCTCCTTCCTCATTCGGTGAGCGGCGCCACAGTCCAGTCAAATTTGCCCGAATGACGGTGGTTTTCTGATGATAACTATGTTATGCAGGCATGCTTGTAACTGTTATATTCATCATCGACAATGACTGTTGGGTTTTATACAACATGCTAAAAAATGTCAAAATCATGTCATGAGCACTTTAACTAACTTATGTAAAGACACTGAATATCCCTAAAAACTCACCTCTCTGACCTCATTTTCTTTAACCACATGCATGGTTATGTAGCGAATAGACTCCAATGCTGCTTGTAGGTTGTCTCTAGTGTAGAGTAGCGGGGTGAGCTCGGGTACTGAGTCCTTCATCCTATCCAGTCTTAAAGTTTCTCCTATCCTGGCTTCTTCAGCTGTGGCGTAACGGTCCACATGACTGCGCATGCACAGCAGTTTGGGCAGTCGATGCAGAAAAATTCTCCTCACCCAGGGTGCCATGCCATGATGTGTAGAAGAAGAGCGATGGTGGATGTTGATGGCAAAGACAGTGATAACAATGGAGAGTGTGACGAAGATCATGGTGAAGACCAGGTATTCCCCAATGAGAGGGATAGCTTTCGAAGAGGAGGGAATGATCTCCTCGATAACCAGAAGGAAGACGGTAAGTGACACCAGCACTGAGGTACAGAGACAGATCTTCTCGCCACAGTTTGAGGGCAGATAGAAGACAAGAATGGTGAGAAAGGACAAGCCAATGCATGGGATGATGAGGAAGAGGGTGTAGAAAAGAGGCAGTCGGCGAATAATAAAGAAGTAGGTGATGATGGGATATGAGGCGCTACCATCAGTCCTCAGACTACGGCTGCCTGTGGCTTTCACTATCTCCCATTCACCATTGTCAAAATAGTCCTGCTTGTCAACATGGAAGTCCTCCAGCATGATGTCCACCTGTTGAAAACAGAATGAAACCACATACTAATCATGGTGAGTAAGTCTAAACCTGAACATGTAGTATGCTGTTGTTAGAATATGGCTCTTCCACATCACAGGATCTATGCTAAGAGTGTCCATGCCCCAGCCTGGAGCATTATTAACACAAGAGAAAGGTATCACATGACAAGGCAGCGGGCTACAGCCTTACAGCATAGACGGTTACAGCTGAAACATGTTTAAAGTAGACTCATCTTTTCCTAACCATATTATCCAAACTTTAACCATGTAGTTTTAGAGTCTAAACCAAAGAAAGTGTTTAATACCTCAAGTTACATGCAAGTGAAAGTGAAATTGAAGATGGAACTTGAAAGTGAAGCAATGGTAGTCAAACTTATGCTGCCTGCATGAGAGACTGCTGTTTTAGCTATCAGCCTCCCAGAGTTGCCTCGTTTAAAATACTAAACCCCGACCACCGGGTTGCAGACTGGTACTGGGTCATGGACCACTTGGTACTGGTTTGCATAGAAAAAATACAAAATTTATTTTGGGAATAAGATTGAGGATGTGAATGATCGCAAGATTTCATGAGACCAGTGCAAGATTTAGCTAGGAGTTAAATGTAAACAGAGCCTATTGAATAAAAAAATATTATTTTTCCAATTTTGTATTACTCAGAATGTAGCCATCCTGGAAGAGCTTGAAGACTACATCAACACATTGTTCAATCAGTTTTGCACCATGGATAACAACTTTGCTTCCAGTACAGCAATGAAACTCAGCAAGAGAGATGCCGGCAGTCCGATTCCATTTAGATCGCCCTTGAAAAATCATGCAGCATACAGGTCAGTGACATTTGGCTCTCTAAACATAAACTCTTCAGGCTTGATCTAAGGACAGTGCTTGTTGAAATGCTGCATAAAGACTTCAAGAATACTATTAAAGTAATGCCAATATATATGCTACTTCTATCTTCTTACTTCTATACAGAAGGGTAACCTGTACATCCTGTGACACAGAAAGGCCCTGACCAAACTGCAACATTTGGGCCCCTGCCAAATGGCAGCATTACACTCCTGGTTGAGATCAAGTTGGAGTTAACCTATCAAGCAGAGTCTTACCTGGGATCTGTCATAGGTCCAGGAGCCAAACTTCATTGAACAGTTCTGTAGATCGAAAGGAAAGTAGGTGACGTCAATGGTGCAGGCTGACTTGTAATTAGCTGGGGGTGTCCATAATATGGTTCCATCATATTTTACAACAGCCTTGGTCACAGTTCCTTCAAAACGTCCATCTGAACTGTTGATAGAAATATACCAAAGTTTCAGCTGATTCTGAATTATATTGTTTTAAAACTCCTTTTGTATGCAAAGCTACAAGTTGATATACCTCATTGTGGATCACCTCAAATTTCCAGTATCATTTCACATACTGTTTATATACATTACAGCACATACAAAGTTCTTGTCATTGTGTAATTTGCTTCTATATATAACATACTTATCATAGAGTACAACATCAGGGAGCCAGATTCTGTCTGAAGGGACTCGGATAGTTGTGATTCCCAGGTATTCATTAGGGTTCCATCTGAGTTTCATGTCAGTCCATTCCTAGAATGGTACAATGTGATAGATAGATAGATAGATAGATAGATAGATAGATAGATAGATAGATAGATAGATAGATAGATAGATAGATAGATAGATAGATAGATAGATAGATAGATAGATAGATAGATAGATAGATAGATAGATAGATAGATAGTCAGTCATCACCGGTCAAATCATTTGCATGGCTAAAATGAAGCAATACAGTACATCATCAGTCCTTGGGGTGCTGAGTATTGGGGTGTTATGACTTTTTAAGAGTGGTCAGGTAGTGAAAAAGGGGGACAGTATTCAGAACTAAAGAATTAGAGTAGCCACAAGTACCTGAGTATACCATAGAACAATGGTAATCATGATGGTAAGACAAGTTTTGAGGTACCTCCATGCATGCATCCTTTACACATAATCAGACACTAAGATTCCCACAAGAGGAGATTAAGGTCTCTGTGATCAAGACAAAAATCGTCACAATGCAAGGAGGTTCCAGCACCTCTACAAGTGACTGAAAAGGTAGAGTGGAGATCAGTGAATGTCAGAGCACTATTATGGATAATAACTTAGCATTCATGAGTACATCTAGAGGCTCTCTACATGATGAACTGCTTTGGGAGTACCCCTGGCAGCACAAGACAGTAATGGAGTCAAAGTATTATTATAGAAGATTAAACCTTTCCGTGGGATGTATCAGTGGCAAATGTTCTAACAAGAAATTCTACCAGTACACACAAAAGGACAGCCTGAAGGACAGCACAGAGTTTACCACAGCAGGCAGGACTCAAACTGCAAGCTGTGCTAACATGAAGGCACAGAGTAAAATGGTGTAAGATGCATACACAAAAGACAGGAAGTAACTACAGGAAGTATTCCTCATACACTAACAAAAACACTTTTGAACAAAAGAACTAAGATCTGTATGGGATTCTAAACTAACAAGCAGCTGCTGGTTAACCATTCAGAGATAATGGTTTACAAAGTGCAAAAGAAGAAAACTTTACTGGACTTCACACAGTTCTTTTCCCATCTTTCTGATGATTCACCCATGTCCGCTCACAATCCTTCATTTTAAGCACTTTCACACACAGCAACAGCTGTATCAGGGAATAACTGGGGTTCAGAATCTTCAGCTCTGGTACATGATATACCAACTATTGTACACAGAAATCAAACATCTGGTTCAGATTATTAAGTGATCCACTCTTCCCCTGGTAATCCATCTGAGAGTGACATGAGTAGGATTCAATCATGAGAAAATGGAGCAAAGAGGAATTCAAAAATACAACTGGAACAGATATGGAACTGGAAATCTGAGGTGTTCCTAGTGATAAGCAATGTATTTTGGGACGTCAATGGAGTATCTTAGTCTGGGTATAGGTCCCCATCTCATCTTTTGAAGACTGTAATCAGAGTAGCACCATATACATCCTTTACTCTAAACCCAAATGTGAACTTTCTTGGTGAGGGTGATATGAATTATGTGTTACAATTACAGATTCTTACATTCCTTCTATTTTTAAAATCTCTAATGGGTTGACATGGCGGATGAGGTCACTGTCTTTGCATTTTCTTTTTTTTAAATATGATGATGTTCCTTATTGTGAAAGGGAGCAACTGATCTGAATGACAGATGTTAGTTTGCAGGGATAAATCATAAGATACAAGGCAGAAAGGGCACCCAAGACCTTGAATAAACCTAACACAGGCAGCAGAAGTGGGAGGGAAACTGATTGCAGGGGCATGTGTGTGGGCACATGGTTGAAACAACTCATATAGATAAGAAGTGTCAGTGAAATGCCACCAGATTAAAATGAGGTATGTGCACAGGCAGACTGGTTATCTCTAAATGTCATGTACAGTGCATCTGGAAAGTATTCACAGCGCTGCCCTTTTTACACATTTTGTTATGTTACAGCCTTATTCCAAAAGGGATTAAATTCATTTGTTTCCTCAAAATTCTATACACAATACCTCATAATGACAATGTGAACAAAGTTTTTTTTTTAGATTTTTGCAAGTTTATTAGAAATAAAAAAAAAAACTGAGAAATCACATGTATATAAGTATTCAAAGCCTTTGCCATGAAGCTCAAAATTAAGCTCAGGTGCATGCTATTTCCACTGATCTTCCTTGAGATGTTTCTATAGCTTACCTGAAGTCCACTTGTGGTAAATTCAGTTGATTGGTTATGATTTGAAAAGGCACACACCTGTCTATATAAGGTCCCACAGTTGACAGTGCATGTCAGAGCACAAACCAAGCATGAAGTCCAAGGAATTGTCTGTAGCCCTCTGAGACAGCATTGTCTCGAAGCACAAATCTGGGGAAGGGTACAGAAAAATTTCTGCTGCTTTGAAGGTCCCAATGAGCACAGTGGCCTCCCATCATCTGTAAATGGAAGAAGTTCTGAACCACCAGAACTCTTCTAGAGCTGGCTGGCCGTCTAAACTGAGTGACTGGGGGAGAAGGGCCTTAGTCAGGGAGGTGACCAAGAACCCGATGGTCACTCTGTCAGAGCTCCAGCATTCCTCTGTGGAGGAGAACCTTCCAGAAGGACAACCATCTCTGCAGCAATCCACCAATTAGGCCTGTATGGTAGAGTGGCCAGACGAAAGCCACTCCTTAGTAAAAGGCACATGGCAGCCCACCTGGAGTTTGCCAAAAGGCACCTGAAGGACTCTCAGACCATGAGAAACAAAATTCTCTGATCTGATGAGACAAAGATCGAACTCTTTGGCATGAATGCCAGGTGTCATGTTTGGAGGAAACCAGGCACCGCTCATCACCAGGCCAATACCACCCCTACAGTGAAGCATGATGGTGGCAGCATCATGCTGTGAGGATGTTTGTCAGCGGTAGGAACTGGGAGGCTAGGCAGGATAGAGGGAAAGATGAATGCAACAATGTAAAGAGACATCCTGGATGAAAACCTACTCCAGAGCACTCTTGACAACAGACTGGGGTGACAGTTCATCTTTCAGCAGGACAACAACCCTAAGCACAGAGCCAAGATATCAAAAAAGTGGCTTCAGGACAGCTCTGTGAATGTCCTTGAGTGGCCCAGCCTGAGCCCAGACTTGAATCCAATTGAACATCTCTGGAGAGATCTGAAAATGGCTGTGCACCGATGCTTCCCATCCAACCTGATGGAGCTTGAGCGATGCTGCAAAGAAGAATGGTGAAACTGCCCAAAGATAGGTGTGCCAAGCTTGTGGCATCATGCTCAAAAAGACTTGAGGCTGTAATTGCTGCCCAAGGTGCATCAACAAAGAATTGAGCAAAGGCTGTGAATACCTATGTACATGTGATTTCTTAGTTTTTTTATTTTTAATAAATTTGCAAAAATCTCAAAAAAAATATATCACATTGTCATTATGGGATGTTCTCTGTAGAATCTGAGTAAAAAAAATGAATTTAATCCATTTTAGAATAAAGCTGTAACATAACAAAATGTGTAAAAAGTGAAGCGCTGTGAACACTTTCCAGATGCGCCGTAGGTCAGAAATTGTCATAGATTGATTCTGCTCACAAAAGGTCTGCAAATAGCCATAAAAGTTAACCTTTGTGTCAACTTTTTTTTTGGTGCTGTACTGCAGCATGAAGGTTTCTCTTTTGTGTTATAGCTCCACTTGCCTGTTTCATCCAAACATTGGTTGTCATCAGCTGGTTTTTCTCATCCTGGAATGGAAAAAAAGTTTAAAGTTTGAAATACTACTAAACTGCTACACTGACTTTATGTGCTTTTTTTTATTTCCTTATACACATACTTCACAGTTACCCTTACTAATGCACTTGTGAACTTTACCAACACATTCATAAACGTTATCAGGGATCCTCTACACTCACCACATCAACTAGCTGGGAAATAGCTAGTCCAAACTTTACAAGGATTGTCTGGTTCAGGTATTCCACTGGACGGACCCATTTCTGGTAGTTTCCAAAGAGATTTTTGAAGAGTTTATCCTCTGCTATTGCATATGAGGAAAGTTTGGGGATCTCTAAAAGATGTGACAGGAGAAAAAAGTTAACTATAAAATAGTTTAGTCTAAGCTAAGTAAAAGCTTTCACCTTTATGGTGAATTATGCTGCTTTCTGCATTCATCTTTCAGATCTCAATACAATATTTATGTGTGGAGTAGGGTTAGACCTTTGTGCTTAGCTTGAAACTAAAGCTATAATAAAAACTACATAATACTAAACATGATAGAATTTGTCAAAGCATAAAAAAAAATCAGTGGTAAGATAGGAAAGTTTCACCCATTGGTGCCATAAGTCAGCAAAAGGGATGTCACATGAATGGCAATAGTTTAGGTAATATTGGATTTGTTTTATGTAGTTTGACTGAATGACTATGAACATCACAGATGCATTACTTCCTCTTGTAAGGGTTTGATATGGGCTGTGCTCATGTCCTCGTTTTGTGTTTATATTTGTATTTTCTGTAATTATCAGGATATGAGTTCAGCTCATGTCCTTGCCTTGAGTTTATTATGTTTCTCTGTGTTTTCCTTTCAGCCATGCTTTGTATTGTTATTTTTCCCCTGTCTCAGCCCAGTTCTATTTGGTTATCATATTTATTATTATTATGATTACTACAGTATGGTCAGTCATGTTCATAGTCTTTGTCATCCTGTCCTTGTCTCAGCCTTAGTCCCTGTCGAGGGCTTGTCCCCTCCTGATCCCTTGTTCATGTCTCTTTATCTTTTTCTCTCAGCCCTCATGTTTTCTGTACCCATAGCCACTTCCTTGCTGTCTCTGTTTGCCTTGATTGTTCCCACCTGTCCCGTGTTCCACTGATTACCCTGGTGCCTATATACTGTATGTCTATGTCAGCCTTTGTTAGTTGTTGCATCCTTGTCAGTGTTGGTGTGTTTATCTGCTTCTGTCTTGTCTGTATTTCTGTCAAACCAGTTTTGTTTAGTGACCTTGCCCGGTCATGTTTTCAGCCCATGTGCTGCACTTTATTTTTGTGTAAATAAATCTGCAAGCTAAAATTTTCGCATCTGGGTCCTCTCTTTTGCCCTACCCGGGCACATACCTTGACACCTATGCATTCTATTTCTCGTTTTTTTAAAAGAAATTGAATGACATCTGTGCATTTTTGAAGCAGTTACTGAAGAAAACTGTGTTGCGATTTAACTCACTTCCTCTTTGTTGCATGTCCTTCCTTTTCCTGCGATTATAACCTTATATGCTGATTTAGAGTATCTGCCCAGCACAATGACTCATATGCAGCAGAGATTGTAAATAATGCAGGCACTCTTTATCCAAGGTCCACCCTTTCTTAAAAAAATAAACAAAAAATCACATCATTATTACAAGTTTCAGGATATTAATTTGAAATTTTAAAAAAGGAAAATACAGAAGCTCAAATGACTTTTAGATTTTTGGAATTCTTGCTGATGCCGAATTGTGAATAAATCAGGGGTTTTCTCTTTATGCAGTTATATAAAATTCATGTCTCTGAATCCAAGCATCAAAGAATGAACTGACTGGCTAAAACAGCATGGGATCATCCTGCCTTTGTGCCTCATACTATATATATTTTAGAACTGCAGCATTGTTTTGCTGAAGCAGAACTCTGCGAAACAGAAGAACTTATTGATTACATTTTATATCTCACACAATTTTCATTCATCCTACCCTTTAAATCTTTCATCACCTCGGCAATAAACTCAATTTATGGATGGAGTATGTGGCTGAAAATCTACAGCAAGGCTGACCATGGAAGCATGGTGTCATTCTCAGCATATGTTTTGATCAATAAAGACAGAGCTTCAACACCCTCAATCAGTTACTCTGCAATCTGCAAATTCATCATCTCAAAGCATCCCGCTTTGCTGAAAACAAGAATTTGCAGTGTCTACATTAAATGCTGTTTTTAATATATAAAGAAATTGATGTGTACACAGAAATGTAGTATTATAAAAGATAAAGTGTTTGTTATGATGAAAAGACAGAGCTTTTTTGAAGTCAGCATCTGTAGAACATCCATTGTAGAGTAAATTAATATTTGATGTTCAATTTATCCACTAGAGCAGGGGTGTCCAGTCATGTGCCATGGAGGGCCAAGACCCTGCAAGCTTTACTTCCAACCAGTGTATTCAACAGCAGATTTCACTGAATTTCTTCCCACTGATTGCTGATAAGTGAAAACACCTGCCGAAGAGACTAGGTAGAAGTGAAAACCTGCAGGGTCTTGGCTATCCCTGGCACATGATTGGATATCCCTGCACTAGAGGCAATGCTAGCTGATCTTTGCTAGGTGCATTGGGAAGCAGGTATATTAATTGAAAACAAGCCAAGAAATGTAATATGTATGGTCATACCCAAAGAAGTATTAGCAGAGAAAATAACCAAATAATTTGCTAAACCAAATCAGAACGAGCTGCCAACATGTCCTCTTTTCGCAGGAAAGGGCACACTTGAACACATCCTCAGCAGCTGCCCAACAGCCCTTGGTGAGGGTCATTCCCACTGGTGCCATGACCAGATGCTAAAATGTGTGGCAGAGACCATCTCTAGCGCTGTGGCCAACAATAAGCAGGTTGGTAGTCAAATGAAAATGACATTTGTTAGGCCTGGAGAGAGGCCCCAACCACAGTGTAGGCCATCAGCCAGCCTGCTCTCTTCAGCTTCAGACTGGGACATGCAAACTCACTTGGGCAAACAGCTTAAGTTCCCTGACTATGTAACATAAACATCTCTTAGGCCAGATGTGGTACTTACATCTTCCTCTTCCAGGCAGGTCCTATTAGTGGAGCTCACAGTTCCCTGGGAGGAACGCATTGAAGAGGCCAACGAATGCAAAAGGATCAAATACCAAGAACTGATAGAACAATGAGAGAGAAATGGTTGAAGAGCATACTGTGGGCCCATAGAGGTGGGATGTCGAGGCTTTGCTGCCTGCTCCCTGTGCAAAATTTACACAAAGGAGCTGCTAAAAGGAAAACCATCAAATCTGCCACCGAGGCTGCAGAAAAAGCCTTTTGGTGGCTATGGATTAAGAGGCCTGAATTGTTGGCCAGTGCTGCTGGGACACAAGTCAGGGTGTGATCAACCCTGACCATGTCGCCTCATTGAGGGTGTCTGATATTGTGAGACCCGAAACACCCGATGACATCAATGACATCAGGAAATTGATTTTGAAAAATTGAAAAAAAAATATTTTTGGGGGGGCGCATGCGCACGCAGCGACCGGCAGCTGGTGAATTAGTGCGTGTGTGTGTGTGTGTGCTTTTGTGTACATTTATAAGTTTTTATAAAATCCTCTGTGTCGTTTCTCCCCTGGAGTGTTTGTGGGAATATATGGCGAAGAGCTCCCTGGTATCTACAACATGGATTTCCTCTCCTCTCTCGCACTGCTGCTATCTGTGCTGTGGCTCTTTGTCTCTGAGGTAAACGCGTTCGGCTCCATGGCGAGCAGAATAGCGGGCAGAATACAATATTCCAGGGACGTGTTGCTACGCTTAAACACAGCTGATGCAGCGTCTGTGATTGAGCCCAAACTGCAACTGCCGGACTTTATTTTGAGAGACAGACACAGCGGTAAAAAGAGAGGCGGCAGAAGGAAGCGTGGAAGGCTTGGAGGTGTGAAATTGCGCCTTAGGAGACGTCAGTTTGGTAACATTCCTCTTCCTTCGATAATTTTTGGGAATGCACAGTCTGTGAGAAACAAGGTGGATGAAATTCAAGGCAATGTACGTTACCAGAAGGATATTAAGAACTGCTGCGTCATGGCTTTCACTGAATCTTGGCTTACTGCGCATGACCGAGATGCAGACCTGTGGATTGACGGCTTTGGAGCCCCATTGCGCTCGGATCGGCAGGAAGAGGTAACGGGGAAACGTCAGGGGGGCGGAGTATGTTTATACATTAATAAGCAGTACTGCACATCTGTCACGGTCAGAGAGCGCATCTGTACACCCGATGTGGAGCTGCTGTCTGTGTCACTACGCCCCTTTTATTTGCCTCGTGAGTTTCCCCAACTTTTCATCACAGTTGTGTACATTCATCCGAGGGCAGACACTGACTCCGCCTGCAGCACCATCTCTGATGTGGTGCAGCGGCTGCAGTCAATTTCTCCAGAGGCGCCAAACTTCATTCTTGGGGATTTTAACCATGTTTCTTTAAAGAAGACACTTAAAAACTTTCATCAGTATGTCTCCTGCCCAACCAGGCGAAAAAAGACATTGGACCTGTGCTATGGATCCATAGAGAGGGCCTATAAATCACTCCCCCTTCCTCCTTTAGGATCCTCAGATCACAACTGTGTACATTTGCTGCCCACATATAAAACTGCTCTCAGAAGAGGCAAGGTGGAGATGAGAGACATTGATGTGTGGACAGAAGATTCAGAGCACAGCCTCCAGGAATGCTTTGACTGTACAGACTGGAAGATGTTCACACTGTCCTGCGGGGATGATTTGGACTCTCTGGCTGAGCTCACATGCTCATACATGGCTTACTGTCAAAATAAGATTGTTCCACGTAAACGTGTCAAAATATACCCCAACAACAAACCATGGGTTACTAAATCAGTTAAATCCTGCTTACAGAGGAAAGCACTTGCCTTTAAACAGGAGTCTGTTTCTGAGCTACAGGTTGCCACTAAGGAGCTGAAGGCCGAAATTTTAAGAGCAAAACAGAATTATAAATCAGAGTTGGAAAGCAAGATGGCAGCAAATAAACTTGGCTCGGCCTGGGCCTGTATGAAAACTATTGCAGGCCTTCAGAGCACAGAGCGCAGTAATCGTGTGTTTTTAGATGGTTTTAGTTCAGACACAGAGCTGGCTAATGCTCTAAATTGTTTTTATGGTCGTTTTGACTCCTTTGATTTCAGCACAGAAATCCAAGATTTGAAACAGAAACTCAAAGACAATCAGCACTTTAATATTGAGATGCAGGATGTTAAAAGGGAGTTCTGCGCTGTAAAAGTGAACAAAAGTCAGGGCCCTGATAATATATGTGGGCGCCTGGTAAAGTCCTGTGCACATGAACTGAGTCCTATATTTCATTACATTTTCAATAAGTCCTTACAGACACAACATGTGCCTAAGATCTGGAAAGATGCCGTGGTTGTTCCCGTTCCAAAATCCAGCTGTCCTAAAACGGTAAATGACTTTAGACCAGTTGCTTTGACTTCAATTTTAATGAAAATTTTTGAAAAACTGGTCAGAAGTGAGGTCCTAAGGCAGACTGAACATGCATTGGATCCTCTGCAGTTTGCCTACAGGCCTCACAGAGGAGTGGAGGATGCCACTGTCACTCTGTTTAACATGCTTTTTAAACATCTGGATTTTAATGGGACACACGCCAGGCTTTAATTTGTGGACTTTTCTTCTGCCTTTAATACAATCCAACCTCATATTTTAGTTGAAAGGCTCCTGCAACAATTTGATTTGAGCAATAATCTGGTGGGTTGGATTCTGGATTTCTTAACCAACAGGACGCAGAGAGTAAGGGTCAATGGCACATTGTCTGACCTAAAGTGCTCTTCTACTGGCTCTCCTCAGGGGTGTGTGTTGTCACCACTACTCTTCATCCTGTACACAAACATGTGTCGGAGCAGACATGACAACAGACACATTATAAAGTATGCTGATGACTCAGTCATTGTCAGTCTCCTCCAGGATGGTGAGAGTGGCCACGGCCCAGTAGTTGATGACTTTGTTCACTGGTGTGAGGATTCCTACCTGCAGCTGAATACAACAAAAACGAAAGATATGATTATTGACTTTAGGAGGAAAACTCCCAGGCACAAAGTCACCATACTAAAAGGCCAGACCACCGAATGTGTACAATCGTACAAATATCTTGGGACGATTATTGATAGTAAATTAAACTTTGAAGTGAACTGTGAAAGGGTGTGCAAAAAGGGTCAGCAAAATTTGCATTGTTTGAGGAAACTTGCACACTTCCAAATTGACCGAACCATAATGACTATGTTTTATTGGGCTTTTATTACCTCCGCCTCCGCCAGGCCGAAAAGGCCAGGAGGAGGTAATGTTTTTGCCGGGGTTTGTCTGTGTGTTTGTCTGTTTGTCTGTCTGTCTGTCTGTCTGTTTGTCTGTTGGTTAGCAAGATAACTCAAAAAGTCTTGGACGGATTTCCATGAAACTTTCAGGCGTTGTTGGAAATGGTACAAGGAAGAACTGATTAAATTTTGGGGATGATCCGGATCACCGTCTGGATACAGGAATTTTTTAAAGCATTCTTTAACACTGTGACATACGGCTATTTTCAACATGTGCGCAGGCGCAATGGAGGGCGCTGGTCATTGTGTCTGACCAACATAAACTCCGCGTTCTTCAACGTTTTAGGCACAAAAGCACGCGGAAAACACTGGTGGGCTGGGCCCGCCACCGTGCCTGTGTTTGCGCGACGCTGCAAAAGCTGAGACGGGCAGCTGTCCGCCGCCGGATTATTTGGCAGAAATTCCCCGGCCAGCCATAGGCGCTGCGCAAAAACGAGCTGCTCGGCAGCGTGCTGTGTGCCTGTGTTTGCGCAACGCTGCAAAAGCTCAGACGGCCAGCTGTCCGCCGCTGGATTATTTGGCAGAAATTCCCCGGTCAGCCATAGTAGCTCCGCAAAAAGAAGCTCTCTGCCGGGGAAGTTTCCAAATCATCTTTGGCTGCGGAGCGCAACCCCAATAAAGATAAAGATTAGATGTACCACGAAGGTCGAGTGCAAGCAAGATGTTTGTGTCTGTGAACATTCCGTCTTTTGGCGAGTTGATACGTAACAATGTTTACAGTTTGATGAGAAGGTTGCTGCCATGTAACAATCATCTTATATCAGCAATTGTCAACTCGTCACTCACACTTCACTTCAGCATTTGGAAGTGGTGGCGTTCCATTTTATACTGAGTCCAATATTGTATGTTATTGTTGTTACAAGACCGCCGACTGTCTGCTGATCTGTATATACTTTTATTTATTTATTTTCTACTCCTTTTAGTTCTGCATTTAATATGAACCCTGAGTTTGAAATAAACGTTTGAATTTTGAATAAAACCCACGCCAACCCGTCTACCTAATTGGCATCCGTCAGTGAAGCCCTCAGTGCTGCTTTCAGTGATCTAAAACGCTCACAAAACCCATTGGCCTGTGGGTTGTACGCAGTTGTGTCATGACTTCTTTTGTTTTTTCTTTTGAATTCTTGGATGGAACATGGGTGGGCAATATAAGCTGCGGATTCAGCCATCACATATTTCGGATAACTTATGTTGAACTGTATAATCAGAGGAGCTATTGTCTAATTTGACCTTGTTGGATTTTATTACCCCCTTTGTTATATTATTCACTTTCTTTTAACCTGTACTCTTAATCTATTCGAAATAAAGATTAATTCATTCATTCATTCAATTGCAACGCCCCCAGCCTGGGAGTTTGCAGATGCAGGACATGGACACAACACCAACACTTCAGTTTATTACCTCTGCCAAGGAGGTAATGCTTTTACTACTGAACCACTAATCCTATCATTGTGAATCCAATTGCTACTCAGATGTTTTCATGGTCAAGGAATCTGACAACATACACACAAACACTGTATGGGGGGAACTGTGGCGCTTGGCGGAGGTCTGCGCTCTCCGAGTGCTTTTCTAGTTGAATCTGTTTTATCCTTTTCTTTAATGTCATGGTTTGGTCAGATAAAACTGAAACAGAGGAAATCCTTGGATCAGGTAGTTAGATGGTCCAGTCGTTTGCTTGGTGAGTCACAGCTGAGCCTGACATCCCTGTACACCAGACAAGTACAGAGGATGGCTGACTCGATTTTAAATGATGACTCCCACCCTTTGCACTGCAACTTTCAGCTTCTTCCCTCCAGACGGAGGTTTGCTGTCCCAAAAAGCAAAACCCAGCGCTACAAAAACAGCTTTGTCCCTGCTACTGTCAAAGAGTTGAACAAGCTATAAAAATTATATTGTACATATTTTATATTTACCTATTTTGTAAGATGTGTGCCTGTGTTTGTGTCTTTGTTGAATGTAATTAGTGGCTTGTAAATATGGATGTCACCAGACTGCAAAACAAATCTACCTACGGGTACAAATAAAGTAACCTGAACCTGAACCTGAACCTGAAACATCACTGATGATGTGTCCCGGCGCATCCATGGATGTATCTATTCCCCTTTGCATCTGGCTTAGTCAGTGACTCCCAAAAACAGTTTAGGTGACAACCAAGTATAGATTGGTGACAAATAGAGAGGCAGTGCACAGCACGGAGAAATGGCAACCGGGGCAGGGAGGGTTGGCAGCCCAACCTGCATCTTCCGTGAGGAAGAACCCATCCAAGCTACAAAGCAATCCACAGAGACATACCCCCAGGGGTGCCCAATAGGGTGGGAGGATGAGCACCCCACTACAACGGACCTTAGCATGATGATCTCGAAAAACAGACTATTAATAATGGCAAGTAGATGCACCTGCGGCAACATCTGTAAAAATGAACAAGGCCTCAAAATCTATCAGGCCCGGATCAAATGCTTGGTTCAGGGGCCTGCAGCACAGCACAAAGTAATTGCACCTGGTGAGACGTAGGAAGAGCCCGGCCCAGAATCACCCCACAGTGCCCAGAACCTCAAAGTGTCCAGTGCCCCGGTTCCAAGCACAGTAGTCAAGCAAAACCTGATCAGGTGGCCTGCAGCAAAGCAGCACCAATTGTGGCATCAGTTTGATGAAGATACAGCAGAGATCATCAGAACAACAGCATAGGTAAGTGTGGATGGTCAACTCCAAAGCGTGATGACCATCATTACGAGCTTTGGGGCAGAGAGGTTTGGCAGTATGGAGCACAGAACTGGGAAGTCCTCCTACACTAAGAACCATAGGGTTGGCAGGATTCATCAGTTGCGGGAAGAGCTGAGGATACTGACAAGGCAGTTTAAAGCAGCAGCAGAAGAGGAGAAGCCACGACTTTCCAAGCTTCGACATGCCATCAGGAAGAAGCTTATGACCCTGCGTACAGCTGAATGGCACCAGAGGAGGAGGATTGAGAGAGCCAGGAGACGAACTGCATTCTTGGCAGATCCATTTGGCTTCATGAGGAAGATACTAGGGCAGAAGCACAGTGGGAGACTTGAGTGCTCTAAGGAGGAAGTTGGCCATTTCTTGCACAACACCTTAAGCGATCCCTTCAGAGAGCAGGATCTCAGACCTCAGAGAGCTCTCTTGGACATTCAAGCCCCTCTGGTGGAGTTCAACACCTCAGAACCCACCTGGAAGGAACTGCAGGAGGTAGTGGCAGCAGTGAGAGCCAGCTCTGGTCCAGGCCACAGTGGAGTACCCTATAAAGTATACAAGCGCTGTCCAGAGTTCCTGAGAATCCTATGGAAGATACTGAGCATGATCTGGCAAAGATGGACTGTAGCAGAGCACTGGAGATGGGCAGGATTGAGTGTGGATTCCCAAGGAAGAGAGGTCACCTAAATTGGAGCAGTTCGGGTCCATCTCATTCCTGTGTGGAAGGCAAGATTTTCTTCAGTGTCCTGTCCAGAAGAATGACCAACTTCCTTCTGAAGCACAATTACATTGATATATCAGTACAGAAGGGTGCAATCCCAGGTGTACCAGGGTGTTTGGAACACACTGGTGTGGTCACTCAGCTGATCAGAGAGGCACGGGAGGGAAATAGAGATCTAGTGGCCCTTTGGCTGGATCTCACCAATGCTTATGGGTCAATCCCCCATAAACTGGTCGGCATCACACTGGATCAACACCACATACCCAGAAAGATTAAGGATCTCATTCTGAACTATTATGATCAATTCAGAATAAGAGTCACCCCTGGCAGCTTGACCTCAGATTGGCATCAGTTACAGAAAGGGATTATAACAGGCTGTACTATCTCTGTTATCCTTTTTTACCCTGTCCATGAACATGTTGGTTAAGGCAGCAAAGGTAGAGTGTAGAGGACCCCTGTCAAGGTCAGGAATCCGGCATCCCCCCATTAGAGCTTTCATGGATGACCTGACAGTCACTACCTGACCTGAGTGCGGCCTTTGACACAATCTCCCATTCTATTCTCCTCAACAGATTGTCTTCCATCAGTATCACTGGCACTCCCCTTGACTGGTTTCATTCTTACCTCTATGGCCGCACTCAGTTCATTCAGCTCAAATCCTTCCATTCTCAATCCTCCCACGTCTCCTCTGGTGTGCCCCAGGGCTCAGTCCTGGGGCCTTCCCTCTTCATCATCTACCTCCTCCCCCTCGGTTTTATTTTCGGTAAACACAATATTTTCTTCCACTGCTTCGCAGATAACACCCAGCTCTACCTTTCCACCAAACCAAATTCCACCCTCCCTCCCTCCTCCCTGACCAATTGTCTTTCTGAAATAAAAAGATGGTTCACTGCAAACTTTCTCAAACTTAACAGTCATAAAACAGAAATCCTTTTAGTCGGCACCAAATCCACATTATCAAAAGTTGATAGTTTTTCCCTCACCATCGACGGTTCCTCAGTTTGCCCCTCCCCTCAGGTCAAGAGTCTGGGTGTCATCCTCAATGGTTCTCTTTCCTTTCACTCCCACATCAATAACATCACCCGGTCTGCTTATTTTCATCTTCGCAACATTAATCATCTCCGCCCTTCGCTCTCCCCCCACACTACGTCTATTCTTTTACACAGCCTTGTCACTTCCCGTTTAGATTACTGTAACTCCCAACTTGTTGGTCTCCCTCAGAAATCCCTTCACAAGCTCCAGTTAGTCCAGAATTCAGCTGCCCGCGTTATCTCCCAAACCCCTCCTTCCTTCACATCTCCCCTGTTCTCCTGCAACTTCACTGGCTCCCGGTCAAATTTCGCATTGACTTCAAAATTCTCCTTCATACTTTCAAAGTCATCCATAACCTCGCCCTTTCTTATCTGGCTGATCTCCTTCACATTGTCACCCCTACCCGCTCCCTCAGATCCTCCTCCTCTGTCCACCTCGCTGTCCCTCCTGCTCGCCTCAGCTCGATGGGGAGTAGAGCCTTCAGCCGCTTTGCTCCCAAACTCTAGAACTCGCTCCCACCAGCCATCAGAAATATTGACTCCCTCCCTCAGTTTAAATCCGCTCTCAAAACTCACCTGTTCAGATTAGCATTTTCATTGTAATTGTCATGGTTTTTATGATTGTCGTTTTTGTGTTTTGTTGTTTATTGTTACTGTGTTTTATCTATTTCTGTAAAGTGTCCTTGAGTGTCTTGAAAGGCGCTTTTAAATAAAATGTATTATTATTATTATTATTACTACTACATTAGTGCCTGGCAGTAGGTGGATTCTCCAAGGCGTGGAACAACAAATTTCCTGGGCAAGAATGAACTTCAAGCCTTTAAAGTCTAGATTCATGGTCCTGAAAAGAGGGAAAGTGGTGGACAACTTTCGTTTCCACCTGGATGGCGTTGTGATACCATCTATCACAGAGAAACCAGTCACAAGCCTAGGGAAGGCTTTTGCAGTCTCAGGGACACCGCATCTAACCAAACTACTATCAGGAAACTGGAAGTATGGCTGTCAGCCGTGGATAAGTCTGGCCTTCCCGGCAAGTTCAAGACTTGGGTGTGCCAATATGGCATTCTGCCCCGTATCCTCTGACCTCTGCTAGTGTACGAGGTGCCTCTGTCTACAGTGGAGACCCAGGAAAGGAAGATCAGCTTCCTACCTTCAAAGATTGCTAGGTTTACCACATAGCCTCAGTAGTGCAGCGCTTTATGGCAGGAGCAACAAACTCCAGCTTCCTATCAACAGTCTGGAAGAGGAGTTCAAGGTCTCCCGCACAAGAGAGACACTAGCCTATCGTGACTCCAGAGACTCGAGAGTGGCAGCAGCAGGCATTGTGGTGGGACAGGTCAGAAGTGGAGAGCTCAAGAGGGGGTTGAAGCTTGCAGAATCTCAGTTGAGACACAATGGGCACAGTGGCAACAGGACGTGCAGGGCTGGGTTCCATCCCACTGCTGCACTATGATAAAATCCAGGGAAAGGACAAACACCAGTTAATCCTGCAGGCGGTAAGAGTAGGTGTTGAAGAAGCAAGGACCAGCAGGATGGTAGTAGGCATGCGGCAGCAGGGGACATGGACAAAATGGGAGGGAGCAGTGGAGAAGAAGCTGACCTGGAATGATATATGGCATGGAGAACCTCAGCGCATCCAGTTCAGAGAAGTATACAATGTCCTACCTAGTCCAGCAAACCTGCATACCTGGGGCAAGAACAAGCTGCCAACATGTCATTTTTGCCCAGAAAAGGGCACGCTTGAACACATCCTCAACATCCTCAGCTAAAGTGTGTGGTGGAGACCATCTCTAGTGTCATGGCCAACAATAAGCAGGTCGGTAGTCAAAGGAAAATCACCTTTGTTAGGGATGGAGAGAGGCCTCTTTTAGGCCAGAGGTGTGTCTTCCTCGTCTAGGCAGGTCCTATTAGTGGAGCTCACAGTTCCCTGGGAGGAGCACGTGGAAGAGACCAATGAACGCAAACGGCTCAAATACCAAGAACTGGTAGAACAGTGCCAGAAAAATGGTTAGAGAGCATACTGTAAGTCCATAGAGGTGGGATGTAGAGGCTTTGCTGCCCGCTCCCTGTGCAAAATTTACACTCTCCTTGGCATCAGAGGAGCTGCTAAAAGGAAGGCCATCAAATCTGCCACTGAGGCTGCAGAAAAACCCTTTCAGTGGCTATGGATTAAGAGGTCCAAATCATGGGCCAATGCCTCTGGGACACAAGTCAGGGTCTGATCAACCCTGGCTGGGTCGCCTGATTGAGAGTGTCTGATGTTGTGAGACCCGAAACATCTGATGACACCAGGAAACATCACTGATGATGCGTCCCGGCACATCCATGGATGTATCTATTCACCTGCAAATCTTGCAAGAGCAGAGAAACTGTAAAGAGGACACATTATACCCTTTTTGATGTTGATACAGTTCCCAGAGGTCTTAATGAAATATCTGGGACATGCTTTGGTCAAAATACCCCAGTTTTTAAAAGGTACAGTACCATTTTACACATAGATAGATTAAACACAATTCGCTACAGGGACCTGTATCATTGTCTTTTCTCTTTACATAATGAGCCCTAGTTCATCCACCCTCCCGCTTTCATCAGTTCTGAGATTTGTGACTGAGGGGTTTTTTTTACCTGTGAGATTAAATTTTGTGTGACAGATGGCTACAGCAGCATCCCAGATTCAGAGAGAATCACCAAACACAAATAGAGGAGTTGTTAAAGTTTTGGGGTTTTTTTTTGTTTTTTTTTCTTTTTGAGGTTGAAGTTAACATTAGCTTGCTATTTCCAGTTATGGCACAGCCTGAACAAACTAATGTAAAATTGACTGAATGTAAAAGGCAATAGTCCAAACAAAGAATCATCAGAGACAGGTGTATGTGGTAGCTTCTCCAGGAACTCATATATGCAAAAGCTATGAAAAACTTTTTTTTTTCATACATCACCTGTAAAAAAAACATGCAGTGCATAGAATACAGCAATGTATAGGAATATAAGACAACACCATATACAGTATCTCTATAGCCTCCTTGATTGCTGCTTCTCAACTTCCTGTAAGCTGTCACTGCATTCTGCTATATTTTTAACTCAAATTTAAGAGGCACTACCTTTGACTTTACCTACAGGTTCTAACATAACAGCTCGTTTGGGAATTAGCCAGTAATTTTCAATCTGAACGTCCAATTATATTTGTGTATGCAATCTAATATATTGAAACTGCTATATTCTTTTTAACTGAGGTATTTTTAGTGCTAAAAAACACTCACGTAGGGAGTGACACAGGTAGCACCAGCAAATCAATGGCAGCAGCAGTGTAAGGGAGGTGGCGGGCCCTCCTGCTCTCAGCATCATATCAGACGTGGCACCAGATCCACATCTGATCTCTTGGGCATCCCAGACCTGAAAAAGTATTGGAAACAGTGGTTACTAAACCCACTAGATTTTCTGTATCTCAGGATTATTAGAGAAGAAACTTTAAACATGCTTCAGTTTAAAGGTTAAAATGAAATTCTTCCATTTGGCAAAACTAGATGAAATCACAATTATAGATTTCAGTGAAAAGGCTGTATGAAATAACTATCACCCACACTGAAAAAGCATATTATCAGACCCATTCATCATACAAAACAGTAGCACAAGCCAATAATGCACTTCAACCTAACCTTGTAAAGAAGACCCTCTCCAAGGTAATGAATGCATTTCACATACAGTATGAGCAGTACCTTACCTGGTCTGTGTCTACCCCATCAACTCACAATCAAAGGTAGCAGTGGATGTGGTGGGAGTCCAAACCACAACTACAATGCTGCTCTTATGCTCCTCCATTCCATGCAGGTTCTTTTCTCTCGCCTTGCACAGATGCTGCTTCATTCCCCGCTGCCTCCAACTGTGCACAGGCAACGCATGCTCATGTCCTCCGCCTCCTCCTTCAGGGAGTCCGCCCCTGCCCCCACCACCACTACTCTCTCCCAATCTAACCAATCTTGTGGTCACTAATCATAGGCAGGAATAGTCTTCCCCCCTCCTCCATGGAATCACCTCACTGCCTCTCCACAGCAGCTAATGTGAGCTCTCCTTGAGATTTTGCCTCATGTCTACAGTTCCCATACTGATTATTTAGTGTCCACAGCAACATCTATTCCTGCATTTTGTATTAGTAGTTCTCCCTCAGGGACTGTGATGTGTGAGTGTGTTTGCTTCCATGGTGACAGCCTATTGCTGGATCCATCGACGTGGCATCAAAACAAACCAAAATAAAACGGATTTGTGAATTTAATATTGGATTTTTTTTAAATGACTACCCTATCCATTTTTCCCCAGTGAAACAAAAATACTTAATTAGAAATGGTCATGTATTTGTTTTTTACCAGAAACATCAAAATGTCTGAGCTGAGAAGAGAAAAGAAAAGAAAGCAAAGGGGGTTCAAAATTTACTTTCATTTAATTTCATACAGTATGATCCTAATGCTTGTTTTTTTTTTCATTTGCTCCTTTCATTTGTTCATATACAGTGGTGTGAAAAAGTGTTTGCCCCCTTCTTGATTTCTCATTTTTTTGTATGTTTGTCACACTTTAATGTTTCAGATCATCAAACAAATTTAAATTTTAGGCAAAGATAACACAAGTAAACACAAAATGCAGTTTTTAAATGAAAGTGTTTATTATTAAGGGAAAAAAATTCAAACCTACATGGCCTTGTGTGAAAAAGTGATTGCCCCCTAAATCAAATAACTGGTTGGGCCACCCTTAGCAGCAACAACTGCAATCAAGCGTTTGCAGTAACTGGCAATGAGTCTTTTACAGCGTTGTGGAGGAATTTTGGCCCACTAATCTTTGCAGAATTGTTGTAATTCAGCCACATTGGAGGGTTTTCGAGCATGAACCGCCTTTTTAAGGTCATGCCATAGCATCACAATCGGATTCAGGTCAGGACTTTGACTAGGCCACTCCAAAGTTTTCATTTTGTTTTTCTTAAGCAATTCAGAGGTGGACTTGCTGGTGTGTTTTGGATCATTGTCCTGCTGTAGAACCCAAGTGCACTTATGCTTGAGGTCACGAACAGATGGCCAGACATTCTCCTTCAGGATTTTTTGGTAAACAGCAGAATTCATGGTTCCATTTACCACAGCAAGTCTTCCAGGTCCTGAAGCAGCAAAACAGCCTCTGAACCATCACACTACCACCACCATATGTGATCCGTGCTGGCAAAATGAGTCGGAATGCGCACTGCGTCATTACGAGATACAGGCACGAGAAGCCATAAATCATGACTCTTTCTTTGTTTGCTGGCGGCAAGTCCCGGGAAAACCCCCATGAGTGCCTGATATCATTGTAAAGCTTAGAAATCATACTTTCTAAAAATACACATGTTTTTTTTTTTTTTTTTTTTTTTTTTTTTTTTTTTTTTTTGTTACTTATTTGTACCCGTAGGTAGACTTGGTTTGCAGTCTGGTGACAAGCCACCGGCTGCTGGTCGCTGTGTGCGCGAGCGCCCTAAACCTACATGTTTTGGTATGCGGGAGGAAACCGGAGAAATCCCGGAGTAAACCCGCGCAACACGGGGAGAACATGCAAACTCCACACAGCTCACTGTTGGTCGGGGGCTGGGATCGAACCCACGATCTCATGATCCCCACGGTCCCCCGGCCGAGGGTAAAACTGTGCTGCCACAGTGCTAAACCACTGCGCCACCGTGCAGCCGTGTTTTGGCGGAAGACGTAACTCCCGACCAATCAAACACGAGTATTAAACCTAGCCAAAATATAAACAAATCGGCTTTTTCCAGGTCCATTTATGCGCACTTCCTACACATTAAATATCATTTTGAAGAATATAAAATATGGAAAAAATGTTACCTCAGTTTTGATAATTTCCTCAAAGTGACTCATTTTGCCAAAAAGTTCAACTTTTGTCTCATCAGTCCAGAGTATTTTCCCAAAAGTCTTGGGGATTATCAAGATGTTTCCTGGCAAAACTGAGATGAGCCTTTATGTTCTTTTTGCTCAGCAGTGGTTTTTGTCTTGGAATGCTGCCATGCAGGCCATTTTTGTCCAGTCTCTTTCTTATGGTAGAGTCATGAACACTGACCTTAATTGAGGCATGTGAGGCCTACAGTTCTTTGGATGTTGTTGTGGGGTCTTTTGTGACCTCTTGGTTGAGTCGTCGCTGTGCTCTTGGGGTAATTTTGGTCAGCCGGCCACTCCTGGGAAGGTTCACCACTGTTCCATGTTTTTGCCATTTGTGGATAATGGCCCTCACTGTGGTTTGCTGGAGTCCTAAAGCTTTAGAAATGGCTTTATAACCTTTTCCAGACTGATAGATTGTTTCTCATTTGTTCCTGTTTTTTTTTTGGATCGCAGCAGGATGTCTAGCTTTTGAGACTCTTTTGGTCTACTTCACTTTGTCAGGCAGGTCCTATTTAAGTGATTTCTTGATTGAGAACAGGTGTGGCAGTAATCAGGCCTGGGTATGGCTAGAGAAATTGAACTCAGCTTTCCAAAGAAGTGATAAGCCGCACTTAATTTATGTTTTAACGGATGGGGGGGGGGGGGACTTTTTCACACAGGGCCATGTGGGTTTGGATTGTTTTTTTACCCTTAATAATAAACCCCTTCATTTAAAACTGCATTTAGTGTTTACTTGTGTTATCTTTGTCTCATATTTTAAATTTGTTTGATGATCTGAAACATTTAAGTGCCACAAACACAAAAAAATGAGAAATCAGGAAGGGGGCAAACACTTTTTCACACCACTGTATATCAATTCCAGCTCTTCTGAGAAGGAATATATCTGAAAAAGGAAGTTAAATAAAATGATGTGATTTCAAATATCTAAGAGGGGATCAGACAGTAGTCATGTTTACATAGACACAGGTAACCGGATTAAAAGCCTGATCGGAATAATAATGCTTAATGTAAACATGCCAATCTGAATATTCTGACTTGATCACACTCATTCAGATCAAAATTTCCTTCCGATTGAGATAGGTGGATTATGCCAATTGTTAATCCGATTGGTGTGCATATAAGCAATTATTCCGAAGTTTGGGTAGAAAATATGTTTACTGCGCATCTCTGTCCACATGTCGACGTGACATATTTCTGCCTTTACAGCAGCTAGCGGAAGACATGGCGAGGGTGAAACAAAACTGGTCTGTATCGTCCTGCTGTCTTCCTCTGTTCACCATATGCAGAAGTCTGTACTGCTGGGCTTGTAGCTTCATTACGGAGACCAGCAGAAGCAAAAGTACAGTCTGAATAACACAATACAGGTCCATTTCAAAAAGAGAAAGACACGAAGCAGGGTTTGTTTACATCGGAAGTTGTTTCTTCTTCTTCTATTTCCAGAATGTCAGATAATTGTGCACATGCCAAAATGATTTAGTCCATTCAAACGTGTGACGTATGGAAATGCACGTCCTAATCAGATAAACTTTTTCAGGATCCATGTAAACAGTAAAGCTCTGATCTGAACTGTAATCAGATTGAAGAAATTTTGCACATGTAACCATGGCTAGTGTCACATTCTGAACGCGGCGGTACCCACCGGGCCCAGGTTGTCTGCTTTTCTTTTCATATTTTGTACTGTGTTGTCATTTTGAGTTGTCAGTATGATTTATTCTCCTGTTTATGTTTGTTATAGTTTCTTTTTTCGTGTTTTTGAGGTTGTCAGTCCCCGTTTCTGCCATATATTTATGTTTGTTTTCCATTGTGTTCTCTCTCTCTCGGGGTTGACAGCTGTCAGCGGCTTTCTGGGGTTTTGCCCTGCGTGGTTGTGGTCCTGTCAGCTGTCGACTCTGATTGCTCCCTCCTCTCGCATCATTTTCAGCTGGTCTAAATTGTTTCTTTGTTTTCTCCTACCCGCTCAGGTTTACCACACCTGTTATCACTTACTTCACTTTGTGTTTAGCCTCATTTAAGGGGCTGCGCACTTTTGTTCGGTGCAGCACTCTACTTTCATCTCGCGACTCATACACATAAGTTCTTTGTTATTTTGCTATGTGTGTTCCTAAGTTTGTCTTCAGGTTTAGCCTGCAATTCCCCTCACCTTAGCTTCTGCTATTTTGCTGGCCGGTTCACGAGTTGTTTTAGCTCAGTCTACCAGGTTTAGCCGGCGATATCACTTGCTTTAGCTTTAGCTATTTTTCTTACCTGTATTTCTTCCTGTTGACATGGTTCAGGTGACCCACAGAACAGACACGACTCAGGGTAAATACAATTAACGTATTTTTATTGTAAAGGTGAGTGAGTGGGTGCGTGAGTGCAGGGTATATGGTGTAATGTTGTGTAGTGCGATCCGTAATCTCCAGCTGGGGCCGGCAGAGTACCGTACGACCTGGCAACCCTGTAATGAGACAAGGGCCGTTAGTTTACAATTCAACCTATGCAGCTCGATAGATGTTACAGCGCTTACTATCAAGGGATGTTGGAGAAGCTCAGGTAGTGCCGAAGCTGCAGCCAGGAAGACAGTGTCTGCTGGGCTGGCTAGCTGGAGGTGAGAGGATGAGTCCGCCACCTGGAGGGAGATGGAGGACTGCCGCTGCAGATCTCCGCCTGTGCACAGGGGAATCAGACAAGATGAGAAGCGAGTAGGCTTACTTGGTAGGTGGTCCAGGTGGAACCGGCCCAGACGGGGTTCAGCAGGGCTAGGAAGCCGATGGCTGGAGAGTAGAGCGCTGGGAAGCACGGAGGCAGGCGTTAACTGGATTCAGCATAGAGAATCAGACGACTCCGCGCCCAGCACTGGTCCTGGTGGAATAAATAGGCCGCAGGAGGTGACAGGCAGGTGCGTGCACAGGTGCCGTGATTGGCGGCCATGACACCTGTCCACAAGTTTTTTTGTAACTCAGTGTTTTTCCAATAAATTTGCAAACTTACAGCCTGCGTATGGAACCTTTTTCCCTGCCCTGAAAGGCAATTTATGACAGATAGTCATGATTTTGGTACAAAAACAGTACCCAGAGAGGTTTCTCAAGAAACTAGGGTTTGTCAAGACACTACTTGTGTCACCAAGAGGGTTGACCCAGTTGGCAAGCCAAATAAGAATGCTTTAATTGACTCTGTTACAAAAGGTTAGAATGGATTTCCATCTATCTACCTTTACATTACATAAAATTAAAACATTCATAAATCCAGATGAATTTTAGTGTGCAAAATTACTGAATCTGTTTTATCCTTTTCTTTAGTGTCATGGTTTGGTCAGATAAAACTGAAACAGAGGAAATCTTTGGATCAGGTAGTTAGATGGTCCAGTCGTTTGCTTGGTGAGTCACAGCTGAGCCTGACATCCCTGTACACCAGACAAGTACAGAGGTTTGCTACCTCCATTTTAAATGATGACTCCCACCCTTTGCACTGCAACTTTCAGCTTCTTCCCTCAAGACGGAGGTTTGCTGTCCCAAAAAGTAAAACCCAGCGCTACAAAAACAGCTTTGTTCCTGCTGCTGTCAAAGAGTTGAACAAGCTGTAACAATATATTGCACATAATTTAGGTACCTATTTATTAACCCCATTTTTATATTTACTTATTTTTGTAGGATTTTATTTGGGTTCTAAATCTTTTATTGGGTTTTAGACCTTTGAGTTTTTAACCTCTTTGACTAGTCTTTAACTTTTTAATATGACCCTTCTCTCTTATCTCTGGTTTTTCTCTCACCTCTTTGTCTTTATACCCTGATTGATGGAGCTTTGAGTATTTTTATCATGTTCATAGTCAGCTTCATGTGTGCTGTGTTTGTGTTTATGTTGAATGTAATTGTGGCTTGTAAATATGGATGTCACCAGACTGCAAAACAAATCTACCTACGGGTACAAATAAAGTAACCTGAACCTGAACCTGAAAGGTTGCAGAAGCACAAGCCTTATGCCAGAGCATCATGCTGACGACTGGCCATCTGAAAAGCCTCATTTTCTTGGTGTGTCCCACACTGTCTGCACAAAACAAACCTCATCTGTGTTTTTTGAGGGTGCTTTCACACCTAAATTCATTTACTTTGGTCTGAGTCAGTTGATAAGTTTGTTACTTTTGTATCATTTTCTCTTTGGTTCAGTTCCCTTTCACACAGGCAAAAATTCAAATGGACCAAATTCCGTCATGACAGTTTCACGAGACTTATGTCAGAATGTTCTCTGTTCTTACTGGTCAGATTTTTTTTGCTGTGAGAACAGGAAAGGTAAATACAGGAAGCAGGATGACTATTGTGCATTTATGCATTTCTGGGGAGAAAATAATACAAATTGTTGTGTAATCTAAGGGGTTTTTTCATCACCTTGGTTATTGTTTATTACATTACATGCATATACCACTTTCAACAAATCATACAGTTTGAAAATGAAGTGCGGCTACGAAAGGAAAAGAACTTTTTTTTTTTTTTGTATTTTGTATACTTTGTTAATCCCAGAGGGAAATTATAGGGCATCCGCCTGGGTGGCCCCTCATGGATCATCACCTTATCATGGTGGGGGGTTTCCATGCCCTAGTGATCCCAGGAGCTATGTTGTCCGGGCCAATTTGCCTCTGGTAGGGTCACCCAAGACAAACTGGTCCTGGGTGAAGGGCCAGACTAAGAACGATCCAACAGACTCTCATGATGGATGCTAGAACAAGGATTCAGTGTACCTCGCCCGGTATGGGGTTACCGGGACCCCATCCTGGAGCCAGGCCAGGGGGAGGCGCTCGATGGTTAGCATCTGGTGGCCGGTTTTCCACCCACGGGACCTGGCCAGGCTCAGCCAGAAGGAGTTACATGGGTCCGCCCTCCAATGGGCTCACCACCTGCAGGAGGGAAAATGGGGGTCCGGTGCTATGTGGATCAGGTGGTGGTCAAAGGCGGAGACCTTGGCGGTCTGATCCCAAGCTTCCAAAACTGGCTTTTGGGACGTGGAATGTCACCTCTCTGGTGGGGAAGGAGACTGAGCTGGTGCATGAGGTTGAGAGATACTGGCTAGGTGCAGTCGGCCTCACCTCAACACACAGCTCCAGTTCTGGAGCCAGTCTTCTGGAGAGGGGCTGGAGCTTGGTCTACTCTGGAGCTGCTGCAGGCGAGAGGCGACGAGCAAGGGTGGATATTCTTGTATCCCCTCCCACCTTGCTGCCTCTATATTGGAGTTTTTCCCCGGTGGATGAAAGGGTTGTTTCCCTGCGCCATGGGTCCTGACCATCATTTGTGCCTATGCACCAAATGTTGGTTCAGAGTACCCACCCTTTTTGGAGTCTCTGACTGGGGTGCTGGAGAGTGCTCCTCTTGGAGACTCCATTGTCCTACTGGGGCACTTCAATGCGCATATGGGCAACGATAGTGAAACCTGGAGGGGGGTGATTGGGAGGAACGGACTGCCCGATCTTAACCCAAGAGGTGTTCAGTTATTGGACTTCTGTGCTAACCACAGTTTGTCCAAAACAAACACTATGTTCAAGCATAAGGGTGTCCATATGTGCACCTGGAACCAGGACAGCCTAGGTCACAGGTTGATGATTGATTTTGTTATCGTATCATCAGACCTGCGACCATATGTGTTGAACACTCGAGTAAAGAAAGATGCAGAGCCGTCAACTGATCACCACCTGGTGGTGAGTTGGAGCCGATGGCAGGGGAGGATGCCATTCAGACCTGGTAGACCCAAATGTATAGTGAGGGTGTGCTGGGAATGAACGTCTGGCTGAGGCCCATGTCTGGGAGGTCTTCAACTCCCACCTCCGGAAGAACTTCAGCCACATTCTGAGGGAGTCTGGAGACATGGTGTCTGCATGGGCCATGTTCTCCACCTCCATTGTTGCAGCGGCTGCCCAGAGCTGTGGTTGCAAGGTTGACAGGGCATCTCGTGGTGGCAACCCCAAAACCAAGTTGTGGACACCAGTAGTGAGGGGGGCCATTAAGCAGAAGAAGGAGTCCAAGCTTGGTTGGCTTGTGGGACTCCCGAAGCAGGTGAGGGATACCGGCAGGCCAAACGGAGTGCAGCTCGGGTGGTTGCTAAAGCAAAAACTCAGGTATGGGAGGAGTTCGGTGAGGCCATGGAACAAGACTTTCGGTCAGCCTTGAAGAGATTCTGTCAAACTGTCTGGTGGCTCAGGAGGGGGAAGCAGCTCCCTGTCCATACTGTGTATGATGCTGATGGGGCACTGCTGACTTCAACTGGGGATATCGTCGGGCGGTGGAAGGAATACTTCGAGGATCTCCTCAATCCCACTGACACGCCTTCGACAGATGAAGCAGGGCTTGTGGTCTGGGGGGATGACTCGTCTATCACAGGGGCTGAGGTCACCAAGGTGGTTAAAAATCTCTTTGGTGGCCGGGCCCCGGGGGTGGATGAGATTCGCCCTGAGTACCTCAATGCACTGGATGTTGTAGGGCTGTCATGGTTGACATGCCTCTGCAACATTGTGTGGAGGTCAGGGGCAGTGCCTTTGGCATGGCAAACTGGGGTGGTGGTTCCTGTCTTCAAAAAAGGGGACCGGAAGGTGTGCTCCAACTTTAGAGGGATCACACTCCTCAGCCTCCCTGGGAAGGTCTATGCCAAGGTACTGGAGAGGAGAGTCCGGCCGTTGGTCGAACCTCGGATTCAGGAGGATCAATGTGGTTTTTGTCCTGGCGTGTGGCACCCGGACCAATTCTTTACCCTCTCGAGAATCCTCGAGGGTTCGTGGGAGTTTGCCCAACTTGTTTACATGTGTTTTGTGGACTTGTAGAAGACATTCAACTGCGTCCCTCATGGTTTTTTGTGGGGGTGTGCTTCAGGAGTATGGGGTGTTGGCCTTGTTGTTACGAGCTATTCGGTCTCTATACGACCATTGTGAGAATTTGGTTCGTATTGCCAACACTCGGGCAGACTCATTCCTAGTGAGAGTTGAACTCCGCCAGGGCTGCCCTTTGTCACCGATCCTGTTCATAATTTTATGGACAGGATTTCTAGGCACAGCCAGGAAACGGAGGGTCTCCTTCTTGGTAACCACAGGATCTTATCGCTTTTGTTTGAAGATGATGTTGTCCTGCTGGCTTCATCCAGCAATAACCTACAGATCTTACTGGGATGGTTTGCTGCTGAGTGTGAAGTGGTTGGGATGAGAATCAGTACCTCCAAGTCCGAGTCCATGGTCCTCAGCCGGAAAAAAATGGGTTGTCCTCTCCAGGCTGGAGACAAGCTCCTGCCCCAAATGGAGGAGTTTAAGTATCTTGGGGTCTTATTCACTAGTGAGGGGAGAATGGAGCGAGAGATTGACAGACGGATCAGAGCAGCATTTGCAGTGATGCGGACGTTGTACTGGTCTGTTGTGGTGAAGAGGGAGCTAAGCTCTAAGGCAAAGCTGTTGATTTACCAGTCAATTTACACTACCGTTCAAAAGTTTGGGGTCACCCAGACAATTATTTTGTGTTTTCCATGAAAAGTCACACTTATTTACCACCATGAGTTGTAAAATGAATAGAAAATATAGTCAAGACATTGACAAGGTTAGAAATAATGATTTGTATTTGAAATAATAATTTTTTCCAGATACTCAACCTGCTCAAAGGAAGGTCAGTTTTATAGCTTCTCTAACCAGCTAAACTGTTTTCAGCTGTGCTAACATGATTGCACAAGGGTTTTCTAATCATCCATTAGCCTTCTGACGCAATGAGCAAACACATTGTACCATTAGAACACTGGAGTGATAGTTGCTGGAAATAGGCCTCTATACACCTATGTAGATATTGCACCAAAAACCAGACATTTGCAGCTAGAATAGTCATTTTCCACATTAGCAATGTATATTAGATATTAGAGTGTATTTCTGATTAGTTTAAAGTTATCTTCATTGAAAAAAACGTGCTTTTCTTTCAAAAATAAGGAAATTTCTAAGTGACCCCAAACTTTTGAACGGTAATGTACGTTCCTACCCTCACTTAAGGTCATGAGCTTTGGGTAATGACCAAAAGAACAAGATCGCAGAAACAAGTGGCTGAAATGAGCTTTCTTCGTACGACTGGTGGACTCACCCTCAGAGATAGGGTGAGAAGCTCAGTCATCCGGGAGAGGCTCAGAGTAGAACCGCTGCTCCTCCACATTGAAAGGAGCCAGTTGAGGTGGTTTGGGTATCTGATCAGGATGCCTCCTGGACGCCTCCTACTTGAGGTGTTTCGGGCACGTCCCTCTGGGAAGAGATCCCGGGGCAGACCCAGGACTCGCAGGAGAGACTATATCTCCCAGCTGGTTTGGGAACATGTTGGTATCCTCTCTGAAGTGCTGGAGCAGGTGGCTGGGGAGAGGGAAGTCTGGGCTTCTCTGCTTGAACGGCTGCCTCCGCGACCCGGACCTCAGGAAAAGCAGTAGAAGGATGGATGGCTCCACCTGGATGGATGAGGCAGCCACGGTGAGGTGCCAATCCCTTCACCATTCACACATACATTCACACCTCGGGCCACTTTAGAGTCTCTAATTAACCTAACTTGCATGTTTTTGGCCTGTGGGAGAAAACTGGAGTACCCGGGGTAAACCTACGCAGACGTGGAGAGAATATGCAAACTCCACATAGAAGGGTCACCGATGGTCAGGGGGTGGGATAAAACCCACGATGGTCAGGGACCTTCTTACTGTGCCCAGCACTGCGCCGTTATGTTAACGTTAATAAGTGGTTATGTTAATGTTCATTAATCCTCCAGAACAGTGACATGCTCAGCCACAGATATTTTAAAAGATCCATCAGGTATGTACAGTGGCATAAAATGTTACTGTTTGCTGCTGGTCCTTTTTTAGTATGCTCCTTTTCTCACCTGCAGGGCCACACCAGAGTTTGCCAGTTGATTTAAATCGAGACCATCTGTAGAGTGTGAGCCTCACCGGTGCGGAAAACGAGACCCAAATGCTGGACTTCGCTTGTGAAATTTATTAACAAAATATAAGCTCAGCAAGGCAGAGGTTGAGGCAAAAACACAAGGCTCCGAAATAACAAGACATGGACAAAAACAGACTTGGCAAGAACGTGTAATGATGCTGAAATAACGAGGATGCCACCCCAAGATAAGGAGGGGCATCCATTAAATAAGACAGAACTAATTAAGCCAATAAGGAACAACCATTGACAATGAACAAAATACAAACCAAGCATCAAGCTATGAGAAACCCGAAAACAACAAAAGACACTGTCAAAATAAAAACCAACAAGAAAAACCAAGACAGGAATAAAACTACAAGAAGTGACCAGGATCATGTTAATAATAATGACAACCAAGAACTAAGGATAAGGCGGGGATAATAATAACACAAAACAGAGACCATGAAACCAATGAAACTAAACACAGAGAATCACAAAGGTGAGAACATGGGCTGAACCCATGTCCCAATCACAACAGAAATACCAAAAATCAAAATCAAGGCAAGAACATGGGCACAGCCAATGTCCAAACTCTTACAGTACCCCCCTCTTAACAGTTGAATACTAGACGACCCTAAAAAAAATCACCTGCCCAAGGTGGGTGCTGGGGACACAGGACCAGGCAGGCCAAAACAATTCCTTCCCCCACAGAGTCCAAAACAAAAAGCCAGTTTGTGTGGGCCAAACCAGGGTCCAAGACCCCAGACAAAAGAACAAGGGGGGTCGGGTGGCCTTCCAGAGTTCATGGGCAACTGGACCAAATAGCAAGCCAGGTCGGGTGGCCTCCCAGAGTTCCTAGGCCACCAAATCAAGAACAAGGTGGGTCAGGGGCCCTACCAAAGTTCACGAACCACCAGACCAGACAACATGATACGTCCACCACTGACAATGCAGGCCGGCCAGCGATGAAACCAGGCGAACCAGGCTGGCCGGTGGCGAAACCAGATGAAGAAGGTTGACCATTGACAAAAACAGATGAAGTAGGCTGTCCAGTGGCAAATCCAGATGATGCAGGCTGACCATCGGTGAAAACAGATGATGCAGGCTGGCCAGTGGTGAAAACAGATGAAGCAGACTGGCCACCGGTGAACCCAGATGATGCAGGCTGGCCAGCAGCGAACCCAGGTGAAGCAGGCTGGCCTGCGGCAAGAACAGACGATACAGGCCGACCACTGGCAAACACAGATAAAGCAGGCTGATCAGCGGTGAACCCAGATGAGGCAGGTTGATCAGTGGCAGAACCAGGCGAAGCAGGCTGATCAGCGGTGAATACAGGCGAAGCAGGCTGACCAGTGGTGAAACCAGACAAAGCAGGCTGACCAGCAGTGAAACCAGATGAAGCAGGCTGATCAGCGGCAGAACCAGATGAAGCAGGCTGATCAGTGGCGAACCCAGACGAGGCAGGCTGATCAGCGGTGGGACCAGATGAGGCAGGCTGATCAGCGGTGGAGCCAGATGAAGCAGGCTGATCAGCGGCGGAACCAGACGGTGCAGGATGATCAGTGGAAAACCAGATGAATCAGGCTGATCAGCAGCAAAACCAGGCGAATCACCTGAAGAGCAGCGAGCCCAGGTGGCAAAGGCTGGAGAACCTTGAGCCCAGACACTTGGGGATCCATCCCCGACACAGCCACCTCTGATGGGGAGGAAGAACCAAAAGCTGGGTCACTACCAACACCAGCAGTGGAGCCCGGCGGAGCAGCAGGTGTGAGGGCTGGCAAAGCAGCAGGCATGATGGCCAGCAGAGAACCAGATGTAGCAGCTGGTAGAACAGGTGCCGACGATGTGGAGAAAAGGTGGAGAGCAGTGGCTGAAGAGGAGACCCCTGTCTCAGATGAGTCAGGAGCTGATAGTCCATCCACCTCTGGTGTGGAGGAGAACTCGGAGAGCAAAAATTCCTTCAGGAATGCAGGAAAATCTTCCATCAGATGGTGCTTAGATGCTGCGACCTGACGAGCCTTCCTCCACACTTCGCCCTGCCATCTGTCCCTTCGGAGGCAGAGCTTGTAACATTCCCTCAGGCTCCTGATGACACTCCTAAGCTCCGTGCACTGGACCATTTCCTCAGGTGAGGAGCTTGGAACAGAGGAGAGGGGAGAAACAAGTGAGAGCTGGCAAGTGGAAGCGGCAGCAGATACATCAGCAGAGACAGTTGGTGAGGACTCAGCAGCGGTTGGCGGCTACTGCTGAGCCCTCCCACCAGGAACAAGGCAAGACCTCTCATAAATAGGTGTTAAAAAATGAGGTAATGCTGCTGCTGAAAAGCCAGATGAATCCCTCTGGGTGGCTGCAGAGATCGTCTGGCGAGGAGCTACAGGAGCTGGTGCTGGAGCTGGAATGAAGTGCTTGGAGGAGAAGTGCTGACGCAAATCCTTTAGTCCTCTCCACCTATCTTCGCCGGTCCCAGGCGGAGAGGCAGATTGCAGGGTGATGTAGATGGGTAGCTCCTGCACCCAGGGAAACACCCCCAGACCTGGGGTGTGCTCCAACTCCTGGGCTGCTGCTGTCCATAGTCTGCATCCCTCCTTCAGGTTGCTGCAACTGTGGGCCGTGGAAACCAGGTCTCACAGCCTCCTCGCAGCCTACAGCTGTGCATCACTAAGAAGGCACCACCCCACCATAGCTGAGCAAACCAATGTCTGCTCTGTCCCATTGGCAGCATCTTTCTGTTAAGTGTGAGCCCCTCCAGAGTAGAAAACAGCACTCAAATGCTGGACTTTGTTTGTGAAATCTATTTACAAAACATAACCTCAGCACGTGAGCTGAAAACAAAGGCTAAGGCACAGGCAAAATCACAAGGCTCGGAAATAACAAAACATGGACTAGACCAAAAAACATACTTGGCCGGAGCATGTAATCATGCCGAAAAGACGAGGACACCACCCCGAGGTAAGGAGTGGCATCCATTAAATAAGGCAGAACTAATTAAGCCGATAACGGACAGCCATTGACAATTAACTGTCTCACTGGCTTTGACATAAAAGGGAGACCACACGGAGGTGCCAATTTAAACCATAATTTATTTATTAAAGTAAAACAATAAAAGAAAGTGTCTGTAGTGATCAGTGGTGTGTGTATGTGAAATGGATGCATGAAACAAACCAAAAACAGTCACTAGCCAATTCAGTGACCACATACACCTTTGTCAGGGGCTGCAACTATGCCCAGCGGCCAACCTAAAACCAGAAAACCCACCAGGCTGCAAACAACAGACAGGGGCCGCCAGCACAACCCCGACCAAGCGTCAGACAAACAGGCAGTAGGCAGAGCACAAACACAAGAAGGCGACCGGCCTCCAGCAGGAGCAGAATGTTGACACAGCAGAGAGGCACCCAGCTTCTGCCAGAGCAGAACATCACTGACAGATGCACATAGGTGGCTTATAAAGGCACCTCTCGGCCAGAGGCGGTCCTTCGCAGCTCCACCTACAACATAAGAAAAAAACATAGAGAGGCCCCACTCCGGAGAGGAGCAGGCCATAACATAACAAAATACAAACCAAGGATCAAGCTATGAGAAACCAGAAAACAACAAAAGACACGGTCAAAATAAAAGCCAACATGAAAAACCAAGACAGGATAATAATGATAATAATGACAGCCAGGAATTAAGGATAAGGCAGGGATAATAATAACACAAAACAGAGGCCATCAAAACAATGAAACTAAACACAGAGAATCACAAAAATAAATTCAAGGAAAGAAAATGTGCTGAACTCATGTCCCGATTATGACAGAAATGCCAAAAATCAAAATTAAATGGAGAAAATGGGCACAGCCCATGTTCAAATCCTTACACCACATCTTTTAGGTGGTCTCAGCACAGTTGTTTTGGTGTGTGCCTGAGTGTGATTACCATGTTTTCACCAGACAAAACAAATCCACCTAATGGAGAAAAAGAACTCGAGGTCAACTGAAACAAACTAAAGCCTGTAGATGTGAAAGCACCCTTAGTGTTGGACTTGTTGGTTTGATGAACACCTGTGATCCCCTATCCCTTGGACAGCACTGTATAAAGAACAATCATTCATCGAAAGCTGACACATAAGCAAGTGATTACTTTGGCAATGGTATACTTGGCACATTACACAGGGTTACAAAAATAATTCTTTTGTAAGTTGTCTGTGTTTTTTCAACTGATTTAAGACAATTTTGCACTGCTGAATCCAAAAATGACATCCGTTTCTCTCGATCAGGTGCTAAGTAAAAACCTGTACTTACTTAGTAGTATTGTGCATGTACTTACCTTTTTATAAAGGCAAGTACATGTAAATTGAATGTTACGTCATCATTGTTCAAAATTCAGAGAATTTCAAGACATAAAAAAGAATTTTGCATCATATAAAGTGAAAATGCCCGTACATGTAAACAAAAACGTATAAAACAACATGTGGCCATAATTCAAAAAGTTGACCTAATTGATCAAAACCAATGTGATTTTTGGATTCAGCACATAAAAATTGTCCTAAATCAGTTAAAAAAAACTCAGACAATAAATTTGGTGTTGACCAGTGTTATTAATCAACTGTTTGAAGGTAACGGAATTGGCTGCTGATACCAGTGCAGAGGGCACCAGTAGACAGATTTGTGGACTTTGCCAAGCAGAATCACCTGAGGCTGAATGTCAGCAAGACCAGAGAGATGGTGATTGACTTCAGGAAGAAGAGGACACGTTCACAGCCATTGCGGATTAGGGGGGAGGATGTGGGGGTAGTGGAGGACTACAAATACCTGGCTGTCGTGATCAGGAATGGACTGGACTGAAAATCTAACACCAATGCTGTGTACAAGAAGGGGATGAGCAGACTCTACTTTCTGAGGAAGCTGAAATCCCTCAATGTGTGCAGTGAGATGCTGGAGCTTTTCTATCTGACCGTCATTGCCGGGGCCATCTTTCTTTGCTGCTGTTTGTTGGGGTAGCAGTATCAGAGCCAGCAACACCAACAGACTTGACAAGATTATCAAGAAGGCTGGCTCTGTAATTGGACTCAGGCCGGAGACCTTTAAGACTCTGGTGGAGAGGAGGACACTGAACAAACTGTTATCCATCATGGAAAACCCTGATCACCCCCTCCACCACACACTAAACAGACAGCGGAGCAATTTCTCCAGCAGACTGCTACAACTCCGTTGCCAAACGATTAGGTACAGGAAATCTTTTTGCCACATGCCATTTCACTGTACAATAACTCACTCTAATGTTGAATTTTGGTCATAACAATACTGCCATACTGCACATTACAGTCTAACTGGGACCTCACATTTTACCCTGTGCCTTATAATTCTTCTTTTTACAGTCGGTACTAGCCATAGATTTGTAAGGATCATCATCTATTTAACCTAGTAGGAGCCTATGTAGTATATAAAGTTATCTAAGCATTTGTACTTCCCTGGGTAACTCCTTTTCTATTATGCTGTGTGTATTTCGGTTGGTTTAGGTTGTCTACTGTGTCATGCTGCTGTTACACTTACATCTATCTATCTATCTATCTATCTATCTATCTATCTATCTATCTATCTATCTATCTATCTATTAAGCTCATCTTTAATGACTGATCTGTTGTGGTGCTTGCAGGGTGATGGCACACTGGGCTGCGCTCAGGAACACAGAGGAGTGTGCAGTCCATGTGTAGCGCCATGCAGCATTATGGCACATCTCGGCAACCTAAGGCCAAAATGTGCGTGTAAGGGATTGACTTTTTCTGAACTTCCACAATGTGGCATGGAGATGCAGCCTACTTTTTCCTCATTCGCTTTTCCCAGCTCATGCTGGGAGAGTGGAGGTCAGAATTTTATCATCTGAGCTTATGTGCTTTGTGTTGTGACGGTTGATTAGTGATTTGCCAGCAGCCATCGTCACCGTGCCGTGTGGGACAGTTCTTCTGATGCTGCGCTGGTCTACAGTATAGCAGAGTTGTGCGCACCTAAAGGCCACCAGGAAACAATGTTTCATGCAGGGCCCGGTGTGCCATCAATGCAGCAACATGCATGGGTTTCAGAGCGGATCACAGGGCCTATGTGAAAACTGATTTTAGGTGTATTTGAACCGGGCAGGTGGGTGGAGAGACGAGCATCCCTGTTATACTTTTTGTCAAAGTGCAGATAAAGCATTATCTCCCTCCTCATCTTCTCATTCTCCCTCCTAGCTAAGGATACACAATGTAATATTAGGAGGAAAAGACCAACAAAAAAAAACTAAAATGCATAGACCTGCTAAAACATCCTGCAAAATTGAGACATTCTAGTAACTCCTTTAATGGGCATAATTCCACATATAATGATGTCACATGATCATGTGATCAGCTTTGATCGTGTGACTACAGTTAGCTTAGTTACTGTATATGGGTTCTTCACATGGACATACTTTCTTATATGGTTATAAATGTGATCAGCTGTAGTCTAAATGACAGCTGTATATTTGACCGTTATAGCGGTTACAGGAATGAGTGCTCAGAAATCGTGTGCGATTTATTTTAATACGTTCCAGACTTTAGAAAACATAAAATACACATATTTAGGAAAAGTCATCAACTGGGCGACCTGTAGATTTTGTTCAAACAAAGTTATTCACATAATAAAACTCCAAAAGGTCTGTCAGACCGTCTTGTCGGCTTTAGTGTTAAGAGATGCTAGGTCTTAGTGACTGTATGAAAAGTAGCGATGGATAAATATTTGAAGAGGAAAGATTCAGAATCTGAAATGGGCCCTGGATAAACTTCTAACCCAGGTGAAGAGCCGAATGGTTATCAAAAGAAAGTTAAGACAGTGAAGACAAGGCAGTACAGCAAAAGTTATCTTTCCTTTGGATGTACTTCCACTGGGGACCCCTCTGCACCAAGCTGTTATGCTTGGTGTGCAGGGAAAAGCTATCCAACAGTGCCATGGCCCCATGCAAGCTTAAATGTCATCTCTAAATAAAACACCTATCACTTCAAGATAAGAACATAAACTGTTTTGTTCATCTCTGCGAGCGCACGGAGAAACAGGTAACTTTAATGAGAGAAACCTGTTTTTTTCTGCCTCGCTGCTATAAAAGCTAAAACAAGAGAGAGACTGAGGGGTCGTGCACACAACAACGTTTTTACCCTAAACCGTGGAAGTTTGTCTACAGCTTAGCTGTCCGTGCTGTGGCGTAAGAAAACAACAAGTTTAGTTGGTATCGGCGTGGTGACCAGTGTTGGGCAAGTTACTAAAAAATAGTAACCAGTTACAGTTACTAGTTACTTCTTTTCAAAAGTGCCTGAGTTACTTTTGAGTTACTGCATTTTTAAAGTAACTAGTCACTTGGAAAAGTAACTTTTATGTTACTTTTAAATGAGTACTTAAATCATCTTGCACACATAGCAAGATCAAGAGCCCCTTGTTCTCCTCAGAAAAAAGAAAAAGAAAACTGATGAGAAAAAAGTCTCATCTTACAGGGAAAAATATCTCAGATTTACATAAACTATTGCAATCAGTAGAAAGTCAGAAATTTACTAGAAATAAAGCAGTAAATTCACAGAGAAAATTTTGGACCCCCTGGTGGGCCATTTTTGGCCCACGAGCTATATGTTTGACACCCCTGAGACCTGAACAGCTACAGAGCAGTGGCCCTCACATCACACCTAATGAAGACCCTGGAGAGGCTGCTCCTTGCCCACCTCTGCCCCCTGGTGGGACCAGCAATGGATCCACTTCAGTTTGCCTACCAGCATGGCATCAGGGTGGAGGATTGTCATGAACTGGGCTTGATGTTCAGGCCCAGTTCTGTGACACGGTGGCTGTTCTCTCTTTTGTGTATTTTTTTGCTGTCTATTTTCCATCAGGTGCTCTCAGGGAGCCTCTTGGGTCCGCTCGGCTCCCTGACAGCTCAGCCACACCTCCTCCTTCTGTCAGCTGTGTTTCATTATCACTGTCACTCCTCTGTTCACACACACATGCCTACATTTCCTCCTATGCACACTCTTACACACATATGTACACACTCTCACTCATTCTTTGCCACATGCTCAGACATCCATTCACACACCTGTGTCCACTTCGCCCTGCCCACTCATTTCCACACGCTCACTCTCATTACTCACACCGGCAATCTCTTTCCTCACTAGGCCTGGCACTATTTTAGCCCTATGTCTGTTGGAAGAGATTGCCGGATCATTGTTGTGTAACACTAGTCCATCTCTTTGTTAGTTTGCACTCAGTATTTGAACTCCGTCACCCATGTCTAGATGCCCTGCTTGCTGTTGCTGTACCGCATCACACTGGGTGGCGTGATCATTTGTAACTGGTTGGGTTTGTCTCATCGGGATGATCGCTTGGACCTGCTCGGACTGTTCCAGCCTGTGTGAGTACTGACTGTTTCGCCCCTGCCGTCCAGGTCTGCCTGGCGGTTCTTTTCCCGGGCACTTTCCCGTTCCTCCTCAGCAGTCCCGTCTGCCACGGAACATTTTTCCCTATGTCTAACTCACCTGTTCTGTAGAGCGTCCTGAAGGACATCCTTGTGTATCCCGTATTATTCACTGGTTATGCTGAACTGTTGAATCTCAACCTGTACGCTCATCTGTTATTTGGAACTACTACTCACTGTTCATGTTGAACTGTTGAATCTCATTCTGTACACTCATCTGTTTTTTGGATCTGTTTTTGCACTCTCTGTAATAAATGTGCACAACATACTCCTGCAAGTGGGTTTTAATTCTTTCCTCCGTGTGCTGCGTAAAAGCTCATGGGGAAATCATAACAAGGATGCAATGATCTTCCTCCTACATTCAATTCAATTCAATTCAATTCAATTCAATTCAATTCAACTTTATTTATAAGATAAGATAAGATAAGATAAGCCTTTATTAGTCCCACAATGGGGAAATTCCAGGATTGCAACAGCACAGGGATAGTAACACTCAGAGCAACAATCAGAAGGCAAGAAAAAACAACATCTAGTAAACATATGTCCATATTACTATAAATGTATATATATAGACACACAGTGCAGAGCATTATGGTTGGTTGGTGAATGTGCAGCAGAAAGTCTAAGCTCTCTCTCCGCGGATGCGGCGGGCCAGCTGGAAGTCTTTGGGCATGATGGTGACCCCCTTAGCGAAGAAGAGACCACCAGGTGGGCCTCGCTGGTCTCCTGCAGAGCCATGACGGCGAAGCTCAGGAAACGCAGGACGGTCTTGAAGTCCTGAGCGATCTCCCTCACCAGGCGCTGGACGGGCAGCTTACGGATGAGCAGCTCCGTGGATTTCTGGCAGCGACGGATCTCTCTCAGAGCCACGGGCCTGTGACGGCGAGGCCTCTTCACTCTGCCGGTGGCCGGAGCGCCTCTCCGAGCAGCCCTGGTGGCTAGCTGTCTCCTGAGGGGCTTCTTCCTCCAGTAGATTTTACGGGCGGTCTGCTTGGTTCTTGCCATCGCTCTTTATTATTCTGTCTTATATTTCTTGCACGCCGCCTAAACTCCAGCCCGGCACCCGCGTCATTTTTGCTACAGCTCCCGGTATGTCGAGTTTCCCATTAGCACCGGGCGGGGGCCAAGTGCTAGCTAGCACTAGCTCCTCCCCGCTGTAGCGTCTCCCGCTGCAAACCGTGGCTCCGTCCGCCGATCCAGGAGACCCCCGGGGCGATCCGTGCGTCCGTGATATATATACAGAGTGAAAGGTGTAGAAAGAAGAAGGAAGATTAAAAAAAAGGCTGTTGCAACGGGCAGCCTACTCGTGTAGGTATATATATAGATATATATATATAGAGCCATATCACAACAATAGTCATCTCACAGTACTTTCAAATGTAGGGGAAACCCCACAATTGCAGAAAGACCCCAGCAATCAGGTGATCCCCTCTGAGCAAGCACTTGGCAACAGTGGAGAGGAAAAACTCAATTTTAACAGGAAGAAACCTCTAGCAGAACCAGGCTCAGGGAGGGGCAGTCATCTGCTGCGACTGGCTGGGGGGTGAGGAGATAGAGAAGATGAAAAGAACAGACATAAAGAGAGCAAACATTAAAGGAGTGAAGCCAAGTACATTATTGGATGTCACCCGACAGTCTAAATCTATTAACAGCAAAACAAAGGGAGGGTTAAGAGACACATGATCCCCTCCTAATCGTAGGCTATATTGAAGAGGAAGGTTTTTACCCTATTCTTAAAAACAGAGATTGAGTCTGACTCCCGAACCCAGATTGGTAACTGGTTCCACAGGAAAGGAGCTTGATAGATGAAGGCTCTGCCTCCCATTGTACTTTTGGAGATTCTAGGTATTACAAGTAATCCAGCATTTTGGGAGCATATTGCTCCGTTAGGATGATAGGGTAACATCAGATCTTTTATATAAAAAGGGACCTGATGATTAAGAGCTTTGCAAGTGAGGAGAAGGATTTTAAACTTAATTCTAAACTCTATGGGAAGCCAATGAAGGGAAGCCAGAACCGGAGAGATATGATCTCTCTTTCTAGTACCTGTTAAAACTCTTGCAGCAGCATTTTGGATCAACTGAAGACTTTTAAAAGATATTTTAGGACAACCTGATAACAAAAGAGTTACAATAATCTAGTCTAGAGCTAACAAAAGCGTGGATCAGTTTCTCAGCATCACTCAGAGACAAGATCCTCCTAATCTTGGCAATATTACGCAGATGATAGAAGGCAGTCTTAGAAACAAATTTAATATGTGAATTAAAAAACAGATCTTGATCAAAAATAACTCCAAGGTTCCTCACAGAACTATTCAGAGAAAGAGTAGCTGCATCCAAATTAAGTTTGATTTGGAAAGGTATTTCTAAGGTTTTTTGGACCAACAAGAATGACTTCAGTTTTATCTGGGTTTAATGGCAGAAAATAACAAGTCATCCAAGCTTTGATTTCCTTAAGACAGGCGTCTAACTTGGCTAACTGATTACTATCATCTGGCTTCACTGACAGGTATAATTGTGTGTCATCTGCGAAACAATGAAAATGTATACAGTGCTTTCTTATGATGTTGCCTAACGGAAGCATACATTACCGTTCAAAAGTTTGGGGTCACCCAGACAATTATTTTGTGTTTTCCATGAAAAGTCACACTTATTTACCACCATGAGTTGTAAAATGAATAGAAAATATAGTCAAGACATTGACAAGGTTAGAAATAATGATTTGTATTTGAAATAATAATTTTTTCCTTCAAACTTTGCTTTCGTCAAAGAATCCTCCATTTGCAGCAATTACAGCATTGCAGACCTAACATGATTGCACAAGGGTTTTCTAATCATCCATTAGCCTTCTGACGCAATGAGCAAACACATTGTACCATTAGAACACTGGAGTGATAGTTGCTGGAAATGGGCCTCTATACACCTATGTAGATATTGCAACAAAAACCAGACATTTGCAGCTATAATAGTCCTTTACCACATTAGCAATGTATAGAGTGTATTTCTGATTAGTTTAAAGTTATCTTCATTGAAAAAAAGTGCTTTTCTTTCAAAAATAAGGAAATTTCTAAGTGACCCCAAACTTTTGAACGGTAGTGTATATAAACTGAAAAGAGTAGGGCCTAGCACAGATCCCTATGGAACTCCATAACTGAGCTTAGAGTTGGAAGAAAACTCATTATTGATATGAACAAACTGAAGCCTATCGGACAAATAAGATCTAAACCACTGCAGCGAAGTTCCATTTAGTCCAACATAGTGGTCTAATCAATCAAGTAGAATATCATGGTAGATAGTATCAAAGGCTGCTCTAAGATCAAAAAGGACAAGTACAGAAGCAAGTCCATTATCAGATGCGATAAGGAGGTCATCAGTGACCTTCACTAAGGCTGTTTCAGTATTACGATGGATTCTGAACCCAGATTGAAACTCTTCAAATAAACCATTTCTCTGCAAGTGGTCAAATAATTGCGTAGCAACAACTCTTTCCAAGATTTTTGAAATGAAAGGCAGATTAGAGATTGGTCGATAGTTAGCTAAAACTCCTGGATCAAGCATTGGCTTTTTGAGTAAGGGTTTAATTACAGCAATTTTAAAAGCCTGCGGTACATGACCTAAAGTTAAAGAAGAATTGATTATTTGAAGAATAAAGCTACCAATAAATGCAAAGACTTTTTTAAATAACCTGGTAGGAATAGGATCTAAAAGACAAGTTGAAGGCTTGGATGAGGAGATTATCTTATCTAACTCTAAAAGGTCAATTGGAGTAAACTTATCCAAACAGATATCAATTGAAGGAGTTGTAGTAGTTGCTGTACTTAAGTTTACGGTGGGAAGAATCTGACTGATTTTATCTCACTCACTCACTCACTCACTCATGGATGCGATTTTATCTCTAATAGATAAAATTTTATGATTGAAAAAGTTCAAAAAGTCCTGACTAGTAAGCTCTAGGGGGATGTGAGGATTGACAGAGTCCTGACTCTTAGTCAGCCTGGCTACAGTGCTGAAAAGAAACCTGGAATTGATAAGATAAGATAAGATAAGATAAGATAAGCCTTTACTAGTCCCACAACGGGGAAATTCCAGGATTGCAACAGCACAGGGATAGCAACACTCAGAGCAACAATCAGAAGGCAAGAAAAAAAGCAAGCAAGCAAGAGCAGCTAATATACATATGTACATATTACTATAAATATATATATATATATATACACACAGACACACAGTGCAGAGCATTGTAGCTGGATGGAATAAATATATGAGTATATAAACACACAGTGCGGAGCATTGTAGCTAGATGGAATAAATATGTAGATATATAAACACCCACAGTATGGAGCATTGCAGCTAGGTGGAATAAATATGTAAATATATAAACACACACAGTGCGGAGCAATGTAGCTAGATGGAATAATATGTAGATATATAAACACACACAGTGCGGAGCATTGTAGCTAGATGGAATAAATATATAGATATATAAATATAAACACAAACAGTGCGGAGCATTGTAGCTAGATGGAATAAATATGTAAATATATAAACACACACAGTGCAGAGCATTGTTGCTAGATGGGATGAAACAGCACAACCGTCTACTTAGTTATCCTACATGGTATGATTATGTGCCCATACATATTCTCACCCTCCATAGCGACCGGTATTTTCCTAGCTGTATGCCGGAGGGGACCATTGTGTAAGTCTATTGCATCTTTTGCATTCAAAAAACTATTAGGTTGTCACGTCTTTTTGCTATCTCTGCGAGCAGCCCTGCTTAGGTTGTACAGTCTGACAGCCGTTGGTAGGAAGGACCTGCGAAACCTCTCGGTCGTGCACCTGGGATGATGTAGTCTGCTGCTAAATGAGCTCCCCAGTGCATTCAGTATGTCCTGCATAGGGTGGAACTCGGACTCCAGCAGAGATGACAGTTTAGCCACCGTCCTTCTCTCTCCTATCTCCTCCACCGGATCAAGGCGCTGCCCCAGGACAGAGCTAGCTTTCTTGATCAGTTTGTTCAGTCTCTTCCTATCGGCTGCTGTAATGCCACTGCCCCAGCAGACCACTCCAAAAGTGATGGCTGATGCCACCACCGTGTCATAGAATGTCTTCAGCAGCGCCCCTTGTACACCAAAAGACCTGAGTCTCCTCAGTAGGAACAGCCTGCACTGTCCCTTCTTGTAGAGTGCGTCAGTATTGTGTGACCAGTCTAGTTTATTGTTCAGATGAACACCCAGGTACTTGTAGGATGTCACCATCTCAATGTCTGTTCCCTGTATATTTACTGGTGCTGTGAGGGGTTGTCCATGCCTGCGGCAGTCCACCACCAGCTCCTTAGTTTTCCTCGCGTTGATCTGGAGGCAGTTCCGATGGCACCAGTCCACCAAGTCCTGGATAAGTCCTCTGTACTCAGCTTCATCTCCATTGGAGATGAGGCCAACGATCACAGAGTCATCAGAGAACTTCTGTAGATGGCAGTGTGTTGTGTTGTGTGAGAAGTCCGCAGTATAAAGAGTGAACAGGAAGGGAGCCAACACCGTTCCCTGGGGGGCCCCCGTGCTACCGATGATCGTGTCAGACACACAGTCCCGGGTTCTCACAAACTGAGGCCAGTTTGTGAGGTAGTCCAGGATCCATGATGACAGGTGCTGTCCACCCCTGCGCGCAGCAGCTTGTCCTTCAGGATCATCGGTTGGATGGTGTTGAAAGCACTGGAGAAGTCAAAGAACATGATCCTCACCACATTCCCGGGCTTCTCCAGATGGGACAGAGAACGGTGAAGGAGGAAGATCACCGCATCCTCCACCCCAATGCCATGCTGGTAGGCGAACTGGAGTGGATCCATCGCTGGTTCCACCAGGGGGCAGAGGTGAGCAAGGAGTAGTCTCTCCAGGGTCTTCATCAAGTGGGACGTCAAGGCCACCGGTCTGTAGCTGTTCAGGTCTTTGGGGTGGGAAGTTTTTGGTACAGGTACCACACAAGATGTTTTCCACAGCTGTGGTACCCTCCCCAGCTTCAGGCTCAGGTTGAAGATGTACGTCACAATCCCACACAGCTGGTCTGCACAGAACTTGAGGAGCTTTGCGCTGATGCCGTCCGGTCCCGACGCCTTCCTCGCCTTGATCTTCCTCAGCTCCGTCCTCACCTGGGTCCTGGTCAGGGTCAGGATGGGGGGCTGTGTGTTGGGAGTGGGGGGGTGTTGGTGCAGTGGGGAGTGGGCAGCAGGACTTGATGTCTAGAGGCAGCAGTGGTTGTTGTGCAGTCAGGGGGGAGGGCGGTTGGTCAAACCTATTGAAAAACAGATTATTCTTATTCTCTTATTCTTATTCTTATTCTCTTCTATTAATGCAGAGTAATAACTTGTTCTAGCCTTTCTAAGAGATTTTTTTTATAAATTAAGAGATGATTTCTCCAAGCTAAATAGATTTCATCTAAATTAGTGGAATGCCATTTTCTTTCTAATTGACGAGTCTTCTGTTTTAAGCTACAGTATGAGTTTCTGTGTTAAACCAAAGGGTTAGAAATCTCTGATTGGACTTTTTCTTTTTTAAAGGGGCCACCAAGCCTAGAGTCTGATGCAGAGAGGCTGAAACACTATCTACCATGCTATCAATTACAGAAGGAGCAAGCTCTCCAGCTTTTATTTCCGTTGTGTTGACACAAGGCATAGAGGAGACAATCTGCATAAATTTGGTAACGACATCATCTGAAAGACATCTGCTGTAGTAGTATTTTTCTTTAGGAGTCAAATAGTCAGGAATAGTGAAATCAAAGGTTAACAGACAATGGTCTGACAGTGCAGGATTATGAGGAGACACTACCAGATTTTCTATTTCTATGCCATAAGTCAGAGCAAGGTCCAGTGTGTGGTGGAGATAATGGGTACAATTTTCTACTTTCTGGGAAAACCCCATCGAGTCTAAAATTGAATTGAATGCCTTATTAAGACAGTCACTATCTACAGTATATCAACATGTATATTAAAATCCCCTACTATAATTATTCTATCTGATTTCAGCACTAAATCAGCCAAGAATATGGCAAATTTGGATAAAAACACTGAGTAGGCTGAGGGAGGATGGTACACTATGGCAAAGAAAATTGGGTTTAAGCTAAGTTTGCTAACATGCCACATACTGAGGACCAGGCCCTCAAAGGAATTAAAACATGTTTTTTGCTTTACATTAACTAATAATTTAGAATGGTAAATTGCTGCTACTCCACCTCTATAACCAGAACTTCTGGGATTATGATAGTTTAGATAACCAGAGGGAGTTGATTCATTTAAACCAACATAATCATCTTGCCCTAGCCAAGTCTCTGTAAGGGATATTAAATGAATGAATGAATCTTTATTTCGGATAGATTAAAAGTAAAGATTAAAAACAAACAGAATAATATAACAAAGGGGGAAAAATCCAACAAGGTCAAATTAAACAATAACACTTCTGATTATACAGTTCAACATAAGTTATCTGAAATGGGTGATGGCTGAAGCCGGAGCTTATATTGCCCACCCATATTCCATCCAAGAATTCAAAAGAGAGTCTATTTGGATGGATGCCATCTGGTCTCATAAATGATGGGCAGTTCCAAAACAGGTTGAAATTGTCTACAAAACCAATGTTAAAAGTAGGACATGTAGAACACAACCAGGTATTAAGGCTGAGAGTTCTGCTAAAATAATTGCAACCTCGTCTGAAAGGTGCTAATGGCCCAGAAATAAACACACGTCTGCCACAGTTCATAAGAGTGGACAGAAGGCTCTTGAAGTCACTCTTTAAGATCTCCGACGCTTCATCTGGGATGTTGTTGCATCCAACATGTACAATGACAGTTTTAGCGTGGGGGAATTCATTTAATAGGTCAGGGGTAAGAGCCTCAATGTCTGACACTTTAGCCCCAGGAAAAAATTTAGTGACACAGTACCTGTTTCTGACATTCCTCATAATGGAATCACCAATTACCAACATCGCCTGGGAGGGCTTTGCCGGTGGCTTCTGAAATAATGGATAATTTTGCCACTGTTGTTGTTGTGATGGTGGGGTGATGCGCTCTCTTCTTTTTGGTGCTGGTGTATAGTTTGGCACACCTAAAGTAGTTTTAATCCGGGGCTTGCAGGTTTGGGCCGCTGCTGAAGGAGGAGGGGTGGCCATTGGAGGATGATCGACGTCCAGGTGGGGAAAATCTTCCAGGGAAAGGATGTCGAATCTGTTTTCCAGCAACAGGGGAAGACAGGAGGCGTGGCCATGTCTGGTCAATCCCCGATGTTTGCTAGTTGGCCTAACCAATGTCCAGGGCGCGCATTGAGGATGTGAAAAACCACCCGGGGCTTTGGGTTTACCTCCGAGCTGAAGCCAGTGTTTATTGCTGGGGTCCTGGACAGCTGAGGAGACCAGAGCAGGGGTGGAAGTGGATGGTGATGTGCTAAATTCACCCAGGTAAGTAGCCGTCTCTACTAGCTGTGAGTCTGTTGCCGGGGCCAATGTCTGCCCGAGAATTATAGTATCTAGGTGGTCTTCAGCCTCCCAAATCTTATAGAGGTTGGAGAGTCTCAATTCCAACTCAGAAACCTTCTTAAGGAGAGGCACACAGCTGATACACGTCGGGATGGAGTCATAATGTTCCAGGCGAGAAGTGGATATCTAGCTAGCTAAAAACAGGAAAAAATAGGTTAGCCTAGCCTGGTGTAACAGCCCTGCCCGGGGTCTGATTCACCTGTGTGCCTAATCGGACTTTTGTATTTACTAGGCCAACACTAAGCTAACACTAAGTAAAAAGCTAATATCAGTAAAAATTCAATTCAATTCAATTCAACTTTATTTATATAGCGCCATTTCACAACAACAGTCATCTCATAGCACTATCAACTGTAGGGGGGAACCCCCACAGTTGCAGAAAGACCCCAGCAATCAGGTGATCCCCTGTGAGCAAGCACTTGGCGACGGTGGAGAGGAAAAACTCCCTTTTAACAGGAAGAAACCTCCAGCAGAACCAGGCTCAGGGAGGGGCAGTCATCTGCTGCGACTGGCTGGGGGGTGAGGGGACAGAGAAGATGAAAAGAACAGACATGTAGAGAGCAAACAGCACGATGGGGACTCAATCTATGGGAGAGAACAAACAAATGTTAATGACCAGCAAAAAAAAAATATTTCATAGAGAGTGAGGAAAGGAGTGAGGCCCAGTGCATTACTGGAGGTCCCCCGGCTGACTAAACCTATTAGCAGCATAGCTAAGGGAGGGTTCAGAAACACATGATCCCTCCCTAATTGTAGGCTATATCAAAAAGGTAGGTTTTAACCCTAATCTTAAAAACAGAGATCGAGTCTGACTCCCGAATCCAGATTGGCAGCTGATTCCACAGGAGAGGAGCTTGATAACTGAAGGCTCTGCCTCCCATTGTACTTTTGGAGATTCTAGGTATTACAAGTAGTCCTGCATTTTGGGAGCGTAGTGCTCTGTTAGGATAATACGGTAGTATCAGATCTTTTAAATAAAAAGGAGCCTGATTGTTTAGAACTTTGTAAGTAAGAAGAAGGATTTTAAACTTAATTCTAAACTCCGTGGGAAGCCAATGAAGGGAGGCCAGAACCGGAGAGATATGATCTCTCTTTCTAGTACCTGTTAAAACTCTTGCTGCAGCATTTTGGATCAGCTGAAGACTTTTTAAAGATGTTTTAGGACAACCTGATAATAAAGAATTACAATAATCTAATCTCGAGCTAACAAAAGCGTGGATCAGTTTCTCAGCATCACTCTGAGACAAGATGCTCCTAATCTTGGCAATATTACGCAAATGATAGAAGGCAGTCTTAGAAACAAATTTAATATGTGAATTGAAGGACAAATCCTGATCAAAAATAACTCCAAGGTTCCTCACAGAGCTATTAAGAGAAAGAGTAACTGCATCCAAACTGAAAGTTTGATTTGGAAAGGAATTTCTAAGGTTTTTTGGACCAACAAGAATGACTTCAGTCTTATCTGAATTTAATAGCAGGAAATTACAAGTCATCCAAGCTTTGATTTCCTTAAGACAGGCTTCTAACTTGGCTAATTGATTACTATCATCTGGCTTCATTGACAGGTATAATTGTGTGTCATCTGCATAACAATGAAAATGTATACAGTGCTTTCTAATAATGTTGCCTAACGGAAGCATATATAAACTAAAAAGAGTAGGGCCTAGCACAGATCCCTGTGGAACTCCATGACTAAGCTTTGAGTTGAAAGAAAACTCATTATTTACATGAACAAACTGGAACCTATCAGATAAATAAGATCTAAACCACTGCAATGAAGTTCCATTAAGTCCAACATAGTGTTCTAATCTATCAAGTAGAATATTATGATCGATAGTATCAAAAGCTGCACTAAGGTCTAAAAGGACAAGTACAGAAACTAGTCCATTATCAGATGCAATGAGGAGGTCGTTAGTGACCTTCGCTAAGGCTGTTTCAGTACTATGATGGATTCTAAACCCAGATTGAAACTCTTCAAGTAAACCATTTCCCTGCAGGTGGTCGAATAATTGCGTAGCAACAACTCTTTCTAAGATTTTTGAAATGAAAGGGAGATTAGAGATTGGTCTATAGTTAGCTAAAGCTCCTGGATCTAGCGTTGGCTTTTTGAGTAAGGGTTTAATTACAGCTGTTTTAAAAGCCTGCAGTACATGGCCTAAAGTTAATGAAGAATTGATTATATGAAGAATAAAGCTACCGATAAGTGGGAAGACTTCTTTAAATAACCTAGTAGGAATAGGGTCTAAAAGACAAGTTGAAGGTTTGGATGAGGAAACTATTTTGTCTAACTCACAAAGGTCGATTGGAGTAAACTCATCAAGACAGACATCAAAAGAAGGAGTTGTAGTAGTTACAGTATTTAAGTTAACTGTGGGAAGAATCTGATTGATTTTATCTCTGATGGATGAAATTTTATTATTGAAAAAGTTCATAAAGTCCTGACTAGTAAGCTCTAAGGGAATGCTAGGATTGACAGAGTCCTGACTCTTTGTCAACCTGGCTACAGTACTGAAAAGAGACCTGGGATTATTCTTGTTCTCTTCTATTAATGCAGAGTAATAACTTGTTCTAGCTTTTCTAAGAGATTTTTTATAAATTAACAGATGATTTCTCCAAGCTAAATAGATTTCATCTAAATTAGTAGAGCGCCATTTTCTTTCTAATTGACGAGTCTTCTGTTTTAAGCTACGAGTTTCTGTGTTGAACCAAGAAGTTAGAAATCTCTGATTAGACTTTTTCTTTTTTAAGGGGGCCACCAAGTCTAGAGCCTGATGCAGAGAAGCTGAAACACTATCCACCATGTTATCAATTACAGAAGGAGCAAGCTGTCTATAGCTTATTTCCGTTGTGTTGACACATGGCATAGAGGAAACAATCTGCATAAATTTGGAAACAGCATCATCTGAGAGACATCTACTGTAATAATATTTTTCTTTAGGAGCCAAATAGTCAGAAATGGTAAAATCAAAGGTTAACAGACAATGGTCTGACAGTACAGGGTTATGAGGAGACACTACAAGATTTTCTATTTCTATGCCATATGTCAGAACAAGGTCCAATGTATGGTGGAGGTAATGAGTAGAATTTCCTACTTTCTGAGAAAACCCAATCGAGTCTAATATTGAATTAAATGCCACATTAAGGCAGTCACTATCTACATCCACATGTATATTAAAGTCCCCTACTATAATTATTCTATCAGATTTCAGCACTAAATCAGCTAAGAAATCAGCAAATTCGGATAAAAATTCTGAGTAGGTTGATGGGGGACGATAAACTATGGCAAATAAAATTGGGTTTAACCTAAAATTGCTAAAGTGCCCAATACTGAGGACCAGGCCCTCAAAGGAATTATAACATGTTTTTTGCTTTACATTAACTAGTAATTTGGAATGGTAAATTGTTGCTACTCCTCCTCCACGACCAGAACTTCTGGGATTTTGACAGTTTAAATAACCAGAGGGAGATGATTCATTTAAACCAACATAATCCTCTTGCCCTAACCAAGTCTCTGTAAGGGAAATTAAATCAATCTGATGATCAATTAACAGATCATGGACTAACAGAGACTTGGGAGTTAGAGACCTAATATTTAGTAAACCACATTTAATTTTTAAATTATGAGGAGGAACAGAGGCCAAATCATTCAATTTAGAGGCTTTATGTTTAATTTGAGTTTTACCAATGTTTTGCTTTATCACTTTGGGATGCTTATACATTATATTTTTATTTACTTTGGAGGGAGCAGACAACGATTCTCTGATGGGGAAGACAGGGGCTAAGCTGAGGGGTGGCGGATGAAGAGGAGCTGCAGAGAGGCGTGTAAGACTGCGACTCTGCTTCCTGGTCCCAACTCTGAGTAGTCATGGTTTTGGAAATTTGGATAAAAAAGATGCCAGATTGTTAGATAAATGAGAAGCACCATCCAAAGTGGGATGAATGCTGTCTCGTCTCATAAGACCAGGTTTTCCCCAAAAAGAGCTCCAATTGTCAATGTAGCCCACGTCATTTTTAGGACACCACACAGACAGCCAGCGGTTCAAGGATGACGAGCGACTAAACATGTCATCACTGGTCAGTGAGATTTTAAAAAAAAAATTAAAAACAAAATTAATAAAGCAAACAAAAGCAGACAAGATAACGCTTTGACGCGACGTGACGTTTACAGACATGACGTTTACATCATTCCCTGTCCCACCTGAAGAAGCCTGGAAGCACTGTGAGGATCATGTTCTTTGATTTTTCCAGTGTTTTCAACACCATCCAACCAGTGATCCTGAGGGACAAGCTGCTGTGTGCAGGGATGGACCAGAACCTGTCATCGTGGATCCTGGACTACCTCACAGACTGACCTCAGTTTGTGAAAACCCAGTACTGTGTGTCTGACAACATCATCTGCAGTACGGGGGTCCCCCAGGGAACAGCCCTGGCCCCTTTCCTGTTCACCCTTTACACTGCTAACTTTTCACACAACACACCACACTGCCATCTACAGAAGTTCTCTGACAACTCTGCGATCGTTAGCCTCATCTCTGATGGGGATGATGCAGAGTACAGAGGACTTATCCAGGACTTTGTGGACTGGTGCCTGTGGATCTGCCTCCAGATCAATGCAAGGAAAACCAGGGAACTGGTGGTGGACTGCCGCAAATGAGGACAACCCTCCACAGCACCGGTAAACATCCAGGGAACAGACATTGAGATTGTGACATCTTACAAGTACCTGGGTGTTCACCTGAACAATAAACTGAACTGGTCACACAAAACCAACGCACTCTATAAGAAGGGGCAGCACAGGCTGTACCTCCTGAGGAGACTCAGGTCTTTTGGAGTGCAAGACCTTCTACGATTTGGTGGTGGCATTAGCCATCACATTTGGAGTGGTCTGCTGGGGCAGTGGCATCACGGCAGCCAACAGGAAGAGACTGAACAGGCTGATAAAAAAGCTAGCTCTGTTCTTGAGCGACAACTCAACCCAGTGGAGGAGATAGGAGAGAGGAGGATGGTGGCTAAGCTGTCATCTCTGTTGGAGTCTGAGTCCCACCCCATGCGGGACACGCATGTACACAGAAACACCCGCTAAATGAACTCCTCAGTGTGTCTAGCGGCTAGACACACTGAGGAGTTCATTTAGCGGTAGGCTGTGCCATCCTAGGTGCACGACAGAGAGGTTCCGCAGGTCCTTCCTACCTATGGCTAACCAGGGCTACTCATAGAGGTCATATTAAATGTTCTAAACATAATAAGCTTGCACAATAGAGATCGTCCCCTCAATATACAACTAAGACATTAACAATTATTATTGAGGGTGGCAGCAACACTGTTGATTCAAATACAAAATATACTGTCTGGGTACATATTTATATTCTGCCAGGTAATTTAGCAAACTGTAATGCTGTTGATATCATCTAACTGCAATGCTCCTGCACTGTGTATATAACTGTCCTTCTCCTCCTTCTCCTTCTCGGCATTCTGGATCCGCAGCGCTTTTACCTCCTCGACCAAGTCCAGAATGTTTTTTTGCTGCAGCTTAACAGCAGAAACCTCTTCAGCCAAGAAGTCGAGCGACCTTTTAATATCGTCCACCTCCTCAGCCTGCTGAGCTTTCTTAGGACCCATAATCCCGGATGATTTATGTTGACTAAATGGCAACTGAACAGCTGTTTAGCTAGCTGAGTGACGGGCCGCTGTGTACATATGTACATATGTCAACCCAGTCTCAACAAAAAAAAAAAAAAACGTGAAATTGCACATTTTGTCACTCAGAGAAAATATGCACACCTAAAAGATTTTTCGCATACAGTGGATATGTGTCATGAGTCTGAGCTCAGTGTCTTCAGAGTTTAGACTCTTAATTTATTTTCTGAGTATTTTATGTCAATTATGATCATTTTTGGTTGTTTCTGTGTATATTTATGGTTGTGACAAGATTGCCTTCCTCCTTTCCCAGGCACTCCCACCAGGTACTCACTGTCTGCTCCCCAGCCATCTCAGCTGTGAGTAGTTGGGGTAATTAGGTCACCTGCCCGCTCACCTGCTCACATCTGCTGCTCATTATTTGCCAGCTTTTTATAGACTGCTGGGTGATTCTTTCAGTGCGACAGTCTTGTTTGAATGACTGACTAAGATTATTCTACTCCTCGTCTCCTCCAGAGATATTCCTGCTCTGGAGTTCTAATTCCATAAGGCTCCTACCTTGTTTGTATTTTGTGTTTGTTGCACAGATTTGGATTTTGTGTTTGCCTTTGTTAATAAATGCCACAACTGCAATTCAGTGCGTGGGTCTGTCTTTCTGCTCCGGAGGGGCCATTCATGACAGAAGACTGCCGCCAGTAATAAGACCCAGCTGCTGCAGTTAATGCAATTTTGCCCTTTTGTTTTTCCACTCACCTGTTCGTTGGAGCTGTCATGGACGCAACAGGTGGACGGGGCTACACGATGCATCTGGGGTGGGAGTGCTGCTAAGCCCTTATGGGGATAGACGGGCTAATCTCCGTAGCGCGCAGCGGCTTCACCCCTAAAGATGCATTGTGGTATCTGGGACTCGCAGAGGCAGTTGCCCGCCGGTGCCCTCAGCTGCTGGAGCACGCTGAGAGAGTGGAGAGGATGTCTTTGGTGACGGCGCTGCAATGTGAGAGCGGCAGGAAGGTGAGGAATTCCCCGGAGAAGCCTGGGTTTGCATCGAAGGGGAGGCAATCCCGGGTCTCTGTTGTTTCAACTCCTCACCAGTCTCCAGTGCCTGTTCCTGCTCCATCGGCTCCACGGCGACAACGTCATCCCGCTCCAGACCGCTGGAAGAAGCCTCCCGCCTCTCTGGCAGCCATATCCTCGACACTGAAGCAGAAGCCCCTCTCAGCAGTTCAGCCTTCCTCCCTCTCTTCTCCAGCTGGATCTTCAGCTTTTTCCGGGTCTGTCGCTGCTGTTCTCTGCTACACTTTGGCATCCACTCCTGCTGCCGAGAGGTCCACCATTTTTTACCCCAGTTCCATCCATCTCCGTGATGACAGGGGCAGCTCCTCCACAATCTGCTGAGGGGCCCATCTCACCCGTAGCCACGGAGAGGGATGACATTACACCAGCTGCAGCAGGCAACATCGATCAATGGGAATACAGGCAAGTGTCATTTCATTCTCCTTCATTCTATAATGATATGCCTTGTCTGATTCCTGGTAGTGAGGCTCAGGGTATGTAGTCCCCTGAGCTTTCACCACCTGCTGTAGCTACCAACTTCTCACCTGCCCACTCTGTGTCTCTTCCTCTCGCCCCTGTCCGCCGGCCCCAGAACACAATTGCCGGACATTGGAGGAACCCATAGCCCTGGAGGATCTAGTTCCAGTGCCAGCGGTGAGCCAACCTCCAGCTTCCACGCCGGACAAGCCACCAGCGTGGGTCACTTTGTCTGGGGGCACCAAGACTGCACCTACCATCATGCCTGCTGCAGGGGTCACTGCAGCAGAGTTGGAGCTGGACCTCCAGAGGGCCGAGCCTGGAGAACCATTGCCTGGATTGACGGAGTCCTGGATGGCGGTGGAGCTGGAGCTCAGGCAAGTGCTCTCCTTTGTTTTCCTCATATCGCTTTTGGAGAGGTCTTGTCTGACTCTTGGTGAGGGGAGCCAGGTGCAGCTGTCAGCTGGGACCTCCGTGGGTGCAGCTCCCCTTTTGCCCGAGGCCATCGTCTGGGTTGTCCCTCCTCGGTCCGAGTCTCCGTGGGTGCTGTGTCCCGGTCAGGGACCCTCGTGGGTGCTGCACCCCAGCATAAATCAAACATGGGTGCTGTGCTCCAGTATGGGCCCGCCATGGGTGCTATGCCCCAGCCCAGGGTGGACCGTGGGTGCAACACTAGCCCAGCCTGGGCCCACCACGGATGCTGCTACGCTCCAGCCCGGGCCCACCGTGGGTGCAGAATTGGCCCAATCCAGGCCCACCGCGGATGCTGCTACGCTCCAGCCCGGAGCCGTCACGGGTGCAGCTACATCCCAGTCCGGGACCTCCGTGGGTGCAACCATGTCACAGTCTGGAACCACTGGGGGTGTTGCCAGCCAGCCTGACGGCGTCGGGGCCTCCCCTCCTCTGCCCGACACCGTCGTCCCCCCCCCTTAGGTCCTTCATCCGGCCTCCCCATGGGGGAGCCACCTCCTGGGTCACCCCTCCGGTCTGGGTGGCTTAAGAATTCTGGCCGGCCACCCGATAGACTAAGCCCCTGGGTTGGGTGGCCCATATTCTCCGGCAGGCCACCTCATACCGCCTTGCCATCTGTCTTGCCTGGGACTTTGGCCAGCCATCCGAACTGCCTAGTTCTTTGACCTAGGGGGCCCAGGGGCCTGGTTAGCATAGGTGCAGGTGCTGAGCGGGCTCCGTAATTTTGCTCCCTCCTAACTTGTTTCCCCCACCTCCCACCCGGGGTGGTTCACTGCTGTGCCGTTTCTTTTTTTGGGGGGGAGGGGGTCCTTTTGGGTATTACCTTGGGGTGTCTGAGATCGGCCCTTAAAAGGGGGGGGGGGTGCTCTGTCATGAGTCTAAGCTCAGTATCTTCAGAGCTTAGGCCCTTAATTTATTTTCTGAGTATTTTATGTCAATTATGATTATTTTTGGTTGTTTCTGTGTATATTTTTGATTGTGACAAGATCGCCTTCCTCCTTCCCCAAACACTCCCACCAAGTACTCACTGTCTGCTCCCCAGCCATCTCAGCTGTGAGTTGTTGGGGTGATTAGGTCACCTGCCCGCTCACCTGCTCACATCTGCTGCTCATTATTTGCCAGCTTTTTATAGACTGCTGGGTGATTCTTTCAGTGCGGCAGTCTTGTTTGAATGAATGACTAAGATTATTCTACTCCTCATTTCCTCCAGAGCTATTCCTGCTCTGGAGTTCTAATTCCGTAAGTTTCCTACCTTGTTTGTCTTTTGTGTTTGTTGTGTGGGGGGCCCATCCTCTAGAGTTCAGTAGTTTTCCTCTCAGATTGAGAGACCATGGAGATCAAAGGGCTGGGAGGTAAGGGGAATTGTCTTGGGGGAGTGAATGGTGAATGCAGGACCTCAGGTAGCAGGGAGGTGTGAGTTTTGGTATATAAAAGAGAGAGTCCCTGCTACTAATGTTTAATGTTCAATGTCTGATTCTGGAAGATGTGAGAGTGAAATAAAGTTCGTCTGCTCAGAAAGTCGGTCTGGTTATTTCATCTCCACGCTGGTGACCCTTGACGCAGAATGGAACACGAGGTGAACACCCCGGAGACGACCTGGACGGGAAACCCCAGCAATGCATGCGCCGTTTCGGTCAAACTACTAGACTTTTGGCTGCACGACCTGAAGTTTTGGTTCCTCCACACCGAGGCCCAGTTCGCACTCCGGGGAATAATGGCAGATGACACCAGGTATTACTATGTGGTCGCAGCACTGGACGCTCGCACGACTCAGCAAGTAGCAAGCCTGCTCCAACAGCCCCCAGCCCAAGACAAATACGGGGCTCTCAAAGCCACGCTGACCTGGCGCTACACGCTCTCGGATTGCGAGAAAGCGGAGAGACTCTTGATGCACTCCGAGTTGGGAGACGGGTTGGCGGTCGAACGGATGGAGAAGATGTTGGCATTGATGGGCACGGACAACGGGCATTTTCTATTTGCCCACCTTTTCCTCTGGAACCTCCCAACGGCGGCCAGAGCAGTCCTTGCCAACTCACCGCTGCTGGCCGTGCGTGACTATCGTGCGCTAGCCCAGAAGGCAGATCGGATCATCCTCACCACCAAAGTCCTCACAGTGAACGCAACAGTGTCGGAACCCAGCAAGACAGCCAGCGGAAGCGAGGAGCCAGCGATGGTAGTGGCAGCGGGGACCAGGAAGTGCCAGAGAGACACGCTCTGCTCCTACCACTGCCGTTTTGGAGAGGACGCACGCCGATGCGTGCCACCGTGCCAATTAAAGCGTTCGGGAAACGCCAGGACTGGCAGTCAATAGCAGCTGCAACCGCCAGTGAAGAAAGCAAGCTGCTCTATGTGACAGACTCACGCTCAGGGAGACGATTCCTCGTTGACTCCGGCTCCCAAAAGACACCGACCGGCTAGCAGGAACTAGCGGCCCCGAGCTGATGGCCGCAAACGGCTCAGACATTAAGACTTTTGGTGAGAGGACACTGAGTGTATCCCTGCACGGCCGTACGCACCAGTGGACATTCGTCATAGCAGCATGCAGTTTCCCAATCTTAGGCACTAATTTTTTGTGGGCACACGGACTACTAGTCGATATTACTAACAGACGCCTGATTAATGCAATGTGTTTTGATTCTCTCCCCTGTACAGCTTGAGGAGCCGGGCCAACAACGCTAGCCAACGTCACAGCTCCAGGTGGTAAGTTACACACACTGCTCACTCAGTTCCCAGCACTCACGGTCCCGACAATTTCGGTGGCCATCACTAAACACAGGGTGGAGCACTTCATTACCACCACCGGGCCGCCCATTTTTGCATGACCTCAGCGCCTGGACACAGCTAAACTGGCCATAGCGCGCGAGGAGTTTGCCAACTTGGAAAGGCTGGGCATCATCAGACGATCAAACACCCCATGGGCATCCCCATTACATATGGTCCCTAAGGCCGAGGGATCGTGGCGACCTTGCAGAGATTTCCACAGATTAAACAACGCCACAGCGCACGACCGCTACCCAATCCCCCATATTCAGGATTTTCCATTCATCTCGCTGGGGCATGTATTTTTTCCAAGATAGATATGGTCCGTGATTACCACCAGGTCCCAGTGCGCGCGGAAGACGTACCTAAAATGGCAGTAATAACCCCATTTGGTCTGTTTGAGTTTTTACGCATGCCTTTCGGGTTAAAAGGCGCGGCACAGACATTCCAACGCATGATGGATGCGGTGTTGCGCGATCTGCCATTTGTGTTTGTCTACCTGGATGACATCCTGGTGGCCAGCGCGTCCGAGGACGAACATGTAGCCCACCACAGGACAGTTTTTCGGAGGTTGGAGGAGGACGGGTTAATAATCAACCCGGCGAAATGCCAGTTCGGCATGACGGGGATCAATTTTTTGGGACACCGCATCTCACCGGAGGGAGCGATACCCTTACCAGACAAGGTTTGTGCAGTGGCGAATTTTCCCCGGCCTCAGACAGTCAGGGTGCTGCAGGAGTTTTTGGCGATGGTGAACTTCTACAATCGTGTCCTCCCCCACGCAGCCCAGCTCATGCAGCCGTTGTACACCGTGCTTAAGAAACGGAAGCCGGCGGACAGAGTTGACTGGACTCCTGAGCGGGAGCAAGCGTTTTCCAAGGTTAAAACAGCTCTGGCGAACGCTGCACTGCTGGCGCACCCAGACCCGGCGGCTCAGACTGTGCTCACTACAGACACATCAGATGTGGCCATAGGGGCCATCGTGGAGCAGTGTGTCGCCGGTTCTTGGCAGCCGCTCGCCTTTTTTAGCATGTCTTTGTGCAACAATGAGCGTAAATACAGCGTGTTGGACAGGGAGTTTCTGGCTCTCCACCTGGCCATACGCCACTTCCAGTTCTGGCTGGAAGGGCGTGCCTTCACTGCGTTTGTGGACCACAAGCTGCTATCGTACGCGATGGCCAAGGTTTTGGAACCATGGTCGGGCCGGCAGCAGAGACAGCTGGCCGCGATCCGAGTTTACGACCGACATTCAGCATGTGGCCGGTAAACTCAACGTGGTGGCGGACTGCCTCTCGCGCGCACTAGTGGCCCCAGTCTACGTGGGGATAGATTACACGGCCATAGCCGCGGAGCAGATCGTCGATGCGGACGTGTGCGCGCTCCAGTCTGGACCAACAGGGTTAAGGCTGGAGAACAGAGCTATGCAAGACGGGGGCGCCTCGCTAATCTGTGACGTCTCCACGGGCCGCCTGCGCCCGGTGGTACCATGCGCTTGGCAATGCTGCATTTTTGAGTCAGTTTACTCCCTGGCACACCCAGGCGTACGCGCGTCAGTCAAAATAGTGGCAGCAAAGTTTGTCTGGCCGAGCCTGCGCAAAAAGGTGAAAGAGTGGGCTGCAGCCTGTGTAGCGTGCCAAAGAGCCAAAGTGCACAGGCACACAAAGGCCCCCCTTGAACCATTCCACATCCCGGCTAAGAGGTTCGACCACGTTCACGTGGACCTCGTCGGCCCCCTCCCGCCATCGCAGGGGTTCACGCACATCCTGACAGTGGTGGACCACACCACAAGATGGCCAGAAGCAGTCCCACTAGCTTCCACCGCATCCACGGATGTGGCACGCACCTTTCACGTTTTGGCACCCCTTCGAACATCACGTCTGATCAGGGCCCGCAGTTTGTTTCTGACCTCTGGTCCACGATGGCACGGACCCTAGGCGTCTCAATTCATCGCACGACCACGTACAACCCACAGGCCAATGGGTTATGCAAGCGTTTCCATAGGTCACTGAAGGCAGCGCTCAGGGCTTCGCTTACGGATGCAAATTGGGTGGACCGGTTGCCGTGGATTCTATTAGGGTTGCGTTCCGCACCGAAGGAGGATTTGGCGGCTTCCCCAGCAGAGCTGTTTTTTACGCAGCCCCTGCGGCTCCCCGGGGAGTTTTTACCAGACAACCCTGCGCCAAACACCCATCCGTCCCAGCGTTCGTAGCATAGCGCAGATGCACGGACACTCCCTGGCCCGGCTCACCACTGTTTTCCCCGCGTGTTTGTGCAAAAAACCTTGAAGGACATGGCATTCGTGTTTGTCAGGCATGATGCCCACCGAACCCCATTGCGCCCACCCTACGATGGCCCGTTCAGAGTGCTGGAAACCGGGAACAAACATTTTGTGTTAGACCTGGGGGGTCGCCGGGAGAGAATCTGTATAGACAGGCTTAATCCCGCCTTTGTTGTGGCAGACGAGCAGCTGCAGTTGGCTCGAGCTCCTCGGCGAGGAAGACCCCCACTGAGAGCTCCCCAGGTAAATGATTCATCACAGCAGTCACACGAGCATGCTGAATGTTTCCCCCCCCATTGTCCCCCCCACAGACGGACACCCCCACAGGAACCTCCTACCGGCACAGCAGCATTGCGGAGCCGAGGACCCCCCGTTACAGCAGCTATAGGCGGAGACTGAAGCCACGAGGATGTGAGAGTTAACACCCAGTCTGAGACTCTGTGGGGGGGGGGCGGTGTGGGGGGCCCATCCTCTAGAGTTCAGTAGTTTTCCTCTCAGACTGAGAGAGCATGGAGATCAAAGGGCTGGGGGGTAAGGGGAATTGTCTTGGGGGAGTGAATGGTGAATGCAGGACCTCAGGTAGCAGGGAGGTGTGAGTTTTGGGATATAAAAGAGAGAGTCTCTGCTACAATTGTTTAATGTTCAATGTCTGATTCTGGAAGATGTGAGTGAAATAAAGTTTGTCTGCTCAGAAAGTCGGTCTGGTTATTTCATCTCCACAGTTGCACAGTTTTGGATTTCGTGTTTGCCTTTGTTAATAAATGCCACAACTGCAGTTCAGCGCGTGGGTCTGTCTTTCTGTCCCGGAGGGGCCATTCATAACAATATGTGGCGTTTACAGCTTTAACAAAGGTGTCTAACAGCAGCTTAATGTTTGGCAGTTTGTGTTTGTCACTTTTATTGTCTTTCACCATTGAGCACCTACCCCACATTTTAATCCCTAACCGTAACCTCACTGGAACCTTTCATTAGTGGAGTGAAAAAGAAACTAAGGAAAAAATTAACAAAAGGGTCAGTCACATATGAGAGTGGGAGTCGAACTTGTGTGTTTTTGTGTCTGTTGCTTGAACGTCCATGTAGTTAACCATCCGCCATCCCCCTCCCACCATATTAAATGAGCGTTGGGAAACTGAGGCATGTTATTTTTTGATTTAATGTGCAAATGCTAACTTGGACATTCTGCATAGTCTCATGCCATCTCACATTCATCTCTGATATTAAAATTACCATTGTACAGTCTATTGGGTATTATCAGAGACGTCATAATCAATGAATTTTTATTTTACTCAGGGACAAATTATAGTCACCCAGTGAACTTTCATTCTTCTCGTTTCCTCTAGTCTTAACTGCTTTAACTGCCCTAATTGGTTTTAATGTGTATTTATTAGTATTAGTATTGATGTGTATTTATTACCTTGGCATTCATTACAGACAGCAGAGAATTTCATTGTTCAGGAAATGTTGCATTTTCTAACTTTATTATTATAAATATTATTATCGCCTTTCACCCGAAACGGGTATATCCACAGTTCCTTCCTTACTTCTCTCCGCTCTGCGTCGAGCCCGTCTTTTCTCGTGAGCTACCACTCTCTTTGTATTATGCGCCCTGCAAACTTTCCTCATAAGGTTCTTCCATTCTGCTCTATCATGTACTACCAATTGCCATTGATCTAAAACATCGGCACACTTCAATGCATTTTTGCATGTGTCCTTAAAACGGAGTTTGTGTCGGCCTACTTTGCGAGAACCATGAGCCAACTCACAATACAGGAGTTCCTTCACCGGCCTATCATTCATTCGACAGACATGACCTAACCAGCGCAGGTGACTCATTACAAGCTTGATCTCGATGTCTTCAACGTGTGCCCGCCACAGCACCTCCTCATTGCTAATGAAATCGTCCCACTTGATGTTTAGTATCAGGCGAAGGAGACGCTGTTGGATTATGCGAAGCTGCCTGACTTCGTGCTGGTATAGGGTCCAGGTTTCGCTGCCATACATCAGGAGGGGCATAAGGCACTGATTGTAAATTGCGACTTTGGTAGAGACTGTGAGGTCATGCAAATCAAACACCCTCTTGCGCAGACGGCCAAAAGCACACGATGCTGCTTGAATGCGAGATGCAAGTTCTTCCTTCATAGAGCAGTCACTGCTGACATAACTGCCGAGATACTTGAAGCAAGTAACGTTGGCCAATTTGATGTCATCAATAAAGAACTCAGCTGTATTGCCAATACACTTGGTCTCCGTTTTGACTGTGTTGATGCAGAGACCCATTCTCTTAGCAACGTCATTGTAGGAGGATAATAACGTCTGCAGGCCCTCTGGTGTATCACTGAAGATCGCGATATCGTCAGCATACTGAGCTTCTCTAATATAATCTGTGAGGACTCTGGATTTCGCTTTTAATCTGCAGAGGTCAAAAAGATCGCCATCGTAACGCAGTCTGATCTGTACGCTGCAGGTGTGCTTGATTTCTTTGAAAGCGAGCCAAAGTAGGACTGCTGCGTACATGCCAAAGAGTGTTGGAGCTAGTTTACACCCCTGCTTGACCCCGCTGTTGTATTCAAGGGATTGGGTGAGTTCACCATTGATAGCAAGTCGGGCTATTTTCTAACTGTGCACATGATAATAAAGCCTTTGAACCCTTGAATCCTTGAAATGTATGATTTTAGAAGGGTGGGAAACATTTATTAGGTACGTTTTTTACTGAGACCGGGTTGACATATGTATATTTAATTACTGCTTTGGCTTACCAGTTCTTATCTTATTCTTATCTTATTATCTTGTTTACTATTGGTCTGAGTGCTATTATCCCCTTGCTGCTGCAATCCTGGAATTTCCCCATTGTGGGACTTATAAAGGCTTATCTTGCTCTCAAATCAAGGAATTGAATTAATTTTGCATTCATTTTAAGTCTTGATTATTTTTATTGTGATTGAAAAAAACTTTTTTTTACTTTGCTCATTGTTTTATTTTATCATTTTATAAGCATTTCTTTCAAGTATTTAAGTTCCCTTGCAAAAAAGTTGTTAAAGGGATCATTGACTGAAAAATTATGTGTTTATAGGTTTTGTCTTAAATGTGTTAAACTGGTCACATAATCAGCCAAAAAATTTTCCAAACAGTTAATGATCTGAAAAAAGTGCACTCCCTTTATCACGTTTTTCTGTCAGAGAAACTATCCAAAAAGTTTTTTGACTCTTCTGGGTAAGTTTCCTACATCACGTCTTGAAAAAGCCCACCCGCTGCTGTTCGAAAGACCCACCCACTGTTCTATTATTAGCCTGCCTAGCTGTCCATCATGTAGATCGAAGTGGTGGCTAAAGGCAGCCTATTAGGCCCTGAGCTATTAGCCCACGAGCTAACACTGGTACCAGGACGCTGGCTGTAAGCATGGCTTATATTGTTATTTTCTTCAGATCTTAGTCACCCTAATAGCCATCCCTGTTACTATCTGGTTCATTCCGGCCCATCTCCGAGTGATTTCATTGTGATTCCACGGCAGATCGCCCGCCCCAGCACACCGGTCACTTTTATGGCCCGGGACCAGGGCTACTGGCTGGTGTTATGCCAAGAACTCCCCCAAATTGGCGGGGGAATTCTCGGCATAACACTGGTACGTGCAATCTGCCGCGGAATCACGATGAAACCATAAACATGGGCCGCAGTGACCTGAGGCACAACGCAGAACCAGGTGATAACAGGGATGGCTATTAGCAGATCCCATTACTGCTCAGCAAGCACCCACAGGTACACAACGTTATTATCCCCTGTGGTGCAAATGACATTTCCAAACAGCAGTCCGAAGTTTTAAAACAGGATTTTAACCATCTCTTTAGTGAGTTGACGAGCTGTGGAAAGTCCGTTTTTAGCTCTGGGCCCCATCCCTCTTTGAACCGGTGTGTTGGTCATTTTAGCAGACTGCTCTCTTCTCACACCTGGCTGAAGGCTATTTGTCCATCAGAAAACTTATTTTATATTGACAATTTAAATCTTTTTTGGGACTGACCCTCCTTTTTTAACAGAGATGGTATCCATCCCAGCTTCCACGGTGCACGTGCTCTCTCAGCCAATGTTTTCCATGCATTGCTGTGCCATCGGTCTGTGCTCACCTGAGACACTGTCGCCGGCTCTGGACGGCTACCCGCACGGCCCTTCTTCACACTGCTGTGCGCAATTTGCTACATTTGCATTTGCGCTACAATGCTCCGCACTGTGTGTGTTTATATATTTACATATTTATTCCATCTAGCTACAATGCTCCGCACTGTGTGTTTATATATTCACATATTCATTCCATCTAGCTACAATACTCCACACTGTGTGTTTATATACTCATATATTTATTCCATCCAGCTACAATGCTCCGCACTGTGTTTATATATTTATATATCTATCCCATCTAGCTACAATGCTCCGCACTGTGTCTATATATATATTTATATTTATATGTACATATGTATACTTGCTGTTCTTGTTTTTTTTCTCTTGCCTTCTGATTGTTGCTCTGAGTGTTGCTATCCCTGTGCTGTTGCAATCCTGGAATTTGCCCATTGTGGGACTAATAAAGGCTTATCTTATCTTATCTTATCTTAATTTCAGGACCGTGAATCGCCGCAGGAGGCCAGCCCCGCAATAACAGGCGGGTCAGCAGGTTTGGTTATCTGCTCAGCATATCAATCTGAAGGCAGAAAAGAAGAAGTTGGCCCAACGCTTTATCGGGCCTTTTCCCATTGTTCGCATTATTAATCCCGTGGCTGTGCACCTGGCTCTCCCCCCCTCCCTCCGTATCTGCCCTACGTTTCATGTCTCCCAGATCAAACCTTTCTGTTCCAGCCCTCTCTGCCCCCCTCCCAGGTCTCCACCCCCACCTGTGGTGATCGACGGCGACCCAGCGTGGAAGGTCAACGCCATCCTGGACGTCCGCCGCTGGGGTCGCGGTCTGCAGTACCTGGTGGACTGGGAGGGGTATGGCCCAGAATGGAGATCCTGGGTACGTCCGTCCTTCGTGTTGGATAAACAACTCATCAGGGACTTCCACCGGACGCACCCAGGTAGGCTAGATCAGGTGCCGAGGTACCTCTCGGAGGGGGGTGAGTACTATAATGGCTCGCTCTGTGCCATCATCTTCTACAGCTGCACGCACACCTGCTCCCCATCACTCACGGGCTTTATAACCTGCTCTGCCTGGAGTCTGGCACAGAGCCGTCTGTCTCCCTGACTACAGAAGCTCAACTCTCGTCTTCAAGCCTAAGTCCAGGCCTCTTCACTCCTGTCAAGGATCTCCTCATCCTGGCTTCATCCCTAGGAAGGATACGGCCTCACCACACCAAGTAAGCGCTATTGCTACTCATCTTTTCCAGCCTTTTTCCCCTGTGCACAGGCTGACTCCTCTGGCAGCGGAATTAGTTCTCCTCGGCGGCGGAACATGCCTTCCTTGCTCCAGTGGGCCACCTGTCCATCACCGGCGCGTACAGCAGACGCTGTCTTCCTGGCAGTAGCTTCCGGGCCAACCTGAGCGTCCCTCTTCCACCTGCAAAGTAAGCCCCAGCCATTGCTTCACACATTCTCTGGTGGACTGCACTAACATCTGTGCCTCTGTCTTGTCATACTGTAGGGTTGCCAGGCTGAACGGCACTCTGCTCACCCCCAGCTACAACATCACTGCTGACAGCCATCACCGCATTCACTACACATACACGCACTCACACACTTTCACAATATCAATAAAGATAATTGAATCCACTTGAGCCTGTGTCTGTTCCCTGGGTCTGGTAAATATGTCAGTCTTAAAGAAATCAAAGCTTGGATGACTTGTAATTTCCTGCTATTAAGTTGTCATAGCCAGGAGCGGCACTGGGGTTAAGCTCCCAGTGCTCACAAAATGCTCCTTATGGCGTGCGTCTCGAAAAGCCTCTGACAACTAAGTCCAACTCCTAGCCTGCCCGTGTGGTTTAGTCTCTAAGCCCGGCGGAACTGCTTTTACTAATAGGAGAAGGGGCGAGGGCGGATCTCTGGCGCCTTAAAACCAGATGCTTCGGGTAGATGGTGGCTTGTCAACCTGGGAAGGTAGCCCATCTAGGGGAAGGTAAACCCTGATTTCAAACCTCCGCTGCCTTGCGGCACACCCGGTCACGGGAAAGGCTTCGGGAGTCAACCCTGAGGAAAAATCCGGAGTCGGAGCCCCTAAGGCAGTTCTCTGTTGTGCTCAACATCGTTCTGGCAGCTCCTGTGACGGCACTGGTGCCAAACTATAGCAGCCCTGCTGTTCCTTCGGATTCATCAGCGACGTGGAGAGGGGGGACATGCTGCATGGGTAACATCTTGTCCTCCATATCTTCCTGCCCAGGCTTGAATCCTACAAACACCCAACGCTGGAAGGTAGAACACTGGTGCGCGTCGGCCTGTTCGACCGCGGGCGGTGCTGTTCCAGCGGAGTGGACGTTTGGGATTCTCTTCCATGGTCATCATAGACCGACGGAGGCCGACGAAATTCAGATAAGACTGAAGTCATTCTTGTTGGTCCAAAAAACCTTTCCAAATCATACTTTTAGTTTGGATGCGGTTACTCTTTCTCTTAATAGCTCTGTGAGGAACCTTGGAGTTATTTTTGATCAAGATCTGTTTTTCAATTCACATATTAAATTTGTTTCTAAGACTGCTTTCTATCATTTGCGTAATATTGCCAAGATTAGGAGCATCTTGTCTCAGAGTGATGCTGAGAAACTGATCCACGCTTTTGTTAGCTCTAGATTAGATTATTGTAACTCTTTATTGTCAGGTTGTCCTAAAACATCTTTAAAAAGTCTTCAGTTGATCCAAAATGCTGCAGCTAGAGTTTTAACAGGTACTAGAAAGAGAGATCATATCTCTCCGGTTCTAGCCTCCCTTCATTGGTTTCCCATAGAGTTTCAAATTAAATTTAAAATCCTTCTTCTCACTTTCAAAGCTCTTAACAATCAGGCCCCTTTTTATATAAAAGATCTGATGTTACCCTATTATCCTAACAGAGCACTACGCTCCCAAAATGCAGGATTACTTGTAATACCTAGAATCTCCAAAAGTACAATGGGAGGCAGAGCCTTCAGTTATCAAGCTCCTCTCCTATGGAACCAGCTGCTAATCTGGATTCGGGAGTCAGACTCAATCTCTGTTTTTAAGAATAGGGTTAAAACCTTCCTTTTTGATATAGCCTACAATTAGGGAGGGATCATGCGTCTCTGAACCCTCCCTTAGTTATGCTGCTAATAGGTTTAGACAGCCGGGGGACCTCCAATAATGCACTGGGCTTCACTCCTTTCTTCAGTGAAATATATATATTGTGGAGAATGTGGAAATGACGAGGCTGAGTTTATCTCACGAGTCAGGTTTATTCACATTCTCCAACATCATCAAAAACAGAATGAGAAAGAAACCCCCAGACATTCGTCCTTTTATACCCCAGGACATCAAAGCACACAGTCACATTGTATTTAATCCCAAGTCACAATGCGTCTTCTTCCAGGTCTTATCCTCTCCACCTAAAGTCACTGGCAGCCAGGAAATCCCCCAAGGCCATCTCTTTGCATACCAAAGACCACATTTCACATCCTCCTGTTATCTCCTAGGAGGCTCAGTCCTTTTGTTCATCTGAGACGTGAAGCATACAGTAAGCATACAGTGATATACATATGAAGCATATGAAACCCACATATGTGTCCCACAATATATATTTTTTTGCTGGTCATTAACATCTGTTTGTTCTCTCCCATAGATTGAGTCCCCATTGTGCTGTTTGCTCTCTACATGTCTGTTCTTTTCATCTTCTGTATCCCCTCACCCCCCAGCCAGTTGCAGCAGATGACTACCCCCCCTCGAGCCTGGTTCTGCTGGAGGTTTCTTCCTGTTAAAAGGGAGTTGGGTTTTTTTTGTTTGTTTTTTTGTGGGGGTTTCCCCTACAGTTGAAAGTGCTATGAAATGACTGTTGTTGTGAAATGGCGCTATATAAATAAAGTTGAATTGAATTGAATATTATTTTTTGATGTATTAATGAAAGTATAAATGTTTTGTGGGTCACATGATCATTAGAATTGGATAGAAACGATTGGAAAAAACATTTTAAAAAATTATAAAAGTGAGAGAAAACTGGGTGTTTCAGCCTGGCTGTAATAAAAACTAAAACAAGAGAGAGACAGAACTGTTGAGGAAGCACTTCTTTTATGCCTTCAGTTCCTGCCAGGATATCAGCTTTGTGTTCAGCTAAACAGGCCCAGGTTTCACACTGAGTGTAAATGAATAGACTAAATTGTCATTACATATGCTGTAACAGGCTACAATGTGCCATTTTGTCACATTTTGGTTGATGGAGTGTAATATGTAGTTGTTTATGGTTCATATAATGTTTATGTTGGAGCTCTTATTTGTGTGGTACGGAGTGGTGGCTCCGCTTTCCGGTTCCGCTAGTTCCAGTGGTATGAGAGGGGCTGCAGGTAGGGGGGACAGTTTCTTCTACCATACCTCTGCCAGTGGCTGTATAGTTGCTCAGGTTGCACTGAGATTCAGTATTATAATAAATAAGTGTTCAGCTCCACTCCTGGCATCCTCCTCGTCTACAAGTTACGACATAACAGTGGCCAAGATTTTTTTTTTTTTTTTTGCGTATAAAGGGTTCCTTGACTCAAAAAAAAGGTTGAAAAACACTGGTTTCAAGGATTGCTGTGACTCCACCATGTCTTCCACATTTATTTTACAGCCAGTGTCTCTAGCAACTTTGCAGTTTTTCTGTGCAGTTTATTTTTACAAGCCCGGATGACTTGCCTTGGTCTGCAGGATGCAGTGCCAGTTCTCTAAACGTGATTTTTCATCAGAGACAGAAGCTTTCTGATATCCAGACCTAATTTCCTTCCACATAGGCTGCAATACTCACCGACTGATGCTCCGGACCAGCTGACAAACACTGAGTGCTTTTGCACTGTAATCTATTACGTTTTATTACCACTATGTGCAAGGGGTTTTGTTTTTTTTTTATTGTCGGTTATGATCCAGGGCTCTGCCAGGCCACTGGGTTACAGTTGATTCTTCTCCTCCCTTCCTATATAAGCGCTGGTGGAGCAGGACAGCGACCCGAAAACGGTTCTCCGAACACAGGAGCCAGTGTGGACGGACAACATGATGACAGTAAGTAAGAAGATCCCGTGCGAAGATCCCATGACTGTTAACGGAACTTGGGTCTCAAGATAAGTTTACGTTTTATTTGCAGAAGTGTGGTTCTATGTAGACTCGGAAGTTTAGACGTCTAGGCTGACATGTCAGATTCTCATTTTGTACAAATGAATTTAATTATCGCCAGTGTGTATGGATCGGCGATCACTTATTGGATCAACGGGGTCGTCCAAATTGTCTTAAAACGCTCACAGCTGTGATGAAGAGAGAGCTCCCAGAAACTGGACTCAAGTGAAAGTAGTGTTATGATGATGTCTGCTCAAGCAGCCTGCCACCAAAAAGCTTTTTTTTTCCCACAATATTTTTATTGAACCTTTTTTTTTTTTTACAAACATAACACAAACAATCAAACACTAACACTAAGGTAATTTTTTAAAAAAAGAAAAAAACGTACTAGGCAGGTCTTCAACAATGCTCCTCTGTTTAGTCTAGACCAGGGGTCTGCAACCTTTGCCAGCCGAAGAGCCGTTTTGCCCGTCTCCGACTAAAACAGACGTGGCTGAGAGCCGCAACGGCAATTTGACCTTTAAAATAAAGATTATGCTGCTTATAAAGTTTTTTATATACTGTACATAGCTCTGAATATTATGTGGCATTAATGAATTCCTACTACAGCAGTGGGAAAAAAACTGCTTATAGCTTCATTTATATAGATAGCTTCATTCATGAAATAAATGTTAGATATACAGTATATTATAAATTGTTTTGTGCTGAAAAATAAATTTCTGAATATCTGACCATAATTTTTGCATAGTTTTAATTATCAGCACATTCATAAATTGTTTAAATCTGAAAAATATCACCCATCTCCTACTTTCAACAGTGATCACACAGCTTTAGTTCCTAATATTTTCATAAATTAGAGATGAAAGTTTTATTTAGAAGAAGCTACTTTTCATCCTGTTTCCTCATAATGCTCCTTGTTCAAATGTATTAATATAATATAAATCTGTATCCTTCACTTGTTCTCCAGACTCTCAATTTGACAACTAGTGGATTGGTTGTGGGCGGTGCGGGGGGGATCCTGGGTTCAATCCCAGCCCCCGACCAACAGTGATCTGTGTGGAGTTTGCATGTTCTCCCTGTGTCTGCGCGGGTTTACTCCGGGATTTCTCCAGTTTCCTCCCACATGCCAAAAACATGCAAGTTAGGTTAATTGGCATCAACTGGGGATTCTAAATTGTCCTTAGGTATGACTGTGAGAGTGAATGGTTGTCTGTCTCTCTGTGTTGGCCCTGTGATGGACTGGCGATCTGTCCAGGGCAGGGGTCAGCAACCTTTACCGCTCAGAGCCATTTGGACCCGTTTCCCACAGAAAAGAAAACACTGGGAGCCACAAAAACCCTTTTGACACTTAAAATGAAATAACACTGCATATAACTTTTTTTCCCTTTATGCTATGTATAAACAAACTATAATGTGTTGCATTTATGAAATCAGGGAACTCCTGCAGAGAAAACAAAATTACATTTCTGCATGCAACAAAAACATTTTGAACTCCGAAAAAAAAAAGACATTGGGTTGAAGGTTGACATTGTGTTGAAAGGAGAGTGCTATTTCTAGCACTGATGACTCCTGATCCTTCGATAGAAATCTCATAATTCCGCTGAAAACAATACCGAAAGCTCAGAATTCCAACACGAACCAGCGATGTGATTTGGGGTTGGGGAAATTATCTGAAAATTCAGCAGGGGGTCTGGGGGACATAGTCCCCCAGCGGGGTCCGGGGTGGGATGGGGGGCAAGGGGGGCAAAGCCCCCTGAAGCTCCTGGGTTTTTATGATTTTTAAGTACCAGAACTGTGCTTAAATGACATAAAACAAACAGCTGAATGCCACTTATTACTGTATAATATTGACTTATGTTCCAAGAAGATAGCATTCCTAAAATATTCCAACAAGCATTATCCATCACATGCTTTAACACTTGATCAGATCAAAATCAGTTAATTTTATCTGTTCCATAATAGAAATAAAATTCCAACATACCATTACTTTTTATCATTTCAGCATTCATTTCAGATCACCAGTTTCAATCTCTATTGAGTCTTGAGCAGTTCATTTTGCACAATCACTGATGCAGCCAAGTCTTAGAAATATTCAAAAGTTATGAGTCAATGTCCACTGTGCACTGTCAATTTCAAACTGTTTGGAATCATAAAAGGGGATGGTTAACTTTTATTACCGTTTAATCCCTTGCGCCAGCCCAGCTCATACAGCCGTTGTAGAGTTAATGACTCTCCACCTGGCCATATCGATTACCGGAAGTGGCTATACGCCACTTCCAGTCCTGCCTGAAAAGGCGCAGCTTCACTGCGTTCGTGGACCACAAGCTGCTAACGTACTTAATGTACTTTATCTTCCTGGAAGATAAAATAAAGCGGAATTCGGCGAATTAACAGAAAATCACATCCCTGAGAACACGCCGCCATGAATCTTTGAAAAAGCATACAACGAGCCATTTGATTGGTCCAATCGTTTGCAACTATCCAATCGCAGGGCTGTCAAGCTACTGCAATACAGCAGTAGCTTGAACACAACACATCCGGGTTATCGCGGGAGATGACTTCCGACTTCGTGTTGCTTTTCGCTGACAGTGATTAAACTTTAACACGTTTTTTTTTTTTAGATTTTACAAGATCACCATAATCTTCAAATTTAGAATTACATTTTAAAAACTAATGAACTAAAATAAAATACATTTTAATTAAATACTCATTATTTATTTTCCAAAGCCACAGGGAGCCGCAGCAGAGGGATGAAAGAGCCGCATGCGGCTCCGGAGCCGCGGGTTGCCAACCCCTGGTCTAGGCAATCCAGTACATAAGCATACATATTATACATTCACCAGTTTGGAATTTACAAGGTCCACACACATCATTCACCTTCTCCTTCAAAAGTTATGTTTAAATTCTTTACATAATCAATGAAAGGTCTCCATATATTTTCAAACACAATTTCCTTTGATTTCAGTATGTATGTTATTCTTTCTAGTGGAAGGTTTGTTAACATCTGTCTTAACCACTGAGTCACATCTGGTCTATGAGTCTTTTTCCACAATAGTGCAATACATTTTTTGGCGTTAAGCAAACTGAGGTCGATGAATGCTCTTTCACTCTTATTAAAGCTATGCTTTTCTGGATACAGACCCAACAAAAACAATTTAGGATTCAATATGATTTGTTTTGAAATTATTTTTTCAATTGTTACCCTCACCTCTTCCCAAAACATTCTAATTTTTCTACATTCCCATAAACAATGAAATAGTGTTCCTTTACTTTCCATACATTTTGTGCACGTATCTGGTATGTTTTTGTTATATCTATTTAACTCCACCGGAGTAACATACATCCGCATTAACCATCACCAAAAAGCTTTTAGTGAAAAGTAATTAGTGCACAATAATAAAAAACAGCTAGAGAAATGAATAATTTTGATATTTTTCTTTTAAATAAAAAAAATTTAAAGTGCTGGAAAATAAAATCCAAACTATCCACATGTGGCCTCTGGTATAATCCAAATCATATAATAAAGAAACAGTAGGCATTAAATTCAAGTCTCCTAATCCAGAAGAACAGTTAGAGATTTCATCCATCCATCCATCTTCTACCACTTATCTGGAGGTCCAAGTCACAGAGGCAGCGGTTCAAGCAGAGTAGCCCAGGCTTCCCTCTCCCCAGCCACCTGCTCCAGCTCTTTAGAGAGGATACCAAGGCGTTCCCAGGCCAGCTGGGAGACATAGTCTGTCCAGCGTGTCCTGGATCTGCCCCTCAGTCTCCTCACAGTGGGACGTGCCCGGAACACCTGAAGTCGGAGGCATCCAGGAGGCATGCTGATGAGATGCCTAAACCGCCTCAACTGGCTCCTTTTGATGTGAAGAAGCAGCAGTTCTACTCTGAGCCTCTCCCAGATGGCTGAGCTCCTCACCCTGTCTCTAAGGGTGAGTCCAGCAATCCTTCAGAGAAAGCTCATTTCAGCTGCTTGTATCCGCGATCTCATTCTTTCGATCATTACCCAAAGTTACAGATTTCAATGAAATACAATTAAAATGACTTAGGATACAGTCATTTATAGTAAGTAGAAGTTATTACAGGCTAAACAAGCATATTTTAACCAGTTTTCTGTCAGTGTTAATCATAAGGGTTTAATTCTTTTTGCCAAAATCATTTTTTTGTATTGTAGCACCTTGGGGGAGCCAGATTATCTAGCATCTCAGACAGGAGACAGTGGATAAGCATGGGAGAACAAAGAGCAGGAGGTTCCTAGTGAGATAGCAGGAAGGAGTCGAGGATGAAGGGGGTTGAATGCAGTGTGATGCAAATGTCATGTTGTGTGTGATGTAAATGCCATGAAACTTAAGAGGAGAGTTTCTGCTTAAATGTTCAGTCTGTTCTGTGCTTGTGAGATGTGAGTGTGTAATAAATCTTCTGAAATGAATCTGCCTCTGATTTCACATGCTCCACACTGGTGACCCAAGACGTATTATGGAACACAAGGCAAGATCCCCGGAGCCGGCCCGGTCAGGAAGCTACAGCGAGGTGGCAGCCATCCCACAGACAGCCCGGACTGGAACCTCCAGCCACGCGTGTGCGGTTTCAGTCAAGCTACCGGATTTCTGGCAGCACAACCCGCGCTCTTGGTTCCACCTCACCGAGGCCCAGTTCACCCTCCGGGGAGTAACGGCAGATGATACCAGATTCTACCATGTGGTCGCAGCGCTCGATGCCCGCACAGCTCAGCAGGTAGCGAGCCTGCTCGATCAGCCACCAGCCAGCAGCAAATACGAGGCTCTCAAGGCTGTGCTCATCCAGCGCTACACGCTCTCGGACTGTGAGAGAGTGGAGAGGCTCCTGACGCGGACCGAGTTAGGAGATGGTTCGGCCGTAGACCTGATGGAGAAGATGCTGGCGTTAATGGGCACGGATGACAGGCGCTTTCTGTTTGCCCACCTCTTCCTCCGGAACCTTCTGACAGTAGCAAGAGTGGTTCTGGCCAATTAGCCGTGACTGGCCGCGCGCGACTACCGTGCGCTAGCCCAGGAGGCAGATCGGATCATCATCACCAACAGGGCGATCACAGTCAACGCGGCAGCGGCGGAGCACAGCGAGACGACCAGAGGAGGCGAGGAGCCACTGACAGTAGCAGCAGCGGGGGCCAAGGAGAGCCAGAGAGACACGCTCTGTTTCTACCACTGCCGCTTCGGAGAGAACGCACGCAGATATGCGCCACCGTGCCAATTCAAGCGCTCGGGAAAACGCCAAGGCCAGGGGTCAGTAGCAGCAGTGACCCTCGGTGAAGAGAAGAAGCTGGTCTACTTGACAGATGCACGCTCGGGGAGGCGTTTCCTCGTGGACACCAGAGCCCAGAAGAGCTTCATCCGGCCGACCTACGCTGACCGGCTGGCAGGATCTAGCGGCCCCGGGATGTTGGCAGCAAACGGCTCGGATATTAAGACCTTTGGTGAGAGGACTCTGCTCTTATCTCTACACGGCCGTACATATGAGTGGACTTTTGTCTTAGCAGCACTGAATTACCATATACTGGGGGCTGATTTTCTGTGTGCACATGGTTTACTGGTTGATGTTGCTAACAGGCACCTGGTTAATGCACTGTCCTTTGACTCTCTCCCCTGTATAGCTCGAGTGACCCAGCCAACAGCACAAGCCAACGTCACAGCTACAGGCGGTAAGTTCCACACACTGCTCACTCAGTTCCCAGCAGTCACGGTCCCGACGTTTTCAGCGGCCATCACTAAACACGGGGTGGAGCACTTTATCATCACCACCGGGCCGCCCGTTTTTGCACGATCTCGGCGCTTGGACGCAGCTAAACTGGCCATAGCGCGCGAGGAGTTCGCCAACCTGGAAAGGTTGGGCATCATCAGGCGCTCGAACAGCCCATGGGCATCCCCGCTACACATGGTCCCTAAGGCTGAGGGATCGTGGCGACCGTGCGGGGATTTCCACAGGTTGAACAACGCCACAGCGCACGACCGCTACCCAATTCCCCACATACAGGATTTTTCCGTTCACCTCGCCGGAGCACGCATTTTTTCCAAAATAGACCTGGTCCACGGTTACCACCAAGTCCCAGTGCGCGCTGAGGACATACCCAAAACAGCGGTAATAACTCTGTTCGGTCTATTCGAGTTCCTGCGCATGCCGTTCGGGTTAAAAGGAGCAGCACAGACGTTCCAGCGCATGATGGATGCAGTGCTGCGCGATCTTCCGTTTGTGTTCGTCTACCTGGACGATATCCTGGTAGCCAGTACGTCTGAAGACGAACACGAAACCCACCTCACAACGGTTTTCCGGAGGTTTGAGGAGCACGGGTTAATAATCAACCAGGTGAAATGCCAGTTCGGCGTGACAGAGATTGATATTTTGGGGCACCGCGTCTCTCAGGAAGGAGCGATCCCGCTGCCCGACAAAGTGCGCACCGTGGCAGATTTTCCCCAGCCTCAGACGGTCAGGGCGCTGCAGAAATTTTTTGGAATGGTGAACTTTTATAACCGTTTCCTTCCCCGCGCGGCACAGCTCATGCAACCATTGTACGCTGCGCTCAAGAGACAGAAACCCGCGGATAGGGTGGAATGGACCCCGGAGCGAGAGCGGGCGTTCTCGGAAGTTAAAGCAGCCTTGGCAAACGCCGCACTGCTGGCGCATCCAGACCCGATGGCCCGCATAGCACTCACCACCGATGCTTCAGATGTGGCCATAGGGGCTGTCGTGGAGCAGCGCGTCGCCGAGGCTTGGCAGCCGCTCGCCTTTTTCAGCAGAACTTTGCGCGACAGCGAACGTAAATACAGCGCGTTCGACAGAGGGTTGCTGGCTCTTCACCTGGCCATACGCCACTTCCAGTTCTGGCTGGAAGGGCACAGCTTCACCGCGTTCATGGACCACAATCCGTTGACATTCGCGATGGCCAAGGTTTCAGAACCGTGGTCGGGCCGGCAGCAGAGACAGCTGGCCGCGATCTCAGAGTTTACTACCAATATTCAGCATGTGTCGGGTAAACTGAATGTTGTGGCGGACTGCCTCTCGCGCGCCGTGGTGGCCCCGGTCTGCATGGGGATAGATTACGCAGCCATGGCTGCGGAGCAGATTAGCGATGCAGACGTGCGCGCGCTCCAGTCTGGACCAACAGGGTTAAGGCTGGAGAGCAGGGTACTGCAGGATGGAGGCCCCCCCCAATCTGCGATGTCTCCACGGGTCACCCGCGTCCGGTGTTCCCGGCCGCGTGGCGCCGCCACGTGTTTGTCGGTTCACATTCTGGCGCACCCAGGAGTGCGCGCGTCGGTCAAAATGGTGGGAGAGAAGTTTGTGTGGCCGAGCCGACGCAAACAAGTGAAAGAGTGGGCTGCAGCCTGCGTGGCGTGCCAGCGAGCCAAGGTACACAGGCACACGAAGGCTCCCTTGGAGCCGTTTCGTATTCGAAACCATGTTCACGTGGACCTCGTGGGCCCCCTCCTGCCATCACAGGGGTGCACGCACCTCCTGACAGTGGTGGACCGCACCATGCGCTGGCCAGAAGCAGTCCCGCTGGCGGCAACCACGTCTGCGGACGTAGCGCGCGCTTTTTTAACAGCATGGGTGGCGCGTTTTGGAGTCCCGTCGGACATTACGTCCGACAGGGGCCCTCAATTTGTTTCCGAACTCTGGTCCGCGATGGCCCGCAGCCTGGGTGTTACAATTCACCGCACAACTGCATACAACCCACAGGCCAATGGGTTATGCGAGCGTTTTCATAGATCACTGAAAGCAGCACTCAGGGCTTCACTGACAGATGCAAATTGGGTAGACAGGCTGCCGTGGGTTTTATTGGGGTTGCGCTCCGCGCCGAAAGAGGATCTGGAAGCTTCCCCGGCAGAGCTCATTTTTGCGCAGCGCCTACGGCTGCCCGGGGAATTTCTGCCAGATAATCCCACGCCGGGCAGCTGCCTGTCTCAGCTTTTGCAGCGTAGGGCAAACACAGGCACGCTGCTGGGCCCTGCCCACCACAGTTTTCCGTGTGTTTTCGTGCCTAAAACTTTGAAGAGCGCGGAGTTCGTGTTTGTCAGACACGACGCCCACCGCCCTCCATTGCGCCCACCCTATGATGGACCGTTCAGAGTGCTGGAAACAGGGGATAAGCATTTTTTGCTAGACTTGAGGGGTAGGAGGGAAAAAATTGGCATAGACAGACTCAAACCCGCTTTCGTAGTGGCGGACGAGCAAGTGCTGTTGGCTAAGGCCCCTCGGCGTGGAAGACCCCCACGGAGAGCTCCCCAGGGAAACGATTCACCAGAGCAGCCACACGGACAGACCGAAGTGCCCCCCTCCCCACCTCCCAGCAACAGCCCACCCGCAGTCAGACACACTCCCAGCAGCCCCCCACTGGCACAGCAGCGCCGCGGAGGCAGTAAACCGCGGTTACAGCAGATACGGGAGGAGATGGAAGCCCAAGCAGCATGTGGACTGATATTCAATTGTTCTATCACGGCATGTGGACTGTTATTCTATTGTCCTATCTAAGATGCTGGGGGGGTAGTGTAGCACCTTGGGGGAGCCAGATTATCTAGCATCTCAGACAGGAGACAGTGGATAAGCATGAGAGAACAAAGAGCAGGAGGTTCCTGGTGAGATAGCAGGAAGGAGTCCTGCTATCTCACAAGGAGGAGGGACAAGGAGGATGAAGGGGGTTGAATGCAGTGTGATGCAAATGTCATGTTGTGTGTGATGTAAATAAGATAAGATAAGATAAGCCTTTATTAATCCCACAATGGGGAAATTCCAGGATTGCAACAGCACAGGGATAGCAACACTCAGAGCAACAATCAGAAGGCAAGAAAAAAACAAGAACAGCTAGTATACATATGTACATATGAGAGAGAGAGAACTTAGACTTTCTGCTGCACATTCACCAACCAACCATAATGCTCTGCACTGTGTGTCTATATATATACATTTATAGTAATATGGACATATGTTTACTAGATGTTGTTTTTTCTTGCCTTCTGATTGTTGCTCTGAGTGTTGCTATCCCTATGCTGTTGCAATCCTGGAATTTTCCCATTGTGGGACTAATAAAGGCTTATCGTATCTTATCTTATCTTATCTTATCTTATATTACTATAAATATACAGTATATATACTGTATATATATATATATATATATATATATATATATATATAGACACACAGTGCGGAGCATTGTGGTTGGTGAATGTGCAGCAGAAAGTCTAAGCTCTGTCTCCCTCCGCGGGTGCGGCGGGCCAGCTGGATGTCTTTGGGCATGATGGTGGTGACCCTCTTGGCGTGGATGGCGCCAAGAATGCCATGAAATGCCATGAAACTTAAGAGGAGAGTTTCTGCTTAAATGTTCAGTCTGTTCTGTGCTTGTGAGATGTGTGTGTGTAATAAATCATCTGAAATGAATCTGCCTCTGATTTCACACACTCCACAGTATTACCTTTTTTTTACATGTCAAGCTGTCTTGCGACTACTTACCCTATGGGGATGAATAAAGTTGTAAATGTTTTGCAATGCATTAAATCAAAAGTATTTCAGAGAAGCTACAACTAACACATGTACTTATTTCTGTCAAAAATGTATTCAAGTAAGTAAAAAGTCCATCCATCCATCCATCTTCTACCGCTTTTCCAGAGGTCCGGGTCGCGGAGGCAGCAGTTCAAGCAGAGAAGCCCAGACTTCCCTCTCCCCAGCCACCTGCTCCAGCTCTTCAGAGGGGATACCAAGGCGTTCCCAGACCAGCTGGGAGACATAGTCTCTCCACCGAGTCCTGGGTCTGCCCCGGGGTCTCCTCCCAGTGGGATGTGCCTGAAACACCTCAAGTGGGAGGCGTCCAGGAGGCATCCTAATCAGATGCCCATACCACCTCAACTGACTCCTTTCAATGTGGAGGAGCAGCGGTTCTACTCTGAGCCTCTCCCGGATGACTGAGCTCCTCACCCTATCTCTGAGGGTGAGTCCAGCAATCCTACGGAGAAAGCTCATTTCAGCCGCTTGTATCCGCAATCTCGTTCTTTCGGTCATTACCCAAAGCTCGTGACCATAGGTGAGAGTAGGAACGTAGATTGACTGGTAAATCGACAGCTTTGCCTTAGAACTAAGCTCCCTCTTCACCACAACAGACTGGTACAACGTCCGCATCACTGCAGATGCTGCTCCAATCCGTCTGTCGATCTCTCGCTCCATTTTCCCCTCACTCGTGAACAAGACCCCAAGATACTTAAACTCCTCCACTTGGGGCAGGAGCCTGTCCCCAACCCGGAGAGGACAATCCACCTTTTTCCGGCTGAGGACCATGGACTCGGACTTGGAGGTGCTGATTCTCATCCCAGCCGCTTCACACTCAGCGGCAAACCGTCCCAGCAAGAGCTGTAGGTCATTGCTGGATGAAGCCAACAGGACAACATCATCTGCAAACAACAGAGATGAGATCCTGTGGTCACCAATCATGACACCCTCCATTCCCTGGCTGCGCCTAGAAATCCTGTCCATAAAAATTATGAACAGGATCGGTGACAAAGGGCAGCCCTGGCGGAGTCCAACTCTCACTGGGAATGACTCCGACCGAGTGTTGGCAATACGAACCAAACTCTCACAACGGTCGTACAGAGACCAAATAGCTCGTAACAACAAGCCCGATACCCCATACTCCCGAAGCACCCCCCACAAAAATCCATGAGGGACGCGGTCAAATGCCTTCTCCAAGTCCTTAAAACACATGTAAACTGGTTGGGCAAACTCCCACGAACCCTCAAGAATTCTCGAGAGGGTAAAGAGCTGGTCCGATGTGCCATGGCCAGGATGAAAACCACATTGCTCCTCCTGAATCCGAGGTTCGACCAACGGCCGGACTCTCCTCTCCAGTATCCTGGCATAGACCTTCCCAGGGAGGCTGAGGAGTGTGATTCCTCTAAATTTGGAGCACACCCTCTGGTCCCCTTTTTTGAAGAGAGGAACCACCACCCCGGTTTGCCATGCCAAAGGCACTGCCCCCGACCTCCATGCAATGTTGCAGAGGCGTGTCAACCATGACAACCCAACAACATCCAGGGCCTTGAGGTACTCAGGGCGAATCTCGTCCACCCCCGGGGCCCGGCCACCAAGGAGATTTTTAACCACCTTGGCGACCTCAGCCCCTGTGATAGGCGAGTCATCCCCCTCGTCCCCAAACCCTGATTCCTCTGTGGAAGGCGTATCAGTGGGATTGAGGAGATCCTCAAAGTATTCCTTCCACCGCCCGACGATATCCCCAGTCGAAGTCAACAGTGTCCCATCCGCACCATACACAGTGTCTCTTCACTTCCGCCCTCCAAAGAGAGCAGACGCTTTTTTCCTTCTCTCCAGCTCTGACTCTTTATCTCTTTCCTCCCCTAACTGACTGGATCCCAGCTTTCTGTCGTCTGTCTGCGTGTCTCTACTGCTGATTATCGAACAAAATTATGGATTTAATAAGCTGGGCTTTGAATGCAATTGACACTATTTTTTCAACGAGGAAAAGTGCCCCGGGGGAGGTAGTTTGCCCCGCAGGAACAGCAGCTGCGGGCTATTTGAAGGACACAAGTAATTGGAAACTCTTGTGCCTGTGTGATCTTTCTATCGAAAATGTCGAAGATTTATACATCTTCGTAGCAATGGTAATCGGAATCTTTCTGATTGGATCTGGGATTGTTCTGGTGTACCGTAAATTGATGAAGATGGAGGGAGCCTATCAAAATGCTGACCAGGCGAGGCTTAACCATCAAATTGAACAAATGGGTAGGACTCTGACAGCGGCTAATGGAGAACTGTCTAGGAAAATGGACTACATCATGATCACGCTGAGAGCCGTCCATGAAGAATTCAACGTCCAGCACTGAAGGATTAAAGTACTGAATCTGTAAGAGAATATAAAGTTTTTTTTTCTCTGGGAACAGTACTGTTCGACTTATCTGACCTGCCCCTTACAATCAAGTCCTCCAGATTATCTGCAGTTTTTTGTTTTCAAAACATTTGAGCGGCATTGACTCATATGGACAGCCAGCTGCCTGGCTCAAGGACAAAGTGCCAGACGCTAGACACAACATCTCCTGCTGAAGAGACCTTGTTGTTCTTAACTGATATAAACACCTTCACTCAACACTACACTCATACTGACTCAATAAACTGATGAGAAGATCATTCACTCACTGCTCTCTTTGTGTCTTTGTATACATGCTATTGCCTGCTAATTGTGCATTGAGGGCTTTTTTTCTTGTAATCATAATATTGATCATTTATGACCGGTATTCTGACAATCAATGCTTTTTTGCTCTCTCCTATTGTGTTTATCCTTTTTTTCCCTATGCTTCCTGTTCCTAGTCTGCTGGCAGGAGCGTTATCAACGCTGCCGTGTCACCGGAAATGCATGTTGTTTTCAGTGTCAAGTCAAATCCCTCGTATGTTATCAGTCGTTTACTGTTAATGTACTTGGCAATAAATCCTTTTCTGAGTTCTGAGTTCTGAGTTCTGAGTGTGGACGGGGAGCTGCTTTCCCCTCCTGAGCCGCCGGACAGTTTGCCAGAATCTCTTTGAGGCCGACCGAAAGTCTTGTTCCATGGCCTCACCGAACTCCTCCCATACCCGGGTTTTTGCTTCAGCAACCACCCGAGCTGCACTCCGCTTGGCCTGCCGGTACACCTCAGCTGCTTCGGGAGTCCCACAAGCCAACCAAGCTTGATAGGACTCCTTCTTCAGCTTAATGGCCCCCCTCACCACTGGTGTCCACCACTTGGTTCGGGGGTTGCCACCACGAGATGCACCAACCACCTTGCGGCCGCAGCTCTGGGCCGCCTCTTCAACAACAGAGGTGGAGAACATGGCCCATTCAGACTCCATGTCTCTAGACTCCCTCGGAATGTGGTTGAAGTTCTTCCGGAGGTGGGAGTTGAAGACCTCCCGGACAGGGGCCTCAGCCAGATGCTCCCAGCACACCCTCACTATACATTTGGGTCTACCAGGTCTGAATGGCTTCCTCCCCTGCCATCGGATCCAACTCACCACCAGGTGGTGATCAGTTGACAGCTCTGCACCTCTCTTTACTCGGGTGTCCAAGACATATGGTCGCAGGTCTGATGATACGATAACAAAATCGATCATCGACCTGCGACCTAGGGTGTCCTGGTGCCAGGTGCACATATGGACACCCTTATGCTTGAACATGGTGTTCGTTATGGACAGACTGTGGTTAGCACAGAAGTCCAATAACTGAACACCACTCGGGTTCAGATCGGGCAGGCCGTTCCTCCCAATCACCCCTCTCCAGGTTTCACTGTTGTTGCCCACGTGCGCATTGAAGTCCCCCAGTAGGACAATGGAGTCTCCAAGAGGAGCACCCTCCAGCACCCCAGTCACAGACTCCAAAAAGGGTGGGTACTCTGAAACATCATTTGGTGCATAGACACAAATGATGGTCAGGACCCGTTTCCCAACCCGAAGGCGCAGGGAAGCAACCCTTTTGTCCACCAGGGAAAACTCCAATATAGAGGCAGCAAGGTGGGGCGATACAAGAATACCCACCCCTGCTCGTCGCCTCTCACCCAGGGCAACTCCAGAAAAGGCCAAGCTCCAGCCCCTGTCCAGGACACTGGTTCCGGAACCGGAGCTGTGTGTTGAGGTGAGGCCGACTATATCTAGCCGGTATCTCTCAATCTCGTACACCAGCTCAGGCTCCTTCCCCACCAGAGAGGTGACATTCCACGTACCAAAAGCCAGTTTAGAAAGCTTGGGATCAGTCCACCAAGGTCTCCGCCTTTGACCGCCACCTAATCCACATAGCACCGGACCCCCATGATCCCTCCTGCAGGTGGTGAGCCCACTGGAGGGCGGACCCATGTAACTCCTTCGGGCTGAGCCCGGCCGGGTCCCATGGGTGGAAACCTGGCCACCAGACGCTAGCCTTCAAGCCCCTCCCCCAGGCCTGGCTCCAGGGTGGGGCCCCGGTAACCCCATACCGGGCGGGGTACACTGAATCCTTGATATACAATTTATCATGCGAGTCTGTTGGATCGTTCTTAGTCTGGCCCTTCACCCAGGACCAGTTTGTCTTGGGAGACCCTATCAGAGGCAAATTGCCCCGGACAACATAGCTCCTGGGATCACTGGGGCACGCAAACCCCCCCACCACGATAAGGTGACGATCCATGAGGGGGAAGCTAAAAAGTACCCTACAAAATAACCATTCAATAAAGTGCAATTTTGCATAAAGTTACATGAGTTACCATCACCTTTGGCTCTCATAAACACTTTACAAGGCTAAATGACTTGATTTCAACATAACAGCTTGTTCAGATGAAGCAAACTTGATCCCAGTTGATGAATTTTTAAATAAGAACAGACTGGTCCTCATTTATCAAAGGTGTGTAAGAGAGAAAAGTAGTCGTACGATCATTTCAACGTGCAAATCTGCAGTGTATTCATCAATCTGAACAGGATCATACGGTGCACTCAAATCTTAGGACAGCTCCATGGTCGTGTACGCAAATTTTCTAGTTGCTGTAGACTCGCAGTGCAGCAGAGAAACCTGACTAAGTGGGAGAATTATTTGATCATATTCAATTCAATTCAACTTTATTTATATAGTATCATTTCACAACAACAGTCATCTCATAGCACTTTCAAACTGTAGGGGAAGACCCCACAATTGCAGAAAGACCCCAGCATTCAGGTGATCCCCTGTGAGCAAGCACTTGCCGACGGTGGAGATGAAAACTCCCTTTTAGCAGGAAGAAACCTCCAGCAGAACCAGGCTCAGGGAGGGGCAGTCATCTGCTGTGATTGTCTGGGGAAGGGGGAGGGGTGAGTGGATAGAGAGGAAGAAGTAGAAAAGAACAGACATGTAGAAAGCAACAGCACAACGGGGACTCGATCTATGGGAGAGAACAAACAGATGTTAATGATCAGCAAAAATATTTCATTGAGAGTGAGGAAAGGAGTGAAGCCCAGTGCATTGATGGAGGTCCCCCGGCTGTCTAAACCTATTAGCAGCATAACTAAGGGAAGGTTCAGGGTCATCTGATCCCACCCTAACTATAGGCTATATCAAAAAGGAAGGTTTTAACCCTATTCTTAAAAACAGAGATTGAGTCTGACTCCCAAATCCAGATTGGCAGCTGGTTCCAATGGAGAGGAGCCTGATAACTGAAAGTTCTGCCTCCCATTGTAATCCTACATTTTGGGAGCGTAGTGCTCTGTTAGGATGATAAGGTGCTATCAGATCTTTTAAATAACGAGGGGCCTGATTATTTAGAGCTTTGTAAGTGAGGAGAAGGATTTTAAGCTTAATTCTAAATTCTATGAGAAGCCAATGAAGGGAGGCCAGAGCCGGAGAGATATGATCTCTCTTTCTAGTACCTGTTAAAACTCTAGCTGCAACATTTTGGATCAGCTGAAGATTTTTTTTAAAGATGTATTAGAACAGCCTGATAATAAAGAGTTACAATAATCTAATCTAGAGCTAACAAAAGCGTGGATTAGTTTCTCGCCATCAATCTGAGACAAGATACAGGTACAGATACAGAAAACTGTATTAATCCCGAAGGGGCAATTCAGTTTCTACAGTCCACCAACCACTATTCACATACACATCCAAACATTCAAATAGCACAGTTTGTTGGAATCAATCAGTAAAGCACCCTTAAACCTCCAGGACCAAACCATCCTGAGTGTGGAAGCACTCAAGATGGAATAAAAACGGGGAGGGCTTTGTGCTAAAACAGTGCAAGAAAAATTAGCATAAATACCAACTAAAACCAAAGTTGTAAAAGAGAAAAAGATAAGCACCCCCCCCCAAAAAAAAAATCAATAAAAACAACATAAAGAAAAATAAACATCTAAAAAGAATGCAATTGTTGAAAGGTTAAATATAAGCATAAACAGAGCAAGTACCCAGGTCAACAGTAGTATTGCACACAAACAGCGACATTCTGCTAAAGAACTGGAATTGGAATGCAGCCCCCAAATGGTCTACAAAAGAAAGACTACTCTGTGTTCATCAGTTTGATCACAGAAGGAACAAAGGGCCTAGCATAACAGTTGGTCTCCCTGGGAGGCTGCAAGTAATGCCGTCCCAATGGCATCACTAAAAACTCACTATTTGTGGCCCGTGCTGGCAAAATGAGTCGCAATGCACATAAGTTGATTACGAGCTGCAGGCACTAGAAGTCATAAATCATGATTCTTTCTTTGCTTGCTGGCAGCAAGTCCTGGGAAAACCCCAATCAGTGCCTGGTATCATTGTAAAACTTGGAACTTCTACTTTCTAAAAATACACATTGAATTCCAAAAGACGTAACTCAGAACAAATTGAATGCGAATTTTCAAACCAGCCAAGACATAAACAAAATCGGCTTGTTGCTGATCAGTTTTTGCCCAATTCTTGCAAATTATATATCATTTTGAAGGTCTTTCAATACAGAGTATGAAAATAACGTTACCTCAGTTTTGAAAATGTCCTCGTTGTGACTCATTTTGCCAGCACGGGTCACATTTGTCAAGGGTTTGCGGGCACAGGACTCAGAAGCAGGCAGAGATACAGTGCAGAACAAGGATTTATCAACCAAAACTTAAACACAAATGAATGGCAGTGCATGGGCTGCAAATGAAAACAAAAGGAAAACAGACTGACTGACAAAACTGGAGTTTACTAAGATTATACACGGGCACAGATAGAGTGATGATATAGAGTGAAGTACGTAGCGGTAATGCACCTGTAAGCTGGTTGCCAACTGCCAATCAAATCTAAAAGAAGAAGATTATACACAGACATGGGATACTCACTGCTGGGATGGTCATGAAAACATTAATGACACCACGTCTGGGCACAGGTATACAGTCATGTGAAAAAATTAGGACACCCTGTATAAGCCTCTGTGCGTTTTTTAACATATTTGGACATATGGATATTTAATATCAATGTTTAAAATTTTGGGAGATTTATGTAATACAACTAAACAATTAAAAATGAATTAAAGACTTTTTTTCAAATTTTCTGTAAAATGTAATTCTAAACAAATAATGAGGAATAAATTAGGACACCCCCCATCTTTTTCAGGAAACCCCCACATTCATTCCCACTTAAAATGGCAAAAAATAAATGTTAAAAAAAATGCATATAAAAACAAAAATAAGGTTAGACATAGATATGTGAACGTTTCTTAATAAAGAACTGAATATTTAATGGGGTGTCCTAATTTTTTCACATGACTGTATATAGGCTGGGAGCAAAACAAGGCGATGAATAACAGGTGGGTACAATTAGGGACAATCAGAGAACAGCAGGGAGTGGCTGTCGGTACGGAAAAACATGATGGACTGAGACAAAAGGGTAAGCATGAGACATGAACAGGGGACCAGGAGAGACAGGACCATTACAATAATAATAATAATAAATAATAATAATAATCATGACAACTAAGAATATGTGGCTACAAGGAAAAGACAGAGAAACATAATAAAGGGCGAGGAAATGGCTGAACTGATTCCCTGAAGATAATAGAAAGTACCAAATAAGAACATAAAGCAAGGACATGCGCACAGCCTTGTCCCACCCTTACAATACCCCCCTCTCAAGGGTCGGCTACCAGACGGCCCAAAGGGTGACATCAACAGCAACGAGAAAAAAAAAACCCTCACAGGGTGGGTGAGGGTACAAGGCCAGGCGGGTTGAAACACCACCACCCCCAATGTCCAACAAAACATGGTTTACGGGCAGCAAAGTCCAAGGACCCAAAACAGGAACACCGCGGGTCGGGTGGTCTTCCATTGACTCACGGCCATCAGACTGGGGAACAAGGCGGATCCGGAGGCCTACCCAAGTCCATGGGTCCCCAGACTGCAGTACATGGTGGGTCTGGCAGCCAACCAAAGTCCATAGACCAACAGACAGATGAACACGATGTGTCAGGTGGCCTACCAAAGTCCAAGGGCCACCAGACAGATGAACATGGCACCGCAGGGGCATTGACCTCAGGAGCTTTTGACAGAGGAGTTTCTAGCTCTGGAATCACCAATATAGGAGCTTTAACTTCAGAAACTGATAACAGGGAAGTTTCCAGCTCAGGAGACACCAATACAGAAACGACCGGCTCAGGAGACAATGATACAGAAGTTTTTAATTCACAAACAGATGACAAGTGAGTTGTTAGTTCCGGAGCCAGTGACAAAGGAGCTTTTAGCTCCGTAGCAGGTGGCTGAGGCATGTAGCCCTCAGAAACAGCTGACAGGAGCGCGTTGAATTCAGGAACGGACGGTTGGAACACATTGTTCACAGGAGCAGATGACAGCAGCTCACAGGGCTCAGGATCAGGTGTCAGTGGCGTGCTGAATACAGGAACACAAGGCGAAGGCGCACCGTCCTCTGGAACAAATGGCAGGTGCACACTGGCCTCTGGAACAAACGGCGGACACGCACTGACCTCTGGAACAAACGGGGGGATGTGCCCTGGCCTCTGGAACAAACAGTGGATGCGCCCCGTCCTCAGGAACAGATGATGGGTGCACATTGACCTCAGAAACAGATGATGGATGCGCACTGGCCTCAGGAACAGATGATGAATGCGTGCCAGCCTCAGGAACAGATGATGGATGCGCACCAGCCTCAGGAACAGATGACGGGGGTGCACCAACCTCAGGAACAGCTGATGGAGGTTCATCTGCTGTGGGAACAGATGCTAATGGCACAGGGGAGAGGTGGAGAGCTGTGACTGGAGAGGAGACCCCTGTCTCCGATGAGCCAAAAGCAAATGACTCATCCACCTCTAGCATGGAAAAGAACTCATTGGAGAGCAGGTAGGCCTGAAGGAAGGCTGGGATGCCCTCCCAAAAGTGGGGCTTGGATGTCGCTATCCCACAAGCTCTTCTCCCTCCTGCCACCCATTCCTCTGATGACTGAGCTTGAAACACTCTGCCAACTGGTTGAAGACTGTCCATGGATCCTCACAGGTGGCCAAGTCCTCAGGCGTGGAGCTCAGGAGAGAGGAGAGGGGAGAAACAGGTGAGATTATGGGAGTGGTAGAAATTGCAGCACACACAGGGAGAGAGAGCTCAGCGGTGGTGGATGGCCATTGCTGATCCCCCTTCCCAGGAACAAGGCAAGACCCTTCATTAATAGATGTAAAACAATGATAAGGTACACTACCGTTCAAAAGTTTGGGGTCACCCAGACAATTATTTTGTGTTTTCCATGAAAAAGTCACACTTACTTACCACCATGAGTTGTAAAATGAATAGAAAATATACAGTAGTCAAGACATTGACAAGGTTAGAAATAATGATTTGTATTTGAAATAATATTTTTTTCCTTCAAACTTTGCTTTCGTCAAAGAATCCTCCATTTGCAGCAATTACAGCATTGCAGACCTAACATGATTGCACAAGGGTTTTCTAATCATCCATTAGCCTTCTGACGCAATGAGCAAACACATTGTACCATTAGAACACTGGAGTGATAGTTGCTGGAAATGGGCCTCTATACACCTATGTAGATATTGCACCAAAAACCAGACATTTGCAGCTACAATAGTCATTTACCACATTAGCAATGTATAGAGTGTATTTCTGATTAGTTTAAAGTTATCTTCATTGAAAAAAAGTGCTTTTCTTTCAAAAATAAGGAAATTTCTAAGTGACCCCAAACTTTTGAACGGTAGTGTACTTGTCCTTGTTCCTGCTCTGCTGCTCCTAATGCATCAGGTGAGTCCTCCCGGTAATTGCTGGAACTCGTCCAACTGAGGGTCTCTGCCTGAGGGTGTGGAGCTGTGATGTGTCCCTCTGGAACAGATGGCTGGGGTGTGCTGACATCCCGCTGTCCAGCCGCTGAAGCTGCTACTGATGGAGCACTTGAGGAAGGAGGGGCCACGGCAGCAGAAACCCGTGGTGAAACCCCAAGCGAAGGACCCGGGTGGTGAGTGGAGCAACGCTTCCTCAAAGCTTACTTCCCCGCTGGCCCTTCAGATGGTAGCTGGCCCTGGCACACTGGGAAAAATACCTCCGGAGTGAGCTAGGGCTTATATTCCAGCAAGATGTCATTTTGTATGAGGATTGTCTGCCTCCGCTCCTCCTGTTCCAATATGTCTGCAGCCGTGGCTGGTTGGACCTCTTCCCAAACCAGCTGGTTCCCACACAGTATGGGCAAACTCTCAGAGAAAACAGCGGAGGGCCAGACGGCTCAGGAGCGACGGGGAAGACAGGAGGCAGCGCACCGGAGACAGGAGTAGAAGGTGATGATATGGGACCCGCCTGGACGGGGCTGTCTGGGAAGCGCCCTCACCTGAACCCATTCCAAAGCTGGTCCATCAAGCATCAAGGATCAAGTTGGTCCTGGGCAAAAACCTCCGACAAGTTATTTCGACACAAGCCCTTCCTTCTGCCAATCTTGCCCGCTGAGTCCTTAATTGATGGTGTCATTCTGTCAAGGGTTTGCGGGCACAGGACTCAGAAGCAGGCAGAGATATGGTGCAGAACAAGGATTTATTAACTAAAACTTAAACACACATGAATGGCAGTGAATGGGCTGCAAACGAAAACCAAAGGAATGAATGAATGAATGAATTTATTTATTTCGGATAGTACATTACAGGTTAAAAGAAACTGTATAATATAACAACAAGGTCAAATTAGACAAAGACTCCTTCTACTATACAATTCCACGTGAGTTATCCGAAATGGGTGATGGCTGAAGCCGCAGCTTATATTGCCCACCCATATTCCATCCAAGAATTCAAAGGAGAAAAAGGAGAAAACAAGACAAGAGCGATTACAATTTAAAACAAGGCTAAGACAAAATATGACTGAGAGAAAAGAAAACTGAGCTAGTCTAAGTTAAGCGGTTACTATTCAAAAACAAATCTAAGACATAGTGTCACAGAGAAAAAAGAAAAACTAAGCTATAACACAACACAGGCTGGAAATGTCAATCCTTATGTGAGTTTACATGTCGTCTTGTAAATATGTTTGGAGTATTTCTTCCTTTAGTTTTTGTTTAAATTGTCCAAGCTTTGTACATGATTTTAATTCAGGTCCAAAATCGTTCCATAATCTGACACCTTGCACTGAAATACAGTGTTGCTTGGTAGTTGTTCTCACTGTAGGCTTTTGAAATATACATGTTCCTCTGAAGTGATATCGTTTCTCCCTTGTTTGGAACAACTTTTGGATATTTGCGGGCAGTGATAGATTCTTCACTTTGAACATTATTATTGCGGTTTTAAAGTCGATCAGATCTTTCAACTTGAGAGTTTTTTGTTTAAGAAAAAGTGGGTTTGTTGGTTCCCTGTAAGCTGCTTTGTTGATTATTCTAATAGCTCTCTTTTGAAGCATAAAGAGTGGATATATGTTTGTTTTATATGTATTTCCCCATACTTCATTACAATATGTCATGTATGGGAGTATTAATGAATGATACAAGGTGTATAGTGTGGGTTGATTCAGCAAATTTTTCACTCTGTGTAATATTGCAATTGATTTGGATACTTTACCTTTTATATAATTAATATGTGGCTTCCAACACAGTTTGTTATCAATTATTACTCCAAGGAATTTAGTTTCGGATACCCTTTCAATCTCTACACCATTTACACTGAGTTTGGGTACTGGGTAGTTGTGATGGTTGTTAAAGACTATAAATTTTGTCTTGCTTAAATTGAGCGTTAATTTGTTTGAATCAAACCACAGTTTCAGCTTTCCTAATTCCTTTCCGAGTGTATCCAGAAGTTGTTCCAAATTGTTTCCACTGCATAGCAGGTTAGTGTCATCAGCAAACAATATTAAGTCCATTTTTTCTGAAACTTTACATATATCATTTATATACATATTGAATAATAATGGTCCCAAAACTGAACCCTGTGGGACTCCACAGGTGACCTTCAGTAGCTCTGAGTTTTTGTTGTTAACACATACAAACTGATATCTATTCTTTAAGTAACTTCTTAACCAGGACAGTGCTACCCCTCTGATACCACAATTTTGTAGTTTCTTTAATAATAGATTGTGATCTACTGTATCAAATGCTTTTTTAAGATCCAGGAATACTCCAACTGAATACTCTTTATTTTCAATGGCTGTTGATATTTTTTCTGTAAATTCCATTAAGGCATATGCTGTTGTCCTTTTGTGTCTGAACCCATATTGCTGCTCACACAATAAATCATTCTTCAGTATGAAGTTGTCAATTCTCTCATAGAATATTTTTTTCAAGTATCTTGGAAAATTGCGGTAATAGTGAAATTGGTCTGTAGTTGGAGAGTTCCCCTCTGTCGCCTGTCTTGTAAATCGGAATTACTTTAGCTATTTTCATTGCATTGGGAAATATACCTGATTGGAGAGACAGGTTACAGATATACGTCAGTGGTTTCACTATGCATTCGATAACAGTTTTGACTAGTAGCATATCAATACCATCGCAGTCAGTAGATGTTTTACTTTTGAACGATTTAACAATTTCAATGACCTCTCTTTCGTCTGTGTTCTTTATGAAGATGGTGTCTTTTACAGCAGTGTTATTGCATATTGAATCACCTGTTGGCACCGTAGTGGGTATTTCTCGGGCCAGTTTAGGTCCAATGTTAACAAAAAAATTATTAAATTCATCTGCAGGTGAAGCTATATTCACATTCGGAGTCGATTTATTATTTTTTGGAATGTTAGTTGGGTAGCTGGTATTTCTGCTTTTATTTCCAAGGATACTGTTGATTATTGTCCATGTATTTTTAATATTGTCTTTGTTTTTTTCCAGTTCTTTACTGTAATAGTCTCTTTTACTACATCTTATTATATATGTTAACTTATTTTTGTAAACAGACCAACTGACAAAACTGGACTTGACTAAGATTATACACAGACACGGGATACTCACTGACAGGATGGATATGAAGACTTACAATAATAATAATAATAAATAATAATAATAATCATGACAACTAAGAATATGTGGCTACAAGGAAAAGACAGAGAAACATAATAAAGGGCGAGGAAATGGCTGAACTGATTCCCTGAAGATAATAGAAAGTACCAAATAAGAACATAAAGCAAGGACATGCGCACAGCCTTGTCCCACCCTTACAATACCCCCCTCTCAAGGGTCGGCTACCAGACGGCCCAAAGGGTGACATCAACAGCAACGAGAAAAAAAAAACCCTCACAGGGTGGGTGAGGGTACAAGGCCAGGCGGGTTGAAACACCACCACCCCCAATGTCCAACAAAACATGGTTTACGGGCAGCAAAGTCCAAGGACCCAAAACAGGAACACCGCGGGTCGGGTGGTCTTCCATTGACTCACGGCCATCAGACTGGGGAACAAGGCGGATCCGGAGGCCTACCCAAGTCCATGGGTCCCCAGACTGCAGTACATGGTGGGTCTGGCAGCCAACCAAAGTCCATAGACCAACAGACAGATGAACACGATGTGTCAGGTGGCCTACCAAAGTCCAAGGGCCACCAGACAGATGAACATGGCACCGCAGGGGCATTGACCTCAGGAGCTTTTGACAGAGGAGTTTCTAGCTCTGGAATCACCAATATAGGAGCTTTAACTTCAGAAACTGATAACAGGGAAGTTTCCAGCTCAGGAGACACCAATACAGAAACGACCGGCTCAGGAGACAATGATACAGAAGTTTTTAATTCACAAACAGATGACAAGTGAGTTGTTAGTTCCGGAGCCAGTGACAAAGGAGCTTTTAGCTCCGTAGCAGGTGGCTGAGGCATGTAGCCCTCAGAAACAGCTGACAGGAGCGCGTTGAATTCAGGAACGGACGGTTGGAACACATTGTTCACAGGAGCAGATGACAGCAGCTCACAGGGCTCAGGATCAGGTGTCAGTGGCGTGCTGAATACAGGAACACAAGGCGAAGGCGCACCGTCCTCTGGAACAAATGGCAGGTGCACACTGGCCTCTGGAACAAACGGCGGACACGCACTGACCTCTGGAACAAACGGGGGGATGTGCCCTGGCCTCTGGAACAAACAGTGGATGCGCCCCGTCCTCAGGAACAGATGATGGGTGCACATTGACCTCAGAAACAGATGATGGATGCGCACTGGCCTCAGGAACAGATGATGAATGCGTGCCAGCCTCAGGAACAGATGATGGATGCGCACCAGCCTCAGGAACAGATGACGGGGGTGCACCGACCTCAGGAACAGCTGATGGAGGTTCATCTGCTGTGGGAACAGATGCTAATGGCACAGGGGAGAGGTGGAGAGCTGTGACTGGAGAGGAGACCCCTGTCTCCGATGAGCCAAAAGCAAATGACTCATCCACCTCTAGCATGGAAAAGAACTCATTGGAGAGCAGGTAGGCCTGAAGGAAGGCTGGGATGCCCTCCCAAAAGTGGGGCTTGGATGTCGCTATCCCACAAGCTCTTCTCCCTCCTGCCACCCATTCCTCTGATGACTGAGCTTGAAACACTCTGCCAACTGGTTGAAGACTGTCCATGGATCCTCACAGGTGGCCAAGTCCTCAGGCGTGGAGCTCAGGAGAGAGGAGAGGGGAGAAACAGGTGAGATTATGGGAGTGGTAGAAATTGCAGCACACACAGGGAGAGAGAGCTCAGCGGTGGTGGATGGCCATTGCTGATCCCCCTTCCCAGGAACAAGGCAAGACCCTTCATTAATAGATGTAAAACAATGATAAGGTACACTACCGTTCAAAAGTTTGGGGTCACCCAGACAATTATTTTGTGTTTTCCATGAAAAAGTCACACTTACTTACCACCATGAGTTGTAAAATGAATAGAAAATATACAGTAGTCAAGACATTGACAAGGTTAGAAATAATGATTTGTATTTGAAATAATATTTTTTTCCTTCAAACTTTGCTTTCGTCAAAGAATCCTCCATTTGCAGCAATTACAGCATTGCAGACCTAACATGATTGCACAAGGGTTTTCTAATCATCCATTAGCCTTCTGACGCAATGAGCAAACACATTGTACCATTAGAACACTGGAGTGATAGTTGCTGGAAATGGGCCTCTATACACCTATGTAGATATTGCACCAAAAACCAGACATTTGCAGCTACAATAGTCATTTACCACATTAGCAATGTATAGAGTGTATTTCTGATTAGTTTAAAGTTATCTTCATTGAAAAAAAGTGCTTTTCTTTCAAAAATAAGGAAATTTCTAAGTGACCCCAAACTTTTGAACGGTAGTGTACTTGTCCTTGTTCCTGCTCTGCTGCTCCTAATGCATCAGGTGAGTCCTCCCGGTAATTGCTGGAACTCGTCCAACTGAGGGTCTCTGCCTGAGGGTGTGGAGCTGTGATGTGTCCCTCTGGAACAGATGGCTGGGGTGTGCTGACATCCCGCTGTCCAGCCGCTGAAGCTGCTACTGATGGAGCACTTGAGGAAGGAGGGGCCACGGCAGCAGAAACCCGTGGTGAAACCCCAAGCGAAGGACCCGGGTGGTGAGTGGAGCAACGCTTCCTCAAAGCTTACTTCCCCGCTGGCCCTTCAGATGGTAGCTGGCCCTGGCACACTGGGAAAAATACCTCCGGAGTGAGCTAGGGCTTATATTCCAGCAAGATGTCATTTTGTATGAGGATTGTCTGCCTCCGCTCCTCCTGTTCCAATATGTCTGCAGCCGTGGCTGGTTGGACCTCTTCCCAAACCAGCTGGTTCCCACACAGTATGGGCAAACTCTCAGAGAAAACAGCGGAGGGCCAGACGGCTCAGGAGCGACGGGGAAGACAGGAGGCAGCGCACCGGAGACAGGAGTAGAAGGTGATGATATGGGACCCGCCTGGACGGGGCTGTCTGGGAAGCGCCCTCACCTGAACCCATTCCAAAGCTGGTCCATCAAGCATCAAGGATCAAGTTGGTCCTGGGCAAAAACCTCCGACAAGTTATTTCGACACAAGCCCTTCCTTCTGCCAATCTTGCCCGCTGAGTCCTTAATTGATGGTGTCATTCTGTCAAGGGTTTGCGGGCACAGGACTCAGAAGCAGGCAGAGATATGGTGCAGAACAAGGATTTATTAACTAAAACTTAAACACACATGAATGGCAGTGAATGGGCTGCAAACGAAAACCAAAGGAATGAATGAATGAATGAATTTATTTATTTCGGATAGTACATTACAGGTTAAAAGAAACTGTATAATATAACAACAAGGTCAAATTAGACAAAGACTCCTTCTACTATACAATTCCACGTGAGTTATCCGAAATGGGTGATGGCTGAAGCCGCAGCTTATATTGCCCACCCATATTCCATCCAAGAATTCAAAGGAGAAAAAGGAGAAAACAAGACAAGAGCGATTACAATTTAAAACAAGGCTAAGACAAAATATGACTGAGAGAAAAGAAAACTGAGCTAGTCTAAGTTAAGCGGTTACTATTCAAAAACAAATCTAAGACATAGTGTCACAGAGAAAAAAGAAAAACTAAGCTATAACACAACACAGGCTGGAAATGTCAATCCTTATGTGAGTTTACATGTCGTCTTGTAAATATGTTTGGAGTATTTCTTCCTTTAGTTTTTGTTTAAATTGTCCAAGCTTTGTACATGATTTTAATTCAGGTCCAAAATCGTTCCATAATCTGACACCTTGCACTGAAATACAGTGTTGCTTGGTAGTTGTTCTCACTGTAGGCTTTTGAAATATACATGTTCCTCTGAAGTGATATCGTTTCTCCCTTGTTTGGAACAACTTTTGGATATTTGCGGGCAGTGATAGATTCTTCACTTTGAACATTATTATTGCGGTTTTAAAGTCGATCAGATCTTTCAACTTGAGAGTTTTTTGTTTAAGAAAAAGTGGGTTTGTTGGTTCCCTGTAAGCTGCTTTGTTGATTATTCTAATAGCTCTCTTTTGAAGCATAAAGAGTGGATATATGTTTGTTTTATATGTATTTCCCCATACTTCATTACAATATGTCATGTATGGGAGTATTAATGAATGATACAAGGTGTATAGTGTGGGTTGATTCAGCAAATTTTTCACTCTGTGTAATATTGCAATTGATTTGGATACTTTACCTTTTATATAATTAATATGTGGCTTCCAACACAGTTTGTTATCAATTATTACTCCAAGGAATTTAGTTTCGGATACCCTTTCAATCTCTACACCATTTACACTGAGTTTGGGTACTGGGTAGTTGTGATGGTTGTTAAAGACTATAAATTTTGTCTTGCTTAAATTGAGCGTTAATTTGTTTGAATCAAACCACAGTTTCAGCTTTCCTAATTCCTTTCCGAGTGTATCCAGAAGTTGTTCCAAATTGTTTCCACTGCATAGCAGGTTAGTGTCATCAGCAAACAATATTAAGTCCATTTTTTCTGAAACTTTACATATATCATTTATATACATATTGAATAATAATGGTCCCAAAACTGAACCCTGTGGGACTCCACAGGTGACCTTCAGTAGCTCTGAGTTTTTGTTGTTAACACATACAAACTGATATCTATTCTTTAAGTAACTTCTTAACCAGGACAGTGCTACCCCTCTGATACCACAATTTTGTAGTTTCTTTAATAATAGATTGTGATCTACTGTATCAAATGCTTTTTTAAGATCCAGGAATACTCCAACTGAATACTCTTTATTTTCAATGGCTGTTGATATTTTTTCTGTAAATTCCATTAAGGCATATGCTGTTGTCCTTTTGTGTCTGAACCCATATTGCTGCTCACACAATAAATCATTCTTCAGTATGAAGTTGTCAGTTCTCTCATAGAATATTTTTTTCAAGTATCTTGGAAAATTGCGGTAATAGTGAAATTGGTCTGTAGTTGGAGAGTTCCCCTCTGTCGCCTGTCTTGTAAATCGGAATTACTTTAGCTATTTTCATTGCATTGGGAAATATACCTGATTGGAGAGACAGGTTACAGATATACGTCAGTGGTTTCACTATGCATTCGATAACAGTTTTGACTAGTAGCATATCAATACCATCGCAGTCAGTAGATGTTTTACTTTTGAACGATTTAACAATTTCAATGACCTCTCTTTCGTCTGTGTTCTTTATGAAGATGGTGTCTTTTACAGCAGTGTTATTGCATATTGAATCACCTGTTGGCACCGTAGTGGGTATTTCTCGGGCCAGTTTAGGTCCAATGTTAACAAAAAAATTATTAAATTCATCTGCAGGTGAAGCTATATTCACATTCGGAGTCGATTTATTATTTTTTGGAATGTTAGTTGGGTAGCTGGTATTTCTGCTTTTATTTCCAAGGATACTGTTGATTATTGTCCATGTATTTTTAATATTGTCTTTGTTTTTTTCCAGTTCTTTACTGTAATAGTCTCTTTTACTACATCTTATTATATATGTTAACTTATTTTTGTAAACAGACCAACTGACAAAACTGGACTTGACTAAGATTATACACAGACACGGGATACTCACTGACAGGATGGATATGAAGACTTCAGTGACACCACATCTGACAAAGGCCTGGGCACAGGCATATATAGGCTGGGAGCAAATCAAAGCAATAAGAAACAGGTGGGTACAATTAGGGGCAATCAGAGAACAGCAGGAAGTGGCTGTCGGTATGGGAAAACGTGATGGACTAAGACAAAAGGGTAAACATGAGGTATGACCAGAGGACCGAGAGAGACAGGGCCATGACAATAATAATAATAATAATAATAATAGTAATATCCAGTGGCGGAGTTGTTAGCACTGCAGCAGCTCAGCAACTCACCCTTGGCCGGGGGATCCTGGGTTCAATCCCATCCCCTAACCAACAGTGATCTGTGTGGAGTTTGCATGTTCTCCCCGTGTCTGCGTGGGTTTACTCCGGTTTACTTCCACATGCCAAAAACATGCAAGTTTGGTTAATTGGCATCAACTGGGGATTCTAGATTGTCCTTAGGTATGACTGTGAGAGTGAATGGTTGTCTGTCTCTCTGTGTTGGCCCTATGATGGACTGCCACCCCCCACCCCCACCCCCCCGCGACCTGAAAAGGATTAAGCAGAAGAAGATAGATGGATAATAATAATGACAATTAAGAGTATGTGGCTGCAAGGAAAACACAAAGAAACATAATGAAGGGCGAGGACATGGCTGAACTCATGCCCTGAAGATAACAGAAAGACCAAGTAAGAACATAAACCAAGGGCATGAGCACAGCTATGTCCCACCCCTACACTATTAAGGACATGAGCTTACTTAATGATACATTTTTCTTTCTGATTGACATGTTTTTCCCCAGACTGAGCTCAAGTCGTTTAACAGAGTGCCAATAGTTTTGGAGCAGACTTTAGCAACATTATTCAAACAGTTCCTGTCTTTCACTGACAAACTGTTAAACCAGCAGATAAATGAAAAAGTAAGAAGGCTTTCAATAAAAGATGAGCACAAAGAACACAGAATAGGATGTTCCTAATCTTGGTAGTATTATGCAAATGATAGAAGGGAGTCACCCAGGTGACTCCCTTCTAACACCCAGGTGTTCAGATGAACACCTGGGTGTTCATCTGAACAATAAACTAGACTGGTCACACAATACTGACGCACTCTACAAGAAGGGACAGCGCAGGCTGTTCCTGCTGAGGAGACTCAGGTCTTTTGGTGTACAAGGGGCGCTGCTGAAGTCATTCTATGACACGGTGGTGGCATCAGCCATCACTTTTGGAGTGGTCTGCTGGGGCAGTGGCATTACTGCAGCCGATAGGAAGAGACTGAACAAACTGATTAAGAAAGCTAGCTCTGTCCTGGGGCAGCGCCTTGATCCGATGGAGGAGATAGGAGAGAGAAGGACGGTGGCTAAACTGTCATCTCTGCTGGAGTCCGAGTTCCACCCTATGCAGGACATACTGGATACACTGAGGAGCTCATTTAGCAGCAGACTACATCATCCCAGGTGCACAACCGAGAGGTTTCGTAGGTCCTTCCTACCAACGGCTGTCAGACTGTACAACCTAAGCAGGGCTGCTCGCAGAGATAGCAAAAAGACGTAACAAACTAATAGTTTTTTGAATGCAAAAGATGCAATAGACTTACACAATGGTCCCCTCCGGCATACAACTAGGAACATACCGGTCGCTATGGAGGGTGAGAATATGTATGGGCACATAATCATACCATGTAGGATAACTAAGTAGACGGTTATGCTGTTTCATCCCATCCAGCAACAATGCTCTGCACTGTGTGTGTTTATATATTTACATATTTATTCCATCTAGCTACAATGCTCAGCACTGGGTGTGTTTATATTTATAGTATATCTATATATTTATTCCATCTAGCTACAATGCTCCGCACTGTGTTTTTATATATCTACATATTATTCCATCTAGCTACATTGCTCCGCACTGTGTGTGTTTATATACTTGCATATTTATTCCACCTAGCTGCAATGCTCCGTACTGTGGGTGTTTATATATTTACATATTTATTCCATCTAGCTACAGTGCTCTGCACTGTGTGTTCATATATTCATATATTTATTCCATCCAGCTACAATGCTCTGCACTGTGTATGTGTGTGTGTGTATATATATTTTATAGTAATATGTACATATGTATATTAGCTGCTCTTGCTTGCTTGTTTTTTTTTTGTTTTTTTTTTTCTTGCCTTCTGATTGTTGCTCTGAGTGTTGCTATCCCTGTGCTGTTGCAATCCTGGAATTTCCCCCGTTGTGGGACTAATAAAGGCTTATCTTATCTTATCTTATCTTATTAGACTCGATAGGGTTTTCTCAGAATGTAGGAAATTCTACCCATTATCTCCACCACACGTTGGACCTTGTGCTGATATATGGCATCGAAATAGAAAATCTGTTAGTGTTTCCTCATAACCCTATACTGTCAGACCATTATCTGTTAACTTTTGATTTTACTATTTCTATTTGGCCCCTAAGGAAAAATATTACTACAGTAGATGTCTCTCAGATGATGCTGTTACCAAATTTAAGCAGCTTGTTTCCTCAATGCCATGTATCAATGCAATGGAGATAAGTTATAGAGATTTTACTCCTGTAGTTGATAGCATGGTAGATAGTGTTACAGCTTCTCTGCATCAGACTCTAGACATGGTGGCCCCTTTAAAAAAGAAAAAGTCTAATCAGAGACTTGATCATATCAATTTATAATGAGCAGCACAACCTTTCAGGTGATATGTTTGCCTTGTGTTATATTTACAGTAGATGGCAGATTTGACAATTCTCCTGTGTGAAAACTGTGTTAAAATACTACACTAAAAAGTTTTTCTGTAGGTTTTCTGTTGTATAGTACAGTATCTCATAATAGTTAACCCCTTACAAATTATCCGTTCACTAAACATAGCACAGCTTTACGCACAGAAGTGCCCAGCCAAGGTGATCTGCTGCATCTGGGTTAAAAAAAAAAAAAAAAAAAAACTGCTCCAGATTAGCTAGAGAAATTCAGAATAGCAGAGATGATGTGGGGAAATTATTTGATTTTGCTCTGTGCATTTTTACACATTATTGAGAGATGACAGACGGCTGTGGCTGAGCTGCAGCCAATGCAAACAGTGCGCAAGACAGCTGCTGTAGAGAGGGGTGTCTTTCTGCACTTCTAAATAGTAAGTAATAAATTCTCATGTTTGACAAATATGCTTTAAAATGACAAAATGGACAACATTTAGTCAAACAGTCATCCAAGTCAAACAACAGGCTACAGATATACTGTATATGTTATAATCCTCAGCTGTAGATCAGAGTCAAATCAAACGGTGTTGTGTATCACCAGTCTCCCCCATAATGTGATTCTTCTGCATATAAAGCAGGTTTCGAGGTTAACAGACTATATTATATAATTAATTTCCACTTTTATTATATAGTCAATTTCCACTTCAGAAAAATTTCTCTTTTTGCCGTCTCATGTTCCCCTTTGTTGAAATTTCTGGGGGCAAGACCTGGGCATGGAATTCAAATGACGCTCAGATCTGTCTGTCAGTTTTATCAGTGAGTGAACTATTGTATGATGAGACTGACCAGATACGAACAGTTTCATAAATATTATGTAGACCTTTTCATACAATTATATTTACACCCAAATGTGCAGTGATTTCTATGCACGTTTGATAAATGAGGGCAATTGTTTGAAATGGTGAATGGTCAATCAATCCTTATCTCTCTTTCTCTCTACTTCAGATGAAGGTGATCTATTTCTGCAGTGCTTTACTGATGCTCATTCTGACTCCCAAACCATGTCAAGGAGGGAACATCTTGGTCTTGTCTGCTGAAGGCAGCCACTGGATAAACATGAAAATTCTACTCAAAGCTTTACACTCCAAAGGACACAGTATAACTATCCTGCGAGCTAACAACAGCTGGTACATGAAGGAGGACTCTTACTACACTACCATTACAGTTGAAGCACAAAACCCTATGAATGAGGAGGTAATGTCCAGATTTGAATCTGACGTCATAGAATATGAACGGGGAAAACTTCCATTATCAACTTTTATTCTCATGAGTAGAGAGATGTTCAGTGGTTTTGTTCAGATACATAAAGGTATTGGTGATGTTGTGGCAGCCATGCTAGATAACAGTGAACTGATGGAAAATCTGAAGAACAGCAAGTTCGATCTGTTCCTCACTGACCCCTGCTGGGGTGGTGGTGTCATTTTGGCCAAATATCTGAACCTCCCTTTGGTTTATAATGTTCGCTGGTTAATAGCTACAGATGCTCATTTTGCCATAGCCCCTTCACCCCTGTCCTATATTCCTGTAACTGGAACAGGTAACACTGATAAAATGACCTTTTTTCAGAGAGTTAAAAATATGGCTTTATATGTTGTAAGGGAAATACAAAATGACAATGTTGTTAACCAGGTTTACCAGAAAGTAGTTGACAAATATCTTGGTCCTGAATATGATTATAGCCAGTTAATGATTGATGCAGATATTTGGCTGATGAGAGATGATTTTGTGTTTGATTATCCCCGACCCACAATGCCAAATGTTGTGTACATGGGAGGGTTCCAGTGTAAACCTGCAGAACCTCTGCCTCAACACTTGGAGGACTTTGTGCAGAGTTCTGGAGAGCATGGAGTCATCATCATGTCTTTGGGGGCATTTGTGAATAAAATTCCTGCTGACATAACAAATGTGATTGCTGCAGCTTTTGCTAAACTGCCACAAAAAGTCATCTGGAGGTTTAAGGGGGACAAACCAGTCACTCTAGGTAACAACACATTACTGGTGGACTGGATACCACAGAATGACCTCCTAGGACACCCTAAGGTTAAACTATTCGTGGCTCATGGAGGAACAAATGGAGTCCAAGAAGCTTTGTATCATGGAGTCCCAGTCGTGGGTATACCAGTGTTTTTTGACCAGTATGACAACCTGCATCGTCTGCAGGCGAGAGGAGGAGCAAAGATTCTCACTTTAGCTACAGTGGACAAAGACAACAATTTCTTCAAGGCTGTACAGGAAGTGCTGAAAGAGCCCTCCTACAGGATGAACATGCAGAGACTGTCCAGGCTGCACAGAGATCAGCCAATAACACCTCTAGATAATGCCATCTTCTGGATAGAGTTTGTCATGAGACACAAAGGTGCAGCTCACCTAAAATCAGTGTCCTATCAAATGCCCTGGTATTCCTATCACTCTGTAGATGTAGCTCTGTTCCTGGCTGCAGCTGTGCTTCTTGTGCTTTTGTTCGCTTTCTTTGTAGTTCGGCGTTTGTACAAAAGACTTTGTAGACATAAAACAAAACGTGACTAATTATCAATTTGAAGATTGTCTCTAGTTTCTTGTTTTGCCTTTTTGTTTGCTGTCTGTATTTTAATAAAAATGTTTTCTTTCATGGACTTTAAAGGGCAGTCACTCTTGAAATCTGAATAAAACGTGCGGTTAGATTAATAATGTTCCGTCTTGGGATTTTTGCTGTAATTGTAACAATGAAAAATTAGGTGTAAACATGAGTTGTACGTACAGTATGTTTGTGTTATATCAGATGAACATGGCTGGGAGTGCAGCTGGCTGCTGGTTTCATGACACTCTCTGGACCCACAAAGGCTGTTTGAAGATTATTGTTGGTTTTCATTAAACTACAGATTTATGAAGAAAACCTTTGTTCTCGTTCTCCGTTTGATTGGTTCAAAATCTTTAATTTTCCAAACAATTTACCTGATTTTACAGGAGTAATTTCTTATGAATGCAATAAAGTGCAGTTATTTATATCTTACTGCCTAGGTGTCATAAATATGGAAAATATACCAGGTTATATTATTTACTTTTAGTTTTAATTTATGTAGCTGTTTGACCCTGATTCATTTCAGTTACTATATATATTGTGTTATAAATTTAATTTGACCAAACACTTTTTCATAGAGAAAAAACACAAAAATAAAACAGTTAATCCATTCATCCATCTTCTACCACTTTTCTGGGGGTCCGTGTAGAGCAGCCCAGACTGCCACCCAGTTCGCATAGCACCATGATTCAAATGATCCCTCCTTCAGATGGCGAGCTCACTGGAGGGTAGACCCATGTGGCTCCTTTACCCTGGGTCCTTGATGTAACTTTTTTCATAGGGATCCTCAGCTCTGCCTCTATGCAAGCAAGGCCTGACGGAAGAAGGTTGGATAATCTTAACTTGCTCTGCTTGGCCTGCAAATGAGAAGTTTAGCTCAAGCATGGTTGTGCAGGCTTTGCTGTCCTGCCACATACCTCCCCACTTCTCCTCTCCCCACTGGTGGGAGCAAGCACAGATTTATTGACACTGATGACTTAAAGCAAAGCTATCCACATTGATCCTGCATGGGGAAAATCCCAGGTGGAGAGATTCTTCACCAATTGTCAAAGAACATTTTCCCCAGTCTAGGCTCCAAGGTGGGGCCTTGGTGCTTTGACATAAATTACTTGTAATTCTATCAATCATTAACCTCCATATCTCTACTCTTTGTAGACAGTTATTGCTTTTCAGTGCTTGAGGGCTCCACACAGAGCCACTGGATTACAGTTCATCCATAATACTAGTACTTTCCCTCCAGAATATATAAACAGTCAACACACTCTTGGACTTCAGACCAGCATATGTAAACATTTCTCCTGACAGTGTCAAGACTTCATGACACTTGTGGAATGTTAGCATAATTTAAGCAGGGTCGGGCCTGGTTAGTACTTGGATGGGAGACCGCCCAAATCCCCGTCCAAGCCCATAGCCTCTGCTCAACAGACCAATCACTGACCCTCGTTGAGGAGGTAGTCCTGCTCAACAGACCAATCATTCATCAATGCTGAGGAAACTGGCTCCTCAACAGACCAATCACTGAGTGTCGTTAGGTGAAGCTAGTCTCCTTTAAGCTGTCATATTTAACTTTAAGCTTATATTTACATACAAGCAATGTATCCTTGCACTAGTCAATGGGCACAGTGCATCGTTGTCAGATTTGATAGTTCATGCTCGTCTTTTTAGTGAAAATACATACTGAAAAGTGTCATATTGACCGGACAATCAGCCTAAGTGCAAAGTGCAATCACCAAAAGAGCACACACAAAGAACGTTTGACCCTTTATTGAATTTTCAAAACCGCGAACTTGGGAGAAAAATCAGTCACTCATCAGAGGAGCAGCAAACCTGCAGAGGATGAGAGGATGAGACGAGGCTGATTAATGAGGAATAGAGGGGGGGAAATGGAAATCTTATTTACATCACTTACGTGGGAGGAGAAGAGAGACCGGCTCAGAACCCAGCGAAGGAGAGGAACCAGCAGGTCGGAACCGCTGGTAGGAGAATGAGGCGTGGAGTCTGACTGGGTAGAGTAGATGAGCTGCGTCGTGGAAGAGCAACAGGCTGGCGAGCGCACCAAACCCCTGAAGATGCACCACAACGTTGGCAGCAACCTGGAAGAGAAGAAAAGGGAAACATGTGTAAGGTAAGGTCACACACAACACAACTGCTTACTTGATGAGCTAGTCTGCTTGAGCGTTGAATCACCGAAGAGCGCTTCCTTATAAATGCTGGCTCAGCAGGAAGCAGCAGGTGCGTCTGATGAGGAGACAGGTGAAACGGGAAGGAGGGGGTGAGCGCTCGCCAGAACATGACAGAAAAGTGCATGGTTATTCCCCCGACGAGTCATGTTTGATATCTACAGTGAAAAAGAATCCTATTTATATACTTGATTACAACTATTCATTACAAAATATGAAAATTTGCCTTGCCAACTGAAGACGATCCATCACCATCATGTACCGACGGCTCATTACTTTGTCATGAATATTCATTCATTAGTTTCAAACAGTTCAAGGAAGTGGTAGATGCGAAATTAAAAGAAAGTAAGAATCTCCAAAAGTACAATGGGAGGCAGAGCCTTCAGTTATCAAGCTCCTCTCCTGTGGAATCAGCTGCCAATCTGGATTCGGGAGTCAGACTCGATCTCTGTTTTTAAGAATAGGGCTAAAACCTACCTTTTTGATATAGCCTACAATTAGGGAGGGATCGTGTGTTTCTGAACCCTCCCTTAGTTATGCTGCTAATAGGTTTAGTCAGCCGGGGGACCTCCAGTAATGCACTGGTCCTCACTCCTTTCCTCACTCTCTATGAAATATTTTTTTTTGCTGGTCATTAACATTTGTTTGTTCTCTCCCATAGATTGAGTCCCCATCGTGCTGTTTGCTCTCTACATGTCTGTTCTTTTCTTCTTCTCTATCCCCTCACCCCCCAGCCAGTCGCAGCAGATGACTGCCCCTCCCTGAGCCTGGTTCTGCTGGAGGTTTCTTCCTGTTAAAAGGGAGTTTTTCCTCTCCACCGTCGCCAAGTGCTTGCTCACAGGGGATCGCCGATTGCTGGGGTCTTTCTGCAACTGTGGGGGTTCCCCCTACAGTTGATAGTGCTATGAGATGACTGTTGTTGTGAAATGGCGCTATATAAATAAAGTTGAATTGAATTGAATTGAATTAAGAATGCAGCTGGGACTTCCGGTTATGGCTGCCACGTAGGACGGACGTGTCTCGCTCTGCTCTGCTCCTGGAGAAAAAAAATCGGCAAATAACTCTCTCATTTGGGACAGAACGTATCCCAGCGTTTGGGCGAGGATATGTCGGCGAAGCCTAAAGCTGGAAAACCAGGAAAAGGAAAAAGCGAGCCGCCGAAACAGTCCAAATTAACGGACTTTCAGGTCTGTGACGCAGCAAACAGGGCTCCATATATGGCGGAGGAGGCTGGCAACACTGCGATTTCTGCGGGGAATGGCGCAGATGCGCTGATGGCTGCCATGAGTTCAATGAGAGCGGACTTTTCCTCTAGATTTGATGGGATTATGACAGCGTTGGAAGGAATAAGAAAGGAATTGGGTGACTGTGTAGAACGAACGGCGCAGATGGAGCTCCGTCTCGCTAGTGCTGAAGATGACGTCACCCGTCTTCAATTAAAGGTGCGCACTTTGGAAAAAAAAAAATAAATCTCTGGAAGATAATATTTTGGATTTGGAATCTCGGTCGAGACAGAATAATTTGAGGCTGGTGGGTCTTCCAGAGGAATCAGAAGGTCGGGACGTATGTTCCTTTCTGGAAAAGTGGATTCCGGAGGTGCTGGGCAGCGAGGAGTTGCAATCAGCAGTGGTTCTGGAAAAAGCACATCGCATTGGCCCACGGAGAGATAAGGGACCGCCGAGGACCTTAATTATGAAGTTTCTTAACAACAGAGACAGGATGAAGATCTTCAACGCTGCACGAGCTAAAAAAGGAGAGATTAAACACCAGGACCAGCAGGTGCGGTTCTACCCAGATTTGGCCACAGGAATCCAGCAATTGAGGAAGCAGTTTGATCCCGTACGTAAGGAGCTGCGCAACCTTGGGATTCGTCATGGTGTAATCTATCCTGCGAGACTGCTGACCACGTATGAGGGCAGAACCCACATCTTCAAGACCCCAGAGGAGGCGCAGGAGTTCATCAAGAAGATCAAAGAAGAAGAAGAGACTGGTGGGAGCTAAGCATGAACAAAATATAAGGTAGAATAATTAAGCATTTGCACAGGCATCTGACTGACTTGAAGTAAATAGTAAGTTTACAAAATATAGATTGTATTATATATTAAAAAAAAAACAAAACAAAAACAAAACAAACAAAAAAAAAAACTATGATGTACAAAGTTGTTAAAAATTTTGGAGTTAAGTTGGAAAACTACAGAGGAGAGTTAATGTTACGTCATTAAAAGCAGTAGAGTTAGGGTGATTGGGAGGATGAAGAAGGAGTGGCTTAGGCTGTTCCCCGTGGGTGTGGAACGGTCGATGGCTATATCGGGAGACAGAATTTTTCTTTTGATTTTGGGGGGTTTGCCACAAGTGTGGGAAGGGGAAATTTGTTTGTGTGTAGTTTGTAGGATGAATGTTCAACCACTCATGTTTTTGCTTCTCTGTATGAGCATGTTTACACTGCAAGGTAATCCCAAACTCTCTATTGATCATGGACCAAAGTGTTAATCTTAATTTAACTTCATGGAATTGCAGAGGTCTACAAAATTTAAAAAAACTTAAACAAGTTATGAATAAAATAAAGGACATAGGTTCAAGAATTGTGTTTTTACAAGAAACTCATCTGATAGAGGAGGATGTTAAAAGAATTAGGAGTAGATGGCAGGGAAGTGTATTCACCTCTTCATTTTCATCCCGAGCCAGGGGAGTTATGACTCTCATACATAAATCAGTTCCTTTTCAAGTGAAAAATGTAATTGGAGACAAATTTGGAAGATATGTAATCATTCAAGGTTCTTTGCTATTAGAAAATATAAATCTTGTGAACTTATATGGTCCCAATATAGATGATCAGAAGTTCTTTGCTAATTTATTTCTCATCTTATCATCACTTACAGGGCAACATATAATAGCAGGGGATTTTAATTGTACATTGAATCCAGGTGTGGATAGATCAACAGGACTGGATTGTACGCACATTGGATGTAGGATGACTATTAATCATTTTATGAAAGAATTGAGATTGTTAGATATATGGAGAGAAATGAAACCACAAGTTAAAGCCTATTCTTGTTATTCCAGTACCTACAAGACATTCTCACGTATTGATTATTTTTTGATTTCCACAGAATTAAGGTCCAAGATTCAAAACTGCTTTTATGATAACATCGTGATCTCTGATCATGCACCCTGTTGTCTAATATATGTAGATAAAAAATTGACAAAGGAATCAGGTAGATGGCAATTTCAGCATAAATGGCTTCAGGATGAGGAATTTGTCAAGTATATAGAAAAACAGATAGACGAGTTCTTTGACATCAATACTACACAAACATCAGCATGTGTAAAGTGGGAGGCTTTCAAAGCTTTTATTAGGGGGCATATTATTAGTTATACAGGATCAAAATCTAAGAAGACTCGAGAGGAGAGAGCTAAATTGGAACATAAAATAAAAAATCTTCAGGAAAAAGTGTATGCAGGAAGTGACCCAAGGTTGGAGAATGAATTACTGATTTTGAGAGCTGAATACGACAAAAAATCAGCGAATAGAGCTGCCTCGAGTCTTCTAAGATTGAAACAATCTTTTTATGAACAAGGTGAAAAATCAGGAAAATTATTAGCATGGCAGATTAAACAATTGGAAATTAAAACACCAATTACCAGTATTATAAGTAAGGGACAGGTAGTTATAGATCCTTTAGAAATTAATAGAGCCTTTAGAGATTACTATGAAAAATTATATGATACCAAAAATGAACCTGATTTAACAAAACTAAATGGGTTTTTGAACGAACTATCTATACCGTGTATTCCAAATGAAAACAGGGAGATATTGGAGTCTAAAATTAGTCAAGAAGAAGTTGGGCTAGCCATTGATAATATGAAATCAGGAAAAAGTGCAGGACCAGATGGTCTTCCAGTTGACCTTTATAAAAAATTTAAGAATAAATTAATAAAACCTTTTTTGGAAATGGTTTTAGAAGCATTTCAAAATAATAATTTACCATCATACATAAATAATGCCTTAATTATACTGCTGCCAAAACCAGGTAAGCCCTCTAATAAATGTGAAAATATGAGACCAATAAGCCTATTAAACGCCGACCTTAAGATAATCTGTAAAATTTTAGCAAGACGAATACAAGAAATTTTACCAAATATTATTAATCGAGATCAGAATGGCTTTATAAAGGGTAGACAAGGCTTCCATAATGTAAGAAGACTATTTAATATTATCTATTTTAATAAAGAAGCACCGGATACAGCTCTCCTATCATTGGACGCCGAAAAGGCCTTTGATAGAGTTGAATGGCCCTTTCTTTTTGAAGTCCTACAAAGGTTTGGACTTGGAAATAATTTCATAAAATGGGTTCAAATAATATACAATAATGCTACAGCAGAAATCCTAACAAATAACAATATTTCAAAACCAATAAAAATCAATAGAGGATGTCGACAAGGCTGTCCACTCTCACCTTTACTGTTTACTATGGCAATTGAACCTTTAGCGATAGCGATACGTTTACATTCACAAATATATGGAATTAAAGTTGGACCAACAGAACATAAAATCTCCCTGTACGCCGATGATATAATTTTGTTTATGTCGAATCTAAAAAAATCAATTCCAACCTTGTTGAATTTAATAAAGAATTTTGGGGAAATATCAGGATATAAAATAAATAAAACTAAATCTTCAATATTAATGCTAAATGAGACCCAGAGAAATTACCCAGCCCCTGAGGTAAATCAATTCAATGTTGTAAATCAGTTTAAATATTTAGGAATCCAAATTATGCCTAAGCTAGAATCAGTCGCCAGTGTCAACTATGAAGCCTTAATGTCAGATATCAGTGAGTTAACTCAGAGATGGATGTCACTACCAATGTCGATGATCGGGAGAATCAATATACTTAAAAGTAATATTTTACCTAAAATACTTTATTTATTTCAATACATTCCCTTATCACCACCTTTAGATCTATTCTCAAGAATAAAAAAAAAGTTAGTGGAATTTATATGGAACAACAGGAGGGCTAGATTACGTCTGTCTTTATTATATTTACCATTTGATCGTGGAGGTCTGAAATGTCCAAATTTTATGTTGTATTATTGGTCGGCACAACTGAGGTCTATGACATATTATTTTTCATCAAATGATCTCCCTCACTGGACTGAAATGGAATCATACAATTTACCTTTACCTCTTCCCATATTCATATACTCAGATTCGGCAAAAAAATTACAAAAACAAGTTAAAAATCCATTTGTAAAGCATATGATCAAAATATGGTGTGAAGCTAAAAACTATTTAAAAGAACCACAGTTATTGTCACAATTTAGTCCAATATGGGGTAATCAATATTTTAAACCAGGGAGAGCGGACGCTGTATTTAAAGTATGGAATTTAAAAGGGATACAAAAGATTCAGGATTTATATTTGCCTTGTGCAGACAACATAATGTCTTTTGAAGAGCTGAGGATCAAATTTAATCTCAATAGAACACATTTTTTTAAATATCTTCAACTTAGAAACTTTATTCGATCAAATCAAAATAAAGCTCTCACTCGACCTATTTATTCATCCTTGGAAAAAATGATGATGAAAGATAGTAAAAGAAAGGGTATTATTTCAGAGTTTTATAACTCATTGACACTATCTTCAAGTGAAAATTCACTGAAAAGATTAAACTACTGGAAAGAAGATCTGCAAATTGAAATTTCAGAGGAACAATGGGAATTGGCTTGTACAGAAGCTCAAACCAAATCAATAAATGCACGCCTTAAATTGATACATTTCAAATGGTTAATGCGGATGTATGTTACACCGGAGGAGTTAAATAGATATAACAAAAATATACCAGATACATGCACAAAATGCATGGAAAGTAAAGGAACCCTATTTCATTGTTTATGGGAATGTAGATTAATAAGAATGTTTTGGGAAGAGGTGAGGGTAACAATTGAAAAAATAATCTCAAAACAAATCATATTGAATCCTAAACTGGTTTTGTTGGGTCTGTACCCAGAAAAGCATAATTTCAATAAAAGTGAAAGAACATTCATAGACCTCAGTTTGCTTAATGCCAAAAAATGTATTGCACTATTATGGAAAAAGACTCATAGACCAGATGTGACTCAGTGGTTAAGACAGATGTTAACAAACCTTCCATTAGAAAGAATAACATATATACTGAAATCAAAGGAAATTGTGTTTGAGAATATATGGAGACCTTTTATTGATTATGTAAAAAATTTAAACATAACTCTTGAAGAAGAAGGTGAATGATGTGTGTGGACCTTGTAAATTCCAAACTGGTGAACATAATATGTATACTTATGTATTGGATTGTCTAGACTAAACAGAGGAGCATTGTTGAAGACTTGATTTTGTTGGTGGTTGTTGGTGTTTTTAGTGCATTTTTTTTTTTTTTGTAGTACTTTAGTGTTAGTGTTTGATTGTTTGTATCATGTTTGTTAAAAAAAAAAAAAGGTTCAATAAAGATATTGTGGAAAAAAAAAGAATGCAGCTGGACATTAAATTCTAATGTACATTTAATGCACTGTACTACCACTGGGGCGGCAGTGGCTCAGGAGGTAGAGCAGGTTGTCCAATAACCAGATGGTTGGTGGTTCAAATCCCGCTCTCACCAGATATCCTGCCGTTGTGTCCCTGGGCAAGACACTTTACCCCCAAATGCTCCTGGTGGGTCGAGACAGCGCCATGTTGGGCAGCTATGCCGCCATCAGTGTGTGTGGATAGCAGGATCTGTAAAGTGCTTTGGTCATCTAGAGATGAGAATAAAAGCACTATATAAGTGAATGCCATTTTATTAACAGTGTTTGGATTTTTTTTTTTCATATTTTGTGTCCTCACATTGCAGGAAAAGGTGCCTTAATAGATTGCTTGTGTATTTTACACATTTACTTTTGATATATAGCCAATACTCCTACTGTGGAGACACCTGCAGGCTGGATCAGACACCAGGATATGTACCTACAGCGGTCATAATCCAGGATGAGGCCGTCTCCCACCCAAGTACTAACCAGGCCCGACCCTGCTTAAATTATGCTAACATTCCACAAGTGTCATGAAGTCTTGACACTGTCGGGAGAAATGTTTATATATGCTGGTCTGAAGTCCAAGAGTGTGTTGACTGTTTATATATTCTGGAGGGGAAGTACTAGCACTATGGATGAACTGTAATCCAGGGCTCTGTGTGGAGCCCTCAAGCAATGAAAAGCAATAATTGCCTATGAAAAGTAGAGATATGGAGGTTAATGATTGATAGAATTACAAGTAATTTATGTCAAAGCACCAAGGCCCCACCTTGGAGCCTAGACTGGGGAAGATGTTCTTTGACAAGTGGCGAAGAATCTCTCCACCTGGGATTTTCCCCATGCAGAATCAATGTGGATAGCTTTGCTTGTTAAAGTCATCAGTGTCAATAAATCTGTGCTTGCTCCCGCCAGTGGGGAGAGGAGATGTTGGGAGGTATGTGGCAGGACAGCAAAGCCTGCACAACCATGCTTGAGCTAAACTTCTCATTTGCAGGCCAAGCAGAGCAAGTTAAAATTATCCAACCTTCTTCCGTCAGACCTTGCTTGCATAGAGGCAGAGCTGAGGATACCTATGAAAAAAGTTACATCAAGGACCCAGGGTAAAGGAGCCACATGGGTCTACCCTCCAGTGAGCTCACCATCTGAAGGAGGGATCATTTGAATCTTGGTGCTATGCGAACTGGGTGGCAGTCTGGGCTGCTCCACATGGACCTCCGGAAAAGTGGTAGAAGATGGATGGATGGATTGTTTTATTACCTCCGCCAGGCCGAAAAGGCCAGGAGGAGGTTATGTTTTTGCCAGGGTTTGTGTGTTTGTCTGTTTGTCTGTCTGTCTGTCTGTCTGTCTGTTGGTTAGCAAGATAAATCAAAAAGTCTTGGACGGATTTGCATGAAACTTTCAGGCGTTGGAGGAAATGGTACAAGGAAGAACTGATTAAATTTTGGGGGTGATCCGGTTCACCGTCTGGATACAGGAATTTTTTTAAAGCATTTTTCAACACTGTGACATAGGGCCATTTTCAACATGTGCGCAGGCGCAATGGAGGCCGCTGGGCGTCGTGTCTGACCAACACAAACTCCGCCTTCTTCAACGTTTTAGCCACAAAAGCACGCGGAAAACACTGCTGGCCTCGGACCCCCAGCGTGCCTGTGCCAGCCATAGGCGCTGCGCACATTGCGCTGGTCGTCGTGTCTGACCAACACAAACTCCGCGTTCTTCAACGTTTTAGGCACAAAAGCACGTGGAAAACACTGCTGCCCTGGGCCCGCCAGCGTGACTGCTTTTGCGCCACGCTGCAAAACCTGACACGGACACCTGTCCGCCGCCCCATTATTTGCCACAAATTCCCCGCCCAGCTATAGGCGCTGCGTAAAAACGACCTCTCTGCCGGGGAAGACTCTAAATTCTGTTTTGCCGCGGACCGCAACCCCAATATAATATAAAATATAATATACCTGAACCCGCCAAGTCTGCGGGTATGGGTGGGCAATATAAGCTGCGGCTTCAGCCATCACCCATTTCGGATAACTCACGTGGAATTGTATAGAAGAAGGAGTCTTTGTCTAATTTGACCTTGTTGTTATATTATACAGTTTCTTTTAACCTGTACTGTATTATCCGAAATAAATTCATTCATTCATTCAAAACCCACGGCAACCTGTCTAACCAATCTGCATCCGTCAGTGGAGGACTGACGGATGCAGACTCTGATCATTGGCGACTCTGTAGTCAGAAACGTGAACCTAGAGACTCCAGCGGTCATAGTCCAATGTATCCCTGGGGCCAGAGCAGGCGACATCGAGTCAAATTTGAAAATGCTGGCTAAAAGTAACTGTAAATATTCCACAATTGTTATTCACGCCGGCATTAATGACATCCGTCTCCGGCAGTCGGAAGTCACGAAACTTAATGTAGAATCGGTGTGTGACTTTGCAAAAACGATGTCTGCCACTGTAGTATTCTCTGGGCCCCTCCCCAATCTGACCAGTGATGACATGTTTAGTCGCTCGTCATCCTTGAACCGCTGGCTGTCTGTGTGGTGTCCTGCAAATGACGTGGGCTACATTGACAATTGGAGCTCTTTTTGGGGAAAACCTGGTCTTATGAGACGAGACAGCATTCATCCCACTTTGGATGGTGCTTCTCATTTATCTAACAATCTGGCATCTTTTTTATCCAAATTTCCAAAACCATGACTACTCAGAGTTGGGACCAGGAAGCAGAGTCGCAGTCTTACACGCCTCTCTGCAACTCCTCTTCATCCGCCACCCCTCAGCTTAGCCCCTGTCTTCCCCATCAGAGAATCGTTGTCTGCTCCCTCCAAAGTAAATAAAAATATAATATATAAGCATCCCAAAGTGATAAAGCAAAATATTGGTAAAACTCAAATTAAACATAAAGCCTCTAAATTGAATGATTTGGCCTCTGTTCCTCCTCATAATTTAAAAATTAAATGTGGTTTATTAAATATTAGGTCTCTAATATTAGGTCTCTAATCCACAGATTTTCTTTTTCCTTCTTTCCAAGAAAGACTGAAGATGGCGGCCACCGGATTAAAAAGTGGGCTGATGGGCACCACTAATAAGCCTTCTCTACTTCTCTACTTCCTCTTCGTTTTGTCTTTGTGTGTCTGGACCTGCAACAAGAAGGATTTTCCGACAAACTCAACCAAAGGTGAAGTTAAAAAGTTTTATCTGTATGGATTTGGGCTTGGACATCTCACCCTACACTCTATGTGGTCTTTAAAAGGCCTGAGCAAAAACTTCCAAATTAAGGCAAACATGGCTGTTAAGCAAAAATCACAATATGGCAGAGGATATACAATTAAAGTTCTGTTAGTTCTGCTACTTCTGGCAGGAGATATTCACCTTAACCCTGGACCTGCCACTATTAAACAGCAGACCACTGGGTTAGCACAAAACCGAGCTGTACAAAAGCAAAAACAACATTTATTTTTCCAAACTGTTAATCATGCACGAGTTCTTTGGGACACCAAGGCTAAACCAAAGGGGATCCTCGGCGGTCATTTAAACATACGGAGCATAATCCCCAAAAGAGATGAGATTTCGGTGTTGCTGTTGGACTCAAATCTGGACTACCTTTGTCTCTCAGAAAGCTGGCTACACAGGAACATAGACACTAATATGATCGATATTGTGGGCTACCAGTGTTTTAGAAAAGACAGGCAGGTAGGGAGGGGAGGAGGTGTTTTAATTTACATCAAAGACAAATATAAATGTCAACTGGTTGATTTGAATACTTCACTTGAATGTTTAGCTGTTAATGTATGTCTCTCTCCGGTAATGAATTTCAACATTGCAGTATTGTACAACCCACCATCACACAATTCTTCCTTTTATAATGAATTAAGTGATCTGGTTAAACAACTTGAGAAGAACAGAGAAACAATAATTCATGGTGACTTTAATATCAACTGGTCTGATAAAAAAGACAAACAAAAACTGAAAAGCCTCATGACTAAATTTAATTACCAGCAAATCATCAAAGGACCCACCAGGATAACCAAACAATCCAGAACACTTATTGACATGGTATTTACTAATAAACCAGAACGAATAACCAGAACCTATAATCTTGTAACTGGTCTCTCAGATCATAACATGGTTCTTGCTGTCAGGAAACTTACTAAAAAGCGACTACAGTATTTTGGGGGAGTCGATATTGACAAATCAAATTTTATTATCCCCAAATCAAAAAATGAGGAGTTTGAACATTACTTAGAGAATCAAAATTGGGAGCAGCTCATGTCAACATGTGAAGTAGATGATTGTTGTAATTTTATAACTGCAACAATCACAAAGTCTATAGAAAAATTTTCAAAGCAAATTAAAAGTAGACAACAGAAGATTAGCCTACCATGGTTAAATAATGAAATAAGAAAACTTATGAAGAGGCGAGACTATGCACTGAAAACATCACTAACCTCCAAACTACAAAATGATCACCTTGTGTACAAAAGTTTAAGAAATAAAGTGGTACATGAGCTGCGAAAATCAAAAATATCTTATTACAATAAACTGATAGATCATGCAAAGGGTAACAACAGTTCCCTATGGAGGCATTTAAATAACTTAACTAATAAAAAAAACGATCAGAAGGGGGTAAAGGAACTTAGAATCAATGGCAAGACCGTCAGTGACAAGGCTACTTTGGCAAATGAATTTAATTCACACTTTGTGGGCTCTGTGGAAGAATTAACAAAAATTTTTGTGCTGCCAAATGTGCTCAACAACACAAATTCCATACTTCCAACAGATACTTTTCACATCGATGAGGTAAATGAGAAGTTAATTGCTGGTATTGTTAAAACACTGTCAAACTCAAAAACTAATGATATCTACAATATGAGCACCTCCTTTCTCAAAATGCACAGCAAAATATTAATCAAACCACTGACTCATCTCATTAATCTCTCCATTAGGTCTAGTACATTTCCATCTGGCTGGAAAAAAGCTGTCGTCATACCAGTTCATAAATCAGGCAGTAAAGACGATATATGCAATTACCGCCCAATCTCTATCTTACCAGTCCTATCTAAGGTTCTTGAAAAAGTTGTAGCTACACAGCTGATAGACTACTTACAAGACAATCAACTTCTTCATCCACATCAATTTGGTTTTAGACCAGGATACTCAACAGAAACAGCAAATTGTTGCCTTATTGAAAACGTCAAACAGTCCTTGGACAGGGGTAATGTGGTAGGAGCTGTTTTTCTAGATCTCAAAAAGGCTTTCGATACTGTAAACCACAGTTTGCTTTTATCCAAAATGGTATCTTTTAACTTCTCCCCAAATACATTAGAATGGTTTGCATCTTATCTCCAGAATAGAGAACAGTGTGTAAAAGTTCACCAGGATAAATCCTCATTTTTAAACAACCGCATGGGTATCCCACAAGGGTCCATTCTTGGTCCTTTACTTTTCAGCATTTTTATTAATGACCTGCCGTTACACTGCTCAGCTGCAACATGCCAACTTTATGCAGATGATGCAGTTATTTACACAGCTGCCAAGACTCCAGCACAGGCTGCAGATGTACTGTCTACAAGTATGGTTGATGTCCAAGAGTGGCTCCTCAAGAACCATCTATTGCTGAACCTTCAGAAAACAGTCTCAATGTGCTTTTCAATCAAAAAATGTAACCTGCAACATTTTAAAGTTAATATACATGATCATGACATCAGTTTAGTTACAGAATTCAAATACCTTGGCATTGTACTAGATCCTCAACTCAAATTTAATCTTCATATAAAGAAAATTTCAAAAACAGTAAAAAAAAATCTGAACTGCTTTAAATTAATTAGATATTACATACCTTACGAAGCAGCTGCACTGTATATGCATTCTATGGTTTTTTCTCATATATCATACTGTTTGACAGTCTGGGCTCAAGCAGCCCCTTCCACAATAAGACATATAGGTTCATTATATAATCAAACACTAAAAATCTTGGACAAAAAGCCCATTAGGTGGCATCACTGTAATGTTTTAAAAAAATACAACCTATTGAGTTTTGAGAGCTTCATTGACCTCTGTCTTCTGAAATTAACGTTCAAATGTTTTCATAAATCAGCACCCGAGCCACTTGCTGGTTTTGTCCAAAGACAGGACAGCAGCAGAGCCACCAGGAGTTCTGTTAACAATAACTGTAAAATATTCCACCGCAGAACCACATTTGGACAAACAGCTTTCTCTATAAAGGGCAGTCACATCTGGAACACAATGCCAAATGAAATTAAAATAATAACGGACTTTAAAACATTCACTAAAAATGTTAAAAACTGGCTGAAAAATAAACAAGAATGTACTCATGTATGAATTAATTGTCTGCAAAGTGAGAGTGAATGAAGGGAAGGAATAAATGTGTTTGTTTATAGTGAGTGACGGAGGGAGGAAGGCCTGAAATAGGCAAATGTGAGTTATGTTATATGTGTTAAATGTGAGTCAGGCTGTTATATTTGTGTATTTATAATATTTATAATATTTATGTTAAATGTGAGTCAGGCTGTTATATTTGTGTATTTATAATATTTATAATATTTATAATTGTGTATTTATAATTTTTCTGCATTGATGTATGTGGTTATTGTGTATATTTTTTATCTTGATTCTTTTTTCTAAAGCCCATCCAGGGACAAGAGTTGCAAATTAGCTAATAGCTATACACTCTATGTGCAACACATCAGATTGATTGTCTTTGATTAATTGTCTATGTTTATTGCACTGTCCCTGTCAAATAAACTAATCTACTACTAACTCCCAAGTCTCTGTTAGTCCATGATCTGTTAATTGATCATCAGATTGATTTAATTTCCCTTACAGAGACTTGGTTAGGGCAAGAGGATTATGTTGGTTTAAATGAATCAACCCCCTCTGGTTATTTAAACTGTCAAAATCCCAGAAGTTCTGGTCGTGGAGGAGGAGTAGCAACAATTTACCATTCCAAATTACTAGTTAATGTAAAGCAAAAAACATGTTATAATTCCTTTGAGGGCCTGGTCCTCAGTATTGGGCACTTTAGCAATTTCAGGTTAAACCCAATTTTATTTGCCATTGTTTATCGTCCCCCATCAACCTATTCAGAATTTTTATCCGAATTTGCTGATTTCTTAGCTGATTTAGTGTTGAAATCTGATAGAATAATTATAGTAGGGGACTTTAATATACATGTGGATGTAGATAGTGACTGCCTTAATGTGGCTTTTAATTCAATATTAGACTCGATTGGGTTTTCTCAGAAAGTAGGAAATTCTACTCATTACCTCCACCATACATTGGACCTTGTTCTGACATATGGCATAGAAATAGAAAATCTTGTAGTGTCTCCTCATAACCCTGTACTGTCAGACCATTGTCTGTTAACCTTTGATTTTACTATTTCTGACTATTTGGCTCCTAAAGAAAAATATTATCACAGTAGATGCCTCTCAGATGATGCTGTTTCCAAATTTATGCAGATTGTTTCCTCTATGCCATGTGTCAACACAACGGAAATAAGCTATAGACAGCTTGCTCCTTCGGTAATTGATAACATGGTGGATAGTGTTTCAGCTTCTCTGCATCAGGCTCTAGACTTGGTGGCCCCCTTAAAAAAGAAAAAGTCTAATCAGAGATTTTTAACTCCTTGGTTCAACACAGAAACTCGTAGCTTAAAACAGAAGACTCGTCAATTAGAAAGAAAATGGTGCTCTACTAATTTAGATGAAATCTATTTAGCTTGGAGAAATCATCTTTTAATATATAAAAAATCTCTTAGAAAAGCTAAAACGAGTTATTACTCTGCATTAATAGAAGAGAACAAGAATAATCCCAGGTTTCTTTTCAGTACTGTAGCCAGGTTGACAAAGAGTCAGGACTCTGTCAATCCTAGCATCCCCTTAGAGCTTACTAGTCAGGACTTTATGAACTTTTTCAATAATAAAATTTTATCCATCAGAGATAAAATCAATCAGATTCTTCCCACAGTTAACTTAAATACCGTAACTACTACAACTCCTTCTATTGATGTCTGTCTTGATGAGTTTACTCCAATCGACCTTTGCGAGTTAGACAAAGTAGTTTCCTCATCCAAACCTTCAACTTGTCTTTTAGACCCTATTCCTACCAGGTTATTTAAAGAAGTCTTCCCACTTATTGGTAGCTTTATTCTTCATGTAATCAATTCTTCATTAACTTTAGGCCATGTACCGCAGGCTTTTAAAACGGCTGTAATTAAACCCTTACTCAAAAAGCCAACGCTAGATCCAGGAGCTTTAGCTAACTATAGACCAATCTCTAATCTCCCTTTCATTTCAAAAATTTTAGAAAGAGTTGTTGCTATGCAATTATTTGACCACCTGCAGGAAAATGGTTTACTTGAAGAGTTTCAATCTGGGTTTAGAATCCATCATAGTACTGAAACAGCCTTAGCGAAGGTCACTAACGACCTCCTCATTGCATCTGATAATAGACTAGTTTCTGTACTTGTCCTTTTAGATCTTAGTGCAGCTTTTGATACTATTGATCATAATATTCTACTTGATAGATTAGAACACTATGTTGGACTTAATGGAACTTCGTTGCAGTGGTTTAGATCTTATTTATCTGATAGGTTCCAGTTTGTTCATGTAAATGATGAGTTTTCTTTCAGCTCAAAGCTTAGTCATGGAGTTCCACAGGGATCTGTGCTTGGCCCTACTCTTTTTAGTTTATATATGCTTCCGTTAGGCAACATTATTAGAAAGCACTGTATACATTTTCATTGTTATGCAGATGACACACAATTATACCTGTCAATGAAGCCAGATGATACTAATCAATTAGCCAAGTTAGAAGCCTGTCTTAAGGAAATCAAAGCTTGGATGACTTGTAATTTCCTGCTATTAAATTCAGATAAGACTGAAGTCATTCTTGTTGGTCCAAAAAACCTTAGAAATTCCTTTCCAAATCAAACTTTCAGTTTGGATGCAGTTACTCTTTCTCTTAATAGCTCTGTGAGGAACCTTGGAGTTATTTTTGATCAGGATTTGTCCTTCAATTCACATATTAAATTTGTTTCTAAGACTGCCTTCTATCATTTGCGTAATATTGCCGAGATTAGGAGCATCTTGTCTCAGAGTGATGCTGAGAAGCTGATCCACGCTTTTGTTAGCTCGAGATTAGATTATTGTAATTCTTTATTATCAGGCTGTCCTAAAACATCTTTAAAAAGTCTTCAGCTGATCCAAAATGCTGCAGCAAGAGTTTTAACAGGTACTAGAAAGAGAGATCATATCTCTCCGGTTCTGGCCTCCCTTCATTGGCTTCCCATAGAGTTTAGAATTAAGTTTAAAATCCTTCTTCTTACTTACAAAGCTCTAAACAATCAGGCTCCTTTTTATTTAAAAGATCTGATACTACCGTATTATCCTAGCAGAGCACTACGCTCCCAAAATGCAGGATTACTTGTAATACCTAGAATCTCCAAAAGTACAATGGGAGGCAGAGCCTTCAGTTATCAAGCTCCTCTCCTGTGGAATCAGCTGCCAATCTGGATTCGGGAGTCAGACTCGATCTCTGTTTTTATGAATAGGGCTAAAACCTACCTTTTTGATATAGCCTACAATTAGGGAGGGATCATGTGTTTCTGAACCCTCCCTTAGTTATGCTGCTATTAGGTTTAGTCAGCCGGGGGACCTCCAGTAATGCACTGGGCCTCACTCCTTTCCTCACTCTCTATGAAATATTTTTTTTTTGCTGGTCATTAACATTTGTTTGTTCTCTCCCATAGATTGAGTCCCCATCGTGCTGTTTGCTCTCTACATGTCTGTTCTTTTCTTCTTCTCTATCCCCTCACCCCCCAGCCAGTCGCGGCAGATGACTGCCCCTCCCTGAGCCTGGTTCTGCTGGAGGTTTCTTCCTGTTAAAAGGGAGTTTTTCCTCTCCACCGTCGCCAAGTGCTTGCTCACAGGGGATCGCCTGATTGCTGGGGTCTTTCTGCAACTGTGGGGGTTCCCCCTACAGTTGATAGTGCTATGAGATGACTGTTGTTGTGAAATGGCGCTATATAAATAAAGTTGAATTGAATTGAATTGAGGAGATGGACACACCAACACTTCAGTTTATTACCTCCGCCAAGGAGGCAATGCTTTTACAACCGTAAAACGGGGCTATAAGGGACGGCGGGGTAATATGGGACACTTTTCTAAATGTAATTCTGCTTTTTTAATTTTGCTTCCGCCTAGATTTGATGAAGGATTCAGGGATATTTGACAATAACAACACAACTCAGCGTCCTGCTCAAAATAAAAAAAAGCAGAATTACATTTAAAACATTTCCCACAAAACTGTCCCTTAATAACCCGCCGTCCCTTATAGCCCCATTTTACACTACTGAACCACTAATCCTATCACTATCACATTGATTGTCATTCATTAATTGTCTGTTTATTGCACTGTCCATGTCAAATAAACAAATAATCATTGTGAATCCAATTGCTACTCATATCTTTTCATGCTCAGGGAATCTGAAAACGTACACACAAACACTCTATGGGGGGAACTGTGCCGCTTGGCGGAGGTCTGCGCTCTCCGAGTGCTTTTCTAGTTTAGAGTCTGTGATGTTAATTCCGTACATTGTCATCCACATCTTGGTCTCATTTCAGTTGGCATTGCATTAATGATATCAGAAGGGGAATAAAATGCATTTACATAGGCTACTGGCATCACTGAGAATTTTTGTCTTAATTACCTCCGCCAGGCCGAAAAGGCCAGGAGGAGGTTATGTTTTTGCCGGCGTTTGTCTGTGTGTTTGTTTGTCTGTGTGTTTGTCTGTTGGTTAGCAAGATAACTCAAAAAATCTTGGACGGATTTCCATGAAACTTTCAGGCGTTGTTGGAAATGGTACAAGGAAGAACTGATTAAATTTTGGGGGTGATCCGGTTCACCGTCTGGATACAGGAATTTTTTAAAGCATTTTTCATTCAACACTGTGACATACAGCCATTTTCAACATGTGCGCAGGCGCAATGGAGGGCGCTGGTCGTCGTGTCTGCAACACAAACTCTGCGTTCTTCAACGTTTTAGGCACAAAAGGACGCGGAAAACACTGCTGGCCTGGGCCCGCCAGCGTGCAACTGCAAAACCTCACACGGGCAGCTGTCCGCCGACGGATTCTTTGGCAGAAATTCCCCGGCCAGCCATAGGAGCTGCGCATTTGGCAGAAATTCACCGGCCAGCCATAGGCGCTGCGCAAAAACGAGCTCTCTGCCGGCCAAGCTTCTAAATTCTCGTTTGCCGCAGAGCGCAACCCCCAAAAAAATAATATTGTAGCAAACTCAATATGAGCACCCTACTTGGCTTGCCAAGTGGGTTGACCCTATTGGCGACACAGATAGAGTGCGGGACTCCGGAGCAGGAGGCATGAGTTCAAACCTCCCGGTGGGACGTCGCCATGTCGAGCAGCACGTTACAATATAATATAAAACCCACGCCAACCTGTCTACCAAATTTGCATCTGTCAGTGGAGGAGATGGATGCAACACTTCAGTTTATTACCTCCGCCAAGGAGGCAATGCTTTTACTACTGAACCACTAATCCTATCACTATCAGATTGATTGTCATTGATTAATTGTGTGTTTATTGCACTGTCCCTGTCAAATAAACAAATAATCATTGTGAATCCAATTGCTAGTCATATGTTTACATGCTCAAGGAATCTGAAAACGTACACACAAACACTGTATGGGGGGAATTGTGGCGCTTGGCGGAGGTCTGCGCTCTCCGAGTGCTTTTCTAGTTTTTGTATTTTTTCTTATTTTTTTCTGTATGAAAAAGTGTTTGATCAAATTAAGTTTATAACACAAGACATATAGTAATTGAAAGGAATCAGGGTCAAACAGCTACATAAATTAAAACTAAAAGTAAATAATATAACCTGGTATATTTTCCAAATGTATGACACCTAGGCAGTAAGATATAAATAACTGCACTTTATTGCATTCATAAGAAATTACTCCTGTAAAATCAGGTAAATTGTTTGGAAAATTAAAGATTTTGAACCAAACAAACAAAGAAAGAGAACAAAGGTTTTCTTCATAAATCTGTAGTTTAATGAAAACCAACAATATTCTTCAAACAGCCTTTGTGGGTCCAGAGAGTGTCATGAAACCAGCAGCCAGCTGCACTCCCAGCCATGTTCATCTGACATAACACAAACATACTGTACGTACAACTCATGTTTACACCTAATTTTTCATTGTTACAGTTACAGCAAAAATCCCAAGACATTGTTACGGAACATTGTCAATCTAACCGTACATTTTGTTCAGATTTCAAGAGTGACTGCCCTTTAAAGTCCATGAAAGAAAACATTTTTACTAAAATACAGACAGCAAACAAAAAGGCAAAACAAGAAACGAGACACAATTTTCAAATTGATAATTAGTCACGTTTTGTTTTATGTCTACAAAGTCTTTTGTACAAACACCGAACTACAAAGAAAGCGAACAAAAGCACAAGAAGCACAGCTGCAGCCAGGAACAGAGCTACATCTACAGAGTGATAGGAATACCAGGGCATTTGATAGGACACTGATTTTAGGTGAGCTGCACCTTTGTGTCTCATGACAAACTCTATCCAGAAGATGGCATTATCTAGAGGTTTTATTGGCTGATCTCTGTGCAGCCTGGACAGTCTCTGCATGTTCATCCTGTAGGAGGGCTCTTTCAGCACTTCCTGTACAGCCTTGAAGAAATTGTCGTCTTTGTCCACTGTAGCTAAAGTGAGAATCTTTGCTCTTCCTCTCGCCTGCAGACGTTGCAGGTTGTCATACTGGTCAAAAAACACTGGTATACCCACGACTGGGACTCCATGATACAAAGCTTCTTGGACTCCATTTGTTCCTCCATGAGCCACGAATAGTTTAACCTTAGGGTGTCCTAGGAGGTCATTCTGTGGTATCCAGTCCACCAGTAATGTGTTGTTACCTAGAGTGACTGGTTTGTCCCCCTTAAACCTCCAGATGACTTTTTGTGGCAGTTTAGCAAAAGCTGCAGCAATCACATTTGTTATGTCAGCAGGAATTTTATTCACAAATGCCCCCAAAGACATGATGATGACTCCATGCTCTCCAGAACTCTGCACAAAGTCCTCCAAGTGTTGAGACAGAGGTTCTGCAGGTTTACACTGGAACCCTCCCATGTACACAACATTTGGCATTGTGGGTCGGGGATAATTAAACACAAAATCATCTCTCATCAGCCAAATATCTGCATCAATCATTAACTGGTTATAATCATATTGAGGACCAAGATATTTGTCAACTACTTTCTGGTAAACCTGGTTAATCATGATGTAATTTTGTATTTTGTTTACAGCATATAAAGCCATATTTTTAATTCTCTGAAAAAAGGTCATTTTATCAGTGTTACCTGTTCCAGTTACAGGAATATAGGACAGGGGTGAAGGGGCTATGGCAAAATGAGCATCTGTAGCTATTAACCAGCGAACATTATAAACCAAAGGGAGATTCAGATATTTGGCCAAAATGACTCCACCACCCCAGCAGGGGTCAGTGAGGAACAGATCAAACTTGCTGTTCTTCAGATTTTCCATCAGTTCACTGTTATCTAGCATGACTGCCACAACATCACCAATAGCTTTGTGAAACTCAGTAAAAGTGGTGAACATCCCAACTACACTCATGTGAATAAAACTTGTTAATGGAAGTTTTCCCCGTTCAAATTCTATGATCTTAGATCCAAGTGTTGAGAGTACCTCCTCATTCACGGGGATCTCTGCTTCGACTGTAATGGTATTGTAGTAAGAGTCCTCCTTCATGTACCAGCTGTTGTTAGCTCGCAGGATAGTTATACTGTGTCCTCTGGAGTGTAAAGCTTTGAGTAGAATTTTCATGTTTATCCAGTGGCTGCCTTCAGCAGACAAGACCAAGATGTTCCCTCCTTGACATGGTTTGGGAGTCAGAATGAGCATCAGTAAAGCACTGCAGAAATAGATCACCTTCATCTGAAGTAGAGAGAAAGAGAGATAAGGATTGATTGACCATTCACCATTTCAAACAATTGCCCTCATTTTTCAAAAGTGCATTGAAATCAGCGCACATTTGGGTGTAAATATGATTGTATGGAAAGGTCTACGTGATATTTATGAAACTCTGCGTATCTGGTCGATATCATCATACAATAGTTCACTCATTGATAAAACTGACAGATCCGAGCGTCATTTGAATTCCACGCCCACGTCTTGCCCCCAGAATTTACAACACAGGGGAACATGAGGTGGCAAAATGAGAAATTTTTCTGAAGTAGAAAGTGACTATATAATAAAAGTGAAAATTAATTATATAATATAGTCTGTTAACTGCGAAACCTCCTTTAAATGCAAAAAAATCACATTATGGGGGAGACTGGTGCTGCGCAACACCGTTTGATTTGACTCTGATCTACAGCTGAGGATTATAACATATACAGTATATCTGTAGCCTGTTGTTTGACTTGGATGACTGTTTGACTAAATGTTGTCCATTTTGTCATTTTAAAGCATATTTGTCAAACCTGAGAATTTATTACTTACTATTTAGAAGTGCAGAAAAACATTCCCTCTCTAGAGCAGCTGTCTTGCGCACTGTTTGCATTGGCTGCAGCTCAGCCACTGCTGTCTATCATCTCTCAATAATGTGTAAAAACGCACAGAGCAAAATCAAATAATTCCCCCACATCTTCTCTGCTATTCTGAATTTCTCTTGCTAATCTGGAGCAGTTTTTTTTTTTTTTTTAACCCAGATGCAGCGGATCACCTTGGCCGGGCACTTCTGTGCGTAAAGCTGTGCTATGTTTAGTGAACGGATAATTTGTAAGGGGTTAACTATTATGAGATACTGTACTATGCAACAGAAAACCTACAGAAAAACTTTTTACCATAGTATTATAACACAGTTCTCACACAGGAGAATTGTCAAATCTGTCATCTAAATATAACACAAGGCAAGCATATCACTTGAAAGGTTGCACTGCTCATTATAAATTGATATGATCAAGTCTCTGATTAGAGTTTTTTCTTTTTTAAAAGGGCCACCATGTCTAGAGTCTGATGCAGAGAAGCTGTAACACTATCTACCATGCTATCAACTACAGAAGGAGTAAAATCTCTATAACTTATCTCCATTGCATTGATACATGGCATTGAGGAAACAAGCTGCTTAAATTTGGTAACAGCATCATCTGAGAGACATCTGCTGTAGTAGATGTTAACAGATAATGGTCTGACAGTATAGGGTTATGAGGAAACACTAACAGATTTTCTATTTCAATGCCATATATCAGCACAAGGTCCAACGTATGGTGGAGATAATGGGTAGAATTTCCTACATTCTGAGAAAACCCTATCGAGCCTAATATTGAATTAAAATGCCATATTAAGGCAAACACTATCTACATACATGTACGTATATTAAAGTCCCCTACTATAATTATTCTATCCAATTTAAGCACTAAATCAGCTAAAAACTCTGCAAATTATATTGAAAACTTTGAGTAAGCTGTGGGAGGACGATAAACAATGGCAAATAAAATTGGTTTCAACCTAAAATTGCTAAAATGCCCAATACTGAGGACCAGGCCCTCAAAGGAATTATAACATGTTTTTTGCTTTACATTCACAAGTAATTTGAAATAGTAAATTGTTGCTACTCCTCCTCCATGACCAGAACTTCTGGGATTTTGACAGTTTAAATAACCAGAGGGAATTGATTCATTTAAACCAGCATAATCCTCTTGCCCTAACCAAGTCTCTGTAAGGGATAGTAAATCAATCTGATGATCAATTAACAGATCATAGACGAGCAGAGACTTGGGAGTTAGAGACCTAATATTTGACAAAATGCATTTAATTTTTGTAATTTTCTCTTAATAGTTCTGTGGGGAACCTTGGAGTTATTTTTGATCAAGATCAGTTCTTTAATTCACATATGTGACCCGTGCTGGCAAAATGAGTCACTTTGAGGAAATTATCAAAATGAGGGTAACGTTTGTTCCACATTCTGTGTTGAAAGACCTTAAAAATGATATTTAATTTGTAGGAAATGTGCAAAAACAGACCCGGAAAAAGCCACTTTGTTTATATTTTGGCTAGATTTAAAACTCACGTTCGATCGGTCAGGAGTTATGTCTTCCGCTAAAACATATGTATTTTTAGAATGTATTATTTCTAAGCTTTACAATGATACCAGGCACTCACGGGGGTTTTCCCAGGACTTGCCGCTAGCAAACAAAGAAAAAGTCATGATTTACGACTTCTTGTGCCTGTATCGTGTAATGATGCAGTGCGCATTCCGACTCATTTTGCCAGCACATCTCATATATTAAACTTGTTTCTAAGACTCCCTTCTACCATTTGCGTAATACTACCAAGATTAGGAACATCCTATTCTGTGTTCTTTCTGCTCATCTTTTATTGAAAGCCATCTTACTTTTTCATTTATCTGCTGGTTCAACAGTTTGTCAGTGAAAGACAGGAACTGTTTGAATGATATTGCTAAAGTCTGCTCCAAAATTATTAGCACTCTGTTAGACGACTTGAACTCAGTCTGGGAAAAACGTTTCATTCAGAAAGCGAAATGTATCATTAGGCAAGCTCATGTCCTTAATAGTGTAGGGGTGGGACGTGGCTGTGCTCATGTCCTCGATTTATGTTCTCATTTGGTCTTTCTGTTATCTTCAGGGCATGTCCTTGTCCTTCATTAAGTTTCTCTGTTTTTCTTGCAGCCACATACTCTTAATTGTCATGATTATTATAATTATCCATCCATCTTCTTCTGCTTAATCCTTTTCGGGTTGCGGGGGCGGGGGGGGGGGGGGTGGCTGGAGCCTATTCCAGCATTTTTGGGTGAGAGGCAGGGTACACCCTGGACAGATCGCCAGTCCATCGTAGGGCCAACACAGACAGACAAACAACCATTCACTCTCACAGTCATACATAAGGACAAGTTAGAATCCCCAGTTGATGCCAGTTAACCGAACTTGCATGTTTTTGGCATATGAGAGGAAACCGGAGAAGTCCCGGAGTAAACCCATGCAGACACGGGGAGAACATGCAAACTCCACACAGATCACTGTTGGTCAGGGGCTGGGATCGAACCCAGGATCCCCCGGCCAAGGGTGAGTTGCTGTGCTGCCGCAGTGCTAACCACTCCACCACCGTTTATTATTATTATTATTATTATTATTGTCATGGCCCTGTCTCTCTCGGTCCTCTGGTCATACCTCATGTTTACCCTTTTGTCTTAGTCCATCACGTTTTCCCATAAAGACAGCCACTCCCTGCTGCTCTCTGATTGCCCCTAATTGTACCCACCTGTTTCTTGTTGCCTTGATTTGCTCCCAGCCTATATATGTCTGTGCCCAGGCTTTTGTCAGACGTGGTGTCATTTATGTCTTCATGTCCATCCCGTCAGTGAGTATCCCATGTCTGTATATAATCTTAGTCAAGTCCAGTTTTGTCAGTCGGTCTGTTTTCCTTTGGTTTTCATTTGCAGCCCATGCACTGCCATTCATGTGTGTTTAAGTTTTGGTTAATAAATCCTTGTTCTGCACCGCATCTCTGCCTGCTTCTGAGTCCTGTGCCCGCAAACCCTTGACAGAATGACACCACCAATTAAGGACTCAGCGAGCAAGATTGGCAGGAGAAGGAAGGGCTCAGGTCGGAATAACTTGGCGAAGGTTTTTGCCCAGGCCACCCGCTTGATGGACCAGCTTTGGGATGGGTTCAGGTGAGGGCACTTTCCAGACAGCCCCGTCCAGCTGGGTCCCAGATCATCACCTTCTACTCCTGTCTCCGGTGTGCTGCCTCCCATCTTCCCCATCGCTCCTGCGCCGTCTGGCTCCTCCGCTGTTTTCTCTGAGAGTTTGCCCATACTGGGTGGGAACCAGCTGGTTTGGGAAGAGGTCCAACCAGCCACGGCTGTGGATGTATTGGAGCAGGAGGAGCGGAGGCAGACGATCCTCACACAAAACGACATCTTACTGGAATATAAGCCCTGGCTCACTCCGGAGGTATTTTTTCCAGTGTGCCTGGGCCAGCCGCCATCTAAAGAGCCAGCAGGGAAGTAAGCTTCGAGGAAGTGTCACTCCACTCACCACCCGGGTCCTTCGCTCGAGAGTGGGATGTCAGCACACCCCAGCCATTGTTCCAGAGGGACACATCACAACTCCACACCCTCAGGCAGAAACCCTCAGTCGGACGACTTCCAGCAGTTCCCGGGAGGACTCACCTGATGCATTAGCAGCAGCAGAGCAGGAACAAGGACAAGTACCTTGTCATTGTTTTATTTCTATTAATAAAGGGTCTTGCCTTGTTCCTGGGAAGGGGGATCAGCAATGGCCATCCACCACCACTGAGCTCTCTCTCCCTGTGTGTGCTGAAATTTCTGGCACTCCCATACTCTCACCTGTTTCTCACCTCTCCTCTCTCCTGAGCTCCACGCCTGAGGACTTGGCCACCTGTGAGGATCCATGGACAGTCTTCAACCAGTTGGCAGAGTGTTTCAAGCTCAGTCACCACAGAAATGGGTGGCAGGAGGGAGAAGAGCTTGTGGGATAGCGACATCCAAGCCCCACTTGCGGGAGGGCATCCCAGCCTTCCTTCAGGCCTACCTGCTCTCCAATGAGTTCTCTTCCATGCTAGAGGTGGATGAGTCATTTGCTTTCGGCTCATCGGAGACAGGGGTCTCCGCTCCAGTCACAGCTCTCCACCTCTCCCCTATGCCATTGGCATCTGTTCCCGTGGCAGATGAGCTTCCATCAGCTGTTCGTAAGGTCGGTGCTCCCCCGTCATCCGTTACTGAGGCTGGTGCGCATCCATCATCTGTTCCTGAGGCCGGTGTGCATCCATCATCTGTTCCTGAAGCTGGTGTGCATCCGTCATCTGTTCCTGAGACTGACACGCATGCATCATCTGTTCCTGAGGCCAGGGCGCATCCGCTGTTTGTTCCAGAGGCCAGGGTGCATCCACTGTTTGTTCCAGAGGTCAGTGCGCATCTGCCGTTTGTTTCAGAGGCCAGTGCGCACCTGCCATTTGTTCCAGAGGACGACATGCCTTCGCCTTATATTCCTGTATTCAGCGCACCACTGACATCTGCTCCTGAGCCCTGTGAGCTGCTGTCATCTGCTCCTGTGAACAATGTGTTCCAACCATCTGTTCCTGAGTCCAGCACGCTCCTGTCAGCTGTTTCTGAGGGCTGCATGCCTCAGCCACCTGCTACAGAGCTAAAAGCTCCTTCGTCACTGGCTCTGGAACTAACAACTCATTTGTCATCTGTTTGTGAATTAAAAATTTCTGTATCATTGTCTCCTGAGCCAGTCGTTTCTGTATTGGTGTCTCCTGAGCTGGAAACTTCCCTGTCATCAGTTTCTGAAGTTAAAGCTCCTATATTGGTGGCTCCAGAGCTAGAAACTCCTCTGTCAAAAGCTCCTGAGGTCAACGCCCCTACGCCACAATGTTCATCCGTCTGGTGACCCTTGGACTTTGGTAGGCCACCCGATGCACCGTGTTCATCCGTCTGTTGGTCTGTGGACTTTGATTGGCTGCCAGACCCACCACATACTCCAGTCTGGGGACCCATGGACTTGGGTAGGCCCCCGGATCCGCCTTGTTCCCAGGTCTGATGGCCGTGGGTCGATGGAAGACGACCCGATCCGCGGTGTTCCTGTTTTGGGTCCTTGGACTTTGCTGCCCGTAAACCATGTTTTGTTGGACATTGTGGGGGAGGGGGGAGGATTTGTTTCAGTCCGCCTGGACTTGTACTCTCACCACCCACCCTGTGAAGGTTTTTTTTTTTTCTCATTGCTGTTGATGTCACTCTTTGGGTCGTCTGGTAGCCGACCCTTGAGAGGGGGGTTCTGTAAGGGTGGGACAAGGGTGTGCGCATGTCTATGCTTTATGTTCTTATTTGGTCTTTCTATTATCTTCAGGGAATCAGTTCAGCCATGTCCTTGCCCTTTATTATGTTTCTGTCTTTTCCTTGCAGCCACATATTCTTAGTTGTCATGATTATTATTATTATTATTATTATTATTGTCATGGTCCTGTCTCTCTTGGTCCCCTGTTCATGCCTCATGTTTACCCTTTTGTCTCAGTCCATCATATTTTTCCATACCGATAGCCACTCCCTGCTGTTCTCTGATTGTCCCTCATTGTATCCACCTGTTTCTCATCCCCTTGATTTGCTCCCAGTCTATATGCACTCATGTGAAAAAATTAGGACACCCTTTAAATATTCAGTTTTTTATTAAAAAATGTTCACATATCTATGTCAAACCTTATTTTTGTTTTTATTTGCATTTTTTAACATTTATTTTAGCCATTTTAAGTGGTTATGAATGTGGGGGTATCCTATGGGGAGATGGGGGGATGTCTTAATCTATTCCTCATTATTTGTTTAGAATTACATTTTACAGAAAATTTGAAAAAAGTCTACTTAGTATTACATGAATCTCCCAATATTTTTAACATTGATATTAAATATCCATATGTCCAAATATGTTTTAAAAAACACACAGGCTTATACAGGGTGTCCTAATTTTTTCACGACTGTATGTCTGTGCCCAGGCCTTTGTCAGATGTGGTGTCGTTAATGGCTTCATGATCGTCCCGGCAGTGAGTATCCTATGTCTGTGTATAATCTTAGTAAAGTCCAGTTTTGTCAGTCTGTTTTCCTTTTGTTTTCATTTGCAGCCCATGCACTGCCATTCATGTGTTCACGTTTTGGTTAATAAATCCTTGTTCTGCACTGTATCTCTGCCTGCTTCTGAGTCCTGTGCCCGCAAACTCTTGACAAATGTGACCCATGCTGGCAAAATGAGTCACAATGAGGACATTTTCAGAACTGAGGTAACGTTATTTTCATATTCTGTATTGAAAGACCTTCAGGTCTCAGAAATAAGTTGTTAGTGTGTTAGTTGTAGCTACTCTGAAATACGTTTGATTTAATGCATTAAAAAACATTTACAACTTTATTCATCCCCATAGGGTAAGTAGTTGTAGGACAGCTTGGCATGTAAAAAAAAAAAAAGTATGATTTTGGCAAACAGAATTAAACCCTTATGATTAACACTGACAGAAAACTGGTTAAAATATGCTTGTTTAGCCTGTAATAACTTCTACTTACTATAAATGACTGTATCCTAAGTCATTTTAATTGTATTTCATTGAAATCTGTAACTTTGGGTAATGACTGAAAGAATGAGATCGCGGATACAAGCAGCTGAAATGAGCTTTCTCTGTAGGATTGCTGGACTCACCCTTAGAGACAGGGTGAGGAGCTCAGTCATCCGGGAGAGGCTCAGAGTAGAACTGCTGCTTCTTCACATCAAAAGGAGCCAGTTGAGGCGGTTTAGGCAGCTCATCAGCATGCCTTCTGGATGCCTCCGACTTCAGGTGTTCCAGGCACGTCCCACTGTGAGGAGACCGAGGGGCAGATCCAGGACATGCTGGAGAGACTATGTCTCCCAACTGGCCTGGGAACGCCTTGGTATCCTCTCTAAAGAGCTGGAGCAGGTGGCTGGGGAGAGGGAAGCCTGGGCTACTCTGCTTGAACTGCTGCCTCCGTGACTTGGACCTCCAGATAAGTGGTAGAAGATGGAAGGATGGATGAAATCTCTAACTGTTCTTCTGGATTAGGAGACTTGAATTTAATGCCTACTGTTTCTTTATTATATGATTTGGATTATGTCAGAGGCCACATGTGGATAGTTTGGATTTTGTTTTCCATCACTTTAAAAAAAATTTATTTAAAAGAAAAATATCAAACTTATTCATTTCTCTAGCTGTTTTTTATTATTGTGCACTAATTACTTTTCACTAAAAGCTTTTTGGTGGCAGGCTGCTTGAGCAGACATCATCATAACACTACTTTCACTTGAGTCCAGTTTCTGGGAGCTCTCTCTTCATCACAGCTGTGAGCGTTTTAAGACAATTTGGACGACCCCGTTGATCCAATAAGTGATCGCTGATCCATACACACTGGCGATAATTAAATTCATTTGTACAAAATGAGAATCTGACATGTCAGCCTAGACGTCTAAACTTCCGAGTCTACATAGAACCACACTTCCGCAAATAAAACGTAAACTTATCTTGAGACCCAAGTTCCGTTAACAGTCATGGGATGTTCGCACGGGATCTTCTTACTTACTGTCATCATGTTGTCCGTCCACACTGGCTCCTGGGTTCGGAGAACCGTTTTCGGGTCGCTGTCCTGCTCCACCAGCGCGTAGATAGGAAGGGAGGAGAAGAATCAACTGTAACCCAGTGGCCTGGCAGAGCCCTGGATCATAACCGGCAATAAAAAAAAAACAAAACTGTTGCACATAGTGGTAATAAAACGTAATAGATTACAGTGCAAACACACTCAGTGTTTGTCAGCTGGTCCGGAGTATCAGTCAGTGAGTATTGCAGCCTATGTGGAAGGAAATTAGGTCTGGATATCAGAAAGCTTCTGTCTCTGATGAAAAATCACGTTTAGAGAACTGGCACTGCATCCTGCAGACCAAGGCAAGTCATCCGGGCTTGTAAAAATAAACTGCACAGAAAAACTGCAAGGTTTAAAAAAACACACACACAAAACTGTGTTAATAACAAATTTTCAAGTGTGTCCCATTTCGAAAATCAACACAACGTGTTCAAGAATTGTGGAATTGTTTTCTTTGGCTTTGACAGTGACGGCTCTGCATTAGAAATTGCTAGAGCCATTGGCTGTAAAATAAATATGGAAGACATGGTGGAGTCAGAGCAATCCTTTAAACCAGTGTTTTTAAGATAAGCTAAGATAAGCCTTTATTAGTCCCACAATGGGGAAATTCCAGGATTGCAACAACACAGGGATAGCAACACTCAGAGCAACAATCAGAAGACAAGAAAAAACAAGAAAAAAAAAACTTTTCAACCTTTTTTGAGTCAAGGAACCCTTATTATGCAAAATATATATATATATATATATATATATATATATATATATATATATATATATCTTGGGCACTCTGTTATGTCGTAACTTGTAGACAAGGAGTGTAATGATATGTGAAGTTCATATGGAGTCACCACTAGAGGGCAGTATGACCCCGGCCATGACCTGACTATAAAAGGAGATGTACATGTGCCAAAGTGTGGTTAGTTGTTAGTTGCACTTGAAGTGACAAGTAAAAAGTCCTAACTGACACCCGGTGTGTGCGCCTCGTCATTACATGTTCCAGGAGAACATTACATGGTACCAGGAGTAAATTACATGATACCAGGATAAAACTACGAACCGACGGCGAAGATGAACGCTCTTCGACAGCCGGACGAGTTAAAGTTGACCGGTAACGTCAACGAGAACTGGAAAGCATTCAAACAGAGTTTTGAACTTTATTCGCTTGCTATCGGTCTCCGTGACGAGGAGAGGAAAATAGCATTACTGCTGACAGTAGCAGGGCGAGCGGCGCTAAATGTGTTTAACACATTCATCTTCACGGAAGAAGAAAAAGGCAACTTCGACGCCGTGATGAAGAAATTTGACGATTATTGCACACCGAGAAAGAATGAAACGTACGAGAGGTATGTGTTCAGAAAAAGACTTCAGAAAGAGTCAGAGTCCATCGAGCTGTATGTCACAGACCTACGGTTGAAATGTCAGTCATGCAACTTTGGAACATTGAATGAGTCAATGATACGGGACCAAATTGTAATAGGGGTCCAAGACAACAAATTGCGGATGCAATTACTGAAAGAGACTAACTTAACGCTGGAGAAAGCGACACAGATTTGCCAAGCGTCTGAGAGTACAAAGGCACAATTAAAGACTTTTAGCAGCAAGGAAAAAGAGACTGCTGAGGTCGGTGCAGTGCAGCGCGCGAAGCCGAAAGGAACGTTGCAGGCAAGAAAAAGGGAGGCAAACCCAGAGCGCGCGCGCGGGAACTGTGAGCGGTGTGGAAGGCAACACGCGCTGAAACAGTGTCCAGCATTCGGGAAGGAATGTCGCAAGTGTGGCGGAAAAAATCACTTCGCAAAGACCTGCTTCTCAAAGAAGAGAGTGCAACTCGTGGAGAAAAAGAGCGACAGCGAGGAGGATCAGTTTTACGTGGACGCCATCGAGGGAGAGACGAGCGCTGACGAATGGATAGTGTGCCTGGAGATGAATGGCACGGACATGTCACTGAAGCTCGACACAGGTGCGCAGGTAAACATCCTGCCAATGAAAGAATTTAAAAGACTGAAAAACAAGCCGAAAATAAGAAATAAAAAGATTAATCTGAGAACATATGACGATAAGCCAATACCCACTAAGGGAATGTGCAGCGTTACACTGTCAAACAAAGGTAAAACAGTGAATGCATTGTTTGTACTTGTTGATGGAAATAGACAAGCAATTTTGGGTTTAAAAACATGCGATCAGCTAGGTCTGATCAAAAGGGTGAATGTCATTGATACAGACAAAGTGACAACACGAGAAAATACAGAGGCTACAACAAGTAAGCACAAACACACTGACTGGGTGAAAGAATACAAAGAGGTGTTCAAAGGAATAGGCCGCCTACCAGGCAAACAAAAAATTAGGCTGAAAGAGAATGCAGAGCCAGTCATACATGCAGCAAGAAAAGTGCCAATAGCTCTTAAAAAGAGGCTGAGAGAAACACTAGACTCACTGATAGCAGACGGAGTGGTCAGAAAAATAGAAGAACCAACTGAATGGGTTAACTCACTAGTTATAGTGGAGAAGCCAAATGGAGATTTGAGATTGTGCATAGATCCAAAAGATCTAAATAAAGTAATACAGCGGGAGCATTACAGGCTACCAACAAAATCTGACATAACCAGCACAATGAGTGGAGCAAATTACTTCACAAAATTAGATGCCAAATCTGGGTTTTACCAAATAGTGCTCGATGAGGAAAGCGCTAAATTGTGCACATTTAATACGCCATTCGGAAGGCATTGCTTTCTACGAATGCCGTTCGGGATTAGCTCAGCCCCTGAAATTTTCTATAGAACTGTGCAGCAATTGTTTGACGGAATAGAAGGGGTGGGAGTTTTTCTTGATGATGTGGTAGTCTGGGGAAAAACAAAAGAGGAGCACGACGAAAGGTTGGCTAGAGTTCTCACACAGGCGCAAAAGTCAGGTATGAAACTGAATAAGAGTAAGTGCCAATTCGGGGTACGGGAGATTACATACCTGGGAGAAAAATTATCTGGGGCAGGCGTGCAACCAGATCCGGAAAAAGTGCGGGCCATAGCAGAGCTGCCAGTACCGCAGGACAAAAATGACTTGCAAAGAGCCCTAGGGCTAGTCAATTACATGGGGAAATTTATCCCAAATTTATCAGCTAACACAATAGCTCTTAGAAGCTTGTTAGAGACCAATACAATGTGGCAGTGGATGGCAGAGCATGCCAGAGAATGGGAGTGGCTCAAAAGCAGTCTAATAAAGGAGCCAGTGTTAAAATTCTATGATCAGGACAAACTGCTAAAAGTGTCCACAGATGCGTCCAAAGCCGGCCTAGGAGCTGTGCTATTGCAAAAACATGACACAGAGAGGTATCCAGTCGCATACGCATCGCGCACCATGACAAGCGCAGAAAAAAATTACGCGCAAATAGAGAAAGAGACTCTAGGTGCAGTGTTTGGATGTGAGAAGTTTCATGAATATGTGTATGGAAGGTCAGTAATACTAGAAACAGACCACAAACCACTGATTGCGATCTCACAGAAGCCACTGGGTGACGCACCACCGCGCATCCAGCGTCTAATGTTAAGATTACAGAAATATGACTTGAAATTTGAGTTTGCACCAGGCAAGCAACTAATTGTAGCCGATGCGCTGAGTAGGGCTAGCTTGAGCAACACCAGCAGCACAACAGAGGAAGCTGTGCAAATACATGTAGACTCTATTAAGGCACACATGCCAGTGTCAGATGCAAAATGGACGAAGATAGTGAAAGAAACACAAAAAGATGAGAAACTAAAAAGAGTAATGGAACAGATACATCAGCCAGGACAGGTTATGATTGACAAGCCTTACCAACACTTTAAAGGTGAACTGTCTGTGTTAGATGGGGTTCTGTTAAAAGGTACAAGGATAGTCATACCTACCTCCATGAGATCAGAAATGGTTAAATTAGTGCATGAGGGGCATTTGGGTATTGAAAAGTGCAAAAGACGTGCACGTGATGTTTTATATTGGCCCAACATGCACAAGGACATTGAGGCATATGTGCAGCGCTGTGAGATTTGCCAGCGCCACAGGTATCAACAGCCAAAGGAGTCTATGAGGCCCCATGAGAAGCCTCAAGGGCCATGGAGAAAAGTGGGCATGGATCTATTTCAGCTTAAGGGCAAGGACTATCTGTTAGTCATGGACTATCATTCCACCTACCCAGAGTTTGCAGGGTTGAGTGACACAACAGCAGAAAAGGTGATTGCACATACAAAGACAATGTTCGCACGCCATGGAATTCCAATGACTGTTGTAAGCGATAACGGACCACAATTCACGAGTCAGTGCTTCAAAGACTTTGCAGACACATATGGGTTCAAGCACGTGACCTCAAGCCCTCTGTACCCACAGTCGAATGGGTTAGCAGAGAAAGGGGTGCAAATTGTGAAGCGCATACTGAAAAAGGCTGCAGACAATGCAGAAGACCCACATCTGGCGATCCTGAATTACCGAGCATCACCACTGGAGAATGGACTATCCCCAGCAGAAATGCTCATGAACAGAAAACTCAGAACGCGACTTCCATCAGCATCTCAGGTGATGGAAAAGAGAGATGTGAGGCGTGATGAGAGGCAAACTGAACTGTACAACAGAACAGCACGACCTCTGAGACCACTTGCACATGAGGACATAGTGCGAGTGAGATGTGATGGAGAATGGGGACCGCTGGCAAAAGTGGTTAAAGAAACAACTCCCAGATCATATGAAGTCATCACAGAGCATGGGAAAACAATGAGGCGAAACCGACGTCACTTACTGAAAGTGCCTCAGACCAAATTGAGAGTCACAGACAGTGAAACAAGCGACATGCTAATTTCCAGCCAAACCGAACAACCAGAAATGGCTGAGAACCAGAACATAGAGACAGACACTAACGAACAGACTGAGGTGACACAAAGGAGATGCTCACAAAGGCAAATTGTGAAACCGAAAAGATTGATTGAGGAAATGTAAGGAGTACTGAGATGAATGAGAAAAAAAAATAAAAATGTGTTGATATTGAATTGTAAACAGAGGAAAAAAATGTGTTGATGTTGAATTGTAAACAGAAAAAATTGAACTTGTGATTCAGTGTACAAGGTTAAAAAAAAATGTAAATAGAAATGGAGTTTATTTTGTATATAGAAATTTGAGAAAAAGTTTATAGTTGGACATGACCTTACTTAAAAAAAAGGGAGATGTAATGATATGTGAAGTTCATATGGAGTCACCACTAGAGGGCAGTATGACCCCGGCCATGACCTGACTATAAAAGGAGATGTACATGTGCCAAAGTGTGGTTAGTTGTTAGTTGCACTTGAAGTGACAAGTAAAAAGTCCTAACTGACACCCGGTGTGTGCGCCTCGTCATTACATGTTCCAGGAGAACATTACAAGGAGAACGCCAGGAGTGGAGCTGAACACTTCTTTATTATAATACTGAATCTCAGTGCAACCTGACCGGGCATGCAGCCGATGGCAGAGGTAAGGCGGAAGAGACCGCCCCCCCCCTACCTGCAGCCCCTTCTACCACTGGAGCTGGTGGTAGAAGGGGCTGTACCACACAAAGAAGAGCTCCAACATAAACAGTATATGAACCATAAACAACTACATAATACCCCTCCCCCCCCCCGCCGGTAGAGAAATGCAAAACACACACACCAACATCCACTCTAATTTGGAACCAGAGTCATCCACTAAACATAACTAAACTAAAAATCACCAAAAGGGGCCGATTACATTCACACAAAACAACTAAAATTAGGGTGGACGGGTAGACTGCCGTCCTACCCCACACACGGCGAGGCAGGTTATTCTGCAGCCTATGTTATATAACAGTCCAGTTAAAAAAAAAAAAAAAAAAAAACTACTGCCGTGTCTCCTATATTATATAAAATACCAAAACAATCCCCAAAACTATTAACACAGCACAAAGTTGAACAAATAGAACACATCCATGACTCAATGAGGATGACCCCTGGCCCCCCCAGACCATCACCATCAGTCCGCCCCTGGAGGCAGTCCGCTTCCCAGACCACAGCTCGTCGCCTCAGTCCCGAAGCGTCTTCTCCTCCACACCTCCGAGTGTTCCATCTGTCTGGGGCCGTGCCTTTCCATTTTCCTCGGGCACGCCGTAGCTCATTAGGATGGCGCCACAAGCCATCCGACAGCAGAAGATAACCATCATGCCGCACATCCGTCACCTGCAGCCGACCCTGGTACCGCTCCATCTTCTGCTTTTCCCTCACCCGCCTGGACCTCACCTCCACCCGAGCCTGAACCCAGTGCGTGACTCCAAGCGGGGCCTTGCACGGCCTGCAGTGTTTCCACCTGTCACTCGCTCCTCCAGTGCCACTCGGTCCTGCCCCGATCGCTTGTAGATCTGCTGCTGACCCTGCCCCTGTGGTCCCGTGTTAACCAGTTCTCCACGGCTGTGCTCCGGGAACGCCTGAGACCATCGTTTGGGCATCACTCGCCTCCACAGATCCTCCCCCGTACCGCCCGGCGCCCACATACAGGGCAGCTTGGACACTGACACCAGGGCCCTCCCGCAGCGACCCTGAGCATGACATGGCCTGTCCACTTTCCGGAGTGCCCAGCAACTGTTCATCCCACACAGCATCATCCCTAACTCTCAGAACCGGTCGGTCTCACAGTCCACAGCCCAACCACTCTTCCCCAGTGCCACTTTTGATGGAAAATCCAAGGCCATAAAACAGGTTGCAGCCCATGATGTTAGAACCATAGGCCGTCACGACGAACTCCACATTGGCCATCTTCGCCGATTTGTACTGAGCCATCAGTGTGACGGTACCCACCGTGGCCAACTGTCCTCCTCCATAGCCGCAAAGTGGCGCTGAGACACATCCAGTCCTGTAGTGGGGAAAACATTCTCTAACCGTAGCCCAATTCAGCACCAAACTCTCCACTCCCGTGTCGACAAGCATTGGTACCGGAACTCCATCCAGAACCACCGTACAGCATGTGCACCCACAGGTACTCGGGGACACATGTGTATTACCGTCGGGGCGGGGGGAGTTGAAGTCCTGCGCAGGGTCTACTGCTCTGCTGACTGACATACTCTCACGAAGTGGTGTAGACAGCCACATTTTCCACAGCACTTCCCTCTTGCCACACACTCTCTAGCCTTATAGAAGTGCTTCGTGGACCCACAACCCATACACCTGGGCTTCCCCAGGGCAGACCTCATCCATACAGCATTGGCCTCCTCCACATCGTCCTTGACACTCCCATCGCTGTCTGGGTCTACTACCTGCGTGGCCATTGGCAATCTTGAATTTCCCCATGAAAGGCACTTGCTCAGCTCCAGAGTTAGCTTGTCCACTGCTTCCAGCTGTAGCGCTAACTTGACAGCCCTAGTCAGCGTCAACTCACCCAGGAATGAGAGCAGCTTGGAGCGGACCGCAGCACAGTTGGTGTGTTCCGCCAACTGCTCACGAACCATTTCTTCCTCCAACGGCCCGAACTGGCACTCAGTGGCCAACTGCCTTAAGTCTGACATGAACTGCTGGATCAGTTTCCCTACCTGTTGGCGGCGCTGTCTGAACTTAATCCATCTGATGATGACGTTGTCCGGCACCCTAAAATGGCGGGCCATTAATTAGAAGACCCAGACATTAGCCCTCTTGTGGCCACTTGATGGTCCCCCTATGGGTTTTCTAGCCAAAAAGGCCAAATGGCCCCTCTCTGGGTCTTCTAGTGTTAACTCAACCACTTGTTCGTAATTGTCCGCGTCTCCAAGCATGCCCAAAACTCTCTGTCCCTCCATTCCCAGGTTGTGTACCAACAACGCACGAGCCCTCAGCTTCTCCATTCGTCCCAGGTCCAACGCCACCATGTACGGTGGGGCAAAAAAGTATTTAGTCAGCCACCAATTGTGCAAGTTCTCCCACTTAAAAGATGAGAGAGGTCTCCAATTTTCATCATAGGTATACCCCAACTATGAGAGACAAAATGAGAAAAAAAAATCCAGAAAGTCACATTGAAGGATTTTTAATGAATTAATTGGTAAATTCCTCGGTAAAATAAGTATTTGGTCACCTACAAACAAGCAAGATTTCTGGCTCTCACAGACCTGCAACTTCTTCTTTAAGAGGTTCTTCTGTCCTCCACTCGTTACCTGTATTAATGGCACCTGTTTGAACTCGTTATCAGTAAAAAAGACACCTGTCCACAACCTCAAACAGTCAGACTCCAAACTCCACTATGGCCAAGACCAAAGAGCTGTCAAAGGACACCAGAAACAAAATTGTAGACCTGCACCAGGCTGGGAAGACTGAATCTGCAATAGGTAAGCAGCTTGGTGTGAAGAAATCAACTGTGGGAGCAATTATTAGAAAATGGAAGACATACAAGATCACTGATAATCTCCCTCGATCTGGGGCTCCACGCAAGATCTCACCCCGTGAGGTCAAAATGATCACGAGAACGGTGAGCAAAAATCCCAGAACCACATGGGGGGACCTAGTGAATGACCTGCAGAGAGCTGGGACCAAAGTAACAAAGGCTACATCAGTAACACACTACGCCGCCAGGGACTCATCCTGCAGTGCCAGACGTGTCCCCCTGCTTAAGCCAGTACATGTCCAGGCACGTCTGAAGTTTGCTAGAGAGCATTTGGATGATCCAGAAGAGGATTGGGAGAATAGTCATATGGTCAGATGAAACCAAAATAGAACTTTTTGGTAAAAACTCAACTTGTCGTGTTTGGAGGAGAAAAAACACCATACCTACTGTGAAGCATGGGGGTGGAAACATCATGCTTTGGGGCTGTTTTTCTGCAAAGGGACCACGATGACTGATCCGTGTAAAGGAAAGAATGAATGGGGCCATGTATCGTGAGATTTTGAGTGAAAACCTCCTTCCATCAGCAAGGGCATTGAAGATGAAATGTGGCTGGGTCTTTCAGCATGACAATGATCCCAAACACACCGCCTGGGCAACGAAGGAGTGGCTTCGTAAGAAGCATTTCAAGGTCCTGGAGTGGCCTAGCCAGTCTCCAGATCTCAACCCCATAGAAAATCTTTGGAGGGAGTTGAAAGTCCGTGTTGCCCAGTGACAGCCCCAAACATCACTACTCTAGAGGAGATCTGCATGGAGGAATGGGCCAAAATACCAGCTACATATAACACTCCATCAACCAAAATGTGACAAAATGGCACATTGTAACCTATTACAGCATATGTAATGACAATTTAGTCTTGTAATTCATTTATACTCAGTGTCAAACCTGGGCCTGTTTAGCTGAACACAAAGCTGATATCCTGGCAGGAACTGAAGGCATAAATAAAGCTCTTCCTCTACAGTTCTCAGTCTCTCTCGTTTTAGTTTTTATTGCAGTCAGGCTGAAAAATCCACTTTTCTCTCACTTTTATAATTTAAAAAAAAAAATCCAATCGTTTCTATCCAACTCTAATGATCATGCTATCCAAAAAACATTTAAACTTTCATTAATATATCAAAAAATAATATGGAAATCAACACATCAGGTATGCAGAATGAAAAAAGTAACTGTTCAATGAACGTTACAAAAAATGGAACACTAACAAGAAAAATCACATAGTTCAACTTCTGGTGCTACCAAGTAAATGCAGTAAAATTTGTGCTAACTTTTTTCAGTATTTAGAAGTGCCCTACTGTATTTTTGTTGAGCACCTGCCCCCTGAAATGTCTGTGGATGTCACTGCAGTTTACACTCATTTAATACAAATTCAGTATGTTATAAACGTACATGGAAGACATTATGGAAAGTGAGGACACCAGTTTAGTTCAGTTTATTGGTTTATTTGTTAGGGACCACGTACAGGAAAAAAAAAAAAAAAACATTAAACACAGGGTAAAGATGCTCTGTACCAGATTATAGCATTCTTGCTAATTTCCATCTATAGGCACTAAAAGTGCCTACAAACATTACATTGATGACATATAGAGAGATGGCAACAGGAACGTGCATATTGCATGAGTTCAATCCAGTTTCTTAAGGATTACACAATCCAAGGTGTGGCTAGTTTCTGCTGCTGCACTTCACCTCTCTCCTTTGAAATTGAACAGGAAATACACTGTGTCAGCGATTTTAAAGTGTCACTCCAAAAATCAAGTTTTTTTCTTGTTAACATGTCTGTAACATGTTTTTTTTATGACTTACAAGACATATCAAGAGCAAAATCACTCAAATGTCTCGTCTCTTGTTTTTTTTTTTTTCTTTAAAGTTTCACTTAAACCCCGCCCCCTCAAAAACAGGTAAATTTAGACAAAGCATTTTTGGTGACATAGATATGTACAGCTGCTGGCACGTGAGTAGTGTTGAGCCAGTCAGACTCTTTGGCCTAACTGAAGTTAGCCTCCGGCCAGTTAGCATTTTTGAGCTAGCTGCTTTGAAAACTTGACCCAGTTTAAGATGGGCTTTACCATCAAACTGCATTTATTAAGGACATGCCCTTCAACTGGTAAGTCATTTTATCACAGGATTTATGTTGTTTAAATGAGCTTTGTAGTATGTGGTTTGGGCCTAGTCACCGATTCTGATGTTTGGGGGAAGGGGGGTGAAAAGATTTTGACACTAAACTGTAACACAATGAAAGGTTTTGTTTGTGGAAAAAAGGCACTAGTGTTATAATAAATAAATAGTGAAGATTAGTTAATTAGATATTACACAAAGTGTTTGCATACACATATCTTTTAGATCCACACACACACACACACACACACACACACAACATACACCATTCACACATACACATCAGTTGCTTGCACACATACTACGCACACATGCACACACATACTGTACATGCACACACACACACACACACACATATAAGCTCCACAGGAAAGTCTGTTCCTGTTTCCATATATGGGCACAGGGAAAGAAGAGACATCTGGACAACCAACAGTCATAAAAGAGCGGAGATGACATCTGAAGCCATTTGGACACTGAAAGAACCTAATTTGGACAATGGCCAGTGTATTGTTGGAAAGTTACTAGGAAACGCCCAGTAACTTGCCTATATGTAGCTGTGAATTCCTCTGTGCTGGGTCCTTTTCAGGACAGAGAGCTGGAGGGGATCTGTGGCCGTGTTCACTGACTCCCTGTGTGGTTCAATAAAGCTGAGAAATAGTATTTGTTTTGTGATTATTGGTTGGTTAACTGAAAAGACTTGGCTAACCGTCCAAAATTAATTGTTACAATAGCATTTCAGACAATGTACAGTGCATCTGGAAAGTATTCACAGTGCTTCACTTTTTCCACATTTTGTTGCTACACACAATACCCCATAATGACAATGTGAAAAAAGTTTTGGTTTTTTTTAGATTTTTCCAAATTTATTTGTTATGTCGGGAAACTGGGAATGACGCACAGAGAGTGGTGTCTGTTTGGAACATGAACTTTTTTACAACAAACACTGTTATGGTTACAGTCTCTGGTGGGGAGGCTAAGCGCTGTAATCATGGGCCAAAAAGAGACTATAAGATGGCCGTCCACTGCAGTTACATGCTGATGGACTGTGGCTGTGTGATAATGTAGCCACTTGGTGACGTCATCAAACCTGTGGTTTTACTAACACCATATTCACCACCACCTCCTTCCTTGGAAAAGCAGAAAACACTCATGAACGAATTAACACTCCCCAATTTGGTACATGTAGAACCCCCAAAACTAGCTAGGGCCAGCGGGTAGACTATGACGTAGCCCAGGGCAGCTGAGTGGTTTATTGTGCCACTATTCTCTGGCAGCCATGCTCCCAGCCAAACAGTCCTCTTTTCTTTTCTTCACTGAGGAAGGCGGTTCAGTTGGAGGGGCCCTGAGGCGAGCTCGTGGTGGACGCACTCCTGGAGGTGCCGGCCACAGCAGACGCGGGCACCATCCCACTGGAGCCACGGCATGCTCGTCAGCAACGTCCGAGCCTTGATCCCACACCAGCTGGATTGGCTCCAACACTGCATCTTGATCCACGACGGCTGCTCTGACCCTCTGCTGATGGCTGGCTTGCCATCTCAAACCATCAGCCATCTGGACGGCGGCTGGTCTCAGCTGAGCTGCGGTCTTCATGGGTGTCAGTGGTGGTGACAATGCTGAGGCCAACTGCGGGTCCGGTCGTTCGGTTCTGCAGACCTGAACCCATTTCATCACTGCGAGTGGTGCTCTGCTTGGCTGCATTCAGTGTTGTTGTAATGGTGTGGTTCTCACGTCTGCTGCGGGGCATCCACCAGGTTGTGGTGGTTCTGCTGCATCTTGTTGGGTCATGAACTCTTCATCCTGCATCTCAGCTATGGGTCCTGGAGGCTAATGCCAGTCGTGGATTCGGAAGACATCTGGTGGCTCTCTTGTGCTTTGTTTGGTCATCCAGTGGCTCAGCAGAAGCTCCTGGAGGCTGATGCTGGGTGTGGATTCAGGTCTGGCTTCTCTCCCTCACCTTGTGCTGGTTGAGGTTGCGGTGATATGTCGCTGTCATCGGTGACAGGACGCACACCAGGCCATCCTTGGTCACCGGGGTCCCCTCTTTCCACAAACTCCCTCTTGTGCGGTTCCACAGTGGCTGCCTGAAACTCATGCCAGGTGAGGATCGGGGGTGAGTCAGGTTTGTTCTTCCCCTCTTCTGGGAAGTCTGGTCGTGGCGATATGTTACCGTCGCCGTTGGTAGAACCTGCGCGGGATTGTTCTGTCCGTTGTTATGTTATGATTGTGCCTATTGGGGTTCCCAATAGACACGGGCTCCCTCTCCTGCAGCTCTGCAGCTGCTCCCTGAGGCTCGTGCTGGGTGAGAAACTGAGGCAAGTCTGATAGCTGTCTCCCTCTATATTCTGTTTGCTCTCTGTGTTGTGTCCACTCTCTGTGTTGTGCTCTTCGACTAGCTTGTCATGGACTAGCTCGTCTTCTAAGGGCCCGAAGGCACACGTGCTTGCTAAGACTCGGAGCTCCGTGGTATAACATTGTGCTGACTCACCTGTACACTGTCGGCCCTGGTAAAACACACATCTTTGGGCCAACATGCTCAATGGAACATTGAAGTGCTTGGTTAATAAACCAACGCACTAATCATAGTCATCGTAGGTGTCTGTGGACACAAACATTCAGAAGATACGCCGTCCCTTGGTACCAAGGCAGTGGAGTACTCTGCAAATGGTCCATAATACCAGTGGAACCAAGGGATAGGTGGCTCACCAGGCTCACTGAGGAACAGCGGTGCCTTCATGACTGGTTTCTTCACCCTCAGTTTTGCATGGGTCATCTTCGTCACCAAATGTTTTGTCTGGAAACTGGGAATGATGCACAGAGAATGGTGTCTGCTTTATTACAACAAACACTGTTATGGTTACAGACTCTGGTGGGGAGGCTGAGCACTATAATCGCGGGCCAAAAAGAGACTATAAGATGGCCGTCCCCTGCAGTTATATGCTCGGTGTGATGAGCTTCCATGGCCTCACTGGTTAGAGGCTTTCCAAATGTGCATCATGGTACTTGACCTCGGGAAGCTCAATAAAGTGAGGGTACGTGCACTCCTTGTCCACAACCTTGGTGTTGAGGGCCAGAGGATTCTGCAGATGCTCTGTGAGACGGATTCGTACAAGGATGTCGTGGAGCTGCTGGCTAACCATTTTACCACCCCAGACATCATGATGGTACAGAGAATTCGCTTTTGCCAGAGATGCCAAAGAGTCGGTGAGCCAATTCATCAATACGTTGCTGACCTTAGGCAGCTAGCTAGTGAGTGCCGTTTTGAGATGGTGGAAGATGAGATGGTGCGAGACCAATTGGCTGAGTACTTGTGTAATGCTGGACTACATGCTAGGCTATTAATGGTGCCTAGTGACTTGACGTTAGCTAAGGATGTCGAGCTAGTTCTCCAGTTGGAGGCCAGCGATAAGCTGGCTTCGGAGTTAAACTGGTGCCAGTCACAGAAGCCACCAGAGCCGCCCACCTCAGCGAATGTTATGGACCCTGAAGATGAAGATAGCATGGACAAAGACTATGAGGCCAAGGCTACTAGCCGAAGGGCTGCCCCGGGAAATCCCATTTGCGGGGGTTGTGGGTCCTCAACGCACCGTTACAAAATATAAGTGTGCCTGGCAAGAGAGAAACAATGCAGCAAGCGTGGGTGCTTGAATCATTACACCAGGGTGTGCCATTTACAGTATCTGAGCCAGGGAGCCTGCCGAAGAAATCACCCCACCTGCCTGCAACAACCATCCACTCAGTGAGTCTCAACACCAACGGGTATTCGTATTGTACAATGGAATTGGACGGTGTTGAAGTACCATTACTGCTTGACACAGTGGCGGTGCAGTTGATGCTGAATTGGGCCACGGTGAAGAAGTTTTTCCCCTACCACAGGATTAGGAGTAACCCAGCGCCATTGTACGGCTACAGCGGTAACAAACTGTAGTGTCGGGACTGTGGAGTTGACTGTTAGTTACAAGTCAGAAGTGGTGCATGACTTCACGTTCCATGTGGCGGTACGCGGCGATAACATCATGGGGTGTGACCTATTCTACGGACTGGGTTTCGCCATCACAGACAGCGCTGGGAACGAATGGTCTGGTTGTGGTCTCTGGGGCTCACGGGCTCTGGTGATTGACAATGCTGTGGTTTGGGATGAAAAACTGACGAGCAGCTCTGCCATCATGTCGCCCAGTCCCTGCTCAGTGTCGAAACGGGACAGTTTCAGTGCCCGTGCTCAGCGGGAGGTAGAAAAGGGTGTCAAACGTGAGGGTGGGATGCCTGTTCTGACGAACGACACCAAGAGGGCACCGGACACCTTCAGTACTCGGCCGCAGTTGGGTGAGGGGTCTGCTGCCACAACAGTGAACACTGTATCGCCAGCAAAAGAAGACGGGGGCAAGACCACATAGGAGCATGGTGTTACCGCATACTCAGCAGCACATCAAGCTGAGTAAGGCCCCACTTCAGGTCATGGACTGATTTGGGTTGACGAAAGACCAAGATGAAGTTGGACCAGACGGCAGCCGGCGAAACATCGAGCATACCTGAGAATAGTGGCGAAGTTAGGAGCGGCATGCTTCCGGCTGTCAGATGGTTTGATGAGGCATGCTAACCAGCTGCAGTGTGTCCAGGGGATACTATGGGTGGTGAGGCTGGGCAGGAGTCATTGAAGGTGGTTTGGGATCCAGGCTCCTGCGTACTGAAGATCAGTCCTCGCCCCAGGGGCCTGCTGCCTCCAGGGGCGCGTCTGCTGCAGGGCTGCCGCAGGGCTCCCCCACCTGTACCACCACCTGCTTGGAGGACTGTGCTGAAAAGAAAAGACTCATTGTTGTTTCATAGTTTCTGTTTTGTGTGTTAGTTAGGAGCACAGCTATTTTTACTTCGTTCAAATACAAAAAAAAGAGAGTAACAGTGGCAGAATAATCCACTGCGCCGTGCGAGCCATGTGGTAGTCGACCCACTGGTCCAATTTTAGTTTTTTTTAAGTGTGTTTTATGTTTTGTTTTTACTTTTACTGTTTTATTTTGGTGTGCCTTTTTGCGATTGTGTTTTCAAATTAGGGTGGGTTTAATTCGGCGTGTGTTTTTGAACTTTGTAAAGGGGGGGGATGTTATGTGGGGTTTTACTGTGAAGTGCGGTGTGATGACGCCGCCTTCCTGTTGCATCATCACACTGTCCTATATTAAGGGGCATCCGCCATGAGCGCTTCCTCTTGCCCTGGATGACTTCACTACGGTGCCTCATAGACTGTGTGTTTTCTATTCTCAATAAAGCCGAGTTCAGTGCTACATCTCTGTCGGCCTCGTTTATCACCAGGTTTGTGGACATAACAGGTTGGATGGGAAGCATCAGAGCACAGCCATTTTAAGATCTCTCCAGAGATGTTCAATTGGATTCAAATCTGGGCTCTGGCTGGACCACACAAGGACATTCACAGAGTTTTCCTGAAGCCACTCCTTTGATATGCTGGCTGTGTGCTTAGGGTCGCTGTCCTGCTGAAAGATGAACCGTCAACCCAGTCTGAGGTCAAGAGTGCTCTGGAGCAGGTTTTCATCCAGGATGTCTCTGTACATTGCTGCATTCATCTTTCCCTCTATCCTGACTAGTCTCCCAGTTCCTGCCGCTGAAAAACATCCCCGCAGCATGATGCTGCCACCACCATGCTTCACTGTAGGAGTGGTATTGGCCTAGTGATGAGCGGCGCCTGGTTTCCTCCAAACATGAAGCCGGGCATTCACACTAAAAAGTTCAATCTTTGTCTTATCAGACCAGAGAATTTTGTTTCTCATGGTCTGAGAGTCCTTCAGGTGCCTTTTGGCAAACTCTGGGACAAACTGATGGAGGCCACTGTGCTCACTGAGACCTTCAAAGCAGCAGAAATTTTTCTGTACCCTTCCCCAGACTTGTGCCTCAAGACCATCCTGTCTCAGAGATCTACAGACAATTCCTTTGACTTCATGCTTGGTTTGTGCTCTGACATGAACTTTCAACAGTGGGACCTTAACAAATCATGTCCAGTCAACTGAATTTACCACATTTGGACTTCAATTAAGCTGTAGAAACATCTCAAGGATGATCAGTGGAAAAACGATGCACCTGAGCTCAATTTTGAGCTTCATGGAGAAGGCTGTGAATACTTATATACATGTGATTTCTTAGTTTTTTATTTTTAATAAATTTGCAAAAATTTAAAAAAAAAATACGTTTTTTCACATTATGGGGTATTGTGTGCAGAATTTTGAGGAAAAAATTAATTTAATCCGTTTTGGAATAATGTTGTAACATAACAAAATGTAACAAACTAAAGCACTGTGAATACTTTCCGGATGCACTGTAGATTTGTTTTTATAGGGGATTTATACACTGAAAAAATTACTTTTTGAACTTGTAATGATTACATTGTTTCTTTTTTTTTAATTTTACCTCAAAATATCATTTAAATATTTTTATTTAAAATATCACTTTTAATCTGCGATGGACTGGCGATCTGTCCAGGCCCTGCCTCTCTCCCAAAGATGCTGGGATAGGCTCCAGCCCCCCCCCCCCCCCCCCCGTGACCCGAAAAGGATTAAGTGGAAGAAGATGGATGGATGGATGTTACTTTTAAAATCTAGTAACATTTATTAAACAGAAAGTAATTTATTGATCTTACAAACGTAAGTAAAAGTGACTTATTTTGTAGGAGAGAGGTTGCTGATGGGAAATATCAGAAAATCAGCATGTTTTCCTGAGTTAAACTCTCATTTTAATGTGTGTTAGTGCTGTGCATTTGTCAAAGCTATTTCTCTTTGATGATATTTGTAACTTCATTTTTGTTACACCCTTACTGAGCATGAGATGTTGAAGAATCACCTTCCCTTCATTGTGTTGTGGAAGCCACGTACTGCCTCTTGGTGGATGTGCACCTCCTGGTGGCTCATAAAAGACAAACCGTGCAGAAGATTTGTTCGCCATTGGTTGAGAATAATGGTAGATAGTTTTGCACTATGTATGTCTTCATATGGCTTCATAGCATGTGCGTACATTGCCTTGGAGGAAATAGCAATGCATGCTGCAAAATGCATTAAATCTGTACTAATTTAGAGGTGAAGTGTATTCATGTATGATTAACAGTACATATAAAGAAAAAAATCACATAATTATTACATAGATTACCCTTAGGTTAAATACCGGTTTAACAGAGAGCTGAAGAGGGCTAAATCTGTGTACTCAGAGAGACTCCAGCAGCAGTTCACTGCTAATGATTCGGCTTCCGTGTGGAGAGGACTGAGGCAGATCACCAACTATCGGCCTCAGGCTCCTAAAGGTCAGGATGACAAAGCCCTTTGTCAGAGACTGTCCCAACACTATGCCCGTTTTGACACCTCGTCATCTGTGTCCAACTCCCCCCCTCCCTCCAGCTCCACAGCCTCCACATTCCCTACTTCATTTAAGGCACCCCCCCCCCACCTCCCCCCCTCCCCTTATCATCAGTGAGCAGGATGTGCTCAAACAGTTCTCCAGACTGAACCCGCGCAAGGCCCCCGGCCCAGACGGCGTGTCTCCCTCCACCCTGAGACTCTGTGCGAAACAGCTGGCTCCTGTATTCACAGACATTTTTAACACCTCCCTTAAGTTATGCCACGTGCCGTCCTGCCTCAAATCCTCCACCATCATCCCTGTCCCCAAGAAGCCACGGATCACTGGACTTAATGACTACAGACCTGTAGCGCTCACCTCTGTAGTCATGAAGTCCTTTGAGCGCCTGGTCCTGTCCCACCTCAAGTCCATCACCACCCCTCTCCTGGACCCGCTGCAGTTTGCCTACCGAGCCAACAGGTCTGTAGACGATGCAGTCAACCTGGCCCTCCACTCCATCCTGCAGCACCTGGACTCCCCGGGAACCTACGCCAGGATCCTGTTTGTGGACTTCAGCTCCGCATTCAACACCATCCGCCCCGCTCTGCTCCGGGACAAGCTGTCCCTGCTCAACGTGCCTGACTCCCTCTGCAGGTGGATCATCGACTTCCTGACGGACCGGAGGCAGCATGTGCAGCTGGGAAAGACTGTCTCAGACTATACTAGCATCAGCACCGGATCACCCCAGGGCTGTGTACTTTCCCCCCTACTCTTCTCCCTTTACACCAACTCCTGCACCTCCAGCCACCAGTCTGTCAAGTTGATCAAGTTTGCGGACGACACCACCCTCATCGGGCTCATCTCCAACGGCGACGAGTCCGCCTACAGGAGAGAGGTGGCCCAGCTGGCGTCCTGGTGCAGCAATAACAACCTGCAGCTGAACGCTCTGAAGACAGTGGAGATGATTGTAGACTTCAGGAAAGTCACTACTCCTCTGCCCCCCCTCACCCTCTCAGGCTCTCCCATCACCACTGCTGATTCCTTCCGCTTCCTAGGCACTACCATCACCAGGGACCTCAAATGGGAGCTGACCATCAGCTCACTCATCAAAAAAGCCCAGCAGAGGATGTTCTTCCTGCGGCAGCTGAGGAAGCTCAAGCTACCCACCAAGATGTTAGTGCAGTTCTACACAGCCATCATCGAGTCCATCCTCACCACCTCCATAACCGTGTGGTACGCAGGAGCCACTGCCAGGGACAGACTAAGGCTGCAGCGCGTCGTGCGCACTGCTGAGAAGGTGATCGGCTGCAAGCTCCCATCTCTCCAGGATCTGTACATCTCCAGGACCCGGAGGCGTGCTGGCCGGATCATAGCCGATCCCTCACACCCTGGTCATGTACTGTTTGCCCCCCTCCCCTCTGGTAGAAGACTTCGGTCCATCCAGACTAAAACCTCCCGTCACATGAACAGCTTCTTCCCCTCTGCCATTAGACTGCTGAACACTAAGTGACTCTCGTGCACCATGTACAGCAGCTCAACCAGACTCATGTCAATCATCACTGTTTTCTTCCTGCATTACCGACTGCACTATGTGGTTCTCCACAGTATCTGCTGCTGGCTAATATATATTTTAACTGTTGACCAGTATCACTTAATCTTATCCTACACTTTATTACATGTATAGTTTATTTCTCTTATCTTATCATGTTTAATGTTGCAGCATTGTACCGAGACAAATTCCTAGTTTGTGTACTACATGAACAATGGCAATAAACCTGATTCTGATTCTGATTCTGATTAGAAAATTTAACACTGAAAATGAATAACTAGTAAGGTTTTGGAGTAACAAACAAAGGAGAACTGAGTCAAATGTACTAGTAAATTTATCTGAAAAATAAAGTTCTTAGTAAACTTTACTAGAATATATTTGTAAAGTATACTTTTGGTACTAAGTAAACTTTGCTTAAGAAAAACCTGAGCAACATTTATGAGAAATTCTAAATGAATTTCCCCATTGTGGGACTAATAAAGGTTTATCCTAGCTTATCGTATCTTAAAATATTTGACAAGGCTTTGTTAAGTAAATGCCATTACAAATTTTTTTTAGTGTAGCCACTGGAGTGTTTTTTTTTAAATATAAATATTAATGAAATGATTACAATCATTCAGAAACTACATTCAGACCTACAAGACAGATCAGAGGACAAATAATAATATTTATTTATCATTATTTCTTTTTTATTATTCATGATGACAGGTGCGGCGCTGCCTCACCTGACTGCAAATCACTGACTTCTGCCTGGCACTGGTGAGGAAAAATCACGTTTTATACACCGGGGCTGCATCCCATAAGCCAATGTATAGGTCAGGGGTCTGCAATCTGCGGTTCTGGGGCCACATGTGGCTTTTTTGCCCCATAGGTAGTGGCTCCCTGAGGCCTTGGGGGTGGAAAAAAATCACATTTCCAAGAAAAGAACCAATAAATATACAAGAAATAAAGTTGCACATTCCTGAGAAAAATATCCTAAAAACAGAAAATGAGAAATATAAAAAATTATGAAAAAAAACTCACAAATTTACAGAAAAAAATTACGATTTTCTGGGGGAAACATACCCAGAAATTTGTAAGAAAAAAGTCGCAAAATATCTGGATAGGAAATCATAAAATTACTGGAAAAAGTTGGAGTTTTATGAGAAAAATGTAATAAATTTATGTAAGAAATGCTTCAGTTTTGGCCATGAAAGTTAATAAATTTACAAAGAAAAATATAATAAATTTATGAGAACAGCTGAAAATTTATGAAAAACACATTATAGAAATTTTGTCATGAATCGCCCTTTTTAAGGGCTATTGAGGTTCCAAGGTTGTCATAGCCAGGAGCGGCACTGGGGTTAAGTTCCCAGTGCTCATAAAATGCTCCTTATGGCGTGCGTCTCGAAAAGCCTCTGACAACTAAGTCCAACTCCTAGCCTGCCTGTGTGGTTTAGTCTCTAAGCCCGGCGGAACTGCTTTTACCAATAGGAGAAGGGGCGAGGGCGGATCTCTGGCACCTTAAAACCAGATGCTTTGGGTAGATGGTGGCTCGTCAACCTGGGAAGGTAGCCCATCTAGGGGAAGGTAAACCCTGATTTCAAACCTCCGCTGCCTTGCGGCACACCCGGTCACGGGAAAGGCTTTGGGAGTCAACCCTGAGGAAAAATCCGGAGTCGGAGCCCCTAAGGCAGTTCTCTGTTGTGCTCAACATCGTTCTGGCAGCTCCTGCGACGACGCTGGTGCCAAACTATAGCAGCCCTGCTGTTCCTTTGGATTCATCAGTGACGTGGAGAGGGGGGACATGCTGCATGGGTAACATCTTGTCCTCCATATCTTCCTGCCCAGGCTTGAATCCTACCAACGCCCAGCACTGGAAGGTAGAACACTGGTGCGCATCGGCCTGTTCAGCCACAGGCGGTGCTGTTCCAGCAGAGTAGACGTTTAGGATTCTCTTCCATGGTCATCATAGACCGACGGAGGCCGACGAAGGGCTATTGAAGTACACCCAACACTCGCTGTGGTTTTTGCACATTTATTAATGTTCACTGTGCATCATTTTTTATCAGGTGTCCTTTGTTCATGCATGTACAGAATCTGGACTTCAGGCAGGTCAACTGCATGCACAGAGCGTGTTTGTGAATGACACACCTGAGCAAAGTGTCCAATCTTACCACAGTTTTTGCATTTAGCTGAGGCAGCAGGGCAGGCAGGGTCATTAGCACGGTGCTTATTTGAGCTGCAGCGATAACATGTCCGACTGGGTGCCGGGAGGGAAGAAGCAGGAGCATGAGAAGAAGCAGGCGTAGGCAGGGCAGCAGGAGGTTTTTCAAATGATGGCGGTTTACGACAGCGGCGGGCAGTAGAAGCAGCAGACACAGCATGGACAGCAGTAGAGCGTTCACCCGATATCATTTTAGTTTGTTCATCAGCAGCTTCAATCTATGTGGCGATTGTAATGGAACGTTGCAATGTTAAATCTGGTTCAAGAAGGAGATGATCTCATATGCGGTGGATAGTCACATTTTCCATTAGCTGATCACGCAGCATTTCTAATAAGTTATTTGTAAACTCACATGTAGCTGCTAAGTCTCTTAAAGCTGCAACTTATTGTAGCATAGATTCATTGGAAGCTTGAGCATGCTTTCTGAAGGTATGACGTTCAACCACTATGCTCCGTCCTACAGTAAAATGTGCCTTCAGAGCTGTAATAGCATCGTCCATGCTCTCACCTTGTTCTGGTAATGTGTAAAACATTCTCTGGCCCTCAGTCCCAAGGCAGTGTTAAAGTAAAGCTCACTTCCGAGTGTCTGACCATTCTTCATCAGACGTCACCACCACTTGCAAAAAGTTGCGGAACATTTTCATCCATGTGTTCAACAGTAGACAGGGCTTACCCGGGCACGGCAAAAAAGTGTGGAGAATGGAGCTGCAGCCGTCATTGCTGTAAGTGGGTATCAGACTTGTCGCCAATTTGTTGTGATGTCGGTAAGACTGGACTGAAAGGAATGTCTAAAAGTAGCAGCAAACACGTACAAGTAAGAAGAGACAGACACGAGGCTCAGTTCCAAACATTAACTTCCTATGTTCTTCTTCATTCAGTTTTTACAGCAACTCATGTCATGTAACTGTTGATGCCCCCTGGCAGCATATGCATAGAACACAACATAAACATGATCCAAAACAGGTTGTATACTGGGAAAAAATGGGAAGATTTAGAAAACATGGTAAGATGGACAAAAAAATGATGCAAATAGTGGGCTAAGTAATAAAGTGTGGGCTGTATTATACCTCAGCTTTGAAATGGTATAATTACCCTACAAGTATGGGTGTAAAACAAGGAAAAGGCCGGGTTAAACATTGAAAAAACAGGTCAAAGCTTGGAAAGTGGGAAAAAAAACAGGAGATCCTCAGTGCTCAGTGATCACACTCAGTGATTGGTCTGTTGAGGAGCCAGTTTCCTCAACGTTGATGAATGATAGGGCTGTTGAGCAGGACTACCTCCTCAACGAGGGTCAGTGATTGGTCTGTTAAGCAGAGGCAATGGACTTGGACGGGGATTTGGGCGGTCTCCCATCCAAGTTCTAACCAGGCCCGACCCTGCTTAAATTATGCTAACATTCCACAAGTGTCATGAAGTCTTGACACTGTCAGGAGAAATGTTTACATATGCTGGTCTGAAGTCCAAGAGTGTGTTGACTGTTTATATATTCTGGAGGGGAAGTACTAGCACTATGGATGAACTGTAATCCAGGGCTCTGTGTGGAGCCCTCAAGCACTGAAAAGCAATAATTGTCTATGAGTCTGCTCCAACGAGTTGGCCCCCATCTTCACCCGGATCTTTAACAGATCACTGGAGCTGCGTGAAGTGCCTTCCTGCTTCAAATGCTCCATCATCATTCCAGTTCCCAAGAAACCCTCTGTTACAGGATTAAACGACTACAGACCTGTTGCCCTGACCTCTGTGGTCATGAAATCCTTGGAGAGATTGGTGCTGAACCACCTGAAGGTCATCACAGGCCCCCTGATGGACCCACTGCAGTTTGCCTACCGGTCAAACAGGTCAGTGGATGATGCAGTGAATATGGGACTACATTACATCCTGCAACACCTCGACTCCCCAGGGACGTACGCCAGGATCCTGTTTGTCGACTTCAGCTCAGCGTTCAACACCATCATCCCAGGCATTCTTCATCAGAAACTCCTCCAGCTCAAGGTGCCCCCCTCCACCTGCCAGTGGATCTCCAGCTTTCTGACTGACAGGTGGCAACAGGTGAAGCTAGGGAGATCTACATCCAGCTCCCGAAAAATTAGTACTGGCGCCCCCCAAGGATGTGTCCTTTCCCCACTGCTCTTCTCCCTCTACTCCAATGACTGCACCTCAGAGGACCCTTCGGTGAAGCTCCTGAAGTTTGCGGACGACACCACAGTCATCGGTTTGATCCGGGATGATGATGAGTCTGCATACAGGCGGGAGGTGGAGCAGCTGATCCTCTAGTGCAGCCAGAACCATCTTGAACTTAACCCAGCCAAAACGGTGGAGATGACTGTGGATTTCAGGCGACACCCCCCTTCATTCCCCCCACTCACCATCCTCAACAGCACAGTGTCCACTGTGGACTCCTTCAAGTTTCTGGGAACCACAATCTCCCGGAACCTGAAGTGGTCCTCCCATATAGACACTGTCCGGAAAAAGGCCCAGCAGAGGTTGTTTTTTCTGCGTCAGCTCAAGAAGTTTGATTTGCCTCAGGAGCTGCTGGTTGTCTTCTACACCGCCATCATCCAATCTGTCCTCTGCTTTTCCATCACTGTCTGGTTTGGATCTGCCACTAAACAGGACAAGACCAGACTGCAGCGGATCATTAAGTCTGAGGAGAGGATCATTGGTACTGACCTACCCTCCATTGAGAACTTATATCGGTCCATAACCAGGAAACGGGCGGGAAACATCTGTGCTGACCCATCACACCCCGGCCACAAACTGTTTGAACTTCTATCTTCTGGTCGTCGTTACAGATCACTGAAGGTCAAAACCACCCGTCACAGGAACAGTTTCTTTCCTCAAGCCATCACTCTGATGAACTCCTAACATTCACCTAGTCCTACCTGTTGCTGTACTCATGACTTCTCATCCATTATTACATTGCACATAACTCTCACACTGCTTTTTACTTCATTCACATTATATCACTGTATCTGAGTTCACATTGAAATACTGTGTGACTGTATATTTTTTCATATATTTCTGCAAAGTGTGGTTAGTCTGAGTAAATAACTGCATATATTCCTGTATATATTTGCATCCTTTTATAGAAACGTGGACAGACTGTAATTTACTGTACATACTCTGTTGTCATTGAATCCTTATTTAAATCCTCCACCTGAACAATGAGAGCAAGTTTTTAGCCAAAGTCAAATTCCTTGTATGTGTTGTGCATACTTGGCCAATAAAGCTGATTCTGATTCTGATTCTGATTCTGATTCTGAAAAGTAGAGATATGGAGGTTAATGATTGATAGAATTACAAGTAATTTATGTCAAAGCACCAAGGCCCCACCTTGGAGCCTAGACTGGGGAAGATGTTCTTTGACAAGTGGCGAAGAATCTCTCCACCTGGGATTTTCCCCATGCAGGATCAATGTGGATAGCTTTGCTTGTTAAAGTCATCAATGTCAATAAATCTGTGCTTGCTCCCGCTAGTGGGGAGAGGAGATGTTGGGAGGTATGTGGCAGGACAGCAAAGCCTGCACAACCATGCTTGAGCTAAACTTCTCATTTGCAGGCCAAGCAGAGTAAGTTAAGATTATCCAACCTTCTTCCGTCAGGCCTTGCTTGCATAGAGGCAGAGCTGAGGATCCCTATGAAAAAAGTTACATCAAGGACCCAGGGTAAAGGAGCCACATGGGTCTACCCTCCAGTGAGCTCACCTGCTGAAGGATGGATCATTTGAATCATGGTGCTATGCGAACTGGGTGGCAGTCTGGGCTGCTCTACACAGACCCCCGGAAAAGTGGTAGAAGATGGATGGATGGATTGTTTTATTTTTGTATTTTTTCTGTATGAAAAAGTGTTTGGTCAAATTAAGTTTATAACACAAGACATATAGTAATTGAAAAGAGTCAGGGTCAAACAGCTACATAAATTAAAACTAAATAATATAACCTGGTATATTTTCAAAATTTATGACACCTAGGCAGTAAGATATAAATAACTGCACTTTATTGCATTCATAAGAATAATAAATTATTACTTATAAATCAGGTAAATTGTTTGGAAAATTAAAGATTTTGAACCAAACAAACAGAGAAAGAGAACAAAGGTTTTCTTCATAAATCTGTAGTTTAATGAAAACCAACAATATTCTTCAAACAGCCTCTGTGGGTCCAGAGAGTGTCATGAAACCAGCAGCCAGCTACACTCCCAGCCATGTTCATTTGACATAACACAAACATACTGTACATACAACTCATGTTTACACCTAATTTTTCATTGTTACAATTACAGCAAAAATCCCAAGACATTGTTACGGAACATTGTCAATCTAACCGTACATTTTGTTCAGATTTCAAGAGTGACTGCCCTTTAAAGTCCATGAAAGAAAACATTTTTACTAAAATACAGACAGCAAACAAAAAGGCAAAACAAGAAACGAGAGACAATTTTCAAATTGATAATTAGTCACGTTTTGTTTTATGTCTACAAAGTCTTTTGTACAAACACCGAACTACAAAGAAAGCGAACAAAAGCACAAGAAGCACAGCTGCAGCCAGGAACAGAGCTACATCTACAGAGTGATAGGAATACCAGGGCATTTGATAGGACACTGATTTTAGGTGAGCTGCACCTTTGTGTCTCATGACAAACTCTATCCAGAAGATGGCATTATCTAGAGGAGTTATTGGCTGATCTCTGTGCAGCCTGGACAGTCTCTGCATGTTCATCCTGTAGGAGGGCTCTTTCAGCACTTCCTGTACAGCCTTGAAGAAATTGTCGTCTTTGTCCACTGTAGCTAAAGTGAGAATCTTTGCTCCTCCTCTTGCCTGCAGACGTTGCAGGTTGTCATACTGGTCAAAAGACACTGGTATACCCACGACTGGGACTCCATGATACAAAGCTTCTTGGACTCCATTTGTTCCTCCATGAGCCACGAATAGTTTAACCTTAGGGTGTCCTAGGAGGTCATTCTGTGGTATCCAGTCCACCAGTAATGTGTTGTTACCTAGAGTGACTGGTTTGTCCCCCTTAAACCTCCAGATGACTTTTTGTGGCAGTTTAGCAAAAGCTGCAGCAATCACATTTGTTATGTCAGCAGGAATTTTATTCACAAATGCCCCCAAAGACATGATGATGACTCCATGCTCTCCAGAACTCTGCACAAAGTCCTCCAAGTGTTGAGGCAGAGGTTCTGCAGGTTTACACTGGAACCCTCCCACGTACACAACATTTGGCATTGTGGGTCGGGGATAATCAAACACAAAATCATCTCTCATCAGCCAAATATCTGCATCAATCATTAACTGGTTATAATCATATTGAGGACCAAGATATTTGTCAACTACTTTCTGGTAAACCTGGTTAATCATGATGTAATTTTGTATTTTGTTTACAGCATATAAAGCCATATTTTTAATTCTCTGAAAAAAGGTCATTTTATCAGTGTTACCTGTTCCAGTTACAGGAATATAGGACAGGGGTGAAGGGGCTATGGCAAAATGAGCATCTGTAGCTATTAACCAGCGAACATTATAAACCAAAGGGAGATTCAGATATTTGGCCAAAATGACTCCACCACCCCAGCAGGGGTCAGTGAGGAACAGATCAAACTTGCTGTTCTTCAGATTTTCCATCAGTTCACTGTTATCTAGCATGACTGCCACAACATCACCAATAGCTTTGTGAAACTCAATAAAAGTGGTGAACATCCCAACTACACTCGTGTGAATAAAACTTGTTAATGGAAGTTTTCCCCGTTCAAATTCTATGATCTTAGATCCAAGTGTTGAGAGTACCTCCTCATTCACGGGGATCTCTGCTTCAACTGTAATGGTATTGTAGTAAGAGTCCTCCTTCATGTACCAGCTGTTGTTAGCTCGCAGGATAGTTATACTGTGTCCTCTGGAGTGTAAAGCTTTGAGTAGAATTTTCATGTTTATCCAGTGGCTGCCTTCAGCAGACAAGACCAAGATGTTCCCTCCTTGACATGGTTTGGGAGTCAGAATGAGCATCAGTAAAGCACTGCAGAAATAGATCACCTTCATCTGAAGTAGAGAGAAAGAGAGATAAGGATTGACTGACCATTCACCATTTCAAACAATTGCCCTCATTTATCAAAAGTGCATTGAAATCAGCGTACATTTGGGTGTAAATATGATTGTATGAAAAGGTCTACGTGATATTTATGAAACTCTGCGTATCTGGTCAATATCATCATACAATAGTTCACTCATTGATAAAACTGACAGACAGATCCGAGCATCATTTGAATTCCACGCCCCCGTCTTGCCCCCAGAATTTACAACACAGGGGAACATGAGATGGCAAAAAGAGAAATTTTTCTGAAGTAGAAATTGACTATATAAGAAAAGTGAAAATTAATTATATAATATAGTCTGTTAACTGCAAAACCTGCTTTAAATGCAAAAAAATCACATTATGGGGGAGACTGGTGCTGCGCAACACCGTTTGATTTGACTCTGATCTACAGCTGAGGATTATAACATATACAGTATATCTGTAGCCTGTTGTTTGACTTGGATGACTGTTTGACTAAATGTTGTCCATTTTGTCATTTTAAAGCATATTTGTCAAACATGAGAATTTATTACTTACTATTTAGAAGTGCAGATGGCGTGCTCTGGTGGCTCCAGAGCTAGAAACTCCTCTGTCAAAAGCTCCTGAGGTCAACGCCCCTACGCCACAATGTTCATCCGTCTGGTGACCCTTGGACTTTGGTAGGCCACCCGATGCACCGTGTTCATCCGTCTGTTGGTCTGTGGACTTTGATTGGCTGCCAGACCCACCACATACTCCAGTCTGGGGACCCATGGACTTGGGTAGGCCCCCGGATCCGCCTTGTTCCCAGGTCTGATGGCTGTGGGTCGATGGAAGACCACCCGATCCGCGGTGTTCCTGTTTTGGGTCCTTGGACTTTGCTGCCCGTAAACCATGTTTTGTTGGACATTGTGGGGGAGGGGGGGATTTGTTTCAACCCGCCTGGACTTGTACTCTCACCACCCACCCTGTGAACGTTTTTTTTTTTCTCATTGCTGTTGATGTCACTCTTTGGGTCGTCTGGTAGCCGACCCTTGAGAGGGGGGGTACTGTAAGGGTGGGACAAGGGTGTGCGCATGTCCTTGCTTTATGTTCTTATTTGGTCTTTCTATTATCTTCAAGGAATCAGTTCAGCCATGTCCTCGCCCTTTATTATGTTTCTGTCTTTTCCTTGCAGCCACATATTCTTAGTTGTCATTATTATTATTATTATTATTATTATTGTCATGGTTCTGTCTCTCCTGGTCCCCTGTTCATGCCTCATGTTTACCCTTTTGTCTCAGTCCATCATGTTTTTCCATACCGATAGCCACTCCCTGCTGTTCTCTGATTGTCCCTCATTGTATCCACCTGTTTCTCATCCCCTTGATTTGCTCCCTGCCTATATGCACTCTTGTGAAAAAATTAGGACACCCTTTAAATATTCAGTTTTTTATTAAAAAATGTTCACATATCTATGTCAAACCTTATTTTTGTTTTTATTTGCATTTTTTAACATTTATTTTAGCCATTTTAAGTGGTTGTGAATGTGGGGGTGTCCTATAAAAGTTGGAGGGGGTGTCTTAATTTATTCCTCATTATTTGTTTAGAATTACATTTTACAGAAAATTTGAAAAAAAGTCTTTAATTCATTTTAAGTGTTTAGTTGTATTACATGAATCTCCCAATATTTTTTAACATTAATATTAAATATCCATATGTCCAAATATGTTTTAAAAAACACACAGGCTTATACAGGGTGTCCTAATTTTTTCACGACTGTATGTCTGTGTACAGGCCTTTGTCAGATGTGGTGTCATTAATGTCTTCATGACGTCCCAGCAGTGAGTATTCCATGTCTGTGTATAATCTTAGTAAAGTCCAGTTTTGTCAGTCTGTTTTCCTTTTGTTTTCATTTGCAGCCCATGCACTGCCATTCGTGTGTTTACATTTTGGTTAATAAATCCTTGTTCTGCACTGTATCTCTGCCTGCTTCTGAGTCCTGTGCCCGCAAACCCTTGACAAATGTGACCCATGCTGGCAAAATGAGTCACAATGAGGACATTTTCAGAACTGAGGTAACGTTATTTTAATATTCTGTATTGAAAGACCTTCAGATCTCAGAAATAAGTTGTTAGTGTGTTAGTTGTAGCTACTCTGAAATACGTTTGATTTAATGCATTATAAAACATTTACAACTTTATTCATCCCCATAGGGAAAGTAATTGTAGGACAGCTTGACATGTAAAAAAAAAAAAAGTATGACAGAATTAAACCCGTATGATTAACACTGACAGAAAACTGGTTAAAATACGCTTGTTTAGCCTGTAATAACTTCTACTTACTATAAATGACTGTATCCTAAGTCATTTTAATTGTATTTCATTGAAATCTGTAACTTTGGGTAATGACCGAAAGAATGAGATCGCTGATACAAGCAGCTGAAATGAGTTTCTCTGTAGGACTGCTGGACTCACCCTTAGAGACAGGGTGAGGAGCTCAGTCATCCGGGAGAGGCTCAGAGTAGAACTGCTGCTCCTCCACATCAAAAGGAGCCAGTTGAGGTGGTTTAGGCATCTCATCAGCATGCCTTCTGGATGCCTCCGACTTCAGGTGTTCCGGGCACGTCCCACTGTGAGGAGACCGAGGGGCAGATCCAGGACATGCTGGAGAGACTATGTCTCCCAACTGGCCTGGGAACGCCTTGGTATCCTCTCTAAAGAGCTGGAGCAGGTGGCTGGGGAGAGGGAAGCCTGGGCTACTCTGCTTGAACCGCTGCCTCCGTGACTTGGACCTCCAGATTGTAATGTAGTAATGTGGTCTGCCACTAGGGGCGCTGTTAAGTGTTGTATGCAGATTAAGAAGGAGAGTAAAAACGGTTGTTGTTGACGTTACTGAAGACCTCGCTGTCGTGCCTGTTTATTCCACTTGCTCTCCTTAAAAACACACTAAAATACATTACATGGTGTCAGAAGTGTCACTCATATGAAGATGGACCAACTAAAACCGCCAAACAGTCTGTTGCTGGAAGGAAACCTCGCAGAAAACTGGCGTTCGTGGATCCAGAAGTTTGAGCTGTACCTGATTGCTAGCGGCATAGCTGAAAAATCAGAGAAAATAAAATGTGCTATGTTTCTTCATGTGGCAGGTGACGAAGCTATTAGGGTATTTAATACCATGGACTTTGATGATGATGATGTGGATGATTTTGACATCCTAAAAGAAAGATTTAGGCAATATTGTGAGCCAAGAAAAAATATAACCTACCTGAGGCACATATTTTTCACAAGAGTACAAGGCAAGAGTGAACCTATCGATGCATATGTGACAGACCTGAAAAACAAGGCCAAAGACTGTGAGTTTAGACTGTTAACTGATTCACTCATAAGAGATCGTATTGTGTGTGGAGTCACCAATGACCAGGTGAGAGCAAGATTGCTTAGAGAACCAGACTTATCCCTGAGTAAAGCTGTGGATATATGCAGAGCTAATGAAGCCACACAAAGCCATATGAAAGCTTTACAAGAAGAAACAGAAGTTTCAGTAAACAAGCTAAGCAAAATAAAGCTAACTAAGAGGTCTAAAGAAAGTGACGTCCACGCAAAAAGAGAATGCAATAAATGTGGGTATAAACATGAGCCTCACAAGTGTCCTGCGTATGGGCAAACATGTAAAGTCTGCTCACGAAAAAACCATTTTGCTCGCATGTGCCACACAAGGATGCACAAAGAAAGCAGAGAAAGTTCACACAGACAGGAGAAAAATGTGAATGAGATAGAACAAGAGGAAAAAGAAATGTTTATTGGAACCACTGAGCCAAAAAGAAGAGAAAATAAAAAGCCAGCTCATGTTGATACGATGAATATCGAAGAAGCTGAAAAATCAAGATGGACAGAAGTTCTGACAATGAATGGTGAAGAAGTCGTCTTCAGATTAGATACGGGTGCATGTTGCAATGTGCTACCTCTCAAAATCTTAAAGAAAGTGACCAAAGGAGATATGCTACTGTTTGAATCCAGAACAAAGTTAGTATCATATTCTCGCCACAAGATGGAACCAGTGGGCATGGCAAAGCTGAAATGTGAATACAAAACTCAAGAACAGGAGCTTGAATTTCAAGTTATAAAAGCTGATTTGCCAGCGATCCTTGGAGGGGATTCATGTGAACAACTGGGACTGATAACCAGAGTCCACAAGGTGGATAGAGAAGAGGAAACTGACATTCTGACAGAATACAAAGATGTGTTTACAGGACTGGGGTGTGTACCGGGACTACATCACATTCAGGTTGACCCAGCTGTAACTCCAGTGATTCACCCACCCAGAAAGGTGCCTTTAGCACTGAAGGACGATATAAAAAAAGAACTAGAAAGAATGGAGACTCTGGGTGTGATTGAGAAGCAAACAGAGCCCACTGATTGGGTCAACAGCATGGTCATTGTCAAGAAAGCAAATAAAAGAATAAGAATATGCATAGATCCTCAAGATCTTAACAAAGCTATAAAAAGAGAGCACTATCCCCTACGAACAGTGGAAGAAGTCGTTGCAGAGATGCCGAATGCAAAGGTGTTTTCAGTGCTAGACGCAAACCATGGCTTCTGGCAAATACAGCTTGATGAAGAAAGCTCCAAGTTATGCACCTTTAACACACCATTTGGTAGATACCGATTTAAGAGGCTTCCCTTTGGTGTGTCATCAGCCCCAGAAGTCTTCCAAAAGTACATCGCCCAGAGACTGGAGGACCTGGAAGGAGTTGAGAATGTTATGGATGACATCCTGGTGTGGAGTGTAAATAAAGAACAACATGACAAAAGGCTGAGACAACTACTGGAAAGAGTGAAAAGCATTAATCTGAAACTGAACGAGGACAAATGTAAGATTGGCATGACTGAAATACAATATATTGGACACATTTTGAGTGCAGAAGGCCTGAAGCCAGACCAAGAAAAAGTCAGAGCAATAGTTAACATGCCTCAACCAGAAGATGTGGCTGCACTCAGAAGATTTCTCGGTATGGTGCAGTACCTTGCAAAGTTCATACCAAACCTGTCAGAAGTAAGTGCACCACTCAGAAAACTTCTGGAAGGAGAAGTTGCATGGCACTGGGAGTCACAGCAACAAAAGAGCTTTGAACAGCTGAAGTCACTTGTCAGTGAAACCCCTGTGCTGAGATTTTATGACATAAATAAACCAGTTACATTGTCTGTGGATGCAAGCTCTGAAGGATTGGGAGCTGTGATATTGCAAGAAGGTCAGCCAGTGGCTTATGATTCAAGATCTCTAACAGACACACAGAAAAGATATGCACAAATTGAAAAGGAACTTTTGGCTATTGTGTATGGCTGTGAGAAATTCAAGCAGTATCTGTATGGAAGACCAGTACAGGTTGAGTCAGACCATAAACCACTGGAAGCTGTGTTCAAAAAAGGGTTGCATAAAGCACCACCCAGACTACAACGTATGCTGATGAGTCTGCAGCCTTTCAACCTGCAGGTTACATATAAACCAGGCAAAGACTTGTACATTGCAGACACTCTGAGCAGAGCTTTTCTTAAAGAGCAGACAGAAAAACTATTGGAGGAGGAACTTGAAGTTAATCTCCTTACAGCACACCTACCTGTCTCAGAGGAAAAGCTGAAGTTATTCCAGAAAGCAACAGCAGCAGATGAGGAACTGCAAATGTCAATGAAAGCAGTTCAGTCAGGATGGCCAGCACAAGTCAGTCAAGTTCCAGCTGAGATAAGGAAGTATTGGACATTCAGAGAGGAACTCACATGCTCAGAAGGACTAATATTCAAGAACTCCAGGCTTGTGGTGCCTCAAAGTCTGAGAAAGGAAATGTTTCAGAAAATCCATGAAGCACATCTTGGCGTTGTTAAATGCAAAGAAAGAGCAAGAGATGTTTTGTTTTGGCCCAGTATGTCTAAACAAATAGAAGAAACAGTGCTAAGGTGTTCTATCTGTAACACACACAAGAGGAACAATGTCAAAGAACCACTTCAGAGTCATGACATTCCCAGCAGAGCTTGGGCAAAAGTTAGTGTTGATCTTTTCCATTTTGACCAAGGTGTTTATCTACTGTGTGTAGATTATTACTCAAAATATCCTGAAATTGCCAAATTGTCACAAACAACAAGCAAACATTACATTGTAGCTCTTAAATCTATGTTTGCCAGACATGGAATTCCAGACGAGCTCATGTCAGACAATGGACCACAGTTTTCAAGTGCAGAGTTCAGACAGTTTGCAGAAACGTGGGAGTTTAAACACACCACATCGAGCCCGGGATACCCACAATCAAATGGGCAAAGTGAACGTGCAATTCAAACAATACAAAACCTACTGAAGAAGGCACAAGAGAGCCAAGGAGATCCTTATATTGCTCTTCTTGAATACAGAAATTCGCCCTTGGATGGAGTCAAACTGTCTCCAGCACAATTGTTGATGAATCGGAGACTGAAAACAAAATTGCCAACATCAGGTCAGCTGTTAATGCCACAGCTGAATAAGAATAAGCAAAAACAACTGAAGGAGAGACAGATGAGACAGAAACATTACTTTGACCGTGGAGCCAGAGCCTTACCTAGGAACATAGTAAGGAACTTACTATGTTACTTACTAACATAGGAACTTACTAGGAACATACCGGTCGCTATGGAGGGTGAGAATATGTATGGGCACATAATCATACCATGTAGGATAACTAAGTAGACGGTTATGCTGTTTCATCCCACCTAGCAACAATGCTCTGCACTGTGTGTGTTTATATATTTACATATTTATTCCATCTAGCTACAATGCTCAGCACTGGGTGTGTTTATATTTATATATCTATATATTTATTCCATCTAGCTACAATGCTCCGCACTGTGTTTTTATATATCTACATATTATTCCATCTAGCTACATTGCTCCGCACTGTGTGTGTTTATATACTTGCATATTTATTCCACCTAGCTGCAATGCTCCGTACTGTGGGTGTTTATATATTTACATATTTATTCCATCTAGCTACAATGCTCTGCACTGTGTGTTCATATATTCATATATTTATTCCATCCAGCTACAATGCTCTGCACTGTGTGTCTGTGTGTGTGTGTGTGTATATATATATTTTATAGTAATATGTACATATGTACAGTATATTAGCTGCTCTTGCTTGCTTGTTTTTTTCTTGCCTTCTGATTGTTGCTCTGAGTGTTGCTATCCCTGTGCTGTTGCAATCCTGGAATTTCCCCGTTGTGGGACTAATAAAGGCTTATCTTATCTTATCTTATCTTATCTTATCTTACCTGCTCTACAAGAGGGAGAGACAGTTAGATTCAGAGCTGAGAATACATGGCAACCAGCTATTGTGGTAAAGAGCCACAACACACCAAGATCATTTGTGATTCAGACCCCTGGGGGATGTAAATTCAGGAGAAACAGGCGCCATCTACTGAAGTGCAGAGAAGAAAGTGTTCCTAAAACCACAAACACTGATCAGGAGGATTTCCCGACCCCTGCTTGTAAGCCAACAGAGACCATCTCATCGGAGCAAGCACCTGTTCATTCTCCTGTAAAGGAAACTGAGAATTCCAAAGCAGTTACTGAAGAGCCAAGGAAAACGTCACGCTTTGGCAGACTGATTAAACCCCCACAACGTTATACAATGTGAAACAACATAAAGAAATGTTCAAGTGTATCTTAAGGGATGTTAGCCCTGTAATGAAAAGAAAAGCAGTTGTTCAGGTTAAAACCATACTTTTTAACTTGTGAGTCATATTAGGATTTATTGTTTTTCTGTAACAATATAGTATGATATTCTACTTCTAAAGAAGGGAGATGTAATGTAGTAATGTGGTCTGCCACTAGGGGCGCTGTTAAGTGTTGTATGCAGATTAAGAAGGAGAGTAAAAACGGTTGTTGTTGACGTTACTGAAGACCTCGCTGTCCTGCCTGTTTATTCCACTTGCTCTCCTTAAAAACACACTAACATACATTACACAGATAAGTGGTAGAAGATGGATGGATGGATGAAATCTGTAACTGTTCTTCTGGATTAGGAGACTTGAATTTAATGCCTACTGTTTCTTTATTATATGATTTGGATTATATCAGAGGCCACATGTGGATAGTTTGGATTTTATTTTCCAGCACTTTAAATTTTTTTTATTTAAAAGAAAAATATCAAACTTATTCATTTCTCTAGCTGTTTTTTTATTATTGTGCACTAATTACTTTTCACTAAAAGCTTTTTGGTGGCAGGCTACTTGAGCAGACATCATCATAACACTACTTTCACTTGAGTCCAGTTTCTGGGAGCTCTCTCTTCATCACAGCTGCGAGCGTTTTAAGACAATTTGGACGACCCCGTTGATCCAATAAGTGATCGCCGATCCATACACACTGGCGATAATTAAATTCATTTGTACAAAATGAGAATCTGACATGTCAGCCTAGACGTCTAAACTTCCGAGTCTACATAGAACCACACTTCCGCAAATAAAACGTAAACTTATCTTGAGACCCAAGTTCCGTTAACAGTCATGGGATCTTCGCACGGGATCTTCTTACTTACTGTCATCATGTTGTCCGTCCACACTGGCTCCTGGGTTCGGAGAACCGTTTTCGGGTCGCTGTCCTGCTCCACCAGCGCTTATATAGGAAGGGAGGAGCAGAATCAACTGTAACCCAGTGGCCTGGCAGAGCCCTGGATCATAACCGACAATAAAAAAAAAACAAAAAACAAAACCCCTTGCACATAGTGGTAATAAAACGTAATAGATTACAGTGCAAACGCACTCAGTGTTTGTCAGCTGGTCCGGAGCATCAGTCGGTGAGTATTGCAGCCTATGTGGAAGGAAATTAGGTCTGGATATCAGAAAGCTTCTGTCTCTGATGAAAAATCACGTTTAGAGAACTGGCACTGCATCCTGCAGACCAAGGCAAGTCATCCGGGCTTGTAAAAATAAACTGCACAGAAAAACTGCAAGGTTTAAAAAAACACACACACAAAACTGTGTTAATAACAAATTTTCAAGTGTGTCCCATTTCGAAAATCAACACAACGTGTTCAAGAATTGTGGAATTGTTTTCTTTAGCTTTGACAGTGACGGCTCTGCATTAGAAATTGCTAGAGCCATTGGCTGTAAAATAAATATGGAAGACATGGTGGAGTCAGAGCAATCCTTTAAACCAGTGTTTTTCAACCTTTTTTGAGTCAAGGAACCCTTTCTATGCAAATATATATATATATATATATATATATATACAGTATATACTGTATATATACAGTGTATATATATATATATATATATATATATATATATATATATATCTTGGGCACTCTGTTATGTCGTAACTTGTAGACAAGGAGGACGCCAGGAGTGGAGCTGAACACTTCTTTATTATAATACTGAATCTCAGTGCAACCTGACCGGGCATGCAGCCGATGGCAGAGGTAAGGCGGAAGAGACCGCCCCCCTACCTGCAGCCCCTTCTACCACTGGAGCTGGTGGTAGAAGGGGCTGTACTGTAGAAGAGCTTGAAAGAACGAGGCGATATGATATATAAACCAAAGGTTATTATCAGCTCTCCTAACAAGCCTCATCTAGTGCAGAAGCAGCAGAAGGAAAAAGAGACCGAATACCTCCGGCTCTCTGGCTTTATACTTGCACATAACAAAAGACATGCATATCAAAGGCTGACATCCCTCATTATCTTAATCCCCCCATTGTCTTGGTACTTCCTCTCTTCGCCCTGGGGGGGTGAGGGTAGCTCCTCCGGTCTCCACCGCAGTGTCTGGGAACGTCTTTGTTCTTCACTGGCGGTTGAGAGTCTTTGTCCTTTCAGAGGTGTGAAGTCGCCTTACATATGTAATCACCAAACATTTCCACATGCTTCAACATATGTAGGTTATGGAATATATGATTAATATAGCCCACAGCCCCCCCCCCAAACGACTAAGAAAGGACAATAGAAAAATTCACAGTTTAAGATAATTACTATGACATACTAACTGTTACACCTCTTGCCACAGAAGAAACTTTCCAGCAGCCATGCTCCTAAGAGAGTTCAGTGGTAATCATAACAGCATAGTAAAATCATAAGTCAGTCCTAAACTGTTACATCACAATTAGTGAACAACTGTGGAGTAGTTTGCATCAGTCCCTGTGCTGTCTGGGTTTTAATCTTCTCCCAAAACTGCTGTGGATTCGTTTAGGCGTCCTGCTGGGACCTTCTTGTAAGGAATCTGCAGCGTGGGAAGGAGAGTGGTTAATTGTTCCCTGCAGGGGGGCTGAGTCTTTTCTCTTGGGGGGTCTACCCCGCCGAGGTGCTCTCGCCAACTGTGCAGGCTCGTCTTTCAACAAGAAGGCAGGTTTAAGTCTGTCAATGCTGACTGTTTCTTTTCTATCCCCAAAATCAAGCACAAAGTGTTTATCACCAGGTTCCAGCACTCTGAATGGCCCATCGTATGCTGGGCGGAAAGTTGGTTTTAAAGCTTCATGTCTAACAAAAACGAATTCAGCGTTCTTTAAAGTTTGAGGGACAAAAACCCGTGGAAAGGAGTGATGAGCTGGACCAGGGAGAGAGTCCGGTCCGTTGCTGCCTAAAAACCTTGGGACTGGAAGATGCCCTGGCTCTGGGTTCTCTGGTAAAAATTCACCTGGGAGCCTGAGAGGTTGTGCAAAAACTAATTCTGCCAGAGAGGCATCTAGATCCTCTTTAGGCGCAGCACGCAACCCCAATAAAACCCAGGGAAGTTTATTTACCCAATTTGTATCCGTTAGTGAGGCTCTGAGGGCGGCTTTTAAAGACCTGTGAAAATGCTCGCATAACCCATTAGCCTGAGGGTGATAAGCGGTGGTGCGGTGAATTGTTGCCCCTAAGCTGCTGGACATGGCTGACCAAAGCTCCGAGACAAATTGAGGTCCTCTATCGGACGTGATGTCCGATGGGACGCCGAAACGTGCCACCCAGTTTGTCAAAAAAACGCGAGCGACTTCCTCTGCTGTAGTTGACGCTAGAGGGTCTGTCTCTGGCCAGCGCGTGGTGCGGTCTATCATTGTTAACAGGTGTGTGAAACCTTGGGAGGAAGGTAGTGGCCCCACGAGGTCGACATGAACGTGGTCGAACCTTCTAGCAGGGATTGGAAAAGGGTCCAGAGGGGCTTTTGTGTGTTTGTGTATTTTGGCGCGCTGACAAGAAATGCAAGTTTTTGCCCATTCTTTTACGTTTTTGCGCAGGCCTGGCCACACAAACTTTTCGGCGACCATTTTAACTGAGGCGCGCACACCTGGGTGCGCGAGGGAGTGAATTGAGTCGAAAATACGGCGGCGCCATGTGGCTGGGACTAACGGGCGAGGTCGGCCGGTTGAAATATCGCATATTAGGGGGGCACGCCGTCGCGTAAACCCTTTTCCTCCAGCCTTAACCCTGTTGGTCCAGACAGGAGTGCGTGCACGTCCGCGTCACTGCTTTGTTCCTCTGCCATGGCTGCATAATCTATCCCTGCATGGATAGGTGCTGCGTATGTGTCCGCGTTAGTGAAAAGTTCTGCGGCTGAGGCAGTCTAATCTGTCTCCTCGCGCTCTGGTGATGTCACAGCGCGAGAGAGGCAGTCTGCTACCACGTTAAGTTTGCCTGCCACATGTCGAATGTCTGTGGTGAACTCTGAAATCGCAGCCAGCTGGCTTTGTTGCCTGCCTGACCATGGTTCTGAAATTTTAGCCATAGCAAAGGTGAGCGGTTTGTGGTCTACAAAAGCCGTGAAACTCCGCCCTTCTAACCAGAACTGGAAGTGGCGGATGGATAAATGAAGCGCTAGCAGCTCCCTGTCAAAAGTGCTGTACTTACGCTCAGTTTGGTTTAGCGATTTGCTGAAGAATGCTAAAGGTTGCCAGATCCCGCTGACATGTTGTTCTACAACTGCCCCTATAGCCAGGTCCGAAGCGTCTGTGGTTAGCGCAATGCGGGCCGAGGGATCGGGGTGAACTAACAATAAATGTGGCGTTAGCTAGAGCGCTCTTTACTTCCACGAAGGCGCGTTCGCGCTCCGGGGTCCATTCGACAGCGTTGGAAGCTTTCTTTTTTCTGAGTGCGTCATATAGGGGCTGCATGAGCTGAGCTGCATGGGGGAGGAAACGGTTGTAAAAATTAACCATTCCTAAAAATTCTTGCAGCGATTTGACCGTTTGTGGCCGTGGGAAACTTTTTATCGCGTGAACTTTGTCTGGAAGTGGAACTGCCCCTTTCGGACAGACTTTGTGTCCTAAAAAATCAATTTGTGACACGCCGAATTTGCATTTGGCTGGATTGATTATTAACCCGTGCTCTTCTAGTCTCTGAAAAACCGTAGTGAGATGCTGCTCGTGTTCTTCCTCAGACAAGCTGGCTACCAGCATGTCGTCGAGGTAGATGGAAACAAAAGGAAGGTCGCGTAATACCGCGTCCATCATCCGCTGAAAAGTTTGAGCAGCGCCTTTGAGGCCGAAAGGCATTCGCAGAAATTCAAAAAGGCCGAAAGGGGTTATTACAGCTGTTTTAGGAATGTCCTCTGCTCGAACTGGGACTTGATGATAACCGCGGACCAGGTCTATTTTTGAAAAAATGCGCGCACCTGCCAAATGTAGTGAAAAATCCTGAATGTGAGGAATTGGGTAGCGGTCATGCGCTGTCGCATTGTTTAATCTGCGGTAATCTCCGCACGGTCTCCAAGAACCGTCGGGTTTCGGAACCATGTGAAGTGGTGAGGCCCAAGGGCTCTTCGAGCGTCTAACGATGCCTAATTTTTCAAGGGTAGTAAACTCGTCCCGAGCTATGTTGAGCTTGGCCGCGTCTAAGCGGCGAGCTTTGGCAAATACGTGTGGGCCCGTTGTGGGAATAAAGTGTTCAACCCCGTGTTTAGCCACAGTGGCTGAGAATTTTGGAATTGTGAGTGCTGGAAATTGGGTGAGGAGTTGCTCAAACTTACCTCCTGTCGTGGTGACGCTAGCCTGCACAGGTGGTGGAGAAACTCGGGCTGAGCAGGGAATAGAAGCAAAGGACAGTGCATTAACCAAGCGTCTATTCGCTAGATCCACTAATAACCCATGTGCACACAAAAAATCTGCGCCTAACAAGTTAAAACTCACCGCCGCTACAACAAATGTCCATCTGTAGCTGCGGCCGTGGATGTGGAGGTGCAGGCTCTTTTCGCCGAAAGTGTCAATGTTGGAGCCGTTGGCTGCCACCGCTCCGTTGCCCCGGGTGCCCATGGCTCGATCTGCTTGGGAGGGCATGACGAAACTCAGCTGAGCTCCTGTGTCAATAAGGAACTGCTTGCCGGTGTGTCCATCCGTCACATATAACAGCTTACTCTTCTCGCCGAGAACCGCTGCCGTTAACGGCTCTCGGCTTTTGGCGTTTTCCGAAATCGTAAATTTGCAGGGGGGAACGCATTTGCGGGTCTTCTCGGCGAAGCGGTGGGGATAATAACAGACGTCGTTCCGTCTGTTACGTTTTGGCTGTGTCGCTGTCACCGCGGGCTGGATCTGCTCAGTGGGTTGTGGTTCTTCGTGGTTCTGGGCATCAGCGTTGAGGTCTGCGGATGCTGCTGTGGGTGTCTGCTCCTTGCAGGCGTTGACGAGCCGTTGAGCTTCGTTGGCGAGCACGCGGAAGTCTTGCTGGGTGCTGCATCGCATGTTGGCGAGCGTCCCTCTCATGTGTGGCGGCAGCGTGCTGAGGAATATGAATTGGAAGAGGAAGTTGTCATTGTCCTCTTCTTTAAGCTGTAGCAAATCCTCCATGAGGGCTTTAGGTTTGCACCCTCTGTGGCCGTAGACCGCCAGGATCTTCTCGGCTCTCTCTTCAGCTGATGGGACGTAATTTGCCACGATGGTTGCTTTCAGTGTTTCATATTTGTCATGGGCCGGCGGCCGCCGGATCATGCTCCGCACACACCTCGAAGTGGCGGCATCGAGTTTGGAGACGATATGATAGAATTTCGTATCGTCAGCCGTGATGCCCGCCAGTGTAAACTGGGCCTCAGCTTGTTGAAACCACGAGGCGGGGTCTTCTTGCCAGAAGTCCAGCAGCTTGACAGCGACGGCATTCGTGTAGACCATCACTGCTGTGTCCGCGGGGTGAGAGTGCCTTGCTTCGGCTCTCTCAGCGGCGCTGGTGCTCGGTTGAGCCCTCTCAATCCCTTCTGCCGGGGGGGAAAGTCATCCATCTGTTCCCCTGTCTGCGTGGGCGCTGGCGTCTGCCTGGGTCGCCACAGATGAGTCGATCGCGGGGGAACGCCTCAGGTCCATACTCGCGTCAGGGGTCACCAGTGTAGAAGAGCTTGAAAGAACGAGGCGATATGATATATAAACCAAAGTTTATTATCAGCTCTCCTAACAAGTCTCATCTAGTGCAGAAGCAGCAGAAGGAAAAAGAGACCGAATACCTCCGGCTCTCTGGCTTTATACTTGCACATAACAAAAGACATGCATATCAAAGGCTGACATCCCTCATTATCTTAATCCCCCCATTGTCTTGGTACTTCCTCTCTTCGCCCTGGGGGGTTAGGGTAGCTCCTCCGGTCTCCACCGCAGTGTCTGGGAACGTCTTTGTTCTTCACTGGCGGTTGAGAGCATTTGTCCTTTCAGAGGTGTGAAGTCGCCTTACATATGTAATCACCAAACATTCCCACATGATTCAACATATGTAGGTTATGAATATATGATTAATATAGCCCACAGTGCCACACAAAGAAGAGCTCCAACATAAACAGTATATGAACCACAAACAACTACATAATACCCCTCCCCCCCGCCGGTAGAGAAATGCAAAACACACACACCAACATCCACTCTAATTTGGAACCAGAGTCATCCACTAAACATAACTAAACTAAAAATCACCAAAAGGGGCCGATTACATTCACACAAAACAACTAAAATTAGGGGGGACTGCCGTCCTACCCCACACAGCGAGGCAGGTTATTCTGCAGCCTATGTTATATAACAGTCCAGTTAAAAAAAAAAAAAAAACTACTGCCGTGTCTCCTATATTATATAAAATACCAAAACAATCCCCAAAACTATTAACACAGCACAAAGTTGAACAAATAGAACACATCCATGACTCAATGAGGATGACCCGTGGCCCCCCCAGACCATCACCATCAGTCCGCCCCTGGAGGCAGTCCGCTTCCCAGACCACAGCTGGTCGCCTCAGTCCCGAAGCGTCTTCTCCTCCATACCTCCGAGTGTTCCATCTGTCTGGGGCCGTGCCTTTCCATTTTCCTCGGGCACGCCATAGCTCATTAGGATGGGGCCACAAGCCATTCGACAGCAGAAGATAACCATCATGCCGCACATCCGTCACCTGCAGCCGACCCTGGTACCGCTCCATCTTCTGCTTTTCCCTCACCCGCCTGGACCTCACCTCCACCCGAGCCCGAACCCAGTGCGTGACTCCAAGCGAGGCCTTGCACGGCCTGCAGTGTTTCCACCTGTCACTCGCTCCTCTAGTGCCACTCGGTCCTGCCCCGATCGCTTGTAGATCTGCTGCTGACTCTGCCCCTGTGGTCCCGTGTTAACCAGTTCTCCATGGCTGTGCTCCGGGAACGCCTGAGACCATCGTTTGGGCATCTCTTGCCTCCACAGATCCTCCCCCGTGCCGCCCGGCGCCCACATACAGGGCAGCTGGGACACTGGCACCAGGGCCCTCCCGCAGCGACCCTGAGCATGACATGGCCTGTCCACTTTCCGGAGTGCCCAGCAACTGTTCATCCCACACAGCATCATCACTAACTCTCGGAACCGGTTGGTCCAACAGTCCACAGCCCGACCACTCTTCCCCAGTGCCACTCTTGATGGAAAATCCAAGGCCATAAAACAGGTTGCAGCCCATGATGTTAGAACCATAGGCCGTCACGACGAACTCCACATTGGCCATCTTCGCCGATTTGTACTGAGCCATCAGTGTGACGGTACCCACCGTGGCCAACTGTCCTCCTCCATAGCCGCAAAGTGGCGCTGAGATACATCCAGTCCTGTAGTGGGGAAAACATTCTCTAACCATAGCCCAATTCAGCACCGAACTCTCCACTCCCGTGTCGACAAGCATCGGTACCGGAACTCCATCCAGAACCACCGTGCAGCATGTGCGCCCACAGGTACTCGGGGACACATGTGTATTACCGTCGGGGCGGGGGGAGTTGAAGTCCTGCGCAGGCTCTACTGCTCTGCTGACTGACATACTCTCACGAAGTGGTGTAGACAGCCACATTTTCCACAGCGCTTCCCTCTTGCCACACACACTCTAGCCTTATAGAAGTGCTTCGTGGACCCACAGCCCATACACCTGGGCTTCCCCAGGGCAGACCTCATCCATACAGCATTGGCCTCCTCCACATCGTCCTTGACACTCCCATCGCTGTCTGGGTCTACTACCTGCGCGGCCATGGGCAATCTTGAATTTCCCCATGAAAGGCACTTGCTCAGCTCCAGAGTTAGCTTGTCCACTGCTTCCAGCTGTAGCGCTAACTTGACAGCCCTAGTCAACGTCAACTCACCCAGGAATGAGAGCAGCTTGGAGCGGACCGCAGCACAGTTGGTGTGTTCCGCCAACTGCTCACGAACCATTTCTTCCTCCAACGGCCCGAACCAGCACTCAGTGGCCAACTGCCTTAAGTCCGACATGAACCGCTGGATCAGTTCGCCTACCTGTTGGCGGCACTGTCTGAACTTAATCCATCTGATGATGACGTTGTCCGGCACCCTAAAATGGCGGGCCATTAACTCAACCACTGGTTCGTAATTGTCCGCGTCTCCAAGCATGCCCAAAACTCTCTGTCCCTCCATTCCCAGGTTGTGTACCAACAACGCACGAGCCCTCAGCTTCTCCATTCGTCCCAGGTCATACACCACCATATACAGTGGGGCAAAAAAGTATTTAGTCAGCCACCAATTGTGCAAGTTCTCCCACTTAAAAGATGAGAGAGGTCTCCAATTTTCATCATAGGTATACCCCAACTACGAGAGACAAAATGAGAAAAAAAAAATCCAGAAAGTCACATTGAAGGATTTTTAATGAATTAATTGGTAAATTCCTCGGTAAAATAAGTATTTGGTCACCTACAAACAAGCAAGATTTCTGGCTCTCACAGACCTGCAACTTCTTCTTTAAGAGGTTCTTCTGTCCTCCACTCGTTACCTGTATTAATGGCACCTGTTTGAACTCGTTATCAGTATAAAAGACACCTGTCCACAACCTCAAACAGTCAGACTCCAAACTCCACTATGGCCAAGACCAAAGAGCTGTCAAAGGACACCAGAAACAAAATTGTAGACCTGCACCAGGCTGGGAAGACTGAATCTGCAATAGGTAAGCAGCTTGGTGTGAAGAAATCAACTGTGGGAGCAATTATTAGAAAATGGAAGACATACAAGATCACTGATAATCTCCATCGATCTGGGGCTCCACGCAAGATCTCACCCCGTGAGGTCAAAATGACCACGAGAACGGTGAGCAAAAATCCCAGAACCACATGGGGGGACCTAGTGAATGACCTGCAGAGAGCTGGGATCAAAGTAACAAAGGCTACATCAGTAACACACTACGCCGCCAGGGACTCATCCTGCAGTGCCAGACGTGTCCCCCTGCTTAAGCCAGTAAATGTCCAGGCCCGTCTGAAGTTTGCTAGAGAGCATTTGGATGATCCAGAAGAGGATTAGGAGAATGTCATATGGTCAGATGAAACCAAAATAGAACTTTTTGGTAAAAACTCAACTTGTCGTGTTTGGAGGAGAAAAAACACCATACCTACTGTGAAGCATGGGGGTGGAAACATCATGCTTTGGGGCTGTTTTTCTGCAAAGGGACCAGGACGACTGATCCGTTTAAAGGAAAGAATGAATGGGGCCATGTATCGTGAGATTTTGAGTGAAAACCTCCTTCCATCAGCAAGGGCATTGAAGATGAAACGTGGCTGGGTCTTTCAGCATGACAATGATCCCAAACACACCGCCTGGGCAACGAAGGAGTGGCTTCGTAAGAAGCATTTCAAGGTCCTGGAGTGGCCTAGCCAGTCTCCAGATCTCAACCCCATAGAAAATCTTTGGAGGGAGTTGAAAGTCCGTGTTGCCCAGTGACAGCCCCAAACATCACTACTCTAGAGAAGATCTGCATGGAGGAATGGGCCAAAATACCAGCAACAGTGTGTGAAAACCTTGTGAAGACTTACAGAAAACGTTTGACCTCTGTCATTGCCAACAAAGGGTATATAACAAAGTATTGAGATGAACTTTGTTATTGACCAAATACTTATTTTACCAAGGAATTTACCAATTAATTCATTAAAAATCCTTCAATGTGATTATCTGGATTTTTTTTTTCTCATTTTGTCTCTCATAGTTGAGGTATACCTATGATGAAAATTGGAGACCTCTCTCATCTTTTAAGTGGGAGAACTTGCACAATTGGTGGCTGACTAAATACTTTTTTGCCCCACTGTATGTCTGAAAAGCCTCGTACCACCGAGGCCACAGTACTGGTGGTTCCCCTGGGAGTTCCAGGAACAGCTGAATAGGTGTTCCACACACCTCCATGTGTTTACCTCTCGTCACCAAATGTTAGGTTGTAACTTGAAGACAAGGAGGAAGCCAGCAGTGGAGCTGAACACTTTTTTATTATAATACTGAATCTCAGAGCAACCTGACTGGGCATGCAGCTGCTGGCAGAGGTAACATGGAAGAGACCGCCCCCCTACCTGCAGCCCCTCTTATACAACTGGAACTGGTGGAACCGGAAGCCGGAGCCGCCACTTCATACCACACAAATAAGAGCACCAACATAAACATTATACGAACCATAAACAACTACATATTACACTCCATCAACCAAAATGTGACAAAATGGCACATTGTAACCTATTACAGCATATGTAATGACAATTTAGTCTTGTAATTCATTTATACTCAGTGTGAAACCTGGGCCTGTTTAGCTGAACACAAAGCTGATATCCTGGCAGGAACTGAAGGCATAAATGAAGCTCTTCCTCTACAGTTCTCAGTCTCTCTCGTTTTAGTTTTTATTGCAGTCAGGCTGAAAAATCCACTTTTCTCTCACTTTTATAATTTAAAAAAAAAAATCCAATCGTTTCTATCCAACTCTAATGATCATGTGATCCAAAAAACATTTAAACTTTCATTAATATATCAAAAAATAATATGGAAATCAACACATCAGGTATGCAGAATGAAAAAAGTAACTGTTCAATGAACGTTACAAAAAATGGAACACTAACAAGAAAAATCACATAGTTCAACTTCTGGTGCTACCAAGTCGATGCAGTAAAATTTGTGCTAACTTTTTTCAGTATTTAGAAGTGCCCTACTGTATTTTTGTTGAGCACCTGCCCCCTGAAATGTCTGTGGATGTCACTGCAGTTTACACTCATTTAATACAAATTCAGTATGTTATAAACATACATGGAGGACACTATGGATAGTGAGGACACCAGTTTAGTTAAGTTTATTGGTTTATTTGTTAGGGACCACGTACAGAAAAAAAAAAACAAAAAAACATTAAACACAGGGTAAAGATGCTCTGTACCAGATTATAGCGTTCTTGCTAATTTCCATCTATAGGCACTAAAAGTGCCTACAAACATTACATTGATGACATATAGAGAGATGGCAACAGGAACGTGCATATTGCATGAGTTCAATCCAGTTTCTTAAGGATTACACCATCCAAGGTGTGGCTAGTTTCTGCTGCTGCACTTCACCTCTCTCCTTTGAAATTGAACAGGAAATACACTGTGTCAGCGATTTTAAAGTGACACTCCGAAAATCAAGTTTTTTTCTTGTTAACATGTCTGTAACATGTTTTTTTATGACTTACAAGACATATCAAGAGCAAAATCACTCAAATGTCTCGTCTCTTGTTACCTCCGCCAGGCCGAAAAGGCCAGGAGGAGGTTATGTTTTTGCCAGGGTTTGTGTGTTTGTCTGTTTGTCTGTCTGTCTGTCTGTCTGTCTGTCTGTCTGTCTGTCTGTCTTTCTGTTTGTCTGTTGGTTAGCAAGATAACTCAAAAAGTCTTGGACGGATTTGCATGAAACTTTCAGGCGTTGTTGGAAATGGTACAAGGAAGAACTGATTAAATTTTGGGAGTGATCCGGTTCACCGTCTGGATACAGGAATTTTTTTAAAGCATTTTTCAACACTGTGACATAGGGCCATTTTCAACATGTGCGCAGGCGCAATGGAGGGCGCTGGTCGTCGTGTCTGCAACACAAACTCTACGTTCTTCAACGTTTTAGGCACAAAAGCACGCGGAAAACACTGCTGGCCTGGGCCCGCCAGCGTGCTCGTGTTTGCGCGCAACTGCAAAACCTGACACGGGCAGCTGTCTGCTGACGGATTCTTTGGCAGAAATTCCCCGGCAAGCCATAGGAGCTGCGCATTTGGCAGAAATTCCCCGGCCAGCCATAGGCGCTGCGCGTTTGGCAGAAATTCACCGGCCAGCCATAGGAGCTGCGCATTTGGCAGAAATTCCCCGGCCAGCCATAGGCGCTACGCATTTGGCAGAAATTCCCCGGCCAGCCATAGGAGCTGCGCATTTGGCAGAAATTCCCCGGCCAGCCATACGCGCTGCGCATTTGGCAGAAATTCACCGGCCAGCCATAGGCGCTGCGCATTTGGCAGAAATTCACCGGCCAGCCATAGGCGCTGCGCATTTGGCAGAAATTCCCCGGCCAGCCATAGGCGCTGCGCATTTGGCAGAAATTCACCGGCCAGCCATAGGAGCTGCGCATTTGGCAGAAATTCACCGGCCAGCCATAGGAGCTGCGCATTTGGCAGAAATTCACCGGCCAGCCATAGGCGCTGCGCATTTGGCAGAAATTCCCCGGCCAGCCATAGGCGCTGCGCATTTGGCAGAAATTCCCCGGCCAGCCATAGGAGCTGCGCATTTGGCAGAAATTCCCCGGCCAGCCAAACGCGCTGCGCAATAACGAGCTCTCTGCCGGCGAAGCTTCTAAATTCTCGTTTGCCGCGGAGCGAAACCCCAAAATAATATAATATAAAACCCACGGCAACCTGTCTACCCAAATTGCATCTGTCAGTGGAGGAGATGGACACAACAGCAACACTTCAGTTTATTACCTCCGCCAAGGAGGCAATGCTTTTACTACTGAACCACTAATCCTATCACTATCAGATTGATTGTCATTGATTAATTGTGTGTTTATTGCACTGTCCCTGTCAAATAAACAAATAATCATTGTGAATCCAATTGCTAGTCATATGTTTACATGCTCAAGGAATCTGAAAACGTACACACAAACACTGTATGGGGGGAATTGTGGCGCTTGGCGGAGGTCTGCGCTCTCCGAGTGCTTTTCTAGTTTGTTTTTTTTTTCCTTTAAAGTTTCACTTAAACCCCGCCCCCTCAAAAACAGGTAAATTTAGACAAAGCATTTTTGGTGACATAGATATGTACAGCTGCTGGCACGTGAGTAGTGTTGAGCCAGTCAGACTCTTTGGCCTAACTGAAGTTAGCCTCCGGCCAGTTAGCATTTTTGAGCTAGCTGCTTTGAAAACTTGACCCAGTTTAAGATGGGCTTTACCATCAAACTGCATTTATTAAGGACATGCCCTTCAACTGGTAAGTCATTTTATCACAGGATTTATGTTGTTTAAATGAGCTTTGTAGTATGTGGTTTGGGCCTAGTCACCGATTCTGATGTTTGGGGGTGAAAAGATTTTGACACTAAACTGTAACACAATGAAAGGTTTTGTTTGTGGAAAAAAGGCACAAGATAGTGTTATAATAAATAAATAGTGAAGATTAGTTAATTAGATATTACACAAAGTGTTTGCATACACATATCTTTTAGATACACACACACACACACACACACACACACACACACACAACATACACCATTCACACATACACATCAGTTGCTTGCACACATACTACACACACATGCACACACATACTGTACATGCACACACACACACACACACACACACACATATATATAAGCTCCACAGGAAAGTCTGTTCCTGTTTCCATATATGGGAACGGGGAAAGAGGAGACATCTGGACAACCAACAGTCATAAAAGAGCGGAGATGACATCTGAAGCCATTTGGACACTGAAAGAACCTAATTTGGACAATGGCCAGTGTATTGTTGGAAAGTTACTAGGAAACGCCCAGTAACTTGCCTATATGTAGCTGTGAATTCCTCTGTGCTGGGTCCTTTCCAGGACAGAGAGCTGGAGGGGATCTGCGGCCGTGTTCACTGACTCCCTGTGTGGTTCAATAAAGCTGAGAAATAGTATTTGTTTTGTGATTATTGGTTGGTTAACTGAAAAGATTCGGCTAACCGTCCAAAATTAATTGTTACAATAGCATTTCAGACAATGTACAGTGCATCTGGAAAGTATTCACAGTGCTTCACTTTTTCCACATTTTGTTGCTACACACAATACCCCATAATGACAATGTGAAAAAAGTTTTGGTTTTTTTTTAGATTTTTCCAAATTTATTTGTTATGTCGGGAAACTGGGAATGACTCACAGAGAGTGGTGTCTGCTTGGAACATGAACTTTATTACAACAAACACTGTTATGGTTACAGTCTCTGGTGGGGAGGCTAAGCGCTATAATCATGGGCCGAAAAGAGACTATAAGATGGCCGTCCACTGCAGTTACATGCTGATGGCATGTAACTGTGGCTGTGTGATAATGTAGCCGCTTGGTGACGTCATCAAACCTGTGGTTTTACTAACACCATATTCACCACCACCCCCTTCCTTGGAAAAGCAGAAAACACTCATGAACAAATTAACACTCCCCAATCTGGTACATGTAGAACCCCCAAAACTAGCTAGGGCCAGCGGGTAGACTATGACGTAGCCCAGGGCAACTGAGTGGTTTATTGTGCCACTATTTGCTGGCAGCCATGCTCCCAGCCAAACAGTCCTCTTTTCTTTTCTTCACTGAGGAAGGTGGTTCAGTTGGAGGGGCCCTGTTGCAAGCTCATGGTGGACGCACTCCTGGAGGTGCCGGCCACAGCAGAAGCGGGCACCATCCCACTGGAGCCACGGCATGCTCGTCAGCAACATCCGAGCCTTGATCCCACACCAGCTGGATTGGCTCCAACACTGCGTCTTGATGCACGACGGCTGCTCTGACCCTCTGCTGATGGCTGGCTTGCCATCTCAAACCATCAGCCATCTGGACGGCGGCTGGTCTCAGCTGAGCTGCGATCTTCATGGGTGTCAGTGGTGGTGACAATGCTGAGGCCAACTGCGGGTCCGGTCGTTCGGTTCTGCAGACCTGAACCCATTTCATCACTGCGAGTGGTGTTCTGCTTGGCTGCATTCAGTGTTGTTGTAATGGTGTGGTTCTCACGTCTGCTGCGGGGCATCCACCAGGTTGTGGTGGTTCTGCTGCATCTTGTTGGGTCATGAACTCTTCATCCTGCATCTCAGCTATGGCTCCTGGAGGCTAATGCCAGTCGTGGATTCGGAAGACATCCGGTGGCTCTGTTGTGCTTTGTTTGGTCATCCAGTGGCTCAGCAGCAGCTCCTGGAGGCTGATGCTGGGTGTGAATTCAGAAACAGTCTGGCTTCTCTCCCTCACCTGGTGCTGGTTGAGGTTGCAGTGATGTGTCGCTGTCATCGGTGACAGGACACACACCAGGCCATCCTTGGTCACCGGGGTCCCCTCGCTCCACAAACTCCCTCTTGTGCGGTTCCACAGTGGCTGCCTGAAACTCATGCCAGGTGAGGATCGGGGGTGAGTCAGGTTTGTTCTTCCCCTCTCCTGGGAAGTCTGGTCGTGGCGATATGTTACCATCGCCGTTGGTAGAACCTGCGCCGGATTGTTCTGTCCGTTGTTATGTTATGATTGTGCCTATTGGGGTTCCCAATAGACGGGCTCCCTCTCCTGCAGCTCTGCAGCTGCTCCCTGAGGCTCGTGCTGGGCAAGAAACTGAGGCAAGTCTGATAGCAGCTCTCCCTCTATATTCTGTTTGCTCTCTGTGTTGTGTCCACTCTCTGTGTTGTGCTCTTCGACTAGCTTGTCATGGACTAGCTCGTCTTCTAAGGGCCCGAAGGCACACGTGCTTGCTAAGACTCGGAGCTCCGTGGTATAACATTGTGCTGACTCACCTGTACACTGTCGGCCCTGGTAAAACACACGTCTTTGGGCCAACATGCTCAATGGAACATTGAAGTGCTTGGTTAATAAACCAACGCACTAATCATAGTCATCGTAGGTGTCTGTGGACACAAACATTCAGAAGATACGTCGTCCCTTGGTACCAAGGCAGTGGAGTAGCACAACGTTTAGCTTTGCATTGCTAGCGTGTCTCAGGTTGGCAGCGGTTATGAACTCTGCAAACGGTCCATAATACCAGTGGAACCAAGGGATAGGTGGCTCACCAGGCTCACTGAGGAACAGCGGTGCCTTCGTGACTGGTTTCTTCACCCTCAGTTTTGCATGGGTCATCTTCGTCACCAATTGTTTTGTCTGGAAACTGGGAATGATGCACAGAGAATGGTGTCTGCTTTATTACAACAAACACTGTTATGGTTACAGACTCTGGTGGGGAGGCTGAGCACTATAATCGCGGGCCAAAAAGAGACTATAAGATGGCCGTCCCCTGCAGTTATATGCTCGGTGTGATGAGCTTCCATGGCCTCACTGGTTAGAGGCTTTCCAAATGTACATCATGGTACTTGACCTCGGGAAGCTCAATAAAGTGAGGGTACGTGCACTCCTTGTCGACAACCTGGGTAGTGAGGGCCAGAGGATTCTGCAGATGCTCTGTGAGACGGATTCGTACAAGGATGTCGTGGAGCTGCTGGCTAACCATTTTACCACCCCAGACATCGTGATGGTACAGAGAATTCACTTTTGCCAGAGATGCCAAAGAGTCGGTGAGCCAATTCATCAATACGTTGCTGACCTTAGGCAGCTAGCTAGTGAGTGCCGTTTTGAGATGGTGGAAGATGAGATGGTGCGAGACCAATTGGCTGAGTACTTGTGTAATGCTGGACTACATGCTAGGCTATTAATGGTGCATAATGACTTGACGTTAGCTAGGGATGTCGAGCTAGTTCTCCAGTTGGAGGCCAGCGATAAGCTGGCTTCGGAGTTAAACTGGTGCCAGTCACAGAAGCCACCAGAGCCGCCCGCCTCAGCGAATGTTATGGACCCTGAAGATGAAGATAGCATGGACAAAGACTATGAGGCCAAGGCTACTAGCCGAAGGTCTGCCCCGGGAAACCCCATTTGCGGGGGTTGCGGGTCCTCAACGCACCGTTACAAAATGTAAGTGTGCCTGGCAAGAGAGAAACAATGCAGCAAGCGTGGGTGCTTGAATCATTACACCAGGGTGTGCCATTTACAGTATCTGAGCCAGGGAGCCTGCCGAAGAAATCACCCCACCCGCCTGCAACAACCATCCACTCAGTGAGTCTCAACACCAACAGGTATTCGTATTGTACAGTGGAATTGGACGGTGTTGAAGTACCATTACTGCATGACACAGCGGCGGTGCAGTTGATGCTGAATTGGGCCACGGTGAAGAAGTTTTTCCCCTACCACAGGATTAGGAGTAACCCAGCGCCATTGTATGGCTACAGCGGTAACAAACTGTAGTGTCGGGACTGTGGAGTTGACTGTTAGTTACAAGTCAGAAGTGGTGCATGACTTCACGTTCCATGTGGCGGTACGCGGCGATAACATCATGGGGTGTGACCTATTCTACGGACTGGGTTTCGCCATCACAGACAGCGCTGGGAACGAATGGTCTGGTTGTGGTCTCTGGGGCTCACGGGCTCTGGTGATTGACAATGCTGTGGTTTGGGATGAAAAACTGATGAGCAGCTCTGCCATCATGTCGCCCAGTCCCTGCTCAGTGTCGAAACGGGACAGTTTCAGTGCCCGTGCTCAGCGGGAGGTAGAAAAGGGGGTCAAACGTGAGGGTGGGATGCCTGTTCTGACGAACGACACCAAGAGGGCACCAGACACCTTCAGTACTCGGCCGCAGTTGGGTGAGGGGTCTGCTGCCACAACAGTGAACACTGTATCTCTAGCAAAAGAAGACGGGGGCAAGACCACATAGGAGCATGGTGTTACCGCATACTCAGCAGCACGTCAAGCTGAGTAAGGCCCCACTTCAGGTCATGGACTGGGTTCGGGTTGACGAAAGACCAAGATGAAGTTGGACCAGACAGCAGCCGGCGAAACATCGAGCATACCTGAGAATAGTGGCGAAGTTAGAAGCGGCATGCTTCCGGCTGTCAGATGGTTTGATAAGGCATGCTAACCAGCTGCGGTGTGTCCAGGGGATACTATGGGTGGTGAGGCTGGGCAGGAGTCAGTGAAGGTGGTTTGGGATCCAGGCTCCTGCGTACTGAAGATCCGTCCTCGCCCCAGGGGCCTGCTGCCTCCAGGGGCGCGTCTGCTGCAGGGCTCCCCCACCTGACCCACCACCTGCTTGGAGGACTGTGCTGAAAAGAAAAGACTCGTTGTTTCATAGTTTCTGTTTTGTGTGTTAGTTAGGAGCACAGTTATTTTTACTTCGTTCAAATACAAAAAAAAAAGAGAGTAACAGTGGCAGAATAATCCACTGCACCGTGCGAGCCATGTGGTAGTCGACCCACTGGTCCAATTTTAGTTTTTTTTAAGTGTGTTTTATGTTTTGTTTTTACTTTTACTGTTTTATTTTGGTGTGCCTTTTTGCGATTGTGTTTTCAAATTAGGGTGGGTTTAATTCGGCGTGTGTTTTTGTACTTTGTAAAGGGGGGGAGGATGTTATGTGGTGTTTTACTGTGAAGTGCGGTGTGATGACGCCGCCTTCCTGTTGCATCATCACACTGCCCTATATTAAGGGGCATCCGCCATGAGCGCTTCCTCTTGCCCTGGATGACTTCACTACGGTGCCTCATAGACTGTGTGTTTTCTATTCTCAATAAAGCCGAGTTCAGTGCTACATCTCTGTCGGCCTCGTTTATCATCAGGTTTGTGGACATAACAGGTTGGATGGGAAGCATCAGAGCACAGCCATTTTCAGATCTCTCCAGAGATGTTCAGTTGGATTCAAATCTGGGCTCTGGCTGGACCACACAAGGACATTCACAGAGTTTTCCTGAAGCCACTCCTTTGATATGCTGGCTGTGTGCTTAGGGTCGCTGTCCTGCTGAAAGATGAACCGTCAACCCAGTCTGAGGTCAAGAGTGCTCTGGAGCAGGTTTTCATCCAGGATGTCTCTGTACATTGCTGCATTCATCTTTCCCTCTATCCTGACTAGTCTCCCAGTTCCTGCCGCTGAAAACATCCCCGCAGCATGATGCTGCCACCACCATGCTTCACTGTAGGAGTGGTATTGGCCTAGTGATGAGCGGCGCCTGGTTTCCTCCAAACATGAAGCCGGGCATTCACACTAAAAAGTTCAATCTTTGTCTCATCAGACCAGAGAATTTTGTTTCTCATGGTCTGAGAGTCCTTCAGGTGCCTTTTGGCAAACTCTGGGACAAACTGATGGAGGCCACTGTGCTCACTGAGACCTTCAAAGCAGCAGAAATTTTTCTGTACCCTTCCCCAGACTTGTGCCTCGAGACCATCCTGTCTCAGAGATCTACAGACAATTCCTTTGACTTCATGCTTGGTTTGTGCTCTGACATGAACTTTCAACAGTGGGACCTTAACAAATCATGTCCAGTCAACTGAATTTACCACATTTGGACTTCAATTAAGCTGTAGAAACATCTCAAGGATGATCAGTGGAAAAACGATGCACCTGAGCTCAATTTTGAGCTTCATGGAGAAGGCTGTGAATACTTATATACATGTGATTTCTTAGTTTTTTATTTTTAATAAATTTGCAAAAATTAAAAAAAAAATACTTTTTTTCACATTATGGGGTATTGTGTGTAGAATTTTGAGGAAAAAATTAATTTAATCCGTTTTGGAATAATGTTGTAACATAACAAAATGTGACAAACTAAGGCGCTGTGAATACTTTCCGGATGCACTGTAGATTTGTTTTTATAGGAGATTTATACAGTGAAAAAATTACTTTTTGAACTTGTAATGATGACATTGTTTCTTTTTTAAAAATTTTACCTCAAAATATAATTTAAATATTTTTATTTAAAATATCACTTTTAGACTTCCGGTTATGGCGGGCACATAGGAAGACGTGTTTCACACTGCTCTGCTCCTAAAAATAAAAAGTTTGCTTAAACTCTCTTAATTGGAACAAAAACCCATCCCAGCGCTTAGGCGCGGATATGATAAAGACCAAGGCTGGGAAATCAGGTGGCGGAAAAAGCAATTCGACAAAACAACCCAAGCTAACAGACTTCCACGCTCGAGGCGAAGCACAAAAAACTCCTGAGACTATGGCGGAGGAGGGAGCCAGTGGTGGAGCGGGAGCTGCTGGGGAGGGGACAAACGCAGTGCTCACTGCCATCAACTCTATGAGAGCAGAGTTTTCATCTAAATTTGATGGGATTATAGCAACAACAGAAGGAATGAGAAAGGAAATAAGCGACTGTATGGAACGAGTATCGCAGGCGGAGCTCCGAATTTCAAGCGCTGAAGATGACGTCACCAGCCTACAATCAAAGGTGCAAACATTGGAATTAAAATGTAAACGTCTGGAAGATAATGTCCTGGATTTGGAATCCCGTTCGCGACGGAACAATTTGAGGCTGGTGGGCCTCCCGGAGGGAGCGGAGGGACGGGACTCATGTTCCTTTTTGGAAAAGTGGATTCCAGAAGCGCTGAACAACGTGGATCTGCAGTCATCGGTCGTCTTAGAGAGAGCTCACCGAATCGGCCCATCGAGAGATAATAAGACACCACCAAGGACGCTGATTATGAAGTTCCTCAACTACAGGGACAAGATGACGGTCACCAACGCGGCGCAAGCTAAAGGGGAAATTAAATACCAGGATCAACAGGTGCGGTTCTACCCAGATTTGGCCACAGGAATTCAACAATTAAGGAAACAGTTTGACCCCGCCCGCAAAGAGCTGCGCAACCTCGGGATTCGTCACGGAGTGATTCACCCGGCAAGACTGTTGGTCACACATAAGGGCAGAACCCACATCTTCAAGACCCCTCAAGAGGCGCAGGAGCTCATTAAGCAGATCCAAGTGGAGACTGGTGGGAGCTAAGCATGAACATGACAAAGGTAGAACTTTTAAGCATTTGTACAGGCATCTGATTGATCTGAAACACATAACATGTCTACAAAATACAGACTGTATTAAAAAAAAAAGTTATGATGTACAAAGTTGCTATAAAACTTTGAAGTTATGTTGAAAAAACTACAGAAGAGAGTTAATGTCATTAAAAATAGTAGTAGAGTCAGGGTGATTGAGAGGGGAAAGAGAGTGGTTTGACTGATCCTCGCAGGTGTGGAACAGTCACTAGCTATAACGGGAGACGGAATTTTTTTGATTTTGGGGGGATAACCACGAATGTGGGGAAGGGGAATTTGTTTTTGTTTTTGTTTGGTTTGTAGGATGAATGTTCTATCATCCATGTTTTTGCTACTCTGTATGAGCATGTTCATATTGCAAGGTAATCTCAAACTCCTTATTGATCATAGATCAAAGCGTTAATCTTAATTTAACTTCATGGAATTGCAGAGGTCTACAAAATCTAAAAAAAACTTAAACAAGTTATGAATAAAATAAAAGATATAGATTCAAAAATTGTATTTTTACAAGAAACTCATCTAATAGAGGAGGATGTAAAAAGAATTAGGAGAAGATGGCAAGGAAATGTGTTCACCTCATCATTTTCATCCCGAGCTAGGGGAGTTATGATTCTCATACACAAAACAGTCCCATTTCAAGTGAAAAATGTAATTGGAGACAAATTTGGAAGATATCTAATCATCCAAGGATCTTTGTTATTAGAAAATATAAATCTGGTGAACTTATAAGGCCCCAATATTGATGATCAAAACTTCTTTGTCAATTTATTCCTTATTTTATCATCACTTACAGGGCAACATATAATAGCAGGGGATTTTAATTGTACATTGAATCCCAGTATAGATAGATCAACAGGACTGGACTGTACGCACAATGGATGCAGGATGACTATTAATCATTTTATGAAAGAATTGAGATTGCTAGATATATGGAGAGAAATGAAACCACAAGTCAAAGCCTATTCTTGTTATTCTAATACCCATAAGACATTCTCACGTATTGACTACTTTTTGATCTCTGCAGAATTAAGGTCCAAGATTCAAAACTGTTTCTATGATAACATTGTGATCTCTGATCATGCACCCTGCTGTCTAATATATGTAGATAAGAAATTGACAAAGGATCCAGGTAGGTTGCATTTTCAACATAAATGGCTTCAGGATGAGGAATTTGTTAAGTACATAGAAAAATAGATAGATGAGTTCTTTGATATTAATACTACACAAACAACGGCATGTATAAAGTGGGAGGCTTTCAAAGCTTTTATTAGGGGGCATATTATTAGTTATACCTGAGTGGTGGCTCAGTTGGTAAAGCATCTGCCCCACACCCGGGAGGCAGGGGTTCAAATCCCGGCCGAGTCATACCAAAGACGATATAAAAATGGTATTTTCTGCCTTCTAGCATGGTGCTCAGCATAATAGAATGGGGAAAGTAAAGTTACGCACAGAGCTACCAGAGGACTGACTCCCCACTGTAGCTTTCACGACTTGTAGTAGCTGTGTGGCCTAGGGTCAGAGAAACGGAGATAGGCGCCGCCCCATACACCAATTGGTGTGCCACATGTTGTGGAAGGGGGGAAATTTAACTATATTATTAGTTATACAGGTTCAAAATCTAAGAAGACTCAAGAGGAGAGAGTCCAATTGGAACATAAAAAAAAAATTCTTCAAGAAAAGGTGTATGCAGGAAGTAACCCACAGTTAGAGAACGAATTACTGATTCTGAGAGCTGAATATGATAAAAAATCAGCGAATAGAGCTGCCTCGAGTCTTCTAAGATTGAAACAAACTTTTTATGAACAAGGTGAAAAATCAGGAAAATTATTGGCATGGCAGATTAAACAATTAGAATTTAAAACACTAATTACCAGTATTATAGGTAATGGACAGGTAGTTATAGATCCTTTAGAAATTAATAGTGCCTTTAGAGATTATTATGAAAAACTACACTACCGTTCAAAAGTTTGGGGTCACTTAGAAATTTCCTTATTTTTGAAAGAAAAGCACTTTTTTTCAATGAAGATAACTTTAAACTAATCAGAAATACACTCTATACATTGCTAATGTGTAAATGACTATTCTAGCTGCAAATGTCTGGTTTTTGGTGCAATATCTACATAGGTGGATAGAGGCCCATTTCCAGCAACTATCACTCCAGTGTTCTAATGGTACAATGTGTTTGCTCATTGCGTCAGAAGGCTAATGGATGATTAGAAAACCCTTGTGCAATCATGTTAGGTCTGCAATGCTGTAATTGCTGCAAATGGAGGATTCTTTGACGAAAGCAAAGTTTGAAGGAAAAAATTATTATTTCAAATACAAATCATTATTTCTAACCTTGTCAATGTCTTGACTATATTTTCTATTCATTTTACAACTCATGGTGGTAAATAAGTGTGATTTTTCATGGAAAACACAAAATATTTGTCTGGGTGACCCCAAACTTTTGAACGGTAGTGTATACAGTGATCCCTCACCTATCGCGGTTAATGGGTTCCAGAACCGACCGCGAAAAGTGAAAAACCGCGAAGTAGCGTCACCCCTAATGACGTCACCCATAAATAATACGTATGTTCATTCTCTCACTCTCTCTCTCATATGATACGTGTGTGTGTGTGTGTACGTGTACATACATACGTAGATATAAATAAAGTGTACATAAATATGTTTTTAGAACTCTTTTATTCTTATAACAAGATACGTAACTCAAGATGAAGATGATTTACTGCACAGGTTAATGAGAGCTTTACTGCTCCTCAGGTGACGCCTCATCGTCAGGTGCTAGAGGCGCAGGATCATCGAGGGCAGCTTCCAATAGAGCTGGAGAAGCTGCAGGAGGCGGCGTAGTGGCTCGACGGGAAGACTATTTCGCACAAAATGGCACAAGAGAACAGCAAAAAGTTCCACGCGGCGAGACTAAGCAACACGAGCGATAAAGAGCAATGAATGCGGTCTTCCTTCGCTTCATGGGCGCTCGGCAGGGAGAGGAGGTGGGTGAAACGTCTCGGCCAATCAGCTTGCGAGATTCCCGAGCCGAGCCAACACGAGAACAGCGAACAGAGAGGTGGATTTTTTGAGTTGTGCGGCTCTCCGTGTTGATACCTGATGTCCTAATGTAGTCTCCCTGCCTTCTGCTAGCGCCCGCCCATTATTTCTCAATTTTGAATTTTTGATGAATATTTTTGAAAAAAGAGAGTCCGGCCGTTGGTCGAACCTCGGATTCAGGAGGAGCAATGTGGTTTTCGTCCTGGCCGTGGCACATCGGACCAGCTCTTTACCCTCTCGAGAATTCTTGAGGGTTCGTGGGAGTTTGCCCAACCAGTTTACATGTGTTTTGTGGACTTGGAGAAGGCATTTGACCGCGTCCCTCGTGGATTTTTGTGGGGGGTGCTTCGGGAGTATGGGGTATCGGGCTTGTTGTTACGAGCTATTCGGTCTCTGTACGACCGTTGTGAGAGTTTAGTTCGTATTGCCAACACTCGGTCGGAGTCATTCCCAGTGAGAGTTGGACTCCGCCAGGGCTGCCCTTTGTCACCGGTCCTGTTCATAATTTTTATGGACAGGATTTCTAGGCGCAGCCAGGGAATGGAGGGTGTCATGCTTGGTGACCACAGGATCTCATCTCTGTTGTTTGCAGATGATGTTGTCCTGTTGGCTTCATCCAGCAATGACCTACAGCTCTTGCTGGGACGGTTTGCCGCTGAGTGTGAAGCGGCTGGGATGAGAATCAGCACCTCCAAGTCCGAGTCCATGGTCCTCAGCCGGAAAAAGGTGGATTGTCCTCTCCGGGTTGGGGACAGGCTCCTGCCCCAAGTGGAGGAGTTTAAGTATCTTGGGGTCTTGTTCACGAGTGAGGGGAAAATGGAGCGAGAGATCGACAGACGGATTGGAGCAGCATCTGCAGTGATGCGGACGTTGTACCGGTCTGTTGTGGTGAAGAGGGAGCTTAGTTCTAAGGCAAAGCTGTCGATTTACCAGTCAATCTACGTTCCTACTCTCACCTATGGTCACGAGCTTTGGGTAATGACCGAAAGAACGAGATCGCGGATACAAGCAGCTGAAATGAGCTTTCTCCGTAGGATTGCTGGACTCACCCTCAGAGATAGGGTGAGGAGCTCAGTCATCCGGGAGAGGCTCAGAGTAGAACCGCTGCTCCTCCACATTGAAAGGAGTCAGTTGAGGTGGTATGGGCATCTGATTAGGATGCCTCCTGGACGTCTCCCACTTGAGGTGTTTCAGGCACGTCCCACTGGGAGGAGACCCCGGGGCAGACCCAGGACTCGGTGGAGAGACTATGTCTCCCAGCTAGTCTGGGAACGCCTTGGTATCCCCTCTGAAGAGCTGGAGCAGGTGGCTGGGGAGAGGGAAGTCTGGGCTTCTCTGCTTGAACTGCTGCCTCCGCGACCCGGACCTCCGGAAAAGCGGTAGAAGATGGATGGATGGATGGATGGATATTTTTGAAAAATCCGCGATGCACTGAGGGCGCGAAAGGTGAAGCGCGAAGTAGCGAGGGATCACTGTATGATACAAAAAAGGAAACTGACTTAACAAAACTGAATGGGTTTTTGGGTGGATTATCTATACCGTGTATTCCAAATGAAAACAGGGAGATACTGGAGTCTAAAATTAGTCAAGAAGAAATTGGGCAAGCCATTGATAATATGAAATCTGGAAAAAGAGCAGGACCAGATGGTCTTCCAGTTGACCTCTATAAAAAATTTAAATTAATAAAACCACTTTTGGAAATGGTTTTAGAAGCATTTCAAAATGGTAATTTACCACCATACATGAATAATGCCTTAATTATACTGTTGCCAAAACCAGGTAAACCCTCTAATAAATGTGAAAACATGAGACCAATAAGCCTATTAAATGCTGATCTTAAGATAATCTGTAAAATTTTAGCAAAACGACTACAAGAAATACTACCAAATATTATTAATCGAGATCAGAATGGCTTTATAATGGGAAGGCAAGGCTTCCACAATGTAAGAAGACTATTTAATATTATTTATTCCAATAAAGAAGCACCGGATACAGCTCTCCTATCATTGGACGCCGAAAAGGCCTTTGATAGGGTCGAATGGCCCTGTCTTTTTGAAGTCCTACAAAGGTTTGGACTTGGAAATAATTTCATAAAATGGGTCCAGATAATATACAATAATGCTACAGCAGAAATCCTAACAAACAGCAATATCTCAAAATCAATAAAAATCAACAGAGGATGTCGACAAGGCTGTCCACTTTCACCTTTACTGTTTACTATGGCAATTGAACCTTTAGCGATGGCAGTACGTTTACATCCACAAATATATGGAATTAAAGTAGGACCAACAGAACATAAAATCTCCCTGTATGCCGATGACATAATTTTGTTTATGTCGAATTTTAAAAAATCAATTCCGACCTTGTTAAATTTAATAAAGAACTTTGGGGAAATATCAGGATATAAAATAAATAAAACTAAATCTTCAATATTAATGTTAAATGAGACCCAGAGAAATCACCCAGCTCCTGAGGTAAATCAATTCAATGTTGTAAATCAGTTTAAATATTTAGGAATTCAAATTTTGCCTAAGCTAGAATCAGTCGCCAGTGCCAACTATGAAGCCTTAATGACAGATATTAATGAGTTACTTCAGAGATGGATGTCACTACCAATGTCGATGATCGGGAGAATTAATATACTTAAAAGTAATATCTTACCAAAAATACTGCATTTCAAAACATTCCTTTACCACTACCTTCAGATCTATTCTCAAGTATTAAAAAAAAGTTAGTGGAATTTATATGGAACAATTGGAAGGCTAGATTACATTTGTCCTTACTATATTTACCATTTGATCGTGGAGGTCTGAAATGTCCAAACTTTATGTTGTATTACTGGTCAGCACAACTGAGGTCTATGACTTATTATTTTTCATCAAATGATCTCCCTCACTGGACTGAAATGGAATCCTACAATTTACCTTTACCTCTTCCCTTATTCACATACTCAGACTCGGCTAAAAAATTACAGAAACAAGTTAAAAATCCAATTGTAAAGCATATGATCAAAATATGGTGTGAAACCAAAAAATGTTTAAAAGAACCACACTTACTGTAACAATTTAGCCCAATATGGGGTAATCAATATTTTACACCAGGGAGAGCAGATGCTGTATTTAAAGTATGGAATTTAAAAGGGATTCAAAAGATTCAAGATTTATATTTGTCACGTTCAGATAACATAATGTCTTTTGAAGAACTGAGGATTAAATTCAATCTTAATAGAACACATTTTTTAAAATATCTTCAGCTTAGAAATTTTATTCGATCAAATCAAAATAATGCTCTCACTCGACCTACTTATTCATCCTTGGAAAAAATTTTGACTAAAGATAGTAAGAGAAAGGGTATAATTTCAGAGTTTTATCACTCATTGACACTATTCTCAAGTGAAAACTCACAGAAAAGACTGAATTATTGGAAAGAAGACCTGCAAATTGAAATTTCAGAGGAACAATGGGAAATGGCTTGTGCAGAAGCTCAAACCAAATCAATAAATGTACGTCTTAAACTGATACATTTTAAATGGTTAATGCGGATGTATGTTACACCAGTGGAGTTAAATAGATATAACAAAAACATACCACATACATGCACAAAATGTATGGAAAGTAAAGGAACCCTATTTCACTGTTTATGGGAATGTAGAAAAATCAGAATGTTTTGGGAAGAGGTGAGGGGAACAATTGAAAAAATAATTTCAAAACAATTCACATTGAACCCTAAACTGTTTTTTGTTGGGTCTGTATCCAGAAAGACATAACTTTAATAAGCGTGAAAGAGCATCCATAGACCTCGGTTTGCTTAATAATAATAATAATAATAATAATACATCAGTCTTATATAGCGCTTTTCTAAATACTCAAAGACGCTTTACAAAGCAGCATAGGGACAAACATATAGAGGACGAGTAAACAGACAAGGTAGGTACACATAGGTAGAAGAGGCAGTCAGTTTTTGTAGGTAGATTTGAAAAGATGGGTTTTGAGTTCACTTTTAAAAGAAGCAAGTGTGTTGGCAGACCGGATGTGAAGGGGCAAGGAATTCCAGAGGGTTGGTGCGGCAATGGCGAATGATCTATCACCCAGGGTGCGGAATTTTGTCTTGGTGATGGGGGTAAGAAGGTGAGCGTCAGCAGAGCGGAGGAGACGAGTGGGAGAATGACGAGACAGAAGGTCCATTAGGTATGAGGGGGCGAGGTTATGAAGAGCTTTATAGGTGATGAGGAGGATCTTGAAGTTGATGCGCTGTTGAATGGGGAGCCAGAAATGCCAAAAAATGCCAAAAAATGTATTGCACTACTGTGGAAAAAGACTCATAGACCAAATGTGACTCAGTGGTTAAGACAGATGTTAACAAACCTTCCACTAGAAAAAATAACATACTGTGATGTTTGCAAGGGTTCACACAAAGACAATGGAGCAGATGGCTCTGATCAACCAGATTTATTTTCACACACCCCAACCCCCAACCTGCCTCTGTGCTACAGAGTGGAGGGGAGGTCATTCTCACAGACCCCTGTTTCAATCATGGTTACACACACAGATACATCTTGCCCTAATCCTGCTAAACACTGCTGGGTCATCATAATGCAGTTATAATGACACAGCAGTATAACTCAGAAATAACACATTTAACACACACATAACGTTTTCATCTGGCAAAGCATGCTGGGAAATTCACTTAACATGGCCCCAACGTTACACTGCCCCCCCCCTGGACTGGTTTCTGTCCCCAGAAAAATTAAAGTCCAATTTAAAAGTCCAATACAAACTCATCCAGATGTCGGGGCGGTCTTCGGCGCCGGCGGCCAACACGTACAGGCCCCCTAGTGTCCATCTGGGTCTCGGTCGGGGTATCGGGCCGGGATGGAAGCTCCGGTTCGTCCACCAGCGGTGCAGATGGCCGATACGGGGCGAGACGGTCACGATGAAGGACCACAACCCGGTCCCTTTTTCTAAGCCTCACCCTGTACACCACATCTGACAGTCTCTCCAGGACCACGCATGGCCCCGACCACTGGCTCGCCAGCTTCGGTGATCGTCCTCTCTTCCTCTCAGGGCAGAAAACCCAGACTCGATCTCCCGGTGCAAAGTCCCTCCCCTGACAGCGGGAGTCGTACGCTCGCTTCTGCCGACCCCCTGCCGCTGCCAGGGCCTCTCGAGCCAGTTTGTGCACCGTGTGGAGACGTTCTTTCAAACAAAAAAAATAATCCAATCCGGGTCTTCCCTCCACCTCCGGCTCAGGGGGGCAACCGAATACCAAATCCACCGGTGTGCGCAGCTCGCGTCCAAACATGAGCGCCGCAGGGGTGCACCGGGTAGATTCCTGAGCTGCCGTCCGGTACGCCCACAAAACAAAAGGCAGGTGCAGGTCCCAGTCTCGCTGTCGCTGGTCCACTAGGATAGCGAGCTGGGTGGTGAGGGTCCGGTTGAATCGTTCGACCAGGCCGTCGCTCTGTGGATGCAGTGGGGTGGTCCGGGTCTTCCGGATGCCCAGCCGTTTGCAGACCTCTCCGAAGACCTCCGCCTCGAAGTTCCGACCCTGATCGCTGTGCAGCTCCTCCGGTGCGCCAAACCGACAGAACATTTCATCCACCAGCTTTGATGCCGTCGTAGCGGCGCTCTGATCCGTGACCGCGTACGCCTCTGGCCACTTAGTGAAATAATCCATCGCGACCAGCACGTAGCGGTTCCCCCGGTCCGTGGTCGGGAAAGGGCCCAGGATGTCCACTCCCACTCGCTCCATCGGTGCTCCCACCCGGTACTGCTGCAGGGGAGCGTGGGATCGCTGAGTTGGTCCCTTCTGAGCTGTGCATGTGTCGCAGCGATGAACGTGGAGCTCCACGTCCTGATGACAACCGGGCCAGTAGAACCGGGCCCGAAGGTGCTGCAGCGTCTTTGTCACTCCGAAGTGGCCCGCTCCTACCGCCCCATGAACCAGCTGGAGTACTTTGGGCCGGAGTCGACGAGGAACTAGCAGTTGCCAGACGTGCCGCTGCCCAGCTGGAGTGTGCCACTGTCGATACACCACGCCCTCGTAGCAGCGGAGGTTGGCCCACTGGGAGTGCAGGGCCTTAGTCTCTGGGTCCAGCGGTGACACAACCTCCCAGGCGGGCCGCTGTCCTGCGTCCAGCCACTGCCGAACCCGCGAAATGACCGGGTCTCTGTCCTGCTCGCTCTGCAGCTGCTGCGTGCCAAGAACTTCTGTGACGTCATCGCTGGGGAGAACTGCCTGATCATCTGAGGAGGGGCTGTGCGTCGCTGCGTTATTCCTGCTCGCAGCGGCTCGGAGAGCGGCAGCCCGTGGGGCGGTTTGGTCCCGATCTTCAGCCCGTTGGCAGTGACGACACTCCTCTGTCGCGCAGGGGCGCCGAGACAGCGCGTCAGCGTTGGCATGGAGGCGGCCTGCCCGATGCACAATCTGGAAATTATAATCCTGCAGTGCCTCCAGCCACCTCGCCAACTGTCCATCCGGTTCTTTGAAATTTAACAACCAGGTCAGGGAAGCGTGGTCCGTCCTGAGCTGGAACCTCCCACCGTACACATACGGGCGGAAGTGTCGCAGTCCTTGAATGACAGCCAGCAGCTCTCTGCGAGTCACACAGTAATTTCTCTCGGCTCTGCTGAGAGTGCGGCTGAAGTAAGCGACTGCCTGCTCTCCATGCTCTCCCTCCTGGGATAGCACCGCCCCGATGCCCTGGTTGCTGGCGTCCGTGTCCACAATGAAAGGGCGGTTCGGGTCGGGATACTGCAGGATGGGGGCTCTGATGAGCGCTGCGCGAAGCTGGGAGAAAGCAGCAGCACAGCTGTCACTCCACTGGAACGTGCATCCTTTCTGCGTCAGCTGATGCAGCGGGCTGGCGATGGTGGCAAAGTCTTTCACAAACCTCCTATAATAGGAGGCCAATCCAAGAAAACTCCTCAGTTCTCCAACGTTCCGCGGCACTGGCCAGTCTCTCACTGTTGCCACTTTTTCCGGGTCGGTGGCGACCCCCGCTGCGCTGACGATGTGGCCCAAAAAGGTGGTCTCCCGCCGGAACAGGTGGCATTTCTTAGGGTGTAACCGTAGCCCCGCCTGTTGGATGGCTCCCAGCACCTCTCGGAGATTTGACAGGGCGCTGTCAAAATCAGCTGCATGCACCAGCAGGTCATCCAGGTAAACAACGCAGCGACTCCGGGGCACGTGAGCCAGCACTCGCTCCATCAAGCGCTCAAAGGTGGCCGGAGCGTTGCAGAGTCCAAACGGCATCACTTTAAACTGGTACAGTCCCTGCCCGATGGAGAAGGCTGTTTTCTGGCGGGCCTCAGGTGACAGCTCTACCTGCCAATAGCCGCTGCGTAGATCCAGCGAGCTGAACCAGCTGGAGCCGGCAATGTGGTCCAGTGCGTCATCGATGCGGGGCAGGGGGTAGGAATCTTTCCTGGTGGCGTCGTTCAGGCGTCGGTAATCCACACAGAACCGCCACGACCCGTCCTTCTTCTTGACCAGCACCACCGGCGCCGCCCAGGGGCTGCTGGAGGGCTCAATGACATCTGCCTCCAGCATTTCTTGCACTTTTTGTTCCGCCGCTGCCCGCCTTGAAAAGGGCAGCCGGCGTGGGTGGAGTCGAATCGGCCTGGCCTCACCGGTGTCGATCTCGTGCTGCACCAACCCGGTCCGGCCGCATTCCTCATCCTTCGTGGCGAAAACACCCATAAAACAGTCCAATAGCTCCCGCAGCTGGCGTCCCTGTTCGGGGTCCAGCCCGCTGCAGCTCCGCTGAAATAATTCCTCCACCGCCTGCTGCGTCTCTGCTGACACGTTGACCCCTCCCCTTGCTGTCCTTGTGTGCGTTTGTGCTCCCTCTGTCCGCGCTGGTGATGTCATCATGTCCAGTCCTCGCGGTGGCCTGCCTGGTCCGGTTTGTCTTGGCGATCCCTCGATCGCGCAGGCCCCCGTGTTCCTTCCCTGGGTTCTGCTGTGGAGCGTGATGGTCCGGTTTCCCAGCTGGAGGGACGGTCCCGCGGTGTCGATCTTGGCGTTCCAGGCTGTGAGCAGGTCTAGTCCAATAATACAGGGGTCTTGGATGTCAGCCAGCCAGAACGGGTGTCTTATGTTCTGACCGGCCACCCCCACCACCAAAACTCTCCGCCCCCCCAGTCTGGCGCGCTCACCGGTAGCCGTGGTGACGCAGCGCTTGGTGGGTTCCCACCCCCATGGGGCCGTCTTGTTTGTGCCCGGCAGCACACCGGGTCGAACCAGGGAGATTGTAGAGCCGGTGTCAATCAGGGCCCGGATCGACGTCTTCCCCAAGCTGCACTGTAGATAGATCCCTGGAGAGTGTCCAATTCGGCCCACGCGTGGTGCCGGCTCCTCGGGGGAAACATCTGCGGGAGGCGGCCTGTTCCCGTTCACGCCACCTCACTCTAGTTTAACGCCGGCGAGGGGCGTTCTTCTCCGGGGACGTGCCGCCGTGGTCTGCCGTAATTCCTCCTCTTCCTCCTCGCTCTCCATCGTGGCCTGGAAGGTTCTCTGTCTGTGCGTTGGCGCTTCAACTGTGTGATTCATCAGCGGCTCCACCCGCTCTGCTTCTGCCACTGCAGTCTCCCAGTCGCTCGCGGCGTGGATCCGTACGTGGCTCTGGAGCTGGGCCGGGCGGAGACCTTGGATGAAGCTCCGGAGGGCGAGCTTCTCTACCGCCTCCGGTGCGAAATCCGGGTAGCTGCGCCGGGTTAGCAGCCGTATGTCTGCAGCATAGGTTCCTAGGCTTTCCTGGTTGCTTCTACGGCGGCGGGTCAGCTGTTCCTGGGCGTGCTCAGCGTCCACCATTCTCCCAAATCGTCTCTGGAGCGCCCCTTGTAGCGCTGGCCAGCTGTAGCGCTCCTCAGGCAGGAGATCAGAAAGCGTGCAGAGAGCTCTCCCTTCCAAGGCCAGCGCGACTTGCACGGCGGTTTCCTCTGGTGACCAGCCATTCAGCGCAGCGGCCAGCTCGACCTGGGTCAGGTAGTCATCCAACGTGGCCTCGCCGTTGAAGCGGGGAATCTTGGCCCGCTGCCTAACAGATGGGATGGCCGCCTCCTGATCGATCGTCACTCTCGATCGCCGTGGGATCGCCAGCCCGTCCTGTCCTGAAAAGGGCGGAATGCGGGACTGGTTTGCTCTGCTCTGCCCGCTCTGTCTTGAAAAAGACAGAAGGCGGGGTGCGCTGGCCCTGTCAGGTCCGCCGCCGCTTTGTTCGTCCCGGCTCCTGGCTCCCGGGGGTGGTGTCTCGGTCCCATCGTCCATCATCAGCTGAGCAATGAACTGCTCCAGCTGCTGGATCTCCATTCTGATCCTGGCATCCATCTGCTCCATCCCACTTCTGACACCAGTGTGACGTTTGCAAGGGTTCACACAAAGACAATGGAGCAGATGGCTCTGATCAACCAGATTTATTTTCACACACCCCAACCCCCAACCTGCCTCTGTGCTACAGAGTGGAGGGGAGGTCATTCTCACAGACCCCTGTTTCAATCATGGTTACACACACAGATACATCTTGCCCTAATCCTGCTAAACACTGCTGGGTCATCATAATGCAGTTATAATGACACAGCAGTATAACTCAGAAATAACACATTTAACACACACATAACGTTTTCATCTGGCAAAGCATGCTGGGAAATTCACTTAACATGGCCCCAACGTTACAATACATACTGAAATCAAAGGAAAATGTGTTTGAGAATATATGGAGACCTTTCACTGATTATGTAAAGAAATTAAACATAACTTCTGAAGAAGAAGGTGAATGATATGTGTGGACCTTGCAAATTCCAAACTGGTGAATGTATATTATGTATTCTTATGTAATAGATTACCTAGACTAAACAGAGAAGCATTGTTGTTGATTTGCTTTTGTTAATGGTTGTTGTTGTTGTTCTTTTTAGTATATTTTTGTTGTTGTTGTTAGTGGGTTTTTTGGGTTTTTTTTACTTTAGTGTTAGTGTTTGACTTTCTGTGCCATGTGTGTTAAAAAAAAAGGTTCAATAAAAAATATCGTGGAAAAAAAAAATATCACTTTTAATCTGTGATGGACTGGCGATCTGTCCAGGGTGTACCCTGCCTCTCGCTCAAAGATGCTGGGATAGGCTCCAGCCCCCCACGACCCAAAAAGGATTAAGCAGAAGAAGATGGATGGATGGATATCACTTTTAATTTGATGTGTTACTTGATATTTGATAGTAATTTTGTATACTTATTTCTTTATACAAATTAGGTTAATTGGCATCAAACTGGGGATTCTAAATTGTCCTTAGGTGTGACTCTGAGAGTGAATGGTTGTCTGTCTCTCTGTGTTGGCCCTGCGATGGGCTGGCGATCTGTCCAGGGTGTACCCTGCCTCTCACCCAAAGATGCTGGGATAGGCTCCAGCCCCCCCACCCACCCACCCCCGTGACCCGAAAAGGATTAAGTGGAAGAAGATGGATGGATGGATGTTACTTTTAAAATCTAGTAACATTTATTAAACAGAAAGTAATTTATTGACCTTACAAACGTAAGTAAAAGTGACTTATTTTGTAGGAGAGAGGTTGCTGATGGGAAATATCAGGAAATCAGCATGTTTTCCTGAGTTAAACTCTCATTTTAATGTGTGTTAGTGCTGTGCATTTGTCAAAGCTATTTCTCTTTGCTGATATTTGTAACTTTCATTTTTGTTACACCCTTACTGAGCATGAGATGTTGAAGAATCACCTTCCCTTCATTGTGTTGTGGAAGCCACGTACTGCCTCTTGGTGGATGTGCACCTCCTGGTGGCTCATAAAAGACAAACCGTGCAGAAGATTTGTTCGCCATTGATTGAGAATAATGGTAGATAGTTTTGCACTATGTATGTCTTCATATGGCTTCATAGCATGTGCATACATTGCCTTGAAGGACACAGCAATGCATGCTGCAAAATGCATTAAATCTGTAGTAATTTAGAGGTGAAGTGTATTCATGTATAATTAACAGTACATATAAAGAAAAAAATCACATAATTATTACATAGATTACCCTTAGAAAATTTAACACTGAAAATGAATAACTAGTAAGGTTTTGGAGTAACAAACAAAGGAGAACTGAGTCAAATGTACCAGTAAATTTATCTGAAAAATAAAGTTCTTAGTAAACTTTACTAGAATATATTTGTAAAGTATACTTTTGGTACTAAGTAAACTTTACTTAAGAAAAACCTGAGGAACATTTATGAGAAATTCTAAATGAATTTCCCCATTGTGGGACTAATAAAGGTTTATCCTAGCTTATCGTATCTTAAAATATTTGACAAGGCTTTGTTAAATAAATGCCATTACAAATTTTTTTTAGTGTAGCCACTGGAGTGGGTTTTTTAAATATAAATATTAATGAAATGATTACAATCATTCAGAAACTACATTCAGACCTACAAGACAGATCAGAGGACAAATAATAATATTTATTTATGATTATTTCTTTTTTATTATTCATGATGACAGGTGCGGCGCTGCCTCACCTGACTGCAAATCACTGACTTCTGCCTGGCACTGGTGAGGAAAAATTACGTTTTATACACCGGGGCTGCATCCCATAAGCCAATGTATAGGTCAGGGGTCTGCAATCTGCGGTTCTGGGGCCACATGTGGCTTTTTTGCCCCATAGGTAGTGGCTCCCTGAGGCCTTGGGGGTGGAAAAAAATCACATTTCCAAGAAAAGAACCAATAAATATACAAGAAATAAAGTTGCACATTCCTGAGAAAAATATCCTAAAAACAGAAAATGAGAAATATAAAAAATTATGAAAAAAAATTCACAAATTTACAGAAAAAAATTACGATTTTCTGGGGGAAACATACCCAGAAATTTGTAAGAAAAAAGTCGCAAAATATCTGGATAGGAAATCATAAAATTACTGGAAAAAGTTGGAGTTTTATGAGAAAAATGTAATAAATTTATGTAAGAAATGCTTCAGCTTTGGCCATGAAAGTTAATAAATTTACAAAGAAAAATATAATACATTTATGAGAATAGCTGAAAATTTATGAAAAACACATTATAGAAATTTTGTCATGAATCGCCCTTTTTAAGGGCTATTGAGGTTCCAAGGTTGTCATAGCCAGGAGCGGCACTGGGGTTAAGCTCCCAGTGCTCACAAAATGCTCCTTATGGCGTGCGTCTCGAAAAGCAACTAAGTCCAACTCCTAGCCTGCCTGTGTGGTTTAGTCTCTAAGCCCGGCGGAACTGCTTTTACCAATAGGAGAAGGGGCGAGGGCGGATCTCTGGCACCTTAAAACCAGATGCTTTGGGTAGATGGTGGCTCGTCAACCCGGGAAGGTAGCCCATCGAGGGGAAGGTAAACCCTGATTTCAAACCTCCACTGCCTTGCGGCACACCCGGTCACGGGAAAGGCTTCGGGAGTCAACCCTGAGGAAAAATCCGGAGTCGGAGCCCCTAAGGCAGTTCTCTGTTGTGCTCAACATTGTTCTGGCAGCTCCTGCGACGATGCTGGTGCCAAACTATAGCAGCCCTGCTGTTCCTTTGGATTCATCAGTGACGTGGAGAGGGGGGACATGCTGCATGGGTAACATCTTGTCCTCCATATCTTCCTGCCCAGGCTTGAATCCTACCAACGCCCAACGCTGGAAGGTAGAACACTGGTGTGCATCGGCCTGTTCAGCCACAGGCGGTGCTGTTCCAGCAGAGTAGACGTTTAGGATTCTCTTCCATGGTCATCATAGACCGACGGAGGCCGACGAAGGGCTATTGAAGTACACCCAACACTCGCTGTGGTTTTTGCACATTTATTAATGTTCACTGTGCATCATTTTTTTTATCAGGTGTCCTTTGTTCATGCATGTACAGAATCTGGACTTCAGGCAGGTCAACTGCATGCACAGAGCGTGTTTGTGAATGACGCACCTGAGCAAAGTGTCCAATCTTACCACAGTTTTTGCATTTAGCTGAGGCAGCAGGGCAGGCAGGGTCATTAGCACGGTGCTTATGTGAGCTGCAGCGATAACATGTCCGACTGGGTGCCGGGAGGGAAGAAGCAGGAGCATGAGAAGAAGCAGGCGTAGGCAGGGCAGCAGGAGGTTTTTCAAATGATGGCGGTTTACGACAGCGGCGGGCAGTAGAAGCAGCAGACACAGCATGGACAGCAGTAGAGCGTTCACCCGATATCATTTTAGTTTGTTCATCAGCAGCTTCAATCTATGTGGCGATTGTAATGGCACGTTGCAATGTTAAATCTGGTTCAAGAAGGAGATGATCTCATATGCGGTGGATAGTCACATTTTCCATTAGCTGATCACGCAGCATTTCTAGTAAGTTATTTGTAAACTCACATGTAGCTGCTAAGTCTCTTAAAGCTGCAACTTATTGTAGCATAGATTCATTGGAAGCTTGAGCATGCTTTCTGAAGGTATGACGTTCAGCCACTATGCTCCGTCCTACAGTAAAATGTGCCTTCAGAGCTGTAATAGCATCGTCCATGCTCTCACCTTGTTCTGGTAATGTGTAAAACATTCTCTGGCCCTCAGTCCCAAGGCAGTGTTAAAGTAAAGCTCACTTCTGAGTGTCTGACCATTCTTCATCAGACGTCACCACCACTTGCAAAAAGTTGCGGAACATTTTCATCCATGTGTTCAACAGTAGACAGGGCTTACCCGGGCACGACAAAAAAGTGTGGAGAACGGAGCTGCAGCCGTCATTGCTGTAAGTGGGTATCAGACTTGTCGCCAATTTGTTGTGTTGTCGGTAAGACTGGACTGAAAGGAATGTCTAAAAGTAGCGGCAAACACGTACAAGCAAGAAGAGACAGACACGAGGCTCAGTTCCAACCATTAGCTTCCTATGTTCTTCTTCATTCAGTTTTTACAGCAACTCATGTCATGTAACTGTTGATGCCCCCTGGCAGCATATGCATAGAACACAACATAAACATGATCCAAAACAGGTTGTATACTGGGAAAAAATGGGAAGATTTAGAAAACATGGTAAGATGGACAAAAAAATGATGCAAATAGTGGGCTAAGTAATAAAGTGTGGGCTGTATTATACCTCAGCTTTGAAATGGTATAATTACCCTACAAGTATGGGTGTAAAACAAGGAAAAGGCCGGGTTAAACATTGAAAAAACAGGTCAAAGCTTGGAAAGTGGAAAAAAAACAGGAGATCCTCAGTGCTCAGTGATCACGCTCAGTGATTGGTCTGTTGAGGAGCCAGTTTCCTCAATGTTGATGAATGATAGGGCTGTTGAGCAGGACTACCTCCTCAACGAGGGTCAGTGATTGGTCTGTTAAGCAGAGGCTACGGACTTGGACGGGGATTTGGGCGGTCTCCCATCCAAGTACTAACCAGGCCCGACCCTGCTTAAATTATGCTAACATTCCACAAGTGTCATGAAGTCTTGACACTGTCAGGAGAAATGTTTACATATGCTGGTCTGAAGTCCAAGAGTGTGTTGACTGTTTATATATTCTGGAGGGGAAGTACTAGCACTATGGATGAACTGTAATCCAGGGCTCTGTGTGGAGCCCCCAAGCACTGAAAAGCAATAACTGTCTATGAAAAGTAGAGATATGGAGGTTAATGATTGATAGAATTACAAGTAATTTATGTCAAAGTGTAGAAGTCAAGAATTGAGGAGACTGGATGATTTTCCAGTATCTGCTTTAATTCTCATTCATCCTACGTCCTCTCTCGATCGGAGTGAAAAGAGACAGGACGCAGTCACACACATACATTTATACACTTATCTCGAACAATACCTCACACACAAGTCACAATGCATCACACAAAAGTCACACGACCCAGTTACATCCTTTCATCTGTTATAGAACACCCAGCGTCCTTCTGTTCTCCTCTCTGACCCCCAAAAGGTCAGGCCGGGTAATCTTCTCCTTTCTTCTGAGTCCACGGGGGGTGCAGACCCTCGTCCTCTTGAGGTGTGATGTCAATACACCTGGCTAGCTCAAAGTCTCTCTCGGCTGAATTCCAGCCTGCCACACGTGAGTCACATAAGTTAGAATTATGGGCTCCACATCACTCCCCCCTCCCACGCGAAAGACTGGGCACACACATACAGTATACGTCATTCCCCCAACATAATCTCACAGCACCCTCTAAACAACCTGATCAAAAAAAAACCCACATCATTCTGCATGCAGCCTGGGTTTCAATCTCCTCCCGAATCTGCTGTATGCAGGTCTCCTGGTCTGTGTTGGGCCGTCCTGCTGTGCATCTGTGGAGTGAGGGGGAGAAGGGTTATTTACCCCTCGTGGGGGGTCCAGGGGCCGCCCCTTGGGAGGCCTGCCACGTCGAGGCGCGCCCCCCGGCCGTACAGACTCGTTATGCAACACAAAAGCAGGTTTTAATCTATCGATACTGATCGTCTCCCTCCTGCCCCCCAAATCTAGCACAAAATATTTCTCCCCGGTTTCCAGCACTCGAAATGGACCGTCGTAAGGTGGGCGGAGGCTATGCCGCTGCGCATCGTGCCTGACAAAAACAAACTCTGCATCTTGTAAAGCCTGGGGCACGAACAAACGCGGGAAAGAGTGATGAGCGGGGCCCGGGAGCATTTCTGCTCCCGTGTTACTCAGAGGCCCCCGGATCGGGGAGGGCCCTGGTGCCGTGTGGTCGGGTAAAAACTCGCCCGGCAGCCTGAGCGGTTGTGCAAAGACCAATTCTGCTGGTGAGGCATCTAGATCCTCTTTGGGTGCCGAACGCAACCCCAATAAAACCCATGGTAGCTTGTTTACCCAATCTGTGTCCGTCAGTGACGCTCTGAGGGCTGCCTTCAAAGACCTGTGAAAACGCTTGCATAAACCGTTGGCCTGGGGATGATAAGCGGTCGTGCGGTGTACCGCCGCTCCTAAGCCATTGGCCACTGCTGACCACAGTTCCGACGCAAATTGAGGTCCCCTATCAGATGTAATATCTGACGGGACCCCGAACCGCGCTACCCAGGCTGTTAAAAAAGCGCATGCCACCTCTGCCGCTGTGGTCGATGTTAACGGGGCCACTTCCGGCCAACGAGTGGTTCGGTCCACCATCGTCAAGAGATGCGTGAACCCTTGTGATATGGGTAGGGGGCCCACGAGGTCCACGTGCACATGATCGAACCTTTTAGCCGGAATGTGGAACGGTTCTAAGGGCGCTTTAGTGTGCCTGTGAATTTTCGCCCGCTGGCAAGCCATACAGGCTTTAGCCCACTCTTTCATGTGCTTGCGCAGGCTCGGCCAAACAAACTTCTCCACCACCATTTTCACCGAAGCACGCACCCCTGGGTGCGCTAGGGAGTGCACGGCGTCAAGAACGCGACGGCGCCACGCGGCTGGCACCACCGGGCGCAGTCGCCCTGTGGATACATCGCAGATAAGCGGGGGGAACCGGTTTGTAGACTTTTGCGTTCCAGCCTTAACCCTGTTGGTCCAGACAGGAGCGCGCGCACGTCCGCGTCCTCGCTCTGCTCCGCCGCCATGGCTGCATAATCTATTCCCACGTGGACCGGAGCCACGCGCGTGTCCGCGCTGTTACCACGCTCTGGGTAAGCGGCCGCGCAATCCGTTTCCGCACGGACAGGTGCTGTTACTGCGCGTGACAGACAGTCTGCCACCACATTGATTTTACCGGCTACGTGCTGAATATCGGTGGTAAATTCAGAAATTGCGGCCAGCTGTCTCTGCTGCCGCCCTGACCACGGTTCTGAAGTTTTGGACATCGCAAAAGTGAGCGGTTTGTGGTCGACAAACGCGGTGAAACGCTGCCCTTCCAGCCAGAACTGGAAATGGCGAATAGCCAAGTGGAGCGCCAGCAGCTCCCTGTCAAACGCGCTGTATTTCCGCTCAGCCTCGCGTAGGGATCTGCTGAAAAATGCGAGTGGCTGCCAAACCCCGGCAACCTGCTGTTCTACAACGGCCCCTATGGCCACATCTGACGCGTCTGTGGTTAGCGCTATGCGGGCTGCCGGGTCTGGGTGGGCCAACAGTGCCGCGTTTGCCAGTGCTTGTTTAACCTCTGTGAATGCGCGCTCCCGCTCCAGGGACCACTCAATCACATGGGAGGGCTTCTGCTTTTTAAGCGTGGTGTACAAAGGCTGCATAAGCTGCGCTGCGTGGGGTATGAAACGGTTATAAAAATTTACCATCCCCAAAAATTCTTGCAACGCTTTTACCGTTCGAGGCTGGGGAAAATCTGCCACTGCACGTACTTTGGCCGGCAGAGGAACTGCTCCCTCCGAGGAAACGCGGTGCCCTAAAAAATCGATTTGTGCCACGCCAAAATGGCACTTGGCCGGGTTGATTATCAACCCATGCTCTCCTAACCTCTGAAAAACTGTCGTGAGGTGTTTTGCATGCTCCTCCTCGGAGGTGCTGGCTACCAAAATGTCGTCTAAATAGACAAAAACGAAAGAAAGGTCGCGCAACACTGCATCCATCATCCGTTGGAAGGTTTGTGCGGCGCCTTTAAGGCCAAAAGGCATGCATAAAAACTCAAAAAGCCCGAACGGGGTTATTATGGCTGTTTTGGGGATGTCCTCTGGTCGGACCGGGATTTGGTGATAACCGCGGACCAGGTCTATTTTAGAAAAAATGCGCGCCTTCGCCAAGTGCACTGAAAAGTCCTGGATGCGGAATATGCGGAATCGGGTATCGGTCCTGCGCTGTGGCATTGTTCAACCTGCGGTAATCGCCACAAGGTCTCCACGAGCCGTCAGCTTTAGGTACCATATGGAGGGGGGAAGCCCAGGCGCTCTTCGAGCGGCGAATTATGCCCAACCTTTCCAGGTTGGCGAACTCCTCGCGCGCAATGGAGAGTTTAGCTGCATCCAAGCGCCGAGCCTTCGCAAAAACTGGTGGACCACTCGTGGTAATAAAGTGCTCCACCCCGTGCTTCGCCACCTTAGCTGAAAAAGTGGGAACTGTGAGTGCTGGGAACTGGTGTAGAAGGGTGTGAAACTTACCACCTGCTGTGGCGACGTTGGTCTGTACTGGCGGCGGGGACACCCGAGCTGCACAAGGGATAGAACAGAAAGAGAGTGCATTTACTAGGCATTTGTTGGCCAGATCAACTAACAAACCATGTGAACACAGAAAATCAGCACCTAACATATTGAAGCTCACTGCCGCTACGATGAAGTTCCACTCATAGGCGCGGCCATGGAAGGACAGAGACAAGGTTCTCTCTTCGTACGTCTTGATGCTGGAGCCGTTGGCCGCTGTCACTCCGTCTCCGCGGGGTCCAGCGACCCGATCAGCATAGGTCGCAGTGATGAACCGGAGCCCGGTCCTCTGGGCTCCGGTGTCCACTAGGAATTGCCGCCCGGAGCCCGCGTCTGTCAGATAAAGCAGCTTGTTCCATTCGCCGAGAGTGGAAGCTGCTAACGGCTCCCGGCCCGGTCGTTTCCCTGCTTTTTGAACTTGCAGGGTGGGATGCATTTGTGCGCCTTCCCAGCGAAACGTTGATGGTAAAAACAGAGGCCGTCATCTCCCCTGCCACGGAATCTCGCCGCTGCTGTCGCCGCTGAGGTGGTCACTGCTGTCTCTGGCGCCACACTGCCCCTGGCCGCCGCGCCGAGGTCTGCCGCTGCCACGGAAGCCTCTTGTTCCTCGCAGGCGTTGAGGAGCCGCTCCGCCTCTTGGGCCAGCTCGCGGAAGTCCTGCTGGTTCACACATCATCTGCTGGACAGGGGACCTCTCGTGTGCTCTGGAAGGGTCTGCAGAAAGATGTATTTGAATAGGAACGCGTCGTTGTCCGTCCCGATCATTTGTAGGATGTCCTCCATGAGGACAGTCGGCCTGCATCCACCCCTGTCGCGCAGGTCCAGTAGCTGCCTGGCTCTTGCCTCAGCCGACGGCACGAAGCTCCTGATGAGGGTGGCTTTCAGCGCGTCGTATTTGCCGGCAGCGGGTGGCTGCTGCACCAGGCTCCGCACACACCGAGCCATGCGGCTGTCGAGCGTCGCGATGACATTATGGAATTTAATGTCGTCCGCTGATACTCCCCCGAGCAGGAACCGTGACTCCACATGCTGGAACCACGAGTGCGGGTCGTTTTGCCAGAACTCGGGGAGCTTAATCAGTCTTGTGCCCCTGCTGGCACTCCCCGGTGAATCCGGGTCTGAGTGGCTGTCTCCCAGCTCTTCCATATCGATCACGAGGCTGTCCTCCAGCCTCGGCGTGCTCAGATTCATGCGTAGGTCACCAACTGTAGGAGTCAAGAATTGAGGAGACTGTATGATTTTCCAGTATCTGCTTTAATTCTCATTCATCCTACGTCCTCTCTCAATCGGAGTGAAAAGAGACAGGACGCAGTCACACACATACATTTATACACTTATCTCGAACAATACCTCACACACAAGTCACAATACATCACACAAAAGTCACACGACCCAGTTACATTCTTTCATCTGTTATAGAACACCCAGCGTCCTTCTGTTCTCCTCTCTGACCCCCAAAAGGTCAGGCTGGGTAATCTTCTCCTTTCTTCTGAGTCCACGGGGGGTGCAGACCCTCGTCCTCTTGAGGTGTGATGTCAATACACCTGGCTAGCTCAAAGTCTCTCTCGGCTGAATTCCAGCCTGCCACATGTGAGTCACATAAGTTAGAATTATGGGCTCCACAAAAGCACCAAGGCCCCACCTTAGAGCCTAGACTGGGGAAAATGTTCTTTGACAAGTGGCGAAGAATCTCTCCACCTGGGATTTCCCCATGCAGGATCAATGTGCATAGCTTTGCTTGTTAAAGTCATCAGTGTCAATAAATCTGTGCTTGCTCCCGCTAGTGGGGAGAGGAGATGTTGGCAGGTCTGTGGCAGGACAGCAAAGCCTGCACAACCATGCTTGAGCTAAACTTCTCATTTGCAGGCCAAGCAGAGCAAGTTAAAATTATCCAACCTTCTTCCGTCAGGCCTTGCTTGCATAGAGGCAGAGCTGAGGATCCCTATGAAAAAAGTTACATCAAGGACCCAGGGTAAAGGAGCCACATGGGTCTACCCTCCAGTGAGCTCACCTGCTGAAGGAGGGATCATTTGAATCATGTTGCTATGCGAACTGGGTGGCAGTCTGGGCTGCTCTACACAGACCCCCGGAAAAGTGGTAGAAGATGGATGGATGGACTGTTTTATTTTTGTATTTTTTCTGTATGAAAAAGTGTTTGGTCAAATTAAGTTTATAACACAAGACATATAGTAATTGAAAGGAATCAGGGTCAAACAGCTACATAAATTAAAACTAAAAGTAAATAATATAACCTGGTATATTTTCAAAATTTATGACACCTAGGCAGTAAGATATAAATAACTGCGCTTTATTGCATTCATAAGAATAATAAATTATTACTTATAAATCAGGTAAATTGTTTGGAAAATTAAAGATTTCGAACCAAACAAACAGAGAAAGAGAACAAAGGTTTTCTTCATAAATCTGTAGTTTAATGAAAACCAGCAATATTCTTCAAACAGCCTTTGTGGGTCCAGAGAGTGTCATGAAACCAGCAGCCAGCTGCACTCCCAGCCATGTTCATCTGATATAACACAAACATACTGTACGTACAACTCATATTTACACTTAATTTTTCATTGTTACAGTTACAGCAAAAATCCCAAGACATTGTTACGGAACACTGTCAATCTAACCGTACATTTTGTTCAGATTTCAAGAGTGACTGCCCTTTAAAGTCCATGAAAGAAAACATTTTCAGTAAAATACATACAGCAAACAAAAAGGCAAAACAAGAAACGAGAGACAATTTTCAAATTGATAATTAGTCACGTTTTGTTTTATGTCTACAAAGTCTTTTGTACAAACACCGAACTACAAAGAAAGCAAACAAAAGCACAAGAAGCACAGCTGCAGCCAGGAACAGAGCTACATCTACAGAGTGATAGGAATACCAGGGCATTTGATAGGACACTGATTTTAGGTGAGCTGCACCTTTGTGTCTCATGACAAACTCTATCCAGAAGATGGCATTATCTAGAGGAGTTATTGGCTGATCTCTGTGCAGCCTGGACAGTCTCTGCATGTTCATCCTGTAGGAGGGCTCTTTCAGCACTTCCTGTACAGCCTTGAAGAAATTGTCGTCTTTGTCCACTGTAGCTAAAGTGAGAATCTTTGCTCCTCCTCTCGCCTGCAGACGTTGCAGGTTGTCATACTGGTCAAAAAACACTGGTATACCCACGACTGGGACTCCATGATACAAAGCTTCTTGGACTCCATTTGTTCCTCCATGAGCCACGAATAGTTTAACCTTAGGGTGTCCTAGGAGGTCATTCTGTGGTATCCAGTCCACCAGTAATGTGTTGTTACCTAGAGTGACTGGTTTGTCCCCCTTAAACCTCCAGATGACTTTTTGTGGCAGTTTAGCAAAAGCTGCAGCAATCACATTTGTTATGTCAGCAGGAATTTTATTCACAAATGCCCCCAAAGACATGATGATGACTCCATGCTCTCCAGAACTCTGCACAAAGTCCTCCAAGTGTTGAGGCAGAGGTTCTGCAGGTTTACACTGGAACCCTCCCATGTACACAACATTTGGCATTGTGGGTCGGGGATAATCAAACACAAAATCATCTCTCATCAGCCAAATATCTGCATCAACCATTAACTGGCTATAATCATACTGAGGACCAAGATATTTGTCAACTACTTTTTGGTAAACCTGGTTAACAACAATGTCATTTTGTATTTCGTTTACAGCATATAGAGCCATATTTTTAACTCTCTGAAAAAAGGTCATTTTATCAGTGTTACCTGTTCCAGTTACAGGAATATAGGACAGGGGTGAAGGGGCTATGGCAAAATGAGCATCTGTAGCTATTAGCCAGCGAACATTATAAACCAAAGGGAGGTTCAGATATTTGGCCAAAATGACTCCACCACCCCAGCAGGGGTCAGTGAGGAACAGATCGAACTTGCTGTTCTTCAGATTTTCCATCAGTTCACTGTTATCTAGCATAGCTGCCACAACATCACCAATAGCTTTATGTATCTGAACAAAACCACTGAACATCTCTCTACTCATGAGAATAAAAGTTGATAATGGAAGTTTTCCCCGTTCAAATTCTATGACGTCAGATTCAATTCTGGACATTACTTCCTCGTTCACAGGGTTTTGTGCTTCAACTGTAATGGTAGTGTAGTAAGAGTCCTCCTTCATGTACCAGCTGTTGTTAGCTCGCAGGATAGTTATACTGTGTCCTCTGGAGTGTAAAGCTTTGAGTAGAATTTTCATGTTTATCCAGTGGCTGCCTTCAGCGGACAAGACCAAGATGTTCCCTCCTTGACATGGTTTGGGAGTCAGAATGAGCATCAGTAAAGCACTGCAGAAATAGATCACCTTCATCTGAAGTAGAGAGAAAGAGAGATAAGGATTGACTGACCATTCACCATTTCAAACAATTGCCCTCATTTATCAAAAGTGCATTGAAATCAGCGCACATTTGGGTGTAAATATGATTGTATGAAAAGGTCTACGTGATATTTATGAAACTCTGCGTATCTGGTCAATATCATCATACAATAGTTCACTCATTGATAAAACTGCCAGACAGATCCGAGCGTCATTTGAATTCCACGCCCCCGTCTTGCCCCCAGAATTTACAACACAGGGGAACATGAGATGGCCAAAAGAGAAATTTTTCTGAAGTAGAAATTGACTATATAAGAAAAGTGAAAATTAATTATATAATATAGTCTGTTAACTGCGAAACCTGCTTTAAATGCAAAAAAATCACATTATGGGGGAGACTGGTGCTGCGCAACACCGTTTGATTTGACTCTGATCTACAGCTGAGGATTATAACATATACAGTATATCTGTAGCCTGTTGTTTGACTTGGATGACTGTTTGACTAAATGTTGTTCATTTTGTCATTTTAAAGCATATTTGTCAAACATGAGAATTTATTACTTACTATTTAGAAGTGCAGAAAGACATCCCCTCTCTAGAGCAGCTGTCTTGCGCACTGTTTGCATTGGCTGCAGCTCAGCCACTGCTGTCTATCATCTGTCAATAATGTGTAAAAACGCACAGAGCAAAATCAAATAATTCCCCCACATCTTCTCTGCTATTCTGAATTTCTCTTGCTAATCCGGAGCAGTTTTTTTTTTGTTTTTTTTTAACCCAGATGCAGCGGATCACCTTGGCCGGGCACTTCTGTGCGTAAAGCTGTGCTATGTTTAGTGAACGGATAATTTGTAAGGGGTTAACTATTATGAGATACTGTACTATATAACAGAAAACCTACAGAAAAACTTTTTAGCATAGTATTATAACACAGTTCTCACACAGGAGACTTGTCAGATCTGTCATCTAAATATAACACAAGGCAAACGTATCACCTGAAAGGTTGCGCTGCTCATTATAAATTGATATGATCAAGTCTCTGATCAGACTTTTTCTTTTTTAAAAGGGCCACCATGTCTAGAGTCTGATGCAGAGAAGCTGTAACACTATCTACCATGCTATCAACTACAGAAGGAGTAAAATCTCTATAACTTATCTCCATTGCATTGATACATGGCATTGAGGAAACAAGCTGCTTAAATTTGGTAACAGCCTCATCTGAGAGACATCTGCTGTAGTAGATGTTAACAGATAATGAATCAGAATCAGGTTTATTGCCATTGTTCATGTAGTACACAAACTAGGAATTTGTCTCGGTACAATGCTGCAACATTAAACATGATAAGATAAAAGAAATAAACTATACATGTAATAAAGTGTAGGATAAGATTAAGTGATACTGGTCAACAGTTAAAATATATTAGCCAGCAGCAGATACTGTGGAGAACTATATAGTGCAGTCGGTAATGCAGGAAGAAAACAGTGATGATTGACATGAGTCTGGTTGAGCTGCTGTACATAGTGCACGAGAGTCAATAAGTCACTTAGTGTTCAGCAGTCTGATGGCAGAGGGGAAGAAGCTGTTCATGTGACGGGAGGTTTTAGTCTGGATGGACCGAAGTCTTCTACCAGAGGGGAGGGGGGCAAACAGTACATGACCAGGGTGTGAGGGATCGGCTATGATCCGGCCAGCACGCCTCCGGGTCCTGGAGATGTACAGATCCAGGAGAGATGGGAGCTTGCAGCCGATCACCTTCTCAGCAGTGCGCACGACGCGCTGCAGCCTTAGTCTGTCCCTGGCAGTGGCTCCTGCGTACCACACGGTTATGGAGGTGGTGAGGATGGACTCGATGATGGCTGTGTAGAACTGCACTAACATCTTGGTGGGTAGCTTGAGCTTCCTCAGCTGCCGCAGGAAGAACATCCTCTGCTGGGCTTTTTTGATGAGTGAGCTGATGGTCGGCTCCCATTTGAGGTCCCTGGTGATGGTAGTGCCTAGGAAGCGGAAGGAATCAGCAGTGGTGATGGGAGAGCCTGAGAGGGTGAGGGGGGGCAGAGGAGTAGTGACTTTCCTGAAGTCTACAATCATCTCCACTGTCTTCAGAGCGTTCAGCTGCAGGTTGTTATTGCTGCACCAGGACACCAGCTGGGCCACCTCTCTCCTGTAGGCGGACTCGTCGCCGTTGGAGATGAGCCCGATGAGGATGGTGTCGTCCGCAAACTTGATCAACTTGACAGACTGGTGGCTGGAGGTGCAGGAGTTGGTGTAAAGGGAGAAGAGTAGGGGGGAAAGTACACAGCCCTGGGGTGATCCGGTGCTGATGCTAGTATAGTCTGAGACAGTCTTTCCCAGCCGCACATGCTGCCTCCGGTCTGTCAGGAAGTCGATGATCCACCTGCAGAGGGAGTCAGGCACGTTGAGCAGGGACAGCTTGTCCCGGAGCAGAGCGGGGCGGATGGTGTTGAATGCGGAGCTGAAGTCCACAAACAGGATCCTGGCGTAGGTTCCCGGGGAGTCCAGGTGCTGCAGGATGGAGTGGAGGGCCTGGTTGACTGCGTCGTCTACAGACCTGTTGGCTCGGTAGGCAAACTGCAGCGGGTCCAGGAGAGGGGTGGTGATGGACTTGAGGTGGGACAGGACCAGGCGCTCAAAGGACTTCATGACTACAGAGGTGAGCGCTACAGGTCTGTAGTCATTAAGTCCAGTGATCCGTGGCTTCTTGGGGACAGGGATGATGGTGGAGGATTTGAGGCAGGACGGCACGTGGCATAACTTAAGGGAGGTGTTAAAAATGTCTGTGAAGACAGGAGCCAGCTGTTTCGCACAGAGTCTCAGGGTGGAGGGAGACACGCCGTCTGGGCCGGGGGCCTTGCGCGGGTTCAGTCTGGAGAACTGTTTGAGCACATCCTGCTCACTGATGATAAGGGGAGGGGGGGAGGAGGGGGGGGGTGCCTTAAATGAAGTAGGGAATGTGGAGGCTGTGGAGCTGGAGGTGGGGGGGAGTTGGACACAGATGACGAGGTGTCAAAATGGGCATAGTGTTGGGACAGTCTTTGACAAAGGGCTTTGTCATCCTGACCTTTAGGAGCCTTAGGTCGATAGTTGGTGATTTGCCTCAGTCCTCTCCACACGGAAGCCGAATCATTAGCAGTGAACTGCTGCTGGAGTCTCTCTGAGTATAGAGATTTAGCCCTCTTCAGCTCTCTGTTAAACCGGTATTTAACCTCCCTGTAGCAGTCCCTGTCTCCACTTTTCAGCGCTGCTTCCTTCTCCTTCCTGATCTGTCTGAGCTTAGCTGTGAACCAGGGTTTGTCATTAGAGTAACTCACCCTAGTGCGTGATGGAAGAATGTTCTCTTCACAAAAGTGGATATATGAGTTCACAGTGTCCGTGTACTCATCCAGATCATGCGTGGCTCCTTTAAACATGCCCCAGTCAGATATTTCCATGCACGTTTCCAGCTTCTCCTCAGCATCACTGGTCCGTATCTGGTAATCGTAATGGTCTGACAGTATAGGGTTATGAGGAAACACTAACAGATTTTCTATTTCGATGCCACATATCAGCACAAGGTCCAACGTGTGGTGGAGATAATGGGTAGAATTTCCTACATTCTGAGAAAACCCTATCGAGTCTAATATTGAATTAAATGCCATATTAAGGCAAACACTATCTACATACATGTACGTATATTAAAGTCCCCTACTATAATTATTCTATCCAATTTAAGCACTAAATCAGCTAAAAACTCTGCAAATTATATTGAAAACTTTGAGTAAGCTGTGGGAGGACGATAAACAATGGCAAATAAAATTGGTTTTAACCTAAAATTGCTAAAATGCCCAATACTGAGGACCAGGCCCTCAAAGGAATTATAACATGTTTTTTGCTTTACATTCACAAGTAATTTGGAATGGTAAATTGTTGCTACTCCTCCTCCATGACCAGAATTTCTGGGATTTTGACAGTTTAAATAACCAGAGGGAATTGATTCATTTAAACCAGCATAATCCTCTTGCCCTAACCAAGTCTCTGTAAGGGACAGTAAATCAATCTGATGATCAATTAACAGATCATAGATGAGCAGAGACTTGGGAGTTAGAGACCTAATATTTGACAAAATGCATTTAATTTTGTAATTTTCTCTTACTAGTTCTGTGAGGAACCTTGTAGTTATTTTTGATCAAGATCAGTTCTTTAATTCACATATGTGACCCGTGCTGGCAAAATGAGTCACTTTGAGGAAATTATCAAAACGGAGGTAACATTTTTTCCACATTCTGTGTTGAAAGACCTTAAAAATGATATTTAATTTGGAGGAAAGGTGCAAAAACAGACCCGGAAAAAGCCACTTTGTTTATATTTTGGATAGATATAAAACTCACGTTCAATCGGTCAGGAGTTACGTCTTCTGCTAAAACATATGTATTTTTAGAATGTACGATTTCTAAGCTTTACAATGATACCAGGCGCTCACGGGGGTTTTCCCGGGACTTGCCGCTAGCAAACAAAGAAAAAGTCATGATTTATGACTTCTTGTGCCTGTATCGTGTAATGATGCAGTGCGCATTCCGACTCATTTTGCCAGCACATCTCATATATTAAATTTGTTTCTAAGACTCCCTTCTACCATTTGCGTAATACTACCAAGATTAGGAACATCCTATTCTGTGTTCTTTCTGCTCATCTTTTATTAAAAGCCTTCTTACTTTTTCATTTATCTGCTGGTTCAACAGTTTGTCAGTGAAAGACAGAAACTGTTTGAATGATATTGCTAAAGTCTGCTCCAAAATTATTGGCACTCTGTTAGACGACTTGAACTCAGTCTGGGAAAAACGTTTCATTCAGAAAGCAAAATGTATCATTAGGTAAGCTCATGTCCTTAATAGTGTAGGACCTCGATTATATTATATTATATATATATATTATAGTGTGTCCTCGATTTATGTTCTTATTTGGTCTTTTTGTTATCTTCAGGGCATGAGTTCAGCCATGTCCTTGTCCTTCATTAAGTTACTCTGTTTTTCTTGCAGCCACATACTCTTAGTTGTCATGATTATTATAATTATCCATCCATCTTCTTCTGCTTAATCCTTTTCGGGTTGCGGGGGCGGGGTTGCGGTTGGGGGCTGGAGCCTATCCCAGCATTTTTGGGTAAGAGGCAGGGTACACCCTGGACAGATCGCCAGTCCATCGTAGGGCCAACACAGAGAGACAAACAACCATTCACTCTCACAGTCATACATAAGGACAAGTTAGAATCACCAGTTGATGCCAATTAACCGAACTTGCATGTTTTTGGCATATGGGAGGAAACCGGAGAAATCCCAGAGTAATCCCATGCAGACACGGGGAGAACATGCAAACTCAACACAGATCACTGTTGGTCAGGGGCTGGGATCGAACCCAGGATCCCCCGGCCAAGGGTGAGTTGCTGTGCTGCCGCAGTGCTAACCACTCCGCCACCGTGTATTATTATTATTATTATTATTATTATTGTTGTCATGGCCCTGTCTCTCTCGGTCCTCTGGTCATACCTCATGTTTACCCTTTTGTCTTAGTCCATCACGTTTTCCCATACCGACAGCCACTCCCTGCTGCTCTCTGATTGCCCCTAATTGTACCCACCTGTTTCTTGTTGCCTTGATTTGCTCCCAGCCTATATATGTCTGTGCCCAGGCTTTTGTCAGACGTGGTGTCATTTATGTCTTCATGTCCATCCCGTCAGTGAGTATCCCATGTCTGTATATAATCTTAGTCAAGTCCAGTTTTGTCAGTCGGTCTGTTTTCCTTTGGTTTTCATTTGCAGCCCATGCGCTGCCATTCATGTGTGTTTAAGCTTTGGTTAATAAATCCTTGTTCTGCACCGCATCTCTGCCTGTTTCTGAGTCCTGTGCCCGCAAACCCTTGACAGAATGACACCACCAATTAAGGACTCAGCGAGCAAGATTGACAGGAGAAGGAAGGGCTCAGGTCGGAATAACTTGGCGAAGGTTTTTGCCCAGGCCACCCGCTTGATGGACCAGCTTTGGGATGGGTTCAGGCGAGGGCGCTTCCCAGACAGCCCCGTCCAGCTGGGTCCCAGATCATCACCTTCTACTCCTGTCTCCGGTGTGCTGCCTCCCGTCTTCCCCATCGCTCCTGTGCCATCTGGCTCCTCTGCTGTTTTCTCTGAGAGTTTGCCCATACTGGGTGGGAAACCAGCTGGTTTGGGAAGAGGTCCAACCAGCCACGGCTGTGGATGTATTGGAGCAGGAGGAGCGGAGGCAGACGATCCTCACACAAAACGACATCTTGCTGGAATATAAGCCCTGGCTCACTCCGGAGGTATTTTTCCCAGTGTGCCTGGGCCAGCCGCCATCTAAAGAGCCAGCGGGGAAGTAAGCTTTGAGGAAGTGTCACTCCACTCACCACCCGGGTCCTTCGCTTGAGAGTGGGATGTCAGCACACCCCAGCCATTGTTCCAGAGGGACACATCACAACTCCACACCCTCAGGCAGAAACCCTCAGTCGGACGAGTTCCAGCAGTTCCCGGGAGGACTCACCTGATGCATTAGCAGCAGCAGAGCAGGAACAGGGGCAAGTACCTTGTCATTGTTTTACATCTATTAATAAAGGGTCTTGCTTTGTTCCTGGGAAGGGGGATCAGCAACGGCCATCCACCACCACTGAGTTCTCTCTCCCTGTGTGTGCTGCAATTTCTGCCACTCCCATACTTTCACCTGTTTCTCACCTCTCCTCTCTCCTGAGCTCCACGCCTGAGGACTTGGCCACCTGTGAGGATCCATGGACAGTCTTCAACCAGTTGGCAGAGTGTTTCAAGCTCAGTCACCACAGGAATGGGTGGCAGGAGGGAGAAGAGCTTGTGGGATAGTGACATCCAAGCCCCACTTGTGGGAGGGCATCCCAGCCTTCCTTCAGGCCTACCTGCTCTCCACTGAGTTCTCTTCCATGCTAGAGGTGGATGAGTCATTTGATTTCGGCTCATCAGAGACAGGGGTCTCCTCTCCAGTCACAGCTCTCCACCTCTCCCCCATGCCATCGGCATCTGTTCCCGTGGCAGATGAGCTTCCATCAGCTGTTCCTGAGGTCGGTGCTCCCCCGTCATCCGTTCCTGAGGCTGGTGCGCATCCATCATCTGTTCCTGAGGCCGGTGTGCATCCATCATCTGTTCCTGAAGCCGGTGTGCATCCGTCATCTGTTCCTGAGACCGACGCGCATGCATCATCTGTTCCTGAGGCCGGGGCGCATCCGCTGTTTGTTCCAGAGGCCAGGGCGCATCCACTGTTTGTTCCAGAGGCCAGTGCGCATCTGCCGTTTGTTTCAGAGGCCAGTGTGCACCTGCCATTTGTTCCAGAGGACAACACACCTTCGCCTTATGTTCTTGTATTCAGCGCACCACTGACATCTGCTCCTGAGCCCTGTGAACTGCTGTGATCTGCTCCTGTGAACAGTGTGTTCCAACCATCTGTTCCTGAGTTCAGCACGCTCCTGTCAGCTGTTTCTGAGGGCTGCATGCCTCAGCCACCTGCTACGGAGCTAAAAGCTCCTTCGTCACTGGCTCTGGAACTAACAACTCACTTGTCATCTGTTTGTGAATTAAAAACTTCTGTATCATTGTCTCCTGAGCTGGTCGTTTCTGTATTGGTGTCTCCTGAGCTGGAAACTTCCCTGTCATCAGTTTCTGAAGTTAAAGCTCCTATCTTGGTGGCTCCAGAGCTAGAAACTCCTCTGTCAAAAGCTCCTGAGGTCAACGCCCCTACGCCACAATGTTCATCCATCTGGTGACCCTTGGACTTTGGTAGGCCACCCGATGCACCCTGTTCATCCGTCTGTTGGTCTGTGGACTTTGATTGGCTGCCAGACCCACCACATACTCCAGTCTGGGGACCCATGGACTTGGGTAGGCCCCCGGATCCACCTTGTTCCCAGGTCTGATGGCCGTGGGTCGATGGAAGACCACCCGATCCACGGTGTTCCTGGTTTGGGTCCTTGGACTTTGCTGCCCGTAAACCATGTTTTGTTGGACATTGTGGGGGAGGGGGGGATTTGTTTCAGCCCGCCTGGACTTGTACTCTTGCCACCCACCCTGTGAACGTTTTTTTTTTCTCATTGCTGTTGATGTCACTCTTTGGGTCGTCTGGTGGCCGACCCTTGAGAGGGGGGTACTGTAAGGGTGGGACAAGGGTGTGCGCATGTCCTTGCTTTATGTTCTTATTTGGTCTTTCTATTATCTTCAAGGAATCAGTTCAGCCATGTCCTTGCCCTTTATTATGTTTCTGTCTTTTCCTTGCAGCCACATATTCTTAGTTGTCATTATTATTATTATTATTATTATTATTATTATTGTCATGGTTCTGTCTCTCCTGGTCCCCTGTTCATGCCTCATGTTTACCCTTTTGTCTCAGTCCATCATGTTTTTCCATACCGATAGCCACTCCCTGCTGTTCTCTGATTGTCCCTCATTGTATCCACCTGTTTCTCATCCCCTTGATTTGCTCCCAGCCTATATGCAGTCATGTGAAAAAATTAGGACACCCTTTAAATATTCAGTTTTTTATTAAAAAATGTTCACATATCTATGTCAAACCTTATTTTTGTTTTTATTTGCATTTTTTAACATTTATTTTAGCCATTTTAAGTGGTTATGAATGTGGGGGTGTCCTATAAAAGTTGGAGGGGGTGTCTTAATTTATTCCTCATAATTTGTTTAGAATTACATTTTACAGAAAATTTGAAAAAAAAAGTCTTTAATTCATTTTAAGTGTTTAGTTGTATTACATGAATCTCCCAATATTTTTTAACATTGATATTAAATATCCATATGTCCAAATATGTTTTAAAAAAACACACAGGCTTATACAGGGTGTCCTAATTTTTTCACGACTGTATGTCTGTGTACAGGCCTTTGTCAGATGTGGTGTCATTAATGTCTTCATGACCGTCCCGGCAGTGAGTATTCCATGTCTGTGTATAATCTTAGTAAAGTCCAGTTTTGTCAGTCTGTTTTCCTTTTGTTTTCATTTGCAGCCCATGCACTGCCATTCATGTGTTTACATTTTGGTTAATAAATCCTTGTTCTGCACTGTATCTGTGCCTGCTTCTGAGTCCTGTGCCCGCAAACCCTTGACAAATGTGACCCATGCTGGCAAAATGAGTCACAATGAGGACATTTTCAGAGCTGAGGTAACGTTATTTTAATATTCTGTATTGAAAGACCTTCAGATCTCAGAAATAAGTTGTTAGTGTGTTAGTTGTAGCTACTCTGAAATACGTTTGATTTAATGCATTATAAAACATTTACAACTTTATTCATCCCCATAGGGTAAGTAATTGTAGGACAGCTTGACATGTAAAAAAAAAAAGTGTGATTTTGGCAAACAGAATTAAACCCTTATGATTAACACTGACAGAAAACTAGTTAAAATATGCTTGTTTAGCCTGTAATAACTTCTACTTACTATAAATGACTGTATCCTAAGTCATTTTAATTGCATTTCATTGAAATCTGTAACTTTGGGTAATGACCGAAAGAATGAGATCGCTGATACAAGCAGCTGAAATGAGTTTCTCTGTAGGACTGCTGGACTCGCCCTTAGAGACAGGGTGAGGAGCTCAGTCATCCGGGAGAGGCTCAGAGTAGAACTGCTGCTCCTCCACATCAAAAGGAGCCAGTTGAGGCGGTTTAGGCATCTCATCAGCATGCCTTCTGGATGCCTCCGACTTCAGGTGTTCCGGGCACGTCCCACTGTGAGGAGACCGAGGGGCAGATCCAGGACATGCTGGAGAGACTATGTCTCCCAACTGGCCTGGGAACGCCTTGGTATCCTCTCTAAAGAGCTGGAGCAGGTGGCTGGGGAGAGGGAAGCCTGGGCTACTCTGTTTGAACCGCTGCCTCCGTGACTTGGACCTCCAGATTGTAATGTAGTAATGTGGTCTGCCACTAGGGGCGCTGTTAAGTGTTGTATGCAGATTAAGAAGGAGAGTAAAAACGGTTGTTGTTGACGTTACTGAAGACCTCGCTGTCGTGCCTGTTTATTCCACTTGCTCTCCTTAAAAACACACTAAAATACATTACATGGTGTCAGAAGTGTCACTCATATGAAGATGGACCAACTAAAACCGCCAAACATTCTGTTGCTGGAAGGAAACCTCGCAGAAAACTAGCGTTCGTGGATCCAGAAGTTTGAGCTGTACCTGACTGCTAGCGGCATAGCTGAAAAATCAGAGAAAATAAAATGTGCTATGTTTCTTCATGTGGCAGGTGACAAAGCTATTAGGGTATTTAATACCATGGACTTTGATGATGATGATGTGGATGATTTTGACATCCTAAAAGAAAGATTTAGGCAATATTGTGAGCCAAGAAAAAATATAACCTACCTGAGGCACATATTTTTCACAAGAGTACAAGGCAAGAGTGAACCTATCGATGCATATGTGACAGACCTGAAAAACAAGGCCAAAGACTGTGAGTTTGGACTGTTAACTGATTCACTCATAAGAGATCGTATTGTGTGTGGAGTCACCAATGACCAGGTGAGAGCAAAATTGCTTAGAGAACCAGACTTATCCCTGAGTAAAGCTGTGGATATATGCAGAGCTAATGAAGCCACACAAAGCCATATGAAAGCTTTACAAGAAGAAACAGAAGTTTCAGTAAACAAGCTAAGCAAAATAAAGCTAACTAAGAGGTCTAAAGAAAGTGACGTCCACGCAAAAAGAGAATGCAATAAATGTGGGTATAAACATGAGCCTTGCAAGTGTCCTGCGTATGGGCAAACATGTAAAGTCTGCTCACGAAAAAACCATTTTGCTCGCATGTGCCACACAAGGATGCACAAAGAAAGCAGAGAAAGTTCACACAGACAGGAGAAAAATGTGAATGAGATAGAACAAGAGGAAAAAGAAATGTTTATTGGAACCACTGAGCCAAAAAGAAGAGAAAATAAAAAGCCAGCTCATGTTGATACGATGAATATCGAAGAAGCTGAAAAATCAAGATGGACAGAAGTTCTGACAATGAATGGTGAAGAAGTCGTCTTCAGATTAGATACGGGTGCATGTTGCAATGTGCTACCTCTCAAAATCTTAAAGAAAGTGACCAAAGGAGATGTGCTACTGTTTGAATCCAGAACAAAGTTAGTATCATATTCTCGCCACAAGATGGAACCAGTGGGCATGGCAAAGCTGAAATGTGAATACAAAACTCAAGAACAGGAGCTTGAATTTCAAGTTATAAAAGCTGATTTGCCAGCGATCCTTGGAGGGGATTCATGTGAACAACTGGGACTGATAACCAGAGTCCACAAGGTGGATAGAGAAGAGGAAACTGACATTCTGACAGAATACAAAGATGTGTTTACAGGACTGGGATGTGTATCGGGACTACATCACATTCAGGTTGACCCAGCTGTAACTCCAGTGATTCACCCACCCAGAAAGGTGCCTTTAGCACTGAAGGACGATATAAAAAAAGAACTAGAAAGAATGGAGACTCTGGGTGTGATTGAGAAGCAAACAGAGCCCACTGATTGGGTCAACAGCATGGTCATTGTCAAGAAAGCAAATAAAAGAATAAGAATATGCATAGATCCTCAAGATCTTAACAAAGCTATAAAAAGAGAGCACTATCCCCTACGAACAGTGGAAGAAGTCGTTGCAGAGATGCCGAATGCAAAGGTGTTTTCAGTGCTAGACGCAAACCATGGCTTCTGGCAAATACAGCTTGATGAAGAAAGCTCCAAGTTTTGCACCTTTAACACACCATTTGGTAGATACCGATTTAAGAGGCTTCCCTTTGGTGTGTCATCAGCCCCAGAAGTCTTCCAAAAGTACATCGCCCAGAGACTGGAGGACCTGGAAGGAGTTGAGAATGTTATGGATGACATCCTGGTGTGGAGTGTAAATAAAGAACAACATGACAAAAGGCTGAGACAACTACTGGAAAGAGTGAAAAGCATTAATCTGAAACTGAACGAGGACAAATGTAAGATTGGCATGACTGAAATACAATATATTGGACACATTTTGAGTGCAGAAGGCCTGAAGCCAGACCAAGAAAAAGTCAGAGCAATAGTTAACATGCCTCAACCAGAAGATGTGGCTGCACTCAGAAGATTTCTCGGTATGGTGCAGTACCTTGCAAAGTTCATACCAAACCTGTCAGAGGTAAGTGCATGTAATATAAATGTGTTTTTAATGTGTGCCCTGATTTGTTTCTCAGTTGTTTTTTTTTTTTTTCCACAATATCTTTATTGAACCTTTTTTTTTTTTTAAACAAACATGATACAAACAATCAAACACTAACACTAAAGTACTACAAAAAAAAAATGCACTAAAAAACACCAACAACCACCAACAAAATCAAATCTTCAACAATGCTCTTCTGTTTAGTCTAGACAATCCAACACATAAGTATACATATTATATTCACCAGTTTGGAATTTACAAGGTCCGCACATATCATTCATCTTCTTCTTCAAGAGTTATGTTTAAATTTTTTACATAATCAATAAAAGGTCTCCATATATTCTCAAACACAATTTCCTTTGATTTCAGTATATATGTTATTCTTTCTAATGGAAGGTTTGTTAACATCTGTCTTAACCACTGAGTCACATCTGGTCTATAAGTCTTTTTCCATAATAGTGCAATACATTTTTTGGCATTAAGCAAACTGAGGTCTATGAATGTTCTTTCACTTTTATTAAAATTATGCTTTTCTGGGTACAAACCCAACAAAAACAGTTTAGGATTCAATATGATTTGTTTTGAGATTATTTTTTCAATTGTTACCCTCACCTCTTCCCAAAACATTCTTATTAATCTACATTCCCATACACAATGAAATAGAGTTCCTTTACTTTCCATACATTTTGTGCACGTATCTGGTATATTTTTGTTATATCTATTTAACTCCTCCGGTGTAACATACATCCGCATTAACCATTTGAAGTGTATCAATTTAAGGCGTACATTTATTGATTTGGTTTGAGCTTCTGTGCAAGCCAATTCCCATTGTTCCTCTGGAATTTCAGTTTGCAGATCTTCTTTCCAGTAGTTTAATCTTTTCAGTGAATTTTCACTTGAAAATAGTGTCAATGAGTTATAAAACTCTGAAATAATACCCTTTCTTTTACTATCTTTCATCAACATTTTTTCCAAGGATGAATAAATAGGTCGAGTGAGAGCTTTATTTTGATTTAATCGAATAAAGTTTCTAAGTTGAAGATATTTAAAAAAATGTGTTCTATTGAGATTAAATTTGATCCTCAACTCTTCAAAAGACATTATGTTTTCTGCACATGGCAAATATAAATCCTGAATCTTTTGTATCCCTTTTAAATTCCATACTTTAAATACAGCGTCCGCTCTCCCTGGTTTAAAATATTGATTACCCCATATTGGACTAAATTGTGACAATAACTGTGGTTCTTTTAAATAGTTTTTAGCTTCACACCATATTTTGATCATATGCTTTACAAATGGATTTTTAACTTGTTTTTGTAATTTTTTTGCCGAATCTGAGTATATGAATATGGGAAGAGGTAAAGGTAAATTGTATGATTCCATTTCAGTCCAGTGAGGGAGATCATTTGATGAAAAATAATATGTCATAGACCTCAGTTGTGCCGACCAATAATACAACATAAAATTTGGACATTTCAGACCTCCACGATCAAATGGTAAATATAATAAAGACAGACGTAATCTAGCCCTCCTGTTGTTCCATATAAATTCCACTAACTTTTTTTTTATTCTTGAGAATAAATCTAAAGGTGGTGATAAGGGAATGTATTGAAATAAATAAAGTATTTTAGGTAAAATATTACTTTTAAGTATATTGATTCTCCCGATCATCGACATTGGTAGTGACATCCATCTCTGAGTTAACTCATTGATATCTGACATTAAGGCTTCATAGTTGACACTGGCGACTGATTCTAGCTTAGGCACAATTTGGATTCCTAAATATTTGAACTGATTTACAACATTGAATTGATTTACCTCAGGGGCTGGGTAATTTCTCTGGGTCTCATTTAGCATTAATATTGAAGATTTAGTTTTATTTATTTTATATCCTGATATTTCCCCGAAATTCTTTATTAAATTCAACAAGGTCGGAATTGATTTTTTAAGATTCGACATAAACAAAATTATGTCATCGGCATACAGGGAGATTTTATGTTCTGTTGGTCCAACTTTAATTCCATATATTTGTGACTGTAGACGTATCGCCATCGCTAAAGGTTCAATTGCCATAGTAAACAGTAAAGGTGAAAGTGGACAGCCTTGTCGACATCCTCTATTGATTTTTATTGATTTTGAAATATTGTTATTTGTTAGAATTTCTGCAGTAGCATTATTATATATTATCTGAACCCATTTTATAAAATTATTTCCAAGTCCAAACCTTTGTAAGACTTCAAAAAGAAAGGGCCATTCAACTCTATCAAAGGCTTTTTCGGCATCCAGTGATAAGAGAGCTGTATCCGGTGCTTCTTTATTAGAATAAATAATATTAAATAGTCTTCTTACATTATGGAAGCCTTGTCTTCCCTTTATAAAGCCATTCTGATCTCGATTAATAATATTTGGTAAAATTTCTTGTATTCGTCTTGCTAAAATTTTACAAATTATCTTAAGGTCGGCATTTAATAGGCTTATTGGTCTCATATTTTCACATTTATTAGAGGGCTTACCTGGTTTTGGCAACAGTATAATTAAGGCATTATTCATATATGATGGTAAATTACTATTTTGAAATGCTTCTAAAACCATTTCCAAAAAAGGTTTTGTTAATTTATTCTTAAATTTTTTATAAAGGTCAACTGGAAGACCATCTGGTCCTGCACTTTTTCCTGATTTCATATTATCAATGGCTAGTCCAACTTCTTCTTGACTAATTTTAGACTCCAGTATCTCCCTATTTTCATTTGGAATACACGGTATAGATAGTTCATTCAAAAACCCATGTAGTTTTGTTAAGTCAGATTCATTTTTGGTATCATATAATTTTTCATAGTAATCTCTAAAGGCTCTATTAATTTCTGAAGGATCTATAACTACCTGTCCGTTACTTATAATACTGGTAATTGGTGTTTTAGATTCTAATTGTTTAATCTGCCATGCCAATAACTTTCCTGATTTTTCACCTTGTTCATAAAAAGATTGTTTCAATCTTAGAAGACTCGAGGCAGCTCTATTCGCTGATTTTTTGTCATATTCAGCTCTCAAAATCAGTAATTCGTTCTCCAACCTTGGATCTCTTCCTGCATATACTCTTTCTTGAAGAATTTTTATTTTATGTTCCAATTGAACTCTCTCCTCTCGAGTCTTCTTAGATTTTGAACCTGTATAACTAATAATATGTCCCCTAATAAAAGCTTTGAAAGCCTCCCACTTTACACATGCTGATGTTTGTGTAGTATTGATATCAAAGAACTCATCTATCTGTTTTTCTATATACTTAACAAATTCCTCATCCTGAAGCCATTTATGCTGAAATTGCCATCTACCTGGTTCCTTTGTCAATTTCTTATCTACATACATTAGACAGCAGGGTGCATGATCAGAGATCACGATGTTATCATAAAAACAGTTTTGAATCTTGGACCTTAATTCTGTGGAGATCAAAAAATAATCTATACGTGAGAATGTCTTGTAGGTATTGGAATAACAAGAGTATGCTTTAACTTGTGGTTTCATTTCTCTCCATATATCTATCAATTTCAATTCTTTCATAAAATGATTAATGGTCATCCTACAACCATTGTGCGTACAGTCCAGTCCTGTTGATCTATCTATACTGGGATTCAATGTACAATTAAAATCCCCTGCTATTATATGTTGCCCTGTAAGTGATGATAAGATAAGAAATAAATTGGCAAAGAACTTTTGATCATCTATATTGGGACCATATAAGTTCACCAAATTTATGTTTTCTAATAGCAAAGATCCTTGAATGATTACATATCTTCCAAATTTGTCTCCAATTACATTTTTCACTTGAAATGGGACTGATTTATGTATGAGAGTCATAACTCCCCTGGCTCGGGATGAAAATGATGAGGTGAAAACATTTCCTTGCCATCTACTCCTAATTCTTTTTACATCTTGCTCTATTAGATGAGTTTCTTGTAAAAACACAATTTTTGAACCCATGTCTTTTATTTTATTCATAACTTGTTTAAGTTTTTTTAAATTTTGTAGACCTCTGCAATTCCATGAAGTTAAATTAAGATTAACGCTTTGATTTATAATCAATAGGGAGTTTGGGATTACCTTGCAGTGTAAACATGCTCAAACAGAAAAGCAAAAAAAAGAGTGGTTGAACATTCACCCTACAAACTACACACAAACAAATTCCCCCTTCCCACATTTGTGGCAATCCCCCCAAAAGCAAAAGAAAAATTCCGTCTCCCGATATAGCCATCGACCGTTCCACACCCACGAGGAACAGCCAAAGCCACTCCTTCTTCATCCTCCCAATCACCCTAACTCTACTGCTTTTAATAACGTAACATTAACTCTCTTCTGTAATTTTCCAATTTAACTCCAAATTTTTTTTTTTAGCAATTTTGTACTTTTTTTTTTTTTTTAATATGTAATACATTCTATATTTTGTAATCTTGTTATATGCTTCTAATCAGTTAAATGCTCAAATATTCTACCCTATATTCTGTTCATGCTTAGCTCCCACCAGTCTCTTCCTGGATCTTCTTGATGAACTCCTGCGCCTCCTCGGGGGTCTTGAAGATGCGTGTTCTGCCCTCATATGTGACCAGAAGTCTTGCAGGGTGAATCACTCCATGACGAATCTCAAGGTTGCGCAGTTCTTTGCGGATGGGGTCAAACTGCTTCCTTAATTGTTGGATTCCTGAGGCCAAATCTGGGTAGAACCGCACCTGCTGATCTTGGTATTTAATTTCTCCTTTGGCCCGCACCGCGTTGGAGATCGTCATCCTGTCTCTGTAGCTGAGAAACTTCATAATTAGCGTCCTCGGTGCTGCCTTGTTACCTCTCGGTGGGCCAATTCGGTGGGAGCTTTCCAAGACGACTGATGATTTTAGCTCCGCGTTGTTCAGCGCCTCCGGGATCCACCCCTCCAAAAAGGAGCATGAATCACGACCTTCGGCTCCCTCCGGTAAACCCACCAGCCTCAGGTTGTTCCGTCTGGACCGAGATTCCAAGTCCAGAACGCTATTTTCCAGATCTTTATTTTTTTTTTCCAAAGTGCGCACCTTTATTTGAAGTCCGCTAATTTCATCCTCCGCACTTGAAATACGAAGCTCCGCCTGCGTCACTCGTTCCACGCAGTCACCCAACTCCTTTCTCATTGCATCCAACGCTGCCATAATCCCATCAAGTTTAGCGGAAAAGTCTGCTCTCATTGAGCTAATGGCAGCCAGCACTGCACCTGTGCCGTCATCGTCAGCAGCAGCAGTTACCGCACCACCGCTAGTTTCATCCACCATATCCGCAGCTTTTTCTACTGCGCCACAAACTTTAAAGTCCGTTAATTTGGACTGCTTCGGCGATTCAATTTTTCCCCCTCCTGATTTCCCAGCCTTAGTCTTCACCGGCATATCCTCACCCAAACGCTGGGAAAAGTTCTGTTCCAAATGAGAGAGTTATTTGCCGAATTTTTATTTCCAAGGGCAGAGCAGAGTGATACGTGTCCTTCTAGGCGGCCGCCATAACCGGAAGTGTTTCTCAGTTGTTTTTATGTTTTAACAATCCAGTTCTCTTCCCATGATGAATTTATCTTAAGGCACACCATGACCTGGACAATATGACCTGTTTCTAGAAACTGTTTTCCTTAGCACAGCAAGTTTCTCACTCCTTAAATCACTGTTGCATGCTTATGAAACAAAGGCGTGACCTTTATTCCTCATGTGTGTGTGTGAAATGTAGCAGGTGTTCGTGTATGTTTTGGGAGCCGGGCAGAGGGAATCGTCTGGGGGCAGGAATTGGCCCTTCCTGCTCCCCACGCGATTCTATGATGGGAGGGGGGCTTGCTCGGAACAGAGATGGCCACTCTGTTCTGTACCTAGCCTTCCTTTAAAAACAGGGGCTTTCCCTTTGTTCGGCGAGTCTGCCGTGAGTTTTGCGCAAGACGTCCGGCTAGGGGAAATCACGCTCTTCCTGGCTGTGGGCTCCCAGTCACCTGTATCAAACGGTAAGAGCTTGTGAAATGACATGAAATGCATTGATCCTTGTGTGAAGGAAATGTGTGACATGCAATGATTTCTCTTTTGTGTATGGAGATATGGTCTGTGGGGAATAAAGAGATACAGCTTATTCTAGCAGCCGTGTCTCAGTGTGAATTACTTTGTCTCAGTGTGAATCACTTTCTATATGTGCCGACTCCTCACGAACCTGTCTAAATATTTTCATAAAACAGTGCACCACTCAGAAAACTTCTGGAAGGAGAAGTTGCATGGCACTGGGAGTCACAGCAACAAAAGAGCTTTGAACAGCTGAAGTCACTTGTCAGTGAAACCCCTGTGCTGAGATTTTATGACATAAATAAACCAGTTACATTGTCTGTGGATGCAAGCTCTGAAGGATTGGGAGCTGTGATATTGCAAGAGGGTCAGCCAGTGGCTTATGGTTCAAGATCTCTAACAGACACACAGAAAAGATATGCACAAATTGAAAAGGAACTTTTGGCTATTGTGTATGGCTGTGAGAAATTCAAGCAGTATCTGTATGGAAGACCAGTACAGGTTGAGTCAGACCATAAACCACTGAAAGCTGTGTTCAAAAAAGGGTTGCATAAAGCACCACCCAGACTACAACGTATGCTGATGAGTCTGCAGCCTTTCAACCTGCAGGTTACATATAAACCAGGCAAAGACTTGTACATTGCAGACACTCTGAGCAGAGCTTTTCTTAAAGAGCAGACAGAAAAACTATTGGAGGAGGAACTTGAAGTTAATCTCCTTACAGCACACCTACCTGTCTCAGAGGAAAAGCTGAAGTTATTCCAGAAAGCAACAGCAGCAGATGAGGAACTGCAAATGTTAATGAAAGCAGTTCAGTCAGGATGGCCAGCACAAGTCAGTCAAGTTCCAGCTGAGATAAGGAAGTATTGGACATTCAGAGAGGAACTCACATGCTCAGAAGGACTAATATTCAAGAACTCCAGGCTTGTGGTGCCTCAAAGTCTGAGAAAGGAAATGCTTCAGAAAATCCATGAAGCACATCTTGGCGTTGTTAAATGCAAAGAAAGAGCAAGAGATGTTTTGTTTTGGCCCAGTATGTCTAAACAAATAGAAGAAACAGTGCTAAGGTGTTCTATCTGTAACACACACAAGAGGAACAATGCCAAAGAACCACTTCAGAGTCATGACATTCCCAGCAGAGCTTGGGCAACAGTTGGTGTTGATCTTTTCCATTTTGACCAAGGTGTTTATCTACTGTGTGTAGATTATTACTCAAAATATCCTGAAATTGCCAAATTGTCACAAACAACAAGCAAACATGTCATTGTAGCTCTTAAATCTATGTTTGCCAGACATGGAATTCCAGACGAGCTCATGTCAGACAATGGACCACAGTTTTCAAGTGCAGAGTTCAGACAGTTTGCAGAAACGTGGGAGTTTAAACACACCACATCGAGCCCGGGATACCCACAATCAAATGGGCAAAGTGAACGTGCAATTCAAACAATAAAAAACCTACTGAAGAAGGCACAAGAGAGCCAAGGAGATCCTTATATTGCTCTTCTTGAATACAGAAATTCGCCCTTGGATGGAGTCAAACTGTCTCCAGCACAATTGTTGATGAATCGGAGACTGAAAACAAAATTGCCAACATCAGGTCAGCTGTTAATGCCACAGCTGAACAAGAATAAGCAAAAACAACTGAAGGAGAGACAGATGAGACAGAAACATTACTTTGACCGTGGAGCCAGAGCCTTACCTGCTCTACAAGAGGGAGAGACAGTTAGATTCAGAGCTGAGAATACATGGCAACCAGCTATTGTGGTAAAGAGCCACAACACACCAAGATCATTTGTGATTCAGACCCCTGGGGGATGTAAATTCAGGAGAAACAGGCACCATCTACTGAAGTGCAGAGAAGAAAGTGTTCCTAAAACCACAAACACTGATCAGGAGGATTTCCCGACCCCTGCTTGTAAGCCAACAGAGACCATCTCATCGGAGCAAGCACCTGTTCATTCTCCTGTAAAGGAAACTGAGAATTCCAAAGCAGTTACTGAAGAGCCAAGGAAAACGTCACGCTTTGGCAGACTGATTAAACCCCCACAACGTTATACAATGTGAAACAACATAAAGAAATGTTCAAGTGTATCTTAAGGGATGTTAGCCCTGTAATGAAAAGAAAAGCAGTTGTTCAGGTTAAAACCATACTTTTTAACTTGTGAGTCATATTAGGATTTATTGTTTTTCTGTAACAATATAGTATGATATTCTACTTCTAAAGAAGGGAGATGTAATGTAGTAATGTGGTCTGCCACTAGGGGCGCTGTTAAGTGTTGTATGCAGATTAAGAAGGAGAGTAAAAACGGTTGTTGTTGACGTTACTGAAGACCTCGCTGTCCTGCCTGTTTATTCCATTTGCTCTCCTTAAAAACACACTAACATACATTACACAGATAAGTGGTAGAAGATGGATGGATGGATGAAATCTGTAACTGTTCTTCTGGATTAGGAGACTTGAATTTAATGCCTACTGTTTCTTTATTATATGATTTGTATTATATCAGAGGCCACATGTGGATAGTTTGGATTTTATTTTCCAGCACTTTAAAAAAAATTTATTTAAAAGAAAAATATCAAACTTATTCATTTCTCTAGCTGTTTTTTTTTTTTATTATTGTGCACTAATTACTTTTCACTAAAAGCTTTTTGGTGGCAGGCTACTTGAGCAGACATCATCATAACACTACTTTCACTTGAGTCCAGTTTCTGGGAGCTCTCTCTTCATCACAGCTGTGAGCGTTTTAAGACAATTTGGACGACCCCGTTGATCCAATAAGTGATCGCCGATCCATACACACTGGCGATAATTAAATTCATTTGTACAAAATGAGAATCTGACATGTCAGCCTAGACGTCTAAACTTCCGAGTCTACATAGAACCACACTTCCGCAAATAAAACGTAAACTTATCTTGAGACCCAAGTTCCGTTAACAGTCATGGGATCTTCGCACGGGATCTTCTTACTTACTGTCATCATGTTGTCCGTCCACACTGGCTCCTGGGTTCGGAGAACCGTTTTCGGGTCGCTGTCCTGCTCCACCAGCGCGTAGATAGGAAGGGAGGAGCAGAATCAACTGTAACCCAGTGGCCTGGCAGAGCCCTGGATCATAACCGGCAATAAAAAAAAACAAAAAACAAAACCCCTTGCACATAGTGGTAATAAAACGTAATAGATTACAGTGCAAACGCACTCAGTGTTTGTCAGCTGGTCCGGAGCATCAGTCGGTGAGTATTGCAGCCTATGTGGAAGGAAATTAGGTCTGGATATCAGAAAGCTTCTGTCTCTGATGAAAAATCACGTTTAGAGAACTGGCACTGCATCCTGCAGACCAAGGCAAGTCATCCGGGCTTGTAAAAATAAACTGCACAGAAAAACTGCAAGGTTTAAAAAAACACACACACAAAACTGTGTTAATAACAAATTTTCAAGTGTGTCCCATTTCGAAAATCAACACAACGTGTTCAAGAATTGTGGAATTGTTTTCTTTGGCTTTGACAGTGACGGCTCTGCATTAGAAATTGCTAGAGCCATTGGCTGTAAAATAAATATGGAAGACATGGTGGAGTCAGAGCAATCCTTTAAACCAGTGTTTTTCAACCTTTTTTGAGTCAAGGAACCCTTTCTATGCAAATATACGTATATATATACAGTGTATATATATATATATATATATATATATATATATATATATATATATATATATCTTGGGCACTCTGTTATGTCGTAACTTGTAGACAAGGAGGACGCCAGGAGTGGAGCTGAACACTTCTTTATTATAATACTGAATCTCAGTGCAACCTGACCGGGCATGCAGCCGATGGCAGAGGTAAGGCGGAAGAGACCGCCCCCCTACCTGCAGCTGTAGAAGAGCTTGAAAGAACGAGGCGATATGATATATAAACCAAAGTTTATTATCAGCTCTCCTAACAAGTCTCATCTAGTGCAGAAGCAGCAGAAGGAAAAAGAGACCAAATACCTCCGGCTCTCTGGCTTTATACTTGCACATAACAAAAGACATGCATATCAAAGGCTGACATCCCTCATTATCTTAATCCCCCCATTGTCTTGGTACTTCCTCTCTTCACCCTGGGGGGGTGAGGGTAGCTCCTCCGGTCTCCACCGCAGTGTCTGGGAACGTCTTTGTTCTTCACTGGCGGTTGAGAGTCTTTGTCCTTTCAGAGGTGTGAAGTCGCCTTACATATGTAATCACCAAACATTCCCACATGCTTCAACATATGTAGGTTATGGAATATATGATTAATATAGCCCACAGTACCACACAAAGAAGAGCTCCAACATAAACAGTATATGAACCACAAACAACTACATAATACCCCTCCCCCCCCGCTGGTAGAGAAATGCAAAACACACACACCAACATCCACTCTAATTTGGAACCAGAGTCATCCACTAAACATAACTAAACTAAAAATCACCAAAAGGGGCCGATTACATTCACACAAAACAACTAAAATTAGGGGGGACGGGTAGACTGCCGTCCTACCCCACACACGGCGAGGCAGGTTATTCTGCAGCCTATGTTATATAACAGTCCAGTTAAAAAAAAAAAAAAACTACTGCCGCGTCTCCTATATTATATAAAATACCAAAACAATCCCCAAAACTATTAACACAGCACAAAGTTGAACAAATAGAACACATCCATGACTCAATGAGGATGACCCGTGGCCCCCCCAGACCATCACCATCAGTCCGCCCCTGGAGGCAGTCCGCTTCCCAGACCACAGCTGGTCGCCTCAGTCCCGAAGCGTCTTCTCCTCCATACCTCAGAGTGTTCCATCTGTCTGGGGCCGTGCCTTTCCATTTTCCTCGGGCACGCCGTAGCTCATTAGGATGGCGCCACAAGCCATTCGACAGCAGAAGATAACCATCATGCCGCACATCCGTCACCTGCAGCCAACCCTGGTACCGCTCCGTCTTCTGCTTTTCCCTCACCCGCCTGGACCTCACCTCCACCCGAGCCCGAACCCAGTGCGTGACTCCAAGCGGGGCCTTGCACGGCCTGCAGTGTTTCCACCTGTCACTCGCTCCTCTAGTGCCACTCGGTCCTGCCCCGATCGCTTGTAGATCCGCTGCTGACCCTGCCCCTGTGGTCCCGTGTTAACCAGTTCTCCACGGCTGTGCTCCGGGAACGCCTGAGACTATCGTTTGGGCATCACTCGCCTCCACAGATCCTCCCCCGTACCGCCCGGCGCCCACATACAGGGCAGCTGGGACACTGGCACCAGGGCCCTCCCGCAGCGACCCTGAGCATGACATGGCCTGTCCACTTTCCGGAGTGCCCAGCAACTGTTCATCCCACACAGCATCATCCCTAACTCTCGGAACCGGTCGGTCCCACAGTCCACAGCCCGACCACTCTTCCCCAGTGCCACTCTTGATGGAAAATCCAAGGCCATAAAACAGGTTGCAGCCCATGATGTTAGAACCATAGGCCGTCACAACGAACTCCACATTGGCCATCTTCGCCGATTTGTACTGAGCCATCAGTGTGACCGTACCCACCGTGGCCAACTGTCCTCCTCCATAGCCGCAAAGTGGCGCTGAGACACATCCAGTCCTGTAGTGGGGAAAACATTCTCTAACCGTAGCCCAATTCAGCACCGAACTCTCCACTCCCGTGTCGACAAGCATCGGTACCGGAACTCCATCCAGAACCACCGTGCAGCATGTGCACCCACAGGTACTCGGGGACACATGTGTATTACCGTCGGGGCGGGGGGAGTTGAAGTCCTGCGCAGGCTCTACTGCTCTGCTGACTGACATACTCTCACGAAGTGGTGTAGACAGCCACATTTTCCACAGCGCTTCCCTCTTGCCACACACGCTCTAGCCTTATAGAAGTGCTTCGTGGACCCACAACTCATACACCTGGGCTTCCCCAGGGCAGACCTCATCCATACAGCACTGGCCTCCTCCACATCGTCCTTGACACTCCCATCGCTGTCTGGGTCTACTACCTGCGCGGCCATGGGCAATCTTGAATTTCCCCATGAAAGGCACTTGCTCAACTCCAGAGTTAGCTTGTCCACTGCTTCCAGCTGTAGCGCTAACTTGACAGCCCTAGTCAATGTCAACTCACCCAGGAATGAGAGCAGCTTGGAGCGGACCGCAGCACAGTTGGTGTGTTCCGCCAACTGCTCACGAACCATTTCTTCCTCCAACGGCCCGAACCGGCACTCAGTGGCCAACTGCCTTAAGTCCGACATGAACCGCTGGATCAGTTCGCCTACCTGTTGGCGGCGCTGTCTGAACTTAATCCATCTGATGATGACGTTGTCCGGCACCCTAAAATGGCGGGCCATTAACTCAACCACTTGTTCGTAATTGTCCGCGTCTCCAAGCATGCCCAAAACTCTCTGTCCCTCCATTCCCAGGTTGTGTACCAACAACGCACGAGCCCTCAGCTTCTCCATTCGTCCCAGGTCCAACGCCACCATATACGGTGGGGCAAAAAAGTATTTAGTCAGCCACCAATTGTGCAAGTTCTCCCACTTAAAAGATGAGAGAGGTCTCCAATTTTCATCATAGGTATACCCCAACTATGAGAGACAAAATGAGAAAAAAAAATCCAGAAAGTCACATTGAAGGATTTTTAATGAATTAATTGGTAAATTCCTCGGTAAAATAAGTATTTGGTCACCTACAAACAAGCAAGATTTCTGGCTCTCACAGACCTGCAACTTCTTCTTTAAGAGGTTCTTCTGTCCTCCACTCGTTACCTGTATTAATGGCACCTGTTTGAACTCGTTATCAGTATAAAAGACACCTGTCCACAACCTCAAACAGTCAGACTCCAAACTCCACTATGGCCAAGACCAAAGAGCTGTGAAAGGACACCAGAAACAAAATTGTAGACCTGCACCAGGCTGGGAAGACTGAATCTGCAATAGGTAAGCAGCTTGGTGTGAAGAAATCAACTGTGGGAGCAATTATTAGAAAATGGAAGACATACAAGATCACTGATAATCTCCATCGATCTGGGGCTCCACGCAAGATCTCACCCCGTGAGGTCAAAATGACCACGAGAACGGTGAGCAAAAATCCCAGAACCACATGGAGGGACCTAGTGAATGACCTGCAGAGAGCTGGGATCAAAGTAACAAAGGCTACATCAGTAACACACTACGCCGCCAGGGACTCATCCTGCAGTGCCAGACGTGTCCCCCTGCTTAAGCCAGTACATGTCCAGGCCCGTTTGAAGTTTGCTAGAGAGCATTTGGATGATCCAGAAGAGGACTGGGAGAATGTCATATGGTCAGATGAGATGAGATGAGATTCAACTTTATTGTCATTACACATGTATGAATACAAGGTAACGAAACGTGACTTGGCATTTGGGCACGCTCTGCAGAGCGCATCCAAGGCCGGGGCAGCCGCTAGGCGCCAGTCATAAAGAAGAAGAGAAAAAAAAGAAAAGAAATGATATGACACAATAGGCGAGAGAAAAAAACATGTTTTATCAAATTGACGCTTAATGAGTAAGCGAAATTTTGATTGCAGGCAAAAAAACCCTCAATGCACCGACTCGGCTCACGCCGATTCCGACCCCCGCCCGCTTTAGCGGAAAGCTCGGCGGAGCGCGGGTGTTCATTATGCAGTGTGAGTCCGTGTTCCATCGCGTGCCCGGAGACTTTCCCTCGGATCATAGTCGGATTGGTTATATCGGGAATCTCCTGGAGGGGCGAGCGTTGGCTTGGACCTACGCCGTAATGGCGAGGCCCAGTTACGCCACCCTCACTTATGACCAGTTCGTGAGGCGCTTCCTGGAGGTCTTTGACCACTCGCGTACCGAGACGGTCCAGGTCGACCGGCTTCTCGCTCTCCAGCAGGGAAACCGGTTGGCTGCGGACTATGCGGTCGACTTCCGGGTAGCAGCGGAGGAATTAGGCTGGGAGGAACGCTCCCTCTGCGGTCTTTTCCTCCGCAGCCTCAATGATGATCTGAGGGATGAACTGGCTGGGCGGGACCTCCCTGAGATGCTAGCGGAGCTATCTTCCCTTGCCATCAGCTTGGACAACAGGCTGCGCGAGCGCTCCTCGGGGCGGAAGTCGTCTTCTTCTCGCCCTCGCGGAGCCTCGTCGCGCCAGTTCCAAGCTCGCCCCCTGGTGACGCCGCCACCATCGCACCCCGAGGAGTCGGAGCCGATGGTGACGGGCTGGACAAAGCCCGCCACGCCGCCGTGCGTTGAATCTCTGCATGTATTGCGGAGATAGTCAACACACGGTAGAGCTTTGTCCACAGAAGCCAAACGGTGGGGTCCGCGAGTCACTGTAGGGGGCCTCGTGGACGTCAATCGGTTAAATCCCCTCACTCAATTAAAGCTGCCCATCCGTTTCTGCCACAACCCCATTGGGCATCTCACCCACGCACTGGTGGATTCGGGCGCAGAAGGCAGCTTTATTTCACAAAGCCTGGCAACCCGATTGGGCATCCGCTGCCAGGCGCTCAGAAACCCCATCTCCCTGGTCAACCTCTCTCGTGCCTCCCTTGGGAGAGTTACGCACCAGACCATCCCGGTCCCGGTGATCATCTCTGGTAACCACCGGGAGGAGATAACCTTTCTCGTTTTGCCCAACTCTGTGTCGCCCATCATCCTGGGGTATCCCTGGCTACGCCTCCACAACCTTGTCCTGGATTGGAAGTCAGCCGGGGTGTCGGCATGGAGCACGTTCTGTATGGGCACCTGTCTTCAGTCCGCTGCCTGCTCTCCGTCCGCTTCTCTCCCTCCTACGGACGCTGCACCCCCGCACCTGTCTCTGGTGCCCCTGGAATTTCACGACCTGGGTATGGTATTCAGCAAGACCAAGGCCATGTCTCTTCCTCCTCATCGGCCCTACGACTGCGCCATCAACCTCCGCCAGGGGGCACCCTTACCTTCTGGTCGGCTCTACAGTCTGTCGGCGCCGGAGAAGGAGACGATGAACGCCTACCTAAAAGAGTCGCTGAGTGCTGGGATAATCCGCCCATCGTCATCACCCGTGGGGGCAGGGTTCTTCTTCGTCGGAAAGAAGGACGGATCCCTCCGTCCTTGCATAGACTATCGGGCTCTAAATGACATCACGGAGAAGGATCGTTACACCCTGCCCCTCATGGACACCGCTTTCCACTCCCTCCAGGGGGCGACCTGGTTCACCAAGCTGGATCTACGCAGCACATACCACCTCATCCGGATCCGGGAGGGAGATGAGTGGAAGACAGCCTTCCGTACCCCGAACGGCCACTTCGAATACCTGGTAATGCCGTTCGGGTTGACCAACACTCCTGCCGTCTTTCAGCGCCTCATCAACGACGTCCTCCGGGACTTCATCGGCCTCTTTGTGTTCTTCTACCTGGACGACATACTCATCTTCTCCAAGTCCAGGGACGAGCACCAGGTCCATGTGAGGCGGGTCCTCCAAAGACTGCTGGAGAACTGGCTATACGTGAAGGCTGAAAAGTGCGAATTTTATGCTAAGACTACATCCTTCCTGGGATTCATCATCTCTCACGACCAGGTGCGTCCAGACCCAGAGAAGGTGAAGGCGGTGGTAGAATGGCCTACACCTGCATCGAGGAAACAGGTGCAACAGTTCGTTGGGTTCACGAATTTCTACCGCCACTTTGTCCAAAACTTCAGCACCATCGTCGGACCGCTGACCCGCCTCACGTCCCCTAAGGTCCCGTTCCGGTGGACCGAAGAGGCCGCTGCTGCTTTTCAGGCGCTGAAGGCGGAGTTGTCCTCCTCCCGGGTCCTTCGCCAGGTCGACCCCGCGCTGCAGTGCATCGTGGAGGTGGACGCTTCGGACACAGGAGTGGGGGCGGTGCTATCCCAGCGGTCGCCTGACGACGGCGCCAAATGGCCCTGCGCCTTCTTCTCCCGGCGCTTGTCCCCGACGGAGAGGAACTATGACGTGGGGGACAGAGAGCTCCTGGCCATCAAGCTCGCGCTGCAGGAGTGGCGTCACTGGCTAGAGGGGGCAGACCTGCCGTTCGTGGTCCTGACGGACCACAAGAACTTAGAGTATCTTCGATCTGCCAAGCGCCCGAACGCCTGCCAGGCGCGCTGGTCCTTGTTCTTCACCAGGTTCCAGTTTTCCATCACCTTCAGGCCTGGCTCCAAGAACGGCCTGCCCGACGCCCTCTCTAGGCAATTCGCCCCTGAGGAGTCGGAGGACACGCTCCACACTATCCTACCCAGGTCGTGTGTCATGGGAGCCATCTCCTGGGACATTGAGAGCAAGATCCGGAAGGCGCAGGAAGTGGAACCTGACCCTGGCGGCGGACCGGAGGGGAGGCTGTTCGTGCCATCTGCGGTTTGAGGAGAGGTCATCCACTGGCTACATACCTCCAAGCTCACCTGTCACCCTGGCTCCTCCCGGATGATAAACCTCCTCCAGCGGTCCTTTTGGTGGCCGGGCCTGCGGAGGGATGCTTCCCGCTACGCCCGGGCCTGTCCTATTTGTGCCACCAACAAGTCGGGAAATGCCCCTCCAGCGGGTCTGCTCCAGCCCCTGCCCGTCCCTGGCAGGCCCTGGTCGCACATCGCTTTGGATTTCGTCACCGGACTCCCAGTCTCCAACTCCTACGACACCATCCTGACCATCATGGACCGCTTCTCCAAGGCGGCACACTTCGTCCCCCTGCGAGGTCTCCCCACTGCCCTGGAGACGGCGGACCTCCTCATCCAACATGTGGTCAGGCTGCATGGGATTCCGGTGGACGTGGTCTCGGATCGAGGGCCCCAATTTTCCTCTGAGGTTTGGAGGTCGTTTTGCAACGCTTTAGGAGCCAAGGTGAGCCTCTCCTCCGGCCATCACCCCCAATCCAACGGGCAGTGTGAGCGGACCAACCAGGAGCTGGAGGCTGCGCTCCGCTGTGTAACGGTGTCCAAACCCACATCCTGGAGTAACCACCTTGCCTGGGTTGAATACGCCCATAATACCGCTCGCTCTTCTGCCACAGGGATGTCCCCCTTCAAGGCGTCCCTGGGTTACGACCCCCCGCTGTTCCCGGCGCAGGAGAGTGAGGTGACTGTCCCCTCAGTATGGGCGCATCTCAGGCAGTTCCGCTCCATCTGGGCGTCAGCGCGCAATGCGCTTTTACACACGGCGGAGCGCAACAGAGCCATGGCGGACCGGCACAGAAGACCTGCCCCGGCGTACAGGGTTGGGCAGCGAGTCTACGTGTCGACCCAGGACGTTTCCCTAAAAGGCGAGAGGAGGAAGCTGGCACAGCGCCTCGTGGGTCCCTATCCCATCACCAAGATTGTCAACCCGGTGGCTGTGCGTGTAGCTATTCCCCCCTCCCTCCGCATCCACCCCACCTTCCATGTGTCCAAGGTGAAGCTGGCAGTCTCCGATCCCCTTTGCCCTCCTCCTGCTGCGCAACCCGCGCCCCGGATGATTGGTGGCCACCCGGCCTGGCCCATCTCCTCCATCCTGGACTCCCGGCGCCGGGGTCGTGGGTTGCAGTACCTGGTGGACTGGGAGGGCTATGGGCCTGATCATCGACAGTGGGTACCCCCGTCGTCTGTGTTGGACCCATCGCTCATCGCTGATTTCCACCGAGCGCACCCAGAAAGGCCATCGCCAGGAGGCGCTGCTAGAGGGGGGAGTACTGTCACGCCGCGCCGCTCATCAGCGGCGCCACCTGCACGCACACCTGCTCGTCATCAGTGGCGAGGGATATAAGCCGCCTCGCCCTGAGCTTCGGCCTGAAGCCGTTAGACTTCTCATGCATCGCTGTGAGTTCCTTCACCTTCAGCTATACTCCCGGGTAAGAAGCTCTTACCTCCTTTTTCTCTTTCGAGTCTGCTCCCCTGTGCACAGGTGGATTCCCCGGCGGCGGACATCGCCTCCCCATCGCCCATTCCTCGCTGCTGCACCGAGCACTCCAGGTGGCTGTCTTCCGGACCTCGTCCTTTGCTGTGCCAGTCATCTGTGCCCTCCAAATAAGCTCCTCTCTCGCTTGCAAATCTCCTGTGTTGGTGTGTGCCCGTCACCCTTCTCCTTTGCTTTCCCCATAGGGTTGTCCGGCTGTACGGCCTCCTGCCTCTGTGCCCGAAGCAGACGCCGCCACCAACACATTTACATCCCGCAGACACACATTCATTCACTCCTGTTGCTAATAAACTATTTGAACTTCTCTGAGCCTGTGTGTGTGCGTCTCCTGAGCCGTGCGTTATGTCAGTCGCCAAATGTTAGGTTGTAACTTGAAGACAAGGAGGAAGCCAGCAGTGGAGCTGAACACTTTTTTATTATAATACTGAATCTCAGAGCAACCTGACTGGGCATGCAGCTGCTGGCAGAGGTAAGATGGAAGAGACCGCCCCCCTACCTGCAGCCCCTCTTATACAACTGGAACTGGTGGAACCGGAAGCCGGAGCCGCCACTCCATACCACACAAATAAGAGCACCAACATAAACATTATACGAACCATAAACAACTACATATTACACTCCATCAACCAAAATGTGACAAAATGGCACATTGTAACCTATTACAGCATATGTAATGACAATTTAGTCTTGTAATTCATTTATACTCAGTGTGAAACCTGGGCCTGTTTAGCTGAACACAAAGCTGATATCCTGGCAGGAACTGAAGGCATAAATGAAGCTCTTCCTCTACAGTTCTCAGTCTCTCTCGTTTTAGTTTTTATTGCAGTCAGGCTGAAAAATCCACTTTTCTCTCACTTTTATAATTTAAAAAAAAAAATCCAATCGTTTCTATCCAACTCTAATGATCATGTGATCCAAAAAACATTTAAACTTTCATTAATATATCAAAAAATAATATGGAAATCAACACATCAGGTATGCAGAATGAAAAAAGTAACTGTTCAATGAACGTTACAAAAAATGGAACACTAACAAGAAAAATCACATAGTTCAACTTCTGGTGCTACCAAGTCAATGCAGTAAAATTTGTGCTAACTTTTTTCAGTATTTAGAAGTGCCCTACTGTATTTTTGTTGAGCACCTGCCCCCTGAAATGTCTGTGGATGTCACTGCAGTTTACACTCATTTAATACAAATTCAGTATGTTATAAACATACATGGAGGACACTATGGATAGTGAGGACACCAGTTTAGTTTAGTTTATTGGTTTATTTGTTAGGGACCACGTACAGAAAAAAAAAACATTAAACACAGGGTAAAGATGCTCTGTACCAGATTATAGCGTTCTTGCTAATTTCCATCTATAGGCACTAAAAGTGCCTACAAACATTACATTGATGACATATAGAGAGATGGCAACAGGAACGTGCATATTGCATGAGTTCAATCCAGTTTCTTAAGGATTACACAATCCAAGGTGTGGCTAGTTTCTGCTGCTGCACTTCACCTCTCTCCTTTGAAATTGAACAGGAAATACACTGTGTCAGCGATTTTAAAGTGACACTCCAAAAATCAAGTTTTTTTCTTGTTAACATGTCTGTAACATGTTTTTTTATGACTTACAAGACATATCAAGAGCAAAATCACTCAAATGTCTCGTCTCTTGTTTTTTTTTTTTTCCTTTAAAGTTTCACTTAAACCCCGCCCCCTCAAAAACAGGTAAATTTAGACAAAGCATTTTTGGTGACATAGATATGTACAGCTGCTGGCACGTGAGTAGTGTTGAGCCAGTCAGACTCTTTGGCCTAACTGAAGTTAGCCTCCGGCCGGTTAGCATTTTTGAGCTAGCTGCTTTGAAAACTTGACCCAGTTTAAGATGGGCTTTACCATCAAACTGCATTTATTAAAGGCCAAATGTCACGTAACAGGGTACTTTAAATATCTTGAAACTAGATATAAAAGGGAACCGATCCGTTCGGGTCTTGGTGCATATGCTTCAGTAACAACGGAATATTCGTTAATTTAAAACTGCCGCGCTTGGCCTGACACGGCCCCTGGAATCGCCTGGGGAAGAAGGCAGAAGTGACGAAATCGATTGTACCCTAGTTTGATGCTTGGGGTATTTCAATTGATTGTTTATATGGAGACTGGAAGGTTGAAGTGAACAACAAGAAAGAAAAAATTGGATATTTCACCCATACCTTAAAACGGGACTATCAGGGACAGCTGGGTAATAAGGGACACTTCTCTGGGAAATGTTTTCATACCTGTCAAGTGAGACGTTTTCGCCGTACTTCAACACCGTAAAAAGCGGCTATAAGGAACGGCGGAGCAACAAGGGACACCTCTCTGGGAAATGCCCCAAATGCAACTCGTGTTGTTATCGTCAACTATTTTAAGGATTCATGGATATTTGACAATAACAACTCAGCGTCCGGCGCAAAATAAAAAAAAAAGCAGAATTCTGTATTTGTCAGGCGATCTCTGTCTGTTCCGCAACCGCTGCACAGCTCAACGTGTTAAACCATTGTCCTAATGACTTCTCATTGTAGTGAGAATAGCTCAAGCTGAGCGATCAGCCCGCCCGACAATTAGACTAATGAGTGACTCCACACTTCTCATGGTAGTGCGAATAGCTGACGCTGAGCGATCAGCCCGCCCCGACAATTAGACTAATGAGTGACTCCACACTTCTCATGGTAGTGCGAATAGCTGACGCTGAGCGATCTGCCAGCACCAGCTGTGGCTGATCACACACAGGACGTGCTCCGCAAAACACTCAATTTTTTTTCCAGTATATTTTTCCTTTTGGGCGTACAGAAATGGCAATACGCCCGTTTTTGCTAAAATTGCATTTTCCCCGTATTTTCCTTAAAATATTTGACAATAACAACACGAACTACATTTAAAACATTTTCCAGAAAAGTGTCCCAAACCACTCCGCCGTCTCCCACAGCCGCGTTTGGCACCAAAATACGGCGAAAACGTCTCACTTGACAGGTATGCGCCTCCATTTTCATATTGATCTGGTCAATTTCTTGACAGCAGCGGCTCTCCTCCACTGTAATAATAATGGCTTCCGAAAAATCAATATTTATGGGGCGCCCTCGACAGACCCCCTTCGGCTTCGCAATTCTGGAGGCGATTAATGTCCAGTTCAATGACATTTTCCACTGGTTCTGCTCTCTGGTCATCGTTGGAACTGTTGTCATCAGACAAAGCATCTGATTCCGTCTCGGACGGCTCGAACCTGTAAGGTTCTATGCCTCTGTCACTGTCTGAACCACTGACAAAAAAAAAGACAAAAAAAAAAAGACAAAACTAAACTAATTTGTTCACAATCGCTGTCACTTTCCGTCATGATTGTCCAATGTTGATAAGTGTGAATGTGGATAGGCAGGGCAGCCAGGGTACAACTGGTGATGTCAAAAACATGGGTGTGGTCTGGACTGGCTGTCACAAGCCAGCAAGCAAGGTGAGGCCTTCACCTGGTGTATTTTGTGCAATTATGTAAATACAGGTGGGTGATATGGTCTCCGGTATGAATATTTGGTTTAAGCTATGTGTATTTTATCTAAATTCGTTGTCATTTAGAAAAAAAAAATTACGTGACATTTGGCCTTTAAGGACATGCCCTTCAACTGGTAAGTCATTTTATCACAGGATTTATGTTGTTTAAATGAGCTTTGTAGTATGTGGTTTGGGCCTAGTCACCGATTCTGATGTTTGGGGGAAGGGGGGGTGAAAAGATTTTGACACTAAACTGTAACACAATGAAAGGTTTTGTTTGTGGAAAAAAGGCACAAGATAGTGTTATAATAAATAAATAGTGAAGATTAGTTAATTAGATATTACACAAAGTGTTTGCATACACATATCTTTTAGATACACACACACACACACACACACAACATACACCATTCACACATACACATCAGTTGCTTGCACACATACTACACACACATGCACACACATACTGTACATGCACACACACACACACACACACACACATATATAAGCTCCACAGGAAAGTCTGTTCCTGTTTCCATATATGGGCACGGGGAAAGAGGAGACATCTGGACAACCAACAGTCATAAAAGAGCGGAGATGACATCTGAAGCCATTTGGACACTGAAAGAACCTAATTTGGACAATGGCCAGTGTATTGTTGGAAAGTTACTAGGAAACGCCCAGTAACTTGCCTATATGTAGCTGTGAATTCCTCTGTGCTGGGTCCTTTCCAGGACAGAGAGCTGGAGGGGATCTGCGGCCGTGTTCACTGACTCCCTGTGTGGTTCAATAAAGCTGAGAAATAGTATTTGTTTTGTGATTATTGGTTGGTTAACTGAAAAGATTCGGCTAACCGTCCAAAATTAATTGTTACAATAGCATTTCAGACAATGTACAGTGCATCTGGAAAGTATTCACAGTGCTTCACTTTTTCCACATTTTGTTGCTACACACAATACCCCATAATGACAATGTGAAAAAAGTTTTGGTTTTTTTTAGATTTTTCCAAATTTATTTGTTATGTCGGGAAACTGGGAATGACTCACAGAGAGTGGTGTCTGCTTGGAACATGAACTTTATTACAACAAACACTGTTATGGTTACAGTCTCTGGTGGGGAGGCTAAACGCTATAATCATGGGCCGAAAAGAGACTATAAGATGGCCGTCCACTGCAGTTACATGCTGATGGCATGTAACTGTGGCTGTGTGATAATGTAGCCGCTTGGTGACGTCATCAAACCTGTGGTTTTACTAACACCATATTCACCACCACCCCCTTCCTTGGAAAAGCAGAAAACACTCATGAACGAATTAACACTCCCCAATTTGGTACATGTAGAACCCCCAAAACTAGCTAGGGCCAGCGGGTAGACTATGACGTAGCCCAGGGCAGCTGAGTGGTTTATTGTGCCACTATTTGCTGGCAGCCATGCTCCCAGCCAAACAGTCCTCTTTTCTTTTCTTTACTGAGGAAGGTGGTTCAGTTGGAGGGGCCCTGTTGCGAGCTCATGGTGGACGCACTCCTGGAGGTGCCGGCCACAGCAGAAGCGGGCACCATCCCACTGGAGCCACGGCATGCTCGTCAGCAACATCCGAGCCTTAATCCCACACCAGCTGGATTGGCTCCAACACTGCGTCTTGATCCACGACGGCTGCTCTGACCCTCTGCTGATGGCTGGCTTGCCATCTCAAACCATCAGCCATCTGGACGGCGGCTGGTCTCAGCTGAGCTGCGATCTTCATGGGTGTCAGTGGTGGTGACAATGCTGAGGCCAACTGCGGGTCCGGTCGTTCGGTTCTGCAGACCTGAACCCATTTCATCACTGCGAGTGGTGCTCTGCTTGGCTGCATTCAGTGTTGTTGTAATGGTGTGGTTCTCACGTCTGCTGCGGGGCATCCACCAGGTTGTGGTGGTTCTGCTGCATCTTGTTGGGTCATGAACTCTTCATCCTGCATCTCAGCTATGGCTCCTGGAGGCTAATGCCAGTCGTGGATTCAGAAGACATCCGGTGGCTCTGTTGTGCTTTGTTTGGTCATCCAGTGGCTCAGCAGCAGCTCCTGGAGGCTGATGCTGGGTGTGAATTCAGAAACAGTCTGGCTTCTCTCCCTCACCTGTTGCTGGTTGAGGTTGCAGTGATGTGTCGCTGTCATCGGTGACAGGACACACACCAGGCCATCCTTGGTCACCGGGGTCCCCTCGCTCCACAAACTCCCTCTTGTGCGGTTCCACAGTGGCTGCCTGAAACTCATGCCAGGTGAGGATCGGGGGTGAGTCAGGTTTGTTCTTCCCCTCTCCTGGGAAGTCTGGTCGTGGCGATATGTTACCGTCGCCGTTGGTAGAACCTGCGCCGGATTGTTCTGTCCGTTGTTATGTTATGATTGTGCCTATTGGGGTTCCCAATAGACGGGCTCCCTCTCCTGCAGCTCTGCAGCTGCTCCCTGAGGCTCGTGCTGGGCGAGAAACTGAGGCAAGTCTGATAGCTGCTCTCCCTCTATATTCTGTTTGCTCTCTGTGTTGTGTCCACTCTCTGTGTTGTGCTCTTCGACTAGCTTGTCATGGACTAGCTCGTCTTCTAAGGGCCCGAAGGCACACGTGCTTGCTAAGACTCGGAGCTCCGTGGTATAACATTGTGCTGACTCACCTGTACACTGTCGGCCCTGGTAAAACACACGTCTTTGGGCCAACATGCTCAATGGAACATTGAAGTGCTTGGTTAATAAACCAACGCACTAATCATAGTCATCGTAGGTGTCTGTGGACACAAACATTCAGAAGATACGTCGTCCCTTGGTACCAAGGCAGTGGAGTAGCACAACGTTTAGCTTTGCATTGCTAGCGTGTCTCAGGTTGGCAGCGGTTATGAACTCTGCAAACGGTCCATAATACCAGTGGAACCAAGGGATAGGTGGCTCACCAGGCTCACTGAGGAACAGCGGTGCCTTCGTGACTGGTTTCTTTACCCTCAGTTTTGCATGGGTCATCTTCGTCACCAATTGTTTTGTCTGGAAACTGGGAATGATGCACAGAGAATGGTGTCTGCTTTATTACAACAAACACTGTTATGGTTACAGACTCTGGTGGGGAGGCTGAGCACTATAATCGCGGGCCAAAAAGAGACTATAAGATGGCCGTCCCCTGCAGTTATATGCTCGGTGTGATGAGCTTCCATGGCCTCACTGGTTAGAGGCTTTCCAAATGTACATCATGGTACTTGACCTCGGGAAGCTCAATAAAGTGAGGGTACGTGCACTCCTTGTCGACAACCTGGGTAGTGAGGGCCAGAGGATTCTGCAGATGCTCTGTGAGACGGATTCGTACAAGCATGTCGTGGAGCTGCTGGCTAACCATTTTACCACCCCAGACATCGTGATGGTACAGAGAATTCGCTTTTGCCAGAGATGCCAAAGAGTCGGTGAGCCAATTCATCAATACGTTGCTGACCTTAGGCAGCTAGCTAGTGAGTGCCGTTTTGAGATGGTGGAAGATGAGATGGTGCGAGACCAATTGGCTGAGTACTTGTGTAATGCTGGACTACATGCTAGGCTATTAATGGTGCATAATGACTTGACGTTAGCTAGGGATGTCGAGCTAGTTCTCCAGTTGGAGGCCAGCGATAAGCTGGCTTCGGAGTTAAACTGGTGCCAGTCACAGAAGCCACCAGAGCCGCCCGCCTCAGCGAATGTTATGGACCCTGAAGATGAAGATAGCATGGACAAAGACTATGAGGCCAAGGCTACTAGCCGAAGGTCTGCCCCGGGAAACCCCATTTGCGGGGGTTGTGGGTCCTCAACGCACCGTTACAAAATGTAAGTGTGCCTGGCAAGAGAGAAACAATGCAGCAAGCGTGGGTGCTTGAATCATTACACCAGGGTGTGCCATTTACAGTATCTGAGCCAGGGAGCCTGCCGAAGAAATCACCCCACCCGCCTGCAACAACCATCCACTCAGTGAGTCTCAGCACCAACAGGTATTCGTATTGTACAGTGGAATTGGACGGTGATGAAGTACCATTACTGCTTGACACAGCGGCGGTGCAGTTGATGCTGAATTGGGCCACGGTGAAGAAGTTTTTCCCCTACCACAGGATTAGGAGTAACCCAGCGCCATTGTACGGCTACAGCGGTAACAAACTGTAGTGTCGGGACTGTGGAGTTGACTGTTAGTTACAAGTCAGAAGTGGTGCATGACTTCACGTTCCATGTGGCGGTACGTGGCGATAACATCATGGGGTGTGACCTATTCTACGGACTGGGTTTCGCCATCACAGACAGCGCTGGGAACGAATGGTCTGGTTGTGGTCTCTGGGGCTCACGGGCTCTGGTGATTGACAATGCTGTGGTTTGGGACGAAAAACTGACGAGCAGCTCTGCCATCATGTCGCCCAGTCCCTGCTCAGTGTCGAAACGGGACAGTTTCAGTGCCCGTGCTCAGCGGGAGGTAGAAAAGGGGGTCAAACGTGAGGGTGGGATGCCTGTTCTGACGAACGACACCAAGAGGGCACCAGACACCTTCAGTACTCGGCCGCAGTTGGGTGAGGGGTCTGCTGCCACAACAGTGAACACTGTATCGCTAGCAAAAGAAGACGGGGGCAAGACCACATAGGAGCATGGTGTTACCGCATACTCAGCAGCACGTCAAGCTGAGTAAGGCCCCACTTCAGGTCATGGACTGGGTTCGGGTTGACGAAAGACCAAGATGAAGTTGGACCAGACAGCAGCCGGCGAAACATCGAGCATACCTGAGAATAGTGGCGAAGTTAGGAGCGGCATGCTTCCGGCTGTCAGATGGTTTGATAAGGCATGCTAACCAGCTGCGGTGTGTCCAGGGGATACTATGGGTGGTGAGGCTGGGCAGGAGTCAGTGAAGGTGGTTTGGGATCCAGGCTCCTGCGTACTGAAGATCCGTCCTCGCCCCAGGGGCCTGCTGCCTCCAGGGGCGCGTCTGCTGCAGGGCTGCCGCAGGGCTCCCCCACCTGACCCACCACCTGCTTGGAGGACTGTGCTTAAAAGAAAAGACTCATTGTTGTTTCATAGTTTCTGTTTTGTGTGTTAGTTAGGAGCACAGCTATTTTTACTTCGTTCAAATACAAAAAAAAAAGAGAGTAACAGTGGCAGAATAATCCACTGCACCATGCGAGCCATGTGGTAGTCGACCCACTGGTCCAATTTTAGTTTTTTTTAAGTGTGTTTTATGTTTTGTTTTTACTTTTACTGTTTTATTTTGGTGTGCCTTTTTGCGATTGTGTTTTCAAATTAGGGTGGGTTTAATTCGGCGTGTGTTTTTGTACTTTGTAAAGGGGGGGGGAGGATGTTATGTGGTGTTTTACTGTGAAGTGCGGTGTGATGATGCCACCTTCCTGTTGCATCATCACACTGCCCTATATTAAGGGGCATCCGCCATGAGCGCTTCCTCTTGCCCTGGATGACTTCACTACGGTGCCTCATAGACTGTGTGTTTTCTATTCTCAATAAAGCCGAGTTCAGTGCTACATCTCTGTCGGCCTCGTTTATCACCAGGTTTGTGGACATAACAGGTTGGATGGGAAGCATCAGAGCACAGCCATTTTCAGATCTCTCCAGAGGTGTTCAGTTGGATTCAAATCTGGGCTCTGGCTGGACCACACAAGGACATTCACAGAGTTTTCCTGAAGCCACTCCTTTGATATGCTGGCTGTGTGCTTAGGGTCGCTGTCCTGCTGAAAGATGAACCGTCAACCCAGTCTGAGGTCAAGAGTGCTCTGGAGCAGGTTTTCATCCAGGATGTCTCTGTACATTGCTGCATTCATCTTTCCCTCTATCCTGACTAGTCTCCCAGTTCCTGCCGCTGAAAACATCCCCGCAGCATGATGCTGCCACCACCATGCTTCACTGTAGGAGTGGTATTGGCCTAGTGATGAGCGGCGCCTGGTTTCCTCCAAACATGAAGCCGGGCATTCACACTAAAAAGTTCAATCTTTGTCTCATCAGACCAGAGAATTTTGTTTCTCATGGTCTGAGAGTCCTTCAGGTGCCTTTTGGCAAACTCTGGGACAAACTGATGGAGGCCACTGTGCTCACTGAGACCTTCAAAGCAGCAGAAATTTTTCTGTACCCTTCCCCAGACTTGTGCCTCGAGACCATCCTGTCTCAGAGATCTACATACAATTCCTTTGACTTCATGCTTGGTTTGTGCTCTGACATGAACTTTCAACAGTGGGACCTTAACAAATCATGTCCAGTCAACTGAATTTACCACATTTGGACTTCAATTAAGCTGTAGAAACATCTCAAGGATGATCAGTGGAAAAACGATGCACCTGAGCTCAATTTTGAGCTTCATGGAGAAGGCTGTGAATACTTATATACATGTGATTTCTTAGTTTTTTATTTTTAATAAATTTGCAAAAATTAAAAAAAATATATTTTTTTTCACATTATGGGGTATTGTGTGTAGAATTTTGAGGAAAAAATTAATTTAATCCATTTTGGAATAATGTTGTAACATAACAAAATGTGACAAACTAAGGCGCTGTGAATACTTTCCGGATGCACTGTAGATTTGTTTTTATAGGAGATTTATACACTGAAAAAAATTACTTTTTGAAGTTGTAATGATGACATTGTTTCTTTTTTAAAAATTTTACCTCAAAATATCATTTAAATATTTTTATTTAAAATATCACTTTTAGACTTCTGGTTATGGCGGCCACATAGAAAGACGTGTTTCACACTGCTCTGCTCCTAAAAATAAAAAGTTTGCTTAAACTCTCTTAATTGGAACAAAAACCCATCCCAGCGCTTAGGCGCGGATATGATAAAGACCAAGGCTGGGAAATCAGGTGGCGGAAAAAGCAATTCGACAAAACAACCCAAGCTAACAGACTTCCACGCTCGAGGCGAAGCACAAAAAACTCCAGAGACTATGGCGGAGGAGGGAGCCAGTGGTGGAGCGGGAGCTGCTGGGGAGGGGACAAACGCAGTGCTCACTGCCATCAACTCTATGAGAGCAGAGTTTTCACCTAAATTTGATGGGATTATAGCAACAACAGAAGGAATGAGAAAGGAAATAAGCGACTGTATGGAACGAGTATCGCAGGCGGAGCTCCGAATTTCAAGCGCTGAAGATGACGTCACCAGCCTACAATCAAAGGTGCAAACATTGGAATTAAAATGTAAACGTCTGGAAGATAATGTCCTGGATTTGGAATCCCGTTCGCGACGGAATAATTTGAGGCTGGTGGGCCTCCCGGAGGGAGCGGAGGGACGGGACTCATGTTCCTTTTTGGAAAAGTGGATTCCAGAAGCGCTGAACAACGTGGATCTGCAGTCATCGGTCGTCTTAGAGAGAGCTCACCGAATCGGCCCATCGAGAGATAATAAGACACCACCGAGGACGCTGATTATGAAGTTCCTCAACTACAGGGACAAGATGACGGTCACCAACGCGGCGCAAGCTAAAGGGGAAATTAAATACCAGGATCAACAGGTGCGGTTCTACCCAGATTTGGCCACAGGAATTCAACAATTAAAGAAACAGTTTGACCCCGCCCGCAAAGAGCTGTGCAACCTCGGGATTCGTCACGGAGTGATTCACCCGGCAAGACTGCTGGTCACACATAAGGGCAGAACCCACATCTTCAAGACCCCTCAAGAGGCGCAGGAGCTCATTAAGCAGATCCAAGTGGAGACTGGTGGGAGCTAAGCATGAACATGACAAAGGTAGAACTTTTAAGCATTTGTACAGGCATCTGATTGATCTGAAACACATAACATGTCTACAAAATACAGACTGTATTAAAAAAAAAAAGTTATGATGTACAAAGTTGCTATAAAACTTTGAAGTTATGTTGAAAAAAACTACAGAAGAGAGTTAATGTCATTAAAAATAGTAGTAGAGTCAGGGTGATTGAGAGGAGAAAGAGAGAGTGGTTTGACTGATCCTCGCAGGTGTGGAACAGTCACTAGCTATAACGGGAGACGGAATTTTTTTGATTTTGGGGGGATAACCACGAATGTGGGGAAGGGGAATTTGTTTTTGTTTTTGTTTGGTTTGTAGGATGAATGTTCTATCATCCATGTTTTTGCTTCTCTGTATGAGCATGTTCATATTGCAAGGTAATCTCAAACTCCTTATTGATCATAGATCAAAGCGTTAATCTTAATTTAACTTCATTGAATTGCAGAGGTCTACAAAATCTAAAAAAACTTAAACAAGTTATGAATAAAATAAAAGATATAGATTCAAAAATTGTATTTTTACAAGAAACTCATCTAATAGAGGAGGATGTAAAAAGAATTAGGAGAAGATGGCAAGGAAATGTGTTCACCTCATCATTTTCATCCCGAGCTAGGGGAGTTATGATTCTCATACACAAAACAGTCCCATTTCAAGTGAAAAATGTAATTGGAGACAAATTTGGAAGATATCTAATCATCCAAGGATCTTTGTTATTAGAAAATATAAATCTGGTGAACTTATAAGGCCCCAATATTGATGATCAAAACTTCTTTGTCAATTTATTCCTTATTTTATCATCACTTACAGGGCAACATATAATAGCAGGGGATTTTAATTGTACATTGAATCCCAGTATAGATAGATCAACAGGACTGGACTGTACGCACAATGGATGCAGGATGACTATTAATCATTTTATGAAAGAATTGAGATTGCTAGATATATGGAGAGAAATGAAACCACAAGTCAAAGCCTATTCTTGTTATTCTAATACCCATAAGACATTCTCACGTATTGACTACTTTTTGATCTCTGCAGAATTAAGGTCCAAGATTCAAAACTGTTTCTATGATAACATTGTGATCTCTGATCATGCACCCTGCTGTCTAGTATATGTAGATAAGAAATTGACAAAGGATCCAGGTAGGTTGCATTTTCAACATAAATGGCTTCAGGATGAGGAATTTGTTAAGTACATAGAAAAACAGATAGATGAGTTCTTTGATATTAATACTACACAAATAACGGCTTGTATAAAGTGGGAGGCTTTCAAAGCTTTTATTCGGGGGCATATTATTAGTTATACCTGAGTGGTGGCTCAGTTGGTAAAGCATCTGCCCCACACCCGGGAGGCAGGGGTTCAAATCCCGGCCGGGTCATACCAAAGACGATATAAAAATGGTATTTTCTGCCTTCTAACGTGATGCTCAGCATAATAAAATGGGGAAAGTAAAGTTACGCACAGAGCTACCAGAGGACTGACCCCCCACTGTAGCTTTCGCGACTTGTAGTAGCTGTGTGGCCTAGGGTCAGAGAAACAGAGATAGGCGCCGCCCCATACACCAATTGGTGTGCCACATGTTGTGGAAGGGGGGAAATTTAACTATATTATTAGTTATACAGGTTCAAAATCTAAGAAGACTCGAGAGGAGAGAGTCCAATTGGAACATAAAAAAAAAATTCTTCAAGAAAAGGTGTATGCAGGAAGTAACCCACAGTTAGAGAATGAATTACTGATTCTGAGAGCTGAATATGATAAAAAATCAGCGAATAGAGCTGCCTCGAGTCTTCTAAGATTGAAGCAAACTTTTTATGAACAAGGTGAAAAATCAGGAAAATTATTGGCATGGCAGATTAAACAATTAGAATTTAAAACACTAATTACCAGTATTATAGGTAATGGACAGGTAGTTATAGATCCTTTAGAAATTAATAGTGCCTTTAGAGATTATTATGAAAAACTACACTACTGTTCAAAAGTTTGGGGTCACAGAAATTTCCTTATTTTTGAAAGAAAAGCACTTTTTTTCAATGAAGATAACTTTAAACTAATCAGAAATACACTCTATACATTGCTAATGTGGTAAATGACTATTCTAGCTGCAAATGTCTGGTTTTTGGTGCAATATCTACATAGGTGTATAGAGGCCCATTTCCAGCAACTATCACTCCAGTGTTCTAATGGTACAATGTGTTTGCTCATTGCGTCAGAAGGCTAATGGATGATTAGAAAGCCCTTGTGCAATCATGTTAGGTCTGCAATGCTGTAATTGCTGCAAATGGAGGATTCTTTGACGAAAGCAAAGTTTGAAGGAAAAAATTATTATTTCAAATACAAATCATTATTTCTAACCTTGTCAATGTCTTGACTATATTTTCTATTCATTTTACAACTCATGGTGGTAAATAAGTGTGATTTTTCATGGAAAACACAAAATAATTGTCTGGGTGACCCCAAACTTTTGAACGGTAGTGTATACAGTGATCCCTCACCTATCGCGGTTAATGGGTTCCAGAACCGACCGCGAAAAGTGAAAAACCGCGAAGTAGCGTCACCCCTAATGACGTCACCCATAAATAATACGTATGTTCATTCTCTCACTCTCTCTCTCATATGATACGTGTGTGTGTGTGTACGTGTACATACATACGTAGATGTAAATAAAGTGTACATAAATATGTTTTTAGAACTCTTTTATTCTTATAACAAGATACGTAACTCAAGATGAAGATGATTTACTGCACAGGTTAATGAGAGCTTTACTGCTCCTCAGGTGACGCCTCATCGTCAGGTGCTAGAGGCGCAGGATCATCGAGGGCAGCTTCCGATAGAGCTGGAGAAGCTGCAGGAGGCGGCGTAGTGGCTCGACGGGAAGACTATTTCGCACAAAATGGCACAAGAGAACAGCAAAAAGTTCCACGCGGCGAGACTAAGCAACACGAGCAATAAAGAGCAATGAATGCAGTCTTCCTTCGCTTCATGGGCGCTCGGCAGGGAGAGGAGGTGGGTGAAACGTCTCGGCCAATCAGCTTGCGAGATTCCCGAGCCGAGCCAACACGAGAACAGCGAACAGAGAGGTGGATTTTTTGAGTTGTGCGGCTCTCCGTGTTGATACCTGATGTCCTAATGTAGTCTCCCTGCCTTCTGCTAGCGCCCGCCCATTATTTCTCAATTTTGAATTTTTGATGAATATTTTTGAAAAATCCGCGATGCACTCTGAGGGCGCGAAAGGTGAAGCGCGAAGTAGCGAGGGATCACTGCTGTATGATACAAAAAAGGAAACTGACTTAACAAAACTGAATGGGTTTTTGGGTGGATTATCTATACCGTGTATTCCAAATGAAAACAGGGAGATACTGGAGTCTAAAATTAGTCAAGAAGAAGTTGGGCTAGCCATTGTTAATATGAAATCAGGAAAAAGAGCAGGACCAGATGGTCTTCCAGTTGACCTCTATAAAAAATTTAAATTAATAAAACCACTTTTGGAAATGGTTTTAGAAGCATTTCAAAATGGTAATTTACCACCATACATGAATAATGCCTTAATTATACTGTTGCCAAAACCAGGTAAACCCTCTAATAAATGTGAAAACATGAGACCAATAAGCCTATTAAATGCTGATCTTAAGATAATCTGTAAAATTTTAGCAAAACGACTACAAGAAATACTACCAAATATTATTAATCGAGATCAGAATGGCTTTATAATGGGAAGGCAAGGCTTCCACAATGTAAAAAGACTATTTAATATTATTTATTCCAATAAAGAAGCACCGGATACAGCTCTCCTATCATTGGACGCCGAAAAGGCCTTTGATAGGGTCGAATGGCCCTGTCTTTTTGAAGTCCTACAAAGGTTTGGACTTGGAAATAATTTCATAAAATGGGTCCAGATAATATACAATAATGCTACAGCAGAAATCCTAACAAACAGCAATATCTCAAAATCAATAAAAATCAACAGAGGATGTCGACAAGGCTGTCCACTTTCACCTTTATTGTTTACTATGGCAATTGAACCTTTAGCGATGGCAGTACGTTTACATCCACAAATACATGGAATTAAAGTAGGACCAACAGAACATAAAATCTCCCTGTATGCTGATGACATAATTTTGTTTATGTCGAATTTTAAAAAATCAATTCTGACCTTGTTAAATTTAATAAAGAACTTTGGGGAAATATCAGAATATAAAATAAATAAAACAAAATCTTCAATATTAATGTTAAATGAGACCCAGAGAAATTACCCAGCCCCTGAGGTAAATCAATTCAATGTTGTAAATCAGTTTAAATATTTAGGAATTCAAATTTTGCCTAAGCTAGAATCAGTCGCCAGTGCCAACTATGAAGCCTTAATGACAGATATTAATGAGTTGCTTCAGAGATGGATGTCACTACCAATGTCGATGATCGGGAGAATTAATATACTTAAAAGTAATATCTTACCAAAAATACTTCATTTCAAAACATTCCTTTACCACTACCTTCAAATCTATTCTCAAGTATTAAAAAAAAGTTAGTGGAATTTATATGGAACAATAGGAAGGCTAGATTACGTTTGTCCTTACTATATTTACCATTTGATCGTGGAGGTCTGAAATGTCCAGACTTTATGTTGTATTACTGGTCAGCACAACTGAGGTCTATGACTTATTATTTTTCATCAAATGATCTCCCTCACTGGACTGAAATGGAATCATACAATTTACCTTTACCTCTTCCCTTATTCATATACTCAGACTCGACTAAAAAATTACAGAAACAAGTTAAAAATCCAATTGTAAAGCATATGATCAAAATATGGTGTGAAACCAAAAAATATTTAAAAGAACCACACTTACTGTAACAATTTAGCCCAATATGGGGTAATCAATATTTTACACCAGGGAGAGCGGATGCTGTATTTAAAGTATGGAATTTAAAAGGGATTCAAAAGATTCAAGATTTATATTTGTCACGTTCAGATAACATAATGTCTTTTGAAGAACTGAGGATTAAATTCAATCTTAATAGAACACATTTTTTTAAATATCTTCAGCTTAGAAATTTTATTCGATCAAATCAAAATAATGCTCTCACTCGACCTACTTATTCATCCTTGGAAAAAATTTTGACTAAAGATAGTAAGAGAAAGGGTATTATTTCAGAGTTTTATAACTCATTGACACTATTCTCAAGTGAAAACTCACAGAAAAGACTGAATTATTGGAAAGAAGACCTGCAAATTGAAATTTCAGAGGAACAATGGGAAATGGCTTGTGCAGAAGCTCAAACCAAATCAATAAATGTACGTCTTAAACTGATACATTTTAAATGGTTAATGCGGATGTATGTTACACCAGTGGAGTTAAATAGATATAACAAAAACATGCCAGATACATGCACAAAATGTATGGAAAGTAAAGGAACCCTATTTCACTGTTTATGGGAATGTAGAAAAATCAGAATGTTTTGGGAAGAGGTGAGGGTAACAATTGAAAAAATAATTTCAAAACAATTCACATTGAACCCTAAACTGTTTTTGTTGGGTCTGTATCCAGAAAGACATAACTTTAATAAGCGTGAAAGAGCATCCATAGACCTCGGTTTGCTTAATGCCAAAAAATGTATTGCACTACTGTGGAAAAAGACTCATAGACCAGATGTGACTCAGTGGTTAAGACAAATGTTAACAAACCTTCCACTAGAAAAAATAACATACATACTGAAATCAAAGGAAAATGTGTTTGAGAATATATGGAGACCTTTCACTGATTATGTAAAGAAATTAAACATAACTTCTGAAGAAGAAGGTGAATGATATGTGTGGACCTTGCAAATTCCAAACTGGTGAATGTATATTATGTATTCTTATGTAATAGATTACCTAGACTAAACAGAGAAGCATTGTTGTTGATTTGCTTTTGTTAATGGTTGTTGTTGTTGTTCTTTTTAGTATATTTTTTTTGTTGTTGTTAGTGTTTTTTTTTGGTTTTTTTTTACTTTAGTGTTAGTGTTTGACTGTCTGTGCCATGTTTGTAAAAAAAAAAAAAAAGGTTCAATAAAAAATATTGTGGAAAAAAAATATATCACTTTTAATCTGCGATGGACTGGCGATCTGTCCAGGGTGTACCCTGCCTCTCGCCCAAAGATGCTGGGATAGGCTCCAGCCCCCCCACCCACCCACCCACCCACCCCCGTTACCCGAAAAGGATTAAGTGGAAGAAGATGGATGGATGGATGTTACTTTTAAAATCTAGTAACATTTATTAAACAGAAAGTAATTTATTGACCTTACAAACGTAAGTAAAAGTGACTTATTTTGTAGGAGAGAGGTTGCTGATGGGAAATATCAGGAAATCAGCATGTTTTCCTGAGTTAAACTCTCATTTTAATGTGTGTTAGTGCTGTGCATTTGTCAAAGCTATTTCTCTTTGCTGATATTTGTAACTTTCATTTTTGTTACACCCTTACTGAGCATGAGATGTTGAAGAATCACCTTCCCTTCATTGTGTTGTGGAAGCCACGTACTGCCTCTTGGTGGATGTGCACCTCCTGGTGGCTCATAAAAGACAAACCGTGCAGAAGATTTGCTCACCATTGATTGAGAATAATGGTAGATAGTTTTGCACTATGTATGTCTTCATATGGCTTCATAGCATGTGCATACATTGCCTTGGAGGAAATAGCAATGCATGCTGCAAAATGCATTAAATCTGTAGTAATTTAGAGGTGAAGTGTATTCATGTATAATTAACAGTACATATAAAGAAAAAAATCACATAATTATTACATAGATTACCCTTAGAAAATTTAACACTGAAAATGAATAACTAGTAAGGTTTTGGAATAACAAACAAAGGAGAACTGAGTCAAATGTACCAGTAAATTTATCTGAAAAATAAAGTTCTTAGTAAACTTTACTAGAATATATTTGTAAAGTATACTTTTGGTACTAAGTAAACTTTACTTAAGAAAAACCTGAGCAACATTTATGAGAAATTTTAAATGAATTTCCCCATTGTGGGACTAATAAAGGTTTATCCTAGCTTATCGTATCTTTAAATATTTGACAAGGCTTTGTTAAGTAAATGCCATTACAAATTTTTTTTAGTGTAGCCACTGGAGTGGGTTTTTTAAATATAAATATTAATGAAATGATTAGAATCATCCAGAAATTACATTCAGACCTACAAGACAGATCAGAGGACAAATAATAATATTTATTTATTTATCCTCTCGGCGCCACACGAGTAGGCTGCCTTTTTGCAACAGCGGCTCGATTCCGAGTTTTTTTCCCTTCCTCTCTTTTTTGACCAGTCTTTTTTTTTCACCCCACTTATATCACGGACACACAGATCGTCCCAAATGTCTCCTGAGCCGGTGGACGGAGCCACTGTTTATAGCAGGATACGATACAACAGGGAAGAGCTGCTAGCATTTAACCGCCACCCGGTCCCATTGGAAAAACTCGACATACCGAGAGAATTGAGGCGAAAGCGTCGCGGCTGCCGGGCTGGAGTAAGGCGGAGGACAAAAAATATAAGGTACAGACCCTCCCTTCCATCTGTTGTCATGGGAAATGTACGGTCGATACTGGGAAAGTTAGATGAGCTAGCGGCTATCTCCCGTTATGATAGCACTTACCGGGAGTGCTCTCTCCTTTTGTTTACTGAGACGTGGCTAACTGAACTAGCAGCAGATGCTAACATTGAGCTGGAGGGTTTTCACATGATACGAGCTGACCGAACACCAAACAGTGGCAAAGCTAGGGGCGGTGGAGTGATAATGTATGTTAACAACAACTGGTGCAGACCGGGACATATCACTGTTAAACAACGACACTGCAGCAAAGACTTTGAGTTGCTAGCTGTTAGCATGAGGCCTACATATCTCCCGAGAGAACACTCACACGTGATCTGCATTGTTGTTTATGCAAATCCGACGGCGAACGCTGGGACAGCGCGTGACGTCATCCATTCAGTAACCAGCAGGCTGCAGACAGAACACCCAGATGCTCTTCTCCTCATCTCAGGCGATTTCAACCACGTTTCACTATCTCCCATTCTACCCACGTTCACCCAGTATGTCACATGCCACACTAGAGACAATAAAATACTGGACTTATTCTACGCAAACACTAAGGAGGCGTACACCTCATCACAACTCCCCCCACTCGGGAGATCGGATCACAACTTGGTTCATCTCCGGCCGGTGTACAAACCCCTAGTGCACAGACAACCTCCGGCCATGCACACTGTGGAGTTATGGTCTGAGGAGACAATGGACACTCTAAAGGACTGTTTTGAAGCCACCGCCTGGAAGCAGCTCTGCGATCCACATGGTGAGGACATCGATGGCCTCACTCACACCTTCACGGGCTACCTCAGCTTCTGTGTGGACAAATCAGTTCCCACCAAGACCATACGGCGTCACTCAAACAACAAACCCTGGATCAACCCTGAGATAAAAACACTTCTGAGAGAGAAGAAGAGGATCTTCAGGTCGGGGAACAGGGAGATGCTGAAGTCCATACAGAGGGAGCTGAGGAGAAAGATCAGAGAAGGCAAGGACAGCTTCAGGAAGAAGATGGAGGACAAGCTGCAACAGAGCGACATCAGCGGGGTCTGGAGAAACCTCAAAACCATCTCGGGGCTCCAGAATACCTCCCCCCAGGCCACGGGGGGCAGGGAGTGGGCGAACAACCTGAATCTGTTTTTCAATAGATTTGACCAACCGCCCTCCCCCCTGTCTGCACAACAACCACTGCTGCCTCTAAGAAATCAAGTCCTGCTGCCCACTCCCCACTCCACCGACAACCCCCCCACTCCCAACACACACACCCATCCTGACCCTGACCAAGACCCAGGTGAGGACAGAGCTGAGGAAGATCAAGGCGAGGAAGGCGTCGGGACCGGACGGCATCAGTGCAAAGCTCCTCAAGTCCTGTGCAGACCAGCTGTGTGGGATTGTGACATATATCTTCAACATGAGCCTGAAACTGGGGAGGGTACCACAGCTGTGGAAAACATCTTGTGTGGTACCTGTACCAAAAACTTCCCACCCCAAAGACCTGAACAGCTACAGACCGGTGGCCTTGACGTCCCACTTGATGAAGACCCTGGAGAGACTGCTCCTTGCTCATCTCCGCCCCCTGGTGGAACCAGCGATGGATCCACTCCAGTTCGCCTACCAGCATGGCATTGGGGTGGAGGATGCGGTGATCTTCCTCCTTCACCGTTCTCTGTCCCACCTGGAGAAGCCCGGGAATATGGTGAGGATCATGTTCTTTGACTTCTCCAGTGCTTTCAACACCATCCAACCGATGATCCTGAAGGACAAGCTGCTGCGCGCAGGGGTGGACCAGCACCTGTCATCATGGATCCTGGACTACCTCACGAACCGGCCTCAGTTTGTGAGAACCCGGGACTGTGTTTCCGACACGATCATCAGTAGCACGGGGGCCCCCCAGGGAACGGTGCTGGCTCCCTTCCTGTTCACTCTTTATACTGCGGACTTCTCACACAACACAACACACTGCCATCTACAGAAGTTCTCTGATGACTCTGCGATCGTTGGTCTCATCTCCAACGGAAATGAAGCTGAGTACAGAGGGCTTATCCAGGACTTTGTGGACTGGTGCCATCGGAACTGCCTCCAGATCAACGCGAGGAAAACTAAGGAGCTGGTGGTGGACTGCCGCAGGCATGGGCAGCCCCTCACAGCACCAGTAAATATACAGGGAACAGACATCGAGATGGTGACATCCTATAAGTACCTGGGTGTTCATCTGAACAATAAACTAGACTGGTCACACAATACTGACGCACTCTACAAGAAGGGACAGCGCAGGCTGTTCCTGCTGAGGAGACTCAGGTCTTTTGGTGTACAAGGGGCGCTGCTGAAGTCATTCTATGACACGGTGGTGGCATCAGCCATCACTTTTGGAGTGGTCTGCTGGGGCAGTGGCATTACTGCAGCTGATAGGAAGAGACTGAACAAACTGATTAAGAAAGCTAGCTCTGTCCTGGGGCAGCGCCTTGATCCGATGGAGGAGATAGGAGAGAGAAGGACGGTGGCTAAACTGTCATCTCTGCTGGAGTCCGAGTTCCACCCTATGCAGGACATACTGGATGCACTGAGGAGCTCATTTAGCAGCAGACTACATCATCCCAGGTGCACAACCGAGAGGTTTCGTAGGTCCTTCCTACCAACGGCTGTCAGACTGTACAACCTAAGCAGGGCTGCTCGCAGAGATAGCAAAAAGACGTAACAAACTAATAGTTTTTTGAATGCAAAAGATGCAATAGACTTACACAATGGTCCTCTCCGGCATACAACTAGGAACATACCGGTCGCTATGGAGGGTGAGAATATGTATGGGCACATAATCATACCATGTAGGATAACTAAGTAGTCGGTTATGCTGTTTCATCCCATCTAGCAACAATGCTCTGCACTGTGTGTGTTTATATATTTACATATTTATTCCATCTAGCTACAATGCTCAGCACTGGGTGTGTTTATATTTATATATCTATATATTTATTCCATCTAGCTACAATGCTCCGCACTGTGTTTTTATATATCTACATATTATTCCATCTAGCTACATTGCTCCGCACTGTGTGTGTTTATATACTTGCATATTTATTCCACCTAGCTGCAATGCTCCGTACTGTGGGTGTTTATATATTTACATATTTATTCCATCTAGCTACAATGCTCTGCACTGTGTGTTCATATATTCATATATTTATTCCATCCAGCTACAATGCTCTGCACTGTGTGTGTGTGTGTATATATATATCTTATAGTAATATGTACATATGTATATTAGCTGCTCTTGCTTGCTTGTTTTTTTTTTCTTGCCTTCTGATTGTTGCTCTGAGTGTTGCTATCCCTGTGCTGTTGCAATCCTGGAATTTCCCCGTTGTGGGACTAATAAAGGCTTATCTTATCTTATCTTATCTTATCTTATCTTATTTATCATTATTTCTTTTTTATTATTCATGATGACAGGTGCGGCGCTGCCTCACCTGACTCCCCTGACTGCAAATCACTGACTTCTGCCTGGCACTGGTGACGAAAAATCACGTTTTACACACCGGGGCTGCATCCCATAAGCCAATGTATAGGTCAGGGGTCTGCAATCTGCGGTTCTGGGGCCACATGTGCCTTTTTTGTCCCATAGGTAGTGGCTCCCTGAGGCCTTGGGGGGGGGAAAAATCACATTTCCGAGAAAAGAACCAATAAATTTACAAGAAAAAAAGTTGCACATTCCTGAGAAAAATATCCTAAAAAACAGAAAATGAGAAATATGAAAAATTATGAAAAAAAACAACACAAATTTACAGAAAAAAATTACGATTTTCTGGGGGAAACATACCCAGAAATTTGTAAGAAAAAAGTCACAAAATATCTGGATAGGAAATCATAAAATTACTGGAAAAAGTTGGAGTTTTATGAGAAAAATGTAATAAATTTATGTAAGAAATGCTTCCGCTTCGGCCATGAAAGCTATTAAATTTACAAAGAAAAATATAATAAATTTATGAGAATAGTTGAAAATTTATGAAAAACACATTATAGAAATTTTGTCATGACTCGCCCTTTTTAAGGGCTATTGAAGTACACCCAACACTCGCTGTGGTTTTTGCACATTTATTAATGTTCACTGTGCATCATTTTTTTTATCAGGTGTCCTTTGTTCATGCATGTACAGAATCTGGACTTCAGGCAGGTCAACTGCATGCACAGAGCGTGTTTGTGAATGACACACCTGAGCAAAGTGTCCAATCTTACCACAGTTTTTGCATTTAGCTGAGGCAGCAGGGCAGGCAGGGTCATTAGCACGGTGCTTATTTGAGCTGCAGCGATAACATGTCCGACTGGGTGCTGGGAGGGAAGAAGCAGGAGCATGAGAAGAAGCAGGCGTAGGCAGGGCAGCAGGAGGTTTTTCAAATGATGGCGGTTTACGACAGCGGCGGGCAGTAGAAGCAGCAGACACAGCATGGACAGCAGTAGAGCGTTCACCCGATATCATTTTAGTTTGTTCATCAGCAGCTTCAATCTATGTGGCGATTGTAATGGCACATTGCAACGTTAAATCAGGTTCAAGAAGGAGATGATCTCATATGCGGTGGATAGTCACATTTTCCACTAACTGATCATGCGGCATTTCTAATAAGTTATTTGTAAACTCACATGTAGCTGCTAAGTCTCTTAAAGCTGCAACTTATTGTAGCATAGATTCATTGGAAGCTTGAGCATGCTTTCTGAAAGTATGACGTTCAACCACTATGCTCCGTCCTACAGTAAAATGTGCCTTCAGAGCTGTAATAGCATCGTCCATGCTCTCACCTTGTTCTGGTAATGTGTAAAACATTCTCTGGCCCTCAGTCCCAAGGCAGTGTTAAAGTAAAGCTCACTTCCGAGTGTCTGACCATTCTTCATCAGACGTCACCACAACTTGCAAAAAGTTGCGGAACATTTTCATCCATGTGTTCAACAGTAGACAGGGCTTACCCGGGCACGGCAAAAAAGTGTGGAGAACGGAGCTGCAGCCGTCATTGCTGTAAGTGGGTATCAGACTTGTCGCCAATTTGTTGTGATGTCGGTAAGACTGGACTGAAAGGAATGTCTAAAAGTAGCGGCAAACACATACAAGCAAGAAGAGACAGACACGAGGCTCAGTTCCAGCCATTAACTTCCTATGTTCTTCTTCATTCAGTTTTTACAGCAACTCATGTCATGTAACTGTTGATGCCCCCTGGCAGCATATGCATAGAACACAACATAAACATGATCCAAAACAGGTTGTATACTGGGAAAAAATGGGAAGATTTAGAAAACATGGTAAGATGGACAAAAAAATGATGCAAATAGTGGGCTAAGTAATAAAGTGTGGGCTGTATTATACCTCAGCTTTGAAATGGTATAATTACCCTACAAGTATGGGTGTAAAACAAGGAAAAGGCCGGGTTAAACATTGAAAAAACAGGTCAAAGCTTGGAAAGTGGGAAAAAAAAAACAGGAGAAACATGGTAAAAACAAGGTAAAAACAGGAAAAATGTGGAAAAAATAAAAGGGGTAATATCATGAGGAAAAACTGGGTAAGTACTGGGAAAAGCAGGGTCAGTCATGGTAAAACAAAAAAACAGGGTCACTATGGAAAAAGTAAGGTGATGTGGGAGAAAATGGTAAGTGTATTTTTATCCTGTTTGTTTCATTTTTTGGTACTTACACTGTACTTACCCAGTAATTTGAAGAGGTGTAATATACAGTGCTAACAAGTTATCAAGTTTATCAGAAAATAACTGACGACCATTATGGGCTAGAAATTTGGCTGATGAGAAATGGTTTTGTGTTTGAATATTCTTGGCTCACAATAGACTTTGTAAAAACATAAGCCAAAATGTGACTAATGATCAATTTTAAGATTAATTTGTCTCTTGGTTTTTTGTTGTTGTTTTTGCCTTTATTTGTAACTTTGTTTTAATTAAAATGCTTTCTTTTACTGAATTAAAAAAAACACTTGAAATCTGTGTAAAATATACAGCTGGACTCACAATGTCATTTGATAATTAAAAATTGAATTCAGTGTAATTGTAATAATAAACAATGTAACAATGTACAATTGAAAAAATTAACATTGAAAGCATAAGCTGTATGACTGTTATGTCAGATGAACATGGCTGGGATTGTGGTTTATAGCTGGGTTAATGACACTTTGGGGGTCCACAAAGGCAGTTCAATGTACTGTATATCACAGTATACTCTTTGTTTTAATTAATAAAGATTTATGAAACAAAGCTCTGTTCTCTTTGTTTGCTTCATCAATTCATGTTTGATTAAATGTATTTTTAGTTGCCAAGTAATCTATTTTTTCCACACTAAAAGACGTTAGATCAAGGGTGTCCAGTCATGTGCCACGGAGGGCCAAGACCCTGCAGGCTTCACCTCCAACCAGCTTCCTCCACAGCAGATTTCACTGAACCTCTTCCCACTGATTGCTGATCAGTGAAAACACCTGCTGAAGAAACTGAGTAGAAGAGAAAACCTGCAGGGTCTTGGCCCTCCATGGCACATGATTGGACCCCCCTGCATTAGCTAGATCAGCACATAGATCTGAAACAGTGGATTAGTTTGTGGTTTGTTGTTCTTTCATGAGTCACTCAAGGACATGCTCCACAAGAAGTGGGGTGTGAACAGTTCTAGCGTAAGCTTGCGTGGGTGATTGTTGAAGGTTAGTCCTTCTGCCACAAGAACGAGACCATTTGAGCTCTTCCCATAACTTTAATATCCAGCCATAGCTGCACCCAACGTTCTATTTACAAAAACATCCCCCCACTTCACTACCGTCCCTCCTCCTTCATAGTAAAAGCCTTTTCCATTCTGTGTACTTTCTCTTGCCAGACTAACACCACAAAAGAGCAAAAAGAGGATAAACAAACTAAATTATTCATTAAAATGTTTAAGTACAACATTTAAACTAATCAGTTTGAATAATCATGAAAATTACTTCTCAAATAAAGAACTGCCTGTTTTCCAAAATTACCTCTTCCACTGCTTCCCCCTTCACAAAAGAAACGTCCTCGCTTCACAACAACAACAGCAACAGCAAAAAGACAATCTAGTACTACATATCTGTCAGGGAAAACTTCCAAACTATTAGAGAAGAACTGGGGTGTACAGTTTTTTTTTTTGGGGGGGGGGGGTTTAAGTCCAGTCTGCTTATGTTTGCATATGAGGTCAGTGGTGAAAGTGTCAGTTCTGTAACGCTGTGGCCGTCAAACACAACGTCCTGACTTGGTCTTCTTTGAGAGGGAGGTTGAACAACAACAGGTGGCTGTTGTGGCGGCACAGCTGGTGAATCGTTTCTCACTGGAACATGTCCAGATGGGCGTTGCTGCACATGGGGAACATCAGGTAATGGAGGTGAAGCGGGGGTTATGCGTTGATACACATAAGGCCTCGAGCTGAGAATGCAGTGAGTGGTGGTGTAGACTGACTAGAGGCAGAAGGTGGTGCTGGTTCCGAGGTTTGGGGCGGTGACTGTGCTGCAGACCATGGGGGTCGATAAGGCTCAAGACGGTTGTAGTGAATGACTTTTGGTTTGCCTCTGGGGTTTAACATATCCAACAGCTCTTAGACCACACCACTGTCATCTGTACCAAAGTCCAGCCTCCATAAGACTTTGAAAGGGCCTGTCCATCTGGGAGACAGTTTGTGCCTAGTGAGAGAGGGGGAGATCAACCCAAACCAGGTCCCCTGCTTCATAAGCCATATGTCTCTTGTGACGATCATAGTAATGTTCCTGCTGAGCGCCTGCAGCAGCAATATTATATGCAGCAGAGTGGAACGAATCAGAGTTTTTTCACAATAGAGTGAGCATAATCATGTGGCGCATCTTGTGTGTTTCCTGAAGCTCCAGGGGTTTGCCCAAGGAAGACGTCGGTGGGTAGATGAGCCTCTCGTCCATGAACTAAGAAGAAGGTCGTGTGTTTGGTGGAGGAGTGGACAGTGGTGTTATAAGCAAACTCAGCTTGTTTAAGATGCTCATCCTATTCTCCACCTTTGATGAAAAGATACTTCGCTAACTGATCCTTTATGGATCTGTTAGCCCGTTCCACCATGTCATCTGACATAGCATGATATGGAGAAGTTGTGAATGCTCAAAAGTGAACATAGACATTTTACCAAATCTGAGTCAAACTGGCGTCCTTGGTCAGTGTGCAAGCTTTGTGGCACACCATGGTGGCTGATATAGTCTTAGAACAAATATTTTGCCACAGTAACTGTTCGTTGGTCAGGGAGGGCATGCAGGTTAAGATATTTTGTGAAATAGTCCATTATGACAAGGATGTACCTATTACCTCAATGGGTGAGAGGCAGCTCTGTCAGGTCCATGGCTATTTTCTCAAAAGGCAGTGAAGTAACCACATTTTGCATAGGGGCTTGTTGCTGTGGAGTCTGTGGCCTCCGTGCTCCACAGGCAACACACTGCAGGCACCATTCATTTATGTCACGTGCCATATATGGCCAATAACATCTACCCTGGGCACTTTGCAATGTCTTTTCAGCACTAAAATGGCCAGTGAATGAATGTCCATGTAGTGTTTGAAACACTTCTCTTTGTAAGCTGCTAGGGATCATAATCTGTAAGATTGGATCACATGGAGGGTGCCTTGCTTTTCTACACAGAATAGAGTCAGCAACAGTAAGCTTTGGGAACTCTCCAAAAATGTCTGTGCTCAGGCGAAGTGTGTTTGAGTTTAGCAAATGGTGGCCTGGAACTTGTCAGCACCCACTCAGTGACAGTTTTTAATACCAGGTCATCTTGCTGAGCTTGGATGAGATGGCTATGGTCCCTGTTTAGGAAGGAATAACTGGTGGCCATTTCGGGCTCCACATTTACCACCTGCTCAGGTTGTGATGTTTTTGGGAATGTGGGTGTCTGATCAGTCTGTGTGGCAGCAGAAACAGTCCTTAAAGGGCTTGCTGCAGGGTTAGCTGTCAGGGGACTGGGCACCTGCTCAGGTGCTTTTTCCTGTGGGACTGCTTGAGCTGGACAGAGCTGTGCTTTTACAGATTCAATGGCCCTCGTGGATGATGGTCAATGTGACAGAGAATCAGCATTAGCATGTTTACTGCCTTCCCTGTGTTCAACCGTCCAATCATAGGGGTCTATCTCGAGAGCCCACCTTGCTCTACGTCCTGTTGGGTCACAATCCAGGGTCATTTTTCGCAAACCAAGAAGAGGTTTGTGATCTGTGATGATGCGAAAATGGTGTCCAGTCAAATATTAGCGAAAGTGACGAATAGACCACACAACAGCCCACAGCTCCCTGTCATAGGTGGACCAGTGTCTCTCAGTCCATGTCAGGACGTGGCTACCATAGGCAATGACTTTTCTCCATATTACAGTTATTAACCTGTGATAACACACACCCGATGGCTGTGTTGGATGCATCCGTAAAGAGCAGGAATTCTCCTGAGAAATCTGGGTAGGAGAGGATGGGTGTGTGAGTTAGGGCATGGCGAAGGCAGTCAAAAGCAGACTGTTCAATTTCAGTCCAGACAAATGGTTTCCCTTTCTGAGTGAGGCTATGCAGAGGTTCAGACAGTTTAGCGTATTGACAGATGAAACGGTGGTAATATGAGCATAAGCAGAGAAATGGTCTGACTTCAGTGGGGTTCTCAGGAGTGGGCCACTCCTGTACTTTCTGAATGTTTTGGGGGTCAGGTTTCAGACCAGCTGCACAGACTACATGCCCTAGAAATGACACTTCTTCTTGAGCAAAGTGACACTTTGATGGTTTGAGTTTTAAATTAGCTGCTCTTAGCCGATCAAACACCTCTCTGAGATGCTGCAAATGTGTAGAAAAACTGGGGCTGTACACGATAATGTCATCTAAATAACTGAGACATGTTTTCCACGAGAGGCCTTGTAATACCAGCTGCATCAAGTGCTGAAATGTGGGTGGAGCATTCACAAGACCCACGGGCATAACACAGAACTGGTAAAGACCTCTACCAGTAGTAAAAGTTGTCTTGGCTTTGTCTTGCTCATCCAACTGCACCTGCCAATACCCTGATGAAAGGTCCATGGTACTGAACACTGATGAGCCCCCTAATGCATCCAAGGTATCATCTGTTCTGGGCAAAGGATGAGCATCTTTCGTGATCACAGCATTCAAACCCCTATAATCAACACAAAAACGCCATGAGCCATCTTTTTTTTTTTGCACCGTTACAACAGGGGCTGCCCAGGGACTATGGCTGACTTCAATAAGTCCTTTGTCTAACATGTCATTCACCTGTGACTGAATCACCTCCTGCATCTGGGGTGAGGTGCAATAGGCACGTTTTCTAACGAGGGGTGAAGCATTTGTGTGGATTTTGTGTTTGACAATGTCAGTTCTGCCAAAATCTGTAGGGCTTTTACTGAACACATCATGATAACACAGGAGCAGTTTGGTCAGTTGAGACCTCTCAGAGGCAGTCAGAGCACCACACTGAACATCAAATGGCAATTTGTCAGAGATTTGGGCTGTGTTTGCTGCCTTGTGTGATTGTAAAGGGCAGTTGGATGCATTGCATACAGGGGCAGACTCCGACACTATGTCATCTTGTGACACAGGGATGAACTGTCCTATGTGCATACCTGGCTGCAGGGTGATGGGACTATCCGTCGGATTCAGAAGGTGCACTGTAGTCACACCATTTACTGCCGTTGTCAAGGTGTGCGCCACTGCGATGCCCTCGATGTCCATCTGGCGTGGCTCTAAGCAGCCATCAGTTGTCTGTAATGCCAGCAGTGATTGTGAGAGGGTTTAATGCGATCTTACAGTTCATTTCACAACGTGGGAGTACAGTTGTGCATTTCATAACCTTTGCCGTACAGTTATCAGGGGTCAGCTGTGTAGTTTTTAACAGTGGCAGTTCCTCCCCATAAAGACTACATACACCCTTGCTCATATCCAAGGTGACATTATGGAGCTGAAGAAAGTCTAGGCCCAACAGTGTGCTTTGAGTGACATTTCTTATCACCTGCATGTTATGGTGGAACGTATGGGAGCCTAATTTCAGAGCCACATCAATGGTGCCCAAAGTATCTAAACTGTGCCCAGTTACTGCTTTAGACAGAATGTAGTGCTTCATACGAGGCTTTTTGGCTAGTACTGAAATGGACATTCTGGTTGCTTCACTGATAAATGAGATATGGGAGCCTGAATCTGACAGAATGTGTGCATCTGTACCCTCAACAAGTCCATTTACATCTGAAGAAAAGGGTATCTCATTTACCACTGCAACAGTGTTTTGATTTTCAGTGGGGGAAAATGTAGTGCCTCTGTTGTCACTAGAGGGCAGCAAAGCAGTACTAATGTGTGGTGCAGATTTATCAATTTCATTTGGGGCTCCTAAGGGCCCAGCTGAAGAGTGCCCCACGTCTTCAGCTAGCGCCCGTTTCCCCTGATGAGAGGTTTGTGGGCCCAGGTAGTCATAGTTTGAGTGCTGCTGATGGCCATGAACCAGGTGTTGGAATCCATGGCTGCCCCTCTGATGGTCCAGGAATGAAACATGTTTACGGCGGGGACTTGGGCTCCTCCGACGCAAACTCAAAGGGGGCCCTGAAGGAGAGCGGTGAGCTCCACTTTCCACTCCTTCACAAGTCTGCACACATCTGCAGCATAAACCTCCATGGCCTCATTTGGTTTTCTACTGCGGGCATTTGGGAATGTCTGAAAAGAAGCAATGACGTCCTTTTGACCAAAAGCAGCCTGAAGATGTTTCTTTGTATCTGCATAGGAACGCTGTGTGGTGGAAGGCAGGTTGTCCCATACAATAACCAGTTCAGGCCGCAGTCTTGTGGGTAGCTCCAATGCCAATACTGCATCCAAATCAGCATTGCAATCCTTGCACCGGGCGGCCTGAATTACCCCATAGCGGCGAGCCCATAGTTGGAAGGACTCCCGACCGTCATTGCAGAATGGCGGGGGCAGCGAAATTCCTCTGGCCCTGCACTGCTGCAGGTGAAACCGGGGCAGACTGCCTGCTGCGTTGTCTGGTACTGGTGTCTGGTGACTCCCCGTCAGACATAGTGGCGTGGTGTCCACTCCAGAAGGACAAAGCAATAGGTACGTGATGCCTAATAACACTGAGCTACAAAACAATGAAACGGAATTAACGGCTCACTTTAGTATTCTAGTATTCTAGTATTAGTATTCTTCTTCCCCTCTGCCATCAGACTGCTGAACACTAAGTGACTTATTAGACTCTCGTGCACTACGTACAGCAGCTCAACCGGTCTCATGACAATTATCACTGTTTTCTTTTGCACTACCGTCTGCACTATGTGGAACTCCACAATATCTGCTACTTGTTAATATATTTAATAATTGCATAGATTAGTATTACTCATTCATATTTTACATTTTATTGCATGCATAGTTTTTTATTTTAAAAAATGTTTAATGTTTAATGTTGCAGCATTGCACCGAGACAAATTGCTAGTTTGTGTACTACATGAACAATGGCAATAAGTCTCATTCTGATTCTGATTCTGATTCTGAAAAAGTCGGTCAAGCCAGCCGCGGTTCAACGTACCATGCACGTCTGTTTCACACATTACGGTAGAGGCAAAAAAAAAAAATGAAAGCTTGTAACAAAAAAAATTCACAGTGCTTTATTAACAATTTTCAAAGTACAAATAAGTTTTGTCATAAACAAAAATTTACAAACCAACAGGGCACAGCACAAAAAAATGAGCAAAAGAGCAAACAACAGTCAACAAGAGAAAAGGGGAAAAAAGAGAAAAATTGGTATCTCTATAAATAAATAATATAGGCCTTATTAAACTAAACCATTTCAAATGTTGCATATAACTTAAAAGCGTGTATATTTTTAACAAGTTTTAGTGATGTTCAAAATAAAAAGAAGTCATTCTGACAGTGGTTTAAGTTTTTTAAAAAATTAACATTTAACAATAAAATGTTTATAAATTAAAATCAAATTGTTGATCATTAATTCTAATTTCTTGTTTTCACAGTTTAATCCAAACAATATAGTGGTGTCTGCTAAGGGAGAAATAATGATGTTCTTGGAATGAAGCCAACCTTGCACATCACTTCAAAAACCACTTACAATCTCACATAAAAAAATAATGTTCCAAACTCTCAGTGTGGATATTGAACCCTTGTAACTGTATGTAAGCAGTTTGTCTATCAGTTGTTGTTTGTTTGTTTGTCTGTTTGTTTCCTCCTGTTTAAACCTTAATAAAATCATTTCCTTAGTGGATCACTACATAATCTCAGTGGGTTGTTGTTCAGAGTGATGAGTACTATGAGTATGGTGCATTTTGAAATAACATAAGTGTCAAAATTATTAGTAAATTACAAAGTCCATCAAATCTGTACTAAGTGGTAAATTTCCTCACATTTGGATCCTCACAAAATCATTCTGTCATAAACTCCCCCGTGTGCCCTTCGTTGTGCACGGTGGAGAGAAGGAAGAATGAGGATTTAAATGCTGAGTTTCACCAAACACACATTTATTGACATGAAACAGTTCAAAACACAAAGACTTACAAAAAGGTTGTGATGTACACAAAATGGCTGACGCCAAAGCGACCAGCGGGCAGACCACTGTGTACTGTGGCCACAGGAAAATAATACTACACAATATAGGTGCGCTCAGAAGAACAGGGAAGACAGCGGGTAGCTCAACAACTCAGGGGGAATGCAAACTGGGCACTGCCTAAGCGTAGCAGTTGTGCTGCGGGAAGGAGATGCTGCCAGAAGCGTAGCTGCAAACCACACAAAGAAACGTTAACAGTTTACTCACAGGTTGGAGCAGTCCCAAAAAGTCCAGTTCACCTAGCGAGCGCAAACAAATCCTCCTTGATGTGACGATCACTCCGTGAAGAGCAGGAGTGACTCCTTGCATGGCAGCGGCCCTCTGATTCTGCACTTGGGGTGTGTGTGATTAACACAGTAGATAGGTAAAGCACAATCTCGTTCTGCTGTACATGATTGGTTGTACGGTTGAATGACAATAAGGGTGATTTGATTTGATTTGATTTGACTCGTTCAATGACCAAACGGCATTTGTCTAGCGATGAGCTGCTTAAATCCAAACACCACTGATCACCCCAATTTGGAACACCTGAGGCGCGGGAAAGATAATTACCTGGGCTGGGACAGCTGGTGGAATATGGAGAGTGAGGGGGCATGGTAGGACCGACAGGCTGTCAGTAGCGTGGGAAAAAGATCAGAGGCTGACTAACAGCTGCCGGTTGGGCAGTGGCCAAAACGAAATGAATACACAAAATGCACATAAACAGTGAAGCCACAACCCACAGAGAGATCAGGGCCGAGCCAGGGAAAACCAAGCCGGCTCGGCTCATGACAGAGCCCCCCCCTCTAAGGATGCCCAGACACCCAGGTAACATCAAGAAGTCCCCCACCCCCCACCAACAGTTGCGACCACAACAAACAACCTGAACCTGGGTGGGCGGAAGGGGGAACAGGAAGGAGGGAACACAATGCCCCGCCCAGGGCCCACAATTAACCCCCCCAAATCCACAGGCGTTGGGGCTCAGAAGGTCGCCCAGAGTCCCAGGCTCAGCAGAAGGTCCAGTGGACAGCGGCTAGCGGCCTGCCGGAAAATGTGGGCCACCTGACCCGGGGAGTCCATTCTTCCGACGGCCAGCCAATATTGCTCAGCCACCAGGACTGGAGGGGTGAAGCAGGAGGCGGCCTGCCCACTGGAAGGCTCACTGGTGGGAAACGGGACCGGGGACAGGGGACCTTCACAACATAGAACAGGGATAAGGGGACCACGGCGTCCTCAGGGTGGTCCATAGTGCCCTCAGCGGCCCCTGACCGGGCCGGCTCCGCTGCACCCACAATGGACTCCAGCAGGAGCCTCGCTGCACCTGTGGTGACCTCTGGCTCAGGCTCAGCTACACCCACGATGGCCCCCAACCGGGCCGGCTCCGCTGCACCCACGATGGACTCCAGTGGGAGCCTAACTGCACCCACGATGGCCCCCGACCACGCCAGCTCCGCTGCACCCACAATGGACTCCAGCGGGAGCCTAGCTGCCCCCACGGTGGCCCCCAACCGGGCCGGCTCTGCAGCACCCGCGGTGGCCTCCAGCTGAGGCTCTACAGCACCCGCGGGGGAACCCACGCTGGAGGGTTGCTTCCATGACAGGTCCGAGCAGGAGTGCAGCATCCATGCCGGGCTAATCCTGGGGCGCAGTCCCCATGATGGCCCGAAGCCAGCCTGCTGGACCCACAGTGGCACGGCCTGCGGAGGAGACCAGATGACGACCTCAGGGAAGCTGGAGCCACAACATCATCGAGCTGTGAGACATGCTTGACGAGGACCCTTGGAGATAGTTGTTCCTCCCCAGCGACCCTAGAACATAGCTCAGGAGTGGGAGAAGAAACAGGGTCGTTAGGGTCGCCGGCAGCAGCGGAGCCCGGTGAGGGAAGTTCAGACGCAGCTGTGCGCTGCGCCTGACTCTCCCCACCTAGAGCAAGACAAGATCTCTCCAACACTGTGATCAGAAAAACCAGAGAGAGTATTTGCCTGAGCTCGAGCTCCACCGCAGTCCAGGACTCCATCGATCCTGGTGATGAATCCTCGGGCCCGGCCTCCAGGAGGACCAGCTCAGGCTCCCAGTCCACTGCAAACACCTCAGCAGCTGGCAAGATGGTGTTGGCAGTCCTGTTGTCCACCTGCAGCAGCTCCAATGCTGGGGATTCCTCCGGCGAGGCTGCAGGGGGACCTCTCTGTGCTGGCTCCGGACAGAAATCATCTGAAGTCACTGGTTCCTCCACCATCTGATGGTCCTGACCTTGGGCCGACAGGTCCTCGGGGTGAATTGGAGAAGGCACTGAGAGGGGAAAAAATGGGTTATTGCACGCAGCTGGAGGAGAGGCCCCAGTGGACTGCTCATGCTGGGCCCCTCCCTTGGGAGACAGGCAAGATTCAGTGTCATTAGATGGTGAACGATGAAGAAACACTTGCCTGTCATCCCGGTCCTTATCGTTCCCAGCTGCAGGCAGGAGACAGCCCTCCCTCTCAGCATCCTTGGTGACGTGGGCCCCTTCGACAGCTTGTGGAGGAGCAGTCTCCACGACAATGGAAGAGGGAGTTGCCGGGGTGAGCTCAGCGGGCCTCACCGCAGCTGGAGGCCAGAGGGCTGCCAGAGGTGATGAGGAGTTCTCCAGGTGTCTCCTAGCTGGCGGATTGGTGTTGGCAGTTCTAGTCCTACGACGCTCCTCCTCGACCCGGCGGTTGACTGTGGCGGGCAGGTTCACCCACTTCTCGTCAGATGGTGCATTCAGGGTCTGCGTAGGCATAGGAGATGAGACCCTCACTGCCAGTGAAGCGTGTCCGTGGACCTCCCTCTCTCAGCATTCCTCCTCGACCTGGCAGTTGAGCACGGCGAGCAGATTCGCCCACTCCTCGTCCGTCGGTGTGGTTGCGGGGGAACACCGCCGTGCGGGCTCCTGGGCAGGATCATCCCGGGCCTCAACCTCCTCCATCGTCTGGCAACCTGGTTCTTGGTCCGGCAGGCCCTCAGGGGGAATGGGAGGAGACACGGGGAGGAGAAGAAAACAATCATTTATTGCAGCTGGAGGAGAGAACCCAGTGGACTGCTGATACTGGGCCTCCCCCTCGGGAGACAGGCAAGGTTCAGTGTTAATGAATGAAAAGATACTTGCCTGTCATCCCGGTTGACAACCTGCACAGCTGCAAAGGGAAGAAACTCATCACCTAGCGAGCGCAAACAAATCCTCCTTGACGTGACGATCACTCCGTGAAGAGCAGGAGTGACTCGTTCAATGACCCAACGGCGTTTGTCTAGCGATGAGCTGCTTAAATCCAAACACCGCTGGTCACCCCAATTGGGAACACCTGAGGCGCGGGAAAGATAATTACCTGGGCTGGGACAGCTGGTGGAATATGGAGAGCGAGGGGGCGTGGTAGGACCAACAGACTGTCAGTAGTGTGGGAAAAAGATCAGAGGCTGACTAACAGCTGCCGGTCGGGCAGTGGCCAAGATGAAATGAATACACAAAAGGCATATAAACAGTGAAGCCATAACCCACAGAGAGATCAGGGCCAAGCTGGGGAAAACCAAGCCGACTCGGCTCATGACACATTTTCTTTAGAGGTCACAGAATAATTTCAATGTATTAGTGTTCAGCCTGACCTACACTATGAGTGTGATGCATTTTCAAAAAAAATTACTGTCAAAATTATTAATAAATTAAACACAAAAATCATTAAATGATCAATAACGATTGGAACATTTCTTAAACTTTGAACCCTCATAAAATAATTTCTTTCAGAGGTCACAGAATAATTCCAATGGATTAGTATTCAGACTGACCTACACTATGAGTCTGAGGCATTTTCAAAAGAATTTACTGTCAAAATTATGAAAAAATGAAATCCAAAATCCATGAAATGATCTATACACATTGGTTCATTTCTGAAACTTTGAACCCTCTTAAAATCATTTCCTTCAGAGGCCACAAAATAATTCCAATAAATTAGTGTTCAGACTGATGTACATGTCCTAATTAGGAAACTTAAATAATTTTAAATACCTTAAATAATTTTAAGTACCTTAAATTTTAAATACCTTAAAAAACCTTAAATAATTTTTAATAAGGTTTTACTTTTGAATTAATGTTTCATATTCAATGTTACTGAGCTTAACCTTTTAAATGTCAGTGGTACACCCCCTCATTATCCCTCTTGATCATTTTGCTGGAACTCTCTATTACACCAACTCCGCCTGCCACCGGAGGACCTTACTCCTTGACTTTTTGCTGCAGCCGGCTACAATGCTTTCATGAAGCACTCTGCAGAATGCTTGGACCTATTTGGACATGTTTGCATTGTCCTCTTAATCAATGCAACACTGTTGTGCCAATAAATCAATCAAACATAGCATTTCATTTTTGTGTGTTGCAGTCTATTCTACTCGTGTGTATATATATATATATATATATATATATATATATATATATATATATATATATATATATATATATATATAACTTGTATTGTCGTCATTGGAGTACACACCAGAGCAGGTCAGAAAGATGTAAGTCAAATAGAGTATGGCAAATAGACCAAAGCAAACGATCAAAAGTTTTGTTTTTTTTTCCCAAGGCCATTTACATGGTTCATGTTAAGTGTTTGTAGTTAAGTAAGCTTTTCCTTTTCCAGACACTGCCTTCATGCATGACAACACTTCACGTGTAGAGCTGTTAGCATGTAACATCAGACTGCACAGCACTGTCTGCTATCGCTTCTGTTGCTGTGAACGTTTGCTGCACAATGATGCAACCATTTTTGAAAGTAACATTTTTGTCATTAAGATTTCCTTTTAAGTTAAAACTTGTATATTGTGGAGGAATATGATCAGGCGAGATGCAACGAGCTGGAAGGTTGCAGAGTTTTATTTCCTCCATCAAAATGAGACACACATCGTAGCTCCGTGAAGTACTGTGCTCTACTGTGCTGCTGAGGCATGTCACACAAGCTCTTTTAGACAGTGATCCAAGAAGAGAGAATGCATGGCACATTAGCATAACAGTCAATACACATGATTAGCATGACCAACTGGCGTCCGGACGTCCTCTCCCTAATCCGGGGATGTATAAACAACAGTCCATTATTCTGGTTGTCCCCCAGGGGCTCGCTGTCCGCATGTGAATGCTTCCTCCAGACCTGCTGAATGTGAGGATTGTCCATGTAGAGTGTGGTGGGTCACCACAGGGCTCCCCCCAGAACACTCAGAAGGGGCTGTGACACCCCCCCCCCCCAGTTGTTTGGGCTCCAGCTCCGATAAACTGTCCTGCTGTAGAGGAGTGTTGGGGGGCATGTCAGTTCGTGGGGGGGATGGGGGAGGGTGGAAAAGACAGTGTGCTCCACTCTGGGTCCCAGCACGTTGAATGGCTGTGGATCGTGGGTGCACAGGGACAGTGTGCGTCATGCGTAATGGAACAAGACGCCGATCGACCGGCTTTAAGGAGTGAGGTGTGGGAAGAGCGCTGTGGAGGAGGAGGGGGAGGGGGAGGGGGTGGGAGTAAGTGAGTGCCGGTCCGAGACATCAAAGGTGTCTGGGCCGTGCAAAAATTGCATGTGGATCCGCAATGGTGAGGGACTTTCCCGATAAACCTGGCGGTGATCCACAGCGGCTGTGAAAAAATTAAGTCTCTGACTCCTCTTGCGGCTCGGTCCTGCGAGGATGTGGGGAAGGCAAACATCCAAATTCCCTGAGGATTCGTAGCGGCTGTGAAACAACTGTGTGAGGGAGTTGGCGGTGTGGCTTTAGGGGCGGACGCAGCCCTAAAGCCCTCGGGGACAGCAATCGGCTAGACTCCCGTTGTGCGCCGTGGCTGAGAAACCCATACAAAGTCCTTTGTGCGGGCTGCACGTCTGCTTCAGGTGCGTGAACAGCCCTGAAGGTTCCGAGGACGCCGATCGGCCGTGTTTCTCGGGCATGTGCAGCGGCGGAGGACGCTGTATCAGTCTGTGGAGCCAGTTTGTCCCTGTGCATGGCACGCGCTTGGCGCAGTGACCACATAGCTGGCAGTTGCGCTGTCTTTGTAATCCTGCAGTGTCCGTGCTGGGCTTCTGTGCGCGGGAGGTCCGCTGTCATGAGGTGAGTCAGGGTCAGGGAGCTTGGTGGAAATCAATGCAGATGGTGCCGATGACTTTCCCCGTTCAGGCTGCTTCCTTTGGTTCGCTCGTGTCACCATTCATGGTGCATGTCGGTCCCAGCGCTGCCGCTGATCCTCGTGGGTGTGGATGAAGAGGTTACAGGCATTCACTGGTCCTCTGGAGTCCACAGCGCAGTGAGAGGGAGCAGACGGTCATTCTCTCTCGTCAGGTCACCAGTGTGGAGGGAAAAGATCAGGTGAGGGACGCACCATGACACGTCTAGGGTCACCAGTGTGGAGGAATATGATCAGGTGAGATGCGACGAGCTGGAAGGTTGCAGAGTTTTATTTCCTCCATCAAAATGAGACACACATCGTAGCTCCATGAACTACTGTGCTCTACTGTGCTGCCAAGGCATGTCACACAAGCTCTTTTATACAGTGACACAGGAAGAGAGAATGCATGGCATATTAGCATAACAGTCAATACACGTGATTAGCATGACCAACTGGCGCCCGGACGTCCTCTCCCTAATCCGGGGATGTATAAACAACAGTCCATTGTTCTGGTTGTCCCCCAGAGGCTCTCTGTCCATATGTGAATGGTCCTCTGCTTCCTCCAGACCTGCTGAGTGTGAGGATTGTCCATGTAGAGTGTGGTGGGTCACCACAATATTAACTTTTTGTATACACTACCGTTCAAACGTTTGGGGTCACCCAGACAATTTTGTGTTTTCCATGAAAAGTCACACTTTTATTTACCACCATGAGTTGTAAAATGAATAGAAAATATAGTCAAGACATTGACAAGGTTAGAAATAATGATTTGTATTTGAAATAATAATTTTTTCCTTCAAACTTTGCTTTCGTCAAAGAATCCTCCATTTGCAGCAATTACAGCATTGCAGACCTTTGGCATTCTAGCTGTTAATTTGTTGAGGTAATCTGGAGAATTCTGACGCAATGAGTAAACACATTGTACCATTAGAACACTGGAGTGATAGTTGCTGGAAATGGGCCTCTATACACCTATGTAGCTATTGCACCAAAAACCAGACGTTTGCAGCTAGAATAGTCATTTACCACACTAGCAATGTATAGAGTGGATTTCTGATTAGTTTAAAGTTATCTTCATTGAAAAAAACTGTGCTTTTCTTTCAAAAATAAGGAAATTTCTAAGTGACCCCAAACTTTTGAACGGTAGTGTAGCTTTTATACTTAACATTTTTTCTCACAACTGTAGAATATTTTTGACTCAGCCTCTTTTTATGTTCACAGCTTTTTACATCCTGAAAGATGTAAATGTTTTAGAGTCTTCTGATGTACTTACTCAGTATTTGTATCCTAAAATGGCGCAGAACATTATGGGGAAAACACGGCAGGATAATACAGGGTGTCCACAAAGTCTGTTTACAATTTAAAAAAAATATAAAGGCAATTGATGAGATATGTAAATCAGATTAGTTCTACTGAGTGCTTATCAAAGTTTTTAATCACTGCATTTGTGTATTTCAATGTTTGTGGGTGTGGTCTATATTAACCATATATTCCATAACCTACATATGTTGAAGCATGTGGAAATGTTTGGTGATTACATATGTAAAGAACTTCACACCTCTGAAAGGACAAAGGACTCTCACCCGCCGAGTGAAGAACAAAGACGTTCCCGGACGCGGCGGAGGAGACCGGAGGAGCCACCCTCACCCCCCAAGGCGAGGAGAGGAAATACCAGGACAATGGGGGGATTAAGATAATGAGGGATGTCAGCCTTTGTTATGCATGTCTTTTGTTGTGTGCGTGTATATAATCAGTGAGTTGGAGAGATTCTGTCTCTTTTTCCCTTCTGCCACTCTCTGCACCAGATGAGACTTGTTAGAAGAGCTGAATATTAAAACTTTGCTTATAAACCAAATTGCCTCTTCATTGCCAAGCTCCTCTACACTGGTGACCTTGACGCGAGTATGGACCTGAGGCGTTCCCCCGCAATCGACTCATCCGCGGCGACCCAGGCAGACGCCAGCCGCCACGCAGACGAGGGAGCAGATGGACAACTGTTCACCCCGGCAGAAGAGGTTGAGAGGGCTCAACCGAGCACCAGCACCGCCGTGAGAGCCGAGGCAAGGCACTCTCACCCGGCGGGCACAGCAGTGATGGTGTGCACGAACGCCGTCGCTGTCAAGCTGCCAGACTTCTGGCAAGAAGACCCCGCCTCTTGGTTTCAGCAGGCCGAAGCCCAATTTACACTGGCGGGCATCACGGCTGACGATACTAAATTTTATCATATCGTCTCCAAACTCGACTCCGCCACTTCAAAGTGTGTGCGGAGCATGATCCGGCGACCACCGGCCCGGGACAAATATGAGACGCTCAAAGCGACCATCGTGGCGAACTACGTCCCATCAGCGGAAGAAAGAGCTGAGAAGATCCTGGCGGTCTACGGCCACAGAGGGTGCAAACCGAAGGCCCTCATGGAGGATTTGCTGCAGCTCAAGGAAGAGGACAATGACAACTTCCTCTTCCAGTTTATATTCCTCAGCACGCTGCCGCCACACATGAGAGGGACACTCGCCAGCATGAAGTGCAACACCCACCAAGACTTCCGCACACTGGCCAGCGAAGCTCAGCGGCTCGTCAACGCCTGCAGGGAGCTGACACCCACAGCAGCATCCGCAGACCTCAAAGCCGACGCCCCGAGCCACGAGGAGCCACAGCCCACGGAGCAGACCCAGCCCACGGTGACAGCGACGCGGCCAAAACGTAACAGACAGAGCGACGTCTGTTATTATCACCACCGCTTCGCCGAGAAGGCTCACAAATGTGTTCCCCCCTGCAAATTTAACGCCAAAGCCGAGAGCCGTTAACGGCAGCGGCTCTCGGCGAGAAAAACAAGCTGTTGTACGTGACGGATGGACACTCAGGCGAGCAGTTCCTCATCGACACAGGAGCCCAGCTGAGTTTCGTCATGCCCTCCCACGCAGATCAAGCCACGGGCACCCGGGGCAACGGAGCCGTGGCAGCCGACGGCTCTAACATCGACACGTTCGGCGAAAAGTGCCTGCACCTCCTCATCCACGGCCGCAGCTACAGATGGACATTTGTTGTAGCGGCGGTGAGTTTTAACTTATTAGGCGCAGATTTTTTGTGTGCACATGGGTTATTAGTCGATCTAGCAAATAGGCGCCTGGTTAATGCACTGTCCTTTGCTTCTATTCCATGCTCAGCCCGAGTTTCTCCACCACCTGTGCAGGCCAACGTCACCACGGCAGGAGGTAAGTTTGAGCAACTCCTCACCCAATTTCCAGCACTCACAATCCCCAAATTCTCAGCCACTGTGGCTAAACACGGGGTTGAACACTTCATTCCCACAACTGGACCTCCCGTTTTTGCCAAAGCGCGCCGCTTAGACGCGGCCAAGCTCAACATAGCACGGGACGAGTTTACAACTCTTGAAAAATTGGGCATTATTAGACGCTCGAAGAGCCCCTGGGCCTCACCACTTCACATGGTTCCGAAATCCGACGGTTCTTGGAGACCGTGCGGAGATTACCGCAGATTAAACAACGCTACAGCGCATGACCGTTACCCAATCCCTCACATTCAAGATTTTTCACTACATCTAGCGGGTGCGCGCATTTTTTCAAAAATAGACTTAGTCCGCGGTTATCACCAAGTCCCAGTCCGAGCAGAAGATGTTCCTAAAACAGCGGTAATAACCCCTTTCGGCCTTTTTGAATTCCTGCGAATGCCTTTCGGCCTCAAAGGCGCTGCTCAAACTTTTCAGCAAATGATGGATGCGGTCTTACGCGACCTTCCTTTTGTCTTCGTCTACCTCGACGACATGCTGGTAGCCAGCTCGTCTGAGGAAGAACACGAGCAGCACCTCACTACGGTTTTTCAGAGGCTGGAAGAGCACGGGCTAATAATCAATCCAGCCAAATGCAAATTCGGCGTGTCACAAATTGATTTTTTAGGACACAAAGTCTCTCCGAAGGGGGCAGTTCCACTTCCAGACAAAGTTCATGCGATAGAAAGTTTCCCACGGCCACAAACAGTCAAATCGCTACAAGAATTTTTAGGGATGGTTAATTTTTACAACCACTTCCTCCCCCACGCAGCTCAGCTCATGCAGCCCCTATATGACGCGCTCAAAAAAAAGAAAGCTTCCAACGCGGTCGAATGGACCTCGGAGCGCGAACGCGCTTTCGCGGAAGTAAAAAGCGCCCTAGCTAATGCCACATTGTTAGTTCACCCAGATCCCTCGGCCCGCATTGCACTAACCACAGATGCTTCAGACCTAGCCATAGGGGCAGTTGAAGAACAACTTGTCAGCGGGGTCTGGCAACCTTTAGCATTCTTTAGCAAATCGCTAAACCAAACTGAACGCAAATACAGCACTTTTGACAGAGAGCTGCTGGCGCTTCATTTATCCATCCGCCACTTCCAGTTCTGGTTAGAAGGGCGGAGTTTCACGGCTTTAGACCATAAACCGCTCACCTTTGCTATGGCTAAAATTTCAGAACCATGGTCAGGCAGGCAACAAAGACAGCTAGCTGCGATTTCAGAGTTCACCACAGACATTCGACACGTGGCAGGCAAACTTAACGTAGTAGCAGACTGTCTCTCTCGCGCCGTGACACCACCAGAGCGCAGGGAGACAGATTATACTGCCTCAGCAGCAGAACTCTTCACTAACGCAGACACATACGCAGCACCTATCCATGCAGGGATAGATTATGCAGCCATGGCGGAGGAACAAAACAGTGACGCGGACGTGCGCGCACTCCTGTCTGGACCAACAGGGTTAAGGCTGGAGAAAAAGGGTTTACGCGACGGCGTGCCCCCCCTAATATGCGATGTTTCAACCGGCCAACCTCGCCCATTAGTACCAGCTACATGGCGCCGCCGTATTTTCGACGCAATTCACTCCCTCGCGCACCCAGGTGTGCGCGCCTCGGTTAAAATGGTCGCCAAAAAGTTTGTGTGGCCAGGCCTGCGCAAAAACGTAAAAGAATGGGCAAAAACTTGCATTTCTTGTCAACGTGCCAAAATACACAGACACACAAAAGCCCCTCTGGAGCCTTTTCCAATCCCTGCTAGAAGGTTCGACCACGTTCATGTCGACCTCGTGGGGCCACTACCTTCCTCCCAAGGTTTCACACACCTGTTAACAATGATAGACCGCACCACACGCTGGCCAGAGGCAGTCCCTCTAGCGTCAACTACAGCAGAGGAAGTCGCTCGCGTTTTTTTGACAAACTGGGTGGCACGTTTCGGCGTCCCATCGGACATTACGTCCTATAGGGGGCCTCAATTTGTCTCAGAGCTCTGGTCAGCCATGTCCAGCAGCTTAGGGGCAACAATTCACCGCACCACCGCTTATCACCCTCAGGCTAATGGGTTATGCGAGCGTTTTCACAGGTCTTTAAAGGCTGCCCTCAGAGCCTCACTAACGGACACAAATTGGGTAAATAAACTTCCCTGGGTTTTATTGGGGTTGCGTGCTGCGCCTAAAGAGGATCTAGACGCCTCTCCCGCAGAATTAGTCTTTGCACAACCTCTCAGGCTCCCAGGTGAATTTTTACCAGAGAACCCAGAGCCAGGGCGCCTTCCAGTCCCAAGGTTTTTAGGCAACAACGGACCGAACTCTCTCCCCGGTCCAGCTCATCACTCCTTCCCACGGGTTTTGGTCCCTCAGGCTTTAAAAAACACTGAGTTCGTTTTTGTTAAGCATGAAGCTTTAAAACCTACCTTTCGCCCAGTATACGATGGGCCATTCAGAGTGCTGGAACATGGTGATAAACACTTTGTCCTTGATTTTGGGGATAGAAAAGAAACAGTCAGCATTGACAGACTTAAACCTGCCTTCTTGTTGAAAGACGAGCCTGCACAGTTGGCGAGAGCACCTCGGCGGGGTAGACCCCCCAAGAGAAAAGACTCAGCCCCCCAGCAGGGAACAGTTAACCTCTCTCCTTCCCACACTGCAGATCCCTCTCAAGAAGGTCCCAGCAGGGCGCCTAAACCAACCTACAGCAGTTTTGGGAGAAGATTAAAACCCAGACAGCACAGGGACTGATACAAACCACTCCACAATTTTTCACTAATTGTGCTGCAACAGTTTAGGACTGACTTATGATTTTACTATGCTGTTATAATTACCACTGAACTCTCTTAGGAGCATGGCTGCTAGAAAGTTTCTTCCGTGGCAACAGATGTAACACTTAGTATGTCATAATAACTATCTTAGACTGTGAACCTTCCTGTTGTCCTTTCTTAGTTGTTTGGGGGGCCTGTGGTCTATATTAACCATATATTCCATAACCTACATATGTTGAAGCATGTGGAAATGTTTGGTGATTACATATGTAAAGAACTTCACACCTCTGAAAGGACAAAGGACTCTCACCCGCCGAGTGAAGAACAAAGACGTTCCCGGACGCGGCGGAGGAGACCGGAGGAGCCACCCTCACCCCCCAAGGCGAGGAGAGGAAATACCAGGACAATGGGGGGATTAAGATAATGAGGGATGTCAGCCTTTGTTATGCATGTCTTTTGTTGTGTGCATGTACTGTATATAATCAGTGAGTTGGAGAGATTCTGTCTCTTTTTCCCTTCTGCCACTCTCTGCACCAGATGAGACTTGTTAGAAGAGCTGAATATTAAAACTTTGCTTATAAACCAAATTGCCTCTTCATTGCCAAGCTCCTCTACAGTGGGTTCCTAAATCAAACATTTCCAGACCGGTGGATTGGAAGGGATGGGCCAATTCCCTGGCCACCTCGTTAATCAGATATCACTCCCCTGGACTTCTTTCTATGGGTTTATGTTAAAGATATCCAGTTTCAAACAAAGATACGGGACATCATCGACCTGAAGCAAAAGATCATTGATGTCATTATTACCATTGATGAGGCTATGCTAGGGCGACCATGGCAAGAAATAGAGTACCGTTTTGATGTGCTTTGTGCAACTAATGTTGCCCATATAGAGGTCTATTAAATGAGGCAAAATATTTCAATATCTACTCCTCAATTTGTAATACTTTCCACAGATATGTCTATGTATTTGCTTTTGTAATAAATTTGTTAAATTGTAAAGAGACTTTATGGACACCCTGTATTTTAATTTGAGTCAAAGGACAAGGACATTACACTACTCACAAAAAGTTAGGGATATTTGGCTTTCGGGTGAAATTTCAGGATGTGCAGAAAAGATTCAAAGATTTTATTTGTCAGTACTACTATACGTACAGGACATACAGGAGAACTGAAATGGCATTTCTCTCTCTCTTCAGTGGTGTGCGCAATATTAAAAAAAGAAAAAGGAATAAGGCTGGATAAACAACAACAGCAGTCTATATACAGTAATGCTACACGTGGTGCAAATAGCGACAAAAGATAGACCTAGACCTCCCACAGTGCAAATAAAGATAAATGATGAAACCCAGCAGTCCTATATACAAAAAAGTAGAGCAGAAATACTCATAGTTGCAAGTTTGATGCAGTAGTGTAAGTGCAGACAGTGACAGATTGGACTGCACATGACCAGTAGTGCAATAACAGACAGCAGCAGATATGGCATTTGTGCAAATGGTTGCAGTGAAGTGCAGAGACATATAGCAGCTGATGTATTACTACTGGTGTGCCAGTCTTTCTGTGCCAACAGCTGAGGTAGTTATTGTGTGGGTGAGTGCATTACGGTCTTGGGGGGGGGGGGGTAGAGGAAGTGGACAGAGTTCAGGGTCTTATGAACAAAGCTGTTTAGCAGTGTTATGGAGCGGGCCCGGAGGCTCCGTTACCTTTTCCCCAAGGGCAGTGTGAGGGGTGGGAGGTGTCGCCTGCAATGTTGATGCCTCTGCGGGTGAGGTGGGTGAGGTAGATGTCCGAGAGGGGGGACAGAGGGGCACCAATGATCTTGCTGTCAGCTTTCACTGTGTATTGTAATGTTTTTTGGCAGGAAGTGATGCAGCTTCCATATCACACCGTGATGCAGCTGGTGAGGATGCTCTCAACGGCGCCCCGGTATAATGAGGACATGATGGGGGTGGGACTCGTGCTCTCGGTGTCTCCGGTGTCTCCATTTGGGATGGGACACAGCAGTCGTGTCCGGGGGTGTGGAGGTCTTGTGGATAAGACCAAGGCCACAGAGTTCCTCTATAGCACTCTGATCCAGGGCATAATGTTTGTACATATTACTTATGTCCAAAAGGCTGTGTATAACCTTTACAGGTGAACTTAATTTGACCTTCTCTAACGTTTAACCTGACTTAATTTGACCTTATCTAACATTTTGAATGCACATGTCCAGCTGTTCAATGTTTCAGTATTTTTTGCATAACTTTTTTCTCTAACAAGGTGTTTAACAGTAAAATTCACAACACGTGTTTGATCCATGAATTGACCAATAAATGTTCTGGTTCAATTAGAATTGGCATTTCAACAGTCCTTTTCATCATGCTCTTCATTTTTTGACATCATGAGACCAAGACGACACCTAACAATTGATCAACAGTACCTCGCCATTGCAAGGCTTCAAACAGGATGTTCTCAGAGGGAAGTGTCCACTGAGCTTAGAGTGTCACAGAATGTCATCAGCAGGTTGCAAGAGAGATACAGAGAGACTTGAAGAGTCACAGAAAAGCATAGAAGTGGACGTCCAGATGCCATATCTCACACTGCTGATGAGCCAATCTGTATAAATTATTTCATGAATTTTGGATCAGAATAGTAGTGCACATCTCTCTGAACACTAATCCACTGGAATTGTTTTGTGATCTCTTAAGGAAATGATTTTATGAGGGTTCAGAGTTTCAGAAATGAGCCCATCTGTATAGATCATTTTGTGGTGACATTAGTTGTTGGTCTCACACACAAATTTGATGTTTTAATGTGAAGGCGGAGTTTTTCCGTTTTGGACGGAGATAAAAGGAGGAAGTGCAGAAATGTAAATAAAGTTTTTTCAGACAGACTTACGTATGTCCTGTCCGTTTTTCTGCGGATCCTATATTGGTGACCCTGACGTTTGAAGAATGTTTAATCAAGCGACCTCTTCTGATATCGCCGCCACGGCGTCTGTAACCGCTGCGGCTCCCGCACTGGCTGTTTTCGCGGCTACCATTAAATTACCGGACTTTTGGCAGCACGACCCGGAGCCCTGGTTTCAGCATGTCGAGGCTCAGTTCCATCTGCGCAGAATAACCACATGACACGAAGTATTTCCATGTCGTCGCAGCTTTGGATTCTGCCACTACTCGTCGTTTGATGGGCCTGCTCCGGGACCCGCTTCTCGCTGACAGGTACGTCACTCTGAAGAAGGCTCTACTGCAGCTGTACCAGCTCTCTGATATAGAGCGCGCTGATTGTCTTCTGTCTATGACTGGTTTGGGGGACAGCAAACCTTCTGAGCTGATGGAGAATATGTTGGCAGTTCTTGGTTCAGGAGACAGTTAATTTCTGTTTACCCACCTGTTTCTGTGTCAGCTGCCACCTCCAGTGCGCACTGTCCTGGCCAGCTCGCCCCTCATTTGTACTAAGGATTATCGGGGTTTAGCTGGAGAAGCGGACAGGCTTTGGCTGGCTTCTCGTCATTTGTCGGTGCATGCATTGCTGCCTGGGCAGTCTGATGGAGAAGTCTCGGTGGATGTGGCTGCAGTATTGGATCGCTGTAAGAAAGAGAGCGGCCTGTGTTTTTATCACCGCCGTTTTGGACCGAAGGCTCGGCGCTGTATTCCACCGTGCTCTTTCCAGCCACAGGGAAACGAGAAGGCTGGTGCTCGCTAGCAGCTGCGTGCACCGGCACCAGCAATAAGCTGCTTTTTATTGAGGACTGCGCTGCTGGACGTCATTTTTTGGTGGATTCAGGAGCGCAACGGAGCATCGTTCCCCCCTCTTCGGCTGACATCATGGGATATGATCATGGACCTCCACTGGACGCTGCTAATGGTACTCCTATTCGCACCTTTGGCACCAGGCTCATTACTGTGTGTTTTAACGGCCATGAATTTAGTTGGGACTTTGTGGTAGCATCTGTAGCAGTTCCTATTCTTGGTGCAGATTTTTTGTGTGCTTACAGACTGTTTGATGTAGCTAACAGATGTTTGATTGATGCTGTGTCTTTTGATTCTTATCCATGTACACTGGGTGGGGCTGGTCCACTGCTTGCTAACATGCTCGCCTCAGGAGACAGGTACCAGCGTCTTCTTTCTGAGTTTCCTGCGCTCACTGTGCCTACGTTTTCTGCAGCAGTAGCTAAACATGGGGTTGAGCATTATATTACTACTGTGGGTCCACCTGTTTTTGCCCGCGCACGCCGTCTGGATGCTGCTAAGTTAGCCATTGCTAGAGATGAGTTTGCCAATATGGAGCGGTTGGGTATTGTGCACCGTTCCGACAGTCCGTGGGCTTCTCCCCTCCACATGGTCCCTAAGTCAGATGGGGGTTGGCGCCCTTGTGGAGACTTTAGGCGCCTTAACAACGCTACTACCAACGACAGGTATCCAGTCCCCCATATTCAAGATTTTTCTTCACGTCTGGCAGGGACAGTCATTTTTTCTAAAGTGGATTTAGTGCGTGGTTATCATCAGGTGCCTGTCCATCCCCAGGACGTCCCCAAGACGGCGGTGATCACTCCATTTGGACTGTTTGAGTTCTTGAGGATGCCATTTGGCGTTAAGGGTGCTGCACAGACGTTTCAAAGGCTTATGGACTCTGTGTTGCGGGACATGCCTTTTCTGTTTGTATACCTGGACGATATACTGGTGGCGAGCGCTTCGGTGGAGGAACATGTGTCGCACCTTCGCCAGCTCTTCAGACGCCTCTGTGACCATGGACTGATAGTGAATCCAGTGAAGTGTCAGTTTGGGCTCTCAGAACTTGAGTTCTTGGGGCACAAGGTATTCCAGCAGGGTGCCGTGCCCCTCCCGGCTTAAGTCGAAGCAGTTTTAGCTTTTCCACGCCCCTCCTCTGTCAAGCCCCTGCAGGAGTTTTTGGGCATGGTCAGTTTTTATAACCGTTTTATACCTCATGCTGCCCATATTATGCGTCCACTGTATGAGGCCTTGAAGGGTAAGAGGGGTAATCAGGACATTGAGTGGACTCATGAGAGGTTATGTGCTTTTGACGGGGCTAAAGCTGCACTGGCTGATGCTGCCTTGTTGGCTCATCCAGACCCCACGGCTACCATTGCTCTTACCACCGACGCATCTGATTATGCTGTCGGAGCAGTTTGGACTATGCTGAAATGGCTGCCGATCAGTTGTTGGACCCGGAGGTGCAGGTGCTTCGTTCCACTGAGTCCAGTTTGCAGTTGGAGGATGTCTGCTTTCAAGACAGTGGCGTCACTCTTCTGTGTGACACTACATTGGGAAAACCACGACCTCTGGTGCCTGCGGCTTGGCGTCGTCGTGTTTTTGACGCTGTTCATTCTTTGTCGCATCCTGGGGTTAAGGCCTCGGTCAAGTTGGTGAGTGCCAAGTTTGTATGGCCGGGTCTCAGAAAGGATGTGAAGACTTGGACGACAACCTGTGTAGCATGCCAGCGTGCTAAGGTGCAGCGCCACATAAAGGCTCCATTGGAGCCTTTTTGGATTCCGGAGCGACGTTTTGATCATGTTCAGGTGGACCTAGTTGGACCTCTTCCTCCTCCTCGTGGTTTTACTCACCTCTTCACTATGATGGACCGGACTACGCGGTGGCCGGAGGTTGTTCCCCTGACATCAACTACAGCGTCTGATGTTGCCCGGGCATTTATCTCCTCTTGGGTGTCCCATTTTGGTGTTCCCTTGGACGTTACCTCTGACAGGGGCCCGCAATTTACCTCTGCACTTTGGAATGAGGTAGCTGGTAGTTTGGGGGTTAAGCTCCATCGGATCACAGCATACCATCCACAAGCTAATGGGCTATGCGAGCGGTTTCATCGGACTATGAAAGCGGCCCTTCGCGCGTCATTAGTGGATAGTGGATGGGTGGACAGATTACCGTGGGTTTTGTTGGGTTTGCGTTCAGCCCCCAAAGAAGACCTGTACTCCTCTTCTGCTGAGTTGGTCCTTGGCCAGACCTTGAGGGTTCCAGGGGAGTTCCTTCCTACCAGTCCAGGGTTAGGTCCGAGTATGGTTAAGAGGCCTAAGTGTCGAGAGGAAGCTAGGGCTTTTGTTCCCGTGGCTGCGCACCACTGTCTTCCTCAGTCTTACGTCCCTGACAGCCTTAGGGCGGCTAAATATGTTTTTGTCCGGCATGATGCCCATCGTTCTCCCCTGCAAGCACCTTATGATGGCCCTTTTCGGGTGTTAGAAACAGGCCATAAAGATTTTTTGGTTGAGTTGGGGACTGGTCAGGATCGGATTTCGGTGGATCGTTTGAAGCCTGCTCATGTTCTTCGTGACGATGAGGTTGAGTTAGCCCGCCCAGCTCGGCGGGGGCGCCCTCCCAACCCTGCGCCTGAGGTTGTTTCTGCTCCGATTACAGTTGTGCCCCCTAGGACTGTGCAGTGCAGTCGTCGGGGCAGATTAATTAGGTTGCCTAAGAGGTTCTTTTGAGTTATTTTCTTTTGGATTTTGTTCATGCTGTTTTAGTTTGTTTTTTGTCAGCATGTTTATTTATGTTATTTGTGTGTTCTGGGGGGGCCTGTGTGGTGACATTAGTTGTTGGTCTCACACACAAATTTGATGTTTTAATGTGAAGGCGGAGTTTTTCTGTTTTGGATGGAGATAAAAGGAGGAAGTGCAGAAATGCAGACTTACGTATGTCCTGTCCGTTTTTCTGCGGATCCTATAATTTCATGGATTTTGGATTTCATTTTGGATTTTATTTTGTTCATTTTTTCATAATTTTGACAGTAAATGTTTTTTGAAAATGCCTCAGACTCATAGTGTAGGTCAGTCTGAACACTAATCTATTGGAATTATCCTGTGCCCTCCAAAGGAAATAATTTTATGAGGGTTTAAAGTTTCAGAAATGAGCCCATCTGTATAGATCATTTCATGGATTTTGGATTTCATTTTTTCTTAATTTTGACAGCAAATTTTTTTGACAATGCATCAGAATAGTAGTACACAGCACTCTGAACACTAATCCACTGGAATTATTCTGTGACCTCTAAAGGAAATGATTTTATGAGGGTTTAAAGTTTCATAAATGATCCAGTCGATATAGATCATTTCATGGATTTTGGATTTCATTTGTTCATAATTTTGACAGATTTTTTTGACAATGCATCAGACTCAGTGTAGGTCAGCCTGAACACTAATCCACTTGAATTATTCTGTGACCTCTGAAAGAAATGATTTTATGAGGGTTCAAAGTTTAAGAAATGTTCCAATCATTATTGATCATTTAATGGATTTTGTGTTTATTAATAATTCTGACAGTAATTTTTTTTGAAAATGCCACAGACCCATAGTGTAGGTCAGTCTGAACACAAACACACTGAAATTATTCTGTGACCTCTAAAGGAAATGATTTTGTGAGGATCCAAATGTGAGGAAATTAACCATTCAGTACAGATTTTATGGACTTTGTCTGTAATTTACCAATAATTTTGATGCTAAAGTTATTTCAAAATGCGCCATACTCATAGTACTCATCACTCTGAACAACAACCCGTTGAGATTATGTAGTGACCCACTAAGGAAGTGATTTTATTAAGGTTTAAATAGTAGGAAATTAAAAAAAAAAACAACAACTGATAGACGAACTGCTTACATACAGTTACAAGTGTTTAATATCCACACTGAGAGTTTGGAACATTTATTTTTTTATGTGAGGTTGTAAGTGGTTTTTGGAGTGATGTCAGTCCAGCTCCTCCAGCCAAGGTCATCGTGGGTGCTCCCATCCAAGCCCGGGGCCTCGGTGGGTGCTGCTCCCCCTTCAGCTGAGGTCGTCACGGGTGCTCCGTCCCAGCCCGGGACCTCCGTGGGTGCAGCTCCCCCATTGGTCGAGGTCGTCGTGGGTGCTCTGTCCCAGCACGGGACCTCTGTGGGTGCAGCTCCTCCTCAGTCCAGGTCTCCGTGGGTGTTGTGTCCCAGTCGAGGGCCGTCGTGGGTGCTGTGCCCCAGCCTGAAACCAATGTGGGTGCTGTGTTCCAGCTTGGGTCTGCCATGGGCTTTACGCTCCAACCCAGGGGCCACCATGGGTGCAGCTCTGGCCCAGTCCGGGTCCACCATGGGTGTAGCTTTGTTCCAGCCTGGAGCCTCCACAGGTGCTTCTCTGCTCCAGCCCGGTGCTGGGTTTCCCCAGTCTGGGGCCACCGCGAGTGCTTCTATGTTCCAGTCCCGGGCCACCGAGGGTGCTACAGGCCAATTTGAAGGTGTCATGGTTCTGCCTCCTCTGCCTGACGCCATCATGGTTCCCTCTCCTCTGCCTGAGGCCATCGTGGTCCCTGAGGGACTGCCGAACCTCGTCATCGACCCGTAGAGGAACTCAACTCAGCTTCAAATGTCCACTGTGTTTCAACCGGGCTTCTTTTCTGGGTCGAACCATTCCACCGACCAGGTCCACAGCCCACCTCAGCCTCTGGTGTTGCTGGGTGGCACATCTTGCTACCGTGCTAGCCGGTCCTGCCCCGTTCTCTTTCATTTTAAACGCAGGCAAAGCCACTGTAGCTTCTTGCTTCTCGATATCACCAGGCCGCGTTCCGGAAGCAGAGGGGGCTATCGTTCTGGCTCCATCCGCCATCACGGGTGTTCCACCGTGCCGCCCAGTTCTCACATCCAGGGCAACTTGGTCACTGGCAACGGAACCCTCCCGCGATGGCGCTTTACGGCACTGGTCCTAGTCATGTCCCAGAATACTAGGCCAGTCACAGTCCCATACCACATCGTCATCCACGTATGGAACCGGTCGGTCCCACAGGCCACAGCCCAACCGTTCTTCTCCGACGCTGCTGGTGATCGTGCATCCCAGACCATAGAACATATCTCATCCCATTATGTTTGACGAATTGGACATTGGACATCATTGCCGACTTGTACCTCGCTGTCAACTCCAGCAAACCCACGACGGCGGTAATGACGAAGTATGACGTTGACAGTCCTCTCACATGGTAAAGCGGGAACAAACTCCTCACAGTGGGCCAGTTCAACACAGAAGCTGCCGCTCCCGTGTCCACCAGCAACGGCATTTCCATGCCATTCAGTAAAACGTCACAATAAATTCACCCATCTGTGCTTGGGGAGATGGTATGAACAACTGTAGGAGTTGTGGCGGGGGAATCCACTCCGCGTCGTCGGTCCCCTCGCTCAAAATTTTTGCAGGCCCTGGCAAAATGATGCAGGAGTCCACACTTGCCACAGTGTTTGCCTTTTGCCAGACACTCTCTTGCCTTATACCGGTGCCTGGTGGACCCACAGCCATAACACTTTGGCGTACCCGGGGCGGACCTAATTTTTATAGCGGCAGCATATTGATCTTCATCCACGCTGTCTTCGCTATCCGGGTCCACAGCCAGCGCCTTCAGTCGTGGTTCAGTATTCCCCAACACGGTTCTCTCACCGAGGTCCTTGGATAGTTTTTCTGCCACTTCAAACTGATGAGCAATCTCGACTGCCAAGGCCAACATCAGTTCACCAGAGTACATCAAGGGCCTTGATCGTGCCGCAGAACAAAGCGTGTGCTCCGCCAATTGATCACGAATCATTTCTTCATCTAAAGCTCCAAACTGGTACTTCCCCGCCAGCTGACGCAGGTCTGCAACGTACTGTTGCACCGACTCTCCAGTCCACTGGTGGCGCTGCCGAAACTGAATCCTCCGGACTATGATGTTTTCTGGAGCACGGAAATAGTACACCATTAGCCCGACCACGTCATCAAAACTATTGCTCTCTCCTAATGTGCTGTGAATCTGTTGTCCCTCCATGCCAAGAGTATGGACTAAAATAGCTCTCGCACGCAGTTTCTCCAATTCGCCAAGGTTCAGGGCCACCAAGTAATTCCGAAATCCCGCATACCACCTCGCCCAGGGAAGAGGCAGCTTGCCTGGAACCTCCAAAAACAGACAAATACCAGAAACAGCTCTGTCCATACTTTTATCCTCGTCGTCAAATGTTATGTCCATGACTCGTGCTATCAAGAATCAGGCCGGAGGTGCAGTTGAATGTAAATTTATTGAATGAACCACACTTAACACAGGTGCTCCATATAGACAGATGGCCAACCGGCGAAAGAGGAGGAGTCTTTTCCGCCTTGGCCCTTTATACCCAGGGTGACAGCGGAACCGGAAAAGGTGGAGCCGCCACCCATAGTACACCCAACAACAAATGTATCATATTTAATACACTACAATTGCAGTTCAAGAAAAGAACAAATTTGATCAGGAATTCATCCCAAGAGCCATATCTCACATCATAGAATTTGAACGAGGAGCACTTCCATTAGCAATTTTTTTTCACATGAGCAGAGGGATGACCAGCACATTTCTTGAGGCACACAGAGGTATTGGTGATTTTGTGACAGCCATGCTAGATAGCAATGAGCTGATGGAAAATGTGAAGAGCAGAAAGTTTGATCTGTTCCTCACAGACCCTTGCTGGGGTGGTGGAGCTATTTTGGCCAAATATCTGAATTTTCCTTTTGTATATAATGTTCGTTGGTTACTAACTGTAGATGCTCATTTTGCCATAGCCCTTTCACCTGTATCCTACATTCCTATAACAGGAACAGAAAACACTGATGATTTTTTTTCCAAAAAGTAAAAAATACAGTTTTACATATAGTAACAAAAATACAAAATTTCATAATCGTTCATCAAATTTACCAGAAAATAACCATCAAATATCTTTCCTCATGACTGGGATTCTGTGATACAAAGCATCTTGGGCCTCAGTATGATTATAATGAGCTAATTATTAATGCAGATATTTGACTGATGAGAGCTGATTTTGTGTTTGATTATCCCCGACCCACAATGCCAAATGTTGTGTACATAGGAGGGTTCCAGTGTAAACCTGCAGAACCTCTGCCTCAACTCTTGAAGGACTTTGTGCAGAGTTCTGGAGAGCATGGAGTCATCATCGTGTCTATGGGGACATTTGTGAGTGAATTTCCTGCTAACATAACAAACATGATTGCTGCAGCTTTTGCTAAACTGCCACTAAAGGTCATCTGGAGGTTTAAATGGGACAAACCAGTCACTCTAGGAAACAACACATTACTGGTGGACTGGATACCACAGAATGACGTCCTAGGACACCCTAAGGTGTCACCCATTTTATCAAATGGTAACAGATCGTCATTCTGTCAACAGACAGAATGGCCAAATAAATGACTGCACTGACAACAAACTCGTCAGTTTTCACATGTATTAGTTATAATTCACAGGGGTGGCCCTGACTTATATGACATCCTGACCTATATGACTGCCCCCCCACCACACACACACACACACACACACACATTTTAAAACTTTTTTTTTACTTTTTATTTCTTTCTTAAATGTCCAAAATGTTCAATTTTCTCAACAATTAGTAAGGTTTTTCTTGTAACTTTTTCCTGCCAAGTTTATTATTTTTCTTAACATAGATAGCTAGATAGCTAGCTAGATAGATGAATCATACCCACTGTACAATGCAGGACTATCAGGTGCAGGGTGAAATGTGAGGTACCAATTAGACTGCAAGGTGCAGTATGGTAGCATAGTTACAGCCATGGACGAAATTGTTGGTACCCTTCTGTTAATGAAAGAAAAACCCACAATGGTCACAGAAATAACTTGAAGCTGACAAAAGTGGTATAAATAAAAATTCTATGAAAATTAACCAATGAAAATCAGACAATGCTTTTGAATTGTGGTTCAACAGAATTATTTTTAAAAAAAAACCAAACTCATGAAACAGGCCTCGACAAAAATGATGGTACCCTTAACTTAATATTTTGTTGCACAACCTTTTGAGGCAATCACTGCAATCAAATAATTTCTGTAACTGTCAATGAGACTTCTGCACCTCTCAGCAGGTATTCTGGCCCACTCCTCATGAGCAAACTGCTCCAGTTGTCTCAGGTTTGAAGGGTGCCTTCTCCAGACGGCATGTTTCAGCTCCTTCCACAGATGTTCAATAGGATTTAGATCAGGGTTCATAGAAGGCTACTTTAGAATAGTCCAATGTTTTGCTCTTAGCCATTCTTGGCTGTTTTTAGCTGTGTGTTTTGGGTCATTATCCTGTTGCAAGACCCATGACCTGAGACTGAGACCAAGCTGTCTGACACTGGGCAGCACATTTTTCTCTAGAATACCTTGATAGTCTTGAGATTTCATTGTACCCTGCACAGACTCAGGACACCCTGTGCCAGATGCAGCAAAGTGGCCCCAGAACATAACAGAACCTCCTCCATGTTTCACAGTAGGGACAGTGTTCTTTTCTTGGTATGCTTCATTTTTGCATCTGTGAACACAGAGCTGAGTTTTCTCTTGTCTGTCCATAGGACATTCTCCCAGAAGCTTTGTGGCTTGTCAACATACAGTTTGGCAAATTTCAGTCTGGCTTTTTCATGATTTGTTTTCAACAGTGGTGTCCTCCTTAGTCGTCTCCCATGAAGTCCACTTTGGCTCAAACAACGACAGATGGTGTGATCTGACACTGATGTACCTTGACCTTGGAGTTCACCATGAATGTGTTTAGAGGTTGTTCTGGGCTCTTTTGTTACCATTCGTACTATCCGTCTCTTCCATTTTTCATCAAGTTTCCTCCTGCAGCCACGTCCAGGGAGGTTGGCTACAGTCCCGTGGGTCTTAAATTTCTGAATAATATGTGCAACTGTAGTCACAGGAACATCAAGCTGCTTGGAGATGGTCTTACAGCTGTTGTGTTCGTGTTCGTTGATGAGAGAGGAGACTTGCAGTGGAACCATCGTAACTTTATGTTCACTTTGGCTCCCATGTTGGCCATTTCTTATTCTACTGAGTGCATCATTCAAACAAAAGGTAACAAGGTAGCAGCAACGCCTAGTGGTAAACACTGATCATTACATCCCCCTTTCTTTGAGGTGAATAAACATTAATAAACACTGATGCAAAACAGTGTATATGTATTCAGTATGAATGGACTAATACAAAACACAAATTTCAGTTCTCCCTGAATCAGCATGCCCAAAGAAATTAACATCTGTTACTTTTTGTTTTTTTCTTATTCTTTGCTTTTTTTTTTTAACACTTTACTTAAATTCTTACAAGTCCAACCTATCTGGTTTCTTTATTTCTCGTTTTGATCTTCTCGGTTCATCTTTGTCAGGTGGAACGTTTGCTTCACAGTTCATAAGAAGTGTGGTTGTGGGAGATTCTGGGTGAGCATTATTGGGCCCACCAGGTGCTTGTGGCGTCTTGAGGAGACTGCGGCGATTGCGCCTGAGCACCTGTCCATCCTCGGTTCTCACTGTGAATGATCTTGGAGCAACTTCCTGTAATACAACTCCTTTAGTGTTCCAGCCAGATGCATCCTCGATCCTAACTGGGTCGTTGTTGGCCAGTGGAGAGAGTGGTTTGGCTCAAGTGTCATAGAATGTCTTTTGTTTCAGTTTCTGCTTCTCAAGCTTGTTTCTGAGTTTTGTATCTTTCCTTTGTGAAGTAGCATTTGGGTAGCTGGGAAGTGTTGTACGCAGCTTTCTGTTCATTAGTAGCTCAGCAGGTGACAGTCCGCACTGAAGTGGAGAGGCGCGGTAACTGAGTAGAGCCAAGTATGGATCCGAGTTGCTGTCTGCAGCTTTCTTGCTTCAGAATGTGGATGCCTTTTTCCGCTTGTCCATTTGATTGTGCATAGAGTGGGCTTGACGTCACATGCCGAAATTCATACTGTTCTGCAAACTGCTGCCATTCCCTGCTACTGAAGCATGGTCCATTATCTGTCACCACAATGTGTGGGATGCCATGCCGAGCAAATGTGGATTTGGTATGAGTGATCACACAGGCTGATGTAGTGCTTGAGAGTAGTGCCATTTCTGGAAAGTTGGAAAAGTAGTCCATGACTACTAAGTAGTCTTTGCCTTTAAGGTGAAACAGGTCCATCCCTACTTTATGCCAAGGGGATGCAGGACTTTCAGATATCACCATTGGCTCTTTGCTTTGTTTACTTCGGTGTTTCTGGCACGTTTCACAACTACTCACAAGCATCTCGATGTCTTTGTTTAGTCCAGGCCAGTACACTGACTCCCTTGCTCTCCTTTTACATTTTTCAATCCCAAGGTGTCCTTCATGTATCCTGTTTAACAAATCTGGTCTTAGAGCCTCAGGGATGACTATTCTTCCTTTCTTCAGTAATAGTCCATCAATAAAACTGAGATCTCCTCTGACATGGTAATAGCGAGGGCAAGATCCTGCAGGCCATCCCTCGTCCATGTTCTGAATGACACGCTGTAGCTCAGTGTCCTGTGATGTCACCTCAGCTATTTGTTTCGACTTTGTGTCAGATACTGGCAGAGCACACGACACCATGTTGATGTGATTTTCCATATCCTCATCTGTGGAACTCAAACACTTTTCAGCAGGTGCTCTGGACAAGGCATCTGCGAGTATCAGGTGCTTTCCCGGTGTGTAAACCAGTTCAAAATCGTACCTTTGCATTTTCATCATTAGGCGTTGGATCCGTGGGGACATTTCGTTAAGATTCTTCTTGATAATGGAGACGAGTGGGCGGTGGTCAGTTTCCACAGTAAAAGACAGCAGTCCATAGACATAACTGTGAAACCGCTCCAGCCCGTAGGAAACGTCTAAACACTCCTTTTCAATCTGGGCATATTTGCATTCAGACTTTGTCATAGCCCTTGACACATAGGCTACTGGTTTCCAGTACTCTCCCTCTGCCTGTAGAAGCACTGCTCCGATGCCATCTTTGGATGCGTTAGTTGACACTTTGAGCTTTTTCCGGTGGTCATAGTAGGCTAATGCTGGTGCTCTGGTAAGAGTTTGCTTAAGTCTTTGCCACTCTTGCTCATGTTTTTCGGCCCATTTAAAGTCACAGTCGTTGTGTAAGAGCTCTCGGATGCATGACGTCTTTGATGTGAGGTTGGGAATAAATTTGCCTATGAAATTTACCATTCCCATGATACGTAACACGCCCGTTTTGTCTGTTGGTCTTGGCATGTTCAGTATTGCTTTCACTTTATCGCCATCTGGTTGTATGCCTTGAGCTGTGAGTTTGTCTCCAAGGAAGAGAATCTCTTGTACTGCAAACTCACACTTGGCTCTATTGAGTTTCAGCCCGTACTCCTGAATGCGCTCCATCACTTTGTTAAGTCTCTGGTTGTGCTCTTGGAGAGTCGAGCCCCATACAATAATGTCATCTATGTAAACTCTGACTCCCTCTAGGACTTCAATGATCTGTTCCATCGCTCTGTGGAATATTTCTGGTGCAGATTTTATTCCAAATGGCAGCCTAAGAAAACAGTATCTACCGAAAGGTGTGTTAAAAGTACAGTACTTAGTGCTGCTCTCATCCAGTTTTAACTGCCAGAAACCCTGAGAAGCGTCGAGCTTTGTGAAGTAGTTAGCTCCTGCCATCTCACTGACTATTTCCTCACGTGTGGGGATTTGGTAGTACTCGCGCTTAATGTTCTCGTTTAGATCTTTTAGGTCCATGCACATTCTCAACTCACCATTCTTTTTCTTTGTGACGACCATCGAGTTGACCCAGTCTGTGGGCTCCTGCACCTTTTTGATCACGCCCATGTTGGTCATCCTGTCCAGTTCTCGTTTGAGGGCTTCACGCAGTGGAGCTGGGACCCTACGTGGTGCGTGCACAACTGGTTGGGTGCCTTCTTTTAGCTGGATTTTATATGTAAAGGGCAGTGTGCCAAACCCTTTGAACACATCAGAAAAGTTTTGCACAATAGTGTTAGTGTCACACTTGGACTCTGATTCAATGCAGTACACTCTTTTCACTAACCCTAGCTCTTCACAGCTTTTATCACCCAACAGTGATTCACATTTCTAATTCACAACAGAAAAGTTTACATTGTGCACTTTACCTTTAACAACAACATTCAGTTTACAGGTACCAAAACACTGTATGGGTTGCCCATTGTAATCTTTCAACCCTGATTTCTTTCTGTGTATGTGTGGCTTAACCTGCATTTCCTTTACATCAGACATGCTAATGAGGTTAGCTTTTGCACCAGTGTCCAGTCTCATAGTGACGATAGTCCCGTTAACCAGCAGAGGAGTGATCCACTTGTCCTCATTGGTAATGCTGTTGACTTTTTCTTCTTCATTTTCACAGTTAACGATGCCCACAAAGAAAGTGTCACTTAAGTCTGTGTCTTCGACTACATTCATGTTTTTGCCTTTCTTTCCTTCCTTTCTTTTGGTGAAGCATTGCTTGGCAAAATGATTCTTTCCATGGCAGTTGGAGCATACTTTACCAAACGCTGGGCATTGCTTTGGCTTGTGCTGTAATCCGCAACGCTTGCAGAAGAACGCGGGATCCTCGGTCCGCTGTGCAGTCCCGGCCCGTGAGCGACGCCTCCCGCTCTGAGATGACACGGCGCCGACCGCTGCTCCTTCACTCGGAGGTGTGGCGCCTGGCATGCCGCAGAACGTTTTCATGTGCTTCTGGGACAGTTCGCTTGCCTGGCAGAGTTTAACAGCCATCTCCAGCGTCAACTCCGTCTCACGAAGCATTCTCTCTCTTAACTTTTTGTCCTCAGCACCAAAAACAATTTGATCTCTGATCATTGAGTCCTTCAATGGGCTGCACGGTGGCGCAGTGGTTTAGCACTGTGGCAGCACAGTTTTACCCTCGGCCGGGGGATCGCGGGGATCATGAGATCGTGGGTTCGATCCCAGCCCCCGACCAACAGTGAGCTGTGTGGAGTTTGCATGTTCTCCCCGTGTTGCGCGGGTTTACTCCGGGATTTCTCCGGTTTCCTCCCGCACACCAAAAACATGTAGGTTTAGGGCGCTCGCGCACGCAGCGACCAGCAGCCGGTGGCTTGTCACCAGACTGCAAACCAAGTCTACCTACGGGTACAAATAAGTAACAAAAAAAAAAAAATGTCCGAAAATTGCAGGATTGTGCTTTCAAACGGAGAGCGGTCAAAAAACTGTCAAAGGGCTCACTCTGTTGCTGCATATGAGATCTAAACATGTATCTTTCATATGTCTCGTTTTTCTTAGGAGTGCAGTGAGCATCAAACTTAGCGAGCACGACATCCAGCTTATTTGGGTCTTCATCCGTTCCGAACACGAACGTGTTGTACACTTCAATGGCCTGTGGCCCTGCTAAGTTCAGCAAAAGTGCTACCTTTCTCGAGTCCGGCTTCGTGTCCAGTCCCATGGCCGTGACATACAAGTTGAACTGCTGCTTGGATGCTCGCCAGTTTTCATCCATGTTACCTGACAATTTCAGGTTTTCCGGCGGCTTCAACTCCATGAAGACTTCTCACGTGGTCGCTCAGTTCATGCAGTTTACTCCTGGTACCATGTTGTGTTCGTGTTCATTGAGGAGAGAGGAGACTTGCAGTGGAACCATCGTAACTTTATTTAGCGGCAGCTCACTCAGACACGTTCACTTTGGCTCCCATGTTGGCCATTTCTTATTCTACTGAGTGCATCATTCAAACAAACGGTAACAAGGTAGCAGCAACGCCTAGTAGTAAACACTGATCATTACAACAGCCTTTACCTTTAACATGCTTTTCTATAATTTTCTTTCTAATCTCCTGAGACAACTCTCTCCTTTGCTTCCTCTGGTCCATGTTTAGTGTGGTACACACCATGTCACCAAACAGCACAGTGACTACTTGTCACCCTTTAAATAGGCCGACTGACTGATTACAAGTTTGTAGACATCTGTGATGTTAATTAGAGGACACATCTTGGTTGAACATGTCCCTATGGTCACATTATTTTCAATCTTTTCTAGGGGTACCATCATTTTTCAATTCAATTCAATTCAACTTTATTTATATAGCGCCATTTCACAACAACAGTCATCTCATAGCACTATCAACTGTAGGGGGGACCCCCACAGTTGCAGAAAGACCCCAGCAATCAGGCGATCCCCTGTGAGCAAGCACTTGGCGACGGTGGAGAGGAAAAACTCCCTTTTAACAGGAAGAAACCTCCAGCAGAACCAGGCTCAGGGAGGGGCAGTCATCTGCTGCGACTGGCTGGGGGGTGAGGGGATAGAGAAGAAGAAAAGAACAGACATGTAGAGAGCAAACAGCACGATGGGGACTCAATCTATGGGAGAGAACAAACAAATGTTAATGACCAGCAAAAAAAAAATATTTCATAGAGAGTGAGGAAAGGAGTGAGGCCCAGTGCATTACTGGAGGTCCCCCGGCTGACTAAACCTATTAGCAGCATAACTAAGGGAGGGTTCAGAAACACATGATCCCTCCCTAATTGTAGGCTATATCAAAAAGGTAGGTTTTAGCCCTATTCTTAAAAACAGAGATCGAGTCTGACTCCCGAATCCGGATTGGCAGCTGATTCCACAGGAGAGGAGCTTGATAACTGAAGGCTCTGCCTCCCATTGTACTTTTGGAGATTCTAGGTATTACAAGTAATCCTGCATTTTGGGAGCGTAGTGCTCTGTTAGGATGATACGGTAGTATCAGATCTTTTAAATAAAAAGGAGCCTGATTGTTTAGAGCTTTGTAAGTAAGAAGAAGGATTTTAAACTTAATTCTAAACTCTATGGGAAGCCAATGAAGGGAGGCCAGAACCGGAGAGATATGATCTCTCTTTCTAGTACCTGTTAAAACTCTTGCTGCAGCATTTTGGATCAGCTGAAGACTTTTTAAAGATGTTTTAGGACAGCCTGATAATAAAGAATTACAATAATCTAATCTCGAGCTAACAAAAGCGTGGATCAGCTTCTCAGCATCACTCTGAGACAAGATGCTCCTTATCTTGGCAATATTACGCAAATGATAGAAGGCAGTCTTAGAAACAAATTTAATATGTGAATTGAAGGACAAATCCTGATCAAAAATAACTCCAAGGTTCCTCACAGAGCTATTAAGAGAAAGAGTAACTGCATCCAAACTGAAAGTTTGATTTGGAAAGGAATTTCTAAGGTTTTTTGGACCAACAAGAATGACTTCAGTCTTATCTGAATTTAATAGCAGGAAATTACAAGTCATCCAAGCTTTGATTTCCTTAAGACAGGCTTCTAACTTGGCTAATTGATTAGTATCATCTGGCTTCATTGACAGGTATAATTGTGTGTCATCTGCATAACAATGAAAATGTATACAGTGCTTTCTAATAATGTTGCCTAACGGAAGCATATATAAACTAAAAAGAGTAGGGCCTAGCACAGATCCCTGTGGAACTCCATGACTAAGCTTTGAGCTGAAAGAAAACTTATCATTTACATGAACAAACTGGAACCTATCAGATAAATAAGATCTAAACCACTGCAACGAAGTTCCATTAAGTCCAACATAGTGTTCTAATCTATCAAGTAGAATATTATGATCAATAGTATCAAAAGCTGCACTAAGATCTAAAAGGACAAGTACAGAAACTAGTCCATTATCAGATGCAATGAGGAGGTCGTTAGTGACCTTCGCTAAGGCTGTTTCAGTACTATGATGGATTCTAAACCCAGATTGAAACTCTTCAAGTAAACCATTTCCCTGCAGGTGGTCAAATAATTGCGTAGCAACAACTCTTTCTAAGATTTTTGAAATGAAAGGGAGATTAGAGATTGGTCTATAGTTAGTTAAAGCTCCTGGATCTAGCGTTGGCTTTTTGAGTAAGGGTTTAATTACAGCCGTTTTAAAAGCCTGCGGTACATGGCCTAAAGTCAATGAAGAATTGATTATATGAAGAATAAAGCTCCCAATAAGTGGGAAGACTTCTTTAAATAACCTGGTAGGAATAGGGTCTAAAAGACAAGTTGAAGGTTTGGATGAGGAAACTATTTTGTCTAACTCACAAAGGTCGATTGGAGTAAACTCATCAAGACAGACATCAATAGAAGGAGTTGTAGTAGTTACAGTATTTAAGTTAACTGTGGGAAGAATCTGATTGATTTTATCTCTGATGGATGAAATTTTATTATTGAAAAAGTTCATAAAGTCCTGACTAGTAAGCTCTAAGGGGATGCTAGGATTGACAGAGTCCTGACTCTTTGTCAACCTGGCTACAGTACTGAAAAGAAACCTGGGATTATTCTTGTTCTCTTCTATTAATGCAGAGTAATAACTCGTTCTAGATTTTCTAAGAGATTTTTTATAAATTAAAAGATGATTTCTCCAAGCTAAATAGATTTCATCTAAATTAGTAGAGCGCCATTTTCTTTCTAATTGACGAGTCTTCTGTTTTAAGCTACGAGTTTCTGTGTTGAACCAAGGAGTTAAAAATCTCTGATTAGACTTTTTCTTTTTTAAGGGGGCCACCAAGTCTAGAGTCTGATGCAGAGAAGCTGAAACACTATCCACCATGTTATCAATTACAGAAGGAGCAAGCTGTCTATAGCTTATTTCCATTGTGTCCGCTTATTTCCGTAATTTTTGTCCAGGCCTGTTTCATAAGTTTGTTTTTTTTAAATAATTCTGTTGAACCACAATTCAAAAGCATTGTCTGATTTTCATTGGTTAATTTTCATAGAATTTTTATTTATTACCACTTTTATCAGATTCAAGTTATTTCTGTGATCATTGTGGGTTTTTCTTTCATTAACAGAGGAGTACCAACAATTTTGTCCACGTCTGTATAACCGGAATTCAACATCACAGTGAGTTATTGTACAGTGAAATGTCATGTGACAGGAAAGATTTCCTGTACCTAACTGTTCGGCAGCAAAGCTGTAGCATTCTGCTGAAGAAAGTGCTCCACTGTCTGTCCAGTGTGTGGTGGAAGGGGTGATCAGGATTGTCCATGATGGATCGCAGTTTGTTTAGTGTCCTCCCCTCCACCACAGTCTCAAAGGTCTCCGGCCTGAGACCAATAACAGAGCCAGCCCTCTTGATAATCTTTTGCCATGTTTCACCTTTTTTCTCATATTTTCATGGTTTTCTTGTACATGTGCACCTATCCTCTCACTGATACGTGCATCTCAATAAATTAGAATGTCATCAAAAAGTTGATTTATTTCAGTAATTCAATTTAAAAAAATAAAACTAGATTCAGTACACACAGAGTGATATATTTAAGTGTTTATTTCTTTTAATTTTAATGATTATGACTCAGGAAATTCAGTTTCTCAAAAAAATAGAATGTTACATAAAATTAATTTTAAAAAAATCGATTTTTTTTTTAAGTCAAAGTCACCACAGCCGTCTACTGGGAAATTTTAGAGCATTTCATGCTTCCCTTTACTGACAAGCTTTATGGAGATGCTAGTTTCATTTTCCAGCAGGACTTGGCATCCCTCACACTGACAAAAGTATCAAAATCTGGTTTAATGACCATGGTGTTACTGTGATTGATTGGCCAGCAGACTCTCCTGTCCTAAACCCTATAGAGAATCTATGAAGTATTGTCAAGAGGAAGATGAGAGAAGCCAGACCCAACAATAAAGACAAGCTGAAGGCCACTATCAAAATAACCTGGGCCTCCATAACACCTCAGCAGTACCACAGGCTGATCACCTCCATGACACACCGCATTGATGGTGTCATGGGCAGTGGGAGCGTGCCCCTCCCCTCCGGTCTCACTTTCATCAACTCATCACTGCACCTGAGGCAGAAGACATACCTGCGCCTGCTCATCAGCCAGCATACTTAAGGAGGTTCCCTCTGCGCAGTCTACGCTGGATCGCCTGTACAGCCCATGTCCAGCCGGCTTTACAGCATTTCGGGCCCGGAGAGGGAGGCGATGGAGCGGTACATCAAGGAATTGCTGAACGCCGGCCTCATTCGGCCATCTTCGGCTCCACTCGGGGCCGGGTTCTTCTTCGTCGGGAAGAAGGATGGCTCGCTGCGCCTGTGCATCGACTACTGGGAGCTCAATGCCATTACAGTTAAAGACAAATACCCTCTGCCTTTAATCAACTCAGCGTTCGAGCTCCTTCAGCGCTCATGGGTGTTCACCAAGTTAAACCTTAGAAACGCATATCATTTGATTCGCATTCGCGAGGGCAACGAATGGAAGACGGCCTTTAAAACACATCAGGGCCAGTTCGAGTACCTAGTGATGCCATTCGGGTTCACTAACACCCCTGCCATCTTCCAGCGATTAATTAATGACATCTTTCGCAATTTGCTCTATCAATTCTTTTTTGTCTACCTTGATGATATTCTGATTTTCTCCTGCTCACCAGAGGAACACGAGGTCCATGTGAGGCCCATTTTATAATGGCCCTTGGAGAACCAGCTGTTCGTGAAGGCTGAGAAGTGTAAGTTTTCTAGACCATCTACCACCTTCTTAGGCTTCATCGTGGCTGAGGGGGAGCTGACTGCCAATCTGGCCAAGGTAAAGGCAGTGTTGGATTGGCCAACACCCCACTCCCGTAGGGAGCTCCAACGCTTCCTCGGGTTCGCGAATTTCTATTGCAGGTTCATCCGGAACTATAGTGGGAGCGCCCTGCCTTTAACGCAGCTGACCTCGGTTAAAGTCCCCTTTCGGTGGACTGAGGCAGCCAAACTGGCATTTAATAAATTAAAGCACGAGCTCACTGTCAAACCTATCTTGTCCCAGGTCAACACGCAGCTCCCATTCGTCCTCAAGGTGGACGCGTCTGATTTGGGGGTTGGCGCTGTTCTGTCGCAGTTCACGCCTCCTGATCAGAAGCTCTGCCCATACGTATATTTCTCCCGACGGCTCACGCCAGCTGAGAGGAATTATGACGTAGGGGACATAGAGCTGCTGCCCATTAAGTTAGCACTTGAGGAGTGGAGGCACTGGCTAGAGGGTGCTGTTCATCCCATCATCATGTGGACCAACCACAAGAACCTCAAGTGCTTGCAGTCAGCCCACCGACTGAATGCCAGGCAGGCTCGCTGGCCGTTATTCTTCCAGCGATTTGACTTTACCATCACTTACAGGCCTGGCACCCGGAATACCAAACCGGACGCACTCGCGCGCCAGTTTGACTCCGGGAACGTAGCCCCCCCTCGCCAAAACCATTGTGCCACCTTCGCGCATTATTGGAGCCCTTACTTGGGATATCGAGCGGAGGGTCCGCCAGGCCCAGTCCCAGGAGCCTGTGCCAGTAGGGTGCCCCCAGAACCGTCTGTATGTCCCGGCCGCCCTTTGCAGCGACGTCATCCAGTGGGGCCATACCAGCCACTTTGCCTGCCATCCTGGCATCGCCCGGACCATGGATTTTGTCAAGCGGGCGTTCTAGTGGCCAACGCTGCGGCGGGACGTTCAGGAGTACGTCAGAGCCTGTCAGACATGCGTCCGGGGGAAGACTGACTCCTCCCCCCATCGGGACTCCTCCATCCCCTTCCCATCCCCAGCCAGCCGTGGTTTTACATTGCCGTGGATTTTGTGACCGGGTTGCCCTCCTCCCATGGCAAGATGGTTAATCTGACTGTTGTGGATCAGTTCTCTAAGGCGGTCCATCTGGTGGTCCTCCCCAAGCTCCCATTGGCCCTGGAGACAGCAGTTCTTCTCACCGATCACGTGATCCGGATCCATGGCATCCCTGTGGACATTGTGTCTGACCGGGGTCCACAATTCACGTCCCAGGTCTGGAGGGTCTTTTGCCGGACGTTAGGTACGACGGTGAGCCTCTCATCCAGTAACCATCCACAACATAATGGGCAGGCAGAGCGCGCCAACCAGTCCCTGGAGGCTGCCTTGCGGTGCGTAGCAGCCGATAACCCCTCTTCCTGGAGCACGCACCTGACCTGGGTCGAATACTCAATGAACTCTGCGGTATCCTCCGCCACCGGACTGACCCCCTTTGAGGCGTCATTGGGGTACACGCCTTCTCTCCTTCCCTTGGCTGAGAGGGAGGTTTTGGTGCCATCCGTAGGAGCCCATACTCGGCGCTGCTGACACGTCTGGAGAGCTACTCAGGCAACTCCAAGAAGCTGTCCCCCCGTTTTCTCGGGCCGTTCCCTATCTCCCAGGTGGTCAACAACGCATCGGTCCGGCTCAAGCTGCCCACGGCCCTGCGGGTGAACCCCACCTTCCACGTCAGCTATATTAACCCCTTGCACTCTGGTCAATTTCCCTAAAAACGCCAAAAAATAACGTACCCAAAGTAAATCAAAAGCTGTTCTTCAATCCTTTGCAGCATCTTCATGGGGTTGGTCTCATTTAAAAGAAAACACTTTGAATTTTTTGGCAAAACAGTCATAATCTCTCTAAGTGCTCCGGCCACTGAGTAACAGTCATCTAAACATACTGAACTTGAAGAAAATAAATTTCGCCTGGGTGTTTTTTTGGACACAAATGCTTGCAAATAACACACAGCTGTCAGATATGGGCTGGAAAATGCAACAGAAATGTAGAACCAAGTGTTATCCAGCTGAGGTCAAAATTTTGTAACAATACCACAAAAAATGAATATATTACATAGCTTTTTTCTTAGGTTGTTCCCAGGCGTTTTTGAACTGTGCCAAATTGTGCCAAATGGCACAGTTTGGAAAAACGTCTGTAACTTTTGAATGATTCAATATAGAAGCTTCATCTTGGGCTCTAATGAAAGGTGACACTCAGGGCTGTGTGTGTGTGTGGGGGGGGGGTTGTTTATTCATTCATTCATGAATGCATGAACAAACAAGCCCACACACACAAAGAAGCATGCCACGTAAAAAATGTGTGGCTTTTTTTTTTTACAAGAAAAAATAACCTACAGTGCACTAAAAAATATTCTAAAATATCTGTAATGTAGAAGATAACAACTGCGGTCAACTACGCACAGTTGTACTGAAATATCTGCAATCAACTACAGAAGAGTAGCTGGGGGTGGGGGCGTTCACAGTCCGGACGCGGCGCACGAACCATGTACTGCGGCGCACGGACTTCGGACTTCGTGCGCCGCGGTCTACTACGCACAGTTGTAATTTACCAATCGGTCAAAAGTCATTTTTGATTACAATTTTCAGGGATAAAGAATAATTTAGCTTATAACACTTACCTGTTCACAACAGCAGCGTAGCTGGCGAACTTCTCTTCCTCATTGTCAGACAAACATGAAGCTGGTCCGCTTGTTACGGACTCGTGGTTCTGGTCACGCGACCCGGTCAAACCATAATTCCATTATTGCAGTTTTGCGCTTCCATGATTGCGGTTTTGGTGAACGATTTTTCAAAACAAATAACAGTAGTAAGAAAAAAAGACTGGCGAACGCGTGTGTGTCACCCAGCCTTCGTCGTCGGCCTCCGTCGGTCTATGATGACCATGGAAGAGAATCCTAAACGTCTATTCTGCTGGGACAGCACTGCCTGTGGCTGAACAGGCTGATGCGCGAATGGCAGTCCCTGTCACACAGGTCGCACTTGTGGGTGGTCTCCGTGCTGCTGGGTCTGTGGCGGTTCTTCCTGCGGGTCCTTTTTTCATCTGCTGCAGCAGTCAGTCTCTCTTCACCCAGCCTTACACAAAACAGCTTTCGAACTTCTGTGCTTCAATTGGCTGGCTGTATTCGCAGCCGTTGGTAGGCGGGTCCTTCTTGATAGGTTTTCAGTCATTGGTTCTTCAAGGTTTCAGAAACCCAATTCAAGGCTCTTATCAGTCGAATGAGAGGTCAGTCACATCTAAACCAATCAAAGCACTCCTTTGGCTTTCTGTTCGCGGCTGTGTCTGTAGTGGAAGAACGGAAATGCAGCTTTTTTTTTTCCAGTGCGCTCGAGGACGCAGCGCCCTCATGCGCCCTAGGACTCAGAGACATGCCCGCCCACAGTACACCGGAGTGCAAGAGGTTAAACCTCTCTCGACCAGTCCTCTTTGCCCCCCCCAAGCCTCCCCCCCCTCCCCACATCATTGACGGCCATCCCGCCCACACGGTTCGGCGAATCCTGGCTGTCCACAGCAGGGGTCGGGCCTGCAGTACCTCGTTGATCAGGAGGGTTACGGTCCGGAGGAACAATCCTGGACTCCCTCGTCACGGATACTCGACAAGGAAATGCTCTGGGCTTTTCACCGTGCCCACCCGGACAAGCCCTCCGGTCTGCCAGGAGGCATCCCTAGAAGGGGGGACCCTGTCATGGTCAGCAGGAGCGCGCCCCTCTCCTCCGGTCTCACCTTCATCAACTCATCACTGCACCTGAGGCAGAAGACACACCTGCACCCGCTCATCAGCCAGCGTACTTAAGGAGGTTCCCTCCGCACAGTCTACGCTGGTTCGTCTGGGTACACTGCCCGTGTTCGGACTTGCTTTATACATTGTGATCGTTAACACGTCGTTAACCATCTCTCTTTTCTTTCCTCTCAGGTTGTTGCCATCATGTCGCCGGGACTGTGCGTGCTCTCCTGCTCTACCTCACTGCCCTTCAGCACCTTCATCTCCCCAGTCAGGCACCATCAGCTCCATTCCTCCTCCTACCCTACTGATTCGTCTATTTCCCTCTGGGTCCTGCTGGTCATCCCTGGATTTCCCAAGTAAGTGGCAATTTGGCTCGCCCATTTTCCCCTTACTCTACTCCTCGGCTCACGGCTCTTGTCTTCTCTCCACAGGTCCATTTCCTCTGGCGAGTGACTGTTTCTGTAGCTGTGCGCTGTTATTTTGCCATTAATAAAACTCTCAAACGTGCCCCTCAGTGTGGTTCCAGCCTGTGTTTGGTATCGTGCGCGTGAGCTGTCAAGAATTTAACACGCCATTACAGATGAAGTAATTCATGCAAAAGGAGCACCAACCAAGTATTGAGTGTGTACATAGACATACTTTTCAGTCGGCCAATATTTCTATTAAAAATCCATTTTTTTAAATTAATTATACATAGTCTTCTAATTTTTTGAGAAACTGAATTTGGGGTTTTCATGAGCTATAAGCCATAATCATCAACATTAAAAGAAAAAAAACACTTGAAATATATCACTCTGTGTGTAATGAATCTATATGACTTTCATTTTTTTTAACTGAATTACTGAAATAAATCAACTTTGTGATGATATTCTAATTTATTGACATGCACCTGTACTACATTATCATGTATAAACTATCCTTGCAGTCTTTGTGGAGATGGAGGGGATCAGTTTAACAGAAGGGATGGTTTGGGCTCCTTTTCCTGACTAGGCAAATGGCCTTTTTAATTTTTTTTGTCATGATTTAGTCATTTGAATGAAGTTTTAATTATTTATTTATTGAAAGAAAAGCCTTTTTTCAGATTTTTGCAAAGATGTTTTTATTTTGAAGAGATAATCCTTTTTCAGTGGAAGCTGCCCATTTTTTTTTTGTATTTTTTTGTCATTGACCTTTACATAATTAATGATGAAGATTGTGGTCCCTGTGGCAGTTGATAATTTGTAAAAATCTGTGGGGTATTATGTCCATGAGTGTATAGTTATTAAATTAAAATAGATAAACTAAGTAACATATAAAGCTGACATATTTTTAACAAATCTCTTTCCATGTGCACTTTTTTTAATTCATTTGCACCCCTGCCTCTCAAATGGTTTCTGCACAGCCCTGAAATTAATTCATGTGGCCACTAAACTGAAGCTGATGACAATACATTGGAGAAAAATTATGTTACATAACGTAAGCTGTGATAGTCAAATGTTGCCGTTTTAGGGTTCAGTGTTTTAAAGTTCAAACCACTGCATAATTTAAGAAAAAAAAATACTTTTGACGTTTTGGTTTTTTTTTTCCTTCCTTTGCTGCGCTTTGAATGGGCCATACTGGAGTTTGATCTGTGGAGTCTGCGTGCCGCAGCCAGAGGGCGCTAGCATCCTGCCTGTAGAGGGCACCCATTTGCCACAAATACACACTCAGCACACATATATATTATAATCTTTTATTATTATTTTTATACTTTTGATTCTCACAGCACCCTCAAAAGAATGGCGCCCTGAGCACTTGCCCACATGGCCTATATCTGAGTCCGCCACTGATAATTCTGTTAGTCAGTAACCTCCTTGTCACTGCACTTTGGTGCACAGTTTTTTATGGTTTTCCCTGTTACATACCCACTGTTTCTCTTGGCCACTGGGTTGCAGGTCACTGGAATTGTTCGTCCTTCCTCTCCAGATTATATAAACAGCCTATGCAGCAGTGGGCCTCAGACCGCCAGCATAGAAACATTTCTCCTGACAGTCTGTCTTCTGAACCTGAAAACACAGGATGACTATAGTAAGTAATAAAATAACTGTTTTTGGGCAGTGTGAGCACTTGTGTAATATACTATATGTGAAGCAGGTTTAGAAAAGAAATGATTTTGTATAGATCAGTTTAAATACAGTATTTGTGCATGATTAATGAAATAGCTTCCTGGATTATTGAATCACTGTGGTCATGGCTGTAATAAATACCTAAAATGCTTCAAGTACTTTCCCATGTTAGCAACATGGCTCCAAGTTGGAACCAAAGGAGAATGCTTACAGAAGTCATTTGCATAATCTGCTTATTAAATCAAAAATCTCCTGTTAAGATAGTCTGTTTTCACTTCTAAATAGTGCAAGGATAACTGACTTAACAAAACTAAAAGGGTTTTTGGATGGACTATCTATACCATGTATTCCAAATGAAAACAGGGAGATTCTAGAGTCTAAAATTAGTCAAGAAGAAGTTGGGCTAGCCATTGATAATATGAAATCAGGAAAAAGTGCAGGACCAGATGGTCTTCCAGTTGACCTCTATAAAAAATTTAAGAATAAATTAATAAAACCTTTTTTGGAAATGGTTTTAGAAGCGTTTCAAAATAGTAATTTACCACCATACATGAATAATGCCTTAATTATACTGTTGCCAAAACCAGGTAAACCCTCTAATAAATGTGAAAATATGAGACCAATAAGTCTATTAAATGCTGACCTTAAGATAATCTGCAAAATTTTAGCAAGACGAATTCAAGAAATATTACCAAATATTATTAACCGAGATCAGAATGGCTTTATAATGGGAACACAAGGCTTCCATAATGTAAGAAGACTATTTAATATTATTTATTCTAATAAAGAAGCACCGGATACAGCTCTCCTATCATTGGACACCAAAAAGGCCTTTGATAGGGTCGAATGGCCCTTTCTTTTTGAAGTCTTACAAAGGTTTGGACTTGGAAATAATTACATAAAATGGGTTCAGATAATATACAATAATGCTACAGCAGAAATCCTAACAAACAACAATATCTCAAAATCAATAAAGATCAATAGAGGATGTGGACAAGGCTGTCCACTTTCACCTTTACTGTTTACTATGGCAATTGAACCTTTAGCGATGGCAGTACGTTTACATCCACAAATATATGGAATTAAAGTTGGACCAACAGAACATAAAATCTCCCTGTATGCCGATGACATAATTTTGTTTATGTCGAATCTTAAAAAATCAATCCTGACCTTGTTGAATTTAATAAAGAATTTTGGGGAAATATCAGGATATAAAATAAATAAAACTAAATCTTCAATATTAATGCTAAATGAGACCCAGAGAAATCACCCAGCTCCTGAGGTAAATCAATTCAATGTTGTAAATCAGTTTAACTATTTAGGAATTCAAATTGTGCCTAAGCTAGAATTAGTCGCCAGTGCCAATTATGAAGCCTTAATGACAGACATTAATGAGTTAATTCAGAGATGGATGTCACTACCAATGTCGATGATAGGGAGAATCAATATACTTAAAAGTAATATCTTACCCAAGATACTTTATTTATTTCAATACATTCTTTTGCCACCACCTTCAGATCTATTCTCAAGAATTAAAAAAAAGTTAGTGGAATTTATATGGAACAACAGGAAGGCTAGATTACGTCTGTCCTTACTATATTTACCATTTGATCGTGGAGGTCTGAAATGTCCAAACTTTATGTTGTATTACTGGTCAGCACAACTGAGGTGTATGACATATTACTTTTCATCAAATGATCTCCCTCACTGGACTGAAATGGAATCATACAATTTACCTTTACCTCTTCCCATATTCATATACTCAGACTTGGCTAAAAAATTACAGAAACAAGTTAAAAATACATTTGTAAAGCATATGATCAAAATATGGTGTGAAATTAAAAAATATTTAAAAGAACCACATTTACTGTCACAATTTAGCCCAATATGGGATAATCAATATTTTAAACCAGGGAGAGCGGATGCTGTATTTAAAGTATGGGATTTAAAAGGGATTCAAAAGATTCAAGACTTATATCTGTCACGTTCAGATAACATAATGTCTTTTGAAGAGCTGAGGATCAAATTTAATCTTAATAGAACACATTTTTTTAAATATCTTCAGCTTAGGAACTTTATTCGATCAAATCAAAACAATGCTCTCACTCGACCTAGTTATTCATCCTTGGAAAAAATTTTGACAAAAGATAGTAAGAGAAAGGGTATTATTTCAGAGTTTTATAACTCATTGACATTATCTTCAAGTGAAAACTCACAGAAAAGATTAAATTATTGGAAAGAAGACCTGCAAATTGAAATTTCAGAGGAACAATGGGAATTGGCTTGTACAGAAGCTCAAACCAAACCAATAAATGTACGTCTTAAACTGATACATTTTAAATGGTTAATGAGGATGTATGTTACACAGGTGGAATTAAATAGATATAACAAAAACATACCAGATACGTGCACAAAATGTATGGAAAGTAAAGGAACCTTATTTCATTGTGTATGGGAATGTAGGAAGATTAGAGTGTTTTGGGAAGAGGTGAGGGTAACAATTCAATTCAATTCAATTCAATTCAACTTTATTTATATAGCGCCATTTCACAACAACAGTCATCTCATAGCACTATCAACTGTAGGGGGAACCCCACAGTTGCAGAAAGACCCCAGCAATCAGGCGATCCCCTGTGAGCAAGCACTTGGCGACGGTGGAGAGGAAAAACTCCCTTTTAACAGGAAGAAACCTCCAGCAGAACCAGGCTCAGGGAGGGGCAGTCATCTGCTGCGACTGGCTGGGGGGTGAGGGGATAGAGAAGAAGAAAAGAACAGACATGTAGAGAGCAAACAGCACGATGGGGACTCAATCTATGGGAGAGAACAAACAAATGTTAATGACCAGCAAAAAAAATATTTCATTGAGAGTGAGGAAAGGAGTGAGGCCCAGTGTATTACTGGAGGTCCCCCGGCTGACTAAACCTATTAGCAGCATAACTAAGGGAGGGTTCAGAAACACATGATCCCTCCCTAATTGTAGGCTATATCAAAAAGGTAGGTTTTAGCCCTATTCTTAAAAACAGAGATCGAGTCTGACTCCCGAATCCAGATTGGCAGCTGATTCCACAGGAGAGGAGCTTGATAACTGAAGGCTCTGCCTCCCATTGTACTTTTGGAGATTCTAGGTATTACAAGTAATCCTGCATTTTGGGAGCGTAGTGCTCTGCTAGGATAATACGGTAGTATCAGATCTTTTAAATAAAAAGGAGCCTGATTGTTTAGAGCTTTGTAAGTAAGAAGAAGGATTTTAAACTTAATTCTAAACTCTATGGGAAGCCAATGAAGGGAGGCCAGAACCGGAGAGATATGATCTCTCTTTCTAGAACCAGTTAAAACTCTTGCTGCAGCATTTTGGATCAGCTGAAGACTTTTTAAAGATGTTTTAGGACAGCCTGATAATAAAGAATTACAATAATCTAATCTCGAGCTAACAAAAGCGTGGATCAGTTTCTCAGCATCACTCTGAGACAAGATGCTCCTAATCTTGGCAATATTACGCAAATGATAGAAGGCAGTCTTAGAAACAAATTTAATATGTGAATTGAAGGACAAATCCTGATCAAAAATAACTCCAAGGTTCCTCACAGAGCTATTAAGAGAAAGAGTAACCGCATCCAAACTGAAAGTTTGATTTGGAAAGGAATTTCTAAGGTTTTTTGGACCAACAAGAATGACTTCAGTCTTATCTGAATTTAATAGCAGGAAATTACAAGTCATCCAAGCTTTGATTTCCTTAAGACAGGCTTCTAACTTGGCTAATTGATTACTATCATCTGGCTTCATTGACAGGTATAATTGTGTGTCATCTGCATAACAATGAAAATGTATACAGTGCTTTCTAATAATGTTGCCTAACGGAAGCATATATAAACTAAAAAGAGTAGGGCCTAGCACAGATCCCTGTGGAACTCTATGACTGAGCTTTGAGTTGAAAGAAAACATTATTTACATGAACAAACTGGAACCTATCAGATAAATAAGATCTAAACCACTGCAACGAAGTTCCATTAAGTCCAACATAGTGTTCTAATCTATCAAGTAGAATATTATGATCGATAGTATCAAAAGCTGCACTAAGGTCTAAAAGGACAAGTACAGAAACTAGTCCATTATCAGATGCAATGAGGAGGTCGTTAGTGACCTTCGCTAAGGCTGTTTCAGTACTATGATGGATTCTAAACCCAGACTGAAACTCTTCAAGTAAACCATTTCCCTGAAGGTGGTCAAATAATTGCGTAGCAACAAATGTATGGGAAAATGTGTATGGGAATGTAGGAAGATTAGAGTGTTTTGGGAAGAGGTGAGGGTAACAATTGAAAAAATAATTTCAAAACAAATCATATTGAATCCTAAATTGTTTTTGTTGGGTCTGTATCCAGAAAAGCATAATTTTAATAAAAGTGAAAGAGCATTCATAGACCTCAGTTTGCTTAACGCCAAAAAATGTATTGCACTATTGTGGAAAAAGACTCATAGACCAGTTGTGACTCAGTGGTTAAGACAAATGTTAACAAACCTTCCATTAGAAAGAATAACATACATACTGAAATCAAAGGAAAATGTGTTTGAGAATATATGGAGACCTTTCATTGATTATGTAAAGAATTTAAACATAACTTTTGAAGAGGAAGGTGAATGATGTGTGTGGACCTTGTAAATTCCAAACTGGTGAATGTATAATATGTATACTTATGTAATGGATTGCCTAGACTAAACAGAGGAGCATTGTTGAAGACCTGTTCTTGTTAGTGGTTGTTGGTGGGAGGTTTTTTTGTATTTTTTTTTATTACTTTAGTGTTAGTGTTTGATTGTTTGTGTTATGTTTGAAAAATATTGTGGAAAAAAATAGTGCAAGGATTGTGTAGATGCTCGGTGTGTGGTGCATGGACACAAACACAATAAACCAACCAACTGCTTGTATCTGTCAAAAGAGGCGAGCTGTCCTGAGCAACTCCAGCCCAGACTGCCAGAGTGGCCAAATCAAGCAAAACACAGAGTCTTAGAATCACCAGCTTTAGTATCTCACTGAGCTGCAACAGCTCAGGACTGGTTGGAGAACAGCATTTGCGAGGGACTTTCCAAAATCTCTCCAAATGTTTGTGGTGGTTCGCAATTTCCTCTCATGAGTTGCAGGGCCTCGCTCTCCTGCCAAAGGAATTTGAATCTTGAAAAAAAAAAAAAAGTGCAACAAATTTTCTTGCCAAATAGTCTCAGAGTTGTGGAGGGTGTCTCAATCCCATCTTAACCCTTCACAAGTTAGACAACTTTACGGGGGGGGGGGGGGGGGAACCCATGAAAGTAATGTTACTGATTGGAGACAGTGAGATACTGTGGCGAAAGGAGGCAGGCGAGGCAACAAGCTGAACGACACAGAAACTTTATTCTTCCTCCAACATAACTTACAGCAAAAGAGAATCCCGGGTCTCTGTGCATTCTTCTTTTATATCTTTATTTCCATGCATTGAGACCCGGAACTTCCAACCGTAATACATTGTCGTTTGAACAAAGGACTGTGTGGCACATTAACATGACATAACGCCAGCACCGCTCCAACACCTTCTTCTCTCAGCAACTCTGGCATTCTCTTACTTTCCCCGGGGGGCGCATAGACCCAACAGTCCTGTCTGATACCCCCCCCCCCCCCCCGGTGACACCTCCTCCTTTGGGCCACTGTTCTCCCCTCCCCCCTGCCTTCTCTGGGTGGAGAAACCCCCCACACCATGCCCCCACAATACTACCTTTTCTCTGAGTGAAAGGGTAGTCTCTCACTGAGCTGAGACAGCTCACAACTAGTTGAAGATTTAAAAAAAGTGAGGCAAAACAGAATCTGCGACAATTTTCACTTGGAATCACACTGTCTCACGAATGTTGCAATCATGCTGCACAAACTCCCAGTGAGTTTTTGGCCAAAGTTCTCCAGGTGTTTGCATCCATGTCATGCAAGTATAGCAGGACATTCTCGCAACATGCACGAGACAAAATTTAGGGGGTTTTTTTGCACTCACGACAGTCCGGCAATGGCTGCCCAACACTTAAGACGAGGTCGAGACAGGTTTGAGACACCTGTAAATGACACTGAAACTCTTCTGAGAGAAAGCTGTCGCACAGTTTTTTTGAACATGTTCAAAATTCCTGCGAGGTGAGTGTGAGACCCTGCAACTCAGGAGAGGAAAATGAGAACCGTTGAGAATGCTTAGATTTTGGAAACTCCCTTGAGAATGTCGTTCTCCAACTAGTCTCAAGCTGTCTCAGCCCAGTGAGATATTACCCAAAGATCAAAAGCCTCATAGAAACTAGAGGAACCAGGGTTTATGCTCCTCTACTTCCACCTCTCTGACTCTATGCAGACTGATGTGAACAGAAAATGTGCAGAACAGGAAGAAAGGCGAGTGTGGGTCCTCACACATGTCAAAAGATCTGACTTAGCAGAAGAAACTAAAAACCAGTTAATGAACATGTTTTTAAAAAAGATAGCCATAAATTGTCAATGAATAAAATTAGATACACTTTACTGTTAAATAAATGTTGGTATAGGAGTTAAAAGAAACCAAATCTATAAATATTTTTCGATAAAAGAAATACTGTCATTATTCCTCAGTGATTTTTTTTTCTGTTTCAGATAAAGATGCTCTATTGCTGCACTGCTTTGCTGATGCTTACCTTTATTCCCAGACCAAGTCAAGGAGGGAACATCTTGGTCTTGCCCATTGAAGGTAGCCATTGGATAAACATGGAGATTATACTCAAAGCTTTACACTCCAAAGGACACAATATAACTATCTTACGTTCTAGCACAAGCTGGTACATCAAAGATGACTCGTACTACAATACCATTACAGTTCCAGTGGAGAACACCCTGGATCAGAAATTCATCACAAGAATCGTGTCAGAGGTAATAGAATTTGAACGTGGATCTCTTCCCATAACACGTTTTTTTCACCTGAGCATAGGGATGACCAGCACATTTCTTGAGGCACACAGAGCTGTGGGGAACTTTGTGACAGCCATGCTAGACAACAGTGAGCTGATGGAAAACATAAAGAACAGCAAGTTTGATCTTTTATTTACTGACCCCGGCTGGGCTAATGGAGCCATTTTGGCCAAATATCTGAACCTCCCTTTGGTTTATAATGTTCGCTGGTTAGTAGCTACAGAGGCTCATTTTGCCATAGCCTCTTCACCTACATCCTACATTCCTATAACAGGAACTGGTAACACTGATAAGATGACTTTTTTCCAAAGAGTTAAAAACATGATTTTACATGTAGTAACCAAAATACAAAACCAACTAATGGTTAGTCAAATCTACCAGAAAATAACTGACAAATATCTTGGGCGCCAATATGATTTTAATCAGTTAATGACCAATGCAGATATTTGGCTAATGAGAGTTGATTTTGTCTTTGATTATCCCCGACCCACAATGCCTAATGTTGTGTACATGGGAGGGTTCCAGTGTAAACCTGCAGAACCTCTGCCTCAACACTTGGAGGACTTTGTGCAGAGTTCTGGAGAGCATGGAGTCGTCATCATGTCTATGGGAACATTTGTGAGTGAATTTCCTGCTGACATAACAAATGTGATTGCTGCAGCTTTTGCTAAACTGCCACAAAAGGTCATCTGGAGGTTTAAGGGGGACAAACCAGCCACTCTAGGTAACAACACATTACTGGTGGACTGGATACCACAGAAAGACCTCCTAGGACACCCTAAGGTTAAACTATTTGTGGCTCATGGAGGAACAAATGGAGTTCAAGAAGCTTTGTATCACGGAGTCCCAGTCGTGGGTATACCAGTGTTTTTTGACCAGTATGACAACCTGCTGCGTCTGCAGGCGAGAGGAGGAGCCAAGATTCTCACTTTAGCTACAGTGGACAAAGACGACAATTTCTTCAAGGCTGTACAGGAAGTGCTGAAAGAGCCCTCCTACAGGATGAACATGCAGAGACTGTCCAGGCTGCACAGAGATCAGCCAATAACACCTCTAGATAATGCCATCTTCTGGATAGAGTTTGTCATGAGACACAAAGGTGCAGCTCACCTAAAATCAGTGTCCTATCAAATGCCCTGGTATTCCTATCACTCTGTAGATGTAGCTCTGTTCCTGGCTGCAGCTGTGCTTCTTGTCTTTTTGTTTGCTTTCTTTGTAGTTCAGCGTTTGTTCAAAAGACTTTGTAAATATAAAGCAAAGTATGACTAATCATGAGTTTGAAGAATAATCTTTGTTGCTCTTTTTCGTTTATTTTATTCAAATGTTTTTCCAGGCTCAACATATATAATGACTTTTTTCAGTTAAAATGTTGCAAAATCATTGTACAAACTGTTATGTTGTGAAAAATCAGCTTAATGTAAATGCAGTAACGCCTTTTAAAAATAATAACGATTAAACACATTTTTAATGTTTGAAATGTCAGGGAACATACAGTCAAGTCAAAAAATTAGAACACCCTGTATAAGCCTGTGTGTGTGTGTTTTGTTGTTGATTTTTTTTACATATTTGGACATATGGATATTGAATTTCAATGTTAAAAGTACTGGGGGATTCATGTAATGCCACTAAACAATTAAAAATGAATATAAGACTTTATTTTTTTTTTTGTAAAATGTAATTCTAAACAAATAGTGAGGAATAAATTAGGACACCCCCATCTTTTTTAGGACATCCCCACATTCATTCCCAATTAAAATGGCTAAAATAAATGTTAAAAAATGCAAATAAAAACAAAAACAAGGTTAGACATAGATATGTGAACATTTTTTAATAAAGAGCTGACTATTTAAAGGGGTGTCCAAATTTTTTCACATGACTGTAGCTGTGGCACTTGTGCAGTGTCTCATATTCTCAGGTCACGCTATTTTAAACATCCAATATTGTGCATCTTCCAGACTTTAAGTTTTAACATCATCAGTGTCCGTATGTGTAGTTTTAAAGGACAAAAATCCCTTCTGTGTTGTTTTATGGCTCCTTTTAAAAAACCATAAGCTCTCTTGGAAGCAGACAGTTTCCCATCTGCTCACTAAAACTGATGAGCCCATAGTGTGATTTGGTAATGGTTTGAAGTGTAACCTACAACAGGTAGAGCTTGACAGCTGATGTTGCTGTGATTGGTGAGGAAGTAAAGGCAGAACTTGTACATTTGTGACATCACAAAACCCAGGAAGTGCAACCCACTTGTCTCTTTAAGAGTTTAACTAAATAAAGGCAGTGCACATTTCTATGTGAAGTGAATGTTTTAATGTACATGTGAGCCACAGATATTTTATAAGGTTTAAACTCATAACACTATTTTGTACTGTATGGGCTCTTTAAAATTTCTGAAGTAAAACTGTGTTCTTTCAAAAATTTGCTAACATAGTTAATGGTCATTAATTTTATTACTAAAAACAATTAGTTGTAACACTTATTAGTGTGATAAAGTAGATTTATTTGTATGTTAGTCCTATTGTTTTCTTAAGCTTGGAAACTTGTAAAATTTTAATTCATGTTGCTGTTTAAGAGCAGTGCTTCATGCAGACAATGAAATAAATCAATAACAATCTAAAAATAAAACGATTACAAAGGGAATACTTTAATCAAGTCAATTTCATCATCTTTTTATATGCACATAAGATTAAACAGCATAAGACAAGACTGTCATTTTACTCACATCAAGCAATATTTTTCAGTCCTGTTTTTACTTTTCGGGCCACCAGGTAGACTATCCCTCTGCAACAGGTCAACAGAAGTGCACTGTTTCAGATGTTACAGGTTTCTTTTTGTGTGCTGTTGACCTGTTGCAGCTTGTTTAGAGTTCAGTGTTGAGTTATCAACTTTTAGAAAGCATCTAAAAAGGAAACAGTGATCGGAAAATGCTAAGATAGAAAAAAAACCTTTTCAATCAATGTTCGTTTGTTGTAGTTAATATTTTATTAGCTTACAAAATAAGCCCCTAAATTAAGAAATAACAGTTTTTAAAACTGTGTTTATGGCCAAGTAATGAATCAAATTGTTGATGAAGCTTATTATATAATTTGATCAACTGAAAGAGCTGATATTTTTTAATTCATTCATTCATTCATTCATTCAGCATGAGTCAGCGACTGCCAGGGGTGGTCATGGGAGAAAAATTCTGACTCCAGGCCACCCTTTTGTTACAAACCAGAACCATCACTGCTATATTAAGACCACCATATTTGGTAGCAAACAAATTATTAATGTGGCTACAATCTTTAGCTGGGATGAAAATGATCTATTTTTGAATATTTTTCAGTCAATTTCTTGATTATTGAAACCATTCACTGACTAATCAGATTATAAACTGCGTAATAACTCAATAGTTTTTATTTAGCTATCAGAATATAAATTTAGCTTGAGGTTGTCTTAGACGTGAATATTAACAATAAGAACAGCAAAATATACTGTATACTTAAATAAAAATTCTGCCAATTATAAAACTCAAACTTTGCAGCACATTAGACTCATATTTCAAAAGTAAAAAATAATAAATAATTAAAAATATGGTTTTGCTTATTCAAAGTACATGCAAACTGCTGATATGAAAAAAAAGCATTCTACTTCCATCATCATCTCCAGGAAAAACAATGCTTAGTTCAGCTCCACAGCCTGAAAAATACATGTGGTGATGGAAACAATGAATAGTCATCCATTAAATTAGTTAGCAACTAAATGTGTCATTGATTTTTGTTAACCATATGATTATGATGAATGATTATGATGATTGCATGCCTTGCCATACGTAAGACCCCATCTCAACAATAGTTTGGTAGCTTTCTAGATAAAACAGTTTAAAGCTGTAAACACCTTTAAAATGAAAGCACCAAGGTGTTGATGCCTCCCTGTGGCATGGGGGGCCGGAAAAAAAGATGCACTCCTACCTCTACTGGCCTGGCATAGTTATTACAATACTTTTTTTTTTTTTTTTCCCAGCTGCAGTGACAGTAAAGGTGAGTTAATGTATTTTGATAACAAAGCCATATGTGAAGATTTGGCCAGAACGAGACACAAACTGAAAGGGTTTTTAAACTGATTACTCATGATTTGAACCTCTTATTTACAAGCAGGATGGAAATGAGTGTTGTGCTAGAAATAATTAATAAAACCTTGCAGGAAATCCTTTTCCCCAAATCTATTGCAGTCTATTATCTTTGAATTGGTAACTGAAGCTAAACAAACTGTGGTCATTCAAATAGTAACAGACTTTTTTTTTTCTCCTGTAAGACAAATACAATGGGTTGTGGCACATATGTTGGGTACATATTTTCCACAAATGTATTGCTGTATGTTTATTGTGTGCTTCACGTCTCGAGGGACAAAAGGACTGAGTCTGCAGGAGATATCGAGAAGGTGTGAGATTTGGCCTTTGTCTCAGAGAGATGCCCTGGAGGGATTTCCGGACCATCGGAATAACCCTTTTATTCACCGCGAGAGTTCTCCTCATTTATTCTGGTCGGAATTTATATCTCGCCTGCTGCTTGTACAATGGAGGCACTGCAGCACCTCGCTGACCAGATAGCAGAGGTGGAGGAAAAACATCCAGACTCTCTGCTTATCATTCTGGGTGATTTCAATAGAGCTAATCTCACAAATGAGCTTCCTAAATACAGACAGCATATTAAATGTCCCACCAGGGACACAAATACACTTGACCACTGTTACACAGTTTTAAGGAACGCCTATCATGCCGTCCCCCGTGCAGCTCTGGGTTTTTCTGACCACTGTCTGCTCCATCTTATTCCAACATACAGACAGAAACTAAAAACTTCCAAGTCTGTTGTAAGGACTGTGAAGAAATGGACTGAGGAATCAAAGCTGAAGTTACAAGCCTGCTTTGACTGTACAGATTGGAGTGTTTTTGAAGCTGCAGCCATTAACCTAAATGAACTCACTGACACTGTGACATCATACATCTGTTTCTGCGAGGACATGTGTGTGCAGACCAAGACCTTCTGCATATACAACAACAATAAACCCTGGCTCATTCCTAAACTGAAGCAGCTACATCAGACCAAGGAGGAGGCCTACAGGACTGGTGACTGGACTCTGTACAAGCGGGCCAGAAACATGCTGACGAAAGAGATCAGGCTTGCTAAGAGGAGCTACAGTGTGAAGTTACAAAAAAACTTCTCAGCTAACAACTCTGCTTCTGTCTGGAGAGGCCTACGGAATATCACCAACTACAGGAGACCATCCCCCCACCCTGCGGAAAACCTCCAGCTGGCTAATGACCTAAACAGCTTTTACTGCAGGTTTGAAAAGAACCTACAGTTCTCACCTCCCACCCACACAAAAGGATTATCTGCAGCCCCAGGAACTCCATCCCTCCTCCACTCTGACCTCCCACCAGCACTAATGATCTGTGAAGAGGAGGTGCGCCGGGTCTTTCAGAGACAAAAGATCAAGAAGGCTGCAGGACCTGATGGTGTGTCTCCGTCCTGCCTGAGAGTCTGCTCCAACGAGTTGGCCCCCATCTTCACCCGGATCTTTAACAGATCACTGGAGCTGCGTGAAGTGCCTTCCTGCTTCAAACGCTCCATCATCATTCCAGTTCCCAAGAAACCCTCTATTACAGGATTAAACGACTACAGACCTGTTGCCCTGACCTCTGTGGTCATGAAATCCTTGGAGAGATTGGTGCTGAACCACCTGAAGGTCATCACAGGCCCCCTGATGGACCCACTGCAGTTTGCCTACCGGTCAAACAGGTCAGTGGATGATGCAGTGAATATGGGACTACATTACATCCTGCAACACCTCGACTCCCCAGGGACGTACGCCAGGATCCTGTTTGTCGACTTCAGCTCAGCGTTCAACACCATCATCCCAGGCATTCTTCATCAGAAACTCCTCCAGCTCAAGGTGCCCCCCTCCACCTGCCAGTGGATCTCCAGTTTTCTGACTGACAGGTGGCAACAGGTGAAGCTAGGGAGATTTACATCCAGCTCCCGAAAAATTAGTACTGGCGCCCCCCAAGGATGTGTCTTTTCCCCACTGCTCTTCTCCCTCTACTCCAACGACTGCACCTCAGAGGACCCTTCGGTGAAGCTCCTGAAGTTTGCGGACGACACCACAGTCATCGGTTTGATCCGGGATGATGATGAGTCTGCATACAGGCGGGAGGTGGAGCAGCTGATCCTCTGGTGCGGCCAGAACCATCTTGAACTTAACCCAGCCAAAACGGTGGAGATGACTGTGGATTTCAGGCGACACCCCCCTTCATTCCCCCCACTCACCATCCTCAACAGCACAGTGTCCACTGTGGACTCCTTCAAGTTTCTGGGTACCACAATCTCCCGGAACCTGAAGTGGTCCTCCCATATAGACACTGTCCGGAAAAAGGCCCAGCAGAGGTTGTTTTTTCTGCGTCAGCTCAAGAAGTTTGATTTGCCTCAGGAGCTGCTGCTTGTCTTCTACACCGCCATCATCCAATCTGTCCTCTGCTTTTCCATCACTGTCTGGTTTGGATCTGCCACTAAACAGGACAAGACCAGACTGCAGCGGATCATTAAGTCTGCGGAGAGGATCATTGGTACCGACCTACCCTCCATTGAGAACTTATATCGGTCCATAACCAGGAAACGGGCGGGAAACATCTGTGCTGACCCATCACACCCCGGCCACAAACTGTTTGAACTTCTATCTTCTGGTCGTCGTTACAGATCACTGAAGGTCAAAACCACCCGTCACAGGAACAGTTTCTTTCCTCAAGCCATCACTCTGATGAACTCCTAACATTCACCTAGTCCTACCTGTTTGCTGTACTCATGACTTTTCATCCATTATTACATTGCACATAACTCTCACACTGCTTTTTACTTCATTCACATTATATCACTGAATCTGAGTCCACATTGAAATACTGTGTGATTGTATATTTTTTCATATATTTCTGCAAAGTGTGGTTAGTCCGAGTAAATAACTGCATATATTCCTGTATATATTTGCATCCTTTTATAGAAATGTGGACAGACTGTAATTTACTGTACATACTCTGTTGTCATTGAATCCTTATTTAAATCCTCCACCTGAACAATGAGAGCAAGTTTTTAGCCAAAGTCAAATTCCTTGTATGTGTTGTGCATACTTGGCCAATAAAGCTGATTCTGATTCTGATTCTGATTCTGATTCTGATTCGAAGGCTAAGGGACAATGGTGGAAGATCAAAAGGGTTACATTGTGACTGGGATTAAGTACCATGTGACTGTATGTTTGCTTAGACACCATGTGACTTGAGTTTCGATGTTCCGGGATATAAAAGAGCGATGTGATATTGATCTGTCTCTTTTCTTGCTTGGAGATTGTTAGAGTATGTGTTCTGTTAATAAAGCTGAACCTGAGAAATAAACTCAGCCTCATCCTTGAGCACATCTTCTACAGGGTTTTCATTATTTTCTCTCACTCTCTTCTTCATTTTTTTAAAAATTTGTTGTATATTTTACACCGATTGTCATCTTGAAATATTTCAAGCTTCCCATTATTATATTCAGTTCTGTAATTTTTATGTGCTAGTCTTTGAATTGTAGACATCAATAAAATAACTGATTTGTGTTCTTGGTAAACTGTATTTAGTTGAAGTATTTTTTTAATTAATAAATTTATCTGAATGGAAGTAAAATCCATGTTCCTGTTAAAATGATCAGTTTCTTACCAGAGGGAGTGTCATGAACGGGGTTGAGGTCTCATTCTCGTTCCAGGATTTGTGACTGTAGTTTCCTGATTGCTGTTAATTATTCCCAGCTGGCAGGTTATTTGAGCCTCTGAGCCTGGGCTCCCTGCCAGTCTACAGCCACACCTCCTCCTCTCTCTCTCTGCCAGGCACTCACCAGCTGTTTGCCATCACCTTTGGTGTTTCCACACATACACACACATGCACACACACACACACACACATTCATTCCTACTTACATCCTCACTCACTCACTCGTGCACTGACTGCCATCGTACACCTGCATCCACTTGTCACTCATTAAGTACACAATGTACTTATGGGTAACAGTGTGAGCACTCAGTGTGGTGGCGTTAGTCAACCTAGTCAACTCGAAGTCTACATTGATGTCCAGGTTCCTCGTTGTTGATTTTTCTCTTCCTTTGGACTATGTATGGTGTTGTTGTTTCCAAAGCCAGTTTGCTCCGACCCTGCATGTAAGTCCTCCTCCTTATTCTGATTAATTGCCCTTCCTCTCCACTCCAGTTCCATCTGGGAGCGTGTGGGGCTCATCCTCCTCCAACCAACCGAGGTAGTAGCCGTTTCATCTGTTCACTTCTCATGTTGGACTTATTCATTGAACATTTTGTGTTATTTTTTCCGTTGTTAATAAACACATTTACTTCACCTGCATATTGGGCTTGTATCAACTCATTGTGCACTGTGCAATAATGCAGCGTACATGACAGTACACCGCCACCACTTGAGGTAACATGGTTTTTTTTCACCTACTTTTTGTGTGTTTTCACCCACCTGTTCTGGAGCACGATGTCCTCGGCGTGACGTCTCTACACTGGCAGAAGCAGACGAGTGGCGTGGCATCCTAGCAGGAGGAGGAGTGAGCAGCCATTTTTATCCGGGGTTTCATGGATGATGCAGATGAAGCTTACGGCCCCAGAGAAAAGTGGGACTGCCTGAACAGGGCTTTGGGGATTCTGGAGACTCACCCCGGCCTCTGGAATTATCCTCAACATGCTGAAGTGTTATCCTCGGTCTGCGCACTCCAGCAGGCATTTCCTGACCTGAGGAGAAGGGCATTCCGTGCTAAGCTCAGGTGGAGACGCTCTTCTCAGCCGATTGCCATTCCTCCCTCAGCTTCGTCTCCAGTTCCAATATGGCCATCGTCAGGTCAGTGGCGGAGACGTCGTTGTCCAGCCCCGGATCACTGGAGAGGCACCGTTTCCTCTTCATCTGCAGCCCTCTCTGCATCCTGTGAGACAGTTTCCACGGCAGCCTCCTCACCAGCTGTTCCGTCAGCCAATTTTGCTGCCGCACAATCCATCTCCTCGATGGTTCCTTCCGCTGCCCAGAGACTCTTCGTATTGTCACTGGAAGTTCCCATCTCCATGACACCGGGGAGGGTCCCTACTCCTTCCACGGTGGGGCCCAGACTCTCCAGAGCCAGGGAGAGGGACGACATACCCACTACAGCAGCAGGCAACATTCAAACCCAGGGAAACAGGCAAGTTTGTTTTCTTTCTACTTCTTTTTATGATGAAATATCTTGCCTGATTCCCGGTAGGGAGACTCAGGAAAAGCAGTTCCCTGAGTTCTCCCCACCTGCTGCTGTCATGAGTGGCTCAACAGCCCTCTCCCTGCTCTCTCCTGTTTCTTCCGAGTGTGCGCTGGAGCTGAACTGTCAGGACCGGGAGGAGCCAGAGGTCCGGGAGGATTCTTCCCCCGCAGTAATGGTGAGCCAGACCCCAGCCGCCACACCGGAGGAATCACCAGTGTGGGTCACGACTGCTGGGGCTACCAGGACTGCAGAAACCATCACGCCTGCTTCGGAGGCCGCCGCAGCAGAGTTAGCACCCAAGCTGAACCTCCAGAAGGCCAAGCCCGTGGGAACATTGCCCGGATCGTCGGAGTCCTGGACGGCAGTGGAGCTCGAGCTAAGGCAAGTGCTCTCCTTTGTCTTTCTCCTTTTTATATTGGAGCATTTTTGCCTGGCTCTAGGTGAGGAGAGCCAGCTGCAGCCAAATGCTGCACCAGAACTCGCCTCGTTGGGCTCCACCGCTGCCGGCGACCCTGACTCTCTCTCTCCTTTTGCTATTCCTGAGCCATTGTCTAGGGTCATTGGGGGGAGTCCACTGTTGCCGGACGAGTCCGTGGATCCAGACTCGCCGCTGGAGGTCACCAGGGGTCCTGCCTTACCTGCTGAGGAGGTCGTCGTGGGTGCTCAGCTCCAGCCTAGGGTGCCTGTGATCGACCACCTCCTGGCTCGGGTGCTCACACAGGTCGGCTGGCCCACAGTCAAGACAGCATTGGGGTCAGCAGTGGCCAAGCCGGGTCCCACCGCGGGTGCAGCAGGGGCCCAACCGGGCTTCATCGCGGGTGCAACCATGATCCAGTCGGGGTCCACTGGGGATGCAGCAAGGGTCCAGCCGTATTCCACCGTGGGTGCAACCATGGACCGGTCGGGGTCCTCCGGGGGTGCAACGCAGGCCCAACCGGGGCTCACTGCGGGAGCAATGAGGTCCCAGGCCAGAACCACCGCTGGTGCAACCTTGTCCCGGGCCTGGACCACCGCGGGTGCAGCAGGGGTCCAGCCGGGTTCCACTGTGGGTGCAACTATGGCCTGGTCGGGGTCCTCCAGGGTTGCATCACAGGCCCAGCCTGGGCCCGCCGCAGGTGTGGCTGAGCTCCAGTCCCAAGCCGGGACCACAGAGGGTGCAGCCTGCCATTCTGGGAACACCGAGGTCTCTTCTCCCGTTCCAGAACCCTTTTGGGTGTTCCTTCCCCTCTTACTGGGCACTGTCATGGCCCATCTTCCCCCGCCACCAGTGACAGCAGGGGTCGCCTTTTCCCTGTCCAGCCGCCCACCCCTCAGCCTTTCGGTGGGTAGGCCACCACCTCGTCCACCCCTCCAGTCCTGGTGGCTCAACTATGTGGGCCGGCCACCCAAAGGACTGGGTCTCTGGGTCAGATGGCCCATTTCCTCTGGCAGGCCTCCTGACGCCATACTGCGGGCCATCTGCTGGCCCTGGGACTTTGGTCGGCCTCCTGAACTTTGGGGACTCTTGGGTCTTGGGGGGAGCTTAGTCCTAGGATTGGGGTTGGGTGATTTTGTGTCTTGCTTTATTCTGTAGTGCTTATTTTTTCCTTTTTGTTTATTCCCTCCTGACCTGTTTCCCCCTACCTCCCGCCCTGGGTTGTGTGATTGTTCCCTGAGTGGGGGGGCAGGTTTTCTTTTGTGTTTTGATGGTACGGTGGGTGTCTGGTGTCCACCCCTGGGAGGGGGGGGGGCTCTGTCATGAACGGGGTTGAGGTCTCAACCTCGTTCTAGGATTTGAGACTGTAGTTTCCTGATTGCTGTTAATTATTCCCAGCTGGCAGGTTATTTGAGCCTCTGAGCCTGGGCTCCCTGCCAGTCTACAGCCACGCCTCCTCCTCTCTCTCTCTGCCAGGCACTCACCAGCTGTTTGCCATCACCTTTGGTGTTTCCACACATACACACACATGCACACACACACACACACATTCATTCCTACTTACATCCTCACTCACTCGTGCACCGACTGCCGTCGCACACTTGCATCCACTTGTCACTCATTAAGTACACGATGTACTTATGGGTGACAGTGTGAGCACTCAGTGTGGTGGCGTTAGTCAACCTAGTCAACTCGAAGTCTACATTGATGTCCAGGTTCCTCGTTGTTGATTTTTCTCTTCCTTTGGACTATGTATGGTGTTGTTGTTTCCAGAGCCAGTTTGCTCCGACCCTGCATGTAAGTCCTCCTCCTTATTCTAATTAATTGCCCTTCCTCTCCACTCCAGTCCCGTCTGGGAGCGTGTGGGGCTCATCCTCCTCCAACCAACCGAATTAGTAGCCGTTTCATCTGTTCACTTCTCATGTTGACTTATTCAGAAGAGATCAGAACAGATCAGAATGATCAGAATGAGATTTATTGCCATTGTTCATGTAGTACACAAACTAGGAATTTGTCTCGGTGCAATGCTGCAACATTAAACATGGAGTAGCACAAAAGATAAAAATAAAAAACTATGCATGCAATAAAAGGTAGAATATGAATAAGTAATACTAATCTATGCAATTTTTAAATATATTAACAAGCAGCAGATATTGTGGAGTTCCACATAGTGCAGTCGGTAGTGCAAAAAGAAAACAGTGATAATTGTCATGAGTCCGGTTGAGCTGCTGTACGTAGTGCACGAGAGTCTAATAAGTCACTTAGTGTTCAGCAGTCTGATGGCAGAGGGGAAGAAGCTGTTCATGTAGCGGGAGATTTTAGTCTGAATGGACCGAAGTCTTCTGCCTGAGGGGAGGGGGGCAAACAGTGCGTGTCCAGGGTGTGAAGGGTCGGCTATGATCCGACCTGCACGCTTCTGGGTCCTGGAGATGTACAGGTCCTGGAGGGATGGGAGCTTGCAGCCGATCACCTTCTCAGCAGTCCGCACAACGCGCTGCAGTCTTAGTCTGTCCCTGGCGGTGGCTCCTGCGTACCACACGGTGATGGAGGTGGTGAGGATGGACTCGATGATGGCCGTGTAGAACTGCACCAACATCTTGGTGGGTAGCTTGAGCTTCCTCAGCTGCCACAGGAAGAACATCCTCTGCTGGGCCTTTTTGATGATGGAGCTGATGGTCGGCTCCCACTTGAGGTCCCGGGTGATGGTGGTGCCCAGGAAGCGGAAGGAATCCGCAGTGGTGATGGGAGAGTCTGTGAGGGTAAGGGGCGCAGAGGGGCTGTGACTTTTCTGAAGTCCACGATCATCTCCACTGTCTTCAAAGCGTTCAGCTGCAGGTTGTTGTGGCTGCACCAGGACGCCAGCTGGGCCACCTCTCTCCTGTAGACGGACTCGTCGCCGTTGGAGATGAGCCCGATGAGGGTGGTGTTGTCCGCAAACTTGATCAGCTTGACAGACTGGTGGCTGGAGGTGCAGGAGTTGGTGTACAGGGAGAAGAGCAGGGGGGAAAGTACACAGCCCTGGGGTGATCCGGTGCTGACGCTAACAGAGTCTGAGACAGTCTTTCCCAGCCGCACATGCTGCCTCCGGTCCGTCAGGAAGTCAGTGATCCACCTGCAGAGGGAGTCAGGCACGTTGAGCAGGGACAGCTTGTCCTGGAGCAGAGCGGGGCGGATGGTATTGAATGCAGAGCTGAAGTCCACAAACAGGATCCTGACGTAGGTTCCCGGGGAGTCCAGGTGCTGCAGGATGGAGTGGAGGTCCAGGTTGACTGCGTCGTCCACAGACCTGTTGGCTCTGTAGGCAAACTGCAGCGGGTCCAGGAGGGGAGTGGTGATGGTCTTGAGGTGGGGCAGGACCAGGAGCTCAAAGGACTTCATGACTACAGAGGTGAGCGCTACAGGTCTGTAGTCGTTAAGTCCACTGATCCGTGGCTTCTTGGGGACAGGGACGATGGTAGAGGTTTTGAGGCAGGCTGGCACGCGGCATGACTTCAGGGAGGTGTTAAAAATGTCTGTGAAGACAGGAGTCAGCTCCTCCGCACAGTGTCTCAGGGTGGAGGGAGACACGCCGTCCGGACCGGGGGCCTTGCGCGGGTTCAGTCTGGAGAACTGTCTGTGCACATCCTGCTCACTGATGGCAAGGGCAGGGGGGGGGGAGGAGGGGGGGGCGCCTTTAATGAAGTGGGGACCATGGAGGCAGTGGTGCTGGGGGGAGGTGGGGAGTTGGACACAGCTGACGAGGTGTCAAAACGGGCATAGTGTTGGGACAGTCTTTGACAAAGGGCTTTGTCATCCTGTCCCTTAGAAGCCTGAGGCCGATAGTTGGTGATTTGCCTCAGTCCTCTCCACACAGAAGCAGAGTCATTAGCAGTGAACTGTTGCTGGAGTCTCTCAGAATACACAGATTTAGCTCTCCTCAGCTCTCTGCTAAACCGGTATTTGACCTCCCTGTAGCAGTTCCGGTCTCCACTTTTCAATGCTGCTTCCTTCTCCTTCCTGATCTGTCTGAGCTTAGCTGTGAACCAGGGCTTGTCGTTGGAGTAACTCACCCTGGTGCGTGATGGAAGAATGCTCTCCTCACAAAAGTGGATATATAAGGTCACAGTGTCCGTGTATTCATCCAGATCATGCGTGGCTCCTTTAAACATGTCCCAGTCAGTTATTTCCAAGCACGTGCTCAGCTCCTCCACAGCTTCACTGGTCCATTTCCTCGTAGTGCTCACAACAGGTTTTGTGAGCTTCAGTCTCTGTCTGTATGTGGGAATCAGGTGGACCATCACGTGATCAGATAGTCCGAGCGCAGCACGGGGAACAGCGCGATACGTGTCCTTAACTGTAGTGTAACAGTGATCCAGCGTGGTCTCTCCTCTGATGGGGCATTTAATAAACTGTTTGTACCGGGGGAGTTCGTGGCTCAGGTTGCTCTGGTTAAAGTCGCCAACCACAATAACCAGAGAGTCTGGGAAAGTCCGCTCCACTTGCTGAATGTGATCCGCGAGCGCGCGCTGAGCCTCGCACACGTCCGCGTCGGGCGGGACGTAAACAGCGGCCAGGATGAATGAAGCAAACTCACGCGGGGAATAAAATGGCTTGCAATTGATGAATAAATATTCCAGAGCGGGAGAACAGTGTTGGGAGATCACAGTTACATCGGAGCACCAGCTGCTGTTGATGTAGAAGCAGACTCCTCCGCCTGTGGTCTTGCCGGAGAGCCCCATGTCGCGGTCTGCACGAAACAGCTGAAATCCCTCGAGGAGGAGCGCGCTGTCCGGTGTCTTTTCCTTGAGCCAGGTCTCAGTGAAGCAGAGGGCACGCGAAGTGGAGAGGTCCTTAGATCGCATCAGCAGTCTCAGTTCATCTACCTTGTTATAAAGAGAATTGACGTTGGACAGAAAGATCCCAGGCAAGGCCGTGCGCGTGCCTCTCCTGCGAAGCCGCACGAGGGCGCCCGCTCGTCTTCCTCTCTTTCGCCGTCTCACTTTTTGGGCTAAAAAGTGAACCAGATCGGCGGCAGGAGCCAAAAAAACTGGGAGTAGGTCCGTGGGAGTGAAAGTCCTGTTATTTAGTAGCTCTTCACGGGTGTAAGAGCAGGCAGACACACAACTGACAAACAAAAACAAACAAAAAAAAGCGCAGCGAAGCACCATGGCGACCACTGTGGGCGCCATCTTGGTCATTGACTTATTCATTGAACATTTTGTGTTACTTTTTCCGTTGTTAATAAACACGTTTACTTCACTTGCATATTGGGCTCGTATCAGTTCATTGTGCGCTATGCAATAACGCAGCATACATGACAGAGAGAAAAAGAACTTTTTTTATCTTCAAGACTGCAGTGATAGGAGAGGTCCTCATCAAAGGTAAGAAAGCTGTTTATTAACTGATGAGTTGTTGCACATACATGAGCTAATTATTACATTTAAAAAGAACAGAAAACAGTGGTGATCTATTTTGAATAAATCGCCACTGATGGGATTACTTTCTGCTCAGCCAAAAAAGAGTTTAGTTGAAGAGTTGAACTGACGTTAGCACTCATACCTCTATGCTAACGGTCTGTGCAGTGATCTGTGGACACCAAACTTTACCAGAGAAAATCAATCAGAGCATCAGTAGGATCAGACTTGAGACCTTTTTATCTGATGAACCATCAGTCTCTCTGACTCAAAAACTCCCCGTCTCATTGTTAATAGGACTGTGCAATATGCTCAAAATTTCATATCACGATATAAGTAATCTTATTTGACGATAACGATATATATCATGATATACATTTTCTGTAAATTCTATAGTTTATATATGATAACCAATAAAAAAGGGCCTTCTCTTTTTCTACATTTTATGCTACATGCTGAAAAAATCAATTGTACAAATTCATCTGTCATTAATTTTATACACTTTTTTGCCCTCTTAATTTTGCAGTGTTGTTATAAAATTGTTTTTAATGTGCATTTGCGATTACTTCATCTTTATTCTTTATCGCTACTGGACTAATTAAAAGTGATTACAAATCAAGTTAGATTAAGAGCAAGTTTGTTCCTCCGACATGTTTCAGTTTATTTATTATTTATTTAGCTTATGTGTGGCCTGCACTGTCATGTACTTTTGCAGTTTTAGTAATGTTTTTTCAGACAAACTTAAAAAACTCAGCAGTGATTTAAACCAGAACGATGGTCTGATGCACTATAATGTTTCCTGTTAGCGACAAGTTAGCATCATCATTTAGCATTTGCCGTCTTATTATTAGAGATAGATGGTGTTAACCTGACATACCTCCAATTAAAACAACGTTAGAGGACTATCCTCTCTGACACAGCATGGTGGGAAAAAGTCCAACATTCCTGGCTGGCACAGAAGTAGCGGCAAAACATTAGCTTGCAGTTAGCTGCTGTGGCGTACTTGGCGCACAGCGGGGGAGAGGCAGGACGGTGACAAGTAGAAATGGGTATGTCTCTTAAATCCCGATATAAACGATACAGTTTTATATGAAATGGTAGACATTTTTTGTCACGTCACCGATATATATCGTCATACTGCACAGCCCTAATTATTAATATAAAAGATTGATGCATACGCTAGCATTGCGGCTAACAGCAGTTCCATCATTTCAATACAGACATCAGTCAGCTGTTAAGATATCATAAAAAAAGGCAGGTGATCTCTTCTTGTTTTGACCATGTGAAATATACCACTACAGTCAGGCTAATATAATAATGACCGCCCTTACATCTGTTTTTAGTTTTGGTCTAATATGTTATGCATGAGGAAAGGAGTCGGAGTCTCTCTTCATGCAGGGAACCAACCACTCTTTATTATAGAGAACAAAACTATATATACAAGTGGCCGTGCCCGCCTGACACCACACTGTGGGCGGGTATGGCAGCACACATACACACTACACAACATTCCCCTCCCCCTTACAAAAGTGTAAGACCATACACATGATCGAGACCCTCCCCAATTTGGGACCCGAATCACACACTAAGAAACAACAGGGAATAATGAACTGTAATAAAACATCCTATCACATTCACACAAAACAACTAAAATAGGATCTTGTCTCTCAAAATAAGTAAAATATTCCCATAACATACATACTCACATGCACATCAGCAGGATATATACATATTTACATCAAGGGTATTTAAGTCACACCTATGTCCACCGGCAGCCAGAGGGAACACCAGCCCGGGGGACCAGGGCAGCCCCAAATCATGCACGCCCCTGGCCGCCGAAGATAAGACTGGCTCGGAGGTCCCGGGCAGCCCCATGGCATGAGCGCCCCTGGCCGCCATCTGCCTCCAGGATCAAAAACGACCTCTCTTGCAATAATGTCTTTTTACCACCGACTGCCTCACTCCTCGGGACCCGCAGTGTTGCTTTCCAACACGCCGTCCCTCCATGCTCGTCGGTCCACTCCTGACTGCTTTCAACACCGCTGTCATGGCTCTAAACACTCCGGCCAACTGTGGCCGAACTCCAGGGAGACCCGAAGCCTGTTCATCAGCGCCGCTTGCTGCCTCGGGCGCCTTGCCGTAACACCCAGCACCCTCGTCCAGGGTGCATTGGGCTCCAGGACTGAGACCCTGCCTGACCTCTATGGTGCCCAGCACCTGCTGCTCACTCCCGGGGTTCACAGCATCACTTTCGCTGGCGTCGTTTGCCAACCCGGGCACCTCGCTGCTGCTCCCAGCACCCTCATCCCAGGTGCTCCAGTGCGCTGTCTCCATGCCCGGTCATAGCTGCTCTCTCCTGGGGCTCTCAGCTTTGTTCTCGTCGGCGTCACTCTCCGACCCAGGCCCTTCATTGCTGCTCTCGCCACCCTCATCCCAGGAACTCTGCTGCATTGTCTCCATGCCTGGCTGCAGCTGCTCTCCCCCGGGGCTCTCAGCGTCACTCCCATTGGCGTCACACTCCAACCCATGCGTCTCGTCGCTGCTGTCATCACCCTCATCCCAGGCGCTCTGCTGCGTTGTCTCCATGCCCAGCTGTCGCTGCTCTCCCCCGGGGCGCTCAGCCTGCATGTTCCCGCTCTCCCATTGCCCAGCCTCCAGCTGCGGTGATGACTCCCGTCGCTGCTCTCCCTCTCCGCTGTCGTTGTACACCGCGCCATCAAACTCACCAGCGCTACAGTCCTGTACCATGCTGCGCTCCTATGCTGGCCCACCATCTGCAGTGACCAGGAACTCCACCACTCGCGGCCCCGGTCCCATGTCAATGCTTATCTGGTAGCCTGGAACTTGCTTTTGGTGCACAGTTAACTTTGTGGCTAACTTGCCCATAGACAATGAGTAGGCCGTTAGCTTCTCCAAGCTAATTAGCCTAGCTCCCTTTGGCACCAACACTCCCGCCACCCACAGCTTCGTGGTCCTCGTCTGCTCGGCGTAGTATTCGGCCAGCTGCTCGACAGCATCCTCATAACACTCCGTTTCACCCAATGTACCAAGAATTCTTCGGCCTTTCGCGCCGAGATGGTGGGCCAGAAGTGCTCATCTTTGTCTCCTGTCGAGTCTACTTAGGCCCAGCGCCCCGATGTAATCCTCAAACATGGCCCGCCACTTCGGCCACAGAATCACTGGCTCTCCCGTGTACTCCAGAATTGGTAGTAGGGATGGAGGTATCCCATATGCTCCCATAAGTATCTTCCCATTGCTAAAATGTTATGTATGAGGAAAGGAATCGGAGTCTCTCTTCATGCAGGGAACAAACCATTCTTTATTATAGAGAACAGAACTATATATACAAGTGGCTGTGCCTGCCTGATGCCACACTGTGGGCGGGTACAGCAGCACACACACACACACGACACAACATAATAATCATCCATTAACCTTGTGTTTGTAAAAACTCTCCATAATAGCTAATGCAGACCTCTGAGCACTAAGCTTACTAACCAACCTAGGGATGTCACGGAAGTGGTCCATCATGTGCAGTAAAAAAAAAAAGTTGCACTGCCGTCTCTAGTGGCCCAGCATAGTTATTACAATACCTTGTTTTTGCGGCTGCACTGAGAGAAATGGTGAGTTAAATTTGTGTTTATTTTGAAAATAAAGCCTTATCTCACAATTCTGGCAAATTAAAAGTGGAGAAAATATGGAGATACAGTGATATACGCCTTTAGTTCCACTTAATATTGACCGGGCAAGCTGAAACAGAGAGGCGGACAGACAGATGCATACACACACACAGCCACACACAGACGCACTGATTACTGTATGCCTCTGTTTGACCGAGGCATAAAAAACCCTACACAGAAAAGGTACACATTAGAGCTGCAAAGAGAAACAGTGATTTAAAAAAATTGAATAAAATATATTTAAATAATATAAATTTGCATGCACTTGAAAACACTTCATTAAAAAAAATGGGTTGACAGAGCAAAAGCTGCAGTATGACTTTAACCTGGATGGAAAAAAAATTGTAGTTTATATAAGATTTACTTACAGTGTGAGGATTTATTTTGTAAAAAAATATTTGGATTATTACTGAATGTTCAGGATAATGAGTTTTGCAATGAGCCACACAGAGGCAAAGCAACTAATAATAATAGTGTGGAGTGTGTAAATGATGAGGCTAGTTTGTCTCAGGCAGTTTATTACACATCTCACACATGAGCATGGTAGAAAAGAGGACAACTCAGACAGAACTCTTCTCTTAAATACTTAGGTCCTTCTACATATCAAAGGCCACATTGCATTCACATCAAAGATCACATTGCATGCACTTCCTTAATCCCTTAACATCCCCCTCGCAGTCTCTGGCACACAGAGGATCCTCCTAGTAGTCTCTGACACACAAAAGATCACACTTTCACAGCTTCCTGTTATCTCCAAGGAAACTCTGCCCTTTGTTCTTATCTAAGATGCTGCTCATTATGTTTTGGCCATGTGCGGCCACACACCTCCCCCCCCCCCCCCGAGCAAATTGGATCGAACAAAAGAATAACAGTCTGTATGCTGTGGCAGAATCATTACACATCAATCCACATGCTGCTTGGGCTTAAGTCTTCTCCCGTATCTGCTGGAACCAGGATTCACCGCCTCCGCAGCGCTGTCATGCTGGGGAGCTGCTGTCTGGGAGTGAAAACCTTTTGTCTGTCCCTGCGGTTGTTCTGGGGAAATTTTACTCTGGGAAGCTCCCCGTGGGGGTCTTCCACGCCGAGGGGCCCTCGTCAACAGCACTTGCTCGTCCGCCACCACAAAAGCGGGTTTGAGTCTGTTTATGCCAACCTTTTCCCTCCTACCCCCCAAATCTAGCAAAAAATGCTTGTCCCCTGTTTCCAGCACTCTGAACAGTCCATCATAAGGTGGTCGCAGTGGGGGGCGATGCGCGTCATGTCTGACAAAAACAAACTCCGCGTTTTTCAAAGTTTTAGGCACAAAAACGCGCGGAAAACTGTGGTGAACGGGGCCCGGCAGCGTGCCTGTGTCAATGCTACGCTGCAACAGCTGAGACGGGGAGCTGCCCGGCACAGGATTATCCGGGAGAAACTCCCCGGGCAGCCGAAGTGGCTGCGCAAAAACGAGTTCAGCCGGGGAAGCTTCCAAGTCTTCTTTAGCCGCAGAACGCAACCCCAATAAAACCCACGGTAGCTTGTCTACCCAATTTGCATCCGTCAGTGACGCCCTGAGAGCCGCTTTCAATGACCTATGAAGACGTTCGCATAACCCATTAGCCTGTGGATTGTACACGGTTGTGCGGTGAATTGTGACACCCAGACTGCGGGCCATTGCTGACCAAAGTTCGGAAACAAATTGAGGGCCTCTGTCGGACATAATGTCCGACGGGACTCCAAAACACGCCACCCATGCTGTTAAAAACGCGCGCGCTACCTCCTTGGCTGTGGTTGACGCCAGTGAAACCACCTCCGGCCATCGCGTGGTGCGGTCCACCATTGTCAGAAGGTGCATGCACCCCTGTGATGGCGGGAGGGGGCCCACGAGGTCCACGTGAACATGGTCGAACCTCTTAGCCGGGATGTGAAACGGCTCCAAGGGAGCTCTCGTGTGTCTGTGTACTTTGGCTCGTTGGCACGCCATGCAGGCTGCTGCCCACTCTTTCACTTGTTTGCAAAGGCTCGGCCACACAAATTTCTCTCCTACCATCTTGATCAACGCGCGCACTCCTGGGTGCGCTAAAGAATGAACCGAGTCAAAAATGCGGCGGCGCCATGCGGCCGGTACCACGGGACGCAGTCGCCCAGTGGAGACATCGCAGATTAGGGGGGGCATACCGTCTTGCAGCACCCTGCTCTCCAGCCTTAACCCTATTGGTCCAGACTGGAGCGCGCGCACATCCACGTCACTAACCTGCTCCGCGGCCATGGCTGTGTAATCTATCCCCACGCGGACCGGGGCCGCCACGGCGCGTGAGAGGCAGTCTGCCACTACATTCAGTTTACTCAACACATGCTGAATATCGGTAGTAAACTCTGAGATCGCGGCCAGCTGTCTCTGCTGCTGGCCTGACCACGGTTCTGAAACCTTGGCCATGGCAAATGTTAGTGGCTTGTGGTCAACGAACGCGGTGAAACGGCGCCCTTCCAGCCAGAACTGGAAGTGGCGAATAGCCAAGTGGAGAGCCAGCAATTCCCTGTCAAACGCGTTGTATTTACGTTCACTATCACGCAAAGTCCTGCTGAAAAAGGCGAGCGGCTGCCAAGCCCCGGCTACACGCTGCTCCACGACCGCCCCTATGGACACCTCTGACGCCGTCAGTAGTGAGCACTATGTGGGCCGTTGGGTCTGGATGTGCCAACAACGCAGCGTTTGCCAGGGCTGCCTTGACTTCCGCGAACGCCCGCTCTCGCTCCGGGGACCATTCGATCTTATTCGCGGGTTTCTGTTTTTTGAGCGCGATGTACAGTGGTTGCATAAGCTGCGCTGCGCGGGGGAGGAAACGGTTATAAAAATTCACCATTCCCAAAAACTCCTGTAACGCCCTGACCGTTTGTGGTAGGGGAAAATCTGCTACCGCGCACACTTTGTCAGTGTCAGGCAGCGGAACCGCTCCTTCGGGAGAGACGCGGTGCCCCAAAAAATCAATCTGCGTCACCCCGAACTGACAGTTCGCTGGGTTGATTATTAAACCATGCTCTCCCAACCTCCAGAAAACCGCTGTGAGGTGGGTTTCGTGTTCGTCTTTGGACACGCTGGCTACCAAAATATCGTCCAGGTAGACGAATACAAAAGGGAGATCGCGCAGCACCGCATCCATCATGCGTTGGAACGTCTGTGCAGCCCCTTTAAGCCCGAATGGCATGCGCAAAAACTCAAATAGACCAAACGGAGTTATCACCGCTGTTTTGGGTATGTCCTCAGCGTGCACTGGGACTTGGTGGTAACCGCGGACCAAGTCTATTTTAGAAAAAATGCGCGCTCCTGCCAAATGAACGGAAAAATCTTGGATGTGGGGAATTGGTTAGCGGTCGTGCGCTGTGGCGTTGTTCAACCTGCGGAAATCCCCGCAAGGTTGCCACGAACCGTCAGCTTTAGGGACCATGTGTAGCGGGGAAGCCCATGGGCTATTTGAACGCCTGATGATGCCCACCCTCTCCAGGTTGGCGAACTCCTCGCGCGCTATAGCCAGTTTAGCTGTGTCCAAGCGCCGAGGTTTTGCAAAAACGGGCGGCCCGGTGGTGGTAATAAAATGTTCCACCCCGTGTTTAGTGACAGCTGCCGAAAATGTCGGGGCCGTGAGTGCTGGGAACTGAGTGAGCAGTGTGTGGAACTTACCACTTGCAGCTGTGACGTTGGCTTGTGCTGTTGGCCGGGACGCTCAAGCTGTACAGGGGATAGAATCAAAAGACAGTGCATTAACCAGGCGCCTGTTAGCGACATCAACCAACAAACCATGTGAGCACAAAAAATCAGCCCCCAATATATTGAAATTCAATGCTGCTATGACAAAAGTCAACTCAAATGCACGGCCGTGTAGAGACAGAAGTAGAGTCCTCTCACCAAAGGTCTTAATCTCCGAGCCGTTTGCTGCTGCCATCTCGGGGCCGCTGGATCCTGCCAGCCGGTCGGCGTAGGACGGCATGATGAAACTCAACTGGGCGCCGGTGTTCACAAGGAAATGCCTCCCCGAGCATGCGTCCGTCAAGTAGAGCAGCTTGTTCTCCTCCCCGAGGGCCGCAGCTGCTACCGACCCCCGGTCTTGGCGTTTCCCGAGCGCTTGAACTGGCACGATGGTATACATTTGCGTGCCCTCTCTGCAAAGCGGCGGTGGTAGAAACAAAGGATGTCTCTTTCGCGTTCCTTGGCCCCCGCCGCCGCCGTCGTCGGTGGTTCTGCTACCGCCGTCGATGGCTCCTCGCCGTCTCCGGCTGTCGCGCCGAGCTCCATCGCCGCCGCCGTGGTCATGAGCTTTCTGCTGGCCATGATGATCCGGTGTACCTCCCGGTCCAGCGCACGGTAGTCCCGCTTGGCCAGCAATGGCGAACTGGCCAGGGCCGCTCTCGTCGCTGACGGAAGGTTCCGGAGGAAGAGGTGGATAAAAATGAAGTGGTCGTCGTCTGAGCCCTTCAATCTCAGCATCCTCTCCATCAGGTCAATAGCCGTGCAATCTCCTAACCCGGTCCGCATCAGGAGTCTCTCTGCTCTCTCCTCAACCGAGAGTGTGTAGTACTGGATGAGTGCGGCCTTCAACGCGCAGTATTTGTCGCTGGCTGGTGGCTGATCCAGCAGGCTCTCCACATGCTGAGCCGTGTGGGTGTCGAGCTTTGCGACCACATGGTAGAATTTCGTGTCATCCACCGATATCCCCCAGAGGACGAACTGCGCCTCAACCAGGTGGAACCAGGAGCGCGGATTGTGCTGCCAAAAATCCGGTAGCTGGATTGTAACGGCATACGCTTGGCTGGGGGCTCCCAACGAGGCTGGCTCCGGGGAATTCTCTTCGTGTTGCATGCTTCGTCTTGGGTCACCAGTGTGGAGTGTGTAAATGATGAGGCAAGTTTGTCTCAGGCAGTTTATTACACATCTCACACATGAGCATGGTAGAAAAGAGGACAACTCAGACAGAACTCTTCTCTTAAATACTCAGGTCCTTCTACATATCAAAGGCCACATTGCATTCACATCAAAGATCACATTGCATGCACTTCCTTAATCCCTTAACACCCCCCTCGCAGTCTGTGGCACACAAAGGATCCTCCTAGTAGTCTCTGACACACAAAAGATCACACTTTCACAGCTTCCTGTTATCTCCAAGGAAACTCTGCCCTTTGTTCTTATCTAAGATGCTGCTCATTATGTTTTGGCCATGTGCGGCCACAATAGGCAAATATAATGATTAGAAAACAGGAGAAATAACTACACAGAATCCTCCTTAGCCTTAACAAATGTCATCTTGATTGACCTGCAGTTTTAGCTCTAAACATTTCCATTATTTTACTGTGTTTTGCCGCAGTTGTGGTAAGGGCTTTTTGCTTTTTTAATTCGCACCCGCCCCGCTCTTCTTTTCCTTTTCTTTTAGCCACCACGACCTTCCGTTTTGCCGCTGAAAGGACATTTACCTACATTGTTAATAGCAATACATTTTTATTTAACCAACAGCTGAGAAATTTAGGAGTTAAGCACTCCTATCAAATCCGTGTACTCTTCTTTTAATATTTCGTTCCTGAAACGAAAATAGAACCGAAATAGGTTATATCCTTCTCGCCTTGTCAAAATAAAATCGAAATGGCGCAAAAACGACATAATGATCTGATTCCGTTTGGTGTCGTTTTCCTTTTATTTTGTTGGTCACGGCCGGAAGGGGTGATAACAGCCGTAGAGCGCCGCCATTTTCAAATAAGCCTGAAAGACTAGCTGCTAAATCTCACTTTACAATCGGGAAAATCCCCAAAGTTGCAGCATAGATTCATGCAGACTTCAGCATCTGATGAAAGATGAGAAGGACTGCCAGAAATAGACGTTTATAGAATTCCCATCAGCCAACAATGAGGACAAAAGGAAGACATTGTGGATACCGAAGGCCTGGGGAGTCATGAAAGGCTGACGTGACCTCTGTTTTGACCACTTTACAATAGGTAAGGTGTACTTATAAATTATGCTTCTATTACTTTTTTCTCTTTTCGGATTAGTTTGGGCTCCACATGTTGGCTCAGTACGTGATTACTGAGATGATGCAGGTTTCCAGCAGTTTTAATATGACTGGAGTCTCTTTGATTTTATGTCATATTTAGTGTTGATATTTGCATTCTGGGTGATTCTAAGGTATTTGTATTTCATTGTCCTTTGTATTTTAATATGTCCCACTTTAGAAAGTGATGTTTTTGTCTTTTCCTCCAAGTGTTGGAACGTTAAATTTTTTCTTCCATAAAACTAATATATAAGTTTTGGTGACACATGGGGACACATGGGGAGTGCATAATTGTATAGCATCTTAGACAAGAACAAAGAGCAGAGTTTCCCTGGAAGATAACAGGGAGGTGTGAAGAATGAATGCAGTGTGATCTTTTGTGTGTTAGAAACTTCTAGAAGGATGTTAAAGGATTAAGGGAGTGAATGCAATGTGACCTTTTGTGTGTTAGAAGCTTCTAGAAGAATGCCATGCTTTTTAAGAGGAGAGTTTCTGCTGAGTATTCATTCTGACTATGCTTCTGTGTGAGATGTGTAATAAACTGTCTGAGTCAAATCCGCCTCGTTATTTACACGCTCCACACTGGTGACCCAAGACGAATCATGGAACACAACGAAAGCCCCCCGGAGCCAACCTTGATGGGAACCCCCAGCCACGCATGTGCTGTTGCAATCAAGCTACCGGATTTCTGGCAGCACAACCTGGTGCTCCTAGTTCCACCTAGTCGAGGCGCAGTTCGCCCTCCGGGGGATATCGGCGGATGACACAAAATTCCACTATGTGGTCACAGCGCTCGACGCCCGCACGGCTCAGCACTTAGAGAGCCTGCTTGATCAGCCACCAACCGACGACAAGTACGGTGCGCTGAAGGCTGCGCTCATCCAGCACTTCACACTCTCGGATGGTGAGAGAGCAGAGAGACTCCTGACTCGGGCCGGGTTGGGAGATGGGTCGGCCATAGACCTGACGGAGAAGATGCTGAGGTTAAAGGGCACAGACGACGACAATTTCATTTTTACCCACCTCTTCCTCCGGAATCTTCCGTCAGCGGCAAGAGCGACCCTGGCCAATTCGCCGTTGCTGGCCAAGCGGGACTATCGTGCGCTAGCCCGGGAAGCAAACCGGATCATCGTCGCCAGCAGGGAGTTCACGACCATTGCGGCAGCGACGGAGCTCAGTGCGACGGCCAGAGGAGGCGAGGAGCCATCGACGGCAGCAGCAGAGCCACCGACGGCAGCAGCAGCGGGGGCCAAGGAACGCGGGGGAGACACGCTTTGCTTCTACCACTGCCGCTTCGCAGAGAGGGCACGCAAATGTATACCACCGTGCCAATTCAAGCGCTCGGGAAACGCCAAGACCGGGGGTCGGTAGCAGCCGCGACCCTCGGGGAGGAGAACAAGCTGCTCTACTTGACGGACGCACGCTCGGGGAGGCATTTCCTCGTGGACACTGGTGCCCAGAAGAGTTTCATCCGGCCGACCTACGCTGACCGGCTGGCAGGATCTAGCGGCCCCGAGATGGCAGCAGCGAACGGTTCGGGGATTAAGACCTTTGGTGAGAGGACTCTACTCTTGTCTCTACACGGTCGTACATTTGAGTGGACTTTTGTCATAGCAGCGTTGAATTTCCATATACTGGGGGCTGATTTTAAATGTGCACATGGTTTGTTGGTAGATCTTTTGACTCTCTCCCCTGTATAGCTCGAGTGACCCGGCCAACAGCACAAGCCAGCGTCACAGCTACATGCGGTAAGTTCCACACACTGCTCACTCAGTTCCCAGCACTCACTGTCCCAACGTTTTCGGCAGCCATCGCTAAACACGGGGTGGAGCATTTTATCACCACCACAGGGCCGCCCATTTTTGCAAGACCTCGGCGCTTGGATGCAGCTAAACTGGCCATAGCGCGCGAGGAGTTCGCCAACCTGGAGAGGGTGGGCATCACTAGGCGCTCAAACAGCCCATGGGCTTCCCCGCTACACATGGTCCATAAAGCTGAAGGTTCGTGGCGACCTTGCGGAGATTTCCGCAGGTTGAACAACGCCACAGCGCACGACCGCTACCCAATTCCTCACATTCAGGATTTTTCCACTCACCTTGCAGGGGCGCACGTTTTTTCTAAAATAGACCTGATCCACGGTTACCACCAAGTCCCAGTGCGCGCTGAGGACATACCCCAAACAGCGGTAATAACTCTGTTAGGTTTATTCGAGTTTTTGCGCATGCCTTTTGGGCTTAAAGGGGCTGCACAGACGTTCCAACGCATGATGGATGCAGTGCTGCGTGATCTCCCTTTCGTGTTCGTCTACCTGGATGATATCTTAGTAGCCAGCGCGTCCGAAGACGAACACGAAACCCACCTCACGACGGTTTTCCGGAGGTTGGAAGAGCACGGTTTAATAATCAACCCAGCGAAATGTCAGTTCGGGGTGACGGGGATTGATTTTTTGGGGGGCAGCGCGTCTCTCACGAAGGAGCAGTACCGCTGCCTGACAAAGTGCGCGCAGTAGCAGATTTTCCCTGGCCGCAAACGGTCAGGGCGCTACAAGAATTTTTGGGAATGGTGAATTTTTATAACCGTTTCCTTCCCCGCACAGTGCAGCTCATGCAACCACTGTACGCCGCGCTCAGAAAACAGAAGCCCGCGGATAAGGTCGAATGGACCCCGGAGCAAGAGCGGACGTTCTCGGAAGTCAAAGCAGCCCTGGCAAACGCTGCATTGCTGGCACATCCAGACCCAACGGCCCGCATAGCGCTCACCACTGACGCTTCAGATGTGGCCATAGGGGCGGTCGTGGAGCAGCGCGTAGCCGGGGCTTGGCAGCCGCTCGCCATCACTCAAAATGGTAGGAGAGAAATTCGTGTGGCCAAGCCTTCGCAAACAAGTGAAAGAGTGGGCAGCAGCCTGCATGGCGTGCCAACGAGCCAAAGTACACAGACACACGAAGGCTCCCTTGGAGCCATTTCACATCCCGGCTAAGAGGTTCGACCATGTTCACGTGGACCTCGTGGGCCCCCTCCCGCCATCACAGGGGTGCACGCACCTTCTGATAATGGTGGACCGCACCACGCGCTGGCCAGAAGTGGTTCCACTGGCGGCAATCACAGCCGAGGAGGTGGCACGCGCGTTTTTAACAGCATGGGTGGCGCGTTTTGGAGTCCCGTCGGATATTACGTCCGACAGAGGCCCTCAATTTGTTTCCGAACTCTGGTCAACAATGGCCCACAGCCTGGGTGTCACAATTCACCGCACAACCGCATACAATCCACAGGCTAATGGGTTATGCGAACGTTTTCATAGGTCATTGAAAGCGGCTCTCAGGGCGTCACTGATGGATGCAAATTGGGTAGACAAGCTACCGTGGGTTTTATTGGGGTTACGTTCTGCGCCTAAAGAAGATCTGGAAGCTTCCCCGGCTGAATTCGTTTTTGCGCAGCCACTTCGGCTGCCCGGGGAGTTTCTTCCAGATAATCCCGCGCCGGGCAGCTCCCTGTCTCAGCTGTTGCAGCATAGCATAGACACAAGCACGCTGCCGGGCCCTGCTCACCACAGTTTTCCGCGCGCTTTTGTGCCTAAAACTTTGAAAAATGCGGAGTTGGTTTTTGTCAGACACGATGCCCATCGCCCTCCACTGCGCCCACCTTATGATGGACCGTTCAGAGTGCTGGAAACAGGAGACAAGCATTTTTTGCTAGATTTGGGGGGTAGGAGGGAAAAGATTGGCATAGTGGCGGACAAGCAAGTGCTGTTGGCGAGGGCCCCTCGGCATGGAAGACCCCCACGGGGAGCTTCCCAGAGAAAAGATTCCCCAGAGCACCCACACGGACAGACTTTTACCCCTCAAACATCAGCCCCCCAGCATGACAGCGCCGCGGAGGCGGTGAATCCTGGTTACAGCAGATACCGGAGAAAACTGAAGCCCAAGCAGCATGTGGATTGATGTTTAATGATTTTACCACAGCATATGGACTGTCATTCTATTGTTCTATCCAAGATGATCGGGGGGGGGGGGGGTCGTTTGATGACACATGGGGACACATGGGGAGTGCATAATTGTATAGCATCTTAGACAACAACAAAGAGCAGAGTTTCCCTGGGAGATAACAGGGAGGTGTGAAGGATGAATGCAGTGTGATCTTTTGTGTTAGAAACTTCTAGAAGGATGTTAAAGGATTAATGAAGTGAATGCAATGTGACCTTTTGTGTGTTAGAAGCTTCTAGAAGAATGCCATGGTTTTTAAGAGGAGAGTCTCTGCTGAGTAGTCATTCTGACTATGCTTCTGTGTGAGATGTGTAATAAACTGTCTGAGTCAAATCCGCCTCGTTATTTACACGCTCCACAAAGTAATCTTTTTTATGACTACCTTCGATCAGTCTCTACAGTAAACAGTTTTATTTATTATAGTCTCGTCACAAACTTTAACATGCAAAGTAATAAACTCTGAAAAACAGACTTCATAGTATTCTATGGTCTGATGTTCTGTTTCTCTGTCTGATAAAAGATCTTCATCATATGGAAACTGAAGACAGTGTGGACCACATGTCCCGGACTGATGAGAACCAGTTCATGACCCCGACCATCACAGGTGAAATTCACTGTCTTAAATGTTAAAGTTCCAGCACAGGAAAGAGTCCATGCTGGGACCTAAAATCACTTGTGTTTCCAGAGGACAGCAGAGAAGATCCCTGGCTCTTCACTTCCTCCTGTTCAGGATGTTTCACACCAACCAGGAGTGACCAGGACTCACACTGTCATCACCACCACCATGCACTCTTCTCCGTTTTAATTGTTATAATAAAATTTAACAGGACAGCAAAATATATTTTCTTATTTAATTGTTAATTTTCTATCTACATCTTTGTTTAAAACCAGAGGTGGGTAGAGAAGCCAGAAATTGTTCTCAAGTAATATTGCTGTTACTGGAATTGTTCAAGTATCAGAGTCGTCACCAGAAAAGGTGAAGATGAAAGTATCCAATAAAAAAGTTAAGTTACTAAATTTGTGTCTTTTCATATAATTTGTCTTTTTTGAATACACAACTTTTATACTATAAATCTGAGTTTTTCCACATAAATTAGATTTTTGTAACATACATTTTTGACTTCTTAAAAAATTAGCAGTTCTACATTTCAAACATTTTTCTTTGCAATGTATCACTTTGTCAAATTTGTGACTGTTTTATATGATTTTTTTAAAACATGAATTTGCAACATTTTACATATAAACTTTTCAAATAAATGTGTAACTTTTTAAATCTAACTTGTTTACATTACTTGTTCTTTGTAGCTGGAATAGAAGAACAATAATATCAACACCCATCTCAGCTAAATAAGATTATAAATTTACTAAAATGACCAAAGATGCAGTAATTTCTAGTGAGACTAATCAGTCATTTTAAACAGGCACTTTTCAAATCAGTGAAATTAAAATTTAGTGACTGTGACCAAAGGTACTTGAGTAAAAGTAGTTTTATCCTGACATGTACTTGAGTAGAAAGTATCCTGCAATAAAGTCACTCATCTAAGTACTGTTCCGTCAAACTATCTACAAGTACAAGAACCTTTTCTGGCAACATGTTTATGCATCACTGCCAATGTCTGACTGTTCTGAATAAATATAACTTGTATTCTACCCAAACCTGCAATGAATATTAATGATTATAAATAAGTGAATACAGATAAAGTACTTGAGATAAACCTTTTATTTAATAATTAAAAAAACAATTTTTGGAAATACCAGATTATGTCTTGTCATAAATAAATACATAAAGAATGCATGAACTGAGGTGCAGCTCACAGTTGTGTAAACATGTGAATGACTAGTTATTTAAAAAGGTTATAACACAGTTAAATTTTTAACTCATATATTTATTCCATCCAGCTACAATGCTCTGCACTGTGTGTCTGTGTGTGCATATATATATATATATATATTTATAGTAATATGTACATATGTATATTAGCTGCTCTTGCTTTTTTTTCTTGCCTTCTGATTGTTGCTCTGAGTGTTGCTATCCCTGTGCTGTTGCAATCCTGGAATTTCCCCGTTGTGGGACTAATAAAGGCTTATCTTATCTTATCTTAAATTAGACTTTTTTTGGGGGGGGGGATTTAAATTGTAAACATGTAAAACATCAATGTAGGTCTTGAAGAAAGGAGGAGGTGCTTCCATCTCAGAACCAGTGGATGTGGACACCATTCACACCAGACTGGTCCCCTGGTCTCTGCAGCGCTCAGCTCCACATCAGATGTCGTCGCCACGGATCACGCAGACGTTTGCTGGATTAAAAAGATTCACAGTGATTAACGTACATTACCTCCTCTGCTCAGTTGAATGTTTACAATAGAAAACAACCTTTACTAACTTGTGAGGCTGTTGGACAGTGAAGGACTTCATAGATGGCTCTTGGTGTGATATGATTTCTGAAAGAGAGAATTGATACAAAGATGTTTGATAATTGCCATATACAGAGGTGGGTACAGTAGTCAGAGACCATTCAAGTAATTTATAATGACTCAAGTCTGAGTAGTCACCAAAAAGATTAGTAAGAAAGTATCAACTAAAAACATTACTTTAGTAATAAATTTACTCTGGTTTGTTTGAGGTTTTTTCCCTCTCTAAATTTGTGAATTTATATTTTTTTCTTATAAATTTGTCATTTTTTTTCTCTTAAATTTTCCAGCTGTTTTCTGATAGATTTGGGCTCCCCCTTCAAGTTTGTGATTTTCTCTCCATTTTGTGATTTTTTTTTCATAAACCTGGTACGTATTTTGTAAATTTGTAACCTTTTAAAAGAAATTTCTTTGAAATTTTTCATTTATTGGTTTATTACACTGGTCAACACCAAATTTATTGTCTAAGGTTTTTTTTAGCTGATTTAGGACAATTTTGATGTGCTGAATCCAAAAATCGCATTGGTTTTGCTCAATCAGGTCAACTTTTTGAACTATGGCCACATGTTGTTTTTTACGTTTTTGTTTACATGTACGGGTATTTTCGCTTTATATGATGCAAAATTCTTTTTTATGTCTTGAAATTTCTCAAACTCTGAAGAGTTTGCATGTGCCAATTTATGACATGATGTCATAAATTGTCATGATGGCTGATTACTGTTGGACTCTGAAGAGAGACATCCCTGCCGCTGAGCATTCTAGAGGTTCGAATAAATGGAAGTTGAAGCTCGGAATTTTGAACAATGATGACGTAACTTTCAATTTACATGTACTTACCTTTATCAGTATCTACTATTCAATTTACAGTAATCAAAGTTTGTAACATTTAATCAATAAATTGTGTTAGAAAATGATTTTTTTTCTCTTAAAAATCTGTTTCGGATGAGAAATATTAACAAAAATCAGCCAATAATGTCACAAAAATGTAATCGATTTAGTCAGAAGATCAGATTTTTTAAAAATCAACTTAGCATAAAAACTTGACCTGATCGAGAGAAAGGGATGTCATTTTCGGATTCAGCTGTGCAAAATTGTCTTAAATCAGTTGAAAAAACACAGACAACTTACAAAAAAATTATTTTTGTAACCCTGTTTTATTTTTGGATATATTTTTTAAACTCATTGCTCATCAATCATAGAAACACAATTCAGTAAATTAGTGATTGTTTTACACTAATAATAGAAAGCACAATTTGGCTGACTAGTCAATATTGTGAAGGCCCATTGGTCCTAAAGTCTAATTGTTAAAAATGGTTCTATGCAGTTCAAACCAGCCCTCAAATGAATAAGTTTGCTACAACTCAACCATCCAACATGACATCCTCCCTTCCCCATCCACCACACCACATATGAACACACTTTGCATTTAGTGTATTCAAAGTCAAAGTGCCTTTATTGTCATTCATTGTTAATAAACAATGCAACAAAATTGAGATGCTGCTCCCTAAAAACAAACTATCACACTCACAGTTCACTCATGCATTTAACATTCTTATAATTACAACAATAAATAATGCATTCATGTATATATACTTAATAATATGGTCAAAAGTTAAATTGGAGTCTTGTTATGTCTGCCATAAATATCATGTTTAACTAATGTATCCCTATGATGGATGAGACATAATGCAATCTTAATTTTCAAAGAAAAATAGTCCATTAGGTTAGGGCTTATTAATTTGGTCCTAATTTTCGGACCAATGGACCTCCATTATCTGTCTTCCACAACAACAAGTAAACCTACCAGAGGTGGGTCACATCAACATTTCATTTCTCCTCATGGCTTTGGTATCCATTTGTCCACAACATCCTCCTTTCCTCCTCACAAAGCATCACTTTCTAAAGTGGGACATGTTAAAATACAAAAGACAATCAAATACAAATATCTCAGAATCACCCAGAATGCAAATAAGAGATGAGATGAGATGAGATTCAACTTTATTGTCATTACACATGTAAATCAACACTAAATATCAACACTAAATATGACATAAAGTCAAAGAGACTCCAGTCATATTAAAACTGCTGGAAACCTGCATCATCTCAGTAATCACTGAGCTGACATGTGGAGCCCAGACTTATCCAAAAGGAGAAAAAAGCAACAGAAGCATAATTTATAAGCAGACCTTACCTGTTGTAAAGTGGTTCGAACAGAGACTGGACAAGTCAACCTTTCATGACTCCCCAGGCCTTCGGTATCCACAACGTCCTCCTTCTGTCCTCATTGTTGGCTGATGGGAACTCTATAAATGTAGATTTCTGGCAGTCCTTCTCATCTTTCATCAGATGGTGATGTCTGCATGAGTCCATGCTGCACCTTTAGGCATTTTCCCTATTTTAAAGTGAGATTTAGCTGCTAGTCTTTCAGGCTTGTTTGAAAATAGAGGGGTTCTGCTGCTGCCATCACCACTTCCGGCTGTGACCGACAAAATAAAAGGAGAACAACGCCAAACGGAATCAGATCCGTTATGGCGTTTTTGCTCAATTTCGATTTTATTTTGACAAGGTGAGAACGATATAACGGCTGTTTTCAGTCGTTCTGTTTTCGTTTCACAAACGAAACATTAAAAGAAGGAAGAGTACACAGATTCTATCACTTTCATTTGCTTCTGCTACTCCATTTCCTCTGACCTTGCAGTCCGTTCAATGTACCTCAGACAACACAGAACTGCTGAAAAATAGCATACCTGAATATGGCCAAGCACATGATACCAGACAGACCCCAAACACATCAGCACATGCGCTGATTGGACCACTCTGGCTCCTGATTGGCCAGTCCACCGGGATTGTCCCGCCCCTCCCAATTCTCAGTTCAGGCCTGGCCACTGCATGCAAAAAACCAGTTTTACAAGAGCTACGGTTTCAAACTTTAAAGCGTGTACAGTTCTTTGTAGGAAAACGTGTTCAACTCAAAACCTCAGGACAAGAGCTTTTTAGTTTCGCAAGTGTGCCATTGTCTTGACTGTTGATCTGTTTTTATATTACATATAGGTTTACAGGTTTGTGCTTTCTTGGTGTCTTCAGTTCTGATATATTGATGTAAGGAAGTAAATCAGTTCTCATGATGAACAGACCTTTAAACAGTGTTTCAAGTGTTACATGTGTAGCAGTCATTGTGGTATGAATGCAAAGAAAATCAGGAAATGTTTTCTCTTCTGGTAAGTACAGCCCCATGTTGCGCAATGACAGTCTAATGGAGAAGTTCAGCCAACCCTTGAAGATTTAACAGTAAGTTTTATCCATGTTTTGTTGCTGTATGGTTATGTTTGCACAATTTGTAACACTCCCTGTTTTAACAGATATTTTGGCTGTCCGTATGAGTGTTTTTAACACAGCTGTCATAGTATGGTGCATATTTAATGCACATATGTAGCATGCTGTATGGTACGCATTCTCCCCCACAGGCATACAGTGGCTCGACGGTGCAGAGCCTACAGTCAAACTTCCAAATGAACAATGCCCCAGCAGGGACCTCGGCTAGGAGGTGGGTGCTGGGGGAAGAAGGAAGTCAGAGACAATGTCCCGGCAGGAGCCCCGAGGTGGAGAAGAGAGCAGAGACACCAGCAAGTCTCGAGGGCTATGTGTGACTATGGGTGCATATGTTTACTGAGCTTCTGTGGGGGTAAAGGTGTGAGATACGCTATGTGGGGGTTGAGTATCTCTGGGGGTTATAAAAGCTGGAGGAAAGTTGTGTTTCTTTCTCTTATTATGCTGAGAACTTTGATGATAGAAGATGTGACTTTCAATAAAGCTTCCTGAGAAATAAACTCAGTCTCGTTTGTAAGGCATCTTCTACACTGGTGACCTACGACTACTATGTCCAGTGACGACAACCCTTCTACGCCGGACTCCGCAGGAGCTCACCGGGTTAACGCAGCTACCATGCTACAGCTGCCCGACTTCTGGCAACATAACCCGCGCTCCTGGTTTACCACTGTGGAGGCGCAATTCCACCTTCGGGGTATCTCGGCAGATGCAACGAGGTTCCACCATGTCGTCGCGAAGCTGGACAGCCTCACAGTGCAACGGGTGGAGAGTTTGACCAACCACCCACCCCAAGACAACAAGTACGGCACACTGAAAGCTGCCCTAATCCGAGCTTTCACTCCCTCGCAGGAAGAGCGGGTAGAGAAGCTCCTGGCGCTATCAGAGGGAGAAGCAGACAGGCCAGCGGATCTGATGGCACAGATGATGAGCCTGAGAGGCGAGGATGACGACGGTTTTATCTTCGCCCACCTCTTCCTCAGGATGCTCCCGCCGGCAGTGAGAGTTACCCTGACCAGCTCGCAGTCGCTCGCCAACCGTGACTACCACGAGCTGGGACAGGTGGCGCAACGGCTCGTCGACTCCCATAGACGGCGCACAGCCACAACAGCAGCAGCAGAGATGACCGCCCCTTCGCGAGAAGGAGGGAGACCAGAGGCTGCGGCACCGAACCCGATGACGGCAGCAGCGGCGGAGACCAGGAGAAGTAGAGCTGACGACGCCATCTGCTTCTACCATCGACGTTTCGCCGACAAAGCCCGCAGATGCGTCCCGCCGTGCCAGTACCAGCGCCAGGGAAACACCAGGACCGGGAGCCGGTAGCAGCTGCAACTCTCGGCACGAAGAACAAGCTGCTTTTCGTGACGGACGCGAATTCTGGGAAAGAATTCCTGGTGGACACGGGCTCCCAGCTGAGTTTTGTCAAGCCTACCTACGCGGACACACTGGGGCCGGCCAACGGGCCCCTGGTGTTAGCGGCGAACGGCTCCACAGTCAAAACCTATGGGGAGAAGACACTCCGCCTGTCCCTCCACGGACGCAACCTTCGTTGTTGCTGCAGTTAGCAACAACATGCTAGGTGCTGACTTTTTGTGCTCAAACAGTTTGTTAGTTGATCTTGCTAATAGACGTATTATAAATGCACTGTCTTTCTATTCTATCTCCTGCACAGCTCGGGTGGCCCTGCCTTCGTCGCATTCCAACGTCACTGCAGCGGGTGGTAAGTTTCATGCATTACTCAACCAGTTTCCAGCACTCACGGTCCCTACATTTTCAGCGTCAGTTGCCAAACACGGGGTAGAGCATTTCATAAGCACTGCTGGCCCCCCTGTGTTCGCAAAGGCTCGGCGGTTGGACCCAGCTAAACTGGCCATCGCGCGCGAGGAATTCGCCAACTTGGAAAAGCTGGGCATAGTCCGGCGTTCCAACAGCGCCTGGTCGTCACCCCTGCACATGGTACCCAAAGCTGACGGCTCGTGGCGCCCGTGCGGTGATTTCCGCAGATTAAATAATGCTTCAGCCCACGACCGCTATCCGATTCCGCACATCCAAGATTTTTCGGCGCATTTAGCGGGGGCGCGCATCTTTTCCAAAATAGACTTGGTGCGTGGTTATCACCAAGTTGCAGTCCGCGCTCAGGACATACCCAAAATGGCAGTTATAACCCCTTTCGGGCTTTTCGAGTTTTTGCACATGCCTTTCGGCCTCAAGGGCGCCGCGCAGACGTTCCAACGCATGATGGATGCAGTGCTGCGCGACCTCCCTTTCGTGTTCGCTTATTTGGACGATATTTTGGTAGCCAGCGCGTCCGAAGCCGAACACGAACGCCACCTCACAGCCGTTTTTCAGAGGCTCACAGAACACGGGCTGATCATTAATCCAGCGAAGTGCCAATTCGGGGTAACGAAAATTGATTTTTTGGGACACCGCGTGTCGCCAGAAGGCGCGGTCCCGCTGCCGGATAAAGTGCGCGCGATAACGGATTTCCCCCAACCGCAGACGGTCAAGGCGCTGCAAGAATTTTGGGGGATGGTCAATTTTTATAACCGTTTCCTCCCAAACGCGGCACGGCTTATGCACCCATTGTACGCGGCATTAAAGAAGCAAAAACCTACAGCCAAGGTCGAGGGGTCCCCGGATCGGGAGCGCGCTTTTTCACAGGTCAAATCAGCCCTCGCCAACGCTGCGTTATTGGCACACCCGGTGCCGGCAGCTCGCATGGCGCTAACCACAGACGCCTCCGACGTGGCAGTGGGAGCGGTGGTCGAGCAACTGGTTGCAGGATGCTGGCAACCACTCGCATTTTTCAGCAAAACATTGCACGATAGCGAACGTAAATACAGCGCGTTTGACAGGAAGCTTTTGGCCCTACATTTGGCCATCCGCCACTTCCAGTTCTGGTTGGAAGGACGCCGTTTTACCGCGTTCGTGGATCATAAACCTTTAACTTTTGCAATGGCCAAGGTTTCAGAGTCCTGGTCGGGCCGACAACAGAGGCAGCTGGCTGCAATTTCGGAGTTTACCACGGACATTCAACACGTGGCAGGTAAACACAATGTAGTGGCAGATTGCCTCTCGCGCGCGGTTGCAGCGACAGGCCCCCAGGGGGCAGAGTCGGCTACGGCAGACCTAGGTCAGGCTGGCGGCACGGGAGCGCTCACAGCTCCGGTCTGCGTCGGTTTAGACTACGCAGCCATGGCCGCTGAACAGGTTGGCGACGCGGACGTGCGCGCGCTCCAGTCTGGGCCAACAGGGCTAAGGCTGGAGCACAAGGTGCTTCAAAGAGGCATGCCCTCCCTAATCTGCGATATCTCCACGGGGCGTCCCCGTCCCGTAGTCCCGGCTGCGTGGCGTCGCCGTGTTTTTGACTTAATACACTCACTGGCACACCCGGGCGTCCGCGCTTCTATCAAAATGGTAGGGGAGAAGTTTGTTTGGCCGGGGCTGCGTAAACAAGTCAAAGAGTGGGCTGCAGCTTGCACTGCGTGTCAAAGGGCAAAGGTACACAAACACACACGAGCCCCTCTAGAACCTTTTCACATCCCAGCCAAACGCTTTGATCATGTGCATGTCGACTTAGTAGGACCGCTTCCGCTGTCCCAGGGTTTCACACACCTTCTAACCATGGTAGACCGCACCACGCGCTGGCCAGAGGCGGTTCCTCTGGCGGCAACTACAACGGCAGATGTTGCACGCGCCTTTTTAACGGCTTGGGTCGCGCGCTTTGGTATTCCGTCAGACTTAACGTCCGACAGAGGACCACAGTTTGTTTCCGAGCTCTGGTCGTCCATGGCACGCAGCCTGGGGGTGAAAATTCATCGCACGACCGCGTACAACCCCCAGGCCAACGGTTTGTGCGAGCGCTTCCATCGGTCATTGAAAGCAGCCCTCAGAGCGGCTCTCACGGACACAAATTGGGTTGATAAACTTCCATGGGTTTTATTAGGGTTGTGTTCAGCTCCTAAAGAGGACTTGCATGCCTCTCCGGCAGAACTCGTCTTCGCCCAACCCCTCCGGTTACCGGGAGATTTCCTCCCTGAGAATCCTGCTCCGGAGCGCCTCCCCGCTCAGCGGCTGCAGAGCGACGCGGGGTCGCACACCCTCCCTGGTCCCACTCATCACAGTTTTCCACGTGTTTTTGTGCCTAAAGCCTTAAAGAATGCAGAATTTGTCTTTGTTAGACACGACGTACAGAGGCCAGGTTTAAGACCACCTTACGATGGACCGTTCAGAGTGTTAGAAACCGGGGAAAAGCACTTTTTGCTTGATTTGGGAGACAGGACAGATTTAGTCTGCATCAACAGGCTCAAACCCGCTTTTGTGTTAGCTGACGACCCAGTCCAGTTAGCCAGTGCCCCCCGCCGCGGCAGGCCGTCCGGGAGACGCTCTGCTAAGCTTTCACGACGATGTGTTAACGATTCTACTTCACAGATGCAGCGGACAACAACAAGCAGAGTGAGACCGGCTCACAGCAGATATGGCAGAGTGTTGAAGCCCAAGCAGTGGGAACTGTAATCTGTTGTGCCAAGTTTTTTTTTCTCTCTTGTTCTGTGTAGAGTGTCATAGTTCTATGCATTTGAAGTGTACCTGGTCCTTATTTGAACGTTTGGGGGGGGTTATATGGTGCATATTTAATGCACATATGTAGCATGCTGTATGGTACGCATTCTCCCCCACAGGCATACAGTGGCTCGACGGTGCAGAGCCTACAGTCAAACTTCCAAATGAACAATGCCCCAGCAGGGACCTCGGCTAGGAGGTGGGTGCTGGGGGAAGAAGGAAGTCAGAGACAATGTCCCGGCAGGAGCCCCGAGGTGGAGAAGAGAGCAGAGACGCCAGCAAGTCTCGAGGGCTATGTGTGACTATGGGTGCATATGTTTACTGAGCTTCTGTGGGGGTAAAGGTGTGAGATACGCTATGTGGGGGTTGAGTATCTCTGGGGGTTATAAAAGCTGGAGGAAAGTTGTGTTTCTTTCTCTTATTATGCTGAGAACTTTGATGATAGAAGATGTGACTTTCAATAAAGCTTCCTGAGAAATAAACTCAGTCTTGTTTGTAAGGCATCTTCTACAATAGATACGTTTTAAAAGTATAGATAATTGTTCCTTTAGGTTTGTGTAGAGACAGTACATTTTTACAACGGCTTGTCTTTTTGAGTTTGTACTTTTAGTATGCAGTAGTTCTGATACACATCACCATACTGCATTACAACAAAGTGCAGGATCAAAAATATCTAAACCACATCTGCTCAGCAGTTTGTAACGTGACACTTGCTTGTAAGCCATGAATCTCCCTTGTATAAATATCTTGAAGGTGGATCCACTATTGAAACTTTCATAGCTGCAGATACAACTCTTCACAGTCTGCTTTCAGATCCTTTTTTGCTTAGCAGGTGAGTCTGCATTGTCGACTGTTTACTGTCAAATCAGGGAAGCTTTAGTCTCCATACCTGACATTTACTTTGTTTTTAGTTTATGAGACAAAAGCAGCTGTTCATTGTTGAAAATTTAACATAATTCAGGTAATTTTTAACCAGGTAATGCCACAAATAAAATGGAGATTTGATTGGCTCAAATCTGTAGTTGAGATTTTAAACATTTGATTCGTAAGAATGGGCACTTCGGATTTGTCCAGTGTGGAGTTTGTTTTTTTTTCCTGTTCAGCCTCACACAGAATGCGCTCAGTGCTCTCTGCACAAAGCAGCACTCTTATTTCCCGAGAGGATTCATGTGCCACATACACGTGAGCGCTGCCAGGAGGAATTTTCTCATACAAGTTGAGACAATTGAATGTTTGCAGCTTTCCTTTTGTGTGATGTACCATCTGCTTAGATGCAAACATTCCTGTGATATTGTACTAACAGTTGTCTGTTTTGTGACTTTCTGTTTTCTGCTCCGTTTCAGATGCATGAGAAGATTTGAGGATGTATTTGTCATTGACTTCCATCATCTCTTTTTGGGCTGTTGTTTCAACTGCCTATGGTGGCAACGTTCTGGTATTTCCACATGATGGCAGCCACTGGGTGAACATGAGGGTACTTGTCGAAGAGCTGCATTTGCGGGGAAACAATGTGACAGTTGTCCGAACCGCCGACAGCTGGTACATTAGCGAAACCTCTCCACATTACACAGCACTCACATTGGTTATAGCAGGTGGGGGAGATGAGGACTTTTTTCGTCTCTTTGTGTCAGAGGTTATTAGAATTAAACGAAGCAGTGGGTCTGCGTGGGCTCGCTTTGCCTTGGACATGGAATTAAAAGACAAATTCTATGAATTACACAGGAAAATCTGCCAAGTGATCATGTACATGTTTGAAAATAAAGACTTAATGGAGTCCTTACGACAGGCCAAGTATGATGTGATGCTGACTGATCCTGCTAATGGTGGAGGTGTAATGCTGGCCCACCACCTTGGATTACCATTAGTGTTCAATGCTCGATGGACTCTTCATGGCGAGGCCCATTTTGCCATCGCGCCATCTCCTCTTTCCTACGTCCCACTTCCTCCATCCGAATTAACAGATCAGATGACTTTCTTTGAGAGGGTCAAAAACCTGGTTTTTTACACCATGAGGATGCATCTGTAGAAGCAGATCGTTCGACCACATTACTCTGCACTCATTCGCCGCTACTTTGGCTCAGATGTGGACTACTTCTCCTTGTTCCAAGCTGCAGATTTGTGGCTCATGAGAGTGGACTTTGTGTTTGAGTTTCCCCGTCCCACCATGCCCAATGTTATCTACATGGGAGGGTTCCAGTGTAAACCTGCAAAACCTCTTCCACAGTATTTGGAGGAGTTTGTGCAGAGTTCTGGAGAGCATGGAGTCATCATCATGTCTCTGGGAACTCTTATTGGAGAGCTCCCTCATGGTTTAGCTGATGAAATTGCGGCAGCTTTCGCTAAATTACCTCAAAAGGTCATCTGGAGGTACAAAGGTGAAAGACCCGCCACACTGGGCAACAACACTTTACTGATGGACTGGATGCCACAGAATGACCTCCTTGGACATCCAAGTGTTAAACTATTTGTAAGCCACGGGGGAACGAATGGTATTTACGAGGCTCTATATCATGGAGTTCCGATTGTAGGTATTCCATTTGTGTTTGATCAAGCGGATAATCTTTCCCGAATGAGAGCAAAAGGTGTTGCAAAGTTTTTGGATGTTTCTGATTTGGATAGCACCATATTTCAAAGTGCCATTGAGGAAGTTCTTAATGAGCCATCCTACACTGCAAACATGCAGAGACTCTCCAGGCTGCACAGAGATCAGCCAATGAAGCCACTGAATCGTGCTGTTTTCTGGATAGAGTTTGTCATGAGGCACAAAGGTGCAGCTCACCTGAGAACTGAGTCCTACAAACTCCCCTGGTACTCATACTACTCCATAGATGTCACATTATTTTTACTAACAATTGCACTGCTTGTATTATTCCTTTTCGTTAGGTTAATAAGGTTGTGCTTTAGGTTGTGTTTGAAAAGAAAACAAAAATCAGACTAACCTGGAGTGATATCTTTAGCACTTGCTGATGTCTTGTTACACAATAGCTAATACAGGTGCATCTCAATAATCTTGAAAATCATCGAAAAACCTAAATTTATTTCAGTAATTCAATTCAAAAAGTGAAACTCATGTATAGATTCATTACACACAGAGTGATGTAGTTCAAGAATGTTTTTTATTTTGATGATTATAATAATAATAACAATAATACATTTTATTTGTATAGCACTTTCCAAGGCACTCGACACTTAACATTAGAGAAAAAAAAAACGGACAGAGCAAGTGCTACAGGTTGGTGAGACAGGGAGAGGCCTGGTGATGGAGGGCTTTTAAGGTGAGGAGAAGGACTTTGAACTGTATGCGTTGTGAGATTGGGAGCCAGTGGGGGTTCTGGAGGACAGGGGTGATGCGGGAGCGGGACTGGATAAGGAGAGGGGCGGCTGAGTTCTGAATGTATTGGAGTTCCTGGAAGACTTTGAATGATGAGCCGTAAAGAATACTATTGCAGTAGCTGAGTCTGGATGTGAGAAATGCGTGTGTAACCAGGGTAGTTAACCCCCCACCCCCCAGGTTATCTCCATATCATTTTTAGGAATAAGATGTACTGAATGTTTTATTTCTTAAATTTCTTTAAGTTGAAATCAAACTTTATCTAATAGTAAAAGGGTAATAGTAGGAAAAATTCTTTTTTTTCCCAGACAAAATATTAAACCTTAACCGCTATAATGCTGCTGTCTCTTTGGATGAAATGTGTAGTTTTATGTGTACTCTCCATGTGTGCTCCGAAAAGAGCTGGGAGTGGACATCTTGCGTCTAGGGATGGACGATACTGTAGAGACTGGGTTAATCATCTCAGACTGAATGCAGAGGGTAAACAGAGAAGGACAATAGGCATGGAGATTATGGTGAGGTAGCAGGAAGAAGGAGTTGGGGGGAGAAGGGATGAATGTATTGTGATGTGAGATGTCATGCAGATGTGAGATGGGCGGTTGGTATAAAAGGAGAACCCCTGGTGTATTGAGACATGCTTTTTCTGTGTATGACTGATGTGAGTGAATAAAGTCATCTGCTGTATAAATCAGTCTCGTTATTTACACTCCACAATACCAGCATTTTTCCTTTCGATACGATACCATTAATTTATGAGACTTCTTCTTCGATACCGATACTTTCTGCCCAAAATCACATGATTGCAGTTTCATTAACAACTTTTTGCAAGGGCAATATGAAATATGAATAAAACTCATGAACATAAACACTTGGAAGAAATGATAATAAAACAGAACAATGAGCAAAGTAAATAAAAATAAAATGAATTTTTTTTTTCAATTATGATAAAAAGTAAGACATAAAATGAATGCAAAATTAATTCAGTTTCTTAATTTGATGAGGATTCTCAACTGGATTCAAGTGTTTTTTACTTCTGAAATGTTTCCCCATTCATCCCAATTCTATGGTAATACCAAGCAGCAAAAAGGTGGAAAAAGCCAGAAAAAGGTGGATTGTCCTGTCCGGGTTGGGGACAGGCTCCTGCCCCAAGTGGACGAGTTTAAGTATCTTGGGGTCTTATTCAGGAGTGAGGGGAGAATGGAGCGGGGGACTGACAGACGGATTGGAGCAGCATCTGTAGGGATGCAGATGTTGTGGTGAAGAGGGAGCTGAGTTCTAAGGCAAAGCTGTAGATTTACCAGTCAATCTACTCTCACCTATGGTCACGAGCTTTGGGTAATGACCAAAAGAACGAGATTGCGGATACAAGCGGCTGAAATGAGCTTTCTCCGTAGGATCGCTGGACTCGCCCTCAGAGTTGGGGTGAGGAGCTCAGTCATCTGGGAGAGGCTTAGAGTAGAACCGCTGCTCCTTCGCATTGAAAGGAACCAGTTGAGGTGGTTTGGGCATCTGATCAGGATGCCTCCTGGACACCTCCCACTTGAGGTGTTTCGGGCATGTCCCACTGGGAGGAGACCCCGGGGCAGACCCAGGACTCGCTGGAGAGACTATGTCTCCCAGCTGGTCGGGGAACACCTTGGTATCCTCTCTGAAGAGCTGGAGCAGGTGGCTGGGAAGAGGAAAGTCTGGGCTTCTCTGCTTGAACTGCTGCCTCCGCGACCCGGACCGCAGGAAAAACAGTAGAAGATGGATGAATGGATATATGTGCAGTTTTTTTCACAAAGCAACGTTTTTTTAATTATTGTTATTTTACAAACTTAAATAGTGCTTATTTTGTTTATTTTTCAAATTTTATACTGCTTGGTATCACCATAGAATTTGGATGAATGATCTCTCACATCCCCTGTGACGATCCCCGAGGTGACGAGGTGACGATCCCCTCATGGATCGTCACCTTATCGTGGTGGGGGGGTTTGCGTGCCCCAGTGATCCCAGGAGCTATGTTGTCCGGGGCAATTTGCCTCTGATAGGGTCTCCCAAGACAAACTGGTCCTGGGTGAAGGGCCAGACTAAGAACGATCCAACAGACTCTCATGAATTGTATATCAAGGATTCAGTGTACCCCGCCCGGTATGGGGTTACCGGGGCCCCACCCTGGAGCCAGGCCAGGGGGAGGGGCTCGAAGGCTAGCGTCTGGTGGCCGGGTTTCCACCCATGGGACCCGGCCGGGCTCAGCCCGAAGGAGTTACATGGGTCCGCCCTCCAGTAGGTTCACCACCTGCAGGAGGGATCATGGAAGTCCGGTGCTATGTGGATTAGGTGGCAGTCAAAGGCGGAGACCTTGGCGGACTGATCCCAAGCTTTCTAAACTGGCTTTTGGTACGTGGAATGTCACCTCTCTGGTGGGGAAGGAGCCTGAGCTGGTGTACGAGATTGAGCGATACCGGCTAGATATAGTCGGCCTCACCTCAACACACAGCTCCGGTTCCGGAACCAGTCTCCTGGAGAAGGGCTGGAGCTTGGCCTTTTCTGGAGTTGCCCCGGGCGAGAGGCGACGAGCAGGGGTAGGTATTCTTGTATCGCCCCACCTTGCTGCCTCTATATTGGAGTTTTCCCCGGTGGACGAAAGGGTTGCTTCCCTGCGCCTTCGGGTTGGGAAACAGGTCCTGACCATCATTTGTGCCTATGCACCAAATGATGTTTCAGAGTACCCACCCTTTTTGGAGTCTGTGACTGGGGTGCTGGAGGGTGCTCCTCCTGGAGACTCCATTGTCCTACTGGGGGACTTCAATGCGCACGTGGGCAACGACAGTGAAACCTGGAGGGGGGTGATTGGGAGGAACGGCCTGCCCGATCTGAACCCGAGTGGTGTTCAGTTATTGGACTTCTGTGCTAACCACAGTCTGTCCATAACGAACACCATGTTCAAGCATAAGGGTGTCCATATGTGCACCTGGCACCAGGACACCCTAGGCCGCAGGTCGATGATCGATTTTGTTATCGTATCATCAGACCTGCGACCGTATGTCTTGGACACCCGAGTAAAGAGAGGTGCAGAGCTGTCAACTGATCACCACCTGGTGGTGAGTTGGATCCGATGGCAGGGGAGGAAGCCATTCAGACCTGGTAGACCCAAACGTATAGTGAGGGTGTGCTGGGAGCGTCTGGCTGAGGCCCCTGTCCGGGAGGTCTTCAACTCCCACCTCCGGAAGAACTTCAACCACATTCCGAGGGAGTCTGGAGACATGGAGTCTGAATGGGCCATGTTCTCCACCTCTGTTTTTGAAGCGGCGGCCCAGAGCTGCGGCCGCAAGGTGGTCGGTGCATCTCGTGGTGGCAACCCCCGAACCAAGTGGTGGACACCAGTGGTGAGGGGGGCCATTAAGCTGAAGAAGGAGTCCTATCAAGCTTGGTTGGCTTGTGGGACTCCCGAAGCAGCTGAGGTGTACCGGCAGGCCAAGCGGAGTGCAGCTCGGGTGGTTGCTGAAGCAAAAACCCGGGTATGGGAGGAGTTTGGTGAGGCCATGGAACAAGACTTTCGGTCGGCTTCAAAGAGATTCTGGCAAACTGTTCGGCGGCTCAGGAGGGGAAAGCAGCTCCCCGTCCACACTGTGTATGGTGCGGATGGGACACTGTTGACTTCAACTGGGGATATCATCGGGCGGTGGAAGGAATACTTCGAGGATCTCCTCAATCCCACTGATACGCCTTCCACAGAGGAAGCAGGGTTTGGGGACAAGGGGGATGACTCGCCTATCACAGGGGCTGAGGTCGCCAAGGTGGTTAAAAATCTCCTTGGTGGCCGGGCCCCAGGTGTGGACGAGATTCGCCCCGAGTACCTCAAGGCCCTGGATGTTGTTGGGTTGTCATGGTTGACACGCCTCTGCAACATTGCGTGGAGGTCGGGGGCAGTGCCTTTGGCATGGCAAACCGGGGTGGTGGTTCCTCTCTTCAAAAAAGGGGACCGGAGGGTGTGCTCCAACTTTAGAGGGATCACACTCCTCAGCCTCCCTGGGAAGGTCTATGCCAAGGTACTGGAGAGGAGAGTCCGGCCGTTGGTCGAACCTCGGATTCAGGAGGAGCAATGTGGTTTTCGTCCTGGCCGTGGCACATCAGACCAGCTCTTTACCCTCTCGAGAATTCTTGAGGGTTCGTGGGAGTTTGCCCAACCAGTTTACATGTGTTTTGTGGACTTGGAGAAGGCATTTGACCGCGTCCCTCATGGATTTTTGTGGGGGGTGCTTCGGGAGTATGGGGTATCGGGCTTGTTGTTACGAGCTATTCGGTCTCTGTACGACCATTGTGAGAGTTTAGTTCGTATTGCCAACACTCGGTCGGAGTCATTCCCAGTGAGAGTTGGACTCCGCCAGGGCTGCCCTTTGTCACCGGTCCTGTTCATAATTTTTATGGACAGGATTTCTAGGCACAGCCAGGGAATGGAGGGTGTCATGCTTGGTGACCACAGGATCTCATCTCTGTTGTTTGCAGATGATGTTGTCCTGTTGGCTTCATCCAGCAATGACCTACAGCTCTTGCTGGGACGGTTTGCCGCTGAGTGTGAAGCGGCTGGGATGAGAATCAGCACCTCCAAGTCCGAGTCCATGGTCCTCAGCCGGAAAAAAGTGGATTGTCCTCTCCGGGTTGGGGACAGGCTCCTGCCCCAAGTGGAGGAGTTTAAGTATCTTGGGGTCTTGTTCACGAGTGAGGGGAAAATGGAGCGAGAGATCGACAGACGGATTGGAGCAGCATCTGCAGTGATGCGGACGTTGTACCGGTCTGTTGTGGTGAAGAGGGAGCTTAGTTCTAAGGCAAAGCTGTCGATTTACCAGTCAATCTACGTTCCTACTCTCACCTATGGTCACGAGCTTTGGGTAATGACCGAAAGAACGAGATCGCGGATACAAGCGGCTGAAATGAGCTTTCTCCGTAGGATTGCTGGACTCACCCTCAGAGATAGGGTGAGGAGCTCAGTCATCCGGGAGAGGCTCAGAGTAGAACCGCTGCTCCTCCACATTGAAAGGAGTCAGTTGAGGTGGTATGGGCATCTGATTAGGATGCCTCCTGGACGCCTCCCACTTGAGGTGTTTCAGGCACGTCCCACTGGGAGGAGACCCCGGGGCAGACCCAGGACTCGGTGGAGAGACTATGTCTCCCAGCTAGTCTGGGAACGCCTTGGTATCCCCTCTGAAGAGCTGGAGCAGGTGGCTGGGGAGAGGGAAGTCTGGGCTTCTCTGCTTGAACTGCTGCCTCCGCGACCCGGACCTCCGGAAAAGCGGTAGAAGATGGATGGATGGATGGATGGATGGATCTCTCACATGCCAAAAACATGCAAGTTAGGTTAATTGGCATTAAACTGGGGATTCTAAATTGTCCTTAGGTGTGACTGTGAGAGTGAATGGTTGTCTGTCTGTCTGTGTTGGCCCTGCGATGGACTGGCGATCTGTCCAGGGTTTACCCTGCCTCTCGCCCAAAGATGCTGGGATAGGTTCCAGCACCCCCGCGACCCGAAAAGGATTAAGCGGAAGAAGATGGATGGATCTGCTGCCCCCGACACTGCTGAGCTCACTCTGCACAGGAGTGAGTGCCTGGCTGCTGCAGTGTCTTTGGCTCTGACATCTGATAGGCTGCCATTATCATGTGACACAGCAGACCATCATTAAAATATGCTTGGGCTGTGTTTTTTTTTTTTTTTTTTTTACCAGTTTTCACACATAAATAAAATGCCTTAAACTCTTAGAAGTGAAAACAAATTGCACGTTTTGTATTTACATTGTGGTATCGCGATATTTTAAAAAGTATCGAATCCAGAGTATCGAACAGCTGTATCGAAGTATCGACGTTTGAGTATTGATACGCCCATCCCTGCTTGCTTGTAGCGCATCTTTTTTTCCTCATGCACGCTGCTCGGCCTGTGTACAACTGGAGTTGAGCAAAAAAAAAAGTTAGCTTATAAACATAGAAAACAACCTGGAAACTAAACTTTGACAAACAAGATAAGATAAGATAAGATAAGATAAGATAAGCCTTTATTAGTCCCACAACGGGGAAATTCCAGGATTGCAACAGCACAGGGATAGCAACACTCAGAACAACAATCAGAAGGCAAGAAAAAAAAACAAGCAAGCAAGAGCAGCTAATATACATATGTACATATTACTATAAAATATATATATACACACACACACACACACACACACACACACAGTGCAGAGCATTGTAGCTGGATGGAATAAATATGTAAATATATAAACACCCACAGTACGGAGCATTGCAGCTAGGTGGAATAAATATGCAAGTATATAAACACACACAGTGCGGAGCAATGTAGCTAGATGGAATAATATGTAGATATATAAAAACACAGTGCGGAGCATTGTAGCTAGATGGAATAAATATATAGATATATAAATATAAACACACCCAGTGCTGAGCATTGTAGCTAGATGGAATAAATATGTAAATATATAAACACACACAGTGCAGAGCATTGTTGCTAGGTGGGATGAAACAGCATAACCGTCTATTTAGTTATCCTACATGGTATGATTATGTGCCCATACATATTCTCACCCTCCATAGCGACCGGTATGTTCCTAGTTGTATGCCGGAGAGGACCATTGTGTAAGTCTATTGCATCTTTTGCATTCAAAAAAACTATTAGTTTGTTACGTCTTTTTGCTATCTCTGCAAGCAGCCCTGCTTAGGTTGTACAGTCTGACAGCCGTTGGTAGGAAGGACCTACGAAACCTCTCGGTTGTGCACCTGGGATGATGTAGTCTGCTGCTAAATGAGCTCCTCAGTGCATCCAGTATGTCCTGCATAGGGTGGAACTCGGACTCCAGCAGAGATGACAGTTTAGCCACCGTCCTTCTCTCTCCTATCTCCTCCATCGGATCAAGGCGCTGCCCCAGGACAGAGCTAGCTTTCTTAATCAGTTTGTTCAGTCTCTTCCTATCGGCTGCAGTAATGCCACTGCCCCAGCAGACCACTCCAAAAGTGATGGCTGATGCCACCACCGTGTCATAGAATGACTTCAGCAGCGCCCCTTGTACACCAAAAGACCTGAGTCTCCTCAGCAGGAACAGCCTGCGCTGTCCCTTCTTGTAGAGTGCGTCAGTATTGTGTGACCAGTCTAGTTTATTGTTCAGATGAATACCCAGGTACTTATAGGATGTCACCATCTCGATGTCTGTTCCCTGTATATTTACTGGTGCTGTGAGGGGCTGCCCATGCCTGCGGCAGTCCACCACCAGCTCCTTAGTTTTCCTCGCGTTGATCTGGAGGCAGTTCCGATGGCACCAGTCCACAAAGTCCTGGATAAGCCCTCTGTACTCAGCTTCATCTCCGTTGGAGATGAGACCAACGATCGCAGAGTCATCAGAGAACTTCTGTAGATGGCAATGTGTTGTGTTGTGTGAGAAGTCCGCAGTATAAAGAGTGAACAGGAAGGGAGCCAGCACCGTTCCCTGGGGGGCCCCCGTGCTACTGATGATCGTGTCGGAAACACAGTCCCGGGTTCTCACAAACTGAGGCCGGTTCGTGAGGTAGTCCAGGATCCATGATGACAGGTGCTGGTCCACCCCTGCGCGCAGCAGCTTGTCCTTCAGGATCATCGGTTGGATGGTGTTGAAAGCACTGGAGAAGTCAAAGAACATGATCCTCACCATATTCCCGGGCTTCTCCAGGTGGGACAGAGAACGGTGAAGGAGGAAGATCACCGCATCCTCCACCCCAATGCCATGCTGGTAGGCGAACTGGAGTGGATCCATCGCTGGTTCCACCAGGGGGCGGAGATGAGCAAGGAGCAGTCTCTCCAGGGTCTTCATCAAGTGGGACGTCAAGGCCACCGGTCTGTAGCTGTTCAGGTCTTTGGGGTGGGAAGTTTTTGGTACAGGTACCACACAAGATGTTTTCCACAGCTGTGGTACCCTCCCCAGTTTCAGGCTCATGTTGAAGATATACGTCACAATCCCACACAGCTGGTCTGCACAGGACTTGAGGAGCTTTGCGCTGATGCCGTCCGGTCCCGACGCCTTCCTCGCCTTGATCTTCCTCAGCTCCGTCCTCACCTGGGTCTTGGTCAGGGTCAGGATGGGGGGCTGTGTGTTGGGAGTGGGGGGGGTGTCGGTGGAGTGGGGAGTGGGCAGCAGGACTTGATTTCTTAGAGGCAGCAGTGGTTGTTGTGCAGACAGGGGGGAGGGCGGTTGGTCAAATCTATTGAAAAACAGATTCAGGTTGTTCGCCCACTCCCTGCCCCCCGTGGCCTGGGGGGAGGTATTCTGGAGCCCCGAGATGGTTTTGAGGTTTCTCCAGACCCCGCTGATGTCACTCTGTTGCAGCTTGTCCTCCATCTTCTTCCTGAAGCTGTCCTTGCCTTCAACAGACTAATAGAACCCCTGACGTCAAGTAGAACTGCTTTGAGCTGTTTAGAAGTGTAGACTGATATCCCGGAGAGTTTGAGTTACTACTGTGTAAATTAGCATACTAACTACACTACCGTTCAAAAGTTTGGGGTCACCCAGACAATTATTTTGTGTTTTCCATGAAAAGTCACACTTATTTACCACCATGAGTTGTAAAATGAATAGAAAATATAGTCAAGACATTGACAAGGTTAGAAATAATGATTTGTATTTGAAATAATAATTTTTTCCTTCAAACTTTGCTTGCGTCAAAGAATCCTCCATTTGCAGCAATTACAGCATTGCAGACTTAACATGATTGCACAAGGGTTTTCTAATCATCCATTAGCCTTCTGACACAATGAGCAAACACATTGTACCATTAGAACACTGGAGTGATAGTTGCTGGAAATGGGCCTCTGTACACCTATGTAGATATTGCACCAAAAACCAGACATTTGCTGCTATAATAGTCATTTACCACATTAGCAATGTATAGAGTGTATTTCTTATTAGTTTAAAGTTATCTTCATTGAAAAAAAGTGCTTTTCTCTCAAAAATAAGGAAATTTCTAAGTGACCCCAAACTTTTGAACGGTAGTGTATATTTGCAAAATGTTACCCACTGTTAAAGGGAAAAACTTTAATTTGACCCTTGTGCTCTTAACAAAACCAGTCGGAATAAACTTAAAGAGGGCAAAAGTAGTTCTTTAACCTGTGATAACTGTGCTAAGTGTGCTATTGATCCTGTGCTATTACTAAAGTGTCTAATTTCTGTGTTTAAAGTGCCCAGTAGTGCTGGCTATCTTGTTGCCACATGTGTGTAGGCTAGCATAATTTTTTATGATGCTAAGCTTTATCTAAGTGCATTGGGTCCTGTTTTACTGCATTTACATACAGTAGCAAATTAATTTATATATGTTGCAGCATGAGGTTAAACTAATCGAGAAAACATGTTAATTTTGAACTATTCATGTGCTTGTAGTATGTTATAAGCTGGTTAAAGTTACTGTAGGTTGTTATGACTTCATTTAAGCTTGTTATGCGTCTATATAAGGGTTAAATAACACTACGGAGCAGTACATTTATTGGAGTGCATGTAAATGGGCATTTATTATGGATTTTAGTGAGCAACTTTCATGCACATTTGTGTAGGCTGGGTTTTTTTGTGAGGAGTCTTCATTTGGAGCCTGAGTCCTTGTCCATCTACCATCATCGGGTGCTATTCTTCCCCATCTCCATCTCTGGTTGCATTCATCCACCTCATTATTCCATTCCCATTCCCCTCCCTGGTTAAGGTCATCCACATCGCCATTCCATCTCCATTGCAACGGTCTTCTTGGGCCGATAGTTGGACTTCGGACATTCTTGAAGGGGGGGAAGGGGCAGGACTGTTTGAATGCACTCATTTTATTTCTTTTTTTTCATTTATTATTTAATTTCTTTCTTGTCATTTATCATTTGGGCTGCACGGTGGCGCAGTGGTTAGCACTGCGGCAGCACAGTTTACCCTTGGCCGGGGGATTGTGGGGATCGTGGGATCGTGGGTTCGATCCCAGCCCCCGACCAACAGTGATCTGTGTGGAGTTTGCATGTTCTCCCCGTGTTGCGTGGGTTTACTCCGGGATTTCTCCGGTTTCCTCCCACATGCCAAAAAAAAACATGCATGTTAGGTTAATTGGCTGTTCTAAATTGTCCCTAGATATTTGTTTCCTATAGGCCCTTAGAATAGAGGGTTAGTATTAATGAAAGCGCTTTGAGTGGTCTTTGTGACTAGAAAAGCGCTATATAAGTGCAGGTTAGTTAGTTAGTTAGTTAGTTACTTTTCCTCTTTTATTTGAACTTTTTTATATACTTTTTCTTTCCTGGGATCTCGGTGTTTTTTTGTTTTTTTTTGGTTTAATTTACCTTACCTGGTTAATGGTTGGTTAACAAAAAAAAAGGTGTAAACCCAATGACATTCATTACATTAGAGGTCTAAATCCAGCTGCTTATTGTGATATTGTAATACACTTTTAATAATACCACCCATCTGTTTCATGTTTGTTATTTGGGGTGGATTTTACAGGTCTGCTTAACAGTTGACAAGTAAATTACTGTCAATCTCCTTATTTGAGCCTAGATTAGAAATTAGCCCCTATTCTGTAATATAGTCACCAGCACTATCTGTAAAGATAGTAGCAAGTGGGTGGGGTTTCCACATGTATGAGGGTTTCTGCAGTGGAGAAGGTGAGTGAGGGATTGAGCTGGGCTATGTTTTTTAGGTGGAAGAAGGCATTTTTGGTGGCATGATTGATGTGCGGTTCAAAAGTGAGGTGGCTGTGAGGCTGAAGTTATGGGTGGTTTTGATGAGGGATTCTGGGCCAGTGATCATCATATCAGACTTGTCATAGTTGAGTTGTAGAAAGTTCTTTTGCATCTTGGATTTTATTTCAGAAAGACAGTTTTCCAGTATGGAGCAGGTTACTGTGGTTATGCAGTTAGTGGAAATGTAGATCTGAATGTCGTCGGCATAACAATGGAAGTTAAGGCCATGTCGGCGGATGATGTTACCAAGCGGGAGTATATAGATGAAGAGGAGAGGGCCAAGCACAGAACCCTGGGGAGCACCATGGGAGAAAGGGGCTGTGAGGGAGGTACAGTTGTTGACGTGGATGAATTGCTGTCTGTCGGTGAGATATGAGTAGAACCAGGAGAGAGCTATATCAGTGATGCTGAGGAAGGTTTCCAGACGAGAGAAGAGAATGGAGTGGTTGACTAATATCGAAGGCAGCTGTGAGGCGGAGCATGATGAGAATGTTCAGGAGTCCGGAGTCAGCTGAGAGGAGGTCATTTGTCACTCTGAGTAGGGCTGTTTCGGTGCTATATTGTGAACAGAATCCAGATTGGATTGTCTCAAAGAGGTCATTGGAGGTGAGGTGGGTTTTGAGATGGGTGACAACAACATGTTCTAGGATTTTTTACAAGAAGGACAGATTAGAGATGGGACAGAAGTTTTTTCATGGTGTCAGGGTTTAGCCCAGGTTTTTTGAGGATTGAGGTGACGGTCGCGAGTTTCAGGAGGTTAGGGACTGAGCCAGAGCTGAGGGAGGTGTTGATGATGGTGCAAATGAGTGGAGATAGAGATGGGAGGCAGGACTTGATAAGTGTGGAGGGGATGGGGTCCAGTATGGATATGGGACGTCTCATGCCTGTGGTAATTTTAATGATTTCTAGGGGAGTCAGTGTGGGGAAATGAGACAGTGGCTGAATAGAGGTGGGGGGAGTAGCTGATGGAGAGGTCAGGATTGGAGGGGAGGTGGACAGGTTGCTGTGGATGGTGGTGATCTTTGTTTGGAAAAAGAACAGTAATGACTTGTACTTTTCAGCAGTGAATGTTGGGCAGGTGTGTCATTATTGGCCTCTCCAGGGCAGAGAGACAGACCCACGCGCTGGACTGCAGTAATGACATTTAATAACAGAAAATCCAAAACTGTGCAGACAACACGAAAACACAAGCAAAAATAACTTACAAGGAAAACACTCCAGAGCTGAAATCGCTCTGGAGATGATGAGAGACAACTTAGTTTGATCCAATCAAATCGAGACCGCTGCCGTGAGAAAATAAGCTGACAGTACTTAAATAGCGGACAAATAAATGAGCAGCAGGTGCAGGCGGATGAGTGGGCAGGTGACCTAATTACACAACTGCTCACAGCTGAGATGGCTGGGGAACAGACAGTGAGTAGCTGGTGGGAGTGTCTGGAAAAGGAGGAAGGGCACTCGTGTCACAAAACCAAAATATATACAGAAGCTGACAAAATAATAATAACAGACATAAAAAACCTCAGAAATTAATTAAGAGTCTGAGGTCTGTGAAGACACTGCACTTGGACTTATGACAAGGTGTTGATGGGTTTGAGGAGTTTGTTTATTGTGGAGAAGAGTGTTTTGGAGTTGTTGGAGCCAGCGTGTAAGAGGTGAGAGTAGAAGTTAGACCGGGCTGTGTTGAGGGCAGTCTTGTATTGTTGGAAGTGGTCGGTGTAGGCTTGGAGGTGAACTGTTAGGTTTGTTTTCTTGTAAAGTTTTTCCAGCTGTTGCTTACGGGATTTCATGGCGTGGAGTTTGGGAGTGTACCAGGGAGCAGAGTGAGTGAAGGAGACTGTTATAGTTTTGATGGGGGCTAACTGGTTCAGGCAAGAGGAGAGGGTGGTGTTGTAATAGCGCACGAGATCCGTGGGGTCGTCAGAGAGCGGTGGAGGGGAGGCAGACATCATGCTGGTGAGTGAGGCTGAGAAGACTGGAGGAGTGAGGGTTTTGATATTTCTGAAGGATATTGTGTGCTTTTCTTTAGGGGAGGGGAGGGGGACGTTGATTTCCATGGTGATTGCCAGGTGGTCAGAGATATGGAGGTTGATCGTGCTAAGATGGAGTATTGTTAGTCCAGTTGAGCAGACCAGATCCAGAATGTGTCCATGTGAGTGAGTCGGGAAGCCAACATGTTGAGTGAAGGTGAAGCACTGAAGAAATTCCAGGAAGTCGGTGGCAGATTTGCAGTTGGTTGCAATGATGTGGAGATTAAGTCGCCAAGGAGAAAAACAGAAGGTGAGATTGCGGAGACCTGGGTCAACAGATCCGTGAGTTCAGATGGAAAGGAGGGGTTTGACTTGGGGGGGGGGGTAGATAACAGCGGTGATCAGGGAGGTGGGACCAGAGAGTTTGAAGGCAAGATGTTCAAATGAGTAGACTGCAGGGGTGGGAATGTAATTTCCTAGTTTGGGATCAATAAAGTCTATCTATCTGTCTGTCTGTCTGCATACCAACCTACATACATACAGTGGTGTGAAAAAGTGTTTGTCCCCTTCCTGATTTCTCATTTTTTGGGATGTTTGTCACACTTAAATGTTTCAGATCATCAAACAAATTTAAATATTAGACAAAGATAACACCTGTAAACACAAAACACAGTTTTTAAATGAAGGTGTTTATTATTAAGGGGAAAAAAAACAAACCTACATGGCCCTGTGTGAAAAAGTGATTGTCCCCTAAAACCAATAACTGGTTGGGCCACCCATAGCAGCAACAACTGCAATCAAGCATTTGCGAGAACTGGCAATGAGTCTTTTACAGTGCTGTGCAACACCTCGACTCCCCAGGGATGTACGCCAGGATCCTGTTTGTCGACTTCAGCTCGGCGTTCAACACCATCATCCCAGGCATTCTTCATCAGAAACTCCTCCAGCTCAAGGTGCCCCCCTCCACCTGCCAGTGGATCTCCAGCTTTCTGACTGACAGGTGGCAACAGGTGAAGCTAGGGAGAATTACATCCAGCTCCCGAAAAATTAGTACTGGCATCCCCCAAGGGTGTGTCCTTTCCCCACTGCTCTTCTCCCTCTACTCCAACGACTTCACCTCAGAGGACACTTCGGTGAAGCTCCTGAAGTTTGCGGATGACACCACAGTCATCGGTTTGATCCGGGGTGGTGATGAGTCTGCATACAGGTGGGAGGTGGAGCAGCTGATCCTCTGGTGCGGCCAGAACCATCTTGAACTTAACCCAGCCAAAACGGTGGAGATGACTGTGGATTTCAGGCGACACCCTCCTTCATTCCCCCCACTCACCATCCTCAACAGCACAGTGTCCACTGTGGACTCCTTCAAGTTTCTGGGTACCACAATCTCCCAGAACCTGAAGTGGTCCTCCCATATAGACACTGTTCGGAAAAAGGCCCAGCAGAGGTTGTTTTTTCTGCGTCAACTCAAGAAGTTTGATTTGCCTCAGGAGCTGCTGGTTGTCTTCTACACCGCCATCATCCAATCTGTCCTCTGCTTTTCCATCACTGTCTGGTTTGGATCTGCCACTAGACAGGACAAGACCAGACTGCAGTGGATCATTAAGTTTGCGGAGAGGATCATTGGTACCGACCTACCCTCCATTGAGAACTTATATCGGTCCATAACCAGGAAACGGGCGGGAAACATCTGTGCTGACCCATCACACCCCGGCCACAAACTGTTTGAACTTCTATCTTCTGGTCGACGTTACAGATCACTGAAGGTCAAAACCACCCATCACAGGAACAGTTTCTTTCCTCAAGCCATCACTCTGATGAACTCCTAACATTCACCTAGTCCTACCTGTTGCTGTACTCATGACTTTTCATCCATTCTTACATTGCACATAACTCTCACACTGCTTTTTACTTCATTCCCGAAAAATTAGTACTGGCGCCCCCCAAGGATGTGTCCTTTCCCCACTGCTCTTCTCCCTCTACTCCAACGACTGCACCTCAGAGGACCCTTCGGTGAAGCTCCTGAAGTTTGCGGACGACACCACAGTCATCGGTTTGATCCGGGATGATGATGAGTCTGCATACAGGCGGGAGGTGGAGCAGCTGGTCCTCTGGTGCAGCCAGAACCATCTTGAACTTAACCCAGCCAAAACGGTGGAGATGACTGTGGATTTCAGGCGACACCCCACTTCATTCCCCCCACTCACCATCCTCAACAGCACAGTGTCCACTGTGGACTCCTTCAAGTTTCTGGGTACCACAATCTCCCGGAACCTGAAGTGGTCCTCCCATATAGACACTGTCCGGAAAAAGGCCCAGCAGAGGTTGTTTTTTCTGCGTCAGCTCAAGAAGTTTGATTTGCCTCAGGAGCTGCTGGTTGTCTTCTACACCGCCATCATCCAATCTGTCCTCTGCTTTTCCATCACTGTCTGGTTTGGATCTGCCACTAAACAGGACAAGACCAGACTGCAGCGGATCATTAAGTCTGCGGAGAGGATCATTGGTACCGACCTACCCTCCATTGAGAACTTACATCGGTCCATAACCAGGAAACGGGCGGGAAACATCTGTGCTGACCCATCACACCCCGGCCACAAATTGTTTGAACTTCTATCTTCTGGTCGTCGTTACAGATCACTGAAGGTCAAAACCACCCATCACAGGAACAGTTTCTTTCCTCAAGCCATCACTCTGATGAACTCCTAACATTCACCTAGTCCTACCTGTTGCTGTACTCATGACTTTTCATCCATTATTACATTGCACATAACTCTCACACTGCTTTTTACTTCATTCACATTATATCACTGAATCTGAGTTCACATTGAAATACTGTGTGACTGTATATTTTTTCATATATTTCTGCAAAGTGTGGTTAGTCTGAGTAAATAACTGCTTATATTCCTGTATATATTTGCATCCTTTTATAGAAACGTGGACAGACTGTAATTTACTGTACATACTCTGTTGTCATTGAATCCTTATTTAAATCCTCCACGAGAACAACGAGAGCAAGTTTTTAGCCAAAGTCAAATTCCTTGTATGTGTTGTGCATACTTGGCCAATAAAGCTGATTCTGATTCTGATTCTGATTCTGATTCACATTATATCACTGAATCTGAGTTCACAGTGAAATACTGTATGACTGTATATTTTTTCATATATTTCTGCAAGTGTGAATAGTCTGAGTAAATAACTGCATATATTCCTGTATATATTTGCATCCTTTTATAGAAACATGGACAAACTGTAATTTACTGTACATACTCTGTTGTCATTGAATCTTTATTTAAATCTTATTTAAATCTTACACCTGAACAACGAGAGCAAGTTTTTAGCCAAAGTTAAATTCCTTGTATGTGTTGTGCATACTTGGCCAATAAAGCTGATTCTGATTCTGATTCTGTGGAAGAATTTTGGCCCACTCATCTTTGCAGAATTGTTGTAATTCAGACATATTGGAGGGTTTTCGAACATGAACCGCCTTTTTAAGGTCATGCCACAGCATTCCCATCGTATTCAGGTCAGGACTTTGAGTAGGCCACTCCAAAGTCTTCATTTTGTTTTTTGTAAGCCATTCAGAGGTGGACTTGCTGGTGTGTTTTGGATCATTGTCTTGCTGCAGAACCCAAGTGTGCTTCAGCTTGATATCGCAAACAGATGGCCGGACATTTTCTTTCAGGATTTTTTGGTAGACAGCACAATTCATGGTTCCATTTACCATAGCAAGTCTTCCAGGTCGTGAAGCAGCAAAACAGGCCCAGTCCATCACACTACCACCCCCATATTTTACTGTTGGTATTATGTTCTTTTTCTGAAATGCTATATTACTTTTATGCCGGATGTAGTGGGACACACACCTTCCAAAAAGTTTAACTTTTGTCTCCTCAGTCCACAGAGTATTTTCCCCAAAGTCTTGGGGATCATCAAGATGTTTTCTGGCAAAACTGAGATGGGCCTTTATGTTCTTTTTGCTCAGCAGTGGTTTTCGTCTCGGAACTCTGCCATGCAGGTCATTTTTGCCCAGTCTCTTTCTTATGGTGGAGTCATAAACACTGACCTTAACTGGGGCAAGTGAGGCCTACAGTTCTTTGGATGTTGTTGTGGGGTATTTTGTGACCTCTTGGATGAGTCGTCACTGCACTGTTGGGGTAATCTTTTCGGCCAGCCACTCCCGGGAAAGTTCACCACTGTTCCACGTTTTTGCTATTTGTGGATAATGGCTCTCACTGTGGTTTGCTGGAGTCCCAAAGCTTTAGAAATGGCTTTATAACCTTTTCCAGATGGCTAGATCTCACTTACTTTGTTTGCCATTCGTTCCTGAATTTCTTTGGATCGCAGCATGATGTCTAGCTTTTGAGGATCTTTTGGTCTACTTCACTTTGTCAAGCAGGTCCTATTTAAGTGATTTCTTGATTGAGAACAGGTGTAGCAGTAATCAGGCCAGGGTGTGGCTAGAGAAATTGAACTCAGCTTTCCAAAGATGTGATAAACCACAGTTAATTTATGTTTTAACAGGGAGGGCAATCACTTTTTCACACAGGGCCATGTAAGTTTGTTGCTGTGGGCGGGGTCACTCGGGCTGCACAGGGAATAGAACAAAAGGAAAGTGCATTAACCAGGCGCCTGTTAGCAAGATAAGATAAGATAAGATAAGCCTTTATTAGTCCCACAACTGGGAAAATCCAGGATTGCAACAGCACAGGGATAGCAACACTCAGAGCAACAATCAGAAGGCAAGAAAAAAAACAAGCAAGCAAGAGCAGCTAATATACATATGTACATATTACTATAAAATATATATATACACACACACACACACACAGACACACAGTGCAGAGCATTGTAGCTGGATGGAATAAATATATGAATATATGAACACACAGTGCAGAGCATTGTAGCTAGATGGAATAAATATGTAAATATATAAACACCCACAGTACGGAGCATTGCAGCTAGGTGGAATAAATATGCAAGTATATAAACACACACAGTGCGGAGCAATGTAGCTAGATGGAATAATATGTAGATATATAAAAACACAGTGCGGAGCATTGTAGCTAGATGGAATAAATATATAGATATATAAATATAAACACACCCAGTGCTGAGCATTGTAGCTAGATGGAATAAATATATAGATATATAAATATAAACACACCCAGTGCAGAGCATTGTAGCTAGATGGAATAAATATGTAAATATATAAACACACACAGTGCAGAGCATTGTTGCTAGGTGGGATGAAACAGCATAACCGTCTATTTAGTTATCCTACATGGTATGATTATGTGCCCATACATATTCTCACCCTCCATAGCGACCGGTATGTTCCTAGTTGTATGCCAGAGAGGACCATTGTGTAAGTCTATTGCATCTTTTGCATTCAAAAAAACTATTAGTTTGTTACGTCTTTTTGCTATCTCTGCGAGCAGCCCTGCTTAGGTTGTACAGTCTGACAGCCGTTGGTAGGAAGGACCTACGAAACCTCTCGGTTGTGCACCTGGGATGATGTAGTCTGCTGCTAAATGAGCTCCTCAGTGCATCCAGTATGTCCTGCATAGGGTGGAACTCGGACTCCAGCAGAGATGACAGTTTAGCCACCGTCCTTCTCTCTCCTATCTCCTCCATCGGATCAAGGCGTTGCCCCAGGACAGAGCTAGCTTTCTTAATCAGTTTGTTCAGTCTCTTCCTATCGGCTGCAGTAATGCCACTGCCCCAGCAGACCACTCCAAAAGTGATGGCTGATGCCACCACCGTGTCATAGAATGACTTCAGCAGCGCCCCTTGTACACCAAAAGACCTGAGTCTCCTCAGCAGGAACAGCCTGCGCTGTCCCTTCTTGTAGAGTGCGTCAGTATTGTGTGACCAGTCTAGTTTATTGTTCAGATGAATACCCAGGTACTTGTAGGATGTCACCATCTCGATGTCTGTTCCCTGTATATTTACTGGTGCTGTGAGGGGCTGCCCATGCCTGCGGCAACAACCAACAAACCATGTGAGCACAGAAAATCAGCCCCCAACATATTGAAACTCACTGCAGCTATAACAAAAGTCCACTCAAATGTACGGCCGTGTAGGGACAGAAGCAGGTTCCTCTCACCAAAGGTCTTAATCTCCGAGCCGTTCGCTGCTGACGCCCCGCGACCTCCGGGACCCGCCAGCCGGTCAGCGGAGGTAGGCATGATGAAACTCACTTGGGAGCCTGTGTCCACGAGGAATTTCCTCCCCGAACGCGCGTCCGTCAAGTAGAGCAGCTTGTTCTCTTCACTGAGGGCCGCAGCTGCTACCGACCCCCGGTCTTGGCGTTTCCCGAGTGCTTGAACTGGCACGGTGGTATACATTTGCGTGCCTTCTCTGCAAAGCAGCGATGGTAGAAACAGAGGGTGTCTCCTCCGCGATCCTTGGCCCTCGCCGCCGCCGTCGTTGGTGGGTCTGCTACCGCCGTCTCTGGCCCCTCGCCATCTCCAGCCGTCGCGCCGAACTCCGTCGCTGCCGCGGTGGCCGCGCACTGTTTGCTGGCGTTGAGAATCCGGTGTGCCTCCTGGGCCAGCGCGCGGAAGTCCCGTTGGGCCAACAATGGCGAACTGGCCAGGGTCGCTCTCGTGGCCGAAGGTAGGGTTCTCAGGAAAATGTGGGTGAAGATGAAGTCGTCGCCGTCTGAGCCCCTCAAGCTCAGCATGTTCTCCATCAGGTCAACGGGCGTGCCATCTCCCAAGTCGTTCAGAGCCAGGAGCCTCTCCGCTCTCTCCTGGACTGAGAGAGTGAAGCGTTGGATGAGCCCAGCCTTCAACCCGCCGTATTTGTCGTCGGCCAGTGGCTGCTCCACAAGGCTCTGCACATGCCGAGCCGTGCGGTTGTCGAGCTTGGCAATCACATGGTAGAACTTCGTGTCATCTACCGTTATCCCCCGGAGGGCGAACTGTGCTTCGACCAAGTGGAACCAGGAGCGCGGGTTGTCTCGCCAAAAGTCCGGTAGCTGGACGGTAGCGGCATACGCTTGGCTGGGAGCTTCTGACCCGGCTGGCTCGAGGGAATTTCTTTCACTCATGATATGTCTTAGGGTCACCAGTGCAGATAATGTGAAAATGACGAGGCAGAGTTCATCTCACGAGTCACGTTTATTCACATCATCCAACATCATCAAAAGCAGAAAGAGGAAGAAACCCAGACATTCGTCCTTTAAATACCTCAGGACTTCAAAGCACACAGTCATATTGTATTTAATCCCAATTAACAATACATCTTCCTTCAGATCTTAACACCTCCACCCCCAGCCTCTGGCGGCCAGGAAAATCCCCCCAGGCCGTCTCTCTGCATACCAAAGACTAGACTTTCACATCCTCCTGTTATCTCCAGAGAGGCTCAGTCCTTTGTTCAATCTAAGATGTGAAGCCTAAAGTGGTATACATATGAAGCATGAAGTGATATACATAAGTGCACATATATGTGTCCCACAGTCTAATATTTCAATTAGTTTGAAGATCTGAAACATTTAAGTGTGACAAACATACAAAAAAATGAGAAATCAGGAAGGGGGCAAACACTTTTTCACACTACTCCTCAAGCTCATGCTGCGATCCAAAGAAATTCAGGAACGAATGAGAAACAAAGTAATTGAGATCTATCAGTCTGGAAAAGGTTATAAAGCCATTTCTAAAGCTTTAGGACTCCATCAAACCACAGTGAGAGCCATTATCCACAAATGGCGAAAACATAAAACAGTGGTGAACCTTCCCAGGAGTGGCTGGCCAACCAAAATTATCCCAAGAGCGCAGCGACGATTCATCCAAGAGGTCACAAAAGATCCCACAATAACATCCAAAGAACTGCAGGCCTCACTTGCCTCAGTTAAGGTCAGTGTTCATGACTCCACCATAAGAAAGGGACTGGGCAAAAATGACCTGCATGGCAGAGTTCCAAGATAAAAATCACTGCTGAGTAAAAAGAACATAGGAACCTGGAAGACTGTGGTAAATGGAACCATGAATTGTGCTGTCTACCCAAAAATCCTGAAAGAGAATGCCCGGCCATCTGTTTGTGACCTCAAGCTGAAGTGCACTTGGGCTCTGCAGCAGGACAATGATCCAAAACACACCAGCAAGTCCACCTCTGAATGGCTTAAGAAAAACAAAATGAAGACTTTGGAGTGGTCTAGTCAAAGTCCTGACCTGAATCCCATTGAGATGCTGTGGCATGACCTTAAAAAGGCGGTTCCTGCTCAAAAACCCTCCAATGTGGCTGAATTACAAGAATTCTGCAAAGATGAATGAACCAAAATTCCTCCACAGTGCTGTAAAAGACTCATTGCCAGTTATCACAAGTGCTTGATTGCAGCTGTTGCTGCTAGGGGTGGCCCAACCAGTAATTAGGTTTAGGGGGCAATCACCTTTTCACACAGGGCCATGTAGGTTTGGATTTTTCTTTCCCTTAATAATAAACACCTTCATTTAAAGACTGCATTTTGTGTTTACTTATGTTATCTTTGTCTAATATTTAAATTTGTTTGATGATCTGAAACATTTAAGTGTGACAAACGTACAAAAAAAGAGAAATCAGGAAGGGGGCAAACACTTTTTCCTCACCACTGTCTCATTCGTCATGATCCGCATGTTTGATTTGGGAATAATTTTACGTCGGATGCCCTTCCTAGCACAACCCTTCTTGGAAGAACCCTCCCCATTTCCTGTACCTGGGCTTAGGACCGGTACTAGGAGTCCACTGGCTTGTGCACACCCTGTGGCTGGGTTTTTACATTAATAAGTAATAAAGTTTCTGAGTCTGGGGCTTTTTTTGAGGGGGGGGGGATACTGAATTCAGTATAATTAGATCTCTGTATAATCTATCTATTAATTCAAGAAAATCTGTGTGCCTGTCACCATCATAGGACTCGCTAAAAAATCATAGGACTCACTATGACAGTACCATGTCAAAGATCAAAGGCAGGCATGCAGAAATGCTTGCTTACACCTGCTTTCTACGGGCATGCAGAAACGTTTGCTTATTCTTGGTTTCTACAGGTATGCATTAGTTATACCAAATGTTGGAAATTCAAATGGCCAGTCAAAAGGGCACTTTGGACATTAAAGTGAAAGGGGCAGGGACTCAAGCCCCTACAGCCCTCCATCCCCGCACGTGTTTGACAAACACTGAGTGTGAGCAACGTTTGCTCTGAGTTTTACAACAGGAAGTGCCGTGGCAGCGTTCTTTTGCATTAATTTTTAAAAATCTGTTAATTTGACCACCATAATTAATTATGTTAATATAGTAATATTGCCGGCACTGTCAAAAATGCATGAGCACTTTGAACAAAGTTTACCACGCCATTAGGGCAAGTACTCTGTGTTACAAAGATCAAACAGTATCACAGAAACACAATTAAGACCACAATAGTGCACGGTTACCACAATATCTGAACCTGATATGAAAGATGGGATCTGTGAGAGAGGTTAATCACTGTGTAAGTTCTTTAAAAATCCCTTGTGTCAGTTATTTCTCTGCCCACCTTTGGCTTATTTAACTCCCCTTTGCACCTCCTTATCATCATGCCTATAAGAGCAGATAAATACGGCAGTAAAGTCACAGACACGCTTAAATCTGGAGGCAGCAGCCCATGTTCTGCTCACTGGAAAAGGAGAAATATCAAGTACTTGACAACAGAGACTGAAGGTAACAGATTTAGTCAGTGAAGAACAAGTGACTGGTACTGCAAAGTATTTCTCAGTAAATCTTTGACTGCACAATTTATGTTTACTCTTTCATTGGTTTAAATTCTCTTCAAGTCTAGAAGTCAAAGGGTAAAAAGTTAACTCGATGTAGCATCATAAGTCAACAATTAGGTTAAATTAAAAACAGATGATTTTGATGTCTCAGTCTTCATTTTCCTATTGATTTACTTTTTTCTAACAGTGGTTGTTGACTGCAAACTTTGAATGATAGTCTTAAAAAACATAGATTTTTTTTTCCAAATAGCTTTACTCAAACTCTAACATGTACTAAAGTAGATGGTTTTAATTGAAAAGATTTTGGAAAAACTATCCATTTCATCCCTTCTCTAGAATAAAATGCAATGGTCCTGGATCTTCGCTTGCCTCTGCTGGCTCTGTCCAGCTGTCGTTCATGGTGGGAAGGTCCTGGTTTTCTCAGTGGATGGGAGCCACTGGGTGAACATGAACATCATTATTGAGGAATTGCACACAAGGGGCCACCAGGTTTCTGTTCTCCGACCACCAGACAGCTGGTACATAAAGGAATCATCTCCCTCTTATACTTCAGTTCCTCTCAGTGGGGAGAGTGGGTTTAATGAAGAATTTATCACTGAATTTGTAACCCAGTTAATGGAAATTCAGAGGGGAGGGGCTTCAGCCTGGAAGCGTTTTAAACTGGAGATGGAACAATCAAACAGAGCTGCTGAATTCCACAGTAAATGTAGTGAGATGTTGGAGAGACTATTTGAAAACAAAGAACAGATTCAGTCACTGCGGGATGCCAAATACGATCTCTTTTTGACAGACCCTGCTTTACCAGCAGGTGTCATAGTGGCTCATTACCTCAAACTACCACTTGTTTTTAATGTCAGGTGGACTAGTCATGGTGAAGGCCATTTTTCAATCGCTCCTTCACCTCTTTCTTATGTTCCATTAGTGGGCACCCAGCTTTCTGATAAAATGAGCTTTTTCCAAAGAGTGTTAAACATGCTCAGTTTTGGATTAGCAGAGTATCATAAAAGATACTCTGTTATGCAATATTATGAGGATCTAATTAACAAACATTTGGGTCTGGATGCAGACTACTTGTCCCTGTTTCAAGCTGCAGATCTGTGGCTCATGAGAGTGGACTTTGTCTTTGAGTTTCCCCGCCCCACCATGCCTAATGTCATCTACATGGGAGGGTTCCAGTGTAAACCTGCAAAACCTCTTCCGCAGCACTTGGAAGAGTTTGTGCAGAGTTCTGGAGAGCATGGAGTCATTATCATGTCTTTAGGGACACTAATTGGGGAACTGCCTCGTGATTTGGCTGATGGTATCGCTGCGGCATTTGCTAAATTACAACAAAAGGTCATCTGGAGGTATAAAGGCAAAAGACCAGCTACTCTGGGCAACAATACTTTAGTTGTGGACTGGATGCCACAGAACGACCTCCTGGGACATCCTAAAGTAAAAGTATTTGTGGCTCATGGAGGTACAAATGGGGTTCAGGAGGCTCTTTATCATGGCGTTCCAATTGTAGGACTTCCACTAATCTTTGATCAGCCAGATAATTTGCTTAGAATTGAACAAAGGGGAGCAGGTAAAGTCATTGATATTTTCACCATGGACGAAGAAATCTTCTATCAGGGTATCAGTGAAGTGCTGAATGAACCCTCCTACAGGATGAACATGCAGAGACTCTCCAGGCTGCACAGAGATCAGCCAATGAAGCCGCTGGACACTGCCATCTTCTGGATAGAGTTTGTCATGAGACACAAAGGTGCTGCTCACCTGAGAACTGAGTCCTACAAACTACCCTGGTATTCCTACCACTCTGTTGACGTCATTTTGTTTTTGATAACAGCTGCACTGCTTGTGTTGTTCTTTTGTGTTAAGCTTGTAAGGGTTTTCTTCAGATTGTGTTTGAAAAGAAAAGAGAAATCAAACTAAAAAATGACAAAAATGATTCATAGTTTTACAGTAGTTGTTGATATATTCATATACTGATTTGAATATAGCAGTAAGTATATGAACATTGAAATAAATAAAACAGAATTGTCCGATAATAAGATAAGATAAGATAAGATAAGATAAGATAAGCCTTTATTAGTCCCACAACGGGGAAATTCCAGGATTGCAACAGCACAGGGATAGCAACACTCAGAGCAACAATCAGAAGGCAAGAAAAAAAAAAAAAAAAAAAAAAAAAAAACAGCAAGCAAGAGCAGCTAATAAACATATGTACGTATTACTATAAAATATATATATATACACACACACACAGACACACAGTGCAGAGCATTGTAGCTGGATGGAATAAATATATGAATATATGAACACACAGTGCAGAGCATTGTAGCTAGATGGAATAAATATGTAAATATATAAACACCCACAGTACGGAGCATTGCAGCTAGGTGGAATAAATATGCAAGTATATAAACACACACAGTGCGGAGCAATGTAGCTAGATGGAATAATATGTAGATATATAAATATATAAACACCCACAGTACGGAGCATTGTAGCTAGATGGAATAAATATGCAAATATATAAACACACACAGTGCAGAGCATTGTTGCTAGATGGAATGAAACAGCATAACCGTCTACTTAGTTATCCTACATGGTATGATTATGTGCCCATACATATTCTCACCCTCCATAGCGACCGGTATGTTCCTAGTTGTATGCCGGAGAGGACCATTGTGTAAGTCTATTGCATCTTTCGCATTCAAAAAACTATTAGTTTGTTACGTCTTTTTGCTATCTCTGCGAGCAGCCCTGCTTAGGTTGTACAGTCTGACAGCCGTTGGTAGGAAGGACCTACGAAACCTCTCGGTTGTGCACCTGGGATGATGTAGTCTGCTGCTAAATGAGCTCCTCAGTGCATTCAGCATGTCCCGCATAGGGTGGAACTCGGACTCCAGCAGAGATGACAGTTTAGCCACCGTCCTTCTCTCTCCCATCTCCTCCATCGGATCAAGGCGCTGCCCCAGGACAGAGCTAGCTTTCTTAATCAGTTTGTTCAGTCTCTTCCTATCGGCTGCAGTAATGCCACTGCCCCAGCAGACCACTCCAAAAGTGATGGCTGATGCCACCACCGTGTCATAGAATGACTTCAGCAGCGCCCCTTGTACACCAAAAGACCTGAGTCTCCTCAGCAGGAACAGCCTGCGCTGTCCCTTCTTGTAGAGTGCATCAGTATTGTGTGACCAGTCTAGTTTATTGTTCAGATGAATACCCAGGTACTTATAGGATGTCACCATCTCGATGTCTGTTCCCTGTATATTTACTGGTACTGTGAGGGGCTGCCCATGCCTGCGGCAGTCCACCACCAGCTCCTTAGTTTTCCTCGCGTTGATCTGGAGGCAGTTCCGATGGCACCAGTCCACGAAGTCCTGGATAAGCCCTCTGTACTCAGCTTCATCTCCATTGGAGATGAGGCCAACGATCGCAGAGTCATCAGAGAACTTCTGTAGATGGCAGTGTGTTGTGTTGTGTGAGAAGTCCGCAGTATAAAGAGTGAACAGGAAGGGAGCCAGCACCGTTCCCTGGGGGGCCCCCGTGCTACTGATGATCGTGTCGGACACACAGTCCCGGGTTCTCACAAACTGAGGCCGGTTCGTGAGGTAGTCCAGGATCCATGATGACAGGTGCTGGTCCACCCCTGCGCGCAGCAGCTTGTCCTTCAGGATCATCGGTTGGATGGTGTTGAAAGCACTGGAGAAGTCAAAGAACATGATCCTCACCATATTCCCGGGCTTCTCCAGGTGGGACAGAGAACGGTGAAGGAGGAAGATCACCGCATCCTCCACCCCAATGCCATGCTGGTAGGCGAACTGGAGTGGATCCATCGCTGGTTCCACCAGGGGGCGGAGGTGAGCAAGGAGCAGTCTCTCCAGGGTCTTCATCAAGTGGGACGTCAAGGCCACCGGTCTGTAGCTGTTCAGGTCTTTGGGGTGGGAAGTTTTTGGTACAGGTACCACACAAGATGTTTTCCACAGCTGTGGTACCCTCCCCAGTTTCAGGCTCATGTTGAAGATATACGTCACAATCCCACACAGCTGGTCTGCACAGGACTTGAGGAGCTTTGCGCTGATGCCGTCCGGTCCCGGCGCCTTCCTCGCCTTGATCTTCCTCAGCTCCGTCCTCACCTGGGTCCTGGTCAGGGTCAGGATGGGGGGCTGTGTGTTGGGAGTGGGGGGGTGTTGGTAGAGTGGGGAGTGGGCAGCAGGACTTGATTTCTTTAGAGGCAGCAGTGGTTGTTGTGCAGTCAGGGGGGAGGGCGGTTGGTCAAATCTATTGAAAAACAGATTCAGGTTGTTCGCCCACTCCCTGCCCCCTGTGGCCTGGGGGGAGGTATTCTGGAGCCCCGAGATGGTTTTGAGGTTTCTCCAGACCCCGCTGATGTCGCTCTGTTGCAGCTTGTCCTCCATCTTCTTCCTGAAGCTGTCCTTGCCTTCTCTGATCTTTCTCCTCAGCTCCCTCTGTACGGACTTCAGCATCTCCCTGTTCCCCGACCTGAAGATCCTCTTCTTCTCTCTCAGAAGTGTTTTTATCTCAGGGTTGATCCAGGGTTTGTTGTTTGAGTGACGCCGTATGGTCTTGGTGGGAACGGATTTGTCCACACAGAAGCTGAGGTAGCCCGTGAAGGTGTGAATGAGGCCATCGATGTCCTCACCATGTGGATCGCAGAGCTGCTTCCAGGCGGTGGCTTCAAAACAGCCCTTTAGGGTGTCCATTGTCTCCTCAGACCATAACTCCACAGTGTGCATGGCCGGAGGTTGTCTGTGCACTAGGGGTTTGTACACCGGCCGGAGATGAACCAAGTTGTGATCCGATCTCCCGAGTGGGGGTAGTTGTGATGAGGTGTACGCCTCCTTAGTGTTTGCGTAGAATAAATCCAGTGTTTTATTGTCTCTAGTGTGGCATGTGACATACTGGGTGAACGTGGGTAGAATGGGAGACAGTGAAACATGGTTGAAATCGCCTGAGATGAGGAGAAGAGCATCTGGGTGTTCTGTCTGCAGCCTGCTGGTTACTGAATGGATGACGTCACGTGCTGTCCCAGCGTTCGCCGTCGGATTTGCATAAACAACAATGCAGATCACGTGTGAGTGTTCTCTCGGGAGATATGTAGGCCTCATGCTAACAGCTAGCAACTCAATGTCTTTGCTGCAGTGTCGTTGTTTAACAGTGATATGTCCCGGTCTGCACCAGTTGTTGTTAACATACATGATCACTCCACCGCCCCTAGCCTTGCCACTGTCTGGTGTTCGGTCAGCTCGTATCATGTGAAAACCCTCCAGCTCAATGTTAGCATCTGCTGCTAGTTCAGTTAGCCACGTCTCAGTAAACAAAAGGAGAGAGCACTCCCGGTATGTGCTATCATAACGGGAGATAGCCGCTAGCTCATCTAACTTTCCCAGTATCGACCGTACATTTCCCATGACAACAGATGGAAGGGAGGGTCTGTACCTTATATTTTTTGTCCTCCGCCTTACTCCAGCCCGGCAGCCGCGGCGTTTTCGCCTCAGTTCACTCGGTATGTCGAGTTTTTCCAATGGGACCGGGTGGCGGTTGAATGCTAGCAGCTGTTCTCTGCTGTATCGTATCCTGCTATAGACAGTGGCTCCGTCCACCGGCTCAGGAGACATTTAGGACGATCTGTGTGTCCGTGATATAAGTGGGGTGAAAAAAAAAGACGGATCAAAAGAGAGAGGAAGGGAAAAAGACTCGGAATCGAGCCGCTGTTGCAAAAGGCAGCCGACTCGTGTGGCGCCGAGAGAAAAATATTTGTATGTTTAGTTTTCCTTTGTTTAAACTAAATAAAAAATGAGCATTCATGTAATCCTATTATGTGCTTTGTTATGAATGAATAAATAAAGCAAAATTTTAAATTAATAAATTCAGCATTTGTGAAAAGTGTGTGTGTGTGTTCGTTCGTTCGTTCGTATGCATCTGTATTCAAGTTTATGTACTGTAAACCCATTCTCTCCACATGCTGACATGCACTCACATGCACATAGATTGTATACTACATGCTTTGTTGTATTTGTCCTATCACCTTGTTCACCTAGCACTATATATACTGAATGCTTCACCTGGTTCTAGAATGGTTCTCACAAAATAAAAGGCTAATAATCACAATAATAGTTACAATAACACTCCTTTAATGGAAATGATGATTTCTGTTCAGCAACAGTGGCCCCATGTTGAGTAAGAAGCTGTAATTACAAACCGAACTGTTGAAAAAAAAAAAATTCAAGTGATCCAGAATACCGATCTGGCTCTATCACAAAATATAAGTTCTTATTTGTCATGGTTTATTTACTTATTTATTTAGCCTTTGTTTAGTCCAGGGGTGCCCAACCTGGGGCTCCTGGAGCATTCAGGTTTCTGTGGGAAATTTTCTAATTTCACTTCTTAATTGGTCCAAAGATTTGCAAATAATTTATCGTTGTGCATGTGTTCTGTAGGCATCCATGCACAACAACAGCAAATTATTTGCAAGTCTTTGGACCAATTAAGTAGTGAAATTAGAAAATTTCCCGCAGAAACCTGAACTTTCCAGGAGCCCCAGGTTGGGCACCCCTGGTTTAGTCCCTTGAGACTGCCATCACCTTTTTGAGGGAGACCTGGCCAAGACAACGCACCAGCACATACAGTATAGGACAACAAAAGTCAGCACACCTAAAACAATGAAACATAAAAAAACATAAAAACAATTTAAAAATAAATAAAAACCAAGAAAAACATTACCCAAATTTAAAAATCCAGCTCAAGAAAATGGTGACGGACAGGCTGACAGATGAGGTCAGGCAGTAGTCTAGACTATGATGTTTGCAGATGACATTGTGATCTGTAGTGAGAGTAGGGAGCAGGTGGAAGACAACCTGGAGAGGTGGAGGCATGCTCTGGAGAGAAGCAGAATGAAAGTCAGTAGAATCAAGACAGAGATTTGTGTGTCAAATTGGTCTATTGATGCGTCTAGTGCGGTGCGCTGTGTGTCTGTGTGCTTGTCACCTCTCGCTTTCAGCCTCTGCTGCTGGCTAGCTATTGCGAAAAGGAAGCCAAGTGCGTAAGTCTTCCCTGCCAGTACATAGCCTCTCAGTTGATAAGCCCTATGCAATGCCTTCTCATGGCGACACACGTAAACTGAGCACCTTGCGGTCTCAGGCCAAATTGCAAGGGACTCGGAGGAGGTCTGCCCCCAGACATGTGGCATGCCAGGCCCACCAGTGTGTGGACACATCCTGATGCCCATGAACAGACCCCCAGCTATGGGTCAAACAGTCTCACTGCCCTGTGAGTGCTAGGGATAGCATAAGGCTAAGGGAATCAACCCTGACAGAAATATTGGAGTAGAGCCCCGTAGGCGGAGTAATAGTCAAATTCTGCCAAGACTCCGGCAACTCCTGCATCCAGTGTCATCTCCAGCCATCTCGACTACATCCTGCCACTGGAATCTGATGACCCTGGAAGAGAGAGTGAGGCTGACGCTGCGCAACTCTCCCTCACTTTAATCCAATTTTCTAGCGCAAGTCTCGTCAATCTGTCAATCCGTTTCAAAAGTCCTGTGGCGATGGGCGAGTGGCGGAGCAGCAGGTGAGGATACACTGGCAGCTGTAGCCACGGACCTGTACACAGGCGGCTCAGGCCTAATGATTGCTCCTCACTGACAGAAGCAGCAGTGGGGTTTGGTGTCTGTCTGAGTGACTGAGCAGCCCTTTTTAGGATTGCACTGCTCACCTCCACAGTCTGAGGAAGGGGCTAGAAAAGGTGCCCTAAACATTGCCTGCTTCACAACACCCTGGCCAGCTTACCGTGGCTGGAAGGGATCCCACACTAGTGGTAGAAACAACAGAGGAAAGAAAAAGGTGACACCACTCAACATTGGCACATGGAATGTGCGCACACTTTTAGACAACCCGTCAGCTGATCGACCTGAAAGAAGAACAGCTCTAGTTAGCAGGGAACTTGCAAGATACAACATTGACTTTGCAGCTCTGTGTGAAACCAGGCTTGCAGAAGAAGGTCAGTTAAATGAGTCGGGAGGTGGATATACATTCTTCTGGAGTGGCCGTAGCAAAAATGAGCGCCGCAAAGCAGGAGTTGGTTTTGCTGTGAGGAGCAACCTTGTCAGCAAACTCTCCAGCCTCCCAAAGGGCATGAATGACCGCCTCATGACGATGCAGCTTCCACTGCATGACAGCAAGCAGGCTACTCTCATCAGTGCCTATGCACCAACGATGACAAACCCTGATGAGACTAAAAACAAGTTCTAAGAAGAATTTGATGCTCTCCTGTCTACTGTGAAGCACAACAACAAGCTCATATTGCTCAGGGACTTCAGTGCCAGAGTAGGACAGGACAGTTCTGCCTGGGAAGGCATCATAGGCAAAAATGGAGTGGGCAAGTGCAATAGCAACGGTCTTCTCCTGCTACAGACCTGTGCCAAACATAGCCTCCTCATCACAAATACTGTCTTCCACCTGCCCACTTGAAACAAAACCTCATGGAGGCACTCCCGCTCCAAACACTGGCACCTCATCGACTATGTCATCATCAGGCAAAAAGATAAGCAGGACATCAGAGTCACAAAGGCCATGTGTGGTGCTGACTGCTGGACCGACCACAGGCTTATTGTCTCCAGGATGAAACTGCACATCAGACCTAAGAGAAGGCCACAGGGGGACAAGAACAAAAGCATGAAATGGTTTGATGTGTCCCAACTGAAAACCTACTCCAAGGCTAATGCACTCACGGAAGACCTGGAACACGAACTTGCAAATCTGAGATTCACAGCCAATGCTGAGAAAGACTGGGTGCTGTTTAGGAACACTGTTCACTCATCTGCACAGAAAATCCTGGGCCTCTCAACACGGAAAAAGCATGATTGGTTTGATGAAAATGATGAGGAAATCAAAGCTCTACTAACAGAGAAGCATAGCCTTCATCGTGCCCATCAAAATGATCCCTCATCCGTCTCAAAGAAGGTGGCTTTCACCAGTGCACGCAGGACAGTACAACTCAAACTTCGAGAGATGCAAGACTCATGGTTGAGTGCCAAGGCGGATGAAATCCAGGGCTATGCAGACAGGAATGACTCAAAACGATTCTATGAGTCTCTCAATGCCCTGTACGGACCCAAGCCATCAGGAAGCTCCCCATTTCTGGGCTCAGATGGTTCAACCCTTCTGACAGAGAAGACCCAAATCCTCCAAAGATGGGCTGAACATTTTGAAGGAGTCCTGAACCAGCCTTCTACTATAAACAATGAGGCAATCAACAGGATGTCCCAGGTTGAGATCAACGGTGCCATGGATGAACTTCCTACTGTTGTTGAAGTCCAAAAGGCTGTTGGCCAACTGTCAAGTGGCAAAGCACCAGGGTCAGACTCCATTCCAGCTGAGATATACAAGACAGGTGGCCCAGCACTCCTTGAGAAGCTGACTGAACTGTTCCGGTCCTTCTGGACCCAAGGCACCATTCCTCAGGAACTCAGGGATGCATCAATTGTCCACGTGTGCAAGAGAATGGGCAACAGACAAGTATGCGACAACCATCGGGGTATCTCGCTACTCTCCATAGCTGGTAAGGTCCTCGCAAGACTCTTGCTAAATCATCTGATCACTCACCTAGAACAAGGCCTGCTGCCAGAATCACAATGTGGCTTCCATAAGGGTAGAGGGACTGTGGGCATGATCTTTGCGGCTCGTCAACTCCAGGAGAAGTGTCTAGAACAGAACCACGAGCTCTACACCACATTTGTTGACCTCACCAAAGCGTTTGACACTGTCAGTCGCCAGGGACTATGGAGGATAATGTCAAAGTTTGGCTGCCCAGACAAATTCATCCTGATGGTGCACCAGTTCCACGATGGCATGAATGCACGTGTCCTAGACAATGGTGAGGCATCAGAGGCTTTTCCAGTCACGAATGGCGTTAAACAAGGTTGCGTGCTCGCACCCACCTTGTTCAGTATGATGTTCTCAGCCATGCTCACTGATGCCTTTCAGAATAGCACCACTGGGATAAGCCTCAGGTACAGGCAGGATGGAAGGCTCTTCAACCCAAGAAGACTCCAGGCTATCACCAAGGTAAAAGGGACTATACTGAGGGACTTCCTCTTTGCCGACGACTGTGCCTTAAATGATAGCTCAGAGAGTGAGATGAAGTCAAGCATGGACAAATTCTCCATGGCATGTGACAACTTCGGCCTCACCATCAGCACCAAGAAGACCGAAGTTATGCACCAGCCAGCTCCAAATGGTCAACAGGCAGAACCAACTATTACAGTGAAGGGGCAGAGACTGCAAGTTGTAGGCCAATTCACATACCTAGGTAGCACCCTCTCCCAGTCTGCAACAATACATACCGAAGTCAACCACAGAATAGCCAAGGCCAGCACTGCACTCGGCAGACTCTGCAAAATTGCATGGGAAAGAGGGGGCATTAGCCTAGAAACGAAGCTAAAGGTCTACCGTGCTGTTGTGCTCCCAACACTCCTTTATGCCTGTGAAACATGGACGGTGTATGCAAGGCATGCCAGACAGCTCAACCGTTTCCACCTAACCTGTCTTTGAAGGATCTTCAACATCAACTGGCAGGATAAGGTACCCGACACAGAAGTCCTTGAGCGAGCTAAAATGGAAATGGTCCACACCATGCTAATAAGAGCGCAAGCCAGGTGGGCAGGTCATGTTGTCAGGATGCCTGATGAACGCATTCCAAAGCACCTGTTCTACGGGGAACTCTCAGAAGGAAAAAGATCGAGAGGGGGACAAAAGAAACGCTACAAGGACACCTTGAAGGCCTCTCTGAAATCCCTCAATATAGACGTGGCCTCCTGGGAAACTCTAGCACAAGACCGCTTGGCCTGGCATATGAGCATTAAGGATGGCTGCAGAAATCTCAAAGCCAGATGTATTGCTGGAGCTAAAGCCAAGCGCGAACTGCGCAAGACTAGACAGCCCAGCACATCAGCTAGCGTGATGATGCATGCCTGCCCCACATGTGCCAGGACATTCCGTGCCAAAATTGGACTGATCAGTCATCTCAGGACTCACCGTCAACCGTCAACTCATCAATAGGATTACGAGGTCATCTTCGACAATGATGGACGAACAACAGGGAGCAGGTGGAAGACAACCTGGAGAGGTGGAGGCATGCTCTGGAGAGAAGCGGAATGAAAGTCAGTAGAATCAAGACAGAACACGTGTGAATGAGAGGGAGGCAGGTGTAACAGTTAAAATGCAAGCAGTAGAAGAAGTGAAGGTAGATGCATTTAAATATCCGGGGTCAACCCTCCAAAGTAATGGACAGTGCACAAGAGAGGTGAAGAAGAGAGTGCAGGCAGAGTGGAGTGGGTGGAGATGAGTGTCGGGGTGGTCTGTGACAGAAGGATAACAGCTAGAGTAAAAGGGAAGATCTACAAAATGGTAGTGAGACCTAATATAATGTATGGTTTAGAGATGGTGACAATGATGAAAAGACAGGAGGCAGAGCTGGAGATGGCAGAGCTGAAGATGCACCACTTGTTCCTCAAACCAATCATAAGAATATCAAAAGTGATCATAAACAGAGATGAGCTAAAATGCATTGAAACTGTAAAGCACCATCAGAACCAGTACAAGAAGTACAAGATATGAACTGCAAGTCTGGCAAAGTTTGTCCTTCACAGTCCAGCAGTTTAAACATATGTAGTAGTTAAAAATACCATAAAAAAATCTCTGTTTTATGGATAAACTCTTCTATGCTTTAATGCCATTTATTCTTTATTAAAGTGAGACTACATTTAGTTTAAAGAATGCTAATAAACCTCAAATAAAGTGTCTATAAAGGAGTCAGAAGGCTGCTGAATGGCAAGGTGATTTATTAAAAAACACTATACCACATGCACCTACAGCGCCTTAAGAGGTATTCCACAATAAAAGCATGTTGTTCCGGTATGTGTTACTGCATTACACAATGCAGTAACACACAATAGTGCACAAGCTAGACCTGTTATATATGGCAACATCTGTCTCACAGGTTAAGCATTTATATTCTTTCCCAATAGCTTGTATTTTTATTGACTTACACTGACCTTTGACTCATTCGATTCCCCTTTGTACTATAATAACCCAACCTCTTCAGACCACAAAACTGCAACTACAAAATTATAAAGTTTAAACCTAGAAGCCCCAGCATGTGTTCTGCTATCCGGACAAGAATAAATATTGAATAAGGCTGCCAGAAAGGTAACCGTTGAATGTTTTTCATTCAAACTTCTTTGGAGCTATCACAGTGGTAACTGCCATGCATGGATATGTTTTTGTTTTTGTTTTTTGTTTTTTTTAAACTGGCATGCAAGATGGTTGTTTTTTTTCTTTACTGGTTTAAATTCTCTTCAGATCTAAAGCTTACTTGATAATTAAGCTTTAACAACACTGTGTTCAGCTGCTAATGCAGGAATAAAATTTACACTTTGAATGATTGATACTGGTAGGAATATCAATAGCCAGACTGGCAGTAAAAACTACAATCCATAATTACATAAAGGGTTTTGATTTTTAACATAATCAGTGCTTTTGATGGCAAAATATACAAAATATATTATCTTTTCTTTTCAACTATAGAATTAAATGGATTGGCCCTGGATCTTTGTCAGCCTCTGCTGGCTCTGTCCAGTTATGGTTCATGGTGAACACCTGACAAAAAAAACCGCTGAATTAGCACGGCAGGCACGGATGCTAAAGAAACATAATAAGATACAGTCAACCTGGACAAGAAATTGTAGAATTTGGATTAAACTAAATGGAACACCTGAGCAAGCAAAAAGTATAATGATCAGAGATGCTACTGACTTAGATAAATACAAATGAACACTGACTATGAAACACAGAGTGAGGAAACTCAAACTCTAAAAATATGCCACTATGCTGAACATAAACCACAAGAGATGGAGAATGATATTGATCCTGATAACCACTTTTTCAATAATATTCATAACCACTGTGAATATTACACTGAAAAGCAATTCAAAAGTCAAGTGCAATTAGATGGTAAACTGTCAATAATACACTTCAATAGCAGAAGTCTTAACAAAAACTTCTCACAGATTCAGGACTATTTAAAACAGCTAAACAGAAAATTCACAGCTATAGCAGTCTCTGAAACCTGGCTTAATGCAGACCAGGCTCCCCTGATGGCAATAGAGGGATATCAGATGTTTAACATTAACAGATCTCAAAAAAAGGGTGGTGGTGTTGCACTGTATATTGATGACCTGTATAGATGTAAGCTTGTAAATGAAATGTCCTTAGCACTACCAGGGATTCTGGAATGTGTTACTGTTGAGATTGACCTAGACAAAACAAAAAATCTAATCATAAGCTGCATATACAGAACGCCAGGAACTTGCATTGAGACATTCAGAGATAAATTAGTCGAGCTGTACAATAATATTACTAGTAAGAAAATGGTAGCAATTTGTGGAGATTTCAATATTGACCTACTTAATCCACATCAACAAAATGTAGTTACAGAGTTCATGAACTCTATGTACAGCATGAGTCTATATCCCACAATAACACATCCCAGTAGAATCACAGCTCACTCTGCTACACTTATTGACAACCTGTTTGTCAATGTTCTCGACAAGAAAATAGAAAGTGGATTATTGATAAATGATATAAGCGACCACTTGCCAATCTTTGCACTTATCCATGGCCACACGGGGCCCAACCCAGAAAAAATCTCAAAATCGTTCAGACACAAATCACCAAACGCAATCAGTTCTTTTAAAGAGGACTTGCTGAAGCAAGACTGGACAGAAGTCTATGTATCAGATGTAAATGAAGCCTATGACACATTTACAAACATTGTAACCACTCTTTATGAAAAAAACTGCCCATTAGTTAAAAAAAAGCTTAAACACAAATTTACTGACAAACCATGGCTAACCAAAGGACTACAAAAGGCGTGTAAAAAGAAAAATTTATTATATAAAGCTTTCATAAAGAAAAGGACAAAAGAAGCAGAGCAGCGGTATAAAACATACAAAAATAAGTTAACATATATAATAAGATGTAGTAAAAGAGACTATTACAGTAGAGAACTGGAAAAAAACAAAGACAATATTAAAAATACATGGACAATAATCAACAGTATCCTTGGAAATAAAAGCAGAAATACCAGCTACCCAACTAACACTCCAAAAAATAATAAATCGACTCCGAATGTGAATATAGCTTCACCTGCAGATGAATTTAATAATTTTTTTGTTAACATTGGACCTAAACTGGCCCGAGAAATACCCACTACGGTGCCAACAGGTGATTCAATATGCAATAACACTGCTGTAAAAGACACCATCTTCATAAAGAACACAGACGAAAGAGAGGTCATTGAAATTGTTAAATCGTTCAAAAGTAAAACATCTACTGACTGCGATGGTATTGATATGCTACTAGTCAAAACTGTTATCGAATGCATAGTGAAACCACTGACGTATATCTGTAACCTGTCTCTCCAATCAGGTATATTTCCCAATGCAATGAAAATAGCTAAAGTAATTCCGATTTACAAGACAGGCGACAGAGGGGAACTCTCCAACTACAGACCAATTTCACTATTACCGCAATTTTCCAAGATACTTGAAAAAATATTCTATGAGAGAATTGACAACTTCATACTGAAGAATGATTTATTGTGTGAGCAGCAATATGGGTTCAGACACAAAAGGACAACAGCATATGCCTTAATGGAATTTACAGAAAAAATATCAACAGCCATTGAAAATAAAGAGTATTCAGTTGGAGTATTCCTGGATCTTAAAAAAGCATTTGATACAGTAGATCACAATCTATTATTAAAGAAACTACAAAATTGTGGTATCAGAGGGGTAGCACTGTCCTGGTTAAGAAGTTACTTAAAGAATAGATATCAGTTTGTATGTGTTAACAACAAAAACTCAGAGCTACTGAAGGTCACCTGTGGAGTCCCACAGGGTTCAGTTTTGGGACCATTATTATTCAATATGTATATAAATGATATATGTAAAGTTTCAGAAAAAATGGACTTAATATTGTTTGCTGATGACACTAACCTGCTATGCAGTGGAAACAACTTGGAACAACTTCTGGATACACTCGGAAAGGAATTAGGAAAGCTGAAACTGTGGTTTGATTCAAACAAATTAACGCTCAATTTAAGCAAGACAAAATTTATAGTCTTTAACAACCATCACAACTACCCAGTACCCAAACTCAGTGTAAATGGTGTAGAGATTGAAAGGGTATCCGAAACTAAATTCCTTGGAGTAATAATTGATAACAAACTGTGTTGGAAGCCACATATTAATTATATAAAAGGTAAAGTATCCAAATCAATTGCAATATTACACAGAGTGAAAAATTTGCTGAATCAACCCACACTATACACCTTGTATCATTCATTAATACTCCCATACATGACATATTGTAATGAAGTATGGGGAAATACATATAAAACAAACATATATCCACTCTTTATGCTTCAAAAGAGAGCTATTAGAATAATCAACAAAGCAGCTTACAGGGAACCAACAAACCCACTTTTTCTTAAACAAAAAACTCTCAAGTTGAAAGATCTGATCGACTTTAAAACCGCAATAATAATGTTCAAAGTGAAGAATCTATCACTGCCCGCAAATATCCAAAAGTTGTTCCAAACAAGGGAGAAACGATATCACTTCAGAGGAACATGTATATTTCAAAAGCCTACAGTGAGAACAACCACCAAGCAACACTGTATTTCAGTGCAAGGTGTCAGATTATGGAACGATTTTGGACCTGAATTAAAATCATGTACAAAGCTTGGACAATTTAAACAAAAACTAAAGGAAGAAATACTCCAAACATATTTACAAGACGACATGTAAACTCACATAAGGATTGACATTTCCAGCCTGTGTTGTGTTATAGCTTAGTTTTTCTTTTTTCTCTGTGACACTATGTCTTAGATTTGTTTTTGAATAGTAACCGCTTAACTTAGACTAGCTCAGTTTTCTTTTTCTCTCAGTCATATTTTGTCTTAGCCTTGTTTTAAATTGTAATCGCTCTTGTCTTGTTTTCTCTTTTTTCTCCTTTGAATTCTTGGATGGAATATGGGTGGGCAATATAAGCTGCGGCTTCAGCCATCACCCATTTCGGATAACTCACGTGGAATTGTATAGTAGAAGGAGTCTTTGTCTAATTTGACCTTGTTGTTATATTATACAGTTTCTTTTAACCTGTAATGTACTATCCGAAATAAATTCATTCATTCATTCATTCATTCATTCATTCATTCATTCATGGTGGGAAGGTCCTGGTTTTTCCAGTGGATGGGAGCCACTGGGTGAACATGAACATCATTATTGAGGAACTGCATTCAAGAGGCCACCAGGTTTCTGTTCTTCAACCATCAGACAGCTGGTACATAAAGGAATCATCTCACTTTTATACTTCAATACCACTCGGTTTGGATTCTGGGCTTGCTGAAGTATTTATGCCTCAAATTGTGGCTCAATTGCTAAAAATCGGAAGGAGAGGGGATTCATTCTGGAAGGGTTTTGAACTGGAAAACAAACTAGCATCAATGGTCTTCAATTTGCACATGAAAATGAGTGCCATGCTTCATAGACTTTTTGAAGAGAAAGAGCTGATTCAGTCATTGCAGGATGCCAAATACGATCTTTTCTTGACAGACCCAGTTTTTCCAGTGGGTGTCATATTAGCTCATTACCTCAAACTGCCTCTTGTTTTTAATGTCAGATGGACTAGTCTGGGTGAAGGCCATTTTTTAACTGCCCCTTCTCCTCTCTCTTATATTCCAATCACTGGCACCAAGTTTTCTGATAAAATGAGCTTTTTCCACAGAGTCCTTAACTTGGCTACTTTTGCCTTTGTTAGCCTTTTTAATTCACAGTCTATCAGACCATGCTATGAAGCCCTAATTCACAAATATTTAGGTCCAGATGAAGACTTTTTCTCCGTATTTCAAGCTGACATCTGGCTAATGAGAACAGATTTTGTCTTTGAGTTTCCCCGCCCCACCATGCCTAATGTTAAATATATAGGAGGGTTCCAGTGTAAACCTGCAAAACCTCTTCCACAGCACTTGGAAGAGTTTGTGCAGAGTTCTGGAGAGCATGGAGTCATTATCATGTCTTTGGGGACTGTGATTGGAGAGCTCCCACATGACGTAGCTGATGGGATTGCTGCAGCTTTTGCTAAATTACCTCAAAAAGTCATCTGGAGGTATAAAGGTGAAAGACCCGCCACTCTAGGCAACAACACTTTACTGGTGGACTGGATGCCACAGAATGATCTCCTAGGACATCCAAAGGTTAAACTGTTTGTGTGTCATGGAGGAACAAACGGTGTTCAGGAGGCTCTTCATCATGGTGTTCCTATATTAGGGCTTCCATTGCTTTTTGATCAGCCAGATAATCTGTTTAGAATTGAACAAAGGGGAGCAGGAAAAATCATTGATATTTTCACGTTGAATGAAGAGCTCTTCTATCAGTGTATTAATGAAGTCCTGAATGAGCCCTCCTACAGGATGAACATGCAGAGACTCTCCAGGCTGCACAGAGATCAGCCAATGAAGCCGCTGGACACTGCCATCTTCTGGATAGAGTTTGTCATGAGACACAAAGGTGCTGCTCACCTGAGAACTGAGTCCTACAAACTACCCTGGTATTCCTACTACTCTGTTGACGTCATTTTGTTTTTGCTAACAGTTGCACTGCTTGTGGTATTCTTTTTTGTTGGGTTGGTAAGGTTTTTATTCCGATTGTGTTTAAAAAGAAAAATGAAATCAAACTAAATGTTAAAGACGTATTCATAGTTTGTTCTTGTTATTATATTTCTATATGGTTTCCAGTGTTGTGGTGATTGAATTAACAATCAAAGAAACATGTTTTTTTTCAAGAATAGTGAATGAATCTGTAATACTATACAATACATGAATTAAAAAATATTGTCTGATTTGATGCAGCCTATACTGAAAACCTGTTTGACCAATGTGTTTAATGTAGCTCTATGTCAGTATATTTTGGGTTTTCTGTTATGTTTAAGAATGAGACGTGGACAATAGATGTCGACCGTACTCTCCTTTATTCAATATAGAACTGAACTGTATACAGAAGGGTGGCGCCACATGGCCCACAGCAAGTTCGCCACGTCATCACACCACCTATGATGAGCTCCCAAGTCCAAACACTGCATTTATCCCCCCCACCCCCCCAAAAAAACCCAAATAACTTTATACAACTACCTGGGCACCTGGGTAGACTACCGGTATGCCCGCGAGACCGTGTGGATTATTCTGCCACTGTTGTCAGTCACGTCCTGGCTACACTCAAAAGTTCGTCACAAAGTCCTTCAGGTGGCGGGGTCTCTGCCGAACCCGGCAGAGCATCCTCCGGGGCGCTGCTGCCACCGGCCCCGGCGGATGATCCTCATGAGTTGCGGGTCCTGTGTTGCCAAAGTCCCATCCTGATCTCATCGTGTCCGCAGCCGTCTCCTGATCTGGGGGCACAGTCAGTGCCACTTTCCTGAGGCGCTTGGCGTGCCACCATGACCCATCAGCGAGGCGAAGGGTGGCTGGGTCCAGCTACGTTGTGATCTGCATCGGCGTTGTCCAAAACAAGTGCAGCTTGTGGGTGCGGTTGGGACGCAGGATCCGAACCCAATCCACCACCGAGAGTCCGGGTCGCTTTGCCCCGCATTTCCTGTCAGACCTCTGTTTCATTTGCTGTTGCTGTTCAACCACCCTCCCCCTAGGTGTTTGCCTTCCTGTCAGGATAGCCTCCGATGGGGGGCGTAGTCGGTCCGGGGTAAGACACATTTCACATCCTAGCATGAGTAGGGCCGGGGAGCATCCCATCGTGGTGTGAGGCGTCGCTCTGTAATGTAGCAGGGTGCACTGTAATGCATCTGAGAATGGGAACCCATCCGCCAGGTGTGCCTTGAGACCGTTCTTGAGGATCTGGTTGAATCGCTCCACCCCCTCATTCGCCTGCAGGTCGTAGAAGGCAGTCTTAATGTGCTTGATGCCCCCTTCTCTCATGAATGTCTCAAAATTCGCTGAGGTGAATTGCGGTCCATTGTCCAATATGATGGCATCCGACATACCCCAGCCAGCAAAGAGGGAGTTGAGGAACTTGGTGACTACGTCTGTGGTAACTGAGTCAGTGGGCAGCACCTCGGGCCATTTCAAGTGAAGGTCATATGCCACTAATAGAAAGCGTTGGTGCTGGGAGGGCACTATGTAGCTCGCTGCATATGTCCAATTGGACGTGTTTCCATGGGGCCAATGGCCACGGTAGTGGTTGCAGAGGCGGCGGTGGTGGCCCGCCACTTTTCCCGCTGGTCAGGCAGGGCATACAGTCCTTCATCATGTTCTCCACATCCTTGCCGATGCCTGGCCACCAGACCGAATCTCTACACCGTTGTTTGACTCTGACAACACCCAGGTGGCCCTCGTGTACCATGGTCAGGATGCAGCACCTTAGCGCCTCTGGAATTACCATACAGTGGCCTCATGCCACACATACATTGTTCCAGCATGACAAATCGTCCCTGACTCTGTGGAAGGGTAGCAGTTCCCCCAGCACATTGGAAGGCCAGCACTCACAAACAAAAGTACACAGTCGGGTCAAAGTTGGGTCTTGTTCGGATGCCGCCTAGAGCTCTTGCAGGGAGACAGTGTTTTGAATTGGCCCGTGCAGCATGTGAATCAGTTCCAACTCCAGGGGGTCTCAATCATTGTTTGGAGTGGGGTTAGCTGTGGCCCGGGACAGGAGGTCCGCCACTACATTTACATACATACGGCATGAACTGAGTGTTAAAGTCATATGCTTGTAGTCTTTTTGTCCACCTATAGATGTACAGAGGCCTGTGCCCCAACCCTGATGTTTCCAGCAGTGCCGTGAGGGCTCTGTGGTCTGTCCACAATGTGGTGTCATCCATAATACATACAGTATGTCACAAAAGTGAGTACACCCTTCACATTTTTGTAAATGTTTTATTATATCTTTTCATGGGACAACACTGAAGATATTACACTTTGATTCAATGTCAAGTAGTCAGTGTACAGCTTGTATAACAGTGTAAATTTGCTGTCCCCTCAAAATAACTCAACACACAGCCATTAAGTCTAAACCACTGGCAACAAAAGTGTGTACACCCCAAAGTGAAAATGTCTGCCCAAAGTGTCAATATTTTGTGTGGCCACCATTATTTTCCGGCACTGCCTTAACTCTCTTGGGCATGGAGTTCACCAGGGCTTCACAGGTTGCCACTGGAATCCTCTTCCACTCCTCCATGACGACATCATGGAGCTGGTGGATGTTAGAGACCTTGCACTCCGCCACCTTCAGTTTGAGGATGCCCCACAGATTCTCAATAGGGTTTAGGTCTGGAGACATGCTTGGCCAGTCCATCACCTTTTCCCTCAGTTTCTTTAGCAAGACAGTGGTCGTCTTGGAGGTGTGTTTGGGGTCGTTATCATGTTGGAATACTGCCCTGCGGCCCAGTTTCCGAAGCGAGGGGATCATGCTCTGCTTCAGTATGTTGCATTACATGGTTCCCTCAATGAACTGTATCTCCCCAGTGCCGGCAGCACTCGTGCAGCCCCAAACCATGACACTCCCACCACCACGCTTGACTGTAGGCAAGACACACTTGTCTTTGTATTCTTCACCTGGTTGCCGCCACACGTGCTTGACACCATCTGAACCAAATACGTTTATCTTGGTCTCATCAGACCACAGGACATGGATCCAGTAATCCAGGTCATTAGTCTGCTTGTCTTCAACAAACTGTTTGTGGGCTTTTTTGTGCATGATCTTTAAAAGGGGCTTCCGTCTGGGACAACAGCCATGCAGACCAATTTGATGTAGTGTGCGGCGTACGGTCTGAGCACTGACAGGCTGACACCCCACCACCACCACCACCACCACCATCCCTTCAACCTCTGCAGCAATGCAGGCAGCACTCACATCTATTTTTCAAAAGACAACCTCTAGATATGACACTGAGCACATACATTCAACTTCTTTGGTCGACCATGGCGAGGCCTGTTCTGAGTGGAACCTATCCTGTTAAACCATCGTATGGTCTTGGCCTCAGTGCTGCAGCTCAGTTTCAGGGTGTTGGCAATCTTCTTATAGCCTAGGCCATCATTATGTAGAGCAACAATTCTTTTTTCAGATCCTCAGAGAGTTCTTTGCCATGAGGTACCATGTTGAACTTCCAGTGACCGGTATGAGAGAGTGTGAGAGCGATAACACCAAATTTAACACACATGCTCCCCATTCACACCTAAGACCTTGTAACACTAATGAGTCACATGACACTGGGGAGGGAAAATGGCTAAATGGGCACAATTTGGACATTTTCACTTTGGGGTGTACTCACATTTGTTGCCAGTGGTTTAGACTTAATGGCTGTGTGTTGAGTTATTTTGAGGGGAGAGCAAATTTACACTGTTATACAAGCTGTACACTGACTACTTTGCATTGTATCAAAGTGTCATATCTTCAGTGTTGTCCCATAAAAAGAAATAATAAAATATTTACAAAAATGTGAGAGGTGTACTCACTTTTGTGATATACTGTACATGTGCCAGTGTTCACACGCCCAAACGGACGCCAGTGCCTCCCTTTCCCCCACTGAGTACTTCTACTCAGCTGAAGTAAGTGATGATGAGGTGAACGCCACTGGGCGCGTTGTTCCTCCTTGCCGTTGTGACAAAATGGCTCTGACTGACGTGTTGGAGGCATTGCATGTCACGATCGTGGGGCTTTGCAGGTCAAAATGGACAAGTGCTGATGGAGAAGTGAGCTCTTTTTTCAATTGGCTGATGGCAGCTGAGCACGCTGGGGTCCATATCCAGGGTGTATCATGCTTTAGGAGGGCACGTAGCAGCTCTCAGGGAATGAAGCGCCCATAAAAATTCACCATGCCCAAAAAGGATGAGAGTTGTGTGGGGCATGATGGCTCGGGTAGCTGCAGGACCACCTCAACATTTGAGTGCAGGGGGCTCAGGCCCTCAGCAAACAGGCGGAAACCCACAAACTCGATGATTGTTGCTCTGAAAACACACTTCTCCCCATTGAGTGTGAGGCCGTGTTTTGCTAACACCTCCATGACCTTGTCAAGCGGGAGTCGTGGGAGGCTGATGTTGCGCCGTGCACCGCAATGTCATCCAAGTACACCACCAAAGTAGCTTGGGGCGGAACTAAAGCCGAAAGGCATGCGGGTGTACCTGAATACCCCCATATGGGTGATGAAGGCTGTTAGATTGCAGCTGTCCGGGTGAAGGGGAACCTGCAGGTAGCCCTGGCTGAGGTCCAGTTTGGAAAAGACCTTCGAACCATGGAACACCACTGTCATCTTCTCTGTTGTGGGCAGGGTATATTTATCGGGGATCACCACCTTGTTCACCATTCTGAGGTCAACACATGGTCGAAGACTGCCCATCTTCTTCTTCACCACCACCAAGTTAGAGATCCAAGGGGATGTGCTGACCCACTCAATCATGCCGGCGTCTAGCAGTTTCCACAGTTCCGCCGTGATGTTGTCCTGTAATGCAAGGGGCAGCTGGCAAAGAGGTTGAATTTTCGGGGAGACCTTCAGGTCAATGAGTGGTTGGTGGTTGAAAGAAGCAAGATAGCCCAGTCCTGTGAAGAGCGCTGGCCAACGCTGCTGCCAGGATGAAGTGACTGCCAGAATGGTGGCACCCATTGGGTCGGTGATGGAGAAACCCAGCTCGCTGATCAAATCAATGCCTAGCAGGACAGCTCCCTTGCGTATCACATGAATGAATGAATTTTTATTTCGAATAGATTAAAAGTAAAGATTAAAAAAAAGGAACAGAATAATATAACAAAGGGGAAAAAAAATCTAACAAGGTCAAATTAAACAATAACTCCTCTGATTATACAGTTCAACATAAGTTATCCAAAATGGGTGATGGCTGAAGCCGCAGCTTATATTGCCCACCCATATTCCATCCAAGAATTCAAAAGACGAACAATTACAATTCAGAACAAAGCTGAGACAAAACGTGACAAAAAACTAAGCAACAGCACAACACAGACTGAATATGATAATCCTTATGTGATTTTACATGTCATCTTGTATGTATGTTTGGAGTATTTCTTCCTCTAGTTTTTGTTTAAATTGTCCAAGCGTTGTACATGATTTTAATTCAGGTCCAAAAGCATTCCACAATCTGACTCCTTGCATTGAGACACAGTGTTGCTTGGTAGTAGGAAGGTTTTTGAAATGTACATGTTCCTCTGAAATGATATTGTTTCTCCCTTATTTGGAACAACTTTTGGATATTTGCGGGTAGTGATAGATTCTTCACTTTAAAAATTATTACTGCAGTTTTAAAGTCAACCAAATCTTTAAACTTGAGAGCTTTTAATTTAAGAAAAAGTGGGTTTGTTGGTTCCCTGTAAGCAGCTTTGTTTATTATTCTAATAGCTCTCTTCTGAAGCATAAAGACTGGATATATGTGTTATGGTCAGAGCGCCGATCCCGTCCGCGCTTGGGCCATACATCTTCTCCACCAGGTTTGACAGCAGGGTAACCTTCTGGCTCCCCGAGCTCTTATTGTGACAGTGCTCGGAGGGGCCTCCCACTGTCAGAGCCTGCCAGCTGTGCTGCATTTGCGGCTCATCAGTGGCCCGGCATTTAACCGGACGCTGAGAGCGGCATAATGGGGCAGTCTCGTCAACCCTACCTTCGACCTCACCGTCACTTGATCATCAGCCTTTATCCTCTTACTCCTTTGTCAAAGTCTCTCCGTTGTCTGATGCATCGGGCATCCCCCGGCTCAGACATTGCCTACGCTGATTGTAAGTGTTTCACAATTTGTGCACCTGTTCCTTCGTTGTGTGTTTTTGCCCACCGTGGCTTGTTATTTTGTGTCCTTTCTGTTCCTTTAATAAACATCATTGCAAACTCACCGGTGACTTGTGGCGTCTTATGGTGGCTCGCGAGGGCCACCCATGACAATATGTTTGTTTTATATGAATTTCCCCATACTTCAGTACAATATGCCATGTATGGGAGTATTAATGAATGATACAAAGTATATAGTGTGGGTTGATTCACCAAATATTTCACTCTGTGTAGTATTGCGACTGATTTGGATATTGTACCTTTAATATAAATAATATGTGACTTCCAACACAGTTTGTTATCAATTATTACTCCAAGAAATTTAATTTCAGGTACTCTTTCAATCTCTACACCATTTACACTGAGTTTAGATACTAAGTTGTTGTGATGGTTGTTAAAAATTATAAATTTTGTCTTACTTACATTGAGCGTTAATTTGTTTAGATCAAACCACAGTTTAAGCTTTTCTAATTCCTTTCCGAGTGTATCCAAAAGTTGTTCCAAATTGCTTCGACTGCATAATAAATTAGTGTCATCTGCAAACAATATTAAATCCATTTTTCAGAAACTTTACATATATCATTTATATACATATTGAATAACAATGGCCCCAAAACTGAACCCTGTGGGACTCCGCAAGTAACCTTCAGTAACTGCGAGTTTTTGCTACCAACACATACACTACCGTTCAAAAGTTTGGGGTCACTTAGAAATTTCCTTATTTTTGAAAGAAAAGCACTTTTTTCAATGAAGATAACTTTAAACTAATCAGAAATACACTCTATACATTGCTAATGTGGTAAATGACTATTCTAGCTGCAAATGTCTGGTTTTTGGTGCAATATCTACATAGGTGTATAGAGGCCCATTTCCAGCAACTATCACTCCAGTGTTCTAATGGTACAGTGTGTTTGCTCATTGCGTCAGAAGGTTAATGGATGATTAGAAAACCCTTGTGCAATCATGTTAGGTCTGCAATGCTGTAATTGCTGCAAATGGAGGATTCTTTGACGAAAGCAAAGTTTGAAGGAAAAAATTATTATTTCAAATACAAATCATTATTTCTAACCTTGTCAATGTCTTGACTATATTTTCTATTCATTTTACAACTCATGGTGGTAAATAAGTGTGACTTTTCAAGGAAAACACAAAATAATTGTCTGGGTGACCCCAAACTTTTGAACGGTAGTGTACATACTGATATCTGTTCTTTAAGTAACTATATAACTAGGACAGTGCTAACCCCCAATACCATAATTTTGTAGTTTCATTAACAATAAATTATGATCCACTGTATCAAATGCTTTTTTAAGATCCAGGAATATCCCAACTGAATACTCTTTATTTTCAACAGCAGTTGATATTTTTTTCTATAAATTCCATTAGAGCAAATGCAGTTGTCCTCTTGTGTCTGAACCCATATTGCTGCTCACACAATAAATTATTCTTCATTATGAAGCTGTCAGTTATCTCACAGAATATTTTTTCAAGTATCCTGGAAAATTGTGGCAATAGTGAAATAGGTCTATAGTTTGAAAATTCCCCTGTGTCACCCGTCTTGTATATCAGAATTACTTTAGCTGTTTTCATTGCACTGGGAAATATACCTGTTTGGAGAGACAGGTTACAGATATACGTCAGTGGCTTCACTAAGCTTTCAATGATAGTTTTGACTAAAAGCATGTCAGTACATCACAATTCATAGATGTTTTACTTTTAAACGATTTAACAATTTCAATGACCTCTCTCTCGTCTGTATTCTTTATGAAAATGGAGTCTTTTATAGCAGTGTTTTTGCTTATTGCATCACCTGCAGATGCCGTAATGAGTATTTCTAGAGCTAAATTAGGGCCAATGTTAATAAAAAATTTATTAAATTCATCTACAAGTGAGACTGCATTCACACTCTGAGTCATTTTTTTCTTTGAAAGATTGGTTGGGTAGCTTGTATTTCTGTTTTTATTTCCAAGAATATTGTTAAGTATTGTCCACGTATTTTTAATGTTATCTCTGTTTTTCTCCAGTTCACTATAACAGTCTCTTTTACTACATCTCATTATATATATTAACTTATTTTTGTATGTTTTATACCGCTGCTCTGCTTCTTTTGTCGTTTTCTTTAGAAAGGCTTTATATAATGATTTTTTCTTTTTACATGCTTTTTGTAATCCTTTGGTTAACCATGGCTTGTCGGCAAATTTCTGTTTAAGCTTTTTCTTTACTAATGGACAATTTTTTTCATAAAAAGCGGTTACAATGTTCATGAATGTATCGTAGGTTTCATTTACATCTGATACATAGACTTTTGTCCAGTCTTGCTTCAGCAGGTCTTCTTTAAAAGAACTGATTGCATTTTGTGATTTGTATCTGAAAGATTTTAAAGTTTTTTCTGTATTGGCCCACGCGTGGCCATGGATAAGTGCAAAGACTGGCAAATGGTCACTTATGTCATTTATCAATAATCCCCTTTCTATTTTCTTATCAATAATATTAACAAACAAGTTATCAATAAGTGCAGCAGTGTGAACTGTGATTCTGTTGGGATGTGTTATTGTGGGATATAGACTCATACTGTACATAGAATTAATGAACTCTGCAATTACATTTTGTTGAAATGGATTTAGTAAATCAATATTGAAGTCTCCACAGATTACAGCCATTTTCTTATTTGTTATATTATTGTACAGCTCGACTAACTTATCTCTAAATGTCTCAACGCAAGTTCCCAACATTCTATATATACAACTTATAATTAGATTTTTTGTTTTATCTTGGTCAATCTCAACAGTAACACATTCCAGAATCCCTGGTAGTGCAAAATACATTCCATTTACAAGTTTACACCTATACAGGTCATCAATATACAGTGCAACACCACCACCGTTTTTTTGAAATCTATTAATATAAAACATCTGATATCCCTCTATTGCCATCAGAGAAGCCTGCTATTCATTGAGCCAAGTTTCAGAGATTATGATAGCTGTAAATTTTCTATCTAGCTGTTTTAAATAGTCCTGAATCTGTGGATAGTTTTTGTTAAGACTTCTGCTGTTGAAGTGTATTATTGATAGTTTACCATCTAATTGTACTTGACTTTTGAATTGCTTTTCAGTATAATATTCACAGTGATTATGAATATTATTGAAGAAGTGGTTATCAGGATCAATATCATTCTCCATCTCTTGTAGTTTATGTTCAGCATAATGGCATATTTTCAGAGTCTGAATTTCCTCATTCTGTGTCAAATGACTTCCTCCAACTGGGGATGATTGATGTCTACTAAAGTCAGTCATAAGTTTTTTGTTTTGCTTTGTTTTTTAAAGTAATTGACATGGTATGTCACAAAAGAACTGTTCTTGCCGTGTGTGTGGATATGGACTATTGTAGTCTCTTAATTTTCCCAATCAGTGTTCATCTATATTTATTTAAGTCAGCGAGATCTCTTATTATCTTATTATTATGGCCTTTGCTTCCTCAGGTGTTCCATTTAGTTTGATCCAAACTCTAGTTTCTTGTCCATGTTGCTTGTATCTTGTTTTGTCTTCTCAGCATCCATGCTTGCCATGCTATTTCAGCATTAGTCTTTGTTAAATGTTCATTTAGGTGGACTTCTGTTCCCCGTAGCTTTCTGGTGACATAACGCACGGCTCAGGAGACACACACGCAGGCTCAGAGTAAATTCAATAGCTTTATTCAACAACAAGGATGAGTGGATGCGTGTCTGTGATATGTGGATGTACTGGTGGCGGACGTCAGCGTCAGGCATGGAGGCAGGAAACCGTACAGCCAGACAACCCTGGGGAGAGAGCACAGGGAGAAGGTGACGGCACCAAACCAGTACAACAGGTAATGAGGGATTTGTTGGCTTACTTGGCAGGGCAGGTGGCAGGCGTGCACAAGGGAGAGTCCAGAAGACAGCGACCTGACGATGCACCTGACAGCAGCAGCGAGGTGGTGATGCAGGGGCAGAGTCCGCCGCCGGGAAAGATCCACCTGTGCACAGGGGAGAGACTGGAACACAAGTGGAGGTATGCTTACGCAAGAAATCTTGCTGGTTGGCGAGGGGGTTCCTCTGAAGCAAGTAGCCGAAGGGAACAGACGGCTTCAGGCCGAGGCCCAGGGCAGGGTGGCTTATATGCCACGCTGCTGACGAGGTGCAGGTGTGCACTCAGCTGGCGCCACTAATGAGCGGCGAGTTGTAACATCTGGCCTGCCTCAGTATGTCATTCTTTACCCTTCTGTTCACAAAGCGCATCACAATTGATTTCTTTGTTTTATTATCCTTTCTGGGTATAGTATAACAGACTGAAATTGCATTTCTTTCAACCTTTATGTTTCTGCTTTCAAGGAACTGAAGCACCTGGTTTTCCAGGGAGACCGATTCACTTAGGGGAGCCTCCTCACTTCTCATTCCTGCTGTAGCATTGGCATATGGTTGGTATTTAATGTCTAATCCACTAATGATTAAATCATCCATATGAGAATATTGTTCAAGATCCTCGATGCGTTGCTCCAAGTCTGCATTTTTTTGTCTCTTTCCTTAACTGTTAATTTCAATTCTAGGACTTCCCCCATTAGCCCCAATAGTTTAGACATGGAGAGTGATTGAAGGAACAGCCTTGGAGCTGTATCACACAGCAAAATTGACTGTCCCCACCATACCTATTTTGGTGTGGCCATAACCAAATAAGTCCTCTGCATCATCTGTCATTGTCTTCCTAGGGAACGGTTTTCTGACCATAGACATGCTCAGGAGGGACCTCAAGACCACCGTGTCCAGCAGCAGCGGCACGTCAATGCTGTCCAGTTCCATTATGCACCACCTGAATGGCCAGTTTTTCATGCCATCTGAGTGAATGGCGACTGAGCCGGGTGATCTGTGATGGTTGAGCGACAGACTCTAGCAAAATGGTTCAACTTCTTACAGTGGTCACATTTCGTCCCTTTAGCTAGACAGGCGGTAGATTGGATTTGGTGCCTAGGTGAACCACAGCTGTCACCAGGTGAGCACTCACCCATGTCGTCCAGCTTCCTACCCTTCTTCTTCCGGTTGTGGTGGGGGGAAGTGGGGCTGGTGTGTCAGGCAGCAACGGTGACGACCTGTGTTCGTGGGGTTGGACAAGGCACTTGTAGGCTAGGTGACGTTATCTGCGATAATAGCTGGTCCTCTGCCTCCATTTGGGATGCCAATCTCACAGTCTCATTCAGTGTTAGCCTGTCTGCTATCAAAAACAGCTTACTCCGCAGCCTCATGTTGTTGGTACTCTAAACTAGCTTGTTGTGTATTATCCCTCCATAAGCACAGGTGCTTGCTAGGTCCCAGATGTCTGCTACAAAATGCTGGCCTGATTCATCCTCACATTGGTGGTGCCGGTTGAAAACTGCTCTCCATGCCATTACACTGCTTTTGTCAGCATAAAGCATGTTCATCATGGCCGCACAGTCTTTGTATGTGTCTGTAGGGCCCAGAGAGTGAAGCATATGCTGTCCTTTGGTGCCGAGATTGGTGACTAGTATCCCTGACTCTCCTCTGGTGTCCCAGAGGCCAAAGATTTCCCGCCATGTGTTTCTGTGGCCGGAATTCCTCCATCATCTTCCGAGGTCTTTGTTCCCAAGTTGTCATCTCCTGAGGTCTATGTTCCCAAGTTGTCACCTCTAGAGAATAAAATGTCTGTGTTATCACCTCCAGAGGTTAAAATGGCCATGTTATCTGGCAATCTAGAAAATCCTGTGTTATCTTTTGAACGTAGAGATTCTGTATTGAAACCTCTGTTATCCATAATACAGGAAGATCCTGTGTTTTCTGAACTAAGGGCTCATTTGTTTTCTCCCATTTGGTGGTCCAGGGACTTTGGTAGGCCACCCGACACATTTTGTTCACCACTCAGGTGGCTTATGGATTCAGGGAGGCCCCCTGACTGGTCATGCTCTCCAGTCCGATGGCCCTGGGACTCGGGTAGACCACCTGACCTGCCTTGTTTTTTGGTCCGGTGGCCTCTGGGACTTTGGCAGGCCAACCGACCCATTTTTGGTTTTGGGTTGGGCCCATGGACTTTGGTGATGCCCCATAATCGGTACTCCTTGTTTTGTCTCACCTGGCCTGGTGCCCCCACCCTCTGAGAGGTTTTTTTTTTGGGGGGGGGAGGGGTGTTTTTGGTGTGACTTTTGGGGTGTCTGGGGTCCACCCCTTAAGAGGGGGGGCTATGTCAGGGTCTGAGTTTGGCTGGAAGATCTGGCTCATGCTTTAAGTTTTTCTTGTGCTTTTCTTTATCATTATTATTATCCTGAGTTATCATCACCGTGGTTTTTCCGGTCATGTTCTCCTGTGTTTGGTTTGCTTTGATTTTGACAGTGTTTTTTGTTTACCTCTGTTGTCTTTTAGCTTGGGTCGTGTCTGATTGGTTTCTGATTTTCCACAGCTGTTTTGTGTTCAGTTTGTACATCTGTTATTTAAAGGATGCAGCCCCTCTGTTAGTTGCTGCGTCATTAGTCACTATTTGGTGTCTCACACGCGCTTCTGCATGTTTAGTCTTTTGTGTTTCAGCTCCCGAGCTGTTTGCTTGTTTTGAGTTTATTATTAAAATGATTTTGAATGCTCCTTGGAGTCCTGTTCTCTGCCCCGTAAGGTGCAACATGACAGTTATGTGTGCAAGATGATTTTAAGTATGCATTTAAAAGTAACATGAAAGTTACTTTTCTAAGTAACTAATTACTTTAATCATGCAGTAATTGGTAAAGTAACACAATTACTTTTGAAAATAAATAACTAGTAACTAATTAGTTACTATTTTTAGTAACTTGCTCAGCACTGGTCATTCACTATGTTAGAAAATATAGATATAATCTATTAGGACTTTTACTCATGATAGTGTTGTATCTTGCACTTTGGGGAATGAGAATTGTTCATTTACCTTCTTCTTCTTCTTCTTCTTCTTCTTTTGGCTGCTCCCTTTAGGGGTCAACATAGCCTATCATCTGCCTCCATCTCACCCTATCCCTTGCATCTTTCTCTGTAACACTAACCCTCTCCACGTCCTCCTTCACTACATTCATGAATCTTCTCTGAGGTCTTCTTATTTCTTATTTGGTCTTTCTTATTTTGGAAGTCTGACTACCATGCCTCAATTTGGGTGCAGTTGCAGAGAAGCGCCGCCAGGGGGCGACATTATACAGTGGACATTTATGCCCAAATGGCAATGATCAACTGGTTGATCTGGATAGTGTCTAAAAACAGTACCATTGTGAATTAAATCATAAAATTCATCCATCCATCCATCTTCTACCGCTTTTCCGGAGGTCCGGGTCGCGGAGGCAGCAGTTCAAGCAGAGAAGCCCAGACTTCCCTCTCCCCAGCCACCTGCTCCAGCTCTTCAGAGGGGATACCAAGGCGTTCCCAGACCAGCTGGGAGACATAGTCTCTCCACCGAGTCCTGGGTCTGCCCCGGGGTCTCCTCCCAGTGGGACGTACCTGAAACACCTCAAGTGGGAGGCGTCCAGGAGGCATCCTAATCAGATGCCCATACCACCTCAACTGACTCCTTTCAATGTGGAGGAGCAGCGGTTCTACTCTGAGCCTCTCCCGGATGACTGAGCTCCTCACCCTATCTCTGAGGGTGAGTCCAGCAATCCTACGGAGAAAACTCATTTCCGCCGCTTGTATCTGCGATCTCGTTCTTTCGGTCATTACCCAAAGCTCGTGACCATAGGTGAGAGTAGGAACGTAGATTGACTGGTAAATCGACAGCTTTGCCTTAGAACTAAGCTCCCTCTTCACCACAACAGACCGGTACAACGTCCGCATCACTGCAGATGCTGCTCCGATCCGTCTGTCGATCTCTCGCTCCATTTTCCCCTCACTCGTGAACAAGACCCCAAGATATTTAAACTCCTTCACTTGGGGCAGGAGCCTGTCCCCAAACCGGAGAGGACAAGCCACCTTTTTCCGGCTGAGGACCATGGACTTGGACTTGGAGGTGCTGATTCTCATCCCAGCCGCTTCACACTCAGCGGAAAACCGTCCCAGCAAGAGCTGTAGGTCATTGCTGGATGAAGCCAACAGGACAACATCATCTGCAAACAACAGAGATGAGATCCTGTGGTCACCGAGCATGACACCCTCCATTCCCTGGCTGAGCCTAGAAATCCTGTCCATAAAAATTATGAACAGGATCGGTGACAAAGGGCAGCCCTGACGGAGTCCAACTCTCACTGGGAATGACTCCGACCGAGTGTTGGCAATACGAACCAAACTCTCACAACGGTCGTACAGAGACCGAATAGCTCGTAACAACAAGCCCGATACCCCATACTCCTGAAGCACCCCCCACAAAAATCCACGAGGGACGCGGTCAAATGCCTTCTCCAAGTCCACAAAACACATGTAAACTGGTTGGGCAAACTCCCACGAACCCTCAAGAATTCTCGAGAGGGTAAAGAGCTGGTCCGATGTGCCACGGCCAGGACAAAAACCACGTTGCTCCTCCTGAATCCGAGGTTCGACCAACGGCCGGACTCTCCTCTCCAGTACCTTGGCATAAAATTCATTATTTTTAAATTGTGTCCCATTTGGTGCCATTCGGTCCCGTTCCTTCCTTAGTCTAATAAGCATCACCGGTTTCGAGGCAAGATGGCGGAGTGAGTGATAGAACTTTTGCAGGCTCTAAGTTATCATGTTTTATCCTAAAACTGCATTTTTATTTTTATTTTTTAGAAAAGAAAGCCAACATATGTGAGATAATTTCTATGTAGTCCCTTTCCGACCAAGTAATGTAAAGGTTTTCCCATTTTTAGCATAGTAAGTTTTCTGAGAAACTATACAGCCAAGATGCTAACCGACCATGACTACAAGCTAGATTTGCACGCATCTGGAAACACCAACACAATGGAAGGAACAGATGACTCACCTGGCGAAAGAAAACACGACACTAAAGCAGCTTTGCCCGGAGCATGCCAGGTATAAAAGGAGGTGGAATCTCCACCTGGTTGGCCTGCCTGAGGAGGAAAACGAGGAGACGAGAGAGGTAGTGGTTGGAATTCTGACCCAAGTGCTTCCCGTGTCGGTAGACAAACTCCGCGAGATGGTGGACACTGCTCATCGCCCGGGCTGAAAAAACAACCCTATTATGAATATGGTGCCCCAACCCATCTTAATCCAGTTTGCTCTGCATGCCATGCGGGATGAAGTGTGGAGGAAATCCTGTAAGGCAAGGGTGTGCAAGGAGCTAGGAGTCCACTTCAAGGAGAACTTCTCCAAGGAAGATTGAGAGGCTCGAGCTAAGCTGTGGCCACAGGTACAAGAAGCAAGAAGGGATGGGAAGAAAGCTGTCCTGAAGGAGGGATACGCTTTGATTGACGGTTGGAGAATTGATTCATAGCTGAGCTTTTACAGTAAGAACACATCAGAAACTTAAGACTACTTAGAACGTTAATAGATGGCTTTCTCCCATCAACAGTGTTTTGATAAGGCCCTATTTATGTTTAAATTTAAATAAATGTTTCTGCCAATTTCAGTTGGCTTTATAGGTTTAGAAGAGAGAAGGACAATATACTCATTCCAGCACCTCAGTTAAAATATTCTGTGCATACTGATACTATAATAATAATAATAATAATAAAGGGTTTATTTCTTTTATATCTATAAATGTTGAGGGGTTATAGAACATTGTTAAACGTAAGGCTATTTTTCTTTTTTGTAAGGAGCAAAAATCAGATGTTTTTCTACAAGAAACATTCAGAAAAGGCTGATGAATTATTTTGGAAAACTCAGTGGGGGTTCAAGATACTTTTTGCTCATGACACTTCATGCTCAGCAGGCATCATGATTTTATTTAACAGATTTATTTATCTTTTTTTTTTATTACGTATTTTGTACCCGTAGGTAGATTTGTTTTGCAGTCTGGTGACAAACCACCAGCTGCCGGTCGCTGCGTGCGCAAGCGCCCCTTAACTCCCTAACCTGCATGTTTTTGGCATGTGGGAGGAAACCGGAGAAATCCCGGAGTAAACTCACGCAAACACGAGGAGAACATGCAAACTCCACACAGATCACTGTTGGCCGGGGGCAGGGATCGAACCCACGATCTCACGGTCCCCGCGATCCCCCGGCCGAGGGTAAAACTGTGCTGCCACAGTGCTAACCACTGCGCCACCGGGCAGCCCATTTAAAGGGAATATAATACATCATATCAGTGATAATGAAGAGCACTGGTTAATAGCTGTGGTGGAAATAAATAACATTTGCTATATCCTCTTTTGCATCTATGGTTATAATAATCAGGTTACTAACAAAAATCTATTTGGGGAAAATGGATCATTGATATATATATATACACTACCGTTTAAAAGTTTGGGGTCACTTAGAAATTTCCTTATTTCTGAAAGAAAAGCACTTTTTTTCAATGAAGATAACTTTAAACTAATCAGAAATACACTCTATACATTGCTAATGTGGTAAATGACTATTCTAGCTGCAAATGTCTGGTTTTTGGTGCAGTATCTACATAGGTGTATAGAGGCCCATTTCCAGCAACTATCACTCCAGTGTTCTAATGGTACAATGTGTTTGCTCGTTGCGTCAGAAGGCTAATGGATGATTAGAAAACCCTTGTGCAATCATGTTAGGTCTGCAATGCTGTAATTGCTGCAAATGGAGGATTCTTTGACGAAAGCAAAGCTTGAAGGAAAAAATTATTATTTCAAATACAAATCATTATTTCTAACCTTGTCAATGTCTTGACTATATTTTCTATTCATTTCACAACTCATGGTGGTAAATAAGTGTGACTTTTCAAGGAAAACACAAAATAATTGTCTGGGTGACCCCAAACTTTTGAACGGTAGTGTGTATTGTGGTGACATTAGTTGTTGGTCTCACACACAAATTTGACCTTTTAATGTGAAGGTGTAGTTTCTTACGGTTTTGGGGGAAAGGGGAGATAAAAAGCTGGAAGGAGGAAATGGAGGATAAATAAAGTCATAAGACAGACTCAAGCATGTTCCGTCCATTTTTCTACAACTTCCACATTGGTGACCCCGACGTTTGAAGAATGTCTGTTCAGGCGACCTCTGCTGATATCGCCACCACGGCCTCTGCATCCGCTGCGGCTCCCGCACCAGCTGTTTTCGCGGCTACCATAAAACTACCGGACTTTTGGCAGCACGACCCGGAGCCTTGGTTCCAGCAAGTTGAGGCTCAGTTCCATCTGCGCGGAATAACCACGGACAACACAAAGTATTTTCACGTTGTCGCGACTTTGGACTCTGCCACTACTCACCGTTTGATGGGACTGCTCCGGGACCCGCCTCACGCCGACAAGTAAGCCACTCTGAAGAGGGCTCTACTGCAGCTGTACCAGCTCTCTGATATAGAGCGTGCTGATCGTCTTCTGTCTATGACTGGTTTGGGGGACAGTAAACCTTCTGAGCTGATGGAGAATATGTTGGCACTTCTTGGTTCAGGAGACAGCTCATTTCTGTTCACCCACCTGTTTCTGCGTCAGCTCCCGCCTCCAGTGCGCACGGTCCTGGCCAACTCGCCCCTCATTCGTACTAAGGATTATCGGGGTTTAGCTGAAGAAGCGGACAGGCTTTTGCTGGCTTCCCGCCATTTGTCTGTGCATGCACTGCTGCCTGGACAGTCTGATGGAGAAGTCTCGGTGGATGTGGCCGCAGTCTCGGATCGCCTGAAGAAAGAGAGCAGCCTGTGTTTCTATCATTGCCGTTTTGGACCGAAGGCTCGGCGCTGTATTCCACCGTGCTCTTTCCAGCTACAGGGAAACGAGAAGGCTGGTGCACGCTAGCAGCAGTGTGCACCGGCACCAACGACAAGCTGCTTTTCATTGAGGACTGTGCTGCTGGACGTCGCTTTCTGATGGATTCGGGAGCGCAACAGAGCATCGTTCCCCCCTCGTCGGCTGACGCTATGGGATATGGACACGGACCCCCACTGGACGCTGCTAATGGTACTCCGCACCTTTGGCACCAGGTTCATGACTGTATGTTTTAACGGCCGTGAATTTAGTTGGGACTTTGTGGTAGCATCTGTAGCAGTCCCTATCCTTGGTGCAGATTTTTTGTGTGCTTACAGACTGTTGGTTGATGTAGCTAACAGATGTTTGATTGAGGCTTTGTCCTTTGATTCCTATCCATGTACACTGGGTGGGGCTGGTCCGCTGCTTGCTAACATGCTTGCCTCAGGAGACAGGTACCAGTGCCTTCTCTCTGAGTTTCCCGCGCTCATTGTGCCTACGTTTTCTGCGGCAGTAGCCAAACATGGGGTTGAGCATTACATTACTACTGTGGGTCCACCTGTTTTTGCCCGTGCACGCTGTCTGGATGCTGCTAAGTTAGCCATCGCTAGAGATGAGTTTGCCAACATGGAGCGGTTGGGTATTGTGCGCCGTTCCGACAGTCCGTGGGCCTCTCTCCTCCACATGATCCCTAAGTCAGATGGGGGTTGGCACCCTTGTGGAGATTTCAGGCGCCTTAACAACGCTACTACCAACGACAGGTACCCAGTCCCCCACATCCAAGATTTTTCTTCACGTCTGGCAGGGACGGTCATTTTTTCTAAAGTGGACTTAGTACGTGGTTATCATCAGGTGCCTGTCCATCCCCAGGACGTCCCCAAGACAGCGGTGATCACTCCTTTTGGACTGTTCGAGTTCTTGAGAATGCCATTCGGCCTTAAGGGTGCTGCACAGACATTTCAACGGCTTATGGACTCTGTGTTACGGGACATGCCTTTCCTGTTTGTATACCTAGACGACATACTGGTTGCGAGCGCTTCGGTGGAGGAACATGTGTCGCACCTTCGTCAGCTCTTCAGGCGCCTTTGTGACCATGGACTGATAGTGAATCCTGCAAAGTGTCAGTTTGGGCTTTCAGAACTTGAGTTCCTGGGGCACAAGGTATCCCAGCAGGGTGCCGTACCCCTCCCGGCTAAAGTCGAAGCGGTTTTAGCCTTTCCGCGCCCCTCCTCTGTCAAGCCCCTGCAGGAGTTTTTGGGCATGGTCAATTTTTACAACCGTTTCATACCTCATGCTGCCCATATTATGCGCCCGTTGTATGAGGCCTTGAAAGGTAAGAGGGGTAATCAGGACGTTGAGTGGACCCATGAGAGGTTATGTGCTTTTGACGGGGCTAAAGCTGTGCTTGCTGATGCTGCCTTGTTGGCTCATCCAGACCCCACGGCCGCCATTGCTCTCACCACTGATGCATCCGATTATGCTGTCGGAGCAGTTTGTGAGCAGTGGGGGGGGGCAATTCCTGGGAACCTCTAGCCTTTTTCAGTAGACAGTTACGCGAGTCAGAAAGGAAGTACAGCACTTTTGATAGGGAGCTGTTGGCCCTTTTCTTGGCGACAAGGCATTTCAGGTTTCTCCTGGAGGGCCGTAAATTCACCGCTTTTGTTGACCACAAACCCCTCACATTTGCCATGGCCAAGTCCACTGAACCTTGGTCAGCTTGGCAACAACGGCAGCTTTCGGCTATTTCTGAGTTCACTACTGACATTCAGCATGTGGCTGGTAAGACCAACTTGGTTGCGGACTGCCTTTCGCGTGCCCCAGTTGCTGCTGTTCATTTGGGCATGGACTATGCTGAGATGGCTGCCGATCAGTTGTTAGATCCGGGGGTGCAGGTGCTTCGTTCCACTGAGTCCAGTTTGCAGTTGGAGGATGTCTGCTTTCAGGGCAGTGGCGCTACTCTCCTGTGTGACACTTCATTGGGAAAACCACGACCTTTGGTGCCTGCGGCTTGGCGTCGTCGTGTTTTTGACGCTGTTCACTCCTTGTTGCATCCTGGTGTTAAAGCTTCGGTTAAGCTGGTGGGTGCCAAGTTTGTATGGCCGGGTCTTAGAAAGGATGTTAAGGCTTGGACGACGACCTGTGTGGCGTGCCAGCATGCTAAGGTGCAGCACCACATAAAGGCTTCATTGGGGCCTTTTCGGATTCCGGAGCAACGTTTTGATCATGTTCAGGTGGACCTGGTCGGTCCTCTTCCTCCGTCTCGTGGTTTTACTCACCTCTTCACTATGGTGGACCGGACTACGCGGTGGCCGGAGGTAGTTCCCCTGGCATCAACTACGGCGTCTGATGTTGCCCGGGCGTTCATCTCCTCTTGGGTGTCTCGTTTTGGTGTTCCCTTGGACGCTACCTCTGACAGGGGCCCGCAATTTACCTCCGAACTTTGGAATGAAGTAGCCGGTAGCTTGGGGGTTAAATTCCATCGGACCACAGCGTACCATCCACAAGCTAACGGACTATGCGAGCAGTTTCATCGTACTATGAAAGTGGCCCTCCGTGTGTCTTTGGTGGACAGTGGATGGGTGGACAGGTTGCCGTGGGTTTTGTTGGGTTTGCGTTCAGCCCCCAAAGAAGACCTGCACTCCTCTTCTGCTGAGTTGGTCCTAGGCCAGACCTTGAGGGCCCCAGGGGAGTTCCTTCCTACCGTTCCAGGGTTAGGTCCCAGTGTGGTTAAGAGGCCTAATTGTCGGGAGGAAGTTAGGGCTTTTGCTCCCATGGTTGCGCCTCACTGTCTTCCTCAGTCCTACGTTCCTGACAGCCTTATGTCGGCTAAATACGTTTTTGTCCGGCACGATGCCCATCGTTCTCCCCTGCAGGCACCTTATGATGGCCCTTTCCGGGTGTTAGAAACAGGCCGTAAGGATTTTTTGGTTGCGTTGGGGACTTGTCAGGATCGGATTTCGGTGGACTGTTTGAAGCCCGCCCATGTCCTTTGTGATGATGAGGTTGAGCTAGTTCGCCCGGCTCAGCGGGGGTGCCCTCCCAACCCTGTGCCGGAGGTTGTGTCTGCTCCGGTTACAGTTGCGCCTTCTAGGACTGCGCAGCGCAGTTGTCGGGGCAGAGTAATAAGGTTGCCTAAGAGGTTCTCTTGAGTAATTTCCTCTTTTGAATTTTGTCCATGCTGTTTTAGTTTGTTTTTTGGTCAGCATGTTTATTTATGTTGTGATTTGTGTGTTCTGGGGGGGCCTGTGTGGTGACATTAGTTGTTGGTCTCACACACAAATTTGACCTTTTAATGTGAAGGTGTAGTTTCTTCCGGTTTTGGGGGAAAGGGGAGATAAAAAGCTGGAAGGAGGAAATGGAGGATAAATAAAGTCGTAAGACAGACTCAAGCGTGTTCCGACCATTTTTCTACAGCTTCCACTATATATATATATATATATATATATATATATATATATAAAAATCTGGTGTGGGGGACGTAGGTGTCACATTCTCCACCCAGAGATGATGGCCCAGGAGAAGAGAGGCTGACGGGGGGGTCTAGACAGAACAGCAGAGGTGGAGACGCTGGCTGCCGGGAGGAGCAAGAAGCGCGACACCAGTGGACTGTTATGCTAATGTACCGTGCAGACTTTGTATGTAATGTGTATTGAGGTGTGAGCCCCCATGCCCTAGGCAAGGCATTAAAGGTAAAAAAGAGAGATGCCCTGCGGCTTGGGAGCTATTCTTATCAACTTGACTGTTAGAGAGAAATAAAGTCTGTGCTGATCCAGCTCATCGTCTTACCTGCTCATTTCTCTCTACACTGGTGACCCTTGATGTACAATGGAATAGGAGGCGAACACCAAGGAGACGACCCGGACTGGAAGCGCCAGCACCGCGTGCACTGCTTCAGTCAAGCTCTCAGGCTTTTGGCTACACAACCCGACGGCTTGATTCCTCCACACAGAGGCCCAGTTCGCGCTCCGTGGGGTGATGGCAGACAACACCAAATATTACTAAATGATTGCCACGCTGGACGCACGCACAACACAGCAGGTGGCAAGCCTGCTCCAACAGCCCCCACCCCACAGCAAATATAACACCCTCAAGACCCATGCTGACCCAGCGCGACACGCTCTCGGACTGCAAGAGCGTGGAAAGGCTCCTGACGTGCTCCGAGTTGGGAGACAGATCAGTGGTCAAGTTAATGGAGAATATGTTGGCGTTGATGGGCAGAGATGGCAAGCTGTTCCTGTTTGCCCATCTTTTCCTCAGAAACATCCCGACAATGGCCAGAGCGATCCTCACCAACTCACCACTGCTGGTGACACAAAACTACCGCGCACTGGCGCAAGAAGCAGACCGGATCATCCTGGTGACCAGAACCTTCACAGTGAACGCAGCAGCGCCGGAGCCCAGAAGGACGACCACCAAGGGCAAAGGGCCACTGATGGTGGTTGGCCCGGATGCCAGGAAGTACGGGAAGGGCACACTCTGCTTTTACCACCGCCGTTTCGGAGAAGATGCACGGCGATATGTGCCACCGTGCCAATTCAAGCAGTCGGGAAGTGCCAGGACCGGCAGTCAGTAGCAGCTGCGACCGCTAGTGACATAGACAAGCTGCTCTACGTTACGGACTCACATTCAGGGAGACAGTTCCTGGTGGACTCCGGCTCCCAAAAGAGCCTCATCCTGCCGTCCAATGCAGACTGGCTGGCTGGAAATAGCGGTCCCGAGCTGGCAGCCGCCAACAGCTCAGACATTAAGACATTTAGTGAGAGGACACTGACCCTATGTTTGCAAGGCCGTAACTTCCAGTGGTCTTTTGTCATAGCGGCATGTAACTCCCCCATTTTGGGTGCAGATTTTCTGTGTGCACATGGTCTATTAGTCGACGTTGCTAATAGACGCCTGATTAATTCTCTTTCCTTTGATTCTCTGCCCTGAACAGCTTGAGGAGCCGGGTCCACAACACTTGCCAATGTCACAGCTCCAGGGGGTAGGTTCCAACAACTACTCACCCAGTTTCCAGCACTCACGGTTCCGACGTTTTCAGCGGCCGTCACTAAGCTTGGGGTTGAGCACTTCATTACCACCATGGGGCCGCCCGTTTTTGCATGACCTCGGCGCCTGGACGCAGCTAAACTGGCCAGCGCGTGCAAGGAGTTGACCAATATGGAGAAGTTAGGCATCATCAGGCGCTAAAACAGCCCATGGGCATCCCTGCTGCACATGGTGTCTAAAGCTGAGGGGTCGTGGCTACCATGCGGAGATTTCCGCAGATAAAACAATGCTACAGCATACGATTGCTACCCTATTCCCCATATTCAAGATTTTTCCATCCACCTGACTGGGGCACGCATTTTTTCCAAGGTGGACCTGGTTTGTGGGTACCACCAGGTCCCGGTGCGTGCAGAAGACATACCCAAAATGGCAGTGATAACCCCGTTCAGTCTTGCCATTCGGGTTAAAAGGTGCGGTGCAGACCTTCCAACGCATGATGGATGCAGTGCTGCTTGATCTGCCTTTTGTCTTCGTCTACCTGGACGACATCCTGGTGGCCAGCGCGTCCAAGGACGAACACGTCGCCCACCTCAGGACGGTTTTCCAGAGGTTGGAAGAGCACGGGTTAATAATCAACCCAGCAAAGTACCAGTTCGGGGCTACAGTGATCGACTTTTTGGGCCACTGCATCTCGCCGGAGGGCGCGATCCCGTTACCGGACAAAGTGTGCATGGTGGCAGATTTTCCATGTCCTCAGACGGTAAGGGTACTTCAAGAGTTTTTAGGAATGGCTAATTTTTACAACCGTTTCCTCCCCCGCGCAGCCCAGCTCATGCAGCCGTTGAACGCTGCGCTTAAGAAACAAACCAGTGGACAGCATCGACTGGACCCCCGAACGGGAGCAGGCATTTTCGGATGCCAAAACAGCACTAGCGAAGGCCGCATTACTGGCGCACCCAGACCCGTCAGCATGGATAGCGCTCACTACCGACGCATCGGACGTGGCCATAGGGGCCATCGTGGAGCAGTGCGTCACAGGTTCTTGGCAGCTGTTCACCTTTTTCAGCAGGTCTTTGTGCGACAATGAGCGTAAATACGCTCGCGCTCATGCACGCAGCGACCAGCAGCCGGTGGCTTGTCACCAGACTGCAAACCAAGTCTACCTACGGGTACAAATAAGTAACAAAAAGAAAAAAAATACAGCGCGTTCGACAGAGAGTTGCTGGCTCTTCACCTGGCCATACGCCATTTCCAGTTCTGGCTGGAAGGGCGCAGCTTCACAGTGTTTGTGGACCACAAGCCGCTTACATACACCATGGCCAAGGTTTCAGAACCATGGTCGGCCTGGCAGCAAAGACAGCCGACCACAATCTTGGAGTTTACGACCGACATTGAGCATGTGGCCCTTAAACTCAACATGGCGGCAGACTGCCTCTTGCGCGCATTGGTGGCCCAGTCTACGTAGGAATAGATTACACTGCCATGGCCGCCGAGCAAGCCGGTGATGCGGACGTTGCGTGCTCCAGTCTGGACCAACAGGGTTAAGGCTGGAGAGCAGAGTACTGCAAGACGGGGGCCCTCCCCTACTCTGTGACATCTCCACAGGCCGCCCGCGCCCGGTTGTCCAGCGCACTTGGCGCCGTCAAGTTTTCAAGTCGGTTCACTCCCTGGCGCACCCAGGAGTGCGCGTGTCAATCAAGCTGGTGGGGATGAAGTTCGCCTGGCCATGTCTGCGTAAACAGGTGAAAGAGTGGGCAGCAGCTTGCATCGTGTGCCAGCGGGCCAAGGTGCACAGGCACACGAAGGTCCCCCTCAAACGGTTCCACATCCTGGGTAAAAGGTTTGACCACGTCCACATGGACCTGGTGGGGCCCCTCCCGCCGTCGCAGGGGTTTCCGCACCTCCTGACTGTCGTGGACCGCACCATGTACTGGCCCAAAGCAGTGCCGCTAGCTTCCACCACGTCTGCAGACGTCACACATGCTTTTTTGGCAACTTGGGTGGCACATTTCAGCACTCCATGAGACATCACGTCCGACAGGGGGCCCTCAGTTTGTTTACGACCTCTGGTCTGCGATGGCCCGGAGCCTGGGGGTCAACATTCACCGCACTACTGCATACAACCCTCAGGCCAACGGGTTATGTGAGCATTTCCACAGATCACTTAAAGCAGCGCTCAGGGCTTCGCTTACGAACACCAGTTGGGTGGACCGGATGCCATGGGTTTTGTTAAGGTTGCGTTCCGCACCGAAGGAGGATTTAGCGGCCTCCCCGGCAGAACTTGTGCTTTCTCAACCGCTGCGGCTCCCTGGGGAATTTTTGCCCGATAACCCAGCGCTTAAGGCCGAGCCATCCCCGAATTCCCTATGTGGCGTAGAGCCAGGGAGGGTACCAGGCCCGGTCCACCACTATTTTCCCAGCGCATTCATCCCAAAAAGCTTGAAGAATGCATTGTTCGTGTTCGTCAGGCACGATGCACGCCGGACCCCGTTGCACCCACCATACGACGGGCCGTTCAGGTGTTGGAACCTGGGGAAAAACATTTTGTGTTAGTCTTGGGGGGACGCAGCGAAACCGTCTGCATTGACAGGCTCAAGCTCACATTTGTGTTGGCAGACTGAGAGGTGGTGTTGGCCTGGGCTCCCCGGCGTGGACGCCCCCCACTGGGGGCCCCACAGGTAAATGACTCATCAGCAGGGACACAAATTCTTTATGAGGATGTGTTTTCTCCCCCCCCCCCCCCATTGTTCCCCCACAGACGGATGTGCCTCCAGCAGTGCCCCATCAGCAGAGCAGCGCCTCACAGCTGGCGACCCCCCGTTACAGCCACTATGGATGTCAGCTGAAGCCCATAGGACAAGGGGGATAAGGCCCATTCTGGGTGTTCGGGCGGGGGGGGGTACGTAGGTGTTACATTCTCCACCCAGAGATGATGGCCCAGGAGAAGAGAGGCTGACGGGGGGTCTAGACAGAACAGCAGAGGTGGAGACGCTGGCTGCCGGGAGGAGGAAGAAGCACAGCACCAGCGGACTGTTATGCTAATGCGCCGTGCAGACTTTGATTGTAATGTGTATTGAGGTGTGAGCTCCCAGGCCGCTAGGCAAGGCATTAAAGGTATAAAAGAGAGATGCCCTGCAGCCTGGGAGCTATTCTTATCAACTTGACTGTTAGAGAGAATTAAAGTCTGTGCTGATCCAGCTCGTCGTTTTGCTTGCTCATTTCTCTCTACACTACCTGTGTAACAGACGAGGTTGTAATTGGTGGAGATTTCAATGTTGCCCCAAATTCTTGGCTGGATAGGAACCCAGAGGTCTACAACCTCAATACAATGATGCTTTACAGGATCTATGTATTACAGCTAATGTAACAGATTATTGGAGACTATCTCACCCAAATATCAAAAACTACACATGGTTTAACGCTGCCGGAAATGGTCAGTGTTCAAGACTTGACTATCGCCCTTATTCCTAGGCCCCATGATGCCTTGCGTGAATTATGGTCGCAACTTCTGATGCTAGTTTAGAACATATGGTTGTCACTGAAATTGGACACTTTTCCTTGTTAATAAAACAATGACTTTGGCATCAAAAATGTGGGAACACAGCCTTTTGCACCTCACAAACAGTAATATAATCATACCACTTCCCAAGACTATCGAGGGATGAGAAAATGACCTTAAAAAGTGGCCTCGCAGACAGTAGCTCCGTTTGTTAGCACTGCTGCTAAGATGCCAATGCTGTAAACAAATAAAAGCTCTGCGATATATCAATGTCTCCACCACAATAAAGTCGGCTGCATTTTGTTAAAATATGTTAGACATAATCAAATTTACCTTAGAGCAGATGTACGCCACAACACCGTGCTTGGCTGTTATGGTACAGACAGCTGCACCCATTCGTTTTACCCTGAAATTAAAATGCTCATGCTGCTGTCATGCCATGAATGCTTGTTATTTAACTTAACACGTACAGACATTTTCTGACAATTGTTCAGAATTTTATTGACCTATATTTTGTGATAATTTAAAAATTAATGCATGCTGAAGCATGCTGAAGTCCATATCATTCCAAGGCAGTGCAACGAATGCAAAAAAAACCTCAAAACACTGTTTGATATCTTTCTTAAATTGTTAAGCCTTAGGAAGCAAACTGTTACTATTTTTTATTTATTATTTTACTTCATGCGGCCTTCATTCAGGTGTTTGTCAATGAGATTTTTTTTTTTGTTTGTTTTTGGCTGTCACATTTTTTGGGAGATTACACGCAGCTGAAGTGTCCACCAAACGTGTTTTTGTCGCCTGACTGCCCTAAACGTCTTTTTTGCTGCGCTCTGGAAAAAAAAAGGTCTGTGCCCGGTATCCCTGCAACAGCTTGTCAGTCACAGCTCAGCACTTCCACTTTTCCTATGGTCAGACTTTCTACTTATTTTTAATATCAGTCTCCAAATAACAATGGACAGGAAACGTATTCTAGCATTGGTAGCAGCTCTGGATGCAAAATATGATGACACGGAAAGCAGGAGTCTGAGTACAGACTGTACCAGCATCCTATGTCCCGCCCTTCCTTAATTCTGATTGGCTGCTTAGAAAGGTCTGACATTTACAGCTCAACTGCAGTCTGAAAAGTTGAACCTTTTTCAGCTCTGAGTGCCACGACAAAAAGTGGCCACCACCGAGAGCGTGCAAAAAATCCCACAAACCCACAAACAATTCAACAATTCAAAATTAATCAAATGTCCGTTATTGTGTGTGTGTGTGTGTGTGTGTGTGTGTGTATATACGTATATATTGTGGAGAGTGTGGGAAATGAGGAGGCAGGTTTACGAGCAGACGAAGTTTATTAACACTCTCACATCAGTCATACGCAGAAAAAGCATGATACAGCCAAGCACAGTTTCCTCTTATATCCCAACAGCTCGTCTCACCTCTGCATGACATTTCACATCACACTGCATGACATCTAACAACACAATACATTCCCCTTGAACCCCCGTCTCCCTCTTCTTGCCATCTCTCCATGACGCCCCTGACTGTTGTCCTCTTATATTTAACCACTGCATCCTGGCTGAGACGCTGTCTGACTCAACCTGGTCTCTACAATATGTGTTTTGTGTCTGCTACACCCCCCCCCCCCCCCCCCAGACAGCGTTTCAGTCCGCACGTCTTTTGGCTTCAGTCTCCTCCCATATCTGCTGTAACGGGGGTCTCTGTGCCAGCGGGGGGCTGCTGGACGTGCGTCTGACTGTGGGTGGGCCATGGCGGGGGGGGGGGGGGAAATCCGCTTTGCCCGTGTGGCTGTCCTGGTGAATCATTTGCCTGGGGAGCTCTCAGTGGGGGTCTTCCACACCGAGGGGCCCGAGCCAGCAGCACTTGCTCGTCCGCCACTACAAAGGCGGGCTTAAGTCTGTCTATGCATATTTTCTCCCAACGCCCCCCCAAGTCTAACAAAAAATGCTTGTCCCCTGTTTCCAGCACTCTGAATGGGCCATCATAAGGTGGGCGCAATGGAGGGCGGTGGGCATTGTGTCTGACGAACACGAACTCCGCGTTCTTCAAAGTTTTTGGCACGAAAGCGCATGGAAAACAGTGGTGGGCCGGGCCGGGCAGCGTGCCTGTGTCTGCACTACGCTGCAAACTCTGAGACGGGCAGTTGCCCGGCGCTGGATTATCTGGCAAAAATTCCCTGGGCAGCCGCAGTGGTTGAGAAAAAACCAGCTCGGGGAAGCCTCCAAATCCTCTTTTGGTGCAGAACGCAACCCCAATAAAACCCACGGCAACCGGTCAACCCAATTTGCATCCATCAACGAAGCCCTGAGTGCTGCTTTCAGTGACCTGTGAAAACACTCGCATAACCCATTTGCCTGTGGGTTGTACGCAGTTGTGCGGTGAATTGCGACACCCAGGCTGCGGGCCATCGCGGACCAAAGTTCGGAAACAAACTGAGGGCCCCTATCGGACGTGATGTCCGACGGGATTCAAAAACGCGTCACCCATGTTGTCAAAAAAGCGCGCGCCACGTCCGCGGACGTGGTTGTCGCCAGTGGGACTGCTTCTGGCCAGCGTGTGGTGCGGTCCACCACTGTCAGAAGGTGCTTGCACCCCTGCGACGACGGGAGGGGGTCCACGAGGTCCACGTGAACATGGTCGAATTTTTTAGCTAGTATACTAAACAGCTCCAAGGGAGCCTTCGTGTGTCTGTGCACTTTGGCTCGTTGGCACGCTACGCAGGCTGCCGCCCACTCTTTCACTTGTTTACGCAGGCCTGGCCACACAAATTTTGCTCCCACCATTTTGACTGACGCGCGCACTCCTGGGTGCGCCAGAGCGTGAACTGACTCAAACACGCGGCAGCGCCAAGCGACTGGGACCACCGGGCGCGGGCATCCCGTGGAGACGTCGCAGACTGGGGGGGTGGGGTGCTGCCATCTTGCAGCACCCTGCTCTCCAGCCTTAACCCTGTTGGTCCAGACTGGAGCGCGCGCACGTCCGTATCGCTAATCTGCTCTGCGGCCATGGCTGTATAGTCTATCCCTATGCAGACCGGGGCCACAACTGCGCGAGAGAGGCAGTCCGCCATCACATTCAGTTTACCCGACACATGCTGAATATCGGTCGTAAACTCCGAGATTGCGGCCAGCTGTCTCTGCTGCCGGCCCGACCATGGTTCCGAAACCTTGGCCATCGCAAACGTCAGCGGCTTGTGGTCCACGAACGCGGTGAAGTTGCGCCCTTTCAGCCAGAACTGGAAGTGGTGTATGGCCAGATGGAGAGCCAGCAACTCCCTGTCGAACGCACTGTATTTACGCTCACTGTCACTCAAAGCCCTGCTGAAAAAAGTGAGCAGCTGCCAAGAACCGGCGACACGTTGCTCCACGACGGCCCCTATGGCCACGACCGAGGCATTGGTAGTGAGCGCTATCCGGGCCGCCGGGTCTGGGTGTGCCAACAGTGTGGCGTTTGCCAGGGCTGTTTTAACCTCCGAGAACGCTTGCTCTCGCTCCGGAATCCATTCGACTCCATCCGCGGGTTTCCGTTTCTTGAGCGCGGCGTACAATGGCTGCATGAGTTGAGCTGCGTGGGGGAGGAAATGGTTATAAAAGTTAACCATCCCCAAAAATTCCTGCAGCGCCCTGACCGTCTGAGGCCGGGGAAAGTTCGCCACGGCGCGCACTTTGTCGGGCAAGGGTATCGCTCCCTCCGGTGATACGCGGTGCCCCAAAAAATCAATCCTCGTCACGCCGAACTGGCACTTCGCCGGGTTGATTATTAACCCGTGCTCCTCCAACCTCTGGAAAACCATCCTGAGGTGGGTTACGTGTTCGTCTTCGGACACACTGGCTACCAGGATATCATCCAGGTAGACGAACACAAACGGGAGATCGCGCAGCACCGCGTCCATCATGCGCTGGAACGCCTGTGCCGCTCCTTTTAATCCGAATGGCATGCGCAGAAACTCGAACAAACCAAACGGAGTTATTACCGCTGTTTTGGTTATGTCCTCCACGCGCACTGGGACCTGGTGGTAACCGCAGACCAGGTCTATTTTACAAAAAATGCGTGCTCCGGCGAGGTGAACGGAAAAATCCTGAATGTGGGGAATCGGGTAGCGGTCGTGTGCTGTAGCGTTATTCAACCTGCGGAAATCACCGCACGGTCGCCACGACCCCTCAGCCTTAGGGACCATGTGTAGCGGGGATGCCCATGGGCTGTTTGATCGCCTGATGATGCCCAACCTTTCCAGGTTGGCAGACTCCTCGCGCGCTATGGCCAGTTTAGCTGCGTCCAAGCGCCAAGGTCGTGCAAAAACGGGCGGCCCGGTGGTGGTGATAAAGTGCTCCACCCCGTGTTTAGCGATGGCCGCCGAAAATGTCGGGACCGTGAGTGCTGGGAACTGAGTGAGCAGTGTGTGGAACTTACCGCCTGGAGCTGTGACGTTGGCTTGTGTTACTGGCCTGGCCCCTCAAGCTGTACAGGGGAGAGAGTCAAAGGACAGTGCATTAACCAGGCGCCTGTTAGCAACATCAACCAGTAAACCATGCGCACACAGAAAATCAGCTACCAGGATTGGGAAACTCAGTGCTGCTATGACAAAAGTCCACTCGTATGTACGGCTGTGTAGAGATAAAGCCAGCGTTCTCTCACCAAAGGTCTTAATGCTCGAGCCGTTTACTGCCACCAGCACGGGGCCGCTAGGTCCTGCCAGCCAGTCAGCGTAGGTCGGCAGGATGATGCTCTTCTGGGCTCCGGTGTCCACGAGGAAACGCCTCCCTGAGCGTGAGTCCGTCACGTAGAGCAGCTTGTTTTCTTCACTGGCGGTCGCTGCTGCTGCCGACTGCTGGCCTTGGCGTTTCCCGAGCGCTTGAATTGGCACGGTGGCGCACATCTGCGTACGTTCTCTCCGAAGTGGCGGTGGTAGAAACAGAGCGTGTCTCTCTGGCGCTCCTTGGCCCCCGCTGCCGCTACCGTCGGTGGCTCCTCGCCTCCTCTGGTCGTCTCGCTGGGCTCTGATGCAGCCGCGTTGACTGTGAGCGCTCTGGTGGTGAGGATGATCCAGTCTGCCTCCTGGGCTAGCGTCCGGTAGTCACACGCGGCCAGCAACTGCGAATTGGCCAGAACTGCTCTCGCCTCTGTTGGAAGGTTCCGGAGGAAAAGGTGGGCAAACAGAAAATGGCCATCGTCCGTGCCCATTAACGCCAACATCTTCTCCATCAGATCGACAGCCGAACCATCTCCTAACTCGGAACGCCTCAGGAGCCTCTCTCCTCTCTCACAGTCCAAGAGCGTGTAGCACCGGGTCAGCGCAGCTTTGAGAGCCTCGTATCTGCCGTGGGCTGGGTGCTGGTCGAGCAGGCTCGCTACCTGCTGAGCTGTGCGAGCGTCCAGCGCTGCAACCACATAGTAAAATTTGGTGTCGTCTGCCGTTATTCCCCGGAGGGCGAACTGGGCCTCGGTGTGGTGGAACCAAGAGCACGGGTTGTGCTGCCAAAAATCCGGTAGCTTGACTGAAACAGCGCACGCGTTGCTGGGAGTTCCCGTCCGGGCCGCATTGCTGGGGCTTCCCGTCCGGGCCAACTCCGGGGTTCTTGCCTCGTGTTCCATAATACGTCCAGGGTCACCAGTGTGGAGAGTGTGGGAAATGAGGAGGCAGGTTTACGAGCAGACGAAGTTTATTAACACTCTCACATCAGTCATATGCAGAAAAAGCATGATACAGCCAAGCACAGTTTCCTCTTATATCCCAACAGCTCATTTCACCTCTGCATGACATTTCACATCACATTGCATGACATCTAATAACACAATACATTCCACTTGAACCCCCGTCTCCCTCTTCTAGCCAACTCCCCATGACGCCCCTGACTATTGTCCTCTTATGTTTAACCACTGCATCCTGGCTGAGACGCTGTCTGACACAACCTGGTCTTTACAATATGCATTTTGTGTCTGCTACAATATACTGTATATATTCCATAGATTTAAAAAAAAATAAAAAACATGTCATACACACCATGTTATCACCAAATACTGTACATTATCCTCTTACATATATATTTTCTTTTTTTAATAACCGCTTCTCTCTATTTCTGTTTCGTTCCTGCATGTCTGAACTGAGTTTTGATCTAAAAACATGTTTTCACCAGTATTTCAGTCAATGTTTGCCAAAGGAGCTTAACTAAGGTTGACTTAGGCGAACTCTCCTTAACTTAGAGGAACTTTTACAAACTGAGCACAACTTTCACCGTTTATTTACAAATATCAGCAAATTTTCAGCATGCTGAAAATTCTCAACAAATACAACTTTCGCCAACACACCAACTATCATTAACATTTATCAACTTTTGCCAGCAGAGCCAGACGTTTGCCAAAACGTCAGTAAAAGTTGGTCCAAACGTTGTAGTGTCAATCCACCCAAAAAAGCAGGTCCAGGATGGCAGGAAGCCTCTACAAACGCTGATCTTTATATCAGTGTTGCCTGATGCTGATGTCAGCTGACCTGTTCTGAATATTCATTTGCTTAAGTTTACCTAAGTTGGTAACTGCTACACATACGTTGGCCTAAGTTGGCAAAAGTTTGACAACGCTGAATGCAACGCTGGGAAATTCTAGCAAAAGTTCATAAAAGTTTGTCAAAGTTCGTAAAAGTTGGAGTGTGCTCACAAACGTAATTTCACCAACATTTGGACTGATTTCTCTGATTTTTCAAAATGTCAGTAAAGTCAGTCCAAATGTTATAGTGTGAACTCAGCTTTAATGAAAATGTCTCAGATTGTAAGATTTCAGTTTCACCTCTAACAGATCACTCTATGATAAGTTTGAATTTACTGATCAAACATGAACATCTGGAAGTTTAACAACAATTTACTGCAAATCACAGAATTTCAACAAGAAATTAAGACCTTCATTGAGAAAATTAAAAGTTTAGAAATGTCTGATCTTAGTAAATGGGAATGGTCAAAACATCAAATTAAGCAGAAAGCATAAGTATGGGTAAAAACTACACTGGTCAACACCAATTTTATTGTCTAAGTTTTCTTAGCTGATTTAGGACAATTTTGATGTGCTGAATCCAAAAATCACATTGGTTTTGCTCAATCAGGTCAACTTTTTGAATTATGGCCACATGTTGTTTTATACGTTTTTGTTTACATGTACGGGTAATTTCACTTTATATGATGCAAAGTTCTTTTTTATGTTTTGAAATTCTCTGAATTTTGAACAATGATGATGTAACATTCAATTTACATGTAGTAAGTACATGCACAGTACTAAGTAAGTACAGGTTTTTACTTAGCACCTGATCGAGAGAAATGGATGTCATTTTTGGATTCAGCGGTGCAAAACTGTCTTAAATCAGTTGAAAAAACACAGACAACTTACAAAAAAAATTTGTTTTTGTAACCCTGTGCTATCTACTATTACTAGACAAAAACAAATTGAAATAATAAAAAAAATAAACTGATTAAGAGAAGGAGTGAGTACACAGGAAGATTCTCTCAAGATACAAAATTTACAATCTCAGTTGGATGAGATGTATAGAAGCCAATGGAGCTTATGTTCGATCTTGTGATCGATGGATTGAACAGGGAGAAAAAAGTACTTCTTACTTTCTTAGTCTTGAGAAACAGACAATCCAAGAAAAGACTAGTAAAACTCAAGATTAACAATGATACAACAGACAGTCAACAGATAACTGAAGAAAGAATCTGATTATTTTACTCCGATTTATACAAATTAAAATTTCAAAGTGAGAATTGCAACCTTTATTTAGGAAATAAGAGAATAACATTGGAATCTTAGATGAAGTAAACAAGCGTATGCTTGAAAGCGACTTACCTATTTCAGAGCTGGAAATGACTAAAACTCAGGAAAAATGGTAAGTCACGTGGAATTGATGGTCTAAGAACTGAATTTTTAAAATTCTTTTGGAAAGATATAAAATCCATAAAATCCATAAAAAGGCCTTTCTTGAATGTATCTGACATGGCTGCCTATCCCCTACTATGAAAACAGGATTGATAACGCTCCTACCAAAACCTGAGAAAGATTTATTATCTCTGGACAGCTGGAGACAGATAACTCTACTATGTAATGATTATAAACTGCTAGCTTCTTTTTATGCTAATTGGTTGAAAACTGTTTTGGGAAAACTTGTTGCTGAATATCAATCTGCTTTCATAAAAGGGTGTTATATCCATAACCACATCAGGCTAATCTTGGACATGCTTGATTACAAAACACTTATCGAATCAGATAGCCTGATGTTGTTTTGGGATTTTTTTTTTAAAGCATTTGACACAGTCGAGCATAACTTCTTATCAACCATTTTAGAGAAATTTGAAAGGTTTTGTAAAATAATTAAAATATTTTACACTGATATTTATAGCTGTATATCTCTCAATCCTGGAGTATCCAAAAGGATACACATCGCACGTGGAATTTGGCGGGGGTGTCCCATATCTCCAAAACTGTTTATTTTATCTACTCAGATATTAACCTGTTCAGTTGTTGACCATCCAGAAGTAAAAGGTATTACCACTTTTTATTATGAATATAAAATTAGTCAATTTGCTGATGATAGTTTTTTTTTCTCCTACAAAGTAAACATGATAAAAATGGCCTTAGAAATAATCAGTACATTTTCAGAAGCATCAGGTCTATCATTAAATGTGAAAAAATGTCAAATTTTACCATTATACTCTTGCCCAGATAAAACCTTGATAAATATTAATGCTACATCACAGGTTAAATATTTGGGGATAACTCTTCATGATGGAATCAGTCCAATATAAAAAACAAAATTACTCAAATTGGAAAATCCTTCAATAATTGGCTGATGAGAGACCTCACAATATTTGGCAGAGTTATGTTGACTAAAGCTGAAGGTCGGTCTAAACTGGTTTTCCCTTGCCGATCCTTGTACGTAGCTCCATTATTAATTTAAAAAAAAAAAAACCCTCTCTATTTTTCAACTTTGGAAAAACAAGACCCATTATTTGAAGAAATCATTTGTAATAAAAGATTATCAAAATGGGAGGCTAAAAGCACTTGAATTTGAATCAGTAAGTGCATGCTTAGAATTAAGTGGATTCAACAATTTCTATCTAGCCCAGATTCCCTTTGGTTTCATATCCTCAAAAAATTGTTTGAAAAAGTTGGAGGTATAGATTTTCTGCTGAAATGTGATTTTGAAATTTCGAAATTACGACTTAAGTCATCAGATTTCCACAAGCAAATACTGTATCACTGGAAAATGGTATTTACTCATAATTTCACACCACATGGTTCCACCTTGTGGAATAATCAAGTAATTACAGTTAACAGGAAAACACTTCAAGATTCAAAGGCTTTATTATCATGTACACAGTTAAGAAATGCAACATTTCCTGAGCAATGAAATTCTTACTCTGCTCTCCAAGTGAATGCCAACAATACTAATGAGGTAATAACACAGAACCAAACCACAGAATAACTAGAGGAAACAAGAAGAATGAAATTTGAAATTCCCTGGGTGACTATAGTGGACAGTGGTATATTGATATCAGAGATGATATGAACCTGAGATGGCATAAGCCTATGTACAGTGTGCAAATGAACAGTGTGCAAATAAGCAATATACAAATTACAAATTAGCACCCAATGTGCAAATTTCTCTGTAATAATACCAGTAGACTGTGTTATGTCAGTAAAATGTAAACCAAGGACGAGACCAAATAGTGAACCGAACACAACTTTATTGCAGACTCACAGGCAATATACAAAGCGCTCCCGTCAGGCTGAGAGGAGGTCAAGAGACCGCCCCTCTTCTGCACAGCCCTCTTATACCCCGGGTGGCGGCGGAACCGGAAAGGTAGAGCCACCACCAGTGTCACACAATAGTACGTCCTATGAACAACACAACAACCCCCCCCTCTTCAAAATGGTCCAAAATGCACACATACAATCGAGACCATCCCCAATTTGGAACCCGAATCACGCACTAAGACTAAACAGAAATACACCAAGGCCTATAACATACACACAAAACAACTAAAGCTAGGGGGAAACAGGTGGACTACCGTTCCACCCCACACAGCCAGACGGATTATTCTGCCATCTCTGTTAAAATAAAGTCCATTAAACAGAAAATTGCCATGCTACTAAAATAAATAACACAAAACAATCCCATTAACAAAACTTATGTACAATCTGGTTATCTTCTATTCCAACACCATGCAATAAACATACTGTCCCAACCATCATTCTGCCCCAGTAGAGGAACCACCCCCCGGAAAACCTTCAGATGGCTCTCTTGCAGTGCACCTTCTTTTCTTCATGCCCAGGGATGGCCCACGCCAAAGCCCGAACACCTCCTTCTCTTCTTTGGCGCACATCTCATTGGGATGCCCCCATGAGTCATCAGATAGCTGAAGGTAGCCATCCTCCCGACCCAGCCACCACCTGCAGGCACCCCTAGTCATCTTGTCGTTTGCCTCGAATCCCTCTCGACCGGGCCTCCTCTCCAGTTCAGACCACATCAGCCATGTAGGAGCCCAGAGGAGCCCGACTCGGCTTCCAGTGTTCCTGAGTGGCACATGGGTTTACCGTGCCAGCTGGTCCTGCCCTGCTTGTTTTCATTCTCGCCGCCAGCATCGCCGTTGTGACCCCCTGCTCTCCAGTCCCTTCCAGCCGAACTCCGGGAGCAGAATGGGCCCTCCACTCGGCGCCACCCACCGTCACAGGTGTTCCACCGCACTGACCAGCTCCCTCAACTAGGGTTACTTAGGCACTGGCACAGCACCCTTCCGCGATGGCCCTGAATGGAATTGGTCCTGCTCATTGTCCAGATTACTAGGCAAAGGTTCATCCCACACAGCTCCGTCCATCATCCGCGGAACCGGCCAGTCCCACAGACCACAGCCCAACCACTCTTCTCCAACCTGAGACTGTGAGAAGGAACTCCACACAGTTGCCCAATCCAACACTGATCTCACCGCTCCCATGTCAACCAGCAACAGCACCGTTACCTCGTCCAGTTCCACCATACAGCAAGAACAACCGTTGTCACTTGGGGATACACTGCAAATTACCATGGGAGGCAAAGTGGGGAGATCCTCCATGTATCTCAGATCCCCTCGCTCGAACCTGTAACATGCCCTGGCAAAATGATGCAAGAGTCTGCACGTGCTGCAGCATCGTCCTCTCGCCAGACACTCTCTAGCCTTATAACGGCGCTTGGTGGACCCACAACCCAAACACCTGGGCGATCCCGGGGTGACCCTTATCTTCACGGCATCAGCGTGCTCCTCCACACCGTTGTCGCTGTCTGGATCCACTGCTTGCGCCATCGACTGTGGTTCAAAATGGCGATGTGCCACTCTGTCATCAAGCTCCCGTGATAGCTTGTCTGCCGCCTCAAACTGCTGCGCTAACTCAACGGACATGGCCAACGTCAGCTCACTGGAGTGTGTGAGAAGCTTCGACCTTGTCACCGGGTGAACAGCATGTTCCGCCAACTGGTCACGGACCATCTCTTCCTCCAATGCTCCACACTGGCAGTCCTTGACCAGCTGACGTAGGTCAGCTACATACCACTGCACCAACTCGCCAGCCTGCTGGTGGCGCTGTCGAAACTGGATCCTCCGGACGATGATGTTTTCTGGGGCACAAAAATGTCGCGCCATTAGCTCAACCACTTCTTCAAAACTATCACCCTCACCTAAGATACTAAGGACACGTTGTCCTTCCATTCCCAAGCTGTGAACCAACAGTGCTCATACACACAGCTTCTCCAGTCTTCCAAGGACCAATGGCATTACATAACTCAGGAAAACGGTGAACCACCTCTCCCAAGGGACGGGCAGCTCACCGGGAAACTCCAGAAATGGCAGAATTGAAGCAACTCCCACGTCCATACTTTTTATCCTCCTCGCCAAATGTTATGTCAGTAAAATGTGAACCAAGGACGAGACCAAATGGTGAACTGATCACGACTTTACTGCGGACTCACAGGCAATATACAAAGCGCTCCCATCAGGCTGAGAGGAGGTCAAGAAACCACCCCTCTTCCACACAGCCCTCTTATACCCTGGGTGGCTGTGGAACTGGAAAGGCGGAGCCACCACCCGTGTCACACAATAATGCGTCCTATGAACAACACAACAAACTGTACATGATAATAAGCAGCAGAGTTGATATGGACATCAGACGGGGTGAGACTATGTACAAAGTACAAATGAGCAATGTACAAATTTAGCAACTGGTATGTGAGCTCCTATTTGCAAAGCTGTGTTGCAGAGTTTATTTGTTCAGGAGTCTGATGGCAGTGGGAAAGAAGGAGTTTTTCAGTCTGGCTGTCCTGCATTTCACACTTCTGTACCTCCGGCCTGAGGGTAGAAATGTGAACATTCTGTGCTGGGGGTGGGTGGGGTCCCAGAGGATGGTGGCAGCTCTCCTTTGGACCCTGCAATGGTAGATGCTCTGCAGAGAGGGGAGTGGAGTCCCGATGATCTTCTCCTCTGTCTTCACCACTCTCTGCAGCTGTTTGCGGTCCAGGGCAGTAGTGCTGCCGTACCACGCAGTGATGCAGTTAGTCAAAATGCTCTCGATGATGCAGCTGTTGAGGAGAGTTGAGGATCTTGGGGGGCATGCCAAACTTCCTCAGCCTCCTCAGAAAGTACAGCCACTGTTGAGCTCTCTTAACCAGCTCTATGGTGTTGTGTGTCCATGTAAGGTCCTTGCTGATGTGGATGCCCAGGTATTTAAAGCTGCTCACCCTCTCCACCCCAAGCTCCCGGATGAACAGCGGCCGATGGGGTCTCCTCCTCCTCCTCTTCCTCATGTCCACTATCATCTCCTTTGTCTTGTCCTTGTTGAGGGTGAGGTTGTTGTACTCACACCATGACACCAGGCTGGCCACCTCCCTCCTGTAGGATGTTTCGTCGTCACCAGTGAGGTGTCCTATCACTGCCATGTCATCCGCGAATTTTAAGATGATAGTGTCCTTGTGGGAGGCAACACAGTCATGGGTGAAGAGGCTGTAGAGGACGGGGCTGAGAACACAACCCTGTGGGACACCTGTGTTCGTGATGATGCTGGCTGAGGTCCTGTTACCCATCCTGACAGTGTGGGGCCTGCCAGTTAGAATGTCCAGTAGCCATTCATAGAGGGTGGAGTGCAGGCCAAGTGAAGACAGTTTGTCTTCACTTGGCCACTCAAGACAGAGTGGGTAAATAAAAATGTTCTGTATATAATTTATTTGATGGACCACAGTGGAAATAGTCTGGACTATGAACAGTTTGTTGGAAAATTTGCTCTGGATGTGCCTAATAGAAAATAAAAATATCTGTAAAGGATTCCCACTCCCCTTGCATCACCTAATAAAGAATATGCTAAATTACTCCATAGTGTCTGCTCAGTTACCTGAATTGAAAACAGCGGAATCAACATTAAGAAAAAAGAATGTAATAATAAAATAATTGGAAATGCATTCAAACAAAAACTTTTTGCTGGTTTTGGATCACCAGGGAGAGTGAAATTGCTGGATAACTATTTACCAAAGAAGGCATTCTATAAATATGTAAAATGGCCTGTTGCACCCAAAGTCAAATAGACCTTTTTCAAGATTATAAATAATTATTTTGCGAGTGAGACATTACAAAAATGTTTTAAACTTGAAGTTGACCTCTGTGTGTTCTGTGCAGAGCATCCAGAGACAATTGAACATTTGTTTTTGTTTTGTCCTGTTTCAAATAATTTCTGGAGAGAAGTCTTTGGCTGGATGAATATTGCTGGGCGTGTTCCATTAGACTCCATTCAAGTATTAATATCTGTTGATAAAGTTCCAGTTAAAATACAGAAAATGGTCAATATTGTAGTTGCTCTGGGTAAATATCATATTCATATTAGCAAGTGGAAAAATATCTTCCCCTCCTTAGGTTTGGATCCAATCTTTAAGAATATTAGCCAAAGAAAATCAGCCCATCTCAGATTTAGTTGATTTAATGACAGAATACCCCTTACTCTGATACAGGACTGAACAAAAGCCTTAATATTTAATATTTTTTTACCCCCATGTTCCAATTTCTTCTTTGCTCTTTGTTGTTGTTCACACCTGTATAGATCTGTGTTCTGTATGTGGAAGTTTAGCTCCCCACCATGTTTATAAATTGTTCAAATAAAGTTTTAAGAAAAAAGCATCAGATTTCCAACTGGCTTCCTTTTCCTGTTTTATGCCGCTGCAACTGTCGAGAGACCACAGAGTCGGTGGTGTTATGTAGTTGCTCTTATTATTAAAAATTAACCAATGTGCGTCTACGGGAGTCGCTTCGCTTGCTGGAGAATGTAAAGGAATGAACACATTTTGCTTGTGACAGTCGACGCAAAAGCGAAGTTTCCCCTCCAGCTGTGACTGATACTGCCTCATTAATACGTAAGTCTCGTAGCATTTTAACTCATTAAAGCCGAGCTACTATTTCTGAGATTTATTATTATTATTAATATAATAATAATTATTATTATTAATATTATTATTTAAGTTATCACGGTTGAACTTGGAAGCCCTAACTTGTGGTCTGTTTCCTGGCAGGAAAAGTGTTGAAAAATTGAAGTGTTGAATTTATTATCAATAGGATTTTTGTTGGCATGATCAAGTTAACTGGCCAGCATGGTTCTTTATTTCACCATATTAAATTCTCTGCAGGTCTAACAGTCGCTTGACAGTCTTTCAAACAGTAGAAAATTGGCTCAAAATTGAGTGAAATAATTTTTGTGATGGGATAATATTGAATTTCCTTTTTTCTTTTTCAGTGTATTCAGCTACCTGCAACCATAAACTGCATTTGAAACCAAAAGTTTACATACACTGTATACAAAGACAAATAACCTTTTTTTTTTTTTTTTACTGTCTTACATTAAATCAGACTAAACTTTTCCTGTTTTAGGTCAGTTAGGATTACCGAAATTATTTGTATTTGCTAAATCATTTTTATATTTGCTAAGTAATTTTGATAATTTTTTATTACTTTCTTCAAAGTCAAAGAATTTTACATACATTTCCTTAGTATTTGGTACCATTGCTTTTAAATTGTATGATTTGGGTCAAATGTTTTAGGCATCCTTCCACAAGCTACTCACAACAATTTAGGTAATCTTAACTGACCTAAAGCAGGAAAAATTTAGTCTGATTTAATGTCAGACAGTGAGGAAAAAAAGTTATGTGCCTTTTTATATTGTGCATGTAAATTTGTGGTTTCAGCTGCACATTCAGTGCATCTGGAACATATTCACAGCGCTTCACTTTTTCCACATTTTGTTATGTTCAGTGTTGGGAGTAACGCATTACAAAGTAACGTGTTACTGTAATGCCACTACTTTTGCAGTAACATGCTGTGTAACGGAATTACTGTTGAAAAATTCAGTAAAGCGTTACTGAAATTTGATCAGATGCGTTACTTGTTTTATTAATATGGATAGATGTTTTTAGCGTAAATAAATGAATGTACAAACTGACCCTACCGTAGCTGATGCAGCCGTCAGTCGATGTGACCTGTTGCAGAGAGCCGAGTCTTCACTACAAAATGGAGGAAGAGATGAAGCTACTTTGTTTTTGTGGAAATAGACAGATTATTTTTTCCCTTTGTCGTGGTTAAAGATAAAAGCATATTGGTGGGTTGCAAACTAAGTGCCGGTTGAGACCTACGGCAATCTTCAGCTCCGACAAAGCTAGTGCTATGCTATGCGAGCAACACCGTGAAGTGGATCAACTGTATTCTGAACAGCCACGGCTGGATGTAAAGTGGAAATACTTGTCTAAGCACCCACGGCTGGATTTCAATCACAGGTATGCATCTGGACGGTTTGTGACCCAGCAAGAATTAAACTGACTGATTGCCAGATATGTCGTTACAGACTGAAGACGTGTTATCAACAGTCACTTTCTATCTGACAGCTGGACTGTGATCCACTGAAATTAAAACACATTTACTTGCTACCTGATAAAGATTATTCAAAAATGGGCTTTGATCTCCAAAAGGAATTTGAGACACTGGATCATGTCTCTGTCACGTCAGACATTTGGACTGTGGATAATTGGCATTTTCTTTGGATCACTGCACATCGGATTAAATCCATAATCATAAAGGTAAGATAAACATGGACAGCTTTATGCAGTGTTGCCGAGTCTCCCTCTTTCTCCCTCTCCCTCACTTCACAAACCCTATTTCTCACTCCAGAATGAGGAAATTACTGGCAATATCGTGTTGATTTTTTTCAGATTTTTTCCCACAATAAGAGCTCTCAAGGCAGGATAAAGCAGACTGAACATGTTCTAAAAGCTCTGTCTGAAACAGTCTGTTTTCAGCCTGACATTAATAAAGCTGTAATGTAATTCATTAGTTAAATTATCTTGCTATGTGTGCAAGAGGATTTTTATGCATTTAAAAGTAAAGTGAAAGTTACTTTTCCAAGTAACTAGTTACTTTAATCATGCAGTAATTGGTAAAGTAACTCAGTTACTTTTGAAAAGAAGTAACTAGTAACTGTAATTAGTTACTATTTTTTTAGTAACTTTCCCAACACAGCGTTATTCCAAAATGGAATAAATTCATTTTTTCCTCAAAGTTCTACACACAATACCCCATAATGACATGAAAAAAGTTTGAGATTTTTGCAAATTTATTAAAAAAAAATTAAAAACTAAGAAATCACATGTACATAAGTATTCACAGCCTTTGCTCAATACTTTGTTGATGCACCTTTGGCAGCAATTACAGCCTCAAGACTTTTTGAATATGATGCCACAAGTTTGGCACACCTATCTTTGGGCAGTTTGGCCCATTCCTCTTTGCAGCACCTCTCAAGCTCCATCAGGTTGGATGGGAAGCGTCGATGCACAGCCATTTTCAGATCTCTCCAGAGATGTTCAATTGGATTCAAGTCTGGGTTCTGGCTGGGCCACTCAAGGACATTCACAGAGTTGCCCTGAAGTCACCCCTTTAATATCTTGGCTGTGTGCTTAGGGTCGTTGTCCTGCCGAAAGATGAACCGTCGCCCCAGTTTGAGGTCAAGAGCGCTCTGGAGCAGGTTTTGATCCAGGATGTCTCTGTACATTGTTGCATTCATCTTTCCCTCTATCCTGACTAGTCTCCCAGCTCCTGCCACTGAAAAACATCCCCCACAGCATGATGCTGCCACCACCATGCTTCACTGTAGGGATGGTATTGGCCTAGTGATGAGCGGTGCCTGGTTTCCTCCAAACATGACACATGGCATTCATGCCAGAAAGTTCAATCTGTGTCTCAGACCAGAGAATTTTGTTTCTCATGGTCTGAGAGTCCTTCAGGTGCCTTTTGGCAAACTCCAGGCGGGCTGCCATGTGCCTTTTACTAAGGAGTGGCTTCCATCTGGCCACTCTACCATACAGGCCTGATAGGTGGATTGCTGCAGAGATGGTTGTCCTTCTGAAAGGTTCTCCTCTCTCCACAGAGGAATGCTGGAGGTCTGACAGAGTGGCCATCGGGTTCTTGGTCACTTCCCTGATGATAGAAAAATTCCATATTATCCACATTATTATTGTTATTAATAATGTATTATTATTCTTAAGATGTATCATGCCTTTCCTATTTCATGTCTGATGGTTATATGTGCATTCCATGCAGGATAAGTTCATGGGATAAGATGAGCCTTTATTAGTCCCACAATGGGGAAATTCCAGGATTGCAACAGCACAGGGATAGCAACACTCAGACCAATAATTTAGAAGATAAGAAAATAAGAGCAGTGAATATACATATGTACACATAAATATATATACAGAGTGCAGAGCATTGTAGCTAGATGGAATAAGCAGCATAACCGTCTATTTAGTTACCCTAAATGGTATGAATATGTACCCATACATATTGTCACCCTCCATAGTGACTGATATTGTCCTAGTTGTATATACTGGAGGGGACCATTTGTGTAAGTCTGTTGCGTCTTTTGCATTCAATACTATTAGGTCGTCACATTTTTTGGCTACCTCTGCAAGCAGCCCTGCTTAGGTTATACAGTCTGACAGCCGTAGGTAAGAAGGACCTGCAAAACCTCTCAATCATGCACCTAGGATGATGTAGTCTGCTGCTAAATGAGCTCCTCAGTGCGTTCAGTATGTCCTGCATGGGGTGGGACTCAGACTCCAGCAGAGATGACAGTTTAGCCACCATCCTTCTCTCTCCTATCTCCTCCACTGGGTCAAGGCGTTGCCCCAGGACAGAGCTAGATTTCTTGATCAGTTTGTTCAGTCACACATTCCTTTATATTATTCGTCCGTATTATATTTACCTCCGCCAGGCCGCAGGCCAGGAGGAGGTTATGTTTTTGCCAGCGTTTGTCTGTTTGTCTGTTGGTTAGCAAGGTAACTCAAAACGTTTTCGACGGATTTCGATGAAACTTTCAGGCGTTGTTGGAAATGGTACAAGGAAGAACTGATTAAATTTTGGGGATGATCCGGATCACCGTCTGGATACAGGAATTTTTTAAATGATTCTTTAACATTGTGAGATACGGCCATTTTCAACATGTGCGCAGGCGCAATGGAGGGCGCTGGTCGTCGTGTCTGACGAACACAAACTCCGTGTTCTTCAAAGTTTTAGGCACAAAAGCACGCGGAAAACAGTGGTGGGCAGGGCCCGGCAGCATGCCTGTGTTTGCGCTACGCTGCAAAAGCTGAGATTGGCAGCTGTCCGGCGCCGGATTATTTGGCAGAAATTCCCCGGGCAGCCACAGGGGCTGCGCAAAAACGACCTCTCTGCCGGGGAAGCTTCTAAATCCTCTTTTGTCGCAGAGCGCAACCCCAATATAAAACCCACGGCAACCTGTCTACCCAATTTGCATCCGTCAGTGAAGCCCTGAGTGCTGCTTTCAGTGGAGGAGATGGACACAACACCAACACTTCAGTTTATTACCTCCGCCAAGGAGGTAATGCTTTTACTACTGAACCACTAATCCTATCATTGTGAATCCAATTGCTAGTCATATGTTTTCATGGCCAAGGAATCTGAAAACGTACACACAAACACTGTATGGGGGAGGAACTGTGGCGCTTGGCGGATGTCTGCGCTCTCCGAGTGCTTTCCTAGTTAATATTATATGTTTGATTTGACTTGTGATTCATGTATGGCCTTGAACAGCTACGGTCCGTGTGTGAGTGTGCCTGAGTTAGCAATTTTAATCACCAGCTGTACTGATACATTTTTGTTTTGGATGTCTAGTCCTGTGTGACTGAGGATGTACTGGCTCCTTGTTTTCTGGGAGCAAAGATAAGAACTGTTACACCCCGTCTTGCCAGATGTACTCAAGGACAGTTTCTCTGTGGTCTCTCCATCTTCCTAAGGACAACACAGCTTTAAAAGCTAGAACAATGAATGGCTGATTCAGAGGTATGGATGGTCAGACTTGGGGCTGCCTCTGTATTTCTCCTTCATGAGGAATAAATCTACTTATATCTAAATTTTCTGCCTGATTTTTGACTCAGATTAATTATACTGAAAATTATTCTAACACCTGATTAAGGCCCTTCTCCCCCGATCGTTCAGTTTAGACGGCTGGCCAGCTCTAGGAAGAGTCCTGGTGGTTCCGAACTTCTTCCATTTACAGATGATGGAGGCCACTGTGCTCATTGGGACTGTAGTGATATTTGTCCAAATTCAAAACTTAAACTTAGAAAAAAGGCAAACGTAATTTTAACTCAAATGATTACTACTTGCACCATGGGTTTGTGGTTTACGCAGACAAAAGAAGTCCATTGTCCAAACAATTCATGACATTTTGGAGTGGTTTATTTACTCCAAGAATGGGCAAACAGAAGTTTCCACTCCTTCCTGCTTCTCCTGCTCTGGTAAAAAAAAAAAATCATAGGCCCACCCAGGTGCATGCTGGTCCTATCCCTGCCTGCCTCACCTATATAACCTAGATGCCTGTGGTGTTACCCAAACAACCCAAAATAAGCCTGATTACCGTATTTTTGGGACTATAAGGCGCACTATCAATGAACGGTCTATTTGATGGTCTATTTTCATACATAAGGCGCACCGGATTATGAGGCGCATTAAAGCGAGGTAGTCGGAGCCGGGAAAAATTTTTTTTTTGCGTGCATGGAAAGAAAATCCTATCTATAGTCATTATAGACACATATAGCGCGATTGTCTGCGAGTGTGAATAACCTGTTCCATGAGCAGGCGGAACGTTTTTAGTCCATGGCTGTTTACATCGCCATATTGGCCAGAATACTCACTCGGTACTCGATACGGCTTGCTCTGAGCGAGCCGTATTTACAGCTGTAAATACGTATTTACAGCCGTATTTACTGCTCCCATTTACAGCTAAACGGGAGCAGTTTTGATTCCGAAATTTCACATACAATTTGTAATATACGTGTTCTATACACTATCGGCTTTTGGGTATCGACTACCTCGCGAGGTAGTCGGATCTAGGAATTATTTTTTTTTTTTTTTTTTTTTGCGTGCATGGAAAGAAAATCCTATCTATAGTCATTATAGACACATATAGCGCGATTGTCTGCGAGTGTGAATGACCTGTTCCATGAGCAAATGTACGTTTTTGGTCCGTGGCTGTTTACATCGGCAGGATACTCGCTCAGTACTCGATACGGCTCGCTCTCCGGCGGCAGCCCCGAGAAGTAAACAATGCAAACAAATGACGGGACGCTTGAATTCTTTCGTCCCGAAAATATCATTTTTGAATATTAATTACAGCTAAACAGGAGCAGTTTTGATCCACGATCCATTGGCAGATAGTGGCGTAACTCGCTAGCAGTTTAACTTTAAACAACCTGTTGACACCAATATAGCGGTTGGAGTTCTTTGGTTAATCCACCCGGAATGATGGCAAGCTCCGAAATAGTTTGTTTCACTTGGGTTTTGACAGTATCGGTGAGATGGGTGCGCATGGAGTGGCAGATCAATAGGGATGGAGATTTGTGGAAAAAGCCATCCGGCCATTATGTTGAAGCACATATTACTCCGCGAGGCTCCTGACTACCGTAATGCTCCGACAATCCTTCAAGCGGTTCGGCTTCGTAGCTTACCAGAGTCATACTAAAACATTTTTGACAGATTTTTGAGCGCAGTGTACCACATAAAATCGGTTCGAGGTCAGTAAGCACAACCAGAATTAATACATAAGGCGCACCGGATTATAAAGTGCACTGTCGATTTTTGAAGTGCGCCTTATAGTCCAAAAAATACGGTAATTATGCAAACAAAACTAAACAAATAAACTACTTAATACACTAAATAAACAAAATTACTAAATAAAAACACTACCAAAATATAACTCATTTAATTCTGAACAAAACAAATTAAACTAAATACCAACCAATAACAAATAGCTCCAATAAGGACCTTCAAAACAGCAGAAATTTTTCTGTACCCTTCCCCAGATTTGTGCCTCGAGACAATCCTGTCTGAGGTCTACAGACAATTCCTTTGACTTCATGCTTGTTTTTTTTTTTTTTGTTTTTTTTTTTAATTTTGTATACTTTATTGATCCCCAGAGGGGAAATTTAGGGCATCCATCTGGATGGATGAAGCAGCCACGGTAAAGCGCTATCCCTTAACCATTCACACACACATTCACACCTAGGGCCACCTTAGAGTCTTCAATTAACCTAACCTGCATGTTTTTGGCCTGTGGGAGAAAACCGGAGAAATCCCGGAGTAAACCCACGCAGATAGGGGAGAACATGCAAACTCCACACAGATCACTGTTGGTCAGGGGCTGGGATCGAACCAGGGATCCCATGGCCAAGGGTGAGTTGCTGTGCTGGTGCAGTGCTAACCACTGCGCCACCGCCCCGCTTTTTTGTTTTGTTTTTTTTTTTTGGTTTGTGCTCTGACATGCACTGTCAACTGTGGGACCTTTTGTAGACAGGTGTGTGCCTTTCCAAATCATGTCCAATCAACTGAATTTACCACAGGTGGACTCCAATTAAGCCGTAGAAACATCTTAAGGAAGATGAGTGGAAACAGGATACACCTGAGCTCAATTTTGAGATTCATGGCAAAGGCTGTGAATACTTATGTGCATGTGATTTCTTAGCTTTTTATTTTTAATAAATTTGCAAAAATCTAAAAAAAAAAAAAATTCACGTCATTATGGTGTTGAATTTTATGGAAAAAAAATTAATCCATTTTTGAATAAGGCTGTAACATAAAATGTGGAAAAAGTGAAGCGCTGTGAGTACTTTCCGGATGCACTGTACTACATATGTTGAAATTTGGCAGCCTCTTGTAAAATTTCATAAGCTGGTGATTTTGTTTTTAAATTAGTGTGATTGTGTCGGGTACCAAGACTTTTGACGTTGCTGTGTGTATGTGTGTTTTTATTTATTTATGTTGTTAGTTAGTTAGTTCAATTAAAATATTCAATTTTTTCTATATGCTACAGACAATGTGTTTATATCTTTTAAATTAAATGCTATTTTTCAAGGGGGGGTTACATACCACTGTACTTTGTAGTATAGATAAAAAATATAGTCTGGTTACATAACTGGTTTTGATTAAAAAGAGAAAGAAAGGATGTTTGTCTTTCATAAATATGCATTTGGTAAAATACATTGTTTCATTCTAACTACAGAATAAAATGGATTGGCCCTGGATCATCCTCAGCCTCGGTTGGCTCTGTCCAGTTGTTGTTCATGGTGGGAAGGTCCTGGTTTTTCCAGTGGATGGGAGCCACTGGGTGAACATGAACATCATTATTGAGGAACTGCATTCAAGGGGCCACCAGGTTTCTGTTCTTCGACCATCAGACAGCTGGTACATAAAGGAAACATCTCGCTCTTATGCTTCAATACCACTCGGTTTGGATTCTGGATATGATAAAGAATCTATCACTCAAATTGGGGTTCAGTTGTTGAAAACCCAGCGGGAATGGCATTCAGTGTGGAAGGATATTGTACTGGGCCAAGAACAAGTAAAAATATCAATAGATTTGCACAATAAATTAAGTGCAATGCTTGAGAAGCTTTTTGAAAAGAAAGAGCTGATTCAGTCATTGCAGGATGCCAACTATAACCTTGTCTTGACAGACCCAGTTTTTCCAGTAGGTGCTATATTGGCTCATTACCTCAAACTGCCTCTTGTTTTTAATGTCAGATGGACTAGTCTGGGTGAAGGCCATTTTTTAACTGCCCCTTCTCCTCTCTCTTATATTCCAATCACTGGCACCAAGTTTTCTGATAAAATGAGCTTTTTCCACAGAGTCCTTAACTTGGCTACTTTTGCCTTTGTTAGCCTTTTTAATTCACAGTCTATCAGACCATGCTATGAAGCCCTAATTCACAAATATTTAGGTCCAGATGCAGACATCTTCTCCGTGTTTCAAGCTGCAGATCTGTGGCTAATGAGAGTGGACTTTGTCTTTGAGTTTCCCCGTCCCACTATGCCTAATGTTATCTACATAGGAGGGTTCCAGTGTAAACCTGCAAAACCTCTTCCACAGCACTTGGAAGAGTTTGTGCAGAGTTCTGGAGAGCATGGAGTCATTATCATGTCTTTGGGGACTGTGATTGGAGAGCTCCCGCATGACTTAGCTGATGGGATTGCTGCAGCTTTTGCTAAATTACCTCAAAAAGTCATCTGGAGGTATAAAGGTGAAAGACCAGCCATTCTGGGCAACAACACTTTACTCATGGACTGGATGCCACAAAATGACCTCCTAGGACATCCAAAGGTTAAACTGTTTGTGAGTCATGGAGGAACAAACGGTGTTCAGGAGGCTCTTTATCATGGAGTTCCCATTGTAGGACTTCCAGTGATGTTTGATCAGCCAGATAATTTGCTTAAAATTGAACAAAGGAGAGCAGGAAAAATCATTGATATTTTCACAATGAATGAAGAGATCTTTTATCAATGTATTAATGAAGTCCTGAATGAGCCCTCCTACAGGATGAACATGCAGAGACTCTCAAGGCTGCACAGAGATAAGCCAATGAAGCCCCTAGATACTGCCATCTTCTGGATAGAGTTTGTCATGAGACACAAAGGTGCTGCTCACCTGAGAAGTGAGTCCTACAAACTACCCTGGTATTCCTACCACTCTGTTGATGTCATTGTGTTCATAGCAGGAGTTTCGATGGTCATTCTGAGCATCTTATCTGCATTAATAAGATACCTTTGCTCTGTGTGTGTGAGAACAAAACATAAAACTGATTTAACAATTATGTTTTATTATGACTAATATTATTATAAGATAAGCCTTTATTAGTCCCACAACGGGGAAATTCCAGGATTGCAACAGCACAGGGATAGCAACACTCAGAGCAACAATCAGAAGGCAAGAAAAAAAAAAGGCAAGCAAGCAAGAGCAGCTAATATACATATGTACATATTACTATAAATATATACAGTATATATATATATACACACAGACACACAGTGTAGAGCATTGTAGCTGGATGGGATAAATATATGAGTACATAAACACAGTACGGAGCATTGCAGCTAGATGGAATAAATATGTAAATATATAAACACAGTGCGGAGCAATGTAGCTAGATGGAATAATATGTAGCTATATAAACACACAGTACGGAGCATTGCAGCTAGATGGAATAAATATGTAAATATATAAACACAGTGCGGAGCAATGTAGCTAGATGGAATAATATGTAGATATATAAACACACAGTACGGAGCATTGCAGCTAGGTGGAAAAAATATGTAAATATATAAACACACAGTGCGGAGCAATGTAGCTAGATGGAATAACATGTAGATATATAAACACACAGTGCGGAGCATTGTAGCTAGATGGAATGAATATATAGATATACTGTATAAATATAAACAAACACACCCAGTGCGGAGCATTGTAGCTAGATGGAATAAATATGTAAATGTATAAACACACACAGTGCAGAGCATTGTTGCTAGATGGGATGAAACAGCATAACCGTCTACTTAGTTATCCTACATGGTATGATTATGTGCCCATACATATTCTCACCCTCCGTAGCTACCGGTACTTTCCTAGTTGTATGCTGGAGGGGACCATTGTGTAAGTCTATTGCATCTTTTGCATTCAAAAAACTATTAGGTTGTTACGTCTTTTTGCTATCTCTGCGAGCAGCTCTGCTTAGGTTGTACAGTCTGACAGCCGTTGGTAGGAAGGACCTGCGAAACCTCTCGGTTGTGCACCTGGGATGATGTAGTCTGCTGCTAAATGAGCTCCTCAGTGCATTCAGTATGTCCTGCATAGGGTGGAACTCGGACTCCAGCAGAGATGACAGTTTAGCCACCGTCCTTCTCTCTCCTATCTCCTCCACCGGATCAAGGCGCTGCCCCAGGACGGAGCTAGCTTTCTTGATCAGTTTGTTCAGTCTCTTCCTATCGGCTGCAGTAATGCCACTGCCCCAGCAGACCACTCCAAAAGTGATGGCTGATGCCACCACCGTGTCATAGAATGTCTTCAGCAGTGCCCCTTGTACACCAAAAGACCTGACCTGAGACCTTATTATTATTATTAATAACAACATTAGTAATAACATTATTATTATTATCTCCAGTGGGCTTACCACCTGCAGGAGGGGCCATGGGGGTCTGGTGCTATGTGGATCAGGTGGCGGTTGAAGGCAGAGACCTTGGCGGTCTGACCCTAGGCTTCCTAAAATGGCTTTTGGGACGTGGAATGTCACCTCTCTGGTGGGGAAGGAGCCTGAGCTGGTGCATGAGGTTGAGAGATACCAGCTAGATATAGTCGGCCTCACCTCATCACACAGCTATGGTTCTGGAACCAGTCTCCCAGAGTGGAGCTGGAGCTTGGCCTACTCTGGAGTTTCCCCAGGCGAGAGGCGATGAGCAGGGTTGCGTATACTTGTATTCCCCCCACCTTGCTGCCTCTATATTGGAGTTTTCCCCAGCAGATGAAAGGGTTGTTTCCCTGCACCTTCGGGTTGGGAAACGGGTTCTGACCATCATTTGTGCCTATGCACCAAATGATGGTTCAGGGTATCCACCCTTTTAGTGTCTCTGACTGGGGTGTTGGAGGGTGCTCCTCTTGGAGATGACATTGTCCTACTGGGGGACTTTATTGTGCACGTGGGCAACGACTGAAACCTGGAGGGGGGTGATGGGAGGACCGGCCTGCCTGATCTCAACCCAAGCGGTGTTTGGTTATTGGATTTCTGTGCTAACCACAGTTTGTCCATAATGAACACCATGTTCAAGCATAAGGTTGTCCATATGTGCACCTGGCACCAGGACACCCTAGGTCGCAGGTCAATGATCGATTTTGTTATCATGTCATCAAACCTGCAACCGTATGTCTTGGACACTCGGGTAAAGAGAGTTGCAGAGCTGTCAACTGATCACCACCCGGTGGTGAGTTGGATCTGATGGCAGGAGAGGATGCCATTCAGACCTGGTAGACCCAAACGTATAGTGAGGGTGTGCTGGGAACGTCTGGCTGAGGTCTCTGTCCGGGAGGTCTTCAACTCCCACCTCCGAAAGAACTTCAACCACATTCTGAGGGATTCTGGTGACATGGAGTCTGGATGGGCCATGTTCTCCACTTCCATTGTTGAAGCGGCTGCCTAGAGCTGTGGCCGCAAGGTCGTCGATGCGTCTCGTGGTGGCAACCCCCGAACCAAGTGGTGGACACCAGTGGTGAGGGGAGCCATTAAGCTGAAGAAGGAGTCCTATCAAGCTTGGTTGGCTTGTGGGACTCCCGAAGCAGCTGAGGTGTACCGGCAGGCCAAGCGGAGTGCAGCTTGGGTGGTTGCTGAAGCAAAAACCCGGGTGTGGAAGGAGTTCAGTGAGACCGTGGAACAAGACTTTCGGTCGGCCTCAACGAGATTCTGGCAAACTGTCCGGCGACTCAGGAGGGGGAAGCAGCTCCCTGTCCACACTGTGTATGGTGCGGATGGGGCGCTGCTGACTTCGACTGGGGATATCGTCGGGCGGTGGAAAGAATACTTCAAGGATCTCCTCAATCCCACTGACACGCCTTCCACAGAGTAAGCAGGGCTTGTGGACGAGGGGGACGACTCACCCATCACAGTGGCTGAGGTTTCCAAGGTGGTTAAAAGCTCCTTGGTGGCCGGGCCCCGGGGGTGGATGAGATTCGCCTGAGTACCTCAAGGCCCTGGATGTTGTAGGGCTGTCATGGTTGACATGCCTGTGTAACATTGTGTGGAGGTTGGGGACAGTGCCTTTGGCATGGCAAACCAGGGTGGTGGTTCCTCTCTACAAGAAAGGGGACTGGAGGGTGTGCTCCAACTTTAGAGGGATCACACTGTAACACTCTTCTATTAAATAGAGAATATTACCAATACACGGGATGAAATGATTTCACTCTTTACACGCTTATATGGTTTGGTGGATTATTATTGTCATTCAAAGTGCACACAATAATGATTATACTACAATTCTAGCTATACCTTATTTACCACACTGTTAGAATAATTTTGAGCATAAATTATTCCAAGTCAAAGATCAGGCGGAATTTTGGATTTAAGTATATTTATTATAAAAATAAACACATATAAAGGAATAAAAACCACAATGGCCATTTTGAGGGAGAGATTACAGAGCGTGACACACACACACACAGAGAATCTCTGAACATACATTCTCTAAGCTTGGTATTTATAGCTGCTCCTCAGGATAGATTAACAATGAAGGAGAGCCACAACAGACATCTGGAGACAGGATGTCTATAAATCTAATCTACGAACTGGAAGTTTCAGCACATTCCTCGGACACAGAAGAGCAGGGCATGCCAAAGAGATTATCAGTGTAGCTTTTACGCTTGTACTGACCCTCAGTCTCAGCATTCGCGCACATCCTCTGAAGGCCACAGTTAGACAATACTTGCTCACAGAAATGAAAGAATAATATAAAGGAATATATGAACTTATTCTACATGGAATGCACATATAAACATAAGACATGAAATAGGAAAGGCATGATACAAAATAATAATAATATGGATAATATGGAATTTTTCTGTCACACACCCACATTGTATTTACACAATTTTACATTCCCACAAACATAATTCAGTATAGTGTTTAATTGTCCCTTCGTGTCTTCATATCTTCGCCGGCAAAAAAAAAAAAAAAAAGAGTCCTCTGGGCACTGCGGTTGTGGAACTGTCCCACGGACGAGGCTTTTCTGGTCTTTACTATCCCGTTAAGGCAAACAGGGAGCTGAGTCAGCTAATGGGTGCTTGCTGGAAACTGTTGCATCCCTCTCCCGGTTTTACAGCATTCTCCTTTAGGTCGTTGGCAGTCGCTGCAGGTCTTAGTATAGCCCCAGGCATCCTTCCGAACGCTGGGCCACCAGGCTACCTCCAGCACACTCAGCAAGGTCCTCAAAGGCCCCTAATGTCCCCCCTGGGGCTTCACATGGTAGCGGCAGATGACCTCCGGGACGAGGGACTGTGGTACCACCAGCTGAAGCCTCGCTCTTTGGTTGTTTAGAGAGACCTGAAGGTACAGCACCCCCTGTTGTACCACAAAGCTGATACAGTAAGTTCATGAGTTGTTCAACTGGTGCCGTTTCAGGTTCCGAACCATCTGGTCTTTCTCCTGTTCTGCCCCAATCGCTGCCAAGGACGTAGGCCACTCCTGGACAGTTTTGGGGGTCGCCCAGGGCAGTCAGTGATGGTGGAAGGCAGTGGAGTCTCGCTTGCGACCAAAGTCCAATACAGTAGGGCACCCCCTACCGGCAAGGTGTAATAGAGGCAGGCGTCGCCATGGGTGGTGCATGTGGGCGCTTTACCCCCCTCACTTGCATCATGAGCGTGGTGGACATCTGCGACGTCACCGGTGGTGCCAGCTGTAGGAACTTCTGGGTGACTGGGAGGTTTGGAGTAGTAGGCGGGTACACCAGGCCAATCCAGCGAGAGAGAGGAAGCCACCATATTGCTATCCGTAGAAACTGCCATGGTTTTCTGCGCTTTGGGAGTACTAGCAAGCCGTAACTGTCTAAGCTGCCTTTTCCATTGCTCATCTCTGCGCAGCAGGCAATTTACTATACTTTTTTCTAAAGTATCCACTCTCTCCTTGAATTTCTCAAAGCTGTGGTCCCTGTACTGCTGGAACTGGATCTCTCTATTAACCATGCTGTTAATAAAGTCCCTTACCTTAGCCTCAAGCAGTTTTAACTGCTGGGTTAGGGCTACCACCTGATGTTGTAACTCCTTCTCCTCCCTTTCAACTGAGTGTGCTATCACCGCTCCCCTTTCACCATCGTTGCCAACCTGCTGTTCAACAGCAGCCCACACATTCACCTTTCTTGTGGCCATTTTGAGTTACCCACAATTAAACTGCACAGCCCAAAAAATCATATCCCCGTACGGGCCACCATCTGTAACACTCTTCTATTAAATAGAGGATATTACCAATACACGGGATGAAATGATTTCACTCTTTACACGCTTATATGGTTTGGTGGATTATTATTGTCGTTCAAAGTGCACACAATAATGATTATACTACAATTCTAGCTATACCTTATTTACCACACCCACAATGTATTTACACAATTTTACATTCCCACAAACATAATTCAATATAGTGTTCAATTGTCCCTTCATGTCTTCATATCTTCGCCGACAAAATAAAAAAAGAGAAAAATAAAGTGTTCCACTAAAGTCACCCCAAAACAAACAGGACATCACTGTATTGTTGACCAAAAAACCCCTGAGCTCAGTCAAGATGGATATGAGAAAAAATGCTGAGTGAGAGACAAGAGGGAACATTCTCACCGGCTTTGGGTCCACTGCCCTTCCCTCCGGTTACACAGCAAATTCCCCAGTTCAGCGTCCTCCTCCCGGGCCAACCAACCTGCTGTCTCACGGCGAGGAATGCACAGTTAGCCGCTGGTCCCACATAGACTCCCAGCAGACTGTCACTCCTCCTGGTTGCGCCAATTGTCTCAAGAAAGGTCTTTATTTCAGCTGTCCATATGACGGCCACTCCTAGTGACAGCGGGCCTGTCCGTCTGAGAGTCTGTGTTTGAATGAAAGAATGTCTCGCGGCAACTTCCGCCTTCCTCTTAACGCCACTCCCAGCTGCTGGCAATCAGCTGATGGCCACTCCCATTACGCGCTGATGTAACCACAGGTAAATTATGTTTTCACATACATCCATTCAGAAAATAGAACATGCTTATCATGAGGCACAAACATGGCATGGAGCATTATAAATACTGCTTCATATCAATTAAGATACCCCAGTCCTCCTTTTATGTGGCTGCCATTCTCTCCATAAAAGGGGCAATGCAATTAAATATGTGGCAGTGCTACAACACTCCTCAGCCTCCCTAGGAAGGTCTATGCCAAGGTATTGGAGCGGAGAGTCCAGCCGTTGGTTGAACCTCTGATTCAGGAGGAGCAATGTGGTTTTTGTCCTGGCCTTGGCACATTGGACCAACTCTTTACCTTCTCAAGAATCCTCGAGGGTTTGTGGGAGTTTGCCCAACCAGTTTGCATGTGTTTTGTGGACTTGGAGAAGGCATTCGACCATGTCCCTTGTAGTTTTTTTGTGGGGGGTACTTCAGGAGTATGGGGTATCGGGCTTGTTGTTACTAGCTATCTGGTCTCTATATGACCGTTGTGAGTGTTTGGTTCGTATTGCCAACACACGGTCGGACTCATTCCCAGTGACGGTTGGACTCTGCCAGGGCTGCCCTTTGTCACCGATCATGTTCATAATTTTTATGGACAGGATTTCTAGGGGCAGCCAGGGAACAGAGGATGTCATGCTTGGTGACCACAGGATCTCATCTCTGTTTGCAGATGATGATGTCCCGTTGCCTTCATCCAGCAATGACCTACAGGTCTTACTGGGACAGTTTGCTGCTGAGTGTGAAGCGGCTGGGATGAAAATCAGCACCTCCAAATCTGAGCCCATGTTCCTCTGCCAGAAAAAGGTGGATTGTCCTCTCTGGGTTGGGGACAAGCTCCTGCCCCAAATGGAGGAGTTTAAGTATCTCGGAGTCTTTTTTCACGAGTGAGGGGAGAATGGAGCGAGAGATTGACAGATGGATCGGAGCAGCATCTGCAGTGATGTGGACATTGTACCGGCCCATTGTGGTGAAGAGGGAGCTAAGCTCTAAGGCAAAGCTGTCGATTTACCCGTCAGTCTACATTCCTACCCTCACCTATGGTCATGAGCTTTGGGTAATGACCGAAAGCATGAGTTCACAGATGCAAGCGGCTGAAATGAGCTTTCTTCGTGGGATTGCTGGACTCACCCTTAGAGATAGGTTGAGGAGCTCAGTCATCCGGGAGAGGTGGTTTGGGCATCTGATCAGGATGCCTCCTGGATCCCTCCCACTTGAGGTGTTTGGGGCACGTCCCACTGGGAGGAGACCCGGGGACCCAGGACTCGCTGGAGAGACTACGTCTCCCAGTTGGTCTGGGAATGCCTTGGTATCCCCTCTTAAGAGCTGGAGCAGGTGGCTGGGGAGAGGAAAGTCTGGGCTTCTCTGCTTGAACTGCTGCCTCCACGACCCGGACCTCCGGAAAAGCAATAGAAGATGGAAGGATGGATGGATTATTATTATTATTTAGGGCTGTGCATCAATAATTTTTAACTAATTAATTGCACATTTTTCTATAATTAGTAGTGATTAATCGCTAAACTTGTGAAAATGAATCAATGAAAAAGTATACTTTAGCAACTTTTAATTTCATTTTCATTCCATTGAACATACTTATGAATCTCATATTCAACCTAAATTCTACGTGAGTAGTGTAAAACACTTGCTAATCATTAAATTAATTAATTAAATCACCCTTTATTGTCATTCAACTGTACGTCCAATCATGTACAGTAGAACGAGATTGTGTTTTATCTATCTACTGTGTTAATCACACACACCCGAAGTATAGAATCAGAGGGCCGCTGCCATGCAAGGCGCCGCCACAAATTTCCCTCCTCCATTCCATTATTGCTGAGCACCAAGCTGGACGGCAGGAAGTTCCACGTTTATATGGTCTTCAGCATGACCCGGCCGGGATTTGAACCCCTGTCTCCCGGGTGTGGGGCGGATGCTCTACCAACTGAGCCATCACTCCGGTCGTCATGAATGTATATTCAATTAAAACACGCTATAGCAATTTGTAATGTTCTTTTTCAGTTCATTGTCGGAGTTTGATTTTGCAGTTCGGATGGCCCAGGGGAAGAAACTCTTTGTCAGTCAGGTCCCACACCTCCAGACTGACAAATAGTTTCTTCCCCTGGACAATCCGAACTGCAAACAGTCACAGGCCCCACCCCCTCCCTCCAAATGCTCACATGCACAGAACTTAGGACCTTTTTAATTATCACAATAACACACCTGTCTTTGCACTCCGCACTTTCATGTATATTGACCCACCCGTGAAACCACTATTTTGTATATTTTCCATAATCCTTGGGCCATTTTACTCAATTGTGTGTTCTGCACTCTTATGTACATACTGTGGTTCCACCCACGTAGCCACTACCATACCTGTGTATATTTCCATAATCCTAGGCCATTTTTATTTCAGTTGTGTGTTAAATCGTGTGTTCTGTAACCGTGTTTTATCCAATCCTTCTCTCATACTTTATTGCGCAGTAACCTGGTGGAGCACCCACAATTTCATTGTACTGTACAACTTTACAATGACAATAAAGCCTATTCTATTCTGTTCTATTCTATTCTGTTCTATTCTATTCTATCCTATTGTAACTACCATTTCTAATGTTGTTGACACATTTCCTGTTTTATTTCGAAATAGCCAAAGAGGAAAACAGTGTTTCTATTTAAGGTAATTTTCCTAATTATCTCAAGCCTTAAAAGTACAAACAAATGGAGTATTCTTAATTGATTTCCAGAGCTCCCGACCTTAATGGTGAGTTACAGTAGAAGCTTCTATTCACTTTATATTGGAGTGTCTGTTTTTCCTCACTCACTCTGACAGAAACTCTTACTCTTTTCATACAGTATGTTTGAGTGAGCACCCCTAATCAGTGATGTTAAGTCAGGTGTGTATGTGTGTGTACTTGAAGGGGGCTGTGTGATTGCAGGATAAATTCACTCTGAGTTCGAGAGGATCAGTTTAGTGTAGTGTAAATGCAAACTGTAAAAAACAAGACCTACTCTTGACTTAAGCTGAGCCAGCTGCTGAGACAAACCACTCACACTTAATTTTTTTAAAGCATTAATTGGCCCACATTAATCGAAAAAGTTAATGCGTTAATTATCCCAGCCTTATTATTATAATTATTGAATCTTGGCCTCAGTTAGCCATCCAACAGAATATACTGTAAATACTAGCTCATAATTCTTGATTTATCCACAAGGAAAGAACAAAAGGGTAAATGTTCTTGCTTGATGCAGAGTATTTCAAATTCATCACACAAACACATGCATTCATGTTGAGTAGTTTTTTGTTTTTTTTGTTGTTGTTGTTGTTGTTTTTTTAAACCCTGGCATTTCTGTAACCTGCACTAAGTGTATGCAGACTGAATTCTACCCCTTATGATATTGGCTGAAAAATTGAACCCTATTTTTGATATTATACTGAACTAATTTAAAAACGACGTAAAAATGATGATTGTGAGAACCATTAATGAACTCTCCCTCTTCATCCTTAGAACATCATTGTTTTATTCTGTTTTTAAAGGGGATATATGATTTTTTTTAAAATCACTTTTTCAGTGCTTTTGTATATCTATTTGGGTGTCTGGACTGGCTACCAATAGAAAACCTCTGAAAAAACACAACCTTGGCACTTATAGGGTCAGCGTTTGTCTCAGTACCTCTAAACAAGCGGTTTTGAATTTGTTTCAGATGTGACAGAACCAGAGCTCAATGGAATGATACCATCCATTTTACTGACAATGGGAGGATCCTTTTGACCATCTGAACCCACACTAACAGTGCTACTATGGCTGCTGGGTAGTTAACTTGGTGACCATGGTTTTTATTCACATTTTCTTAAATTCTAGTCACCCTACTTGACATCCCTGTTCCTACCTGGTTCATTAATCCACAGTCAATAATATACATTGCGTCACTCTGGCCTATTTAGATATATTTTGGCTGTAATAGGCCAGCTAGCACCTTGGTTAGCCAGCTGACCTCAGGCTGTCCACTGCCTCAGACCTCACCTCTGTGGGAAGAAGCCAATGGATGACCCGCCTAGAGCTAGGTTAGCTGTCGGATGGTGGTCAGGTCTTAAAATTCTTTGCTATATATTCTATCCATCCCTTGAGATATCCATGTTCCCACTTGGTTTACTAAGCCACAGTCAGTAATATATCTAGTGTCATTCAGGCTTATTTTTAAAAAATATTTTGGACATAAGAGGCCATATATGACAGTGTAGCATCAATCCATGTGGCTCCAATTTATAAAATCACTCTTCACCTTGAAGAAATTGTTTCACCCAAAAGTCAGGTCAAGAATTGTTTCCTTGGTCTAAGGACCACAGTTTGAAAACACATTCCATGGTAAAAGGGACGATAAGGATCCCATTTCATGCCAGGAAGGGATTAGTCTACAATCACAAATAACTGGAACTTCTTCCTAACCAGGCAGTTTTTTGCTTAAGGTATCGTTTGAGACATCCCAGAAACTTTGGACGGCATTCCACAGGTCGCTAGGAATTATCCACAGCTCAGCATTGCCCCCTTCTGTCAACTCAGGGACATGTTGGATTTAATCAACATGGGAATTTTGTTTTATCTGCTGAAATAATCCTTTCTCCTCAAGACTTTATTTTTCCAGGAAATACTGCTCAGAACACTGTTGAAGATGACCACCTCTGTGTTGGACAATGATGGGTTTGAGATGTTTCATTAATCATTGATTTTAAATGTGTTGCATGTTTGAAAATGCTTAATTGAACCTTATTCTAATGCATGTTAATTATAGAAGGGCAAGTTTATAAAAGTGCATGCTCACTGAAAGTTAGTCATGAATCACTGAAGTTAGCTTAGATTTTATATTAAGTATATAATGAATTTCACAGTTAAAATGTGTATATGCCTTCTGAAACTTATGCCGGTCAATCACCAGGCCATCTCTGTTGGATGACGCCCTTTCATTCTGTTGGTCAGTTACAGACAAAGGACTGCTTTCTTATTGGACCATGGCCCATTTGAATCTCCCACGATAGCCGATAATTAGTTCTTCCTGCTGCCAGTCACGTTTTAGGGTCCAAGGAGCATGCTCAGATAGATAGAGAGAACTGCCCTAGTTCAAGTTTTGTTTTTGTTCAGTTCAGTTTGTTTTTTTTGTTCAGTTCAGTTTTTGTCAAGTTCTTCTGTGAGTTTTGTCAGTTTCAGAAGTCTTGTGTTCTTAACCCTCTGAGTGTGTATGTTGCCAAACTGTGACATAACCCCTAGTGGTCAAGAGTGGTAAATATTTTTTGTCAATAAAATAGTTCAGATTTCCAAGGCTATAACTTGAAAATTGCAAGAGATAATGGTTTACTGTCAATTAGAAAGATGTAAAATATGATCCAAAGTTTCAGATAGGAATAAATTTATGCATCTAAATTGCATAATGTCACGGCACCTCTTTAAATTCCATAACTCAGTCAAAACTGGACTTCGGACATATTTACACAAAGAATTTTTTTTTTTTTTTTTTAACAGAGGTACCTCATCATCTTATCTTCAAAGTATATGAACAAGAAATCAATACATTTAAAAAAAAAAACAACGAAAATAAGTCACTTACTGTTGACAAAGGGGGGCTGGCTGGCCTGGGGGGGTGGATGGATGGCTGGCGTGGTCGCTGCGTTTTCACACATCATGGTCCATATTTTGCGTTCTGTTGGTAATTTAAAATCTGTACCACATCTACAAAGTCTTATGATTATCCCACATAAATTTCACTTGTATCCCGCTGCTATTTTTGGTGTACAAAGCCAAAAAAGTGACAGTGATGATTGCAGGCATATTAGCTTTCTGGGCTAAATGCTAAAACAGGAAAAGGAAATGAGGAGTTCTTCTTCTTTGGTGTATTACGTGTCATCCACTGAGTCCTCCAACGGATGTCTGCCACCTTTTGAAACTGGCAAATCAGTACATTCAGTACAAATCCCCAAGGCAGGCGATCATCTCAAGTGAGAAGACAGGCGCAGTGCCGCACTCTGCCACTAGGGGCACGAAAATTCTCACACTCAAAGAGTTAAGGTTGTCTTTTGTTAAGTCTTTTCTGTTTTCTGGTATTTGAGGAGAGATCGTCCTTTCTTGTTGAGCTCAACCTTCTTACTTGGAGTGAAACTCCAAAACGCCTTTTCCCTCTCCTCAGAGGCCGTGTTTATTCTGCTGAGCTTTTTCTATTGATTTGCCTTAACTCACTGCTAAAGTGGACTGATAGTGATTTTTGAACTTTTTCCCCTCAGGACTGCCTCACCCACGTCCCACAATGTCAGAAGAACTAGGATTTTGTGGGTGGAACTGTCTAAATACATTTTTCCTTCAGCCTGTGGTTTTCTTATCAGCTGGTGGACACCCCAAAGTTGCGGGCCAGGAAAGGATCCGTTGCCCAAGAAAGACATCACCTGCCCCGGGGCCAGCCATCCACTCTCCTGCCGGCTACACTCAATGGTCACCCCGCTGCTGTGTCTGTAAAAGCTGTAACAACTGGAAAGGACTGCGGGCAGTCTTTCCTCCTTTTTGCCATCTGCTGGCGTTCAAGATCACTGCTGGACTCTGAAGACACAGCTGTTCGTAAGCCAGACTCCCACTTTCTATCTGCTGGGCTAAATGTGATGTCTAATTATAACTGAATGTGACCAATTTTTCATGTTAAAAGTTAGTCCATAAGCTACAATAGGAGCTATAAGCTGAAGGAAAATTAATATTCCTCTTTTCAATAACCTCCTTTTTTTTCTAGAGTAACTCAGAGGTGCCTTTTTCATATAATCAGCTTTCATCATTTTCTCCATAAAATTGCGTCCAATTTTATGCATATTTTTATGTTACTTCACAGTCTCCCACTGCATTACAGTTACAAATTCAAAATCTGGTTTCTCTTGTTTCCACAAAGGTTTAACTACAGACTTTATGCTCAGGAATCCGTTTCTAGTAATACAATATTTGATACTTGTTGATTATTTCACCTGCTTTCAAATCAATTGACTGTAATGTCACATAACTTGAGTTTGATTATTAAAACTGTTTACGGTATATAGAAGTTTCTGCTTGATTTCTTGTGTGTGTGCTTTTCTGGGTCCCGGCAGAAGAATTCACGAATATTGAGACTGGTTAATGAAAGGTTCAAGGATTATTTATTAATAAATTGTCCAAGTTGGACTGGTGCCCCTTTACGAGTGTTTCTCTCTTGTTTTGTGAGTGTTTGTGGTGACGAAATAAACCTCCGTCCCCACACACAACTCTAAATTTAAATTAAATAATCCTTGTATCTTATCACACTTATAATCAATTGTTACTACTCGCTATAACAGCTAGCATCTTCCCTATGCAGAGCGATACAGTAACATGCCTTATGTTAGCTGGGTAAGTCATTCACTCATTCAGAGTTGTTTCTGAGTGTATTATGCACCAGGGACTGGTCTTTCAATCACTCACATCACACACCCCTGCCCCAGTAATGTTTGATTTGAGCTTTTATATTCTCACATTCAACCATTAGTTATATTAGTTTGCTCAGCGGGTGTTCACTGTCTGGCGCTAACAGCTAACCAGCTAACATTAGCCTCAGAACAGGGAGCTGGAGCCTATCCCAGCATCTCTACACCAGAGGTGGGGTAAACCCTAGACAGAACACCGGTCCATCACAGGGCCAACACAGAGAGATAGACAACCATATCACATATACAACAGTTTGTTCTGACCGAGCAATCTGATTGGACAACAGGGATTGCAGGAGTTACTATATTCCATGATAACTGCACTCTGTTTCTCTGGATATGTATCACTGCGCTTCGACGGTGTTCATGTAACCGATAATTACTAACCATTATTTACCATCAGCTCCTGGTCGGCACTTTAAGGCAACATTAATGGAATACAGCAAAACGATGGACATTTTTCCAAATATAACATTTGAGTTAAATTATGAATGGTCATCAGAAGAAGAGGAGGAGAAGGGAAGAAGCCAGGCTATTTCCATGGAAACCTACCGGTGTGAAAGAATTTCATCAGCTGACCTGGACAATCTGGAGAAAAGCAAAAATGAGGATAACAGTAAAACCACAATACTTTTGTGGTGATGGACTCTTTGTTTCATTTGAAAATGCCAAGAAAAGTGAGCGACGTGTGCCGAAGGAATTGCTAGCGTGCTAACTACTAGCTACCAGCTAGCTACTGGTGTTCTGAAGACCAGTGTTTTGCTCTGGGTTCTTCTGCGGTACTGACTCAACAGGTATGTTTTATAAACATACCTGTTGACCGGTAGGCAACAGGTCAGTGTTGACCACTGACCTGTTTGACCGGTAGGCAAACTGCAGTGGGTCCATCAGGGGGCCTGTGATGACCTTCAGGTGGTTCAGCACCAATCTCTCCAAGGATTTCATGACCACAGAGGTCAGGGCAACAGGTCTGTAGTCGTTTCAGAATCAGAATCAGAATCAGATTTATTGCCATTGTTCATGTAGTACACAAACTAGGAATTTGTCTCGATGCCATGCTGCAACATTAAAAACATGATGAGAAAAAGAGATAAACTAAAAAACTAAAGGACTGAAAACGTGCAATAAGTGTAGAAAAATAAGTAATAATAAGTAATAATGATAATAATAATAATAACAATACTAGTAATAATGAGTAGTACTAGTCAAGGCAGTTTTTAAAAAATTAGCAAGTAGCAGACAATGTGAAGTACCACATAGTGCAGTCGATAATGCAACAGAAAACAGTGATGAATGACGTGAGTCTGGTTGAGCTGCTGTACATAGTGCACGAGAGTCAAAAAGTCACTTAATGTTCAGCAGTCTGATGGCAGAGGGGAAAAAGCTGTTCATGTGCCGGGAGGTTTTAGTCCGAATGGACCGAAGTCTTCTACCTGAGGGGAGGGGAGCAAACAGTACGTGACCAGGATGTGAAGGATCGGCTATGATCCGGCCAGCACGCCTCCGGGTCCTGGAGATGTACAGGTCCTGGAGAGATGGGAGCTCGCAGCCTATCACCTTCTCAGCAGTGCGCACGACGCGCTGCAGCCTTAGTCTGTCCCTGGCAGTGGCTCCTGCATACCACACAGCTATGGAGGAGGTGAGGATGGACTCGATGATGGCCGTGTAGAACTGCACTAACATCTTGGTGGGTAGCTTGAGCTTCCTCAGCTGCCGCAGAAAGAACATCCTCTGCTGGGCCTTTTTGATGAGGGAGCTGATGGTTGGCTCCCATTTGAGGTCTCGGGTGATGGTGGTGCCCAAGAAGCGGAAGGAATCTGCAATGGTGATGGGAGAGCCTGTGATGGTGAGGGGGGGCAGGGGGGTTGTGACTTTCCTGAAGTCCACAATCATCTCCGCTGTCTTCAGAGCATTCAGCTGCAGGTTGTTGTGGCTGCACCAGGACACCAGCTGGGCCACCTCTTCCCTGTAGGCGGACTCGTCGCCGTTGGAGATGAGCCCGATGATGGTGGTGTCGTCCACAAACTTAATCAGCTTAACAGACTGGTGGGAGGAGGTGCAGGAGTTGGTATAAAGGGAGAAGAGTAGGGGGGAAAGTACACAGCCCTGGGGTGATCCAATGCTGATGCTAACAGAGTCTGAGACAGACTTCCCCAGCCGCACATGCTGTCTCCGGTCCGTCAGGAAGTCGGTGATCCACCTGCAGAGGGAGTCAGGCACGTTGAGCAGGGACAGCTTGTCCTGGAGCAGATCGGGGTGGATGGTGTTGAATGTGGAGCTGAAGTCCACAAACAGAATCCTGGCGTAGGTTCCCGGGGAGTCCAGGTGCTGCAGGATGGAGTGGAGGGCCAGGCTGACTGCGTCATCCACAGACCTGTTAGCACGGTAGGCAAACTGCAGCGGGTCTAGGAGGGGTGTGGTGATGGACTTGAGGTGAGACAGGACCAGGCGCTCAAAGGACTTCATGACTACAGAGGTGAGCGCTACAGGTCTGAAGTCGTTAAGTCCAGCAATCCGTGGCTTCTTGGGGACAGGGATGATGGTGGAGGATTTGAGGCAGGTCGGCACGTGACATTGCTTAAGGAAGGTGTTAAAAATGTCTGTGAAGACAGGAGCCAGCTCTTTCGCACAGTGTCTCAGGGTGGAGGGAGACACACCGTCCGGCCCGGGGGCCTTGCGCGGGTTCAGTCTGGAGAACTGTCTGTGCACGTCCTGCTCACTGATGACAAGGGGGGGGGGAGGAGGAGGAGGGGGGGACCGCTTTTGATGAATTAGGGGCTGAGGAGGCAGTGGAGCTGGGTGGAGTGGGTGAGTTGGACACAGCTGACGAGGTGTCAAAACGGGCGTAATGTTGGGACAGTTTTTGACAAAGGGCTTTGTCATCCTGACCTTTAGAAGCCTGAGGCCGATAGTTGGTGATTTGCCTCAGTCCTCTCCACACAGAAGCCGAGTCATTAGCAGTGAACTGCTGCTGGAGTTTCTCAGAATACACAGATTTAGCTCTCCTCAGCTCTCTGTTAAACCGATATTTGACCTCTCTGTAGCAGTCCCTGTCTCCACTTTTCAACGCTGCTTCCTTCTCTTTCCTGATCCGTCTGAGCTTAGCTGTGAACCAGGGCTTGTCATTAGAATATCTCACCCTGGTGCGCGATGGGAGAATGTCCTCCTCACAGAAGTTGATATATGAGTTCACAGTGTCTGTGTACTCATTAAGATCATGTGTGGCTCTTTTAAACATGCCCCAGTCAGTTATTTCCATGCATGTGTTCAGTTTCTCTCCAGCTTCACTGGTCAATTTCTTTGTAGTGGTCACAACAGGTTTAGTGAGTTTCAGTCTTTGTCTGTATGTGGGGATGAGGTGGACCATCACGTGATCAGATAGACCCAGCGCAGCGCGGGGAACAGCGCGATATGCGTCTTTCACTGTGGTGTAACAGTGATCCAGCGTGTTATTTCCTCTGGTTGGACATTTAATAAACTGTTTGTAGCGGGGGAGCTCGTGACTCAGATTGCTCTGGTTAAAATCACCCAACACAATAACCAGGGAGTCTGGAAAGTTCCGCTCCGTAAGTTGGATGTGATCTGCGAGCACGCGCTGAGCTTCGCGCGTGTCCGCGTCGGGAGGTACGTACACAGCGGCGAGGATGAATGAGGCAAACTCGCGCGGGGAATAAAATGGCTTGCAGTTAATAAAAAGAAATTCCAGGGCGGGAGAACAGTGTTTGGAAATCACCGTTACATCAGAGCACCAGCTGTTGTTAATATAGAAGCACACTCCTCTTCCAATAGACTTACCAGAGAGCTCTGTGACGCGATCTGCACGATACAGCTGAAATCCCTCGAGGCTGATTGCGCAATCTGGAATGTTCTCTTTAAGCCAGGTCTCAGAGAAGCAGATGACAGACGAGGAAACAAGGTCCTTGAATCGCATCAGCAGTCTTAATTCTTCTACCTTGTTCGAGAGAGAATTGGCATTGGATAGAAATATGCCAGGCAAGGCTGTTCGCGTGCCTCTTTTCCGGAGCCGAGTGAGAATCCCCCCTCTCTTTCCTCTTTTCCGCCGTCTTGCTTTTTTGGCCAGACAATGGATCAGATCGGTGGCAGGAGCTAAAAAAACTGGAAGAAGGTCCATGGGAGTGAGAGTCCTGATATTTAATAGTTCTTCACGGGTGTATGAACCGGCAGACGCACAATCAATGAACAAAAACAGACAAATTATAAAAATTAAAGAGCAGCGAGGCACCATGGCGGCCGCTGTGGGCGCCATCTTGGAAAAAAAAAAAAGTCGTTTAATCCTGTAACAGAGGGTTTCTTGGGAACTGGAATGATGATGGAGCGTTTGAAGCAGGAAGGCACTTCACGCAGCTCCAGTGATCTGTTAAAGATCCGGGTGAAGATGGGGGCCAACTCGTTGGAGCAGACTCTCAGGCAGGACGGAGACACACCATCAGGTCCTGCAGCCTTCTTGATCTTTTGTCTCTGAAAGACCCGGCGCACCTCCTCTTCACAGATCGTTAGTGCTGGTGGGAGGTCAGAGTGGAGGAGGGATGGAGTTCCTGGGGCTGCAGATAATCCTTTTGTGTGGGTGGGAGGTGAGAACTGTAGGTTCTTTTCAAACCTGCAGTAAAAGCTGTTTAGGTCGTTAGCCAGCTGGAGGTTTTCCACAGGGTGGGGGGATGGTCTCCTGTAGTTGGTGACATTCCGTAGGCCTCTCCAGACAGAAGCAGAGTTGTTGGCTGAGAAGTTTTTTTGTAACTTCACACTGTAGCTCCTCTTAGCAAGCCTGATCTCCTTCATCAGCATGTTTCTGGCCCGCTTGTACAGAGTCCAGTCACTAGTCTTGTAGGCCTCCTCCTTGGTCTGACGTAGCTGCTTCAGTTTAGGAATGAACCAGGGTTTATTGTTGTTGTATGTGCAGAAGGTCTTGGTCTGCACACACATGTCCTCGCAGAAACAGATGTATGACGTCACAGTGTCAGTGAGTTCATTTAGGTTAATGGCTGCAGCTTCAAAAACACTCCAATCTGTACAGTCAAAGCAGGCTTGTAACTCCAGCTTTGATTCCTCAGTCCATTTCTTCACAGTCCTTACAACAGACTTGGAAGTTTTTAGTTTCTGTCTGTATGTTGGAATAAGATGGAGCAGACAGTGGTCAGAAAAACCCAGAGCTGCACGGGGGACGGCATGATAGGCATTTCTTAAAACTGTGTAACAGCGGTCAAGTGTATTTGTGTCCCTGGTGGGACATTTAATATGCTGTCTGTATTTAGGAAGCTCATTTGTGAGATTAGCTCTATTGAAATCACCCAGAATGATAAGCACAGAGTCTGGATGTTTTTCCTCCACATCTACTATCTGGTCAGCGAGGTGCTGCAGTGCCTCCGTTGTACAAGCAGCAGGCGGGATATAAATTCCGACCAGAATAAACGAGGAGAACTCTCGCGGTGAATAAAAGGGTTTACAGTTTATGAACAGTGACTCTAGGTTAGGGCTACAAAACTTCTTCAACACTGTGACATCAGTACACCAACCTTCGTTTATGTAGAAGCAGATTCCACCACCCTTAGTCTTTCCAGAGAATTCTCGGCTGCGATCAGCGCGAAACAGCTGGAATCCGTCCAGGCGCACCGTGCTGTCCGGGATGTGTTCACTCAGCCAGGACTCCGTGAAACAAAGGGCGCCAGATCTGCTAAAATCCCGGTTTTTGTGAGTCAGGAGCAGCAGTTCATCCATTTTGTTGGCCAAAGAGCGGATATTTGCCAGATGGATCGATGGGAGCGGCGTGTGAAATCCTCGTTTCTTCAGCCTGACTAGCGCACCGGCACGTTTACCATGCCGCCTTCGTTTCCGGCCAGCGCCAATAGCCGCTGCTCCCACAGCTAAGATCGACTGAAAAAACTTCAGATCAGCAGCAGAAACTGGCGGAGAAGTTGCATTGGGAGGTAGTCTGAGTGAAAGTAGTTCCTCCCTTGAATAGGTGACTCGGACAGAAGAGCAGAAGTCCAAAAAAACACACAAAATTATCAAAAACATCAGAGAGCAGAAGCCAGTGGCTGCCATCCGCGGCGCCATCTTGGATTTCAGGTCAGTGGATGATGCAGTGAATATGGGACTACACTACATCCTGCAACACCTCGACTCCCCAGGGACGTACGCCAGGATCCTGTTTGTCGACTTCAGCTCAGCGTTCAACACCATCATCCCAGGCATTCTTCATCAGAAACTCCTCCAGCTCAAGGTGCCCCCCTCCACCTGCCAGTGGATCTCCAGCTTTCTGACTGACAGGTGGCAACAGGTGAAGCTAGGGAGATTTACATCCAGCTCCCGAAAAATTAGTACTGGCGCCCCCCAAGGATGTGTCCTTTCCCCACTGCTCTTCTCCCTCTACTCCAACGACTGCACCTCAGAGGACCCTTCGGTGAAGCTCCTGAAGTTTGCGGACGACACCACAGTCATCGGTTTGATCCGGGATGATGATGAGTCTGCATACAGGCGGGAGGTGGAGCAGCTGATCCTCTGGTGCAGCCAGAACCATCTTGAACTTAACCCAGCCAAAACGGTGGAGATGACTGTGGATTTCAGGCGACACCCCCCTTCATTTCCCCCACTCACCATCCTCAACAGCACAGTGTCCACTGTGGACTCCTTCAAGTTTCTGGGTACCACAATCTCCCGGAACCTGAAGTGGTCCTCCCATATAGCCACTGTCCGGAAAAAGGCCCAGCAGAGGTTGTTTTTTCTGCGTCAGCTCAAGAAGTTTGATTTACCTCAGGAGCTGCTGGTTGTCTTCTACACCGCCATCATCCAATCTGTCCTCTGCTTTTCCATCACTGTCTGGTTTGGATCTGCCACTAAACAGGACAAGACCAGACTGCAGCGGATCGTTAAGTCTGCGGAGAGGATCATTGGTACCGACCTACCCTCCATTGAGAACTTATATTGGTCCATAACCAGGAAACGGGCGGGAAACATCTGTGCTGACCCATCACACCCCGGCCACAAACTGTTTGAACTTCTATCTTCTGGTCGTCGTTACAGATCACTGAAGGTCAAAACCACCCGTCACAGGAACAGTTTCTTTCCTCAAGCCATCACTCTGATGAACTCCTAACATTCACCTAGTCCTACCTGTTGCTGTACTCATGACTTTTCATCCATTATTACATTGCACATAACTCTCACACTGCTTTTTACTTCATTCACATTATATCACTGAATCTGAGTTCACATTGAAATACTGTGTGACTGTATATTTTTTCATATATTTCTGCAAAGTGTGGTTAGTCTGAGTAAATAACTGCATATATTCCTGTATATATTTGCATCCTTTTATAGAAACGTGGACAGACTGTAATTTACTCTACATACTCTGTTGTCATTGAATCCTTATTTAAATCCTCCACCTGAACAACGAGAGCAAGTTTTTAGCCAAAGTCAAATTCCTTGTGTGTGTTGTGCATACTTGGCCAATAAAGCTGATTCTGATTCTGATAAACAGTTATTACGTTTGCACTTGACAGTGTTTGTTTACATGTGTGTGAAATGACAATAGACGTCCATGCTGATTGAGATGTTTAGCAACAGTTACTGGCTACATTTAGAAGGGACTATTTTTTTTTCTCAGCTGCACAAAATAACTGGTTAAACAAATAATATTTTGTCCAGTATTGTTGTCATTTAATAAAATGTGCTTGCGGAACTGTTGTATAAAGGCAATATTACACTCAAGGTCATTACGGTATCATGGATATACTAACTATGTGTGTGATACTGTAATAGTGGAGGGCATCAGCCGTATCACACACGGAGTTACTATATTCATCAATACTGTAACTCCCTCTCGTGTAATATTGCTTAATTCCGCTTCAAAGGTGTTCTTGTAACCGTTAATTACTAACAGTAATTTTGTCAAGTCTACAGACTTGATAATTGCAATACTGTGTTGGATACCTTAATTTTCACAGTAAGGTGCTGTTTCAAAAGCAGTCTCAGCCATCTCTGATCCGGAGGTCCTGTCCTTTTAAACATCCGGTGATATATGTCTGTTTAAACAAAAAAGACAGGCTAGAATTGAATTTATTGACTCGATTAGAAAGCCACAATACTTTTGTGGTGGACTATTTTCTTTTCATCTGAAAATACCAAGAAAAAGCGAGCGAAGTGTGCCAAAGCCAAAACATTAGCATGCTAATGAGCCACTGGCATTGATCTGGGCCCTTCTGCGCTACACGTCGAGCATTAGATGTATCACACCTACAGTTACTATATGCATTGATATCATACTCCCTCTCATGTCATATTGCTTAAATATTCCATCCATCCATCTTCTTCCACTTGATCCTTTTCGGATCACGGGGGGACTGGAGCCTATCCCAGCATCTTTGGGCGAGATGCAGGGTACACCCTGGACAGATTGCCAGTCCATCGCAGGGCCAACACGGAGAGACAGACAACCATTCACTCTCACATCCATACCTAAGGACAATTTAGAATCCTCAGTTTGATGCCAATTAACCTAACTTGTGTGGTATATATCACTCAGATATTCCATACCTACATTGGTTAGAGCATGTGGAAATGTTTGGGACAACATATACAAAGGAACTTCACACCTCTGAAAGAACAAAGGAATCTCACCGCCGTGTGAAGACCCATGACGTCACAGGACGCCATGGCAACAGACTCTACACCTTCACCCCTGAGGGAGGAGAAGGTTTTCCCATCACCTCCCAAGGCGAAGGGAGGAGTTAACAGGACAGATGGGGGATTTAGATAACGGGGAGATGTTACCTTTTTCAATGAGTGGACTCTGACGTCAGCTGTTTCAATGAGTGGTGCAATGTGTGCTTGTATTTAACCAGCGAGCAAAGCAGAGATCTTCCTCTTGCCTTCTGCTAAGCTCTGCACCTGTTGAGATTTGATAGAGGAGCTATTCAATAAAAACCCTGTTTTTAATTCAAAGCCGCCTCGTTATTTCAGCTCCACTACACTGGTGACCCTTACGCGAGAATATGGACCGGAGGCGCTCTTCAATCTGCTCATCCATGGTGGCTCTGGCACACGCCAGCGACGACGCAGACGAGGGAACAAGCAGACTGCTGTTCCCCACGGCAGAGGGCACTGAGAGAGCTCAACCGAGCTCCAGCACCGCCCGGAGTGCCGAGGCAAGGCACCCTCACCCGGCGGACACAACAGTGATGGTGTGCACGAACGCCGTTGCTGTCAACCTGCCAGACTTCTGGCGAGAGGACCCCGCATCTTGGTTCCAGCAAGCCGAAGCCCAGTTTATACTGGCGGGTATCACAGCAGATGATACCAAATTTTATCACATCATCTCCAAGCTCGACTCCGCAACTTCAAAGTGTGTGCGGAGCTTGGTCCAGCAACCACCAACCCGGGACAAATATGAGACACTCAAGGCGACCATCGTGGCGAATTATGTCCCATCAGCGGAGGAAAGAGCCGAGAGGATCCTGGCGGTCTACGGCCACAGAAGGAGCAATCCGAGGACCCTCATGGAGGATTTGCTACAACTCAAGGAGGAGGATAATGATAATTTCCTTCTCCAGTTCATTTTCCTCAGCACGCTACCACCGCATTTGAGAGGGACACTCGCCAGGATGAAGTGCAATAATCATCAGGATTTCCGCACACTGGCCAACGAGGCTTACCGGCTCGTCAACGCCTGCAGAGAACGGACACCCACAGCGGCATCCGCAGATCTGAGAACTGACACCCCGAGCCTTGGAGAGACTCAACCCACGGTGACAGTGGCGCGGCCCAAGCGCAATGAGCAGAACGACGTCTGCTATTATCACCACCGCTTCGCAGAGAAAGCCCGCAAATGCGTTCCCCCCTGCAAGTTTACGAGGTCGGGGAAACGCCAAAGCCGAGGGCCATTAACAGCAGCAGTTCTCGGCGAGAAGAATAAGCTGTTATACGTGACGGATGGATACACAGGCAAGCAGTTCCTCATCGACACGGGAGCTCAGCTGAGTTTCGTCATGCCCTCCCACGCAGAGCGAACCATGGGCATCCGGGGCAACGGAGCAGTGGCAGCCAACGGCTCTGACATCGACACGTTCGGGGAAAAGAGCCTGCACCTCCTCATCCACGGCCGCAGCTACAGATGGACATTTGTTGTGGCAGCGGTGAGCTTTAACTTGTTAGGCGCAGATTTTTTGTGTGCACATGGGTTATTAGTGGATCTTGCAAATAGGCGCCTGGTTAATGCACTATCTTTTGCTTCTATTCCTTGCTCAGCTCGAGTTTCTCCACCACCTGTGCAGGCCAACGTCACTACGGCAGGAGGTAAGTTTGAGCAACTCCTCACCCAATTTCCAGCACTCACAACCCCCAAATTCTCAGCCACTGTAGCCAAACACGGGGTTAAACACTTCATTCCAACAAACGGACCTCCCGTTTTTGCCAAAGCTCGCCGCTTAGACGCGGCCAAGCTCAACATAGCAAGGGACGAATTTGCAGCTCTTGAAAAATTAGGCATTTGCCGACGTTCAAAGAGCCCTTGGGCCTCACCACTTCATATGGTCCCGAAATCCGACGGTTCTTGGAGACCGTGCGGAGATTACCGCAAGCTAAACAACGCTACAGCGCATGACCGCTACCCCATTCCTCACATTCAGGATTTTTCATTGCATTTAGCAGGCGCGCGCATTTTTTCAAAAATAGACTTAGTCCGCGGTTATCACCAGGTCCCAGTCCGAGCTGAAGATATTCCTAAAACAGCGGTTATAACCCCTTTCGGCCTTTTTGAATTCCTAAGAATGCCATTCGGCCTCAAAGGCGTGGCTCAAACTTTTCAACGGATGATGGACGCAGTCCTACGCGACCTACCCTTTGTTTTTGTCTACCTCGATGACATGCTGGTAGCCAGTTCATCCGAGGAAGAACACAAACAACACCTCACTACCGTTTTTCAGAGGCTGGAAGAGCACGGACTTATAATCAATCCAGCCAAATGCAAATTCGGCGTATCACAAATTGATTTTTTGGGACATAGGGTCTCCCCGGCAGGGGCAATTCCGCTTCCAGACAAAGTTCTTGCGATAGAAAGTTTTCCACGGCCTCAAACGGTTAAGTCGCTACAGGAATTTTTGGGGATGGTTAATTTTTACAACCGTTTTCTTCCCCAAGCAGCTCAGCTCATGCAACCTCTATATGACACGCTCAGAAAAAAGAAAGCTTCCAACGCGGTCGAATGGACCCCGGAGCGCGAACGCGCTTTCGCGGAAGTAAAAAGCGCCCTGGCTAACGCCACAATGTTAGTCCACCCAGACCCCTCAGCCCGCATTGCTCTGACCACAGATGCTTCAGACTTGGCCGTAGGGGCAGTTGTAGAACAACTTGTCAGCGGGGTCTGGCAACCTTTAGCATTTTTTAGCAAATCGCTAAACCCAACTGAACGTAAATACAGCACTTTTGACAGAGAACTGCTGGCGCTTCATTTGTCCATCCGCCACTTCCAGTTTTGGTTAGAAGGGCGGAGTTTCACGGCTTTCGTGGACCATAAGCCGCTCACTTTTGCTATGACCAAAATTTCAGAACCATGGTCAGGCAGACAACAAAGACAGCTAGCTGCGATTTCAGAGTTCACCACAGACATTCGACACGTAGCAGGCAAACTTAACGTAGTAGCTGACTGTCTCTCTCGCGCTGTGACACCGCCAGAGCACGAGGAGACAGATTACACCACCTCAGCAGCGGAACTCTTCACTAACGCACACACATATGCAGCACCTATCCATGAAGGGATAGATTATGCAGCCATGGCGGAAGAGCAAGGTAGTGATGCGGACGTGCGCGCGCTCCTGTCTGGACCAACAGGGTTAAGGCTGGAGGAAAAAGGGTTGCGCGACGGCGTGCCCCCCCTAATATGCGATGTTTCAACCGGCCGACCTCGCCCGTTAGTACCAGCTGCTTGGCGCCGCTGCATTTTCGACGCAATTCACTCCCTCGTGCACCCAGGTGTGCGCGCCTCGGTCAAAATGGTTGCCGAAAAGTTTGTGTGGCCAGGCCTACGCAAAAACGTAAAAGAATGGGCAAAAACTTGCATTCCTTGTCAGCGCGCCAAAGTACACAAACACACAAAAGCCCCTCTGGAGCCTTTTCCCATCCCTGCTAGAAGGTTCGACCACATTCATGTCGACCTCGTGGGGCCGCTGCCTTCCTCCCAGGGTTTCACACACCTGCTAACAATGATAGACCGCACCACGCGCTGGCCAGAGGCAGTCCCGCTAGCGGTAACTACAGCGGAGGAAGTCGCTCGCGTTTTTCTAACAAATTGGGTGGCACGTTTCGGCGTCCCATCAGACATCACGTCAGATAGGGGGCCTCAATTTGTCTCAGAGCTCTGGTCAGCTATGTCCAACAGTTTAGGGGCAACAATTCATCGCACCACCGCTTATCACCCTCAGGCTAATGGGTTATGCGAGCGTTTTCACAGGTCCTTAAAGGCTGCCCTCAGGGCCTCACTAACGGACACAAATTGGGTAAATAAACTTCCCTGGGTTTTATTGGGGTTGCGTGCGGCACCTAAAGAGGATTTAGACGCTTCCCCTGCAGAATTAGTCTTCGCTCAGCCTATCAGACTACCAGGTGAATTTTTACCAGAAAACCCGGAACCAGGGCACCTCCCAGTCCCAAGGTTTTTAGGCAGTAACAGTCCGGACTTTCTCCACGGTCCAGCTCATCACTCCTTTCCACGAGTTTTTGTTCCTCAAACTTTAAAAAACGCTGAGTTTGTTTTTGTTAAGCATGAAGCTCTAAAACCAACGTTACGCCCAGTATACGATGGCCCGTTCAGAGTGCTGGAAAATGGTGACAAGCACTTTGTGCTTGATTATGGGGACAGAAATGAAACGGTCAGCATTGACGGGCTCAAACCTGCCTTCTTGTTGAGAGACGGGCCTGCACAGCTGGCCCGAGCACCTCGGCGAGGTAGACCCCCCCAAGGAGAAAGTCTCAGCCCCCAGGCAGGGAACAGATAATCTCTCTCCTTCCCGCACTGCAGATTCCTCACAACAAGGTCCCAGCAGGACGTCTAAACCATCCTACAGCAGCTTTGGGAGAAGATTGAAACCCAGACTACACAGGGACTGATTACACCACTATGCAAATTTTCGCTAATTGTGCCGCAACAGTTTAGGACTGATTTATGATTATACTATGCTGTTATGTTTTCACTGAACTCTCTTAGGAGCATGGCTGCTTGAAAGTTTCTTCTGTGGCAACAGCGGTAACACGTAGTATGTCTTAGTAATTACCCTAGACTGTGAATCTTTCTGTGTCCTTTCATAGTTGTTTGGGGGGCCTGTGGTATATATCACTCAGATATTCCATACCTACATTGGTTAGAGCATGTGGAAATGTTTGGGACAACATATATAAAGGAACTTCACACCTCTGAAAGAACAAAGGAATCTCACCGCCGTGTGAAGACCCATGACGTCACAGGACGCCATGGCAACAGACTCTACACCTTCACCCCTGAGGGAGGAGAAGGTTTTCCCATCACCTCCCAAGGCGAAGGGAGGAGTTAACAGGACAGATGGGGGATTTAGATAACGGGGAGATGTTACCTTTTTCAATGAGTGGACTCTGACGTCAGCTGTTTCAATGAGTGGTGCAATGTGTGCTTGTATTTAACCAGCGAGCAAAGCAGAGATCTTCCTCTTGCCTTCTGCTAAGCTCTGCACCTGTTGAGATTTGATAGAGGAGCTATTCAATAAAAACCCTGTTTTTAATTCAAAGCCGCCTCGTTATTTCAGCTCCACTACACTTGCATGTTTTTGGCATGTGAGAGGAAATCGGAGAAATCCCGGAGCTTGTCTTTGTGTTCTTTAACTCCTGGCTAGATCTCAGGAGACACTCCTTTACTGTGCTGTGCTGACCTAAAGACAGTGAGCATTTTGCACCATCTAGTGAACTGAAAAGTCAGTTGGCTTTTATTACTCTGGTACCTAAATTGGTAAGTTTGTGTTTGGAACATTTATTAATAATTCTTCATAAAGTATCACAATACTGGTGTCTCAGAGTCATTATCATCACTGCAAAATATCGCAATATTACGATGCAACATTTTTTCCACCACCCCTAATCATATGTCCCCTTTAAATATTTTCTCACTTATTTTCTTTGTACACACACATCTTTTATAGCACAGTAATTCTCAAATCACAGCGTTTAAATCACAATGAATTCACCTGCTTATCGCATCCAAGCCATGTGCAGGCTTATGTGGATTTAACCATATTAAATTTCACACAAAAATATTTGAGTGACACCCCAGGAATATACTGGGCATTTATAGGCTTTAATCCTTTGTACGTGTTCCTATCCTTTCCTCAAGCTCAACTGCACATTATGGAATAGTTTGTGACAGCTAAACCTGGCAGTTTTATACAAAATATGAGATTATCTTAAGTGCTGAGTCTGTGTTCATTCACATATCTGAGTCTAACACTGCATTTTACAAGCAAATTTTTATTATATATTTTTGTACTAAATAATAAAATATGTTGGTGGCAGAGTGGTTAGCACTGCGGCAGCACAGCAGCTCACCCTTGGCTGGGGGATCCTGGGTTCAATCCCAGCCCCCGACCAACAGTGATCTGTGTGGAGTTTGCATGTTCTCCCCGTGTCTGCGTGGGTTTACTCCGGGATTTCTCCGGTTTCCTCCCACATGCCAAAAACATGCAAGTTAGGTTAATTGGAATCAAACTAGGGATTCTAAATTGTCCTTAGGTATGAATGTGAGAGTGAATGGTTGTCTGTCTCTCTGTGTTGGCCCTGCAATGGACTGGCGATCTGTCCAGGGTGTATCCTGCCTCTTGCCCAAAGATGCTGGGATAGGCTCCAGTCCACCCCCCCCCCCCCCGTGACCCGAAAAGGATTAAGCGGAAGAAGATGGATGGATGAATGTTGAATATCAGTGACTAATTCAGAGCAAGTAGGTGAGACCTTGGGGCAATTGTAACAGTTCCTCAAGTCAGAAAAAAGCTAGAGTGATTACACTTATTCCTCACATGCTCAGTAGGATTCTCCCCCTGCCTGTAGAAGAAGTGCACAGTTATTTCACCTCTGCTGAGATTCTCAAGTAAAAAATTATTTTAAGCAAGGGAAGTTTCTTTTTTAATGTGTAGTATTTTTCCTTTTCTGACTGAATTTCAACTTACATCAGTTTTACCTTTATGTGATTTGTAACTTAGAGGTAATGGGGTATGTCACGAGAAACTGAGCTTGTGGATAGTCACAGAGAAGGCTACTGTATTGAGGACTTTGCTACTATGTGATAAAACACAGTACAGCATAAAAGTGCTTAATCTGCTCTTTAAATCTGTGCTACTTACTTTAAAACATGGGATACAGTCAAATGTTTTAATCCTGAAATGCAACCAGGTTAAAATTTTGTTACTGTACCATTATTATAGTTTCCAGTGTTAAAAGGTAAAATTGTGAACTTGGGTCGGAAAAAGTAAGCTGAATTTATGGAAGTTTTTCTGCAGCAGTCTCATGGAGGCCGTTTGGAATGTCTATGGAGTGGACAGACTGAGGAGAGAGAGAGGGAAAGATTCAGCCTTTAGAAAATGGCACCAGACCAGTGGTGTTTCTGTGCCAGTTCATTGAAGGGACGAAGACGAGGACGGAGTGGCTGCGAGATGGGCGGGTTTTTCATCAGATTTTTCTCTGAAGGATGAGAACTGGCCCCACACTCAGTTGGGACTTAACCACTGGGACCTATTTTCATGGAGTCTGCATGTTTTTCCTGCTGTGTGAGTTTCCTTCTACAGTCCAGAGACATGCATGTTAGGTTAGCTGACTTTTACTGTGGATCAAGTATGTAAGAGTTTTACCTTAAAGTAATATTTCTAAAATTATTTTATTATTATTTACCAACAGCAACAAAAGCTGTTGGGACTGAGGTCATAGTTGTAATCTTTTTTGTGTTCGTACTGGAAGTAGAAAGTTACATGGTGCTGCTTTATGAGAATGAATGAATATATACTGTATATAGTTAGTAAACTAAGTAGGATTGTAGGCAAATACTCGGTTGATTATAACACCCTGCTTAACACATGTTTAAGAAAATATTTGCATTTAAAGGAAAATTCAGTTTTAAAGCAGAACAAAAATTATGAATGTTCTAAAGCAGCCAAGTTCATCTATGGAAGAGACATGAAATTTTTTTTAAAATTCTCTTAGATTACAGTAACTTTTCGATGCTTTTTTAATTAACACATGATTTCTGTATTTAACGGTTTTAATTTGCAATTGAACAATGTTGCAAATAAAAATGTTGTAAATTCCAGTTTGGAGGAGCTCCAAAGGCTCTTCAGGCTTGCAAAATCAATGAACATTTTCTTCATAAGCTAGATTATCAAAGGGAAAAAATAAGCTGCTGTGAACTTCAGATACTAAGCTGCTGCAGCACTGTACTGTATTTTTTTTTTTCCCCATTAAGGGCCCCAAGTTTTACCTTCATTTATGTCCAAAGCACAAATAACAGAATGTAACTATGCAATACTTTAAATAATTTTGTCATGTTAAAATACAGTGCTGTGCACTTGTCTTAAAACTGAGACAAACAGTATTACAACAAAGCAACAAAATCAGTTAAAATAAAGAGAAAACACAGACTTCAGTGCAGACTTGTTTAAATAAATAATCTTTTTATTATAAAACAGTTTAAAAAAACATACTGCAAGTGTTGATATAGAAACAGTCTGGTCTATTGAGGCTGACTTCAGCACAGTACTCGTACAAATCATCAGTACTTTTTTCATACGAGTATCTTGCTTTGAAACACAACACTGTGAATTTCTGTTTACGCTCAGTATTACTGTAAATGATAGGGCCTCACCAATGTTTGTACAATAAACACAGCACAAAGGTCTTTGAAATTTGAGAAGCACATGCACACAGACACAATCAAGGTTTAAAGGTGGACTATGTAGAAACTGCAGGTGATTACTGGCAACACCAGATGGCAGTAATGAACTTTCATTCATTAGGCTAAAGTGAATTTAATAAACTTTGTTTACTGATGACCCATGATGACTTTTGTTTGTCTACTCCAGGTGAACTGGTAATTAACTGGTATCATTACTTGTTCTGCCCTGCTCTAGAAACTGACATAATTACATTAAAACACCAGATTTTTGACTAAGATGAAAACTGGCTTAATACTCACCCTGCTGGTGTAGCGTGGTATTTATCACTTTGTCAACCCTGCAAAACTCAATGAATTCATAGCTCTGCAATATTATAAATGATCATATTTGGCATGACAGCAAAAGAGATGTTCTTTACACTCTAATTACATTTTTAGATATTTCTGGAAAATATGAAAGTAGAAAATATTGCATATTCTACCTTTAAAAACTTGGAGAAATAAACATGCCCGAATTTCTCAATGTGGGAGACTGACAATTTTTATGTGAAGTAAAATAATACATTAAACTGTCATTTTGGAAAATGTGCCTATTTTTATTACTGCTTCTGATTTGGATGAGAAAGCTCATGAGATGGAGTCAACAGATAGTTCAACTTGAGACAAACACTGGGGGGGGAGGGAGATCAAACATTCAGTTTTTTTAAGTGAATTTGTGGTGAATTCTTGAAACACATGGAGTCTCCTCCTGTTGCCTGGTTTCTGCTACACAACAAGGAATACTGGTATTTAAAAAAATATATCTCTAGTTTAAAATGTGCTGGTTGTTCATTTTGACCAGAGGTAGACTTTGTTTCCCACTTTTTCCTGGGTCAGTTTTACACTGGACTAATCCCACTGCACCAGCTCAGCTTGTATAACATTATAATGTACTGCATATTTCCATCCATCATCTTCCACTTGATCCTTTTTACCCTTAAAAAAAAGATGGTCAACATGCCCAGCAATTGTAAAGCTCCTGAGGAACGAAAGCTTAACTTAGAAAATTCAGCAAAATTCCAAGGTTTCATCATGAGATTACTGCAATGACCAACCTACAGATGTCAGAAAATAAGTTTGTGTATGGTAATGGAAAAGTATGGCATACACCACCTCACCATAGGGTATATAGTCCTATCAAATCATACCAAAAACCTCATTAAATTACCAGTTTATGCAGGGACCCAACATAACAAGTAACCTTTGGGCATCATTGATTTAAACTGGTGGTCCGCTTGGCTGATGTTCAAACAATGCTCCAGCATGTCAGAGACGACGGACATCTGCAGGTTTCTCTGGTGACCTGGCAAGATTAGAATGCTACAAATTTATCAAGGGCTTGACATTAATTTTTGTCCTCACCAGTTTACCAAACTTACTAACCACTCAGCCTTTCACTCGCTCATAAGTTTCCAATTTGTATTTGGGAAGGAGCTGCTTCAAGCATTTTTTTTGTGTGTGTGTGGGGGGGGGGGGTTGCATAGAGTTGCAAAATATATTTGAATTTCTCTGTGCAAAGATGATAAACACATTTTATATACTATGTTGTTATAAACAATAGGGTATTGATGGGTGTGAATAAATAGATGGGCAGTTAGAATGAAGGACGATACTGTTAGATGAAGGAATGCAGTATGAAAGTACATTTTTTTATATAACAACTTCAAGGCATTAAGACAAGCATTGAGAAAGTATTTACTAAGGCCTGCTTCAGCATTAAGATTAAAAAAGCATTTATAGGAATTACAGATGTGTAATGAGAAGTGTTTCATTTACAAGAATATGATGACTTGCATTTAATCCCCTAGACATACACTGCCGTTCAAAAGTTTGGGGTCACCCAGACAATTTTGTGTTTTCCACGAAAAGTCACACTTTTATTTACCACCATGAGCTGTAAAATAAATAGAAAATATAGTCAAGACATTGACAAGGTTAGAAATAATGATTTGTATTTGAAATAATTTTTTCCTTCAAACTTTGCTTTCGTCAAAGAATCCTCCATTTGCAGCAATTACAGCATTGCAGACCTTTGGCATTCTAGCTGTTAATTTGTTGAAGTAATCTGGAGAAATTTCACCCCACACTTCTAGAAGCCCCTCCCACAAGTTGGATTGGCTGGATGGGCACTTCTTGCGTACCATACGGTCAAGCTGCTCCCACAACAGCTCAATGGGGTTTAGATCTGGTGACTGCGCTGGCCACTCCATTACAGATAGGATACCAGCTGCCTGCTTCTTCTCTAAATAGTTCTTGCACAATTTGGAGGTGTGCTTTGGGTCATTGTCCTGGTGTAGGATGAAATTGGCTCCAATCAAGCACTGTCCACAGGGTATGGCATGGCGTTGCAAAATGGAGTGATAGCCTTCCTTATTCAAAATCCCTTTTACCCTGAACAAATCTCCCACCTTACCAGCACCAAAGCAACCCCAGACCATCACGTTACCCCCACCTTGCTTGACAGATGGTGTCAGGCACTCTTCCAGCATCTTTTCAGTTGTTCTGCGTCTCACAAATGTTCTTCTGTGTGATCCAAACACCTCAAACTTCGATTTGTCCATCCATAACACTTTTTTTCCAATCTTCCTCTGTCCAATGTCTGTGTTCTTTTGCCCATATTAATCTTTTTCTTTTATTGGCCAGTCTCAGATATGGCTTTTTCTTTGCCACTCTGCCCTGAAGGCCAGCATCCAGGAGTCGCCTCTTCACTGTAGATGTTGACACTGGCGTTTTGCGGGTACTATTTAATGAAGCTGCCAGTTGAGGACCTGTGAGGCGTCTATTTCTCAAACTAGAGACTCTAATGTACTTATCTTCTTGCTCAGTTGTGCAGCGGGACCTCCCACTTCTCTTTCTACTCTGGTTAGAGACTGTTTGTGTTGTTCTCTGAAGAGAGTAGTACACACCATTGTAGGAAATCTTCAGTTTCTTGGCAATTTCTCGCATGGAATAGCCTTCATTTCTAAGAACAAGAATAGACTGTCGAGTTTCACATGAAAGTTCTCTTTTTCTAGCCATTTTGAGCGTTTAATCGACCCCACAAATGTGATGCTCCAGATACTCAACCTGCTCAAAGGAAGGTCAGTTTTATAGCTTCTCTAACCAGCTAAACTGTTTTCAGCTGTGCTAACATGATTGCACAAGGGTTTTCTAATCATCCATTAGCCTTCTGACGCAATGAGCAAACACATTGTACCATTAGAACACTGGAGTGATAGTTGCTGGAAATGGGCCTCTATACACCTATGTAGATATTGCACCAAAAACCAGACATTTGCAGCTAGAATAGTCATTTACCACATTAGCAATGTATAGAGTGTATTTCTGATTAGTTTAAAGTTATCTTCATTGAAAAAAACAGTGCTTTTCTTTCAAAAATAAGGAAATTTCTAAGTGATCCCAAACTTTTGAACGGTAGTGTATGCATGTGTTGCAAAATGTGAGTTAAGTGTCTGATTCGCAGAGCAGAAATGCCAAGAGAAAAGGAAGAGAACTGTCGAGGTGCGATAAACACAACGAGCCGATTCCGTGAAGAGTGGGCGAATCAGACGTGTACGTGACGACCCGAGACCAGATGTTCAAGCCAGATAGCAACAGAGGAAACCGAGAGGGCAACACGTGACGCAAGGAGCAGCTTATGCAATTTGATAATGGACTCTCATAAATATACTGGGTCAAGGGAAAGCACAGTTAGTCAGACTTCATGACCTGACACACATTGTTGTTGTTAGGGAAAGAACTCCGACCCAGAGCTCTGTACTGCTTTTTTCAACTGCTGAATAAATACAGATTTTTCAAGCAAGATCCTGATCTCCTCCTTGAAAACGAATCCGGGTGGACAACTATTCCATTACAGTGTACTGTCAGCATTAGTAATGAACTTTTTTCTTCCTAAATGTACATCTTTTTTTAACAAACTTGCTCATTTTTATTTATAAATTTGCAGTTTTTTCCATACATTTGCAACTTTTTATCATGTAAGTTTGTGACTTCTTGCAAATTTGTTTTTAACATAAATTTGCAACTTTTAAATCATAGATGTTCTGCTTTCAGGACCGTTATAGATTTGCCTCTTTTTTCACAAATTAAATCATAAATTTGTAACTTGTAAATTTGCAACTTTTTCTTGTAATTTTTTTAAAGTCTGAATCTTGCTTATGGTAAATGTGTGATTTGCTTTAAATCAATTCAGTTCAACTTTATTTGTATAGCGCCTAATCACAACAAAAAGTCATCTCAAGGTGCTAGATACATAAAGCACAAATCGCAAGTAATTCAGAGAAAACCCCAATCAAAGGATCCCAAGCAAGTGGGCAGCACGGTAGAGCAGTGGTTAGCACAGTGGCACCATAGTAAGAAGGTCACGGGATCGATTCCACCCCTGACCATCGGTGACCCTTCTGTATGGAGTTTGCATGTTCTCCCCGTGTCTGCGTGGGTTTACCCCAGGTACTCTGGTTTCCTCCCACAGGCCAAAAACATGCAAGTTAGGTTAACTGGTGACTCTAAAGTGATGAAGGAACTGGCGCCGTACTGTGGCTGCCTCATCCATCCAGGTGGATGACCTGAATTTCCCTCTGGGGATCAATAAAGTATACAAAATACAAAGTGCTAAGCAGCAATGGGAAGGAAAAAACAACGTTTAGTTTTGCCTTTACTGAACAGGTACAGTTCACATAGGGAATTTGCTAAAGAGAAGGGGGGCAGACACACAGAAAGGATTGCTGTTGCTGGGAACCGAACCAGGGACCACTACACCCATTACTCACTCCTATGGCATATGTAGTTACCAGGCCACCCCTATTTTTAAGCTTTATTTGTCCCTATAGAGAACAGTTCTGTGATAAAGTTATAGTTGCTCAATGTAGGAATCCTGAGACTGAGAGTCTCATGCTCTACCAGCTGAACTAGTTCTGCTCATAACTTTATTCTAATAAACTTGTAAATCCTACTATAACTTTTTAAATATAAATCCTGTGGGTTTATAACTTTGGCTGTCCCTTACACACACACACACACACACACACACACACACTTAACAGTATATCCCTTCAGCCAAAGTGGCTAGAAGGAGTGCCTGAGTTGCAGACTGCTGCTCAATTCCACTGGTACGGGTGGGAATCACCAGAACCCCGTGATGCAGTGCTTTCCTTGAGCCATGATATAATACCCTCTCAATATCTTGAATATGGCAATATCATATATTGCAATTTCCCATCCTTGTCTTTGTCTTGTTCAACTCTAGAGCAGGATCTCAGGACTCAATCCTGCTGTGCTGAGCTCACCTGACAGTGAGCATTTAGTGTCATCTAGTGGATTGAAAAGTCAATTGGTTTTTATTACTCTGGTACCCAAAAAGCTAAGTTTGCATTTGCAACAGTTATTACATTATCATGATACTGGTTGAGTCAATGCAGTATCGTTGACGCAAAGTACTGTGATGTTACACAGTAATGATTTTTTTCCCATCCCTATCCACTAGTATTTGGATGGTGAGCCAGTTCTAATGTCAAGCCCTGTATACATCTATAGCTTTTGTTGTCCAAGCTTTCATTTGGATTTTAATAACTGGAAAAAAACAGAGAAAATCACAAAACAAAACATTGTCCAGGTGCAGGGGAAGACATCCATCTCCACAGACACTGCCTCTAATGCTGAAGGTACACAGAGACGTTCCCCCACCTGTGAAACAAAATCTCCAGCATGTCCTGGGTCTGCCCTGGGTTCTCCACCCAACTGGGCATATGGTAAAAACATCATCCAACAGCCATCCTAGTCAGATCCTTTAGCCACATTAACTGGTTGATGCGGCTCTGGTCTGAGGCTGTCTCAGATGAGAAAGCAAACAAGTAAAAATATATAACAAATCAACATATTTCCCAAAATGTCAAATTAACTTTAAGGTGAAAAAAAAAAGCCATTGCACTAAAGTGTCCATAGTTTCTTCAGCATGGTGGCATCCATAACTGTTCTAGATGCACTTCATGTCCAATTTATATACAAGAAATCCTTTCAAAAGGCCCATTGGTTACAAAAGATTATAATAAAGTCCATGTTATTTACAAAGTGTCCACGCCAGCAGGGCAGGTGTGGTGGGCGGTGTGAGTCCTTTCATGAGGTTCTGGTCCGTAGAGAGCTCATCCTGAGCACAGTGAGCTCTGCTACGTCTGCATCCTGCATCTCCAACTCTTGTTGGCAGCTTTCTCTGATTACATACACTATGAGACCCACGCAGATGAAAATGAGGAGGACTATGCCTATAACCTGGGATTAAACAAAGTAAAATAAACAGCATGTTCAGTAAATACAATAAGTAATATTTTTTTTCTTCCACAAAATTGTACAGTGGATATAAAAAGTTTACACACCCCTGTTCAAATGCCAGGTTTTTGTGATGTAAAAAATAAGAGAAAGATAAATCTTTTCAAAACTTTTTCCACCATTCATGTGACCTATAACCTGTACAACCCAACTGAAAAACAAACTGAAATCTCTTAAGGGGAAAAATAAAAAACAAAATGACCTGGTTGCCACACCCTGTTATAACTGGGGATGTGTGTTGTGTATGGAGATTGGCCTTTGGGGTTTGCCGTAGCACTGCCGGGGCGGGGAATGGGATGATGTCAGGCAGGCTACGGCGGGGAGTATAAATAGTAATGTGCGCCAAATAAAGTTCAGTTGTATGTTCACCAAGACACTCTCTGCCTACTTTATTTCCCAACATAACATTTGGCGACAAGGAAAATTATGGGCGCGTGTGTTGTGGAACTGCCTCCGTTCCTGCGGGACCAGGGTGCACCGGTTATCCCTTGGGCACGCTGGAAAAACTTATTTCAAGTTTATTTGACAGCAGCCGGCTTTGACGGGGTTTCCGACGACAGGTGGAGGAGCCTGTTGTTTCACCATCTGGGCGCGGAGGGACAACGCCTGTTCCTCATGCTGTGTGGCAATGGCTCGCTGGAGGAGTCGCTATTAAAGAAGGACGACCTGTTCGGTGATGGTGCCACGGTCATTGAGAGGAGGTACAGATTTTTTAGCGGTGGTCTGCGACCACTGCATTCCAACATGGAGGTGGTGCTTCGCATCCCGGAGCCCACTACGCCACACAGATTTCATCTTTCCTCGGCATGGTGAGTTTCTACGGCCGGTTCATCCCACATTACTCTGAGACGATTGGGCTCCTGAAAGCTCTACTGAAGCAGGATGCGCTGTGGGAGTGGACTCCGGCGTGCTCAGCAGCGATCTCAAAGCTGAAGTGGCAGCTCACCTCACGACTGGTGCTGGCACATTTTAATCCTGAAATGGAGACGGTGGTGACCTGTGATGCGTCTGGGGCCGCGTTAGGTGCAGTCATGTCCCAAATACAGGGTGGAGTGGAAAAGCCAGTGGCGTTTGCTTCCAGGTCCCTCTTGCCGGCGGAGCAGAAGTATGCGGTGGGTGAGAGGGAGGCGCTGGCCTGCGTCTGGACGTGCGAGAGGTGGCACATATACCTCTACGGACGCCGCTTCACTCTGAGGACAGACCATCGGGCACTCACCACACTGCTGGAGACGTCGGGATCGGGGCATAGGCTGCTGAGACTTCATAGGTGGTTGGAACGTCTGAGGGCCTATGACTTCCACTAAGTTCACCCCAGGCAGAGAGAACATTGTGGCGGATCTTCTCTCGCGGGTTTCGGAAGTGGTCGGGATGACGTTGACACTGCTGAGGAGGAGCTGGTGAAAGCCCTGTGCGGAACTCTCCAGGGTGTTGTCTCCCCACAAGATCTCAAACATGAGTCGGAACGGGACCCAGTTATGGCGCAGTTGCGCACGATGATTCATGAGGGTTGGCCAGCGAAGGTGCCGAGCGAGCTGGTTCCTTTTCACCGTTTCCGGGATGAGTTAAGCTTTTGGAATGAGGTTTGTGTGGCCAGGGGCCAGTGCGCCTTGATTCCTGCTGCATTGTGGGGGCTCGGGTCCTGGACATGCTGCATGATGGTCATTTGGGAGTGGTGCAGGTGAAGCAGAGGAGTAGGAGGTCGGTCTGGTGGCCTGGTATTGATGGCAATATAGAGGCCATGGTTAAGAACTGCGTGTCGTGTTTGGAAATCGGAATGACGGGCAGACCTCCCCCACCACCTCTCAGGCCTGTTGAGTTCCCTGGGGGGCCGTGGAAGCATGTTGAAGTGTACATTTGTGGTGAATTCCAGGCGGCGCCGTACAACAGTTGGTTTCTGGTGGTGACGTATGATCTGTTCTCCAAATGGCCGGAGGTGCTGCCCACCGGTTCGGTGACAACGGAGGTGGTTACGGGATTCCTGTCGTCTTTGTTCGCCCAGTGGGGAATCCCGGACACCATCACGACGGACAATGGGCCTCAGTTTGTGTTGGGGGCGTTCAAAAACTTTTTGGCCTGCAATGGGGTGAAGCATATTAGAAAGGCATTCTATCATCCCCAAGCCAACGGAGGGGTCGAGAGGTTTAACAAGACCCTTAAGAACAGGCTGAGGGCTCATTTGGCAGACGGTTTTGTGTTCCCGGAGGCACTCCAGAACACGCTGCTCCATTACAAAGCGTCGGTCCATGCAACGACAGGGTGTTCCCCAGCGAAGCTCATGTTGGGGCGGGAGCTGTCGTTGCCAGTCAATCAGTTGGAGCCTCCGAGAACGGTGCCCCGGATGAGTGATGTGGCACTAAGGAGAAGAGTCTCAGACCAGCAGCGGAGGATGAAGGGACGGTTCGATAGGAGGCACCGGGCAAAAGGCCACGGCCTAAAAGAGAGGGATCGGGTGTGGATTAGACATTCTGTCAGGGTCCACAAGCTTCAGTCTTTGTGGACAGGAGATAAGGAGTCGGTGGGGCCCTGACACGTTTGAACTGGATGACAGGTTCAGGTGGCACGCCAGCAGGCTGAGGCGTGCGACACCAGGCCGGGGATCGGACGCCGTAAGAGACTTTGACAGATCTTTGAACTGGTCAGCCACGCCAGGTGTAGACTCGCGGGTAATTCCAACGGTGCCTGGGGCAGAGTCCCCTAAGGGGGGACGCCCGGCTAGAGTGCGCCGGAGGCCTGCTTATTTGGAGGACTATGTTGCAAGGACGGTTATGGACAGCTTCAGTTGGGCATACTGGTAACATGCCTGTTCGCCCACTGATGGACTTGTAAATATGGACAATTTTGTTTTACGTGTTTTTGGTAATTTGTTCACTGTGTTATAGTTCGACCTTGTGGGGGGGGGGGTATGGAGATAGGCCTTTGGGGTTTGCCGTAGCACTGTCGGGACGGGGAATGGGATGATGTCAGGCGGGCTACGGTGGGGAGTATAAATAGTAATGTACGCCAAATAAAGTTCAGTTGTATGTTCGCCAAGACACTGCCTGCTTTATTTCCCAACATAACAATGTGGCTGTGTTCAGAATTAACCAGTCACATTCAAACTCATGTTAAATGGGAGTCAGCACACACCTGCCACCATTTAAAGTGCCTCTGATTAATCCCAAATAAAGTTCAGCTGTTCTAGTAGGCTTTTCCTGACATTTTTGTAGTTGCATCTTACAACACAAGCCATGGTCCGCGGAGAGTTTCCAAAGCTTCAGAGGGCTCTCATTGTTCAAAAGTATCATTCAGGAGAAGGGTACAAAAGAATTTCCAAGGCATTAAATATACCATGGAACACAGTGAAGACAGTTATCATCAAGTGGAGAAAATATGGCCCAACAGTGACATTACCAAGAACTGGACGTCCCTTCAAAACTGATGAAAAGACAAGAAGGAAACCGGTCAGGGAGGCTGCCAAGAGGCTGACAGCAACATTGAAGGAGCTGCAGGAATTTCTGGCAAATATTGGCTGTTCAGTACATGTGACAACAATCTCCTGTCTTCTTCACATGTCTGGGCTATGGGGTAGGGTGGCAAGACGGAACCCTTATCTTATGAAGAAAAACATCCAAGCCCAGCTACATTTTGCAAAAACACATTTGAAATCTCCCAAACGCATGTGGGAAAGTGTGTTATGGTCTGATGAAACCAAGGTTGAACATTTTGGCCATAATGCCAAAAGGTATATTTGGCACCAACACAACACTGCTCATCACCAAAAGAACGCCATACCTACAGTGAAGCATGGTGGTGGCAGCATCATGCTTTGGGGCTGTTTTTCTTCAGCTGGAACTGGAGCCTCAGTCAAGGTGGAGGGAATTATGAACAATTTCAAATACCAGTCAGTGTTGGCACAAAACCTTCAGGCTTCTGCAGAAAGCTGAAGATGAAGAGGAACTTCATCTTTCAGCATGACAATGACCCAAAGCACACATCCAAATCAACAAAAGAATGGCTTCACCAGAAGATTAAGGTTTTGGAATGGCCCAGCCAGAGTCCAGACCTGAATCTGATTGAACATCTGTGGGGTGATCTGAAGAGGGCTGTGCACAGGAGATGCCCTCACAATCTGACAGATTTGGAGCATTTTTGCAAAGAAGAGTGGATAAATACTGCAACATCAAGATGTGCCACGCTGATAGACTCCTACCCAAAAAGGCTGAGTGCTGTAATAAAAGCCAAAGATGCTGCAACAAAGTATTAGTTTATGGGTGTGCATATTTATGCAACCAGATTATTGTAAGTTTTTTACTTTTTATTTTTCCCCTTAAAAGATTTCAGTTTGTTTTTCAGTTGGGTTGTACAGGTTATAGGTCACATTAATGGTGGAAAAAGTTTTGAAATGATTTATCTTGGTCTCATTTTTTTACATCACAAAAACCTGACATTTGAACAGGGGTGTGCAGACTTTTTATATCTACTGTATGTTCGTAAAGCTTTTACTCTTACTCAAGTCATTTATATTTACTCAAGTACACATTTGGGTTTACTCACTGAGTTACATTTGATTGCACTGATCCGGTTTGACTGTGTGTCAAGCTTTTTTCATCAACTTGTCAATCATTCTTTTTCTGTTCTGGCTCAAGAAATATCTCATGTTAGAGAGTAGTATGGCTAGTTTATGTTTTATTTTCCTCAGACAAACTCATCTCAGAGGAAAAAACTCAAAATTCACAGTTTTGCAAGAAAACAGTTATAAATTTCAATCTTGTGCTGCTTATCTGGGGGTCTGAGTTGCGGGGGCATCAGCCCAACCAAAGAAGCCCAGACTGCCGCCCTTTTCACATAGCACCATGATCTCCATGATCCCTCCCGCAGGTATTGCGCCTGCTGGAGGGCTATGTAAATTTATGATTTAAAAATTTGCAATGTAAAATAAAAAAATATATAAAGGCAAAAAGTGACATATTTATGAGCCAAAAGTCTCGAAGCTTATGCTTCCAAAAAGTGAGATATTTATGACAAAAAAGTTAAATATGTGAATTTATTTAAAAAAAAAGTTACACCCTCACAAATTACTGTAAATTTACAGTAATGAGTGAGACTGTAAATTTACAAGAAAATAAAAGCAAATTTAAAAATTTGCAAATGTACAAGAATTTCTTTTTTTTAAGAAAAATTTCACAAATTTACGAGAAAAGGCAACAAATTTATTACAAAGGTGCAAATCAATTAAAAAAAATGTGTACACATGGTAGAAAAAAAGTCATAAATTTAGAAGAAAAAAAATAAATTTTACCAGAAAATAAACAAAAATTTTTTTTAAGAAAAATCCCTTAATCTGATTTGAGTGCAGGTAAAGCTAATGTCTCATCAGACTGGAAATAACCGTTTTACTATTCTGGCTCAGGAAATATTTCATTTATTACTGCCTACTGTTTCTCTGTATGATTTATCACATTAGATGCTATTGCGGCTAGTTTATGTTTTATTTTCCTTAGACTAACACATCTAAGAGGAAAATCTCACAAACCCAAGAGAGTAAAGCTACAAATGTACAATAAAGCTGATGCAAATTTATGGCTTGAAAAGTTTCAAATTAACAAAAAAAAAAAAAAAAACTTCATTTATGAATAAAACATTTACAAGGAAAATATTACAGATTTGCATGGTTAAAAAGTGGCAAATTATCACAAAAATGTTGCAAATGTATAAGAAAGATGTGTACATGTATATGAAAAAAAGTTAAAAAGCAAAAGTTTATGGGGGAAAGCAAAAATTAATAAGAAAAATGTCACACCAAAAATAAAACTCAAACTGAGGAGAGTAAAATCACGAATTAACAAGAAAATAATTACAAATTTGCAATTTTAAAAAACTTGCAAAGGTACATGAAAAATGTCCATATTCGTGAAAAGCGTAGGAAATAGAGAAACGCTGTAAATTTACAAGAAAATATAACAACTTTATTACAAAAAGTCACACATTTACGTGAAAATTTTAAAGGGAAAATGGCAAACAAAAATCAGGAGAAAAAACTCACAGATATTATCATGAGGCAGCCGACATTACTTCATTACCGTTTCCTGGCTCTTCCACCCCTCTGATGGCAACGCGGTGCATAAGGCATCAATTCTGACCACGGACATCACGCATAAACTGATTCTCCACTTATTCCTACTGAGATGTTCTCCACAGAACATACGCAAGGGGTGGGGGTGGTGGTGGTGCTGGGGACTTTTTCCACACTCCATCCTTCAGACTTATGCAAAAATATGTCAACTCACCTGAGAAAAAACAAAGAGCTGCTGCGAGCGGAGCATTAGCTCCTGTGCGGTGACATCTCCCTCTCTAATTGGCTCGCACCACTTCTGCGGAGCCGCTTTGTCAACTATTACAAATCTGCCCTCCCAGTCTGTCATAGCGCAGGCAAAGTACTGGCCGTCCAGGAACAACAAGATCAGCCACACGATAGCGGGGACAAAACTGGAGAGGGACACGCTCTTCCTGCGCCATGTGTCGCATCTGCATCCCTGGATTATCAGCATCAAGGTGAAGGCCATCACGGCAGGGATGATGAAGAAGGCTGATGAAAACACTCCGTTCCATTTGGGACTGCAAGGACACTCAAACTCCAGCTCCACCAGCTTCTCCAGTCCCATGAGGATAAAGCCGAAGGCCACATTTGACACCAGAGGACTGTTGCTAAGTTCATTTTTCAGCCTGGTAAGCCATTGTTGTCTACTTTCCATACTAGATTGACCGAAGAATGAGGAGAGTCGTTGAAAAAAAGCCCAAAAGAGGGTCCTCCGTTGTGACCACATTGGCAACAGCTAAGTGATGCGTAATTAACGCATCCAGGGGTAAGTTTTCCCCTCGGGCAAAATGCCACACTTCCACTCTGATTGGTTTTGGACAAAGGAGGGTGTGCCGTCTGCTCTGACACTTCTCCAGCTGATTGGACTGAGCGGCCTTTCAGGTGGGGTTACATTTGAAACGTGCTCTCCCCTACACAGGCTGGAGGAAGGGCCGCGGAGTGGAGGGAAGTTTGTTCTGCACGCCGGCTTTTACTGGCCTCCTCCTCGGGACAGAACGTGACGGAAGGCGTAGCCACAAGTCAAAATTCAGACATTTGCGATGAATAATCGAATTTCAATTAAAGAAAATAAGCAAATGTAGCGAATTAAAACAACTAAAGGAAATCCACATAGCTTACCTCACATAACTAGAACACGGCAATACGCGCATCGAATGTTCAGGTATTTACATTTAATTAACTGCCACTTTCTAAATAACATAGTAATTCCGGCACCTTTCCGATTACATCAACTGACCACACGAGGTCGCCCGTGCATCAGTTTAGCGCACGTTAAGTTTAGCGGGGGGATTAGAGGAGGCCATGTTGAACTTTCAAGGGGGATGAGGTGCATAGAACACCCAGGCCACTGATGTGTTGGTGGTGGTGACATAATTTATAAATGACCTCAGTGAGCTCAAGCGAGGCATCATAAGCTCCTCACATTAAAACCTGGCAAGAGAAGGTATTTATTTAGGCGCCGTGGGACGGGGCCGGGAAAGGTCTAAAACTGGAAATTAATTTAAAAAAAAAAAAAAAACTGCTATTACTCCAGCTTTGAATTTATAATAAACTTATTTGTATACGGTGGCAAATCTGACTCGATTGCTGAGGTTGCAGCAGATGAAGAGTGTTCAAAGAGATGCTGAAGGTCACAAAATCAGGTTTTTTCTTTTTATTATTTAGAATTCGGGAAATCTCATAACGAGCAGAAGCCGAACATAAAACATGTTACGAAATTTATATATATATATATTTTAAATATCACGAATGTTAGAAGTTGGCTAAAACAGCGTCAACTGCACGGGACACGCGCGCGCATGTGTGTGTGTGTGTGTGTGTGCCCTCCACCTCGGTCATGAGCGCGCCGGGCACGCGCAGCTTGTCGGTGCTGCCGTCGGTGTCCAACCAGCAGCATCTGCTCCTCTTTATGCTATTAAAAATAGACCGTTGCTGATAACAGACTTATGTTGCGGCTGCACCTCTCGCCGCCGGGGGCCATTTGCGCGCTGCTTCAATTTTAATCACCGAACCGTGACCGCGAGGGCGCAAATGCGCATCGGTCTGCGCATCTTTGAATCTTCAGAACTACACTGTGGACAATCTCCCTGACATCCAAAGACCTCTCCACCGCAATCCTGCGAGGCTCCTCCGCCGCCCATGGCCGCACATAGGCGTCCCTGAGCCGCCTGGCCTCGTCCCGGACCTTCTCCGTCCTCTGAAGGTCTTCGGATCAGGGAGGCAATTCTACACACAGCTTATTTTTTTTTTTTTTTTTTTTTTAAATCATTCCCAGCTGGCTGATTTTTTTTTTTTTTCCTAATAGCGATGCTGGGCCCATCTCTCTAAATCTTGTAATCGATATCCTGCACGATCTCTCCTCCCACATTCGTCCGACAGAAACCCTGGTACTCCCACCGAGCCCCGGCGATGCGTCGTAACGCAGCGATGCTGGCGGTGCTCTTTCTGGGGAACGTGATGCTGCCTTTCATCTGGGCTCAAAACGGTAAGAGAAACAGATGTGACCGTGACTTTAAATGCGTGGCGCCGAGGGGGGGGGGGGCGAAAAGTGACTTGACTTTTGCGGGGACGCAGTTGTTTCAGAAGAGGATTTCGAGGAAGACTGCGTTCAGAAGCCACTACTGTAGTTTCAGCAGACAAGGCCGGAGTTGTGCACGGACACATTAGTCACTGACAACTGAGCTCTGGCACGTTTGCAAGGTTGCATTGCTGTTGAGGTGTGCTTGAGAAGAAGAGTAACTCGGTGTCAGGCAGGTTCTTTCTGTTATTTCTTTTAGATGGGAGCAAATTTCCAAATCCACGCATGCACGTGGATTAACTGTAATATACAGTTTGCTTTGAAGTAGAAGCCCAAGTCTTGTTGGAATCAGTTTAGCTAAAAGACTGTGAGGTCAAGCAAGACTGGCCTGCTCCGGATGCTCATCAAGCAGAATATATTCAAGGGCAAACATAGTTTTAAAAAGATACAGTATAGTTGTAAACATGGCACCTGACAGTCCCTGGACCTGAGCTTTGAACTGATTTCAACTATTACTCGTGTGAGCAGAGAAGGCTCACTGTGGAATGACTGTAACACTGAATATGTACAGAAATGACAATCCCACTGACTAATTACCACATTTTTAAAATATGAGTCCTGCTAAGGGATGCAGATGACAACTCTGAATTTTTGAAAGTTCACTGTCCATTATTTATGGTAAAACTTGCATGATCTGTGCTGAAGTAAATGTCAGCAACATGCTGCCGGGTGTTCCAAACTGTCCTGCCGCAGCATGTCCTGACTTCAAATTTGGTTGAATCACATCACCCTTTGGGGCAAACGAATCAACAGCCATTTATGTAATGAAACAGGAACCGCTTTAGGGCTTTTGATTTTAAAAAAAAGCCCTAGTAGAATAATCAGTCAGATGTACAACAGCAATCAAAGTATTTCAGGTATTATTAACAATAATTATGTAATATCTGTTAGAATGTGCTATTCCCACATGTCCAAGCCCACGTTTTGACACACCGCTCTCACTGACATGCTCTAATCTGCTTTCAGGGAAATATGTCATAGAATTAGTCACCACACATTACTTTGATGCTTAATGTCCACCTCGTCTTTGCTGTGGTGGGCTAATCAGACTCCCACGAACCAAGATTTAATAAGACATGTATTTTGGTGATAGGTTAAGTAGGTTGTGAAAAATGTCACTCCTGCTCTTTTGGTGTCTTTTGAAGATTGTTTTTCACATTAAAGGGGTCATTGACTGAAAAATAGTGTGTTTGTAGGTTTTAACATTCTGAAATGCGTTGATTGGTCATGTGATTATCAAAAAACTATCAAAACACTCTTCTAAAAAAAAACCCACTCAGTCTTTATATAATTTTTATCTCCAAGAAGCCGTTTTGACTCTTCCAGGTTTGCCTTAGGATGTCATAAAATGGTAAAACCAGCCCAGCGCCATTGATACCCATGTGCTGCTCTATTATTGGCCAGCCTAGCTGTCTGTCATGTAGATGGGTGGGGAGCCAAAAACATTAGTTTAAGAGCTAACGGGGGTACTAGGAAGCTCACACTAGGAAGATTTCAGTCACCCTAATAGACATCCCTGTTTCCACCTGCTTCACTAATCCACAGTCGATAATATATCTCGTGTCATTCTGGATTATTTTGTTATATTTTCCCTGTGATGCTATTGAACTGTTAGCACTAGCATGCTAGGCGGCCTGAGTCAATCGCTGTAACCAGACACCGCTCGCCTCGGCGGGGAGGAGGTGACGGACAGGCTGCCTGGATCCGGCCAGTTTTGATGGCTATTTTCTATAAATGTTATTCACCCCAACTGGAATCCTTGTTCATCTTACAACACTTGACCATATATGTCATTCGTAGACTTAGCTTATGTTCTTTTAGTATTATCTATAACAGCAACCAAAGGCGGCTAGCTGAAGCTAGTAGTTTAGCCACTCATTCACGAAATATTTTTGTGCTTACTGTAGCCCAAGGACCGATCATATCCTATCGACCAGTGAAACCACACACCCCTGCCCACAGGGATGTATTATTTCATTCATTCTTTGAGACAAATTTATGTTAGTTGGCTCCAAGCTAGGCAGCTAATGTTACCAGTAATGAAGTAAGAAGGGCGGGTGGAGTTGAATGCAGTCCGAGATTTTAAAGTGATAAGCATTGAAACCAGCCATTCTCAGGAAGGCTGGAAAAATAAGAAACCAGTTTGCTGGAATAATTAAATAGTTAAAGAAAATTTAAACAAAATATTTCACAAACATTTCATTAAAACGTGTGAGCTGTTAAAATGTGGGGAAAAGTGCAATCAATGGCCCCTTTAAGATTCAAAATTCTTCAAATCTTAACAAAAATTGTTTCAGTTGAGCTGCTTTTGTACAATACTAAATAAAAATCAAACTACAATATAGTGAAATCTAAACATTTTTTAAAGAAAGCAAAGATGTTTTACGCTTATTACTGTAGGAGACGAAAACTGAAATACCACCGCAGTATGTAACAAAACATCTTTTTTGTCAAGTTTTTAAAATGCTTTAAGTGTGTGTGAATGTGTGTGTGTGTGTACAGAAAGGCAATCTTTCTTCTTGCTGTCTCGAAAATGAAATATCCCATAAACCCTCTATTGTTTGACCAAGCTTATAAGGCATTCCAAACACATGCTGCGGTCTGCCAGGTGTAACAGGCCAAATTAACCCCCGCCCAGAGTATACCCCGGGGGATAAACTGGCCTAAGCCAAACTACACCCCGGGGTGTAAAAGAGCCTCGGCCAGACTATACCCCTCCAGGTCAGACTACACCCCTCCAGGTCAGACTATACCCCTCTTGTGTAAAGAGGTTTTGATTGTATTTGCACATTATAGTTACAACATGTCACCACGTCATGACGTCACTACGTTACCTTACCTTACATTATTATCAGCTGATCTGACCACGTTTTTCTGTTTTATAAACAACATATATATCAAAATAAATGACACGTCTGCCCATCCTACTTTTGCATACAGATAAATATAATATTAATAATATTGTAACAATCAACTATTAAATAGAGACTATTACAAAAAAAGGGTTAAAAATGATTTCAAATGCACAAATATGGTGTTAAGATTGTGTTGTAATTCAACTCAAAAGACAACAAAATAATAGTTGTACATTAAAGTATTTCTTTCCATGTTTACCGGTACATAAAATTGCTCTCATCAATAACTAAATATAATTTCTCAGTCCATTACACTCAGTCTCTTATCATGCACAGATGCCGACTCCAAACACAAACAACAACAACAACAAAAACAGTCTGCAGCAATGTTCCCACAAATCTTTGCTGGCAAAAAAAAAAAAAAGAAAGAGTCCAGGCGGTGCGGTGGTGGAGTGGTTAGCACTGCGGCAGCACAGCAACTCACCCTTGGCCGGGGGATCCTGGGTTCGATCCCAGCCCCCGACCAACAGTGATCTGTGTGGAGTTTGCATGTTCTCCCCGTGTCTGCGTGGGTTTACTCCGGGATTTCTCCGGTTTCCTCCCACATGCCAAAAACATGCAAGTTAGGTTAATTGGCATCAAACTGGGGATTCTAAATTGTCCTTAGGTATGACTGTGAGAGTGAATGGTTGTCTGTCTCTCTGTGTTGGCCCTGCGATGGACTGGCGATCTGTCCAGGGTGTACCCTGCCTCTCGCCCAAAGATGCTGGGATAGGCTCCAGCCCCCCCGCGACCCGAAAAGGATTAAGCGGAAGAAGAGGAATGAATGAAAAAAAGAGTCCAGATACTCCACCAAAAATAACTGGAAGTTCATGTCTTTAAAATAACAGAAAAGGCTCTGAGCTCAGGAAAAATTGCAGTTTGTAACAGAAGAGAAAAAAAAGGCTAGATTTCACCAGCATGCAGCCCCGTCACTCCTGGGCCGTTTTGACAGCTCAGCTCAACATTAATAAATGCAACAATACTGTGAAACTTAGACAGCTATAGGGCCACAAACAACAAATGACGTTTTCTAAATTATCTAGCAGAGTCAATAAAAGCATTCCTACTTAGCTTGCCAAGTGGGTCGACCCTCTCGGCGACACAGAGTGCTGGACTCTGGCGTCGGAGGTTGTGGGTTTGAACCCCCGGTTGGACGCCACCAGTTGGGCTTAACCACCCATCCCCTTGCCTATAATTACACTTTATTTTTTATGATAATTAGGTGTATTTTTATGTATTTATAATTTTATTCATAAAGTGCAATGCATCATGCATTGCACTTTATCAAGCACTTTATGTGGCAGTGCTACAATATTAAAACCATATCTCAGTGTTTACATCGTCTATCAACGTCAAACAAAACATAACGTTTAGAATCCCCACTTTCGGTTTTACTTTCCACATCACTTTCTGTTTTTTGCCGCTCCAAATGTACACCAAACGTGACTGTGGCATACTGGTATACCACCATGCAGGTCACAGACGTGGGGATGCTCGCACAACGTGACGTCATCACACCGTGACTATATTAGGGGACTAACGGGAGGAGACTGGCTCTCTTTGGTGCTCTGCCTTCAACCTGCTACCTGCCGTACCACACCTCCCTTAGCATGTTATCAGCTTGTTGTGGAGCTGTTCCACGTGTTGGCTAGCAGTTCATTAAAGCTCTCAGCACAGACAACATGTCCGCTGGTCTCATTTCCTAGACATAACAGTGATGAAAATAATTGGAAAAACATGACGGAAATTGTTTATCATAATTCTGGTTTTACTTTCCCTATCAACACAATGTAAAAACTGGGAAAGAGTGTGGAACCTGCACTAGGCCAAGGACCACCTCTGATAATAATTTCATCCACATCCATCCAGTAGTTTTGGCGGATTCTTGCTAATACACTGTGCGAAGAGCCTTGGCTGAGGTATGTGTTCTCAGATCATCACCAAAATGTTATGGGTTCCTCTCTAGGCCAAGGACCACCTATGGTGAAAATTTCATCCAAATCCATCCAGTAAATTTTTGTGTAATCTTGCTGCACAAATACAAACAAGGTCCTTGGTGGAGGTACTGTATGCACTTTCAAATCATAACCAAAATTTAATGGGTTCATCCTTGGCCCAAGGGCTACCTCTGGTGAAATTTTCACCAAAATCCATCCAGTAGTTTTTGCGTAATTCTACTAAGAGACAGACAGGCAGACAGACAAACCACCCCAATTACATTACCTCCTTGGCAGAGGTAATTAAGTAATTCTTGTGTATATCACTCAACACTGCTGATATCATTGGGAGGGGTATAAACTGGCCTAGGGGGCATGAATTGGCCTAGGCCATAATATACCCGGGGTATAATCTAGTTTAGGTTGCTTTAACCCCGGATATAGTCTGGACTGGGGGTATACTGTGGCCTGTTACACTGGTGTTAATGCTCAATCACTGAGGTCTGGTTCACATTGCAGGAACACAAGCAGACATGCACATAGATGCTTCCAATGGTCAGGAATAGCCCAACTAGTGCCATGAAGTCACTGTATTCCATCTGTTTTATGTCCAGATGCATCTGGGGAAACAAAACCCTCCCACATTTTATTACATGGATGATAGGCTACAGTTACCACTTAGCTTTAGGGGGCATGTTCACCAAATGCATTTTTTTCTGCTGTGGGCAACTATTTTCTATTCATTCTCTATGTAGTCCAGTGTTTACAGTGCTGAGCGCCCTTGGCGCTGAAACACTCTCAGCGGTGGGTGCTTTTTGTTGTGGCGCTCAGAGCACTCAGGGCTGAAAAAAGTTCAGCTTTTTTAATTCAAGACTCAAAAATTTTATTTGTCACTACTGCTATACGTACAGGAGATTTGAAATGCTGTTTCTCTCTCTTCAGTGGTGTGTGCAATATAAAAAAGAATAAGGATGGAAAGACAACAACAGCAGTCTATGTACAGCAATGCCACCCATAGTGCAAATAACGGTAAAAGATAAAACCCAGACATCCCATAGTGCAAATAAAGATAAACGATAAAAACCCAGCAATCCTATATACATAAAACGGTAGAGCAGTAATACTCGTAGTTGAAAGTTCAATGCGGTAGTGTAGATGCAGACAGTGACTGATTGGACTGCACATGATCAATATTGCAATAACAGACAGCAGCAGGTATGGCATTTGTGCAAATGGTTACAGTAAAGTTCAGAGACATACAGCAGCAGATGTATTACTGCTGGTGTGCCAAGTCTTTCTGTGCCAACAGCTGAGGTAGTTATTTTGCGGGTGAGTGCATTACGGTCCGGGGGGGTGGGGGGGTGGGGGTGGACAGAGTTCAGGGTCCTGATGGCCTGGTGACCTTTTCAGACTAAAGTTGTGCTCGTCAATGTCAAACCTTTCTAAGCAGCCAGTCAGAATTAAGGAAGGGTGGGACATAGGGTGCCAGTACAGGAAGATGATAACAGTAGGATGACGGGGGAGAGGCTGAACTTTGCTGCTTCAGACAACCCGGTACTCTTTGATCTGACACTAGCATATCATGATCAAAATTTGAAAGGAAATGCTTGGAGGAACGTGTCCGCATCTGTTGGTGTGCCAGGTGAGCGTTTGTGCCTTTGTCACGGTCATATTCCTTACAAGTTTGTTGCGGTAGATAATATAACTATGTGAATTTGTATTTGATAACTGCAAAAAAATGGAAAGATCTCCAATGTGATCATTTACCAACAGTCTTTTATGAGTTAAGGAAACCGTGTATTGAGCATATCTCAGCATGAGTTTTACGAAAATAGATGTAGACCATAGACTAATCACCTCAGAAGGGGTCTCTGTAATTAGTCTCCATCCAAGAAATTGACAGGCCATTCTTCTCCAAAACCAGTTCAAATTGACTCCTAGTTAATCTAAAATACTCCTTGAAACGGGTACTGTCAAGGCTCAACTCTAGTACAAATTCGGTGTCTGGTTCTCCTGTACAAGTCCAGTTGATGTCTGCACCCAGACTCCTGTTTTCTTTTCCGTGTCATCATATTTTCCATCCAGAGCTGCTGCCAATGCCAGAATTTGTTTCCTGTCCATTATTATTTAGAGACTGCTATTAAAAAATAAGTAGAAAGTCTGACCATGGAAAAAGCGGAAGTGCTGAGCTGTGAGTGACAAGCTGTTGCTAGGATACAGGGTGCAAACTTTTTTTTTTTCCCAGAGCACAGCGCACAAGCTGTAAATAAAGAGGTTGAGGGTGGTTGGGAAACAAAAAACACGTTTGGTGGACACGCAGCCTTAAAGTTGCTAACATTGCATGCAAAAGCTCATTCAGTTCTCTCCCAGGGATCAGATTAAAGGTGATGTGTGCGTGGCTTCTTATGCAATCCTAGATTCTGTTGTGATATCATTGAGTTCAGACAGTTATGTGGGGACAATCATAATTATAAGTGCCTGGATGTAATCACTGTATCCAGAAGCGGAGGGAATTCAAGCCATCATTCCATCATGTTCAGGGAAAAGTAGGTCTACTATAGGTGGGCAGTTTTTGTGACAGATTTTTTTTTTTTTGAAGGACTGTAAATAGCATCCGTCCATTCTGCCCCGTTTCTATTTTTACCACCAAGACACAGCACAGAGGACTGTGGCTTTAAGCTACTTTTGTGAAAGTGAATCCATTAACTCTTAATGGACGGCTTTCTTGGGCACAGCTGCACAGCCCTGTAAAGACTCACTAGGTGGCTGAGAGATGATGATGCGGTCTTTATACAAGGAAAGAAAAGGCTGTTGAGAAGGTGGCTGGGGTTGACCTGAAGAAGCATCTTACATAATTTCCCCCCACGAATCTTGCAGCCTACTCTTGCTTGTTTTTGCATCATTGCTGCCTAGTCTGAATCAAAACACACAGGTCATTCTATGATTACCTTTAAAATAATGAGCTGACAACATCACTTTGCATGCTCAAAATTCAGGACTGAGTTTTTATAACTGACCATATGCTGAATCAAAGATATTGTTCTCATTTCCAGCAATTTATTTTCATGTGTGGACAACAGTACCTTTGCATGTTTGCAGCTCAAAATGATCCTTATTCATCTTTATACGTCTTTTACTGGGCCTCATTGCAGCCAATTCTGTCTAAAATAAGCAGAATTTGCCCCCTCCCCCATTAAAGCCCAATTAGGTAATCTGTTCTCGATGCATTTTTTGTCAAATGTGTTGAAATTCTCTTCACATCCTGACAGCCATCAATAATTAAAGTGATGATGAAAAAAATCTGTCCTGTTGAGTAAAAATGTCAGCCAAGTCATTTCATTTGGACTGAATGAAATGAGTGGGTGGTCTACTTGTTTGTCCACCTGAACACATTCTGGCTGTGCATTGATTGTCTGTGTCAAACTCTACACAATGGATTCTTGGAGCAGTAAGGTGCATCATGGCAAGATTCTATTAATATGTTCAAATTAGTTGCTGGCAAATAAGATCAGCTAAACAGCTTATTTCTCATGTCAGATGTTTTCATAAACACTGCTTGCTGTTTTGTTTGGAAGATATCAGAGGAAGTTTACTGCTAAGTCCTCAACTAGCCCACTTACAAGTTCAAGCGTCGTCTAATTATTATTAATCTTTATTTCAGACATTCTTTTTAGCATTCACTTTTATATTGTGATCACTGCCATATTGTGAGCACACTCTCAATAGCTGTTGCAGCCCAGCACTATAAGGACTCAATTATCGGGTCGTCAGCATTCATGAGATGATTGATGACAGAGCCACCCACAACCCAGCCTGTCTTACATCCATTCAGTTGTCTCGAAAAATCGTCCATATACACATTAAACAAAATATAATCAGGAGCGGCTCTGCTTTTGTGTGGCTGAAGGCTACATTTCTCTCACTTTGCGACTACTTTTTTGCCTATTGAGACTTTAAGACAGCTTTCTGTTAATTTTCTGCATTGCACAAACACAAGGTTTGGAAAGCACATGAAGCAACCCAAAGCCTGATCTTTTTGCTTAGAGATTATTTGTGCACTTACTGACTTCATAGTTTAAACTTTGGCCATCTTCTACCATTGTAGCGCATGTAGGCATAACCCAGTTATCAAGCCTGAGTAGATATCAGGGCTGATATTCATATTGTTCCAATTATTAATAGTGGTACCGGTGTGGTGGCCTAGTTGGTAGAGCATCGGGTTCAAATCCCAGCTGGGTCATTCCAATGTGAAATTGGTACTTTTTAGAAAAAAGAAAACATACTTGAGCAGACAAAGTGAAAGAAACGGAGCAATGAAGTGACCATCACCAGATTATGACAGAATGAACAAATTTGAATATAATGATGAGTGTTATAGTAGTGGGATTGTGATAGCACAATATTGACTCAAACTACTATATTCAAAATGCAGTATATGACACTTATACAAATACAGTGAGGTCAATATATATTTGGACACTGACACAAAGTTTTGTCATTTTAGCGGTTTACCAAAACATATTCAAGATCATCATCCATATTTATTTTGACAGGACACAATTAGTTCCACAGTTGGGGTGGGTCCCCTTACAGGTGAAGCTGAGTTTTGACGTCGGATGCCCTTCCTGACGCAACCCTGCCCATTTTATCCGGGCTTGGGACCGGCGCAGGCAGTACACCTGACTTGTGCACCCACTGTGGCTGGGTCACCAACATTTCCCTCTTCCGTTCCATTATTGCTGAGCACCAAGCTGGACAGCAGGAAGTTTCACTTTTACGGTGGCTATGTTCGAAATGTTCACTCACTCCCTACTTGCTGTATAGTGAATTTAGATATAGCGGACTATATAGTAAACTCAATATAACACTAAAATTAACCTCTTTCGGACACTACTGGGCATGTTTTTGCGGCACAGTTAATGACATCATCACGTGAGACAGTAAAATTTAACAGACTAATGGTGGTAAAAAAATTGAATAACTGCATGTAATTTGTAGCAAATATGTATTAAATCATTTTTGCTGAATTATTAAATGTAAATACCTTAAGGTAGTTTATGTTGTGATGTGAAGCTCTTCTCTCACTGCTCCGTTGGCTGCGCTTTCACTATATAGTACACTATATGAGGAAGGAGTTTCTTTTTTCCAGCCTTATTCCTTTTCTTTTTTTCTGTTGGCTGCGCATTGCACTGTGGGATATATTGGCTAATCTGGTGACCATCCATTGTACACTACTTTTCAAAATGCACTGCAGGAAATTTTGAGTGTACTATATAGTGAATGAAATTTTCAGTAAAGACTTCGAACAACCCTACAAAATGGCTGATTCGCTATATAGTGAATGAGTGAACACTTCGAACACAGCCGTGGTCTTTGTCATGACCCGGCTGGGATTTGAACCCTGGCCTCCCAGTTGTGGGCCGGATGCTCTGCCCCTAGGCCACCACTCCAGTAAGATACAGTTATGTAATCAATATGGCCTTAAAGCACAGACTCTCGGCTTTAAAGTGAGGGTATTCACATCCACTCTGGAGGAACAGTTTATGAATTGCAACCATTTTTGTACAAATTCTCCTCATTTCAGGGGCTCAGAAGGAACTAGACGATTAACTTAAAAGCCATTTCATTGACTGCATGGGCTGTTCCTTTCTTAATCCATCACCAGTCAAGCAGGTTCAAATGTGGACGGATGGATGGACGGTGCGTCATCACATTAGTTCCTTTCAGCTTTTTTTTTAAATCTAAAAAAAATTATTAATAAACAGTTAAAGGTCAAATAGACTGATAGGTTAGGGTTATTTTTCATTTTTACATTTTTTACAGATACCTTAATAATATTCTTACTGTGATATTTCAAGCCATGATAAACACGTTTTAAAAATCTGAAATCATGACAACCCTGGTTTTTTTATGTTATATTTGACGACCTGCTTTAAATATTGCGACTCAGTCACTCAGGTTATTCATAATAATCTGTACCCACTTTGAAATATCCACAGTTTGCAGGATATGATAAAAAAAAAAAATCTAAATCAAAATCATGCAATAAAAATGTACATTTCTCACCAACAAATTGCCCTCACTGCTGACTTCAACAACAGAGACCAACCTTGTATTTTAAGATGAGTATTTTACAGCAGCAAATCATTCAGTCAATAGACCCATACAGTGCACCACCGGGTCCATTATCATGTTTCAAGCCGGTTCTTGACAAAGACTCATTTGTCAGTCTGGAAAAATAAGCTATGGGACTCAAGCCAAGCTCTTTCGCTGCGTCATGCTTGCCCGCTGTAAAACAAAATTATATTGCTCCTAATCTGCACTGATTGGGCACAACGTCAGGCTGTATACAACACTTTCTCGCCATAGTGTACACTGATGCACATCTGCAAGGTGAGCAATGTTCATTGATTTGTTTTAATGGTGATTTGTCTTGAGGTGCTTTTTGCTGAGCCAGCACTCTGCTCTCTTTAGCACCAAGCTGCTTCACGTTCATATTCCCTGCTGGAAGCTCCCCACTTTAGCCACAACCCGGTGCTATTGGTTGTTTTGCAAGAGCAACTCCAGTTAAGTGTGTGCTGCACAAGGACTCAGCCTCAGAGACAGAATAGTCAAAGAGGTTACTTTCATTTATGTGATGCCAATTTTTCCCGTGGGCCTGGGCTTTTTTCAAGTGACATCACAGACAGAAGTTTCCTTTTGTACCTACAGGCTCACGCCAGCTGATGTCCAGCGTTTACTGAACTAATTTAACTTGACAAAATATGTTTAGTAGGAAATGTAGACTAGCTTTAGATTAGGCTGCAGTAGGCTGTGGAATGAGGAAGCCTCTTTAAACGCCTGTTCTTCTAATTTTTGGAGTCTTTATGGTAATCAGTGTTTCATGCTTCAGTGGTTTTACACCAAATCATTTAAATTCCCTTGTTTTGGCCTCTGAAATAAGAATAGGAAGATTTCAGTGGTTTTGATTAGAGTATGGGATTATAGAATTTCTGTATTGCGATGGGTTATTTGGATTTAAATCTCATTAAACTGTTGCCTCTCTTTTGTGATCTGATTCAGGTGTTACCAATCTGAAACAGCCAGTCGAAAACTGACAGAAAAACACAATAAACCAAAAAGTCTATATTTAACTTGTATAGAATAAATATCATTTTCCTTGTATGGTATGCAGTGTATGGTACACATATGTACTGCATTGGTCTTATACTATCTACTGCCTAGTCTACCAGTGACAACAATAATGTGGTCCCTGTTTGAGATTTTAAACTGTGATGAATCCTACATAATACCCTTAAGAAACAGTATAAGATAAATTTAATATCCTATAGGTATACATTTACTTTAGCCGACAACATTCATTTTGTTAGATTAAATAAAAAAAATTAATTAAGTATGTACAGTATTATTTATGTTTTCAACTTAATTTTTCAGCAATAAAATGTGAATAGCTTATATTTTCTGTAGATAATTTTATATGCACTTTCTTCTTCAAGTCTTCTGTGCAGGAAGCTTTGTGATTGGTGTTTGTAGTCAGCTTGAGGTTTGAGTTGTCCTGAACCCGGTGAGGAAAACCCCCATTATGGCAGGTTTTGCATGTTGGCCAGTATGCATTTTTAAAGCTATCACCTTATGCATGAACACAAGTTTGTTTTTGAGATTTATTTGCACTCAGGAAAAAGGAACAAGAAGTCTTGCTCAGGATGGCTACCAGCTAAATTGAGATGTCCACTACTCGTAATGAAGGTGAAATGAGTTAATGCCATGGCGGCCGTTGTCCGTTCACAATTTGGAAGAGTCACTGCTCCTCCAAGGCAATTGCCGGGACACTCACCAAACTCACACACATGCCATCCTTGGGTGGGTCTGCATCCTGGTCGTCATATCTGTTAGGATGGAGTAAGCTACTCCCTTACTGACAGTCTGGCTGCAGGTAGGGTTCCTCATTGTGCTGTTTGTGATTTTAATTAGCACAAATCTTTAGAAACACGTCTTATGTATGCATGGAAGAATGTCCCTTTCAGTCTAAAAAGTGCTATTTTATAGGTCACTAAAATTAAAATGTTTAAGGGGGAAAATAACAATGAAATCATCTCATCTGTTATATTGTTAATGGTGTATCTTAAACATGTAGAACATTCTCGCTGCTACACTCCTTTTCCAAGGGGAGTTTTGAAAGAGAAAAAAATAATATAGTCGGTGTTTTACACACTAGAGTTGAAGGAAGCTTTGCAAAGTGCTGCAGCATGTGTTGGCCTTCTGTTCTTTGTGAGTGTCATGCTCCTCTAACATCAAAAGGTGATGAGGTGTGAAGAGAAAACTGTTTTCTTGGATAGCTAATTGGAACATTAATTCTAAATGTGCCTAAACAAACACTTTGCAAAAATAACTCTAGTGTGCTCCTTTTAAGTGACATCTACATTGTTTGGTGTCAGGATAAGCTATATAGTAGCATTATTATGGTATTAATTAAGATAAGATAAGATAAGCCTTTATTAGTCCCACAATGGGGAAATTCCAGGATTGCAACAGCACAGGGATAGCAACACTCAGAGCAATAATTAAGAAGATACGAAAAATATAAGTAAGAGCAGTGAATATACATACGTACACATAAATATATATACAAAGTGCGGAGCATTGTAGCAAGATGGAATAAACAGCATAACCGTCTACTTAGTTATCCTACATAGTATAATTGATATAATTATAATTGTATAATTGTAGTAGTATAGTTGATCTGAGCATTGATTCAGAATCATAGTAGATAAAAATAACAATTCTTATCAACTCATCCTATGGTCAGAAAAGTTTTCACATTTCAAGACTTACAGTACATCGACTGAAACATCCTCTGAGGGCTCTGAAAACTATGCTTGACTGTCACCGAGAGACAGGGGAAATAACCATTTTTCTGATGCAACGCCATGGGGACGTAAACAATTCTGAATCAATGCACAAATGTCAACAATTCGACTCTTAAATATTAATAACGTAATAAATTTTGACAGAATGAAAAAAGTTGAAGCATAGCATCTGGACAATTTATGGCCTAGCACAAAACAGAGATGTGTTTTTAAAAACAAGCGTATGGCAGCACTTAGAGCAGGTGATAGCAAAGTTTTCAGCAAACTCAGAACGGACCCCCATATTCCACTGTGAAGAACCAAGGCTTTCGCGCTGTTGCACATTTTAGAGCCATGGCACAACATTCCATCATGGATATATATATATATATATATATATATATACAGATGTGGACAAAATTGTTGGTACCCCTCTGTTAATGAAAGAAAAACCCACAACAGTCACAGAAATAACTTGAATCTGACAAAAGTGCTAATAAATAAAAATACTATGAAAATTAACCAATGAAAATCAGACAATCCTTTTGAATTGTGGTTCAACAGAATTATTTTTAAAAACAAACTCATGAAACAGGCCTGGGCAAAAATGATGGTACCCCTAGAAAAGATTGAAAATAATGTGACCATAGGGACATGTTCAACCAAGATGTGTCCTCTGATTAATATCACAGGTGTCTACAAACTTGTAATCAGTCAGTCGGCCTATTTAAAGAGTGACAAGTAGTCACTGTGCTGTTTGTTGACATGGTGTGTACCACACTAAACATGGACCAGAGGAAGCAAAGGAGAGAGTTGTCTCAGGAGATTAGAAAGAAAATTATAGACAAGCATGTTAACAAGCATGTTAAAGGAAAGGGCAGCGCAGTGGCAGAGCGGTTAGCACTGCGGCACCACAGCAACTCACCCTTGGCCGGGGGATCGTGGGTTCGATCCCAGCCCCTGACCAACAGTGATCTGTGTGGAGTTTGCATGTTCTCCCCGTGTCTGCGTGGGTTCACTCTGGGATTTCTCCAGTTTCCTCCCACATGCCAAAAACATGCACGTTAGGTTAATTGGCACCAAACTGGTGATTCTAAATTGTCCTTAGGTATGACTGTGAGAGTGAATGGTTGTCTGTCTCTCTGTGTTGACCCTGCGATGGACTGGCGATCTGTCCAGGGTGTACCATGCCTCTCGCCCAAAGATGCTGGGATAGGCTCCAGCCCCCCCGCGACCCGAACAGGATTAAGCAGAAGAAGATGGATGGATGGATGGATGTTAAAGGAAAAGGCTATAAGACCATCTCCAAGCAGCTTGATATTCCTGTGACTACAGTTGCACATATTATTCAGAAATTTAAGATCCACGGGACTGTAGCCAACCTCCCTGGACGTGGCCGCAGGAGGAGACGGATAATACGAATGGTAACAAAAGAGCCCAGAACAACCTCTAAACACATTCATGGTGAACTCCAAGGTCAAGGTACATCAGTGTCAGATCACACCATCCGTCATTGTTTGAGCCAAAGTGGACTTCATGGGAGACGACCAAGGAGGACACCACTGTTGAAAACAAATCATAAAAAAGCCAGACTGGAATTTGCCAGACTTCATGTTGACAAGCCACAAAGCTTCTGGGAGAATGTCCTATGGACAGATGAGACAAAACTGGAACTTTTTGGCAAGGCACATCAGCTCTATGTTCACAGATGCAAAAATGAAGCATACCAAGAAAAGAACACTGTCCCTACTGTGAAACATGGAGGAGGTTCTGTTATGTTCTGGGGCTGCTTTGCTGCATCTGGCACAGGTTGTCTTGAATCTGTGCAGGGTACAATGAAATCTCAAGACTATCAAGGTATTCTAGAGAGAAATGTGCTGCCCAGTGTCAGACAGCGTGGTCTCAGTCGCAGGTCATGGGTCTTGCAAGAGGATAATGACCCAAGACACACAGCTAAAAACACCCAAGAATGGCTAAGAGCGAAACACTGGACTATTCTAAAGTGGCCTTCTATGAGCCCTGATCTAAATCCTATTGAACATCTGTGGAAGGAGCTGAAACATGCCGTCTGGAGAAGGCACCCTTCAAACCTGAGACAACTGGAGCAGTTTGATCATAAGGAGTGGGCCAAAATACCTGCTGAGAGGTGCAGAAGTCTCACTGACAGTTACAGAAATCGTTTGATTGCAGTGATTGCCTCAAAAGGTTGTGCAACAAAATATTAAGTTAAGGGTACCATCATTTTTGTCCAGGCCTGTTTCATGAATTTGTTTTTTAAAATAATTCTGTTGAACCACAATTCAAAAGCATTGTCTGATTTTTATTGGTTAATTTTTATAGAATTTTTATTTATTACCACTTTTGTCAGATTCAAGTTATTTCTGTGACCATTGTGGGTTTTTCTTTCATTAGGGGTACCAACAATTTTGTCTACGTCTGTATATATTGAGCTGCAAAACAAAAAGACAGAGAAAAAGGGCAAAATTTTAGTACTCCAAACATAAAAATACAGAGCTGGAAATAAATCTAATGGACCACCTTTAACTGTGCCTATTATCCATCAAAAAGTGAAAAAAAAAATTTTTTATTGTTTTTTTAAGAATGAAAAAAGTTTACAAATAATATATTGCCTTCCACTTTTAAATCTGAGTAAAATGCTGTCGTCTTTTTTTCTGGCTAAAACTATTGTTAAGTATAACCCCTGTAGCGGCAAATATTTGACCCACCACCAACAGAGATGCACTCACATAAACTCACACCGCCACAATTACACACACACATGCACACTGTGCTAAGCACATAACCAGTTCATTGGCCCTGGGGGCTTTCCTACCCTCAGCTTTCTCTGTCTGTGTTGTGGGACTGTGGACAAGGATCCAGGTTGTAGGCAGTGCAGCTGACTCACTGCGTGGTGGTGGTGTGTGGCTTGTCTGCTCTCAGGGGAGCTCTCTTCTCTACCTGCATGAGGGGAGGATGTAGTAGGCCTTAATAGCTGTGACTGCTTTACGGCTTTGGAAAGAACCTGTCACAGAAAACTACAGTACATGGTATTCTTTTTTACAGCCGTGGACAAAATTGTTGGTACCCCTCTGTTAATGAAAGAAAAACCCACAATGGTCACAGAAATAACTTGAATCTGACAAAAGTGGTAATAAATAAAAATTCTATAAAAATTAACCAATGAAAATCAGACAATGCTTTTGAATTGTGGTTCAACAGAATTATTTTAAAAAACAAACTCATGAAACAGGCCTGGACAAAAATGACGGTACCCTTAACTTAATATTTTGTTGCACAACCTTTTGAGGCAATCACTGCAATCAAACAATTTCTGTAACTGTCAATGAGACTTCTGCACCTCTCAGCAGGTATTTTGGCCCACTCCTCATGAGCAAACTGCTCCAGTTGTCTCAGGTTTGAGGGGTGCTTTCTCCAGATGGCATGTTTCAGCTCCTTCCCCAGATGTTCAATAGGATTTAGATCAGGGCTCATAGAAGGCCACTTTAGAATAGTCCAATGTTTCGCTCTTAGCCATTCTTGGGTGTTTTTAGCTGTGTGTTTTGGGTCATTATCCTGTTGCAAGACCCATGACCTGCGACTGAGACCAAGCTGTCTGACACTGGGCAGCACATTTCTCTCTAGAATACCTTGATAGTCTTGAGATTTCATTGCACCCTGCACAGATTCAAGACACCCTGTGCCAGATGCAGCAAAGCAGCCCAGAACATAACAGAACCTCCTCCATGTTTCACAGTAGGGACAGTGTTCTTTTCTTGGTATGCTTCATTTTTGCGTCTGTGAACATAGCGCTGATGTGCCTTGCCAAAAAGTTCCAGTTTTGTCTCGTCTGTCCATAGAACATTCTCCCAGAAGCTTTGTGGCTTGTCAACATGCAGTTTGGCAAATTCCAGTCTGGCTTTTTTATGATTTGTTTTCAACAGTGGTGTCCTCCTTGGTCGTCTCCCATGAAGTCCACTTTGGCTCAAACAACGACGGATGGTGCGATCTGACACTGATGCACCTTGACCTTGGAGTTCACCATGAATGTGTTTAGAGGTTGTTCTGGGCTCTTTTGTTACCATTCGTATTATCCGTCTCTTCCATTTTTCATCAGGTTTCCTCCTGCGGCCATGCCCAGGGAGGTTGACTACAGTCCCGTGGATCTTAAATTTCTGAATAATATGTGCAACTGTAGTCACAGGAATATCAAGCTGCTTGGAGATGGTCTTATAGCCTTTACCTTTAACATGCTTGTCTATAATTTTCTTTCTAATCTCCTGAGACAACTCTCTCCTTTGCTTCCTCTGGTCCATGTTTAGTGTGGTAAACACCATGTCATCAAACAGCACAGTGACTACTTGTCATCCTTTAAATAGGCCGACTGACTGATTACAAGTTTGTAGACACCTGTGATGTTAATTAGAGGACAGATCTTGGTTGAACATGCCCCTATGGTCACATTATTTTCAATCTTTTCTAGGGGTACCATCATTTTTGTCCATCCCTGTTTCATGAGTTTGTTTTTAAAAATAATTCTGTTGAACCACAATTCAAAAGCATTGTCTGATTTTCCCAAGATACTTAAACTCCTTGGGAAAAACTGTCGATTTACCAGTCAATCTACGTTCCTACTCTCACCTATGGTCACGAGCTTTGGGTAATGACCGAAAGAACAAGATCGCGGATACAAGCGGCTGAAATGAGCTTTCTCCGTAGGATTGCTGGACTCACCCTCAGAGATAGAGTGAGGAGCTCAGTCATCCGGGAGAGGCTCAGAGTAGAACCGCTGCTCCTCCACATTGAAAGGAGTCAGTTGAGGTAGTATGGGCATCTGATTAGGATGCCTCCTGGACGCCTCCCACTTGAGGTGTTTCAGGCACGTCTGACTGGGAGGAGACCCCGGGGCAGACCCAGGACTCGGTGGAGAGAACGCTGGTCTGGGAACGCCTTGGTATCCTCTCTGAAGAGCTGGAGCAGGTGGCTGGAGAGAGGGAAGTCTGGGCTTCTCTGCTTGAACTGCTGCTTCCGCGACCCGGACCTCCGGAAAAGCGATAGAAGATGGATGGATGGATGGATGTCTGATTTTCATTGGTGAATTTTCATAGAATTTTTATTTATTACCACTTTTGTCAGATTCAAGTTATTTCTGAGACCATTGTGGGTTTTTCTTTCATTAACAGAGGGGTACAAACAATTTTGTCCACGTGTGTAGTTCTGTTATGCACTTGTCAAAAGTAAGTAAAGGTTGCCAGGCAGACGTGGCACTATGAAGTAATTATATTAGGGTTAGTACGTCTAAATTTGGGGATATAACCACCACGATCGTTTGCATGAAAGTTATTCAAGGAAATCTTGACATTTTGGGCAGTTCTCTCAACTTTGTGGGAAAAGTTTGGGGAAGGCCCTTTTTTCTGTTCCAGCATCACTGTAGCCCAGTGCACAAAGCAAGGTGGTTACAAAGTCCATAAAGAATTTGACTGGCCCCCATAGAGGCCTGACCACAACCCTAGCCATTTCCTTTAGAATGAACTAGAAGAGCGATTACAACAAAGGCCTTCTCATCCAACATCCGTGTCTGACTTCACAAATGCCCGTCTGTGTGAATGGGCAAAAACGCCCACAGACACACTCAAAAGTCTTTTAGAAAGCCTTCCCAAAAGAGTGGAATCTGTTATACAGTAGCTGCAAGAGGAGGATTGACTCCACAGTATTACCTATTGATATAGAATTGAATGCCATAGAAGTAATATGTGGTGAAATACTTTTATTTAAAGACACACTCTGGCAGCTCTAAAACCACCTCAAAAACAAATGTGTTTTGCCCAAAATAGTATATTGTGGCTTTTTATACACGAAAAGCTTCCATTGCCTTAGAACTGCTTGGAAAGAGCTTTAACATGTTCCACCTACTTAAGTATGCGTGGATCTATGAATATTCTAATTAGCTCCACCCATTCTCCCACCCACAAGTAGCGGATGCTGCAAGGACAGTGTTGTGCCACGACATGCATGTCTGCTGTGGAAAGCATCCCCTTCTCCCCCCCTTTTTTTTACTTGCAAAATCATGTAAAGGGTTACAACACTGGCTGCAGTGTTATATTTGTCGTTTGTGTGTGGTTTTACAGCATCACTCCTCAGAAATGTGCCCCTGGGAACGGGGAATGCAACACTGGTGTCCCCTCTGGCTGGCTCATTGTCCGATTCTCTCCTGTGTGGGAGTGAAGGAGACGAGCCGGTGGGTGCAGCACCCTGTCCACCACCAACTCCGGCTAAAATGAGCTAGCTCTCGGCGGTTCCACCTGGGGTCTGACGGGTGCCCGCCAAGCAGCTCGCTGAAGGCCGGCAGTCCAGTGCGCCCACCCACCGCTGTGGAACCATGACCACAGCTACCGCTAGCGTTCCTGAATCCTACTTGCTCCCTGGCTCCTCCTTCTTACCCTGAGGCAGTGAACTCAGGTCTGTAGCAATGCCCAGTGCTTATCCTGAATGGTTATAACATTAACCAATCTGGCTAAGCAGGAATGCTTACGTAGCTAGAAATGCTCTGTCCAAACTCGCTTTTTTTGGGGGGGGGGGGGCGCTTATCTGGACATTCACAGCAGAAAAACACAGACTTGGGACGTGGGACTGATTTTGCTCTTGATATGTCTTGTAAGTCACAAAAAACATGTTACAGACATGTTAACAGAAAAAAAAATTGATTTTTGGTGGGGTGTCACTTTAAAAGAAAAAAAAACTGCACAACTGTTGTACTACTATTAACGACAAAGTAACATGTTTTAAGGGAAATGGAGCGACTCAATTTCAAAGCTACCTCTAAAACCAGCAGATAGCAGGTATATGATACTCCAAAGATAGATTTCAGGAGTAAACAGCGGACAGAAGCCTGATCTGCATTTCTGCCAGCTCTGCAGAGCTTTCATCTGTCTGAAATCTAAGCAGAGCCCATTATCCTGCTTTCAGCACAGTCACCACCAGCATTTAGGATACTTACCTAAATACAAGTAAGACTTACCTTAATAGTTAGATCATTTCCTTTGTCAGCATGTCTTGTACAGTATCTTAACTTCACAGTTTATTTGCATGTGGAGGATATAACAAATTCTTGGGACTACAGTGCAGTTTAAGGAACTCCTCAAGCCTTATAAAACCCTTTCTAGCACACACTTGTTGTAATGTCAAATTGTTGTAACATTAATGAGATTCATTCATTCTTATTTTATACATAGTAATTGCTAAGCAACTGTTAAAGCTATGAAGAGTTTACAAGGTCAAATATATTTCCCAGGAAAAATTATGTTTGCAAGATGCACCCTTGTCAGTTTTGTATCGTGAATTTAACGCATTATGTATTTTATATCACACTGCTGGTCTGACAAAAATGTAAATTGGAATATATTTCACCAGCGGCTCCCAGCGCCCACTCAACAATTTTCATACTGCGCATCATACTACAGTGAACATATGATCAACACTGAAAAAACAAACAAAACAACAGTATTTCTGCATGTTTGAAATAACTTGTAAGCTGTCTATTAACATATCTCTTGTCCACCTGATGATGACTCACCCGCGCACTAGCCATAGAATTACTGCCTGTCACTTCTTTTCTCCCAGCATGACTTTGAAATGAATAAGTACCGGCTGGCTGCTATGTGTATTGTTTTCTCTGCTAGTGTAAGCTCCTTGTTCAAACAATATGAAAATTGGTCTGCTCATTGGCCTGCTGTCTTCTGCAGTTTGTTCTGTGCGTATTCCTCCACAGACTCTCCCTCAGCCTGAATTTAAATTAAGACATCTGTTCCTTTTTCCACCTTGGAGGTCATTCATTATCTTTTTTAAGTGGCTGCATTACTGTGATTACAACATCTAATGTGTGGATGATATGTATTAGTTACATGGTGTCTGTGCCACAACAGTTTACTGTTGTAATCACAGTCAGGAGTGCCACAGTAAGTGCTCCGTTATCCTGAAATATTGCTTTAACCGTGTAGGCAGATAGGGCTGCATTCACCCTCTGGGATTATGTGGTGAGCTTGATGGGCCCAGATGTTTCCAGAGAAAAGAAACAAATGCTAATTACTCTGCATATCTCAAGGCATTGCACATAGAGGCACAAGTTGTTGCACCCAATGTCCTAAGACAAATGTCATAACAAGAAGATGGCCTTTTAAAAACTCTGACACATTCTATTTGCAGTTTTTCTTTCTTAGTAAGTCATTCATTTTTACATGGTTAAGTCAAGTGTTGAGCTGCAGACTTGCAAATTTAGATCACCGCCACTATCCTAATTGCATATAAAACAAATAATTTAAATGTTTTATTGGTACTAAAGCAGCTTGTTTAATTAACAGCCTGTTTGGACCTGTTATGCTAATTTGCAGCTCACTATTGAAATCTTTGTATTAGTGTAGTTTTGCATGACTGTTCAAAATAATTCTTTTTGTTTCATAATTGCATTTGGTTCAGCCTTTAAAGGGGTCATTGACTGAAAATGGTGTGTTTGTTTGTTCTAACCCTCTTAAAGGCATCTACTGGTCATGTGATTATTGAAAAAAAATCAAAACACTACTCTTAAAAAAATACACATTCTTGAAGGGCAGCCCTCAGGTCTTTGAGGTTGTGGGGTACAGGATTATGAGCCTCTACACGGCAACTCAGCTTATCCCATAGATTTTCTATGGGATTCAGGTCTGGAAAAAGTGCAGGCCACTCTATTTGAGGTACCCCAGCCTCCAACAGCCGCTCCCCAATGATGCATCCTCAATAAGCTGGAGCATTGTCGGCCATGAAGATGAAATTAGACCTGTGTTGTTCATGCAGGGGCACAATGACTGGATTAATGATGTTATTCAGGTAGTATCGGGTTGTCACTGTACTATTCACAAGGTGTAGGGCAGGTCTGTATTGACTAGACACACCTGCACAGAGTGTAATGCCACCACAACAGTGGCTGATGCATAGCACCCTCCTTGACATCTCCAACACCACTGGCGGCCATCATTTCTGCACAACATGAATCGACTTTCATCAGAGAACACCCACTGGTCCCTTGTCCAGCATAAATGCTTCCTGGCCCATGCAAGACGATGGCGCCTGTGTCTGGTGTGGTCAGGTACCCTCGCAGGTCATCTAGCATGCAGACCATCCGTCCATCCATCCATCTTCTTCCGCTTAATCCTTTTCGGGTCGCGTGGGGGCTGGAGCCTGTCCCAGCATCTTTGGCCAAGAGGCAGGGTACACTCTGGACAGATCGCCAGTCCATCGCAGGGCCAACACAGAGAGACAGACAACCATTCACTCTCACAGTCATACCTAAGGACAATTTAGAATCCCCAGTTTGATGCCAATTAACCTAACCTGCATGTTTTTGGTATGTGGGAGAAAACCAGAGAAATTCCGGAGTAAACCCACGCAGACACGGGGAGAACATGCAAACTCCACACAGATCACTGTTGGTCAGGGTCTGGGATCGAACCCACGCTGATGTAAACAGTTTCGAATGGTCTGACGTGACACTTGAGTGCCTCTCACCTCTGTTAAATCTGCCTGGAGTTGAGTGGCATTCATCATCCGGTTCCGCAGGGCACTGTTCACAATGAAGTGGTCATCAGCATGGGATGTGGCCAAAGAACGTCCATCTCTGTGCCTTTCTGTGACTCTTCCAGTCTCTGCATCTCTTTTGCAACCTGCTGATGACAGTCTGTGATACTCTAAAGGGACTTTTCCACTAGCACGCTTTAGCGCGACACGGGATGGCTCAACACGCTTTGTACGCTTTTCCACAAGCCCCAACACGGTTTAACAGCCGCGATTCTCAGCCCCGCTCCAGGGCAGGGTACAGCAGTGCTGAGCTATGCCGTGTTGTGACGTTAACAGACTGGTCGCCGCTGATTGGTCAGGTCGTAACCGGCGCTGATTGGTCAGGTTGTAACCGCCCCTCTCCTCCTCCTCATCTACCAAATCTTCACGACCTTCTCAATAAAGTTTTTGAAAAAAAAAAAAAAAGAATCTTCACGACCGTCTTTACTCAGCACGCAACCACTGTTGGCGGTTTCTTTTCAGTGTATTGCTGTGCTATTTTCATTTATTCTCTATCAAAAATGGCTTCGCGTAATAAGGGTGTTCCATGGACCAATAAGGAGGTGCAGTGTCTGCTCACTGCATTGTCAGACGAACGTATTCAGCACGAGTTAGACGGAGCCGCCCGGAATGAAAAAATATACCAGGAGGTCTCGACATCGGAGTCCTTTAACGGTGAGTTTTAATTTTTTTTTTTATTGTGTTTTTTCGCAAATATATTCGGTAAGACGCTCAGTTTATTTATGCAATAAAAAAGCTGTTCATTTGTGGATGGATCGCTGCTTTATTGCAGCACACTGCGGACTAAAGCTTTATTTTAATTATTCATGTGAACAATACGCTGAAATAAGCTTATGTATTCTTGTTAAAAACTATTGTCTTTTCTGTATATATTGCACTTTCGTGCTGTATTTTATTGTGTGCATTTTCCTTGCAGAATCATCCCATGCGTCCGCCGCGACAGCCCGCACGGATTATTCAACCGAGCCTTCCTGACCCACAGCTGGCAGAGACGGCTTCATTTAACCGAGTCTTCGTGACCCAGTTTGGGAAGCTGGTGTAGAGACACTCAGTGGTCGGCGTGTATAAAATGTCGATTAACCTTCATGTTGTGTTGCAAAGTTTTTTTTTTCTTTTAATATTTTGTATATAATAAAATGGAATTGTTTTGGAAAGTGTGGTTTGTCTGTTATAACACTGAATTATAAAACAGTATAATTACATAGAAATTCCATTGCCTAGTCTGATCAAAATTATGCTGATCTTCCTGTCAGGGTCAACCATTGTAAAGGTAATGTAATTTTTAACTAGACCAAAAAAGAAATCTTTTTGTAAGCTTTCTGTTCTTTTTATTGAAATATCATAAAAAATTAGCACCAAGTCAAAGTAGGTACAAGTATATGTAAATTGAATGTTCTATCGGCATTCCAAATTCAGAGATTTACAATACTTTAGAAGGAGTGTAGCATCATCTAAACGGAAAATAATAATACTGTTGTTCCAAACGTTGACCTGAAGGTGAAAAACATGAATTTTTTTAATTCAGTACATCCAAAATGCCCTAGGATGTAAAAAATAATACAATTTGGTGTAGTCCAGTGTGCCACCATCTCATTATTTAATACGAATAAAAACAAGTTTCAGCTCATTATTTCTAGGTCATTTGGCAGTTAATTCAAAACAAAAGTGACTTGTGTTGTTGCAGCTTAATTATGAGATAAAATTAATTGTGAGATAAAACCACAGAGCGAGCAAGGCAATAATCCTTGGATCCTTTTTTGTCTCGTGTAAATAAGGACTCAGTCGGGTGCGTAACGTCACGGGAGTGTGGCCCCGCCTCGCTGAGAATCTGCTGCCGCCCCGCTTCTAAAACCTCCTAACACAAACCATCACAGCACAAGCACAACAGCGTGCTAATGGAGACAGAAGCATTCCGAGCCGTACTGAAGTGAATCGAGCCGTACCAAGGTGTGCTGGGCTAGTGGAAAACAGGCTTAAGATCATTGGCCACTTCCATCTGAGAACATCCTGTTTGAAGCCTCACAATGGCGAGGTACTGTTGATCAATTGTGAGGTGTCGTCTTGGTCTCATGATGTCAGTATGTGAACAGCATGATGAAGAGGACTGTTTAAATACCAATTCTAACTGAACCAGAAAATTTATTGGTCGATTCATGGATCAAACACCTGTTGTGAATTTTGCCGTTAAGCACCTTGTTACAGAACAGCAAGTTATCCAAAAAGTACTGTAACATTGAACAGTTGGACATGTGCATTCTAAAGGTTAGAGAAGGTCAAATTAAGTTCACCTGGAAAGGTTATAGTCCATTTTAGGTACATCCTGAAATTTCACCCAAAAGCCAAATATCCCTAACTTTTTGTGAGTACTGTATCTCAGCTTTTATTTGTTTGCAGCGTGAGCATCTTAGCAGTGGTGCTACCTAATGGAGCTACTGTCTGCAAGGCCACTTTTTATTATGACGTTCAAAATAAATACGTAAATTAAAATAAAAAAATTAAATAAACCCAGCTCAGTGGCGCCCTTGATACCCACCCTCTGCTCTACTATTGGCCAGCATAGCTGTCCGTCATGTAAATGGACGGAGTCAGATGTGTTAGCTTCCAAGCTAACAGTGGGGGTAGGAAGCTGTCACCAATCTTGCTTATATTGTTTTTTTTCTTAGCATTTCAGTCACTCTACAGACATCCCCATTTCCACCTGGTTCACAAATCCAGTCGATAATATATCTCCCAGCATTCTGGCTTATATAGTTATATTTTTGCCGTGATTTGACATTGAACTGTTAGCACTAGCATGCTAGCATGCAAATTTCTATCAGTTCTATTTACCCCCACTGGTATCCTTGTTCATCTAACAACACTTGATCATATACATATTTCATTCACAGTGGTATTTTAGCTTCGTTAAAGTTTTATTTTCTCAGACCGTGATCCAAGGCAGCTAGCTGAAGCTAGCCATTTAGTCAATCATTCACATATGTTTCTGTGCATATTGTACTCCAGAGACCGGTCATATCCTATCAACCACCCAAACCACACACCTCTACCCACCAGTGATGCTTTATTTCATTCAGTCTTTGAGATGAATTTACATTAGTTGGCTTAGAGCTAGGCAGCTACAATGACTAGCCAGTATTACCAAGGCCAATTGGTTAGAAGGTCCAATTGTTAAAAATGGTTATATGCAGTTCAAACCACCCCTCATATAAACAAGTTTACTTCCACCCAACCATCCTACATGACATCCTCCCTTCCCATCCACCACACCACATATGCACACACGTTGCATTTACTATATTCATTTGTATATACTTAATAATATGGTCAATATAAATTTAATTAGAGGCTTTCCTTGTTATGTCTGCCATAAATAGCATGTTTAATGAACTAACGTATCCCCATGATGGTTAAGATATAAATGCAACCTTAACTTTCAACAAAAATAGTTTATTATCGTAGACCTAATTTTCAGACCAGTGGACCTTTGGATCAATGGGCCTTTGGTATAATGATCCGTCCCCAGCAGCCACGGGCAGCTAATGTTAGCAATAGTTACGTAAGAGGAGGGGTGGCGCCGAATGTTGTGTGAGAGATTTTTAAAGTGGCAAGCACTGAAACCAGCCATTCTCAGAAAAAATAAAAACAAATTTGCTGCAATGATTAAATAATTACATAAAGAATATCTGAACAAAATATGTCACAAACATTTTATTAAGATATGTGTGAGCTGTTAAAATGTTGAAAAAAGTGCAATCAATGACCCCTTTCAGTTCACCTACAGTCTGAAACAAGCTGTTTTAACTCACTTTCATCGTACTGTGGGAATGTGGAAATAATGAGACAGATTTCTCTCATGGCAGCTTTATTCACATTCGCCAACATCTCAAAGAAGAAAGAAGACATCACAGGAAACTCTCGTCCTTAAATACCAGGACTCTCACAGTTCACAAGACACATTGCATCACAAGTCACATTGCATTATAATCGCCAGTAACAATGCATCTCCTCTTTAATCCTCTAAAATCACCCCCACAGTCTCAGGCCCTGCATACCAAAGTTAACACCTTCACAGCTTCCTGTTATCTCCAAGGAAGCTCTGTCTTTGTTCTTATCTAAAATGTGAGGCTTTACATCAGTCACAAAGTAGGTCACATATGTGTGGCCACACCAGCCCCCCCAAACATTTTAGAACGAACAAGAGAATAACAGTATGCATGCCGTGATAGAATCAATACACATCAGTCCGCATGCTGTCTAGGCTTCAGTCTCCTGCCGTATCTGCTGTAGCCTGGATTCAACGTCTCCGCGGCGCTGTCACGCTGGGGGGTTGCCGTCTGGGGATGAAAACCTTTTGTCAGTCCCTGCGAGTGTTCTGGGGAAGCATTACTCTGTGAAGCCCCCAACATATTGAAATTCACTGCTGCTATAACAAAAGTCCACTCAAATGTACGGCCGTGTAGAGACAGGAGCAGAGTCCTCTCACCAAAGGTCTTAATCTCCGAGCCGTTCGCTGCTGCCACCCCGGGACCTCTGGAACCTGCCAGCCTGTCCGTGTAGGAAGGTGTGATGAAACTCAACTGGGAGCCTGTGTCCACGAGGAAATGTCTCCCCGAGCATGCGTCCAACAAGTAGAGCAGCTTGTTCTCCTCCCCGAGGGCCGCGGCTGCTACCGACCCCCGGTCGTTTCCCGAACGCTTGAACTGGCACAGTGATACACATTTGCGTGCCCTCTCTGCGAAGTGGCGATGGTAGAAACAGAGGACGTCTCCTCCGTGTTCCCTGGCTCCCGCCGCCGCCGTCGTCGGTGGGTCTGCTACTGCTGCCCCTGGCCCCCTGCCATCTCCGGTCGTCGCGCCAAGTTCTGCTGCTGCGGCCGTGGCCGCGCGCTGTCTGCTGGCGTTGACAATTTGCTGCGCCTCCCGGGCCAGCGCGCGGTAGTCCCACTGGGCCAACAACGGCGAACTGGTCAGGGTCGCTCTCGTCGCTGACAATAGGGTCCTAAGGAAGAGGTGTGTGAAGATGAAGTGGTCATCGTCTGAGCCTTTCAACCTCAACATCTTCTCCATCAGATTAATGGGCGTGTCATCTCCCAACTCAGTCAGCGCCAGGAGTCTCTCTGCTCGCTCCTCAACAGAGGGGGTGAAGTGCTGGATGAGTGCAGCCTTCAACGCGCTGTATTTGTCGCTGTCTGGTGGCTGCTCGATAAGGCTCTCCACATGCTGAGCCGTGTGGTTGTCCAGTTTTGCGACCACATGGTAGAATTTTGTGTCGTCTACCGATATCCCCCGGAGGTTGAACTGTGCCTCAACCGCGTGGAACCAGGAGCGCGGATTGTTCTGCCAAAAGTCCGGTAGCTGGACCGTAGCGGCATTAGCTTGGCTGGGGGCTCCTGACGAGGCTGGCCCCGGGGAATTCTCCTCTCGCTGCATGCTACGTCTTGGGTCACCAGTGTGGGAATGTGGAAATAATGAGACAGATTTCTCTCATGGCAGCTTTATTCACATTCGCCAACATCTCAAAGAAGAAAGAGGACATCACAGGAAACTCTCGTCCTTAAATACCAGGACTCTCACAGTTCACAAGACACATTGCATCACAAGTCACATTGCATTATAATCACCAGTAACAATTCCATTCGTCGGCCTCCGTCGGTCTATGATGACCATGGAAGAGAATCCTAAACGTCTACTCTGCTGGAACAGCATCGCCTGTGGCTGAACAGGCCGATGCGCACCGGTGTTCTACCTTCCAGCGTTGGGCGTTGGTAGGATTCAAGCCTGGGCAGGAAGATATGGAGGACAAGATGCTACCCATGCAGCATGTCCCCCCTCTCCACGTCACTGATGAATCCAAAGGAACAGCAGGGCTGCTATAGTTTGGCACCAGCATCGTCGCAGGAGCTGCCAGAACGATGTTGAGCACAACAGAGAACTGCCTTGGGGGCTCCGACTCCAGATTTTTCCTCAGGGTTGACTCCCAAAGCCTTTCCCGTGACCGGGTGTGCCGCAAGGCAGCGGAGGTTTGAAATCAGGGTTTACCTTCCCCTAGATGGGCTACCTTCCCAGGTTAACGAGCCAACCATCTACCCGAAGCATCTGGTTTTAAGGCGCCAGAGATCCGCCCTCGCCCCTTCTCCTATTAGTAAAAGCAGTTCTGCCGGGCTTAGAGACTAAACCACACGGGCAGGCTAGGAGTTGGACTTAGTTGTCAGAGGCTTTTCGAGACGCACGCCGTAAGGAGCATTTTATGAGCACTGGGAGCTTAACCCCAGTGTCGCTCCTGGCTATGACAACCTTGGAACCGAGTAACAATTCATCTCCTCTTTAATCCTCTAAAATCACCCCCACAGTCTCAGGCCCTGCATACCAAAGTTAACACCTTCACAGCTTCCTGTTATCTCCAAGGAAGCTCTGTCTTTGTTCTTATCTAAAATGTGAGGCCTTACATCAGTCACAAAGTAGGTCACATATGTGTGGCCACAGTACTTTCTTTATATGGACAAAACCACTTCACTGGAGCTTCTACCGTCAGAGCAGTGAACCTGTGGTGACCATGTTAAAAATACCCCCTCTCACTGACATAATCTAGATCAAAGAGTAAAAAAAAAATGGCTGAACCTTGGGATTTAGGGCAATCTCTTTATCTTGAGATTTTGACTTTACGGTATTTTGACATTAGTGATTTAAATACAGTGGTGTGGAAAAGTGTTTGCTTTCTTCCTGATTTCTCATTTTTTTGTATGTTTGTCACACTTAAATGCTTTAGATCATCAAACAAATTTAAATATTAAACAAAGATAACACAAGTAAACACAAAATGCATGTTTATTATTAAGGGTAAAAAAATCCAAACCTACATGGCCCTGTGCGAAAAAGTGATTGCCCCCCCCATTAAAACACAAATTAACTGTGGTTTATCACATCTTTGGAAAGCTGAGTTCAATTTCTCTAGCCACACCCATTCTCAGTCAAGAAATCACTTAAATAGAACCTACCTGACAAAGTGAAGTAGATCAAAAGATCCTCAAAAGCTAGACATCATGCTACGATCCAAAGAAATTCAGGATGAATGAAATGAGAAACAAAGTAATTGAGATTGATCAGTCTGGAAAAGGTTTTAAAGCCATTTCTAAAGCTTTGGGACTCCAGCAAACCACAGTGAGAGCCATTATCCACAAATAGCGAAAACATGGAACAGTGGTGAACCTTCCCAGGAGTGGCTGGCCAACCAAAATTACCCCAAGAGCGCAGCAACGACTCATCCAAGAGGTCACAAAAGACCCACAAGAGCTGAACTTTTTGGAAGGTGTGTGTCCCATTACATCCGGCGTAAAAGTAAGACATACACTACCGTTCAAAAGTTTGGGGTCACTTAGAAATTTCCTTATTTTTGAAAGAAAAGCACTGTTTTTTTCAATGAAGATAACTTTAAACTAATCAGAAATACACTCTAATATCTAATATACATTGCTAATGTGGTAAATGACTATTCTAGCTGCAAATGTCTGGTTTTTGGTGCAATATCTGCATACAGTGGGGCAAAAAAGTATTTAGTTAGCCACCAATTGTCCAAGTTCTCCCACTTAAAAGATGAGAGAGGTCTCCAATTTTCATCACAGGTATACTTCAACTATGAGAGACAAAATGAGAAAAAAAAAATCCAGAAAATCACATTGTCTGATTATTAAAGAATTTATTTGCAAATTATGGTGGAAAATAAGTATTTGGTCACCTACAAACAAGCAAGATTTCTGGCTCTCACAGACCTGTAACTTCTTTAAGAGGCTCCTCTGTCCTCCACTCGTTACCTGTATTAATGGCACCTGTTTGAACTCGTTATCAGTATAAAAGACACCTGTCCACAACCTCAAACAGTCAGACTCCAAACTCCACTATGGCCAAGACCAAAGAGCTGTCAAAGGACACCAGAAACAAAATTGTAGACCTGCACCAGGCTGGGAAGACTGAATCTGCAATAGGTAAGCAGCTTGGTGTGAAGAAATCAACTGTGGGAACAATTATTAGAAAATGGAAGTCATACAAGACCACTGATAATCTCCCTTGATCTGGGGCTCCACGCAAGATCTCACCCCGTGGGGTCAAAATGATCACGAGAACGGTGAGCAAAAATCCCAGAACCACACGGGGGGACCTAGTGAATGACCTGCAGAGAGCTGGGACCAAAGTAACAAAGGCTACCATCAGTAACACACTACGCCACCAGGGACTCAAATCCTGCAGTGCCAGACGTGTCTCCCTGCTTAAGCCAGTACATGTCCAGGCCCGTCTGAAGTTTGCTAGAGAGCATTTGGATGATCCAGAAGAGGATTGGGAGAATGTCATATGGTCAGATGAAACCAAAATAGAACCTTTTGGTAAAAACTCAACTTGTCATGTTTGGAGGAGAAAGAATGCTGAGTTGCATCCAAAGAACACCATACCTACTGTGAAGCATGGGGGTGGAAACGTCATGCTTTGGGGCTGTTTTTCTGCAAAGGGACCAGGACGACTGATCCGTGTAAAGGAAAGAATGAATGGGGCCATGTATCGTGAGATTTTGAGTGAAAACCTCCTTCCATCAGCAAGAGCATTGAAGATGAAACGTGGATGGGTCTTTCAGCATGACAATGATCCCAAACACACCGCCCGGGCGATGAAGGAGTGGCTTCGTAAGAAGAATTTCAAGGTCCTGGAGTGGCCTAGCCAGTCTCCAGATCTCAACCCCATAGAAAATCATTGGAGGGAGTTGAAAGTCCATGTTGCCTAGCGACAGCCCCAAAACATCACTGCTCTAGAGAAGATCTGCATGGAGGAATGGGCCAAAATACCAGCAACAGTGTGTGAAAACCTTATGAAGACTTACAGAAAACGTTTGACCTCTGTCATTGCCAACAAAGGGTATATAACAAAGTATTGAGATGAACTTTTGATATTGACCAAATACTTATTTTCCACCATAATTTGCAAATAAATTCTTTAAAAATCCTTCAATGTGATTTTCTTGATTTTTTTTTCTCATTTTGTCTCTCATAGTTGAGGTATACCTATGATGAAAATTGGAGACCTCGTTCATCTTTTAAGTGGGAGAACTTGCACAATTGGTGGCTGACTAAATACTTTTTTGCCCCACTGTAGGTGTATAGAGGCCCATTTCCAGCAGCTATCACTCCAGTGTTCTAATGGTACAATGTGTTTGCTTATTGCGTCAGAAGGCTAATGGATGATTAGAAAACCCTTGTGCAATCATGTTAGCACAGCTGAAAACAGTTTAGCTGGTTAGAGAAGCTATAAAACTGACCTTCCTTTGAGCAGGTTGAGTATCTGGAAAAAATTATTATTTCAAATACAAATCATTATTTCTAACCTTGTCAATGTCTTGACTATATTTTCTATTCATTTTACAACTCATGGTGGTAAATAAATGTGACTTTTCATGGAAAACACAAAATAATTGTCTGGGTGACCCCAAAATTTTGAACGGTAGTGTATTCTCAGAAAAAGAACATCATACCAACAGTAAAATATGGTGGTGGTAGTGTGATGGTCTGGGGCTGTTTTGCTGCTTCAGGACCTGGAAGACTTGCTGTGGTAAATGAAACCATGAATTCTGCTGTCTACCAAAAAATCCTGAAGGAGAATGTCCAACCATCTGTTCATGACCTCAAGCTGAAGCGCATCCACCTCTGAATGGTTTAAATAAAACAAAATGAAGACTTTGGAGTGGTCTTGTCAAATTCCTGACCTGAATCCGATTGAGATGCTGTGGCATGACCTTAAAAAGGTGGTTCATACTCGAAAACCCTCCAATGTGACTGAATTACAACAATTCTGCAAAGATGAGTGGGACAAAATTCCTCCACAGCACTGTAAAAGACTCATTGCCAGTTACCACAAACCATTGATTGCAGTTGTTGCTGCTAAGGGTGGCCAACCAGTTATTAGGTTTAGGGGGCAATCACTTTTTCACACAGGGCTATGTAGGTTTGGATTTTGTTTTCCCTTAATAATAAACACCTTCATTTAAAAATTGCATTTTGTGTTTACTTGTGTTATCTCTGCCTAATATTTAAATTTGTTTGATGATCTGAAACATAAAAGTGTGACAAACATACAAAAAATGAGAAATGAGGAAGGGGGCAAACACTTTTTCACACCACTGTACGTAACCTGTTAAATTGTAGTATTATTCACATATAGTATGTTTATGAGGAAAAATGTAGAAAAGCACAATAAGTCCAGAACAGTATGGTAAACTTATCATAGTATGACAGAAAAAGGTCTTTGTATTTTTTTATGCAATTGGCTTCATAGTGAATGTGAGATGAACAACACAGTTGCACTCCTTCATGCTACCACAAGTTTTTGCTCATGTACCCATGATGCATTACTTTGAGCAGAGCAGACATATCTAGGAGGGCTTGTAAACTATTGTATTTAGGCACAACAAACAGTCTAACACTCAAGAGACCACAGGCCCTTTGTTCCCATTTCCTTTATTCAGTTTGGGGCAGACTTAAACCGGTGTATTTTTCTGTTGCGTTTAACCAGTTGTGGCTTTCATGTAGAGCAGCAAGAGAACAGTGTCACTGGTGCAGGTGATTTATCATTAGATGAGGTTCATTAAAGACGCCAGTGTGCATTGAGGGGCTCAGTCCTGATGTGGAATAGGGTCATGAATCAGCCACGGAGCAGTTACACCCGAGGTATTATAACTTATAGAGTACATAGATGAATAATGGATTATGAAATGTGCAGTATTTTAAAAGTTAAAAGTTTTTTTTCTTTACTTTCATTTAAGGCCACGGAGAGTTAAGATCGTCCAACTGAGTGGGTAGAAAAATGTGAATTTTAAATTACTTTTACATTGTGTTGGTAGCATACTGTAGGTGGACATTTATGTATTTATTTATTTTTTGTTTGTTTAAATCACAGAATCATAAATTCAGAAACATCCTTCAGTATTTATGGAGAATCTGAATCTGATTAAACTATACTACTGTGACCATATGTGAGTTCTGAAAACCTGCTTTTATAGTCCAGCTTATCCAAAATGTAAGCTGGTTGACCTAATTTCTAGCTTTGGTAGATAAAAAAAGAGATTACAGTGCATACATACAGTTATATTTATCTGTGGCTTTTTTGTGAACTGATTTAAACAGGCAAATCACAGTTTAGAGGAAAAAAGGTAATAAGAATGATCAAAAAACTTAAGAATTGAAATGTGATATTATTTGATATTACTAAATGAAATATTCAATTACATTCATTTGTTTCTTTTAAACTAGGCCGTTTACTACTAAGTAATCTAAACTCAGTCTAAGGTGTGGGTAAAGACCCTATAACATTATAAGGTGATTGCAATAATCAAGATGATCAATCACCAGCAAGGACTTGGTGACAGTGGGGAGGAAAAACTCTATTTTAACAGGAAGAAACCTCAGGCAGAATCAATATCAGTATGGGGCAGCTGTCTGCTATGATCAGTTTAGAGTTATAAGGAAGGAGAAAAAAAATAGAATATAGACAGGACCAACAATACACAGGACCAAACAGGCTAAGAGTATGTTAAGTTTTCCTGAAAATGGAGTTGTTTCTTTGCATTTTAGAAAAACCCCCACATTCATTTCACATTACTGAAACAAATCTCACGCACTACTAGGTACTACTACCGGACTGGTGGCCTAGCTGGTAGAGCATCTGCCCCACAACCGGGAGGTCGTGGGTTCAACTCCCGGCCGGGTCATACCAAAGACCATATAAAAATGATTGCAGGAATTTCTGGCAAGTACTGGCTGTTCAGTACATGTGACACTAATCTCCCATCTTCTTCATATGTCTGGGCTATGGGGTAGGGTGGCAAGATGGAAGCCTTATCTTACAAAGAAAATCATCCAAGCCTGGCTACATTTTGCAAAAACACATTTGAAATCTCCCAAACACAAGTGGGAAAATTTGTAATAGTCAGATAAACCCAAGGTTGAACTTTTTGACCATAATTCCAAAAGGTATATTTGGCGCAAACACAACACTGCTCATCTCCAAAAGAACACCATACCTACAGTGAAGCATGGTGGTGGCAGCATCATGCTTTGGGGCTGTTTTTCTTCACCAGGAACTGAGGCCTTAGTCAAGGTGGAGGGAATTATGAACAGGTCCAAATACCAGTCAGTGCTGGCACAAAACCTTCAGGCTTCTACTAGAAAGATGAAGGGGAACTTCATCTTTCAGCACGACAGTGACCCAAAACACACATCCAAATCAACAAAAGAATGGCTTCACCAGAAGATTAAGGTTTTGGAATGGCCCAGCCAGAGTCCAGACCTGAATCCAATTAAGCATCTGTGGGGTGATCTGAAGAGGGCTGTGCACAGGAGATGCCCTCGCAATCTGACAGATTTGGAGCATTTTTGCAAAGAAGAGTGGGCAAATATTGCCACATCAAGATGTGCCACGCTGATAGACTCCTACCCAAAAAGACTGAGTGCTGTAATAAAAGCCAAAGGTGCTGCAACAAAGTATTAGTTTAAGGGTGTGCATATTTATGCAACCAGACTATTGTAAGTTTTTTAGTTTTTATTTTTCCCCTAAAAGATTTCAGTTTGTTTTTCACTTGGGTTGTACAAGTTATAGGTCACATTAATGGTGGAAAAAGGTTTGAAATGATTTATCTTGGTCTCATTTTTTTACATCACAAAAACCTGGTATTTGAACAGGGGTGTGTAGACTTTTTATATCCACTGTATACGTTCAGAGCATTTCATGTCTGTCATGGCGCCACTTACCCCATCAGCTGGCTGTCAAAACTGTGCCACCTTCGCCCAGATGATTGCTGAACTGGAGCAGCGTATTGCCATCTTTACAAAACTGAGGAAGCAGAGAGACATCTAGAAGCAATAATTCTTAGCCAAGTCCAAGGTCAGTCCTCAGTAAAGACTTTGACAATACGGTCCCTTACCAGCTTGTTGGCTGTCCTCCACTCGCGAACTCTCCTCCTGACCCCGTTAATCCGGGCTCTGGGTTAACAGGTCCAGCTGTTCTGGCTCTGGATCATCTCCACCTGCCGCTGCGGTCGCCTCAGCCACCGGTCTGATGCCATCCTCCGGTGTCACTCCCTTTCCAGGTGCTTCTCGTGAGCACCTCTGGGTCCAGCCTGAAGCTGAACCGGAGGCACCATTCAGCTCCACACCATACCATCCAGAGCTGTGGGTTATTGCCAGTGACCGTCGGAGAAAGGGGAAGAGGTCATCCCTTTGTGTTGAGAGCACTGAGAGCCCCAACCTCCAGCTCAATAACTGTTTTAACATCTTGGATATACTTAAGTTATATACTTAAGTTTCCTCCGCTGCCGGGGAACATGGAGCCTCCGCCTTCACTCTTCAAATCTCTGAGGGTGCCTCGGGGCGCTCCGCTCTCAGTCCCCCCGACAAATGAACCGGAGCGGCTCCCTTGTCTAAGAGCCCGCCACAGGGCAGAGCCAAATCTGGCACCAGCTCCGCAGCGCTCATCTGTTGTATGTCGTCCACCTCCAATCTCCACCCGGAGTGCACCCTCTCAACCGCCATCAGCTCCTCCTACCACCCTGATCATTGGAGATTCTACGGTGAGTTATGTTCAGAGAGAAGCTGCAGAGACCCACTTCTTTCCTGGTGCCAGAGTGATGGACCTCCTGGATAAAATTCCTGGCTTCCTGGCAGAGCATACCTCACCTACGAACATTGTGATCCACACTGGCTGCAACAGTGTCACTAGCCAGGCATGTGAGGTTCTGAAGCAGGACTTCTCCAGTCTCCTCCGCGCACTCCAAGCCTCCGGTAAGCACATATTTATCTCCGGACTGTTGCCTCCACTAGGCCGAGGCATCGGTCGCTTTAGCCAGATCCTGAGCCTTCATACATGGCTCCAGTCTGCCACTGCAGTGTGTGGTTTTATTTTTATTGACAATTTTAACCTGTTCTAGAACCGTACGTCATTTTATTGGAGAGACGGTATACATCCAAGCAGGCTGGGTGCTCGCATTTTAACAGACAATATATTTTATTCTGTTTTATCTGCTTCGTCAGCTTGACTGTCTCTCCCTGTAAGCCCATTTTACTCACAAGTTGCGCCCTCCTCCCCACCATACTCCACCCCCCCGCACCAGTCCTCCCTCACCATCCACCTACCTCATTCCCCCCACTATCTCCAATAATAGACCACGCAGGATTCAGACTGGTGGAGTAAACTATAAGAACAGTGTCAAAATTAACTTAAATACCCAATAAACCACCTTACACACCAACCCTTCAACAGCTTTTATAGCTCTTTTCATTGTCTTCTCCCTTTTAAATACATTTTTATTATTAACAATTTGATTTGCTCAAACAAGGATTCAATGTATCCCGCCCAGTATGGGGTTACCGGGGCCCCACCCTGGAGCCAGGCCTGGGGAGGGGCTTGATGGCCAGCGGCTGGTGGCCGGGTTTCTACCCATGGGACCCGGCCAGGCTCAGCCCGAAGGTGTCAGATGGGTCAGCCCTCTAGTGGGCTCACTAGGTCTGGTGCTATGTGGATCAGGTGGCGACTGAAGGCAGAGACCTTGGCAATTTGATCCCAGGCTTCCTAAACTGGCTTTTGGGACATGGAATGTCATCTCTCTGGTGGGGAAGGAGCCTGAGCTGGTGCATGAGGTTGAGAGATATCGGCTAGATATAGTCATCCTCACCTCAACACGCAGCTCTGGTTCTGGAACCAATCTCTTGGAGAGGGGCTGGAGCTTGACCTACTCTGTGGAGTTTCCCCAGGTGAGAGGCAGCAAGCAGGGGTGGGTATTCTTGTATCCCCCCACCTTGCTGCCTCTATGTTGGAGTTTTCCCCGGTGGATGAAAGGGTTGTTTCCTTGCACCTTCGGGTTGGGAAATGGATCCTGACCATCATTTGTGCCTATGCATCAAATGATGGTTCAGATTATCCACCCTTTTTGGAGTCTCTGACTGGGGTGCTGGAGGGTGCTTCTCTTGGAGACTGCATTGTGCTACTGGGGGACTTCAATGCACACGTGGGCAACCACAGTGAAACCTGGAGGGGGGTGATTGGGAGGAGCGGTCTGCCCGATCTGAACCCGAGTGGTGTTCAGTTATTGGACTTCTGTGCTAACCACAGTTTGTCCATAACGAACACCACGTTCAAGCATAAGGTTGTCCATATGTGCACCTGGCACCAGGACACCCTAGGTCGCAGGTCGATGATCGACTTTGTTATCGTGTCATCAGACCTGCGACTGTATGTCTTGGACACTCAGGTAAAGAGAGGTGTAGAGCTGTCAACTGATCACCACCTGGTAGTGAGTTGGATCCGATGCCATTCAGACCTAGTAGACCTAAAAATATAATGAGGGTGGGCTGGGAACATCTGACTGAGGCCTCCGTCCGGGAGGTCCTCAACTCCCACCTGTGGAAGAACTCTGACCACATTCCAAGGGAATCTGGAGACATGGAGTCTGAATGGGCCATGTTCTACACCTCTGTTGTTGAAGCGGCTGAGCTGTGGCCGCAAGGTCGTCGGTGCATCTCGTGGTGGCAATCCCTGAATCAAGTGGTGGACACCAGTGGTGAGGGGGGCCATTAAGCTGAAGAAGGAGTCCTTTTGAGCTTGGTTGGCTTGTGGGACTCCCGAAGCAACTGAGGTGTACCAGCAGGTCAAGCGGAGTGCAGCTCGGGTGGTTGCTGAAGCAAAAACTCAGGTGTGGGAGGAGTTCGGTGAGGCCATGGAACAAGACTTTCGGTCAGCCTCGAAGAGATTCTGGCAAACTGTCCGGCGGCTCAGGAGGGGGAAGCAGCTCCCTGTCCACACTGTGTATGGTGCGGATGGGGAACTGCTGACTTCGTCTGGAGATATCGTCGGGCAGCGGAAAGAATACTTTGAGGATCTCCTCAATCCCACTGACATGCCTTCCACAGAGGAAGCAGGGCTTGTGGACGAGGAGAACGACTCACCCATCACAGGGGATGAAGTTGCCAAGGTGGTTAAAAAGCTCTTTGGTGGCCGGGCCCCGGGGTTGGACGTGATTCGCCCTGGGTACCTCAAGGCCCTGGATGTTGTAAATGGTAAAAATGGTAAATGGCATTCACTTATATAGCGCTTTTATTGTCATCTCTTGATGACCAAAGCGCTTTACAGATCCTGCTATCCACCCATTCACACACACATTCACACACTGTTGTAGGGCTGTCATGGTTGACACACCTCTGCAAAATTGCATGGACACCGGGGACAGTGCCTTTGGCATGGCAAACCAGGGTGGTTCCTCTCTTCAAGAAAGGGGACCGGAGGGTGTGCTCCAACTTTAGGGGGATCACATTCCTCAGCCTCCCTGGGAAGGTCTATGCCAAAGTACTGGAGAGGAGAGTCTGGCCATTGGTCGAACCTCTGATTCAGGAGGAGCAATGTGGTTTTCGTCCTGGCCGTGGCACATCGGACCAACTCTTTACCCTCTCGAGAATCCTCGAGGGTTTGTGGGAGTTTGCCCAACCAGTTTACATGTGTTTTGTGGACTTGGAGAAGGCATTCGACCGCGTCCCTCGTGGTTTTTTGTGGGGGGTGCTTTGGGAGCATGGGGTATCTGGCTTGTTGTTACGAGCTAGCTGGTCTCTATACGACCATTGTGAGAGTTTGTTTCGTATTGCCAACACTCAGTCGGACTCATTCCCAGTGACAGTTGGACTCCGCCAGGGCTGCCTTTTGTCACCAATCCTGTTCACAATTTTTATGGACAAGATTTCTATGCGCAGCCAGGGAACAGAGGGTGTCATGCTTGGTGACTACAGGATCTCATCTCTGTTGTTTGCAGATGATGTTGTCCTGTTGGCTTTGTCTAGCAATGACCTACAGGTCTTACTGGGATGGTTTGCCGCTGAGTGTTAAGCGGCCGGGATAAGAATCGGCACCTCCAAGTCCGAGTCCATGGTCCTCAGCCGGAAAAAGGTGGATTGTCTTCTCTGGATTGGGGACAAGCTCCTGCCCCAAATGGAGGAGTTTAAGTATCTTGGGGTCTTATTCAGGAGTGAGGGGAGAATGGAGCAAGAGATTGACAGATGGATCAGGGCAGCATCTGCAGTGATGCGGACGTTGTACCGGTCCGTTGTGGTGAAGAGGGACCTAAGCTCTAAGGCACAGCTGTCCATTTACCAGTCAATCTACGTTCCTACCCTCACCTATGGTCACAAGCTTTGGGTAATGACTGAAAGAATGAGATCGCGGATACAAGTGACTGAAATGAGCTTTCTTCGTAGGATTGCCTGGACTTGCCCTCAGAGATAGGGTGAGGAGCCCAGTCATCCAGGAGAGGCTCAGAGTAGAACCCCTGCTCCTCCACATTGAAAGTAGTCAGTTGAGGTGGTTTGGGCATCTGATCAGGATGCCTCATGGACACCTCCCACTTGAGGTGTTTTGGGCACGTCCCACTGGGGGGAGACCCTGGGGCAGACCCAGGAGTTGCTGGAGAGAATATGTCTCCCAGTTGGTCTGGGAATGCCTTGGTATCCTCTCTGAGCAGGTGGCTGGGGAGAGGGAAGTCTGGGCTTCTCTGCTTGAACTGCTGCCTCCATGACCTGGACCTCCGGAAAAGCGGTAGAAGATGGATGGATGGATTTTAGATCATAAACCGGACTGTCTGTTTTTAACTGAGATGTGGCTGGGTACCGATGCATCAGTTGTTCTCACCGAGGCCTCTCCACCCAATTTTAACTTTTCATCTTCTACAAGGACTGGTCAGAAAGGTGGTGGAACTGCATCAATAATCTCTGTTAATTTTAACTGTAAAGAAATAACATTTAGCAAGTACACCACCTTTGAATATCATGCCTTTGTTTTTAACAGCCCCCCAATTTTATGCCTTACAGTTTATAAACCATGAAAACCATGTGCAGCATTTATCAGTGAATTCTCTGACATGTTGTCCATGATCCACACAAAATATAATAAGGTAGCCATAGCTGGTGATTTTAATCTTCACATAGATTATGCTTTTAATTCTTTTTCTAGTAAATTTTTTAACCTTCTTCACTGTATGGATTTTAAACAACACACAACACAGTCAACTCACAACAGAGGACACACCTTAGACCGTGTCATCACCTACGGCCTGTCCACTAGTGTGTCCTCTGTTGTAGACTTGGCTGTCTCAGATCACATCTGTGTGTTTTTTAACATCATCAGTTTTATTCAGTGAGAGAAAGCGCCATCTGACCTCTGAAGTGGCTGCAAATTTTATCAGGGTTTTAAGTGATGTTCCTGCTGAGCTTCTACCTGCATTATGTGATTTTTTTTACTGGCAGTTTTAACCATAAACTAAAAACAGCACTGGACTTGGCTGCACCACTAAAGACCAAAAACTAAACCTGCCCCACCCTGGGGGAATGAAGATAGATAAAAAAAAAAAAAAAAAAAAAAACCAGAACAGAAAATGCGGAGCAGCAGAGAGAAGATGGAGAAAAACAAAACTAATTGTTCACTACCAAATTCTACATGAACAATTGAAAATATATACTGCTCAAAAAAATAAAGGGAACACTTTGAAAACACATCAGATTTTAATGGGAAAAAATAAGCTGGATATCGAAATTGTGGCAGGCTAATCTGAGTAAACTGGACTAGCCTGCCACAATTTCGATATCCAGCTTATTTTTTTCTATTAAAATCTGATGTGTTTTCAAAGTGTTCCCTTTATTTTTTTGAGCAGTATATAATAACATGGTCAAACAAACCAGAAACTCCCACTTCTCCAGAATAATTAATACTCACAAAAACAATCTTAGAATCCTGTTCTCCAACATAGATCATTTGATCAACTTTGATTTTAAGAAGTCCAGCATGATGCCAACAGACTCACTATGTGAGGACTTTGCAGACAACTTCAGAAGTAAAATAGATTAGATCCAAACTTTTATTACAAGATACTGTTTTTAGTACTATTGAACCTCTACTTTTATCTGAGGAAACACTGGAGAGTTTTGCCTTGGTTGATGCTGAAACGCTTAAATCAATCAATCAATCAAACTTTATTTGTATAGCACTTTTTAAACATTAGATGCTTTACATAGATTAAAACAGAAGACACATTTAATTACATATTTTGCATGATACATCCCCACCCCTTCCAACCATCCCATAAACATACCCACAAACACAACACACACAGGCACATACATCACCTCCTACTTCTCACACACATATAAAATAAAAGAGACATTGCTCGGCACCGAGGCACCACGTGAAGGAGCAACCATCCTGTGGAGCCCCCCACGCTGGGATACCACACAGCTACTAACCACAGAAGGCGCCACAAGGGCCGCCCCAACCAGGCTAGACCGGGGCCCGCACCACAGCTGTAGGCAGTGGCATAAAGCCCCCACCCACCCAAGCTAGAGCGACCCACGAGACCAACACCCCTGCAGATGGGCCAGGCAGCATCCGGCATGAGGGGCCCCACTGAGGAAACACTGGAGCTAAAACGCATAATTCAGTTCAATTCAACTTTATTTATATAGCGCCATTTCACAACAACAGTCATCTCATAGCACTATCAACTGTAGGGGGGACCCCCACAGTTGCAGAAAGACCCCAGCAATCAGGCGATCCCCTGTGAGCAAGCACTTGGCGACGGTGGAGAGGAAAAACTCCCTTTTAACAGGAAGAAACCTCCAGCAGAACCAGGCTCAGGGAGGGGCAGTCATCTGCTGCGACTGGCTGGGGGGTGAGGGGATAGAGAAGAAGAAAAGAACAGACATGTAGAGAGCAAACAGCACGATGGGGACTCAATCTATGGGAGAGAACAAACAAATGTTAATGACCAGCAAAAAAAAAATATTTCATAGAGAGTGAGGACAGGAGTGAGGCCCAGTGCATTACTGGAGGTCCCCCGGCTGACTAAACCTATTAGCAGCATAACTAAGGGAGGGTTCAGAAACACATGATCCCTCCCTAATTGTAGGCTAGATCAAAAAGGTAGGTTTTAGCCCTATTCTTAAAAACAGAGATCGAGTCTGACTCCCGAATCCAGATTGGCAGCTGATTCCACAGGAGAGGAGCTTGATAACTGAAGGCTCTGCCTCCCATTGTACTTTTGGAGATTCTAGGTATTACAAGTAATCCTGCATTTTGGGAGCGTAGTGCTCTGTTAGGATAATACGGTAGTATCAGATCTTTTAAATAAAAAGGAGCCTGATTGTTTAGAGCTTTGTAAGTGAGAAGAAGGATTTTAAACTTAATTCTAAACTCTATGGGAAGCCAATGAAGGGAGGCCAGAACCGGAGAGATATGATCTCTCTTTCTAGTACCTGTTAAAACTCTTGCTGCAGCATTTTGGATCAGCTGAAGACTTTTTAAAGATGTTTTAGGACAGCCTGATAATAAAGAATTACAATAATCTAATCTCGAGCTAACAAAAGCGTGGATCAGCTTCTCAGCATCACTCTGAGACAAGATGCTCCTAATCTTGGCAATATTACGCAAATGATAGAAGGCAGTCTTAGAAACAAATTTAATATGTGAATTGATGGACAAATCCTGATCAAAAATAACTCCAAGGTTCCTCACAGAGCTATTAAGAGAAAGAGTAACTGCGTCCAAACTGAAAGTTTGATTTGGAAAGGAATTTCTAAGGTTTTTTGGACCAACAAGAATGACTTCAGTCTTATCTGAATTTAATAGCAGGAAATTACAAGTCATCCAAGCTTTGATTTCCTTAAGACAGGCTTCTAACTTGGCTAATTGATTAGTATCATCTGGCTTCATTGACAGGTATAATTGTGTGTCATCTGCATAACAATGAAAATGTATACAGTGCTTTCTAATAATGTTGCCTAACAGAAGCATATATAAACTAAAAAGAGTAGGGCCTAGCACAGATACAGGCCTAGCATAAATACAAGATAAAACTAAGAACACACAGAGCAAAGGGAACTAAAGACCCATACTTAGAAACTGAGCTAAGAACACATCAAAATAAGAAAATCTAAAAACAAAAGGAGCTAAGGAGAATATAAAACAATGGAACATAAATGACTACTTCAATAATAGTTAAACGGTTTGTTAAAAGCCAAAATTTAAAAAGGTACAAAAAGAACTAAGAATACATAAAAACAGGAACTAAAACAGAACTAAAACAATGTTGATTAACAGCTTCCTTCCACAAGCTGTTAGGATGCTGAACAGTTGATCCGGAATCTCTCGTATACACTACTGCACCTACGGACATTATGTACATTATTTGTGTATTATAGTTAGTTTTTCAAGTACGTCTCAGGGATGCGTAAATGGATGTGGTGGGGTGGGGAGTGAAGATATGTGTGAGTGTGTCTTAAATCATGTTCTTTTACTTATATGGATGCCGAGAGAAACACAATTTCATCTTGCCTGCACTACTGTTGTATGTACAGCAGTATGACAATAAAGGCTGATTTGATTTGATTTGATTTGATTTAAAAACCCATACTTAAAAACTGAACTAAACACATCAATAAGATGAGAAAATCTAAGAACAAATGGTGCCAAGAAGAACATAAAACAATGGAACATAAATGACTAATTCAGTAGTAGTTAAACAGGTTTATTAAAAGCCAAATTAAAAAGGTGGGTCTTGAGCCTGTTCTTAAAAACATTTATTGACTCTGCGGCCCTGTCTTTAAAAAAAATAAAGATAAAAGTCTTGGTAGACTGAATAACATCATTAATCCAGTCATTGTGCCCCTGTATGAACAATACAGGCCTAATTTCATCTTCATAGATGACAATGCTCCAGCTCACTTAGTTTGCATCATTAGGACTCAGCTGAGTCGCCGTGTAGAGGCTTGTAACCCTGCACCCCACAACCTCAATGACCTTAGGGCCGCTCTTCAAGAACAGTGGAATGCCATGCCTTGGAACAATAAATCTAAGACATCGTTGTCAAGATGTATTTGATGCTCAAGGGCACGTGACAAGTTATTGAGACTGACATTTTTTGTTGTGGTATACACACCACTGTTGTTGAATTTTGTTTCAATAAATTTAGATGAGGAAATCACCATTGTATGCTTCTACTTAAATGCCCAACTTTCATGATATCACTGTAGTGTGAACTTTTTACATTTTCCACAAATTTCACCCAAAAGCCAAATATCCCTAACTTTTTGTGAATAGTGTATGTCTGTTTGACTGTATTTAAGTGTTGTTCTATTCTTCCAGTCATCTTAACTGACTAGTCTTTTTATCAGCAAATTATTTTATTATCAGTGACTGTTTTATTTTTTTAATCACCCTATCCAAGCTCCAGCATTCCCTCATAGGGAGCCCTCCCACAGGGAATTATGCCTGTTTTCTGGCTGCAGGGTGCTGGCTTGTGATTGCCCTGGTCTGCCCAGCTGAGGGGGTCGTGCATTGCAGCACCACACCTGCAGTGTCGACCCCTCAGATTGGACTTGGGCAGTCTCAGAGATGGTGTTCCTATAGCCATGGACTTAGGACTTTCCTTGCTGGTGATGGCTCCCTAGTGATGATGCTTCCACACGTGGATCCTTGGTGCCCAGCCGTAAGCCATAAGTTTGACACTGACTAAAGTTTATTTTTGTGTGTGTGAGGTTAATTGTGTTTTATTTCAATGTGAAGCACTTTGTGTTGCATCTTTTTGTATGAAAAGTGCTATATAAATAAAGCTTTGATTGATAAAGATGCTCTGTACCAGATTATAGCGTTCTCACTAATTTTCATCTGTAGTCTCTGAGGCAAGCAAGAAAATTTTAAAAGAAAAAACAGCACATAAACATAAAAAGCAACTCAGGTCCAATTTCAAAATCTGTTGTCCCTGAAACAAGCAGGAAGTAAGTTTAAAAGATAAAAAGATAAGAAAACAGCACACATAAAAACAATTTAAGAGTACAATTTCAAACCCCATTTAAGGGAGAGAGTCATTGCTGGCAGGCTTGATTACTTAAAATCCATTTTTTAGTCTCTGTAATTTGTTCTGGTCTTCAATGGAGTGGGGAGCTTGTAGGTGTTGATTCTTTCAATAGCAATCCTACAACAGAATACTGCATACCTAGTTCTTTTATAGTGCAATGATTACAAATAAGATATTGCAAAAAAACATGCATCTTTGCTTATTACAGAAATGCCAGGAAGCCTTGCTTTAAACTCTGAAGTGTTTGCAATGCAAACACATATCTATTATTATTATTATTCTGTTGTCTTATAAAAAGCAACGGGACTGCAACAGAAGCTTGCCATTTTTATGTTTCACCTATATACACAGAGCATTTTTCCACTCGGCGCATCAATTTTCTGTTCATTTTATATGTAGTCCAGCATTTAGAAAATGTTCTCAGGGTGTTGCTGCACCCAAAGCGCTAAAAGTTGAACTTTTGGAATGCCGCATCGCTTTGCAGGCACACCCCTCTAACCAACCAATCAGAATTAGACTAAAAGGATAGCATGATCAATATTTGAAAGCAAAAGCTTAGAGGGATGTGTACTTTTTTTTTTTACCATTTTTTTTTTTGTGGTACAGTGTAGTAAGTAGACTGTTTCACTGTGAAACATTGATACACCCTGAAAATTAGGTCCACAGTGCTTTCTGTGGGGAAAAAAATGCTTTCTGTGAACACGCAGCGTTAAGGGTTCAATATTGTACATTTTTTGAGGATTAATTTTTGCATCCTAAAGGACATATTATATGTATAGTTTTAAAGACCATATCTCATTCTGTGTTGTTTTACAGCTCATCAAAAAGCTGTGGGTAAAACTCTGTCACATTTCAGCCTGCTTATTAATATTAAGGAACCTCTAATCTGTTAAAGTATTTTTTTGAGTGGGCCAAATAAGGAGACAGGGTGCTTTTGTTTTGCTAACTCAAAGAACTACAGGCATGACTTTTACCCTGATATTACCCAGGAAGTGCAATCTTCTCTTAGTCCTGCCTAGTTCTACATCCTGCCTTTATTCAGTTAGGAGTATAACTGAATAAAGGCAGGATGAACTGAAACTATGTACAAACAGAAATCAATTCAAAAAGAGGTATAAGCACCATTTGCTGAAAGGATATATGTTAGAAGGGTAGTAGTTATATGCACGATTCATTATGTTCACTCTAGGATATTATGGGACACTATGGAATGGTGGGTGGGTCAGCACTGTGTATATCTGTGTTGTTTGAGGCTGGTTTTGATGTATGGACATCATTGTATGTTAGAATGGATGGGTCTTAATGTTGATTTGTAAAAAATACAGTAAATTGTTTACTTGGGGTCTTAAAGGTGGTAATTTGTATAAAATTCACATGGGTGTATCTATGGAAAAGAGGAGATGGAATTAATAAGTGTTCACTTCTTCCTTCTCCCTTTCGAACAGTGTATACTGTTACTTTATTGCATTTGCCATTTGCTTGTATTTGTTATATTTTTGTGTTCGAAATAAACTATCTATCTATCGATGTAGTTCTTCGTGAAATTAGAGTTTTGATATCTTCAAGGGATACAGTGCATTCACAAAGTATTCACAACGCTTCACTTTTTCCACATTTAATGTTACAGCCTTATTTCAAAATGGATTTAATTCATTTTCCCCTCAAAATTCTACACGCAATACCCCATAATGACAATATGAAAAAAGTTGGGTTTTTTTTGAGATTTTTGCATATTTATTAAAAATAAAAAACTAAGTTAAAAATCCAATTGTAAAGCACATGATCAAAATATGGTGTGAAACCAAAAAATATTTAAAAGAACCACACTTACTGTCACAATTTAGCCCAATATGGGGTAATCAGTATTTTACACCAGGGAGAGCGGATGCTGTATTTAAAGTATGGAATTTAAAAGGGATTCAAAAGATTCAAGACTTATATTTGTCACGTTCAGATAACATAATGTCTTTTGAAGAACTGAGGATTAAATTCAATCTTAATAGAACACATTTTTTTTAAATATCTTCAGCTTAGAAATTTTATTCGATCAAATCAAAATAATGCTCTCACCCGACCTACTTATTCATCCTTGGAAAAAATTTTGACAAAAGATAGTAAGAGAAAGGGTATTATTTCAGAGTTTTATAACTCATTGACACTATTCTCAAGTGAAAACTCACAGAAAAAACTGAATTATTGGAAAGAAGACCTGCAAATTGAAATTTCAGAGGAACAATGGGAAATGGCTTGTGCAGAAGCTCAAACCAAATCAATAAATGTCCGTCTTAAACTGATATATTTTAAATGGTTAATGCGGATGTATGTTACACCAGTGGAGTTAAATAGATATAACAAAAACATACCAGATGCCATGAAGCTCAAAATTGAGCTCAGGTGCATCCTGTTTCCACTGATCATCCTTGAGATGGTTCTACAGCTTAACTGGAGTCCACCTGTGGTAAATTCAGTTGATTACCTCCGCCAGGCCAAAAGGCCAGGAGGAGGTAATGTTTTTGCCGGGGTTTGTCTGTGTGTTTGTCTGTCTGTCTGTCTGTTTGTCTGTTGGTTAGCAAGATAACTCAAAAACTTTTGGACTTATTTCAATGAAACTTTCAGGCGTTGTTGGAAATGGTACAAGGAAGAACTGATTAAATTTTGGGGATGATCCGCATCACCGTCTGCATACAGGAATTTTTTAAAGCATTTTTCCACACTGTGACATACGGCCATTTTCAACATGTGCGCAGGCGCAATGGAGGGCGCTGGGCGTCGTGTCTGACCAACACAAACTCCGCCTTCTTCAACGTTTTAGCCACAAAAGCATGCGGAAAACACTGGTGGCCTTGGCCCGCCAGCGTGCCTGTGCCAGCCATAGGCGCTGCGCACATTGCGCTGGTCGTCGTGTCTGACCAACACAAACTCCGCGTTCTTCAACGTTTTAGGCACAAAAGCACACGGAAAACACTGCTGGCCTGGGCCCGCCAGCGTGCCTGTTTTTGCGCCACGCTGCAAAACCTGACACGGCCACCTGTCCGCCGCCCGATTATTTGCCACAAATTCCCCGCCCAGCTATAGGCGCTGCGTAAAAACGACCTCTCTGCCGGGGAAGATTCTAAATTCTGTTTTGCCGCGGAGCGCAACCCCAATATAATATAAAACCCACGGCAACCTGTCTAACCAATCTGCATCCGTCAGTGGAGGAGATGGACACACCAGCACTTCAGTTTATTACCTCCGTCAAGGAGGCAATGCTTTTACAACCGTAAAACGGGGCTATAAGGGACGGCGGGGTAATATGGGACACTTTTCTAAATGTAATTCTGCTTTTTTAATTTTGCTTCCGCCTAGATTTGATGAAGGATTCATGGATATTTGACAATAACAACACAACTCAGCGTCCTGCTCAAAATAAAAAAAGCAGAATTACATTTAAAACATTTCCCAGAAAAGTGTCCCTTATTAACCCGCCGTCCCTTATAGCCCCGTTTTACACTACTGAACCACTAATCCTATCACTATCACATTGATTGTCATTCATTAATTGTCTGTTTATTGCACTGTCCATGTCAAATAAACAAATAATCATTGTGAATCCAATTGCTAGTCATATCTTTTCATGCTCAGGGAATCTGAAAACGTACACACAAACACTGTATGGGGGGAACTGTGCCGCTTGGCGGAGGTCTGCGCTCTCCGAGTGCTTTTCTAGTTGGACATGATTTGGAAAGGCACACACCTGTCTTTATAAGGTCCCACAGTTGACAGTGCATGTCAGAGCACAAACTAAGCATGAAGTCAAAGGAATTGTCTGTAGACCTCTGAGACAGGATTGTCTCGAGGCACAAATCTGGGGAAGGGTACAGAAAAATTTCTGCTGCTTTGAAGGTTCCAATGAGCACAGTGGCCTCCATCATCTGTAAATAGAAGAAGTTCAGAACCACCAGGACTCTTCCTAGAGCCGGCCAGCCGTCTAAACTGAGCGATCGGGGGAGAAAGGCCTTAGTCAGGGAGGTGACCAAGAACCCGAATGGGCCAAACTGCCCAAAGATAGGTGTGCCAAGCTTGTGGCATCATATTCAAAAAGACTTGAAGCTGTAATTGCTGCCAAAGGTGCATCAACAAAGTATTGAGCAAAGGCTGTGAATACTTATGTACATGTGATTTCTTCGGGGGTTTTTTTGTTTTTTAAATAAATTTGCAAAAATCTAATAAAAAATACATTTTTCACATTGTCATTATGGGGTATTGTGTGTAGAATTTAGAGGGAAAACATGAATTTAATCCATTTTGGAATAAGGCTGTAACATAACAAAATGTGGAAAAAGTGAAGTGCTGTGAATACTTTCCGGATGCACCGTATACATGTGACCCATGTCTGTATCTTAAAAAGATTAAAAACCCTTGAAAACACAGTTTTACACAATATTAAACCTCTTAAATATGAAGCATCATAAGAGGTCCACCAGTAGCCTAAGTCATAGCAGTATACCCGAGGAACATTGCGGATTCATTCAATCCTGCTCTAATTATAAACTGTATTGAAAAAAGGGAACGATTCAAACCCAGTGTTAAAAGTGGAGAGGATGTCTGTCTCTGTAGCCTGAAAAGTGATACCTCCTTTTGCCTTTAGAAATATAGTAATATATTAGTGTGATGGCATAAAGAAAAAGTGTTTTTGTAACTGTACTACTACATGATTAAAATCTTTTTGTTGTGGAATTTTTGATAAGTGGGGCAAAAGAATGCCATGGGTGCTGTATATCGGTGTGTCTGCAGTAGTTTTCTTCAGCATTATCAGCTTCCTCCCACAGTCCAGTCAAATTGTCCTTAGGTGTGAAGTAGCTGTGAATGTGTGTATGCTTGTATTTGTTTGCCCCTGCGACAGACTGGCTGAACCTCACCTCTAACCCATGGTGTGCTGAGATGGACTCCAGCAACCTGTGATCCTAAACAAAATGAATGAATAGAAAACTGGCATGGAATATAAAAAATAATGCATGTCTACTGGCATTTGTACAATATTCCACTTTTCACACCTGGAAAGAGGGAGGCAGGGCAATTACAACAGTCAGTGGTCATATTTTCAAGATTTTCTTAATGGTCTGATTTTACAACCTTTGCACAGGTATTCACTTTATTTGATCTCCTCTGAGAAACAAATTCACAATTGACATTTATCTTTCAAGGTACCTTCAGTGGGAATCATTTGTTTGCTACTGATATGGTTGATGATCTTTTTCACAGAAGTGGTAAAGGTATAAAACGAGACATTTTCTGTATAATATTTATTAACAGTGATGCTTCTGACTATTACAACTCAGGAAAATGTAAGAATAGTTTGGGGACTGTTCATTTTACTGACTAATGCGATTTAAACTGAGACCACTTAAACATTTCTCTTCAATGTATATTCTGTGTTCTGTTTTCACTTGTGACCATTCAAATTACTGTAAATACTTTGCAGTTTGCTTCAGCGTAAGTGCAGGAATTCAACGAATCTTGTTGCACTTACCTGCATAGAACTCCTTGGGAAAGAGACTATAAGAAAAGGCAAGAAAAATGCTCAAAAACACCAGTTCTACTTGCAGCTGGCAGAGATTTACGACTCATTGACTATGACTTTGCCTGACAGTTGCCCTTAAGTGGGCCGGGAAACCTTGATGTTGAATGGACTGGATTTAGACAATCGTTAACCTTTTCTTTTTTCACCTATCGATGATTTGAAGCTTGCTTCTTCTTGATTTGCCTTTAATCATCCTCTCTTTTGTTTGTCTGTTCTCTGATCCTAATTGATTTATTTCTCTATCTCTTGACCTTTCCATGCCTTCCTACTGCTCTTACCCTCTTCTACCCTTTCTTTCCCCACCATCCCGATACCGCTTTTCCTCTCCAGCTGGGTTTGTGAAGTCGCCTCTGTCTGAGACTAAGCTTACGGGGGACACCTTTGAGCTGTACTGCGAGGTGGTCGGTTACCCCACTCCAGAGATCCAGTGGTGGTATGCTGAGGTCAACCGAGCTGATTCCTTCAAGCAGCTGTGGGACGGGGCCCGCAAGCGGCGGGTTTCCATCAACACGGCATACGGAACCAATGGGGTCAGTGTGCTTGGCATCACGCGTCTCACACTGGAGGACTCTGGGACCTATGAGTGCCGGGCAAGCAACGACCCCAGACGCAATGACTTCCGGCAAAACCCCGCCATCACCTGGATCCGTGCCCAGGCCACCATTTCAGTGCTACAGAGTGAGTGGTCCATGTCCTGTAGAACCTAGATGGTGAACTAACAACTAATCCCCTCCCCCCTAGCCACTCCAACTTGGTAAATGATCTCAGGAGATTCACCCTCACAACAGCAGTCACTGGCCGGGCATAAATAAAACAAACAGCAGCCGCATTATTAAAATTCATTTCTAAGTTGCTTTTTATAGCTATAACAATATTCAAATTGGCTAAATCCCATGTGCCAGTGGTTGCCTTTTGTGTTTTGTTTTCATCAATATTAAATTTGGTTGAGTAAATATTTATGTTCTCTTCTTCTGAACTCAGCAGATTCCCTGTCTCTCCCCAGAATCCCTTCAGCATCTTGTTGTATTGTAAATGACCACAAACCCAGGAACTTTACACCCAGTCTCTTTCTGCATTTTCCTGCTCTTTTTTTACCGTCTCATATATCCTTTTCACAATATTGCAATCACTAACCTTTTCTCTATATCTTAATTTCATCTCATTTCTTATTTCTAGATTTATGTATGTTATTTCCTTTGGCATTATGTTGTCTCTTTTATTGCATGGATTCTTTTCTTTTTTTTCTTCTTTTACTTCAAAGACCTGCCTGCTAAATGCAGTGGAAACCTTGTGGTGCTTTGAAGTAATGACACGTTTGATTTGGCTTTCTCACTTTGAGCACGGTGTAAATGGGACTGTAAGAAGACACAAGGAGGGATCCATTAAGGAGTAAAACAGCGATTCCTGCTGTCACCTCCTCACTGATCAAAGCAAATATTGTCTGCTTTCAGATTTGCTTGTTGGTTAATCCAAAAAGCAGATGAGAACACGGGGGGTGTCTCATTTGAGAAGAGACAGATTTCACTTCTGTGCCGCAATCTCTCCGGACCTGCCTGTGCAATGTGTAACCTTGTGCCTTCTCAGCCATTGAGTGTGTGACTGTGAATCAGTAATGACATTATATCCTTTAACCCCCCCCACTGCTCTGTGCACACAAACAGTCAAGCAAACTGAATTTCAACTGGACTCTCCTAATCTGTGCATGCTTTAGTGCTCTGCCCACTGAAGCACAGGGACATGTGGAATGTTGTTAGTCATAGTGGAGCTCTGAGAAGTTTAGATGAGTCGGGTTTTTTCCGGCTCTTTTGTTTTGTCTGTGAGTAATATTTTTGTAAGGATGGGGCTTAAGAAATTTCCACTTTTTAAACCTTTTTGTTTTTGCAGTTGTTTGTCTCATTTGCATGTTTTCCCAACTTTTATCCAAAATCCTAAACATATTCTGTCATTACTGAGGAGTAAATGTTTTTGATATACATGTAGTATCCAAAAAAATTACATGTATATTAGAGGCCATACAATATGGCCCTTTAATGTGAATGCACAGTATATATTTTTTACTTGGGGATATGCTAAAGCCTGGTTGTTTTAAGTGTTTACATTCTGCTTAAATTACTTTGTGAATGTTAATCACTCTGTAGAATATACCTTAAAGGGGTCATTGGATGAAAAATGGTATGCTTGCGGGCTTTATCTTTCTGAAATTAAAAAAAAAACATTTCTCTTAAAAAAAAAATAAAAATCACAGCTTTTATGTCATTTTTCTCTCCAAGAAGCTGTTTTGACTCTCCCGGATTCACCTTGGGATGTAATAAAATGGTAAATCCAGCCCAGCGCCATCCTTGATACCTGCCTGCTATTGGCCAGCATAACTCATGTACGTGGAAAGGAGCCAGAGGCGTTAGCTTCCGAGCAGTATTGCCAACTTAGTGACTTTGTCACTATATTTAATGAATATTAGGACCTTTCTCAAGACTTATTTTTTAAAAAGCGACTAGCAACTTTTTCTGGTGTTACTGGAGACTTTTGGAGACTCTGATGTGAAAACAGAGTCACTAAAGGTGCGTTCAGACCAAACACAAAGCCAATTTTTTTGCGCGTTGCAAATACATACAAAGTCAACAGAAAGACGTCAGCACACGTGAATCTCGTGCATTCACACATTCACGTCCAAAATACAACGCTAAATAGTAATGGCCTTGAGATTCTGCCATCACCACAGTAAAAGTATCAGCATTGGAAAGTAAACTAGTTTGAAAATGAGATTGACACTCACTTGGAGACAGATGGACCAGGAGCTCTGCCGCTGAATTGGAGTGTCAGAGGTTTTTTTTTACCCACAGACTCCTGCCATGGACATACTAACAAGACTAGCAGGCTAGCAATGTAAACAACCCATCATCCAAGTGAAATTTTGGAGGCAGGGGAAATATTTTTTTAGGTGAGACCCTGTTGGATAATGTAAACTTCAAAATGATGGTGTTTTGGGGATTTCCACAGCAGGTTGAACACAGCTGAAGAAGTTATAAAGGCAACTTTGCTTGTCTGCAGCTCACTCAGATGGTGAATTCATGTCCATTTGCGTGTTTACATTGAGTTAAAATGTAATCACTCCTTGCAAAAAATTCACCCATTCGCGTTTTGTCTGAACACACCTTAATTCTTCTCAACAAGCAGCAGGTGCTGCCGTGGGCCCCTCCCCATCCCAAAGCACTCATAGGCGACCATTCCTCGCAGTAGTCCCCCCTAGCTGCACTCAGAGCAGGAGATGTTCACTCCGCCACGTCCAGACTGCAAATTAATTGTGCATGCACAAAAACTAAAAGAAAAAAAAAATCCTAAGTAACTCTGCCAAAGCGCATTTCTGGGGTAATTTTTGCTGGTCCCAAGCCTAGATAAAGGAGGAGTGTTGGAATTGTGACAGTTTAAAAAACAATCGATAGAAGAAAGTTCATTTGTAGTTCTAAACATATTTAGGGTGTTTTTACTCACTTTTCACTATCCATTACAATTACATGCACTATCCATGTCAATTATGCAAATTAGGTGATGTCATTTAACGACTTTTATTGACTTTTAGGACAGGTAATGGCGACTTTCTGTACTGAGAAGATGGCAACACTGCTTCCATGCTAACAGTGGCACTAAGAAGCTCACACCAAGTACGGTTTATATTGTTATTTTCTTTAGACTTCACCGGAGTGGTGGCCTAGTTGGTAGAGCATCCGCCCCACAACCGGGAGGCCGGGGTTCAAATCCCGGCCGGGTCATAAAGACCAGGTAAAAATGGTACTTTCTGCCTTCTAGCTTGGTGCTCAGCATAATAGAACAGGGAAAGGAAAGTTAACATGCACAGCTACCAGAGGACTGACCCCCCCACTGTAGCCTTCATTACCTACAGTAGCTGTGTGGCCTAGGGTCTCGAAATGGAGTTAGGCGCCGCCCTACGCCAAACGTCATTGGCATGGGAATAACTTAACTAACTTAACTTTAGACTTCAGCCACTCTAATAGACATCCCTGATTCCACCTGGCTCACTAATCCACAGGCTTATTTTGTTATATTTTGCTGTGATTTTATATTGAACTGTTAACACTAGCGTGCTAGGCGGTCTGACTCGATCACTGTACCCAGACACAGCTCACCTTGGTGAGGAGGTGGTGATGGACAGGCCACCTCAATCTGGCTGGTCTTAAATCACTATTTTCTAGAAATTCTGTTCACCTCCACAGGAATCCTTGTTCATATAACAACAGCTGATTGTATATTTTGTTCACAACATTATTTATGCTTAGTGAAAGTTTTATTTTCTCAGCTCATGATGCAAGGCAGCTAGCTGAAGCTAGCAGTTTAGCCACTCATTCGTCAATGTTTCTGTGCTTATTGTACTCCAGGGACCGGTTACATCTTATTGACCACAAAAATCAGACACTCCTGCCCACTAGTGATGTATTATTTCATTCATTCTTTGAGACAAATTCTTGTTAGTTGGCTCTAAGCTAAGCAGCTAAGGGTAACTAATGTTAGTAATAGTGACGTAAGAGGGATGGCGGAGTTGAATGCAGTCTAATGGATTTTAAAGAGAAGCACTGAAACGGCTGAAAAAAAAAATGATGAAAAATGAACAAACCATGTCACAAACACTTCATTAAGAAATGTGGGAATTGTTAAAATGTGGGAAAAAGTGCACTCAATGACCCCTTTAAAAACCATTGTAATTGGTGAACATGTGTGTTCATATGTTCACCGTTTACTAAATGTTTAGTAATGTCATTTACTAAACATTTAAAAGACTAGCCCACTTGGTATATGGATTTTTAAACAAATCAACAAAAATGCAGTTATGTATTACTTGTGAATCTGTTTTCCATTCTGCTGTTATTAAAATAACATTTGGTGAAACAATAGTCAGCCTGCCCCCCATGGGTCTACAATAAAGTAGAGTATATAAAGTATATAAAGTACAGTATACCTGCTAGTTAGCTAAGTTAGCCAGTATAAGCAACATAATAAAAATTAGAATGATAAACGAAAGGTAAAAGCAGCTAGTTTGTTTTTGTTCAAAAGTCAAACATACTGTCATTCACCATTTAGCATGTTTGCAAAACCAATACAAAACTATTGACTACTTTCTGATTTATCTGTAGCTAAACTGCTAGCTTACTGGATGCACCTTCATATATATTGCATATTTGATCTAATTTCATTGCTCCCAGGCACAAATCCTGTATGTCTAAAACAGACATCTTTCAGGAAATGAGAAAAACTCCATTTTCTGATTTGATTTTAACAATTATGAGATTTATTCATGTGGGTTTTCTGATGCTTATCATTGGTTTTATAGGAGTAGAAAGCATCCAGATACATTAGTGTGACCAATATAATGAGTTCATCCCAAAAATTTAAAAAACAATATTTGAAATGGAGATATGAGATTTCACCCAACAGTGAAGTTTTGATACACAAGAAAGCAAATGAGTATATTTCCCCAAATTTCAGCTTCATCTCAAGTTTAACTGCAGGAAAAAAGTACAGGTATTAACTTTTTTCTGTACAGGCATCTCAGTTGCCTCCAGCATCACTGCTTAATGTTACGCCAATATGCTTGTGCATCACAGTGTTTTATTAAGCTTACTGAAACAGAATGTGGTGCTGGGGTAGGTTTGAAAAGTCACTGTAGATGTCACACACACACAATGATTGCTTTAAGAAATCATTGTGCAACCCAAATTAATGCATGACTCATAAACAAAAGCACTTGCAGTTACAGTTTGTGCAGTGTATCACTGCAGTAGGTCCCAGGAGATTTTAAGTGCTGCACTACACACATCGAAGTTATTTTTTTATTTCAAAACCAGCATTTCTCTTTCTAATTAAGCAGTCAAAATAGTGTGGTTGTTGTAAATGAGCTAATTCTCTATTGTTATTAAAAATGAGTGGTTCAAACAATTTAGGTCCACATTTCTCTCTATAGAGAATGGGCTTCACAAGGAATTGTGGGAAAGGTGGTCTGCCTGTCTTTGTTTACTAGTGAGCGACGACAGGCCAGATATGGAACATGAAAATGAGTGGTGTCTGAAGGTGGAAAGAAATATGTCTCATAAAACTATCAACAACAAAAAAAAACTGAACACAAACCGCTAGATGCGGTGCTGGGCTTCCCCTTCTGTGTGAACTGGAAAGGAATTCCCAGAGTGTACGCTGTTGCCTTCATTACGCATGGATTTAAAATCAGCTGGGGACTGAAGTCCATAGAATGTTTGGTGTCATTAGATTTAGCAGCTTCTCCTCTTTCCCGTGACTATTAAAACGTCCAGGCAAGGCAGAAATTTACTCCTTGTTTTCATCTTGTTCCACATCCCGTTTGAATCCCTAAACAGGTTAAAAATTATTTCTAAACATTAATGTTTGCGCTAAAATACACTTTTGCTCTTCTGTAAACATTGTGGTCTAAACTTTGAGCAACAATTGAAAAAAATATCACTGTCCTGATTTAGTATATTTTTATAGTGGCTAATTATACCAGTAATTTCTTCAGTGCGCCTGCGGAAGCATCAGGCTTAATTAAATCACATTACTTGATTAGTTTTTCATGTCCAATTGTGTAATGATGTGTATATACTTATCAAGCATCATATGACAAATTTGAACATAAATCCAACATTTCACCGCTGGGACTCAGAAGTACCTGTAGTTGCAGAGACACATGCTAGTGCAGAAAACTGTGTAGAGACAATGATTGCTTACCTTTGTGCAAATGACAGTTTTCTGGTCGTTCACCCAGAAGATTTGAGGTGGCTGGACCCATCCATTGGTGAATCGAACATGAGCCTCTAATGATGGCCAACAGTATCTGTGTGGAGTTTGCATGTTCTCCCCTTGTCTGCGTGGGTTTAGGTCAATTGGAGACTCTAAAGTGACCCCAGGTGTGAATGTGTGTGTGAATTTGTAATTTTTTTGTATACTTTATTGATCCCCAGAGGGGAAATTGAGGGCATCCACCTGGATGGATGAAGCAGCCACGGTACGGCGCTATCCCTTAACCATTCACACATACATTCACACCTAGGGCCACTTTAGAGTCTCCAGTTAACCTAACCTGCATATTTTTGGCCTGAAGAGGAAACCGGAGAAATCCCAGAGTAAACCCACGCAGACACGGGGAGAACATGCAAACTCCACACAGATCACTGTTGGTCAGGGGCTGGAATCGAACCAGGGATCCCATAGCCAAGGGTGAGTTGCTGTGCTGGCGCAGTGCTAACCACTGTGCCACTGCACCGCCCAATGGTGAAATGGTTGGGCGCCGCACCAGTGGCTGCCTCATCCACTCATGTGGATGCCCTGTAATTTCCCCATTGTGGGACTAATAAAGGAATCTAAAATCTAAATCTAAAAAAAATTATAGTTCTTAAATTGATCATGGGTGTATGCGCTCATCCCACAAACCAGGTAGGCAAACACATCTGAGAGCGTGATTCCAGGTAGTTGGTAGAGATCCGTGGTCCATTTCTTGTGCTCATATGGATCAATCCCATTTATTTCTTTAATTTTTTTGCAGGTAGTGCTCCTTTGCTTCCTTATTCAGCGTCTCTGAATAAGGAATTTTAATTTTCAGTTTGCTGCGTTCCATCAAACGTATGTCTGTTCGTGTTAGCAGCTGCCGTAGACTACAGGTAAACAAAGAAGCCAGACCACAAAAATGGTGATGACGGCCCAGAATGCAGTGTGGCATGACATCAACACCCATTCTCTATACATTTTTTAAAATAATTTATAATTATAACATTTGTTGTTTTAATGTGCAACAAACCTATCATTTTAAGGCATTCCCCCCTTTTTTTCTTCACAGTATGCCTTGACAATTTGCAAAGTTGATTATTATATCTCAGCTGTTAGTTTAATTGATTTCATATCTCAGTACAATAAAATGGGCTGAAGCCCTACTTGAAATTCACACAAAACTGTCAGCTAATGGGATATGAGATTAATCTCAGCGCAGCACTGTGCTACCATACCAGCCAGAGGGAAACGGGAGATCAGGTCTCATGACATGCTGACTCATTCGGAGCAACATTTTATATTTGGATAAATTCCGATATGCTGATACATTGTCCAGTGGTTACCACATTTTAAATTGTAACGTTGCGTCCTCCAAACAACCTTCTGGTTAAATTGCCTGTGGACCACTCCACTGTGTTTGCTAAATGTTAATTTATGTACCTCATGTTGTGTGTTTGTACGCATGACTCGGAGATACTATTAATAGTACACGTGGCTCTGCTTGGCAAGGGAGACAGAGAGAGATAAAGTGGGGGGAGGGGGGAGATACCCCCTTAGCTATCAAGTATACAGAATTATGGAAAGAGGATGCTGAGGATGCTAACAGAAGACAATTGCCAGGCTTAGCAGCCCTTCATTTCCCTCTCTCTCTCTCCCCTTTTGCCTTGTTAGCGACCTTGCAGCAGCAGCAGTTAGTAGTACGGATTATGATGCTCTCCTCTCTGCTCCTCCCCTCGGGGGCTCCATTGTTGCCATGGTTGGCCAGCCCTGGAGGAGGAGGAGGAGGAGGAAAGTGCAGAGGAGGAGACTTCCTGCCCACTACTTGAGCCAGAGGAAAGGGTGCCTGGCCTGCTTCCTCAGTCGTCCTTGAGGAGTTGACCCTGGTGTTGTTTAGTAACCAGTGCGGTTAACAATATAAACGGTTATGCACTTATTTACTAGGAGTGGTGAAAAATGTTGAAGGGCTGCTGAGTGTTCTATCAATCATCAACCACGGGCCTTATAATGGATTCAGCTGAAAATTGTATCAAATATTTTTCCTTCAACAACATTTATGCATAAACATTCCAAGCAAGCCACTCATGAATAAATATATTTATTTATGAGGATGGGAACAGTGTTAAAAACACATTTTGCAACGCTGGTTAACTGCATCAGTTAAAGGCTGTGATGCCGTATAAAGTCAGTATGAACTTTTTTGTAATATTGGTATAAAGTTTCAGTACATCCTGAAAGCAACAACAGATCTATATGTGTTTGTGATTAAAATATTACTTGGCACATTCATTTACTGGGGAAGTGTCGTTTTGTGTTCTTTTGGTTAAATAGTTTCAAAATCTAGAAAATTTGGACAGCTATGCACTGTACATCCTAGGTTTAAAAGGGAGGTTTAGAGTACAACATATATAAGATCCCATCCACTTTCAGAACAAAGTCACTGCACACATCCTCTTTAAGAGGTAGTGCTGTGAAAAAGTATTTGCCCCCTTCCTGATTTGTTATGTTTTTGCACAGGGGTCAAATCTGACCAAATGTGGTTTATTTTTCAGCATAGTCTCCCCTTTGGTCTACACACTTCTTCCATCAGTGTTGCAGCACTTGGATCCCTGCAGTTGAAAAATAAACCACATTTGGTCAAATCTGACCACTACAAACTTTTCAGCCCCCCTCATATGTCTTGCACATACGTCTTAAATGTCAGATCATCAAACAGATTTTAATATTAGACAAAGTTAATCCGAGTAAATACAAAATGCAGTTTTAAAATGATGATTTCATTTATTAAAGGAAAAAAGCTATCCAAACCTACTTAGCCCAATGTGAAAAAGTAATACCCCCCCCCCCTTTTTTTACATCATGAACTAGGACTGGGGCGATAGAGGAATTTCCCCTGCGGTGACTCTGGATAGCTCAACACCGCGGTATGCAGGATTGCAAATGTTTTTAGGACCCTGTGGTCTCGTAATTTAAACAGGGTTCATAACTTATGTGGCAAATGATGGAAGCTGTGAGAAACTCGCTGCAGCTTTGCTCTCAACTTTATGTGCGTGTGTGACAATTGTGTGGAGTTCTGGTCTTACTAGGTATGAACTGCTGATTATGTAAAAAAAAAAAAAGAACGATCATTTTCATAAAGCAGTGGCAGGAACTCCAGTATTTCAACTACGGTGTGTGTGGACTGGAGACTGCAGCGACATTCAGCTTATTTAAACAGGACAGTCTCCGTACAGGACCCTGCGTGGCTCTTGTCTCCGTGATTTTTGGATTTTTGCCACTGTCCGAAAAATCACGTTCAAACAAGCAATGCACTACGCAGTAGTTGTTTCGCTGTCGGAGCTCAATTGTCAGGATCATAAATACTCCGCTCAGAAGGAAATAACATGCTTTGTGCCCTTTCAGTGCTCACTGTCACGGCTGTCAATTTCCCTAAAAACGCCTACAAATAACATGCCCAAAGTAAATCAGAAGCTGTTCTTCAATCCTTTGCAGCATCTTCATGGGGTTGGTCTCATTTAAAAGAAAACACTCTGAATTTTTTGGCAAAACAGTCATAATCTCTCTAAGTGCTCCTGCCACTGAGTAACAATCATCTAAACATACTGAATTTGAAGAAAATAAAGTTCGCCTGGGTGTTTTTTTTAGATACAAATGCTTGCAAATAACATACAGCTGTCAGATACTGGCTGGAAAATACAACAGAAATGTAGAACCAAGTGTTTTCAAGCTCAGGTCAAAATTTTGTAACAATACCACAAAAAGTGAATATATTACACAGCTTTTTTCTCAGGTTGTAACAAGGCGTTCTTGAACTGTGCCAAATGGCACAGTTTGGAAAACTGTTCCATAGTTCACTATCTCAGCTGTTTGCACAGTAAAACCAAGGGGTAATAACCCAGACATACACAGCACAGTTCCTGGTTTTTTTTTTTTTTTTTACAAGCAAAAACTAGCCTACAGTGTAAGAAAAATTATGCTAAAAATTAATACATTTCACTAAAGTACCGCAGTGGTGGCTCAGTTGGTAGAGCATCTCCCCCACACCCGGGAGGCAGGGGTTCAAATCCCGGCCGGGTCATGCCGAAGACCATATAAAAGCGGAACTTCCTGCCATCCAGCTTGGTGCTCAGCAATAATGGAATGGAGGAGGGAAATCTGTGGCGGCACCTTGCATGACAGCGGCCCTCTGATTCTACATATGGGGTGTGTGTGATTAACACTGTAGATAGGAAAAACACAATTTTGTTCTACTGTACATGATTGGTTGTATGGTGGAATGACTATAAAGGGTGATTTATAAAAAAGATCTACAAAATTTATAAAGTATACACAAAAACAATCCTCCCCCCTCCAATTTTTCCAGAGTTCACTGTCTCACCAGTTTACACAGATACAGGTCAACTGGACCCCTGACCAAGTGCGCACCCCAAGTGGACCACAGAATCCAATCTGTACATGTACAGGTGCATTCTCCATCCAGTGATTTATAAATGCTGCCCCAGATGAAAACCAGTCTGTGGGACTATAATGTTCTGAATGAGGCTTCAGAAAATTATGAATCATTTTGTAAATCATTGGATTGAAAATGTACTTGTACAGATTGAATACCGGGGTCCTCACATTAGTGTGCTCACTTGGTCAGGGGTCCATTTCACCAGATCACGTTTACACAGTAAAACAAAGGCATAATAACCCAGACATACACAGTACAGTTCCTTTTTTTTACAGGAAAAAAATAGCCTACAGTGAAATAAAAAGTATACTAAAAAATTATTAAATTTTTCTGCAATATATGCAGTAACAAATAACCCCTCCCCCCGCTAGAGAGGAACATGGCGCACACAAAAACTTGTCACCATGCGGGGCCCTTGTAATTACCGATTGGTCAAAAGTTATTTTTATTACTATTTTTATCGATAAAGAATAATTTAGATTATAAGACTTACCTGTCCACAACCGCACTGTCGCTGGTACTGTCCGCTGGCGTCTGACGATCATCAGCTATTGTTCCGTTGTTGCAACCTCCAATTGTTCTTTTACTGATTCGTCGTCCCGGTCAAGCCATCTACGCTTTCATGCACGCCCTTTCGGTTTAATTTGTGAACCATTTTTAAAACAAGTAAAATAATGGCTAATGTTACCCTGACCCTTCCACATAGCATCACATAGGACTGCGCATCACACAGCGGCTGAGTCAAAAGAGATTTTACACATGGGAACACATGGCACTTTACCAGAAATATAAACATGGAACAAGTGCATGTAGGGTATTATTGAAGTCAGAAATTGATTGGCTAAATGACACGTCCATCGTCAGATTACTCAGCTTCAACTGGCTCGTAGTATTCGCCATCATTGATGGGCAGGTCCTTCTTGCTAGGTTTTCAGTCATTGGTTATTCAAGGTTTAAAAACCCAAATCAGGGCTCTTATTGGTCGAATGAGATGTCAGTCTCATTCTAAACCAATCAAACACTCCTTTGGCTTTCTGTTTACGGCTGTGTCTGTACTGGAAGACCAGAAATACAGCTTTTTTTTCATTGCGCACTGAAACGCACTGAGACGTGCCCGCCCGCGGAATCGCTGAATGGGAGGTTAACAAGGAGTCCAAACGCTTCCACCTGCCTGCTGAAGTCCGTCTGGAGAAAGTGCCCCACACGGTACTGACAGTGCCAGCACCCGGTGCTGTGAAAGCTTCTATAGTACCGGGTGCTGCCACCATCAGTACCGGGTGCAAACATGCTGTTGGCAATAAAAATTCACTTAACAATTTATTTATTAATAAATAGGGGCACGTAATAGAACAACGAGATTTAGCCACACACACAAAAAAAGTGAACACGGCGGTTGTTCGTTTCCCTCCGCGGAAGGCTTGTCCATAGCGCAGTATTACATAATTGTGGTTATCGCAACAGCCCCATCATGAACTAATTGTAATTAACCACCTTTTTTGGAAAGCTGAGTTCAATTTCACTAGCCACACCCATGCCTGATTACTTAAACAGAACCTGTCTGACAAAGTAGGCAAAAATATCTCAAAAATCAACACATCATGATACAGTCTAAAGAAATCCAAGAACAGATGAGAAACAAAAACCCAGAGCAACAAACATATAAAGAGAGGATATGGTGACATCTTACAAATACCTGGGTGTTCACCTCAACAATAAACTGGACTGGTCACACAACACCAATGCGCTCTACAAGAAGGGGCAGCACAGGCTTTACCTCCTGAGGAGACGCAGGCCTTTTGGAGTGCAGGGGGCAGTTCTGAAGAACTTCTACAACTCTGTGGTGGCATCAGACATCGCGTATGGAGTGGTCTGCTGGGGCAGCGGCATCACGGCAACCGACAGGAAGAAACTGAACAGACTGATCAAAAAAGCTAGCTCTGTCCTGGGGCACCACCTCGACCCAGTGGAGGAGAGAGGATGTTGGCTAAGCTGTCATCTCTGCTGGAGTCCGAGTCCCATCCCATGCAGGACACACTGAATGCACTGAGGAGCTCATTTAGCAGTAGGCTGTGCCATCCTAGGTGCTTGAGGGAGAGGTTCAGCAGGTCTTTCCTACCTGCTGCTGTCAGACTTTACAACCTAACCTGTGCTCCTCATAGAGACCGTACTAAACACCACTACCTTGCACAATAGGGACCGTCCCCTCCAATACACAATTAAGACAATTACAGTTATTACTGAGGGTGGCAACAACACTGCTCATTTAAGTGTGAACTATGCTGTCTGGGTTTACATTTCTACATTACTGAGTAATTTAACTAACTATAATGCTGTTATTACCACCTAACTGCATTGCTCCTGCACTGCGTATATGTATGTACTGTGTACATATTTACTGTTTTGCTATCCAATTTTTATCTTATTATCTTACTTACTACTGCTCTGAGTGCTGCTATCCCTTTGCTGCTGCAATCCTGTAATTTCCCCATTGTGGGACTAATAAAGGTTTATTTTATCTTATCTTTAAAAAAAAAAACTGCAGGCCTTACTTGCCTCAGTTTGGACACTTGGTCCATGATTCAGCAATAAGAAAGAGACTGGACAAAAATGGCATCCATCGGAGAGTTCCAAGGTGAAAAACACTGCTGACCAAAAAGAACACAAAGGCTTGTCTCACATTTGCCCCCCCCCCCCCCCCAAAAAAAAGACCGTCTTGATGATTCCCAAGACTTCTGGGAAAATATTCTATGGACTGACGAGACAAAAGTTGAAGTTTTTGGAAGAATACATCCTGTTACATCTGGTGTAAAACTAACCCTGAATTTACACCGACTCCAGATGCTGTACGTTACGGCTGTGATCCGGCCTCCTCAGCAAATAGTTCCCATTCTCATCAATTTTCTAATCCCCACCTGGTCTGGGCCACTGCAGAACGAATCCGGCTCGTCAAATTCAGTTTGCTAGTTAAACGCAATGAGTCTATTTGTGACAGATGCTGGATCTAATTCGCAAGGAAATCCCATGGTATCTCGTGGTATTTATTAGCGGTTTGTTCATTAAAAATGATTTAAGGATTGTCCGTTATTTTCTGAGGTCTACTCCTCCACCAGTGTGTCAGAAAAGGTAAAAATTTGACTTAACAAACGCTTCGTAAAATTAAAATTAATAGGCTACTTATGTTTTATTTAGAGCCCAAAAATCCAGGTAGGGAGCCACAACATCACATTTCCTTGTTATCACGTGATCGCGATCGTTTCATCTCCGTCACTCTCGGGTCTTTCTCAAGATCTCACGTTATTTTGTATAATTCTCGCATGATCTTGTATTTCAAACTCTGTTCTCATCCATGCCGCTGCAAAACACAAACGGAGCTGGTAGGGATGAACGCAAGGGGCCATCTGCACTGCATCGGACTGCATCCAGAGTCAGTGTAAATCCTGGGTAACACAGCATTTCATTAAAAGAACATCATACCAACAGTCAAATATGGTGGCAGTAGTGTGATTGACTGGGGCTGCTTTGCTTCTTCAGGACCTGGACGACTTGCCATAACTGATGAAACCATGAATTCTCGTCTGTCATCAGTTTATGACCTCAAGCTCAAGCCTTTCAATGTGACTGAATTAAAACAATTCTGCAGAGAAGAGTGGGCCAAAATTCCACAACAGCGATGTAAATGAACCATTGGCAGTTATCGCAAATGCTTAATTGCAGTTGTTGCTGCCAAGAATGGCACAGCCAGTTATTAGGTTTAGGTGGCAGTTACTTTTTCACATAGGGCTAGGTAGGTTTGGGTAACTGTTTTCCCCTTAATAAATGAAATCATCATTTAAAAACTACATTTTGCATTTATTGGGGTTATCTTTGTCTAATATTAAAATTTGATGATCTGAAATATTTAAGTGTGACAGATATGCAAAAATATAAGAAATCAAGAAAGGGCAAATACTTTTTCACAGCACTGTATAAAATGTCACTCGGGAGAAAGAATAAAAGACAAAAGTCATATTGATTATTATTCACTGATGCATTGTTAATTTTTAGTACTATAAGGCAGCAAACATGCAGCCAAATCTATTTATTTACACAGTGCTTTTCAGTGGTTTCATGTATTTATTATGCCTTTTCATTTATCTGTTGTGTGAAGTTCACTTCATAGACACCCTCCCACGCAGATCCTATAAAAACAGCATACAACAGCCTTCAGCAAGTACAGCAGGGGAGGAAGAATTATAGCACACATGAGCCCTAGTTCTGGGATAAGATTTGACTGTCTCTGTCTTCCAGAACCAAAGATCAATGCCTCTGATCAGATCGTACTGACAGCGGACACCTCTAATAAACCAGTTACCCTACATTGTAATCTCACCACTGCCCACACGCCACACAAGGAAAGCTTCTGGATGAAGAATGGACATGAGATCCCCAACACACGGAAGGAGGACAGGAACACAACATACAGGTGACAATACAGCTCTGTCTACATGTTGGTTGGAAATGTACAAACTGAGTGACTGTAGGATTGGAAAGTGAATGAGAATCCATGTGCAATTTGCCTAAATGTTTCCCGGAAAATGGAGGTGGTTATGCAAGCAAACACGTTGCTGAGGTAATCCTTTATAGCCACATTTGTCATAACATGGGACTGAAGAAATTTTTAAAAGCAGGTTTTTTTGCACAGACAAATGCATTCTGCTGACTGGATGCTTTATCAAGCTTTCTTTTTTTTGCTACTTGGTTAACTTGTGGTGGGTATGTTCTTGTAAGTGTCATATGCACTTCTTTTTCTACAGACCAAAGTCTCAATAGTTCAGATTCACTTGTAAATAAACGGCTTTAGATTTTTATTGAAAGTTCTTTGTGTGCGTCTGTGTGTGGTCTTAAAACACATCTTTTGACTTAATTCAAGTGTGGAAATACACATACAGATGTTATCTTGCAAAATTAGAGAACTTTATTCATATTGTGCATTTCATAACTGTTGGATAATTGCAAATCTCTATTGCTCTGCATGCCTTAAGTAGAATTGTGCTACAGGTTTTTAAAGATTTGTTTGTTTTAGAAAATCCAAAAGTCAGTTTAGTAGTAAGTTGGGGATTGGACTGCCAAGGTCTCTGCCTTCGACTGCCACCTAATCCACACAGCACCGGACCCCCATGATCCCTCCGCCAGGTGGTAAGTCCCCTGGAGAGCCGACCCATGTGGCTCGTTCGGACTGAGCCCGGTTGCCATATGCAGAAACCTGGCCACCGGGTGCTTGTCATTGAGCTTCTTCCTCAAAGCTGGCTCCAGGGTGGGGCCCCTGTACACCCATACTGGGCAAAATACACTGAATCCTTGATTTTTTTTTTTTTTTTTTAACTGTCATGTAGGAGTGGGAATCTTTAGGCACCCAACATTTCTAGCCAATTACAATTCAGGGGGCTCCGATTCGAGCTGATTATGATTCTCGATGCATCTGGGTTTTTTTTTCCTCACGATTTTTTTTCCTCCCACTGTGTGATAACTTCTTACTATTAAAGTGACACACCACCAAAAATTGAGGGGTTTTTTTTCTTGTTAACATGTCTGTAACATGTTTTTATGACTTACAAGACATATCAAGAGCAAAATCGCTCAGATGTCTCATACAGTATCTGTTTTTTTTGCTGTGAAGTTTCACTTAAGCCCCACCCCCTGCAAAGAGACAAGCTGAGACAGAACGTTTTTGGTGACATAACTATTCGTGGTGTAGCATGTGGGTAGTGTCGAGCCAATCAGGACTCTGGCCTAACTGACGTTATCCTCCATGCTAGTTAGTATTTTTTAACAAACTGCTTTGAAAACTTGACCTCAATTAAAATGAGTTTTACCGTTCAACTGCTTTTAAGGGCTAATGCAGTTTCAGTCATTATCCTGGGCCATTGTGCATACAACTGGGCATGTCCTTCAACCAGTAAGTCTTTTTATCATAGGATTTAGGCTGCGTGTCCACCAAACATGTTTTTTGTTGCCCGACCACATTGAGCATTTTTTTTTCAGCATTTGTGCGCTGCGCTCTGGAAGAAAAATGCCTGTGCCCTGTATCCCAGCAACAGCTTGTCACTCTCAGCTCAGCACTTCCGCTTTTCCTATAGTCAGACTTTCTACTTATCTTTTAGTAGCAGTCTCTAAATAACAATGGACAGGAAACATTCTAGCTTTAGTAGCAGCTCTGGATGCAAAATATGATGACACTGAAAACAGGAGTCTGAGTAGAGACTGTATCGGTGTTCTATGTCCCGCCCTTCCTTAATTCTGACTGGCTGCTTAGAAAGGTCTGACATTGACGAGCTCAGCTGTAGTCTGAAAAGTTGAACTTTTTTCAATGCTGAGCGCCGCGACAAAAAACAGCCACCACTCAAAGTGTTTCAGCACTGTAAACGCTGGACTACATAGAGAATGAATAGAAAACAGTCGCCCAGAGCAGAAAAAACGCATTTGGTGGACACGCAACCTTATTCTGATGATGTGCTAGCTACTATATTAGCCTTGTGGTATGTGGTTGGGCTTAGTAATCACCAATTTTAGTGTTTGAAGGGGGGGGGGGTGAAAAGATTTTGACATTAAACTGTAAGGCAATGAAAGGGTTTTTGTAGAAAAAAGGGCATAAAATACCATTTTAGGCAATGTAGATTTGTTTTTATAGAGGCTTTAAATTTACCGGAGTGTGTCTTAAAAGCATTTGCAATGGCCCATGAATTTACTTCCAATATACTTTGTTTCAAAAAACCAACATGAAAAGTGCACCTGTTGCAGCACATTTGCTGCTATAACACAGACTTCAGGGTATCCCGAATTTTACCAAATAAGACTTATAACAAACGTTCTGTTATGTGCAACAAGTACCTGATCCTTCAGTCAAAAATACTCAGAATTTCTAACAGAAATGTTAAAACTTCAAATGAAAGTTCTCCTGTTATGTGCAATAGGTAACTGAGTCCTTCAGTCCAAAAACAGAACATTTCACTGTATCAAAGTCACATTTAACTTTTATACAAAAATGTGCAGTTACCGTTATAAATGATTTGGTGGCAATGCATGTCCACATATCACAAGTGATCGCAATCCTACCCGCTGTCTTCAATGATTGCATGACTTCGGCTTTAGTCTCATTGCACAGAGTGGGGATGGCTGTATTGGGAACAGGTCAAGTGGACCCCTGACCAAGTGAGCACCCCAAGTGGACCCGATGAAATATGGGTGTAAATCCTCAGCAATAAAAGCAGCAATAGATTTTGTAATTCGCTTTGCCCTTTCCAAGTTGTGTGGAAGTTTTGACATTGCTTGTTCAGTGGTCCACTGGTCGGCAGCAGCAGCTAAAACTGTTTTTTTTTTCTCTCTCCGGCTGCCAGGTGGAAACATGCAATATGGTTTAGCATGTTTGTCATATTTCCAAAATATTTTAGTTTAATCTGACAGAGCTTGCATACGGTGTGGGTCTTGTCCAAATCTTTTTTTTTTCCCCTTTGACTTCATAAAAGCCAAAGTACTGCTATACGTTTGCTTTTAATGAAGAGTGCCGACTGTATCCTCCGCTCCGCCATTTTGTTTCTTTTGTGTCACGCCATAAAGAATCCGGCCAGGTCCAGGTCCCGACTTTTTCGTTCCTGCCACCAACTTTTTGTTTCAGCCATCAGCTTTTTCGTTCCGGCCAAATTAATTCCGTTATTAATAATATTTAATAATCGGAATCTTGACATTTGTGTATCAATTCATAATCATTCACATCCACATCGACATGCATTGGAAAAACTATTATTTCTCCCACCCCTACTGTCATGAGAATCCATTGGACCACTTTTAGTCTGGCCCTTCACCCAGCACCTGTTTGTCTTGGGAGACGCTACCAGGAGCAAAGTGCCCCCGACAACATAGATCACTTGGGCACACAAACCCACCACCACAATAAGGTGGTGATCCATGGAGGATAGGGGGGCTGAGCTCCCTATCTGTGGTCACAAGCTTTGGGCAATGACCAAAAGAATGTGATCACTGATACAAGCGGCTGAAATAAACTTTCTCTGTAGGGTGGCTGGACCCACCCTTAGAGATAGGGTGAGGAGCTCAGTTATCCGGGAGAGGGTCAGAGCAGAGCCGCTGCTTCTCCACAATGAAAGGAGCCAGTTGAGTTGATTTGGGCATCTGATCAGGATGCCTCCTGAACACCTCCCAAGTGAGGTGTTTTGGGTACATCTTACAGGGAGGAGACCCAGGGGCTAACACAGGACATGGTGGAGAGACTGTGGGCCGTATTACAAGGATGTGGTCGTCAAGTCAGTTGTCAGTGACGCAGAATGCATTTATGAGCGTTTCCAAGTCTATTTCCTTATCACAACAGCGTAGAAACAAACTTTCCGACGGGTGCATAATGCAAAGAGGCCAGTCTAATTATTTAGAGGCGTGTTCTGAAAAATCCAGTCCAAAGCAATCATGCCCATCCCTTTAATGCAAAGACACGCATTATCTAAAGTGAACTCTGATTATGACGGCTTAAGACGGGTTTTGTGCTGGCCAAAGACCGTGTGTGTGAGCCAAAATGCACACGATCGTAATGCTGCTTGGTAAGAAGGAAGACATCAATCACAGTTGATGTCCAATTAGTTAAACAAACGGGTAAGAATGCTGAGCTGAAAAATCAGCTGAATGGTTTAATGTAGTGTGCACGGATGCAACACGCAGACATGAATGGGTTTGAAACTTCAGGAAAAAAGGATGATGCCTGTGTAAACTTTCATAAACTTTCATTAACAATGGTGCGGAAGACGCTCCTGGCCCGTGGGGATATGGAGTGCTCGCTCCCCTGTTGCTTTCACCAACCAAGGGTTTCCCCTGTCTCGTGCGGAGGTCTGCTGAGATTTGCAGCTCTCTATCCCAGTCCCTCCTGGGCAGGAGGGGAGCTCTGGCACAGCTTCCCATCCACCGCCAACCCCAGCCACGAAGCAAGCCCATTGTTGACGGCCCCTGCCGGAGGCTGATGGGTAGCAATTGGGGAGCTTGTTGGGGAAGAACCACAGCTATAGGTGAGGTGAGGTGCGGGAGGCCTCGGCCCGCCCCCAGGTTGACACATCTCCTGTCTCTCTGGGGAGTTACAGTGAAAAATAAAATGCTGCACACTCCTTGTTCATTCATTTATTCCCCTAAAAAAATTATATATTAATGCCTAATCTATAGACTGTAATGGTAAGTTTACAATTAAAATGAAAGTGTGGATGAAATAAAAAAAAAAGTCTAGTGTGTGATCATATAACTAAAATGATGGGGAATTATGACTGTTACACCTCTGTCAATTAAAATAATAAAAAAATCCCAGTGTGTGCTGTTTTCTCATGAGCTCTGGAGCTGCACAATTTCAAAAAATGCCACTGAAATAGCATTAAACAATGCGCTTCTGATGACAGGCTTCCTTTTGCCTGATCAAAAGCAGATTGTCATGAAATGCCCCATAATGGTGATGCGCATGAGATTGCATGCCACCACACCTCTTTGAAATGAGTCTCCACCTCCTAGCGCAAAGCGGGTACACTATCTACTGGTAATTTGATGGCATGACGAAAAGTGTAAAAAACAGACAGAAACTAACAAAAACATTGGTGTACAGCGGGAAAATCCACTAATGACCATCAAAATAGGGCACCGAGTCTCCCAGATGGCCTGGGAATGCCTTGGTAACCTCACTGAAGAGCTGGAGGAGGTGCCTGGGATGTCTGGGCTTCTTTGTTTAAACTGCTGCCTCAATGACCAGGATCCCCTGCTAAGTAGTAGATGATGGATGGACAGATATTTTAGAAAATCTATGATGTGTTTAAATAATGTTAACCATTTGAGGGTGACTGTCGCCAAACTGTGACATAACCCCTAGTGGTCAACAGTGGTAAAGATTTTTTTTCAAGAAACTAGTCAGATGTCAGAACTTTCGAAAGGCTATAACTTTAAAGTGGTAAGAGATAGTGGCTTACTGTCAATTAGAAAGACGTAGAATATGATCCAAAGTTTCAGAGAGGAGTGAATTTATGCATCTAATTTGCATACAAACAAAGACATTAGTCATTTACCTCTGCCAAAGCGATGTCCTTTAGCGGCATTCTAGTGGTTATTTTGTCCTCTCCCGGTCATTTTAGCTTTCTGTCCTACATCCAGAAACTGTTATTGATTGTTCCACCATAATTTCGCTATTATTCCGGGGCAATTTATCTTATATTGATAACATACAACTGGCGATTGTCCTCTAGTCACATGGCGTTCCGGGTACCGGCAGGTGAATTCAACGAGCCTCACGCTCCCTGTGTTATAAGAACATATAAACACCTACCTTCATAAGCTAATTAATCTCTTTTTAGAATCATAGTTGGCAAATTTGGGACCAAATCCTCCGAATTTCCTCATCTGTGGGACGATTGCGAATGTCCACAATGACAGACCGCGTCCATCTTGTGCTGTATTCTCCAAGACGACGAAGAAGGAGGATTTCTTCTTCTCTGGTGTATTATGTATCATCCGTGAGTCCTCCAACGTGTGCCTACCACCTTGTGAACTAGCATGATCAGTACAAATCCTCAGTAAAGGTGAACATCCATCCATCCATCTTCTTCCGCTTAATCCTTTTCGGGTCGCAGGGGGGCTGGAGCCTATCCCAGCATCTTTGGGCAAGAGGCAGGGTACACCAGTGTTTAGGAAAGTAAATCAGTTGACAGGCTCTGCCACTAGGGGCACGCGGAATCTCACACTCGAAGGGTTAAGCACCTAATGCTTTTTAAATATGCACTTAAAACCTTGTGGAGTGAAACTAATGTTGACATTCTCACTACTTTGGGAAAATTAAAATTGCATAGGCAAGTCTTCAGCATACCTATGCATTTGTTTAGAAGTAAAATCTAACTAGTTGCTGTTTCCTGTTGTCACACAGTATAATCATATAATCATCTCTAGCCACAAGATAAGACCAATTGGTCACTTCCTTGTCACATTACATCAGTGATAGTCTGAAGATTCAGCTGAAATGCCTGTGGTGCCATTCTCTGCAGAATCCCGAGCTGATGTTCTGTAATATAACAGCATAATGCCAACATCTTGTCTCCTGTGGCCTCGTATAATCTTCAGGCTTTTACTCTTGTGGTCCAGACTGATTATAAGCAGTAAAATGAAATTAGTGCACCTTGTCTATTTGAGTACTTTACTGTTTAAATGCCTGCAATTATTTTTGGTCATATGTCATTTGTTGCAGGATCAATAAACCACGGCCAGATGTATCAGGAGAATACATGTGTGTCTACACATTTGCAACGGCACCAAATGCAAATGCAACAATTGAAGTAAAAGGTAAGATTCCTCAGACAGAATAACATCTGAACCCTTACCTGAATGATACTCATACAGTGCATCCGGAAAGTATTCACAGCTCTTCACTTTTCCCACATTTTGTTACGTTACAGCCTTATTCCAAAAGGGATTAAATTAAATTTTTCCCTCAAAATTCTACACACAATACCCCATAATGACAACATGAAAAGCTTTTTTTTTTTTTTTTAGATTTTTGCAAATTTATTAAAAAAAAAACAACTAAGAAATCACATGTACGCAAGTATTCACAGCCTTTGCTCAATACTTTGTTGATGTACCTTTGGCAGCAATTACAGCCTCAAGTTTTTTTTGAATATGATGCCACAGGCTTGGCACACCTACTGTATCTTTGGGCAGTTTGGCCCATTCCTCTTTGCAGCACCTCTCAAGCTCCATCAGGTTGGATGGGAAGCGTCATGCACAGCCATTTTCAGATCTCTCCAGAGATGTTCAATGGGATTCAAGTCTGGGGTCTGGCTGGGCCACTCAAGGACATTCACAGAGTTGTCCTGAAGCCACTCCTTTGATATCTTGGCTGTGTGCTTAGGGTTGTTGTCCTGCTGAAAGATGAATCGTCACCCCAGTCTGAGGTCAAGAGCACTCTGGAGCAGGTTTTCATCCAGAATGTCTCTGTACATTGCTGCATTCATCTTTTCCTCTATCCCGACTAGTCTCCCAGTTCCTGCCGCTGAAAAACATCCCCACAGCATGATGCTGCCACCACCATTGGCATGGTTATGAGCAGTGCCTGGTTTCCTCCAAATATGATGCCTGGCATTCATACCAAAGAGTTCAATCTTTGTCTCATCAGACCAGAGAATTTTGTTTCTCATGGTCTGAGAGTCCTTCAGGTGCCTTTTGACAAACTCCAGGCGGGCTGCCATGTGCCTTTTACTAAGGAGTGGCTTCCATCTAGCCACTCTACCATACAGACCTGATTGGTGGATTGATGCATAGATGGTTGTCCTTCCGGAAGGTTCTCCTCTCTCCACAGAGGAACACTGGAGCTCTGACAGAGTGACCATCGGGTTCTTGGTCACCTCCCTGACTAAGGCCCTTCTCCCCAGTCGCTCAGTTTAGACGGCCGGCTAGCTCTAGGAAGAGTCCTAGTGGTTCCGAACTTCTTCAGTTTATGGATGATGGAGGCCACTGTGCTCATTGGGACCTTCAAAGCAGCAGAAATTTTTCTGTACCCTTCCCCAGATTTGTGCCTCAAGACAATCCTGTCTCGAAGGTCTACAGACAATTCCTTTGACTTCATGCTTGGTTCATGCTCTGACATGCACAGTCAACCGTGGGACCTTATACAGACAGGTGTGTGCCTTTCCAAATCATGTCCAATCAACTGAATTTACCACAGGTGGACTCCAATTAAACTGTTAAAACATCTCAAGGATGACGAGTGGAAACAAGATGCACCTGAGCTCAATTTTGAGCTTCATGGTAAAGGCTGTTAATACTTATGTGGGGTTTTTTTTTTAGTTTTTTATTTTTAATAAATTTGCAAAAATCTCAAAAAACTTTTTTTTCCACATTGTCATTATGGGGTATTGTGTGTAGAATTTTCAGGGAAAAATGAATTTAATCCATTTTGAAATAAGGCTGTAACATAAAAAGTGAAGCACTGTGAATACTTTCCAGATGCACTGTAAACTCTGCTGATAATGTCACTCGACTTGCTTCCTGTTGCAATTGGGTTTTGAGAAAACCCTGCCAGTATTTTTAGCTTACCGTGTGATGGTGGAAAATGTCAGCTGTGGTTTTGCTGCTGAGAGAAGAAAAGTAAAGGTTGTCCTACAAAAGTTAACCACCTACAGCTTTGTGAAGAGAGTCCTTGTTGACAAAGATGTTTGAATTCATCTAGAGCAGTCATGACGACAGGGAGAGTTCCTGAGGCTGCTGTCAGTCTTGGCTTTCACTGAGACAACAGTCTAACAAAATGGACAGGCACTGCACATGCTCTCCAAAATGTGCAAAACACCAGACCCACAATTGGATTTCCTTAAGGGGAGTCTTGCTATAAGAAATAAAAATACATTAAAAACCAAATAAAAATCATGGTTTATTGTATGTAATCACATTTTAATTTAACAGAATTACAGTGGTTTAGGTAGGGAGTAGGGAAGCTAATCAGTGAACTACTGTGTTGGTTTCATTCAAGCTGACAGTGAAGCCTTCAACTTGAATAAGGAATCTTCTCTGAAAATGGGCAAGTGAAACCCTCTTCAAGAGAAGCTTGCCTGTGTATAGTGCTTAAGCCAATTTGCTGTGGCATGGCTATGCTGCATACTGAGCATGCCCTGCCTCTTACTCCGCGGCTGTCTTAAAGCACAGCCTGATTGCATAACATGGTGATGACCGTGTGTTGTGCTTTCACTGGATCATGAGATGATGGGACTCATCACCATTCAAACCGAAGTGTCCTAGCTGTCGCTATACTGCAGGCATCTGACCTTTCAGGCTCGCTATCTGTCGCCTGGAGGAAAAGTCCGTAACTGAACTGATAATGCATGAGCTTGTCCTTCAAAATCTTAGGTATTTTACATTTTGTTCAAAATATTACACTGATAGAATGCTTTTATGTTCTGAATAGATACCATTACTAACAAGACATTTCTTCAGTTCATGAAGGCTTTTGTGATTATTTAGAGGTGTTTGAGATCTTTTGTGACCCAGGTAGCAAGCCCCACTGTTAAGCGAGCCAGCTTTGCACTGCGCTACTGGCAGCAGTTCACTGAGATCCCTCGCCTACAGTGTCCTTGGCACACTCATTCTTGCAGGACTCAGCTCAGAGGCAACAGATGGAGGGTTCTGTGATGTTGTAGGATTAAGGCTCTGAATCCGGTCCCAGCCATCTCTGTGGCAGGAGTGGAGTTTATTGTCTGTGACACTAAGCTTACCACAGATACATATTTGGAACCTCATATTTCACAAATTTTACTAAATGCTCAGCCCTATTCCTCTCCAATAGTTTTGTGAGTTCCCTCAACTGAATCAAAATTATACACTGTGCTGTAGCTAGATACAGCTACTGCTTGCATATAGAGATTTAACAATTCATGTCATCGTAACCAACGTTTTGAAATTCTTTCTGACAGCCGTGACCTTGCTCCTTCTCACACATTCATGTCACAGTCCTGTTACTTTACCTCCGTATAACAGGAGGTTAATAATAATCAGGAGTGTGAAATGGAGGTTTCTGCCTGTTTTAGCACCACTCCAAGGGCTGTCTCTGTGCTGTCAGTCACTGGCATAATACAGTCAGGGTAAGGCACAAATGAGCGTGGCCACTCCCCCTCTCAGGGAGCACGTGTGCACCATAATTAGAGTGGGATGATGTCACAGAAGAGCTCATACCCCTCCTGCTCTATCCATGCAACTGAAAAATGCTCACTCCAGGCATCTCCCTTATCCCACTTAATTGCATGGAAGGAATTATTGTAATTTTAAGGATTAGTGGGGAAAAAACAGGAACAGCTATCTTCTTGATTCTGTTCGAGTTAAATTGAGAGTTTGTGTTTGCATCTTTGAGAAAGATTTTTTTTTGTTCTTTTAATGGATCCGTATGATTTGGCATGTGTTGCAGTGCTTCGTGGCATATGCCTGAATTTATTAAATCCATAACCTCTCTGTTTCATTTTTATTATCATTTAATTCATTAATCAGAGCCAATTTACCCTGCTACTCTCCAGCTCAAAATCTCCTTTGTTGAATTCACTGTAGAGTTAATATGAAAGGGAACATCTGGAGGCTCTCATATCACACTGCTACCTCTTTTCCATGACCTCATTATGAATTGTATTGAAATGGTTTTTATCTCTTCCACAGTGACATTCCACATTGCTGGGATATTGTAGGGGGTGTGCAGCACATGCTCACAAAATAACTGCAAAACCAAAATGGTACTTTTTAATAATAATTTAGTCCCCCTACGTCCTTACAAACCTCTTTTTGGCTACATTTAATTCAGTTTTGCATATAAAAAATAAAACTGTACATTTTATTTTTATGTAGTGGATAGTTTGGTTTGTATATTTAGGCTAAATTGGTATCTACTGTCAAAAATACTATTATCATGAACAGCTTAATAATAATAATAATAATAATAATAATAATAATAACCAGACCTTCAATGACGGAGCAGCTCATTCCGGCCTGATAAAATCATCCCAAGAGTGCTCAGATCTCCTGACCTTTGGCGTTAACCTTAAGCCTCTTTCACATACATCGTACGTTTTTGGTTGTTGTACGTTTTTCCAACAACCCAGACAGAAGGGAATGACCTATATTATCAAAACGTTGACTTGAAAGTTGTGTAATAGCATTCACATAAAAAGAAACATCCTATGATTATAAGTGTATTGTCAAAATGTACAATGTTATTGCAACATTCATATAATGGATTAATTTATATGACACTTTATATGTCAAATCAAATCAACCTTTATTGTCATATTGCTGTACATACAGCTGTAGTGCAGGCAAGATGAAATTGCGTTTCTCTCGGCATCCATATAAGTAGAAGAACATGATTTAAGACACACTCACACATATCTTCACTCCCCACCCCCCCCACCCCATCCGTTCACACATCCCTGAGACATACTTGAAAAAACTAACTAACTATAATATACAAATAATGCACATAATGTCCATAGGTGCAGTAGTGAATATGAGAGATTCCGGGTCAACTGTTCAGCATCCTAACAGCTTGTGGAAGGAAGCTGTTGATCAGTCTGGTGGTTCTGCCTCTGATGCTCCGGAATCGTTTGCCAGATGGCAGAAGTTCAAAGTGTTTATGCAGAGGGTGAGAACGGTCCTTGACAATGTTCAGTGCCCTGCTCCTACAACGGTTCTGAAAGTTCTTGGACAGAGGGGAGGGAGACTCCAATTACCCTCTCAGCTCCCTTGACTATCCTCTGCAGGGCTTTTTTGTCTGACATACTGCAGCTGGAGTACCATGTAGCAATGCAGTATGTCAGAACACTCTCCACCACACCTCTGTAGAAGGTCCTGAGGATGCAGATGGGGAGAGAGGCCTGTTTGAGTTTCCTCAAGAAGTGCAGTCTCTGCTGAGCCCGCTTCCTGATCCCCAAGGAATTCTTGCTCCAGGTCAGGTCCTGCGAGATCTGCACTCCGAGGAACTTGATGTTCTCCACTCTCTCCACTTAACGGCCGCTGATGCTGAGGGGGACGTGTTCAGGCTGTGACCGCCGGAAGTCGATAATCATCTCCTTCGTTTTGTCCACGTTGAGCACCAGATTGTTCTCCCTGCACCAGCCCTCCAGGTCTCTCACTTCTTCCCTGTACATTGATTCCTCATCCCTCTGAATAAGTCCCACCACCGTGGTGTCGTCTGCAAACTTAATAATCTGGTTCCCCTCGTGTCTGGATACACAGTCATGTGTTAGAAGTGTAAACAACAGTGGACTGAGTACGCAGCCTTGAGGGGATCCGGTGCTCAGCATGACAAAGTTGGAGATGTTGTTTCCAACCCGGACAGACTGGGGTCTCTCACTCAGGAAATCCAGGATCCAGAGACATGTGGCGGTGTTCAGACCAAGAAGGAGTAATTTCTCCATCAGTCTCTGGGGAATAATGGTGTTGAATGCTGAACTGAAATCAATGTACAGGAGTCTGGCGTAGGTGTCTTTCTGGTCCAGGTGGGTGATGACAGAGTGCAGGGTGGTGACTATAGCATCCTCCGTGGAGCGGTTTGAACGATATGCAAACTGGAGCAGGTCGTGTGATGCAGGGAGGCAGGCTGTAATGTGTGGTTTGACAAGCCGTTCAAAACACTTCATCACAATTGGTGTCAGTGCGACAGGACGATAGTCATTCAAACAGGACACAACTGGTTTCTTTGCCACCGGTACAATGATGGAGGTCTTGAAGCATCTGGGAACGATGGCCTGACTCAGGGAGATGTTATAAATATCAGTCAGGACATCCGCCAACTCGCTCGTGCAGTCTCGGAGCACACGTCCCGGGATGTTGTCCGGACCTGCAGCTTTACGTGGGTTGACTCTGGTTAGGGTCCTCCGTGTGTCCGCTGTGTTGATGGTAAAAGCTGGTCTGACCGATGGTGGGGGTGGGCCAGCCCTCCCTCTGATTGTCGGGTTTGATGCTTCAAAACGTGCAAAGAAGTCGTTGAGCCTGTCTGGAAGCGAAGCGTCGTCATCATCGACCCCCTGCCTAGACTTATAGCCCGTCAGTGTCCGAACTCCCTGCCACATCTGCTTGGTGTTCCTAGTGTCACAGAGGTGTCCCTGGATTTTCTCCGCATAGGCGCGCTTCGCCGCCTTAATTCCCTTTGAGAGCACAGACCTGGCTGAGCGGAGGGCGATCCTGTCCTTCGCTCTGAAGGCTGCATCTCTGGCTGTAAGCAGCAAGCGCACCTCTGTGGTCATCCAGATTTTTGTATACTTTATTGATCCCCAGAGGGGAAATTGAGGGCATCCACCTGGATGGATGAAGCAGCCACTGTACGGCGCTATCCCTCAACCATTCACACACACATTCACACCTAGGGCCACTTTAGAGTCTCCAATTAACCTAACCTGCATGTTTTTGGCCTGTGGGAGGAAACCAGAGAAATCCTGGAGTAAACCCACGCAGATACGGAGAGAACATGCAAACTCCACACAGATCACTGTTGGTCAGGGGCTGGGATCGAACCAGGGATCCCATGACCAAGGGTGAGTTGCTGTGCTGGCACAGTGCTAACCACTGTGCCACCGCACCGCCCAGCTTGTGGTTTCCCCGCATAGTGATGGTCTTCACTATAGTGACATCCTCTGTGCACTTCGCGATGTAGCTGGTGACCGTTTCAGCATACTCCTCCACATCTGTCTTGTCTTCCTGGGAGGCTGCTATTTTGAAGACCTCCCAGTCTGTGTGCAGAAAACAGTCTTTCAGTGCAGAGGTAGCACTCTCTGGCCAAATCCTGATTTGTTTCACTGCTGGCCAGCTGCGCTTCAATAAAGGTTTGTAGGCAGGCACCAGCATCACGGATATGTGGTCAGAAAGGCTAAGGTGGGGGTGGGGTATAGCCTTATATGCATCTGTGTTTGTGTACACTAAGTCCAACATATTCTCTCCTCTGGTCTTAAAGTCTACACATTGTTTAAACTTGGGGAGCACAGTCTTTAAGCAGGTGTGGTTAAAATCCCCCGCAACCACCACAAAACTGTCCGGATGTGAAGTTTGGATTTCATTAATAGCATCGTGCAGTTCCCCGAGTGTCTTCTTAGCATTAGCATTAGCATTAGCGCTTGGTGCTAAGTAAACAGCCGCTACAAACACGTTGCTGAATTCCCTCGGCAGATAATATGGCCGACAATTTACAATAAGGAACTCCGCCAACGGAGAGCAGTGTTTAGATACTAATGTAACTGTAACCAGTTCTTGTTAACATAGATGCATAGCCCCCCCCCCCTTACCGGAGTTCGGCGTTTCTCTGTTTGCTCGGAACACTGCCGTACCTTCTAGTTGAATGGCCTCGTCAGGGATGTTGTTGTGGAGCCATGTCTCCGTGAACGCAAGCACACAGCAGTCCCTCCACTCTCTCCGGGTTTCTCTCAGCAGACGCAGCTCGTCCAGCTTGTTGTCGAGGGAGCGGACATTAGAGAGAAGGAGCGACGGTACTGCTGGTCTGGAGGGGTTAGCCTTTAGCCTAGTATGGATCCCGGCCCTTTTTCCACGCTTTTGCTTGCGTTCACACCGTCTGCGCTTCCTCCTCTCTCGGGTAGCTTCCAGCGGGTACTCCGCCAGAATTCCATGCTGGCGTAGAATGTCCAAATCACAACCGAGCGCCGCAATTCTTGCAGCGTGCAGTACCTTGATGTTTAATAAGGTCTCACGGTTGTAAGTTTTACAGAATTTACATCTGGGAAAACACTCAAAACTTTCACACTCGCTGATGCCAAGAGGGGCCGCTGCGTCCATGCGCGCCGCCGCCACGTACCCAAGTGACATCTCAAAGTGCTTACAGTGAGTCCATTATTCATCCAGACAGACACTGATAGTGGTAAGCTACCTCTGTAGCCACAGCTGCCCTAGGGCAGACTGATGGAAACATGGCTGCCAATCTGTGCCAGTAGCCTTCCTGACTACTACCGAACATTTATACACATCCACACCCAGTATCACGGACACTGGAGGCAAGGTGGGTAAAGTGTCTTGCCCAGGGACAACGGCAGGATGGCTGAGGAGAGTGGAATTCGAACTGCCAACTCTCCAGTTATTGGATGACCCACTCTACCTCCTGAGCCACTGCCGCCCCATTGTAGGTTTGATGCAAGGCTGCTTGTTAATCCTAAGTTTGTTGTGAGGCTGTAAGTTTATCTCAAGTTCATCATGGGTTTGTTTCAAGGTTGTGAGCATATCCTAAATTCATCATAGGTTAAACTTACAAAAGGAAACTTAAACTAGAAAATATGCATGATGTTTAAATTATTTATGATATTGAAAAAATTTTGAACATGTTCAAAATTCTACAATAGTAAGCAAATGCCTAGGAGGAGTAGCAATTTGCCTGAAATTGTGGATCGATGCCGGACGCCGTGTCATCACATTAGCTCCTTTCAGCTTTTGAAAATTTTACAAGTAAAGGGTCTTTTGACTTTTTGTTTTCCTGCAAAAGGCAAATTTCTATTAAATTTAAAGTGATTAATTAAAAAAAAAACACTGTTAAAGCAACACTAAATGAAATTTTCAGCTTAAAATAATGTTTCCAAAATTATTTTGATGGTACAGCAACCTTTGACCAGGTGAATGTCACTTCCCCCACAGACTGAGTAGGCCTGCACTGCCTGCAACAATTCTGTTCTTGATAGGAACATTAAAAAGACAACAACTATGGTGTGAGTTCCGACAGCCAATCACAGAGCACAACTGTAGCCACCAACAACTAACCACCATGTAATTAGTTGTTGGGACATAGGTCATAGTGGCCATGGTTGTAGTCTTTTCACTGTTCCTACCCAGAACAAGAAAATTACATTGTCCTTCTTTAAAGGTCCCATTCACTGAAATATTGTTTTGTAGCATTTAACCTTCTGAAATACGTAAGTCTATTGGTCATATGATAATTGAAAAAATATTCAGAACACTCACATCTCTTAAAAAAATACAGCTGTTATATTGTTTGTGTCCAATTAGCCATTTTAACTCTTCTACATCAAGAAAAGGTAAGGCCAGCCTTGATATGTGCTGCTGCTGTATTATTCCCCAGCATAACTGTCTGTCTGCAAACGTAGATGGCGGGGAGTTCAGCAGAGGTGTTAGCTTCAGAGCTAGGAAGGTGGCTTATGAAGTGTGGTTTATATTATTTTCTTTAGATTTCAGTCACCGTAATAAACATCCCCATTTCCACTTGGCTCACTAATCCACAGTCGATTATATATCTTGCATGAACCTGGCTTTTTTTAATATATATACTGTATATATATTTTTACTGTGATGCTACATCAAGCCATTAGCATTACCATGGCTAGGTAGTTGGCATTGGTCAGTCTTATACAAGTGTTTGCTTCAGCAGGGAAATGCTAACAGACAGGCCACCAGGCTCACCTCAACACAAGACAGCTAGGTGAAGCTAGCAGTTTAGCCACTCACAAAATGTTTCTCTGCCTATTGTACTCCACGGACTGGTCATATTGTATCAACCACCAAGACCACACACACCCCTGTCCACCAGTGATGCTTTATTTCATTCTTTCACTGAGACAAATTTACGTTAGTTGGCTCGGGATCACTACTCAAGCTAGGAGCTAGCCAGCTTAGATTAGCAATGGTGACATAAGAAGTAGGGTGGAGTTAAATGCGGCTATTAGGAATTTAAAGAGACAAGCATTGAAACGAGCCATTCTGAGTAATGGTGCTTTCACACAAAACACAAAGTACATTTTTCAAGTGGTACGAATACATGTAAAGTTAATGTAAATATGCAGAAAACATGTGAAATCGCACATTCGCGTCAGAAGCATTTGGTAGCACTAACTACTAATCACCCTTGATATTCTGCCGTCACCGCCGTAAAAGTATCAGCACTGGAGTGTAAACTAGTTTGAAAATGAGACTGACACTCACCTGCAGACAGATGGATTGAAGCTCTGCAGCTGAGGTGGAGTGTCTGTACTTTTATCTACCCACGTACTTATGCTACAGATGTGCTAATGAGGCCTAGCAGCCAGCTAGCAGTGTAAACAACTGTCACCCAGGTGTAGTTTTGGAGGAGGCAGTGACAGTTTCCCAGGTGAGAGCCCCGCCGGATAACGTTGTAAACTTAAACATGATGGCATTTTGGGGATTTCCACAGTAGGTAGAAAGAGGCTGCAAAAGTTATGAAGGCAACTCCTCCCCTCTGCAACTTGCTCAGATGCAAATTCACGTCTATTGGCATGTTTACATTGAATTAACATGTAATCACACCGCCCGAAAAATCTGCACTTTTGCATTTGGTCTGAACGCATTTCAAGGCTGCAAAGATGATTCACAATAATGCTGCAATAATTAAAAGCAATTTGACCAAAATTTGTCACAAACACTTCATTAAAGACCTGTATCAGATGTCAAAATGTGGAAAAAGTGCAGTAAATCGGACCTTTCAAGTACATTTCCATTGGGGAATTTTTTGAAACCAAATGTATCATATATCCATGAAAACAGAATCCCTGCCAACTACGCCAAAGCAAGTTGAAAAGTCTGAAAAGACATCTTTTTCTAATGTGACAACTAGACTTCTTTATGTTAATTGGAAAAGATTATTTCAAACCAAAATCTCACATTGTTTAGACAAGTAGAAAAGTTGTCTTCAACAATTTTCCAATAAGGGTGTGCTATGTGTGCAAGTACTTAATTTAAAATAGCTCTGAAACATTTGAAGTGACCCAACTCATCTACCTTCATTTGGATAACTTTAAAATTAACCTGTTGAACTCTGTTCAACTTCCCTAAAAACGCCTAAAAATAACATGCCCAAAGTAAATCAAAAGCTGTTCTTCAACCCTTTGCAGCATCTTCATGGGGTTAGTCTCATTTAAAAGAAAACACTCTGAATTTTTTGGCAAAACAGTCATAATCTAAGTGCTCCTGCCACTGAGTAACAAGAAAGTTCACTTGGGTGTTTTTTTAGATACAAATGCTTGCAAATAACATACAGCTGTCAGATACTGGCTGGAAAACACAACAGAAATGTAGAACCAAGTGTTTTCAAGCTTAGGTCAAAATTTTGTAAAAATACCACAAAAAATGAATATATTACACAGCTTTTTTCTCAGGTTGTAACAAGGTTGTGTCTGTACTGGAAGACCGGAAATACAGCTTTTTTTTTCAGTGCGCACTGAGACGCACTAAGATGCAGAGACGTGACCGCCCGCGGAATTCACAGAGTTCAAGGGGTTAAGTGAGCTATATCGGTGTGAATCAGTCTTAATACATTATGGTTCTTAATTACACTTACATTTCCAAGATATCTATATAAATTATTACTATAGCCAAAATGCTTTTTTTTTTTAAATTAAGGCCATCTGGTACAGGCATAAACTTCTGTCAATGTGTCTGTTAATAACTTTCATATTATATTTTCCTTTGCAGCAAAGCCTGATATCACTGGCCACAAGCGAAGTGAAAATAAAAACGAAGGGGAAAATGCAACACTTTACTGCAAGTCTGTGGGATACCCTCATCCCTCCTGGACATGGTACAAAATGGATGGAACATCTCCGACGGTACTAATATATGCTACATGCACTACCTGTACATCATAGAAATACAGTATCTACCCTGATAAACAGATTACTTGGTAGAGTACAAAAACATGACAAAGCATTTTTTTTTTATCACATTTTCATTTGAATCGTCTGAAATGGTCATTATGTTCCAGGACATTGACAACGCCACCGGACGCTTCTTCATCACTAACAGAGACAGCTACACAGAGATCAACATACTAAACCTGGACATAACAACAGACCCTGGAATATATCAATGCAATGCTACCAATGTGATTGGAAACACAGCTGAGACCACTATACTGCGAGTGCGCAGCCATCTTGCACCGCTTTGGCCTTTCTTGGGCGTGCTTGCAGAAATTATAATCCTTGTAGTCATCATCGTTGTGTATGAGAAACGCAAAAGGCCAGATGACATAATAGATGGTAAGAGCAATTTTGTTTCTCTGATAGCTGCAATGGTGTATGGTATACAGTGGGGAAAATAAGTATTTAACACGTCAACTTTTTTCTCATTAAATATATTTCTGATGGAGCCACTGACCTGAGATTTCCACCAGATATCAATAACAACCCAAGTAATCCAAACATACTAAGAAATCAATGCAACTGTGTTCACAAAACAAGTTATATTTAATAACGTGGAATGATACAGAATAAGTATTGAACACACTTGGTGAAACTCATTTAATATTTAGCAGAAAAGCCTTTGTTGGTACTAACAGCTTCCAGATGCCTGTATGGAGAAACTAGGTGCAGGTATTGCTCAGGAGTGATTTTAGCCCATTCTTCCACACAAACTGTCTTCAAATCTTGAAGGTTCCATGGGTGTCTTCTCTGAACTCTGATCTTCAGTTCATTCCATAGATTTTCAATTGGATTCAGGTCAGGTGACTGACTGGGCCATTCTAGCAGCTTTATTTTCCTTCTCTGGAGCCAGTTGAGTTCCCTTGGCCGTGTGTTTGGGATCATTGTCTTGCCGAAATGTCCACCCTCGTTTCATCTTCAGCATCTTGGCAGATGGCAACAGGTTCTTATCAAGGATGTCTCTGTACATTTGTCCATCCATCTTTCCTTCAATTATATGAAGTCTGCCTGTACCTTGTGCTGAAAAACACCCCCACACCATGATGGGATGTGCAGTGCCATTTCTCCTCCAAACATGCTGTGTGTTGTGCCATCCAAAAAGTTCAATTTTGGTCTCATCTGACCAGACTATATTCTCCCAGTATTTTACTGGCTTGCCCAAATGTTGTAAAGCAAACTTTAAACAAGCTTCAACACGCTTTTTCTGTAGCAACAGAGTCTTGTGAGGTGAGCGGGCATAAAGCCCATGTCAGCTGAGTGCATTACTTATTGTTTTCTTTGAAACAGCAGTACCTGCTAACTCCAGGTCTTTCTGGAGCTCTCCACGAGTAGCCTTTGGCTCTTGGATAACTCTTCTGATAAGTCTTTTAACTCCTCTGTCAGAAATCTTGCGACGAGCTCCTGGCTGAGACCAGTTTATGGTGAAATTATGTCCTTTCCACTTCCGAATGATGGCTCCAACAGTGCTCACTGGAACATTCAGCAGTTTAGAAATGCACCTGTAACCATTGCCATCACGTTTTGCAACAATAACGTTGTGAAGGTTTAGAAAGAGCTCTTTGCTTCTACCCATCATGTGTTCTTTGTGGTATGACAATCTGACAGCCACAAAGCTTTTTAAAGGCTATCAGTCAGGACTTAACCAGCTGAAATTAATTTGCACTGATGGGGAATGGGATGGCTTCTTAAATTCTGATGGATTTCAGCTGATTTCTTGGCTTTCTATGCCTTTTTGCAACTCTTTTTCTTTGTGTTTAATACTTATTCCCTGTGTCATTCCACTTTATTAAATATAATTTGTTTTGTGAACAGTTGCTTTGATTTCTTTGTATGTGTGGATTACTTGGGTTGTGGCTGATATTTGGTAAAAAAAAATCTCAGGTTAATGGCTCCATCAGAAATATGTTTAATGAGAAAAATGTTGATGTTCAATTATTTTCCCCGCTGTATATACAGTGGGGTAAAAAAAGTATTTAGTCAGTCACCAATTGTGCAAGTTCTCCCACTTAAAAGATGAGAGAGGTCTCCAATTTTCATCATAGGTATACCTCAACTATGAAGAGACAAAATAAGAAAAAAAAAATCCAGAAAATCATATTGAAGGATTTTTAATGAATTAATTGGTAAATTCCTCAGTAAAATAAGTATTTGGTCAATAACAAAAGTTCATCTCAATACTTTGTTATATACCCTTTGTTGGCAATGACAGAGGTCAAACGTTTTCTGTAAGTCTTCACAAGGTTTTCACACACTGTTGCTGGTATTTTGGCCCATTCCTCCATGCAGATCTCCTCTAGAGCAGTGATGTTTTGGGGCTGTCACTGGGCAACACAGACTTTCAACTCCCTCCAAAGATTTTCTATGGGGTTGAGATCTGGAGACTGGCTAGACCACTCCAGGACCTTGAAATGCTTCTTACGAAGCCACTCCTTCGTTGCCCGGGTGGTGTGTTTGGGATCATTGTCATGCTGAAAGACCCAGCCACATTTCATCTTCAATGCCCTTGCTGATGGAAGGAGGTTTTCACTCAAAATCTCACGATACATGGCCCCATTCATTCTTTCCTTTACACGGATCAATTGTCCTGGTGCCTTTGCAGAAAAACAGCCTCAAAGTATGATGTTTCCACTCCCATGCTTCACAGTAGGTATGGTGTTCTTTCTCCTTCAAACACGACAAGTTGAGTTTTTACCAAAAAGTTCTATTTTGGTTTCATCTGACCATATGACATTCTCCCAGTCCTCTTCTGGATCATCCAAATGCTCTCTAGCAAACTTCAGATGGGCCTGGACATGTTCTGGCTTAAGCAGGGGGACACATCTGGCACTGCAGGATTTGAGTCCCTGGCGGCATAGTGTGTTTCTGATGTACCCTTTGTTACTTTGGTCCCAGCTCTCTGCAGGTCATTCACTAGGTCCCCCCGTGTGGTTCTGGGATTTTTGCTCACCGTTCTCGTGATAATTTTGACCCCACAGGGTGAGATCTTGCGTGGAGCCCCACATCGAGGGAGATTATCAATGGTCTTGTATGTCTTCCATGTTCTAATAATTGCTCCCACAGGTGATTTCTTCACACCAAGCTGCTTACCTATTGCAGATTCAGTCTTCCCAGCCTGGTGCAGGTCTACAATTTTGTTTCTGGTGTCCTTTGACAGCTCTTTGGTCTTGGCCATAGTGGAGTTTGGAGTCTTGACTGTTTGAGGTTGTGGACAGGTGTCTTTTATACTGATAACGAGTTCAAACAGGTGCCATTAATACAGGTAACGAGTGGAGGACAGAGGAGCCTCTTAAAGAAGTTAAAGGTCTGTGAGAGCCAGAGATCTTGCTTGTTTGTAGGTGACCAAATACTTATTTTACTGAGGAATTTACCAATTAATTCATTAAAAATCCTTCAATGTGATTTTCTGGATTTTTTTTTTTTCATTTTGTCTCTCATAGTTGAGGTATACCTATGATGAAAATTGGAGACCTCTCTCATCTTTTAAGTGGGAGAACTTGCACAATTGGTGGCTGACTAAATACTTTTTTGCCCCACTGTAATAAACTATGGATGTGCATATTGTTTTCATAACTTCAGAATTTAAAACCCTTGAGACATTCAAGTGTTTTTCTCATGTTGTTAATTCTAAATGTTGCAATGTGTTTGGAAAAGAAAAAACATTGCTGATCCTCAATCAAAAAGGCAATTTTACAGTTATTATTCACTGGATCAGACATGCATACTGTGCATAGACACTGGATTGGTTGGAGGGAAGTCTATTTTTCCGCCATATTGGGCTGTTATCTACAGACATGCAGATTAATGCAACTGAATGGAGAGATGACTTTCTGGATTAACACATATGTAATAATGAGCTGTAGTTTTAGTTTCAAGTGTTCATGATCTACTTAAAAAAAAGTCTGGGAGCTACTTTGGGTTCTTTTATTATATTTTACTAGTGCATGCCTGTAGAAAGCAAGTATTCTTGTCTGAAAACAGGTAGCCTAATTGGGCTTTACAGGCCCAAATGTAGGCTGTTTGAAAGTGGAATACAAAGGGGTGAAGGCTATATGTTGGCAATCACATATGTTAGACTTTGATAAACATAAAAGGGACTGCACACTAAGATTTATTTGATTGTGTGAATATTAATTACAGAATTATTGAAAATGAATGGGACATCCAATATTCGCGACTGTTGAACCCTTGTTTATTTGTCAGACTTATTTGTGTGATCTTTTAGGAGTTATATTCATAAGTGTTGTAGCTTGCACTTTGGGGAATGGGAGTTTAATCATCATTATAATTGTTTTAGTTTATGTGTAGTTTATAGTCTATTGTCAATAAACTCATGTAGTACTATAACAGGACACGTTTACAAATATTTGAGACCCACTGTAGTGCATCATTTTATATTTTAGCAATATTATAAGTACAACACACCAAACATTATTATACACAGCAGAGTGACCGATTTGGCTGCAACTGCTGCATCAGTGTTGCCAATTTGTCAGTAAATAAAAAATGATTCATTTCATTGTTTGGGCGGTTTTTGTCACAGTCGTTGTTTAATCAAAGCATGCATGTTTGTCCGCATATGATATGCAATTGATCTGGCCATTCCGCTCCACAATCTTGGTGCTAGTATTAATAAATTTTAATTTTTAGATAGCCGTGCACCAGGAGGAGCGCCATGTTGAACCTGTGGTGCCGCGACGGACAACGGTGGCACACGGGTGAAGCAGCAGCTGAGACTCCGTCCTGTTAATCGGGCAGGCTGGGCTTGGCTGCCTGAAAAGGACTGTGATAAACCAGTCCCCCCCCACCCCCCGCACCTCGTGTTCTCCACATATCACTGGCTGAAATGCAAATCCTCCTATCTGAAAAATGCACTTTTTTTTGAGAAAACTAAAAAAATACTTTTTGTTTTCTTGCAGAATGCTGTTATTTTTTTTTTTTCATCAGAATAATTTTCTGTCACAATAAAGGGTGGGACAGTCTTGCAGACAGATAAGAGCAGCCTTCCTTGTTCTCATCACCCAAAGTGAAATCCACAAATCAGAAAATCCTGCAGATAGGAGGTTTTGCATTTCAGCCATCGATATGCCGAATTATCCTTTAGAGCTACGCAATCACAGCAACATTATAGTATAATTTTTTCGAAGCATTAAATAGCTAGTATTCTCTTTTTCTGGTCAAATTTATTGCTTTTCACTTCCTTGTTTTGTTTGCGGAGTGCTCTGGTGACTGGATAATACATGGTATCATGACCAATCAGTACGGAGTCAATCCGAAGCCCTGCCCACACCTCTAGAAGCCAGGGCACGAAAAAACGGAGTGGTGGCTAAACTTTTATTGATAAAAATTATATATTTTCACTGAGCAACTCCATACTAAGGGACACACATCCTCATAACCTCAGCAAAGCACTTATAAAATCTGAGGTCAGTCTGACGAACGGTTTGAGAGACATCTGTAGAACACAGACACACACACAGAGACACACAGAGACAAACAGACAAACAGAGATTTCTTGCATTTATAGATAGATTTTGTATATTTATGCTTACATGTGAGCCATATAGGATGGTGCTCACTTACAGTGAAAGAGAAAAAAATACTTTATTTCTCATCTGCATTCACTTCTTAATGCTTTTTAGAGGACATTAATTTCAGTTGAAAGCAGACTTAACTGCTGTAGGGATGACATATGGATTCAAGGGTGGGGGTGGGATCGGCTCTGAGCCCCTTCTTGTTTGCCATGGTGGTGGAAAGGCTGACAGATGAGATCAGGCAGGAGTCTCCAATGAATGATGTTTGCGGATGACACTGTGATCTGTAGTGGGAGTAGGGAGCAGGTGGAAGAGAATCTGGAGGGCTGGAGGTATGCACTGGAGAGAGGAGGAATGAAAGTCAGTAGAAGCAAGACAAAACATGTGTGTGTGTGTGAGTGTGTGAATGAGAGGGAAGCAGATGTAACAGTGAAGATGCAAGGAGCAGAGGTAGTGAAGACAGATGAGTTTAAATACCTGGGGTCAATCATCTAATCCAATGGAAAATGCACAAGAGAGGTGAAGAAGAGAGTGCAGATAGGATGGAGTGGGTAGAGATGAGTGTCAGGGGTGATTTGCAACAAAAGGATAGTAGCCAGAGTGAAAGGGAAGTTTTACAAGATGGTAATGAGACCTGCTATGATGTATGGTTTGGAGATGGTGGCACTGACAAAAAGACACGAGGCAAAGCTGGAGGTGGCAGGGTTGAAGATGCTAAGATTTTCATTAGGAGTGACATATCAAAGGGACAACTCAGGTTGAACAGTTTGGAGACAAAGTATGAGAGGCAAGGCTGAGATGGTTTGGCCATGTGCAGAGGACAGATAGTGGATATACTGGACAAAGGATGTTGAAGATGGAGCTGCTAAGCAGGAGGAAAACAGGAAGACCACAGAGAAGATTAATGGATGTTGAGAAGGCGGACATGGAGAGGGTTGGTGTTACAGAAAAAGATGCAAGGGATAGGGTGAAATGGAGGCAGATGATCCACTGCGGCGACCCTTAAAGGGAGCAGCCACAAGAAGAAGACGACTTAAGACTGCAGACTTACTTGATTAAGATTATTCCCATTGTCTTTTTTTTCCTGTTAAACCGTTAAGAGTTAAACAGATTAAAATAATGTAATAAACAGACCAGTTGGATATGGCAGAGATGCAAGCACATCCTTGTCCTTCAGGTGACGGAAGTATTTACCCACAGTATACATGTATGTATATACATATATAACATACACAGTGGTGCTTGAAAATTTGTGAACCCTTTAGAATATTTTACATTCTGCATAAATAGGACTTAAAACATCATCAGATTTTCACACAACTCCTAAAGGTGGATAGAAATAATTTACCTTTTATTGAGGAAAATGTTGCAATATTACATATCTGTGAGTGGCAAAAGTTTGTGAACCTCTATGATTAGCAGGTAATTTGAAGGTGAAATTAGAGTCAGGTCACAGGTGTTTTCAATCAATGGGATGACAATCAGGTGTGAGTGGGCACCCTGTTTTATTTAAAGAATCATTTATTTAAAGTTCTATCAGTGCCAACATGTTTGTGGAGGTGTATCATGGCACAAACAAAGGAGATTTTTGAAGACCTCAGAAAAAGGGTCATTGATACTCATCAGACTAAAGGCTACAAAAGCATCTCTAAAGAGTTTCAACTCCACCAATTCACAGTAAGACAGATTGTGCACAAATGTAGGCAATTTCAGATCACTGTTACCATTCCCCGGAGTAGTCGACCAACTACTATCACTCCATGAGCAAGGCATGTAATAGTCTGCGGGGTCACAAAGGACCCCAGAGTAACTTCTAAGCAACTGAAGGCCTCTCTCGCATTGGCTAATGTTAATGTTCATGAGTCCACCATCAGGAAAACACTGAACAACAATGGTGTGCATTTCAGGGTTGCAAGGAGAAAGCCACTGCTCTCCAAAAAGATGTTTTAGGTCATATTTATGCAGAAATGTAGAAATTCTAAAGGGTTCACAAACTTTCAAGCATCACTGTAATACAAATTATATGATATTAGAGTTGGTTCTAACCAAATAATTTGAATGGGCAAGAAACATTCCTGGAGCACGACAGCAGTGGAACATTGAACAGGATATGTATCCGTACCCTTCAGAGGTGTTCTAAAAATCATTAATTACACCAACAACTGTGACAAACTACATTAAAAAGATGGAAATGTGCCAGAAATATAATGAATGGTCGCCAGGATACTTTCATGCAATTCTCCAAGTGTGGTTATATGACAGCCACTTGGTCTTCTAAGTAACACGTAAAAATGCAGTGTGTTCCTGACCTTTGAGTGGGACCATATGTAGCGTGTCAGAGTCAGTAACATCACTGCATTTCACCGCGTTTCCCCATTTCAAAACCACTTGAATCCTCATACACATGTGGGGACAGCAACATGAGGGGATATTTCATTTCACTGTTAGGGAGACAATAAACAGACATTTTCTCAGAAGTAAATATGGAGGGGACTTTTTAAATATTATTGTAGTCAGCTTTTTGGAGGTCCTGTGGAAGCTTGTGTTTGGGGGCCTCATTTTTGGAGATGGAGAACAGCTGAAACTTTAAAATGAGAAAAAAAATCTCACCCTCTCCACAAAAACATTAAAAAATTGGGTCATTGTCTAGATGAACAGAAAAAAAATAAACAATTACATAAACTAAAAATTTTACCTGCACCCGTATGAGCATTGCAAGAAAAAAATTAAAACATTCACCAGGAAAAAGTTGCAAATTTACAAGAAAAAAGTCACATTAAAAAGAAAGAAGTTGCAAGTTCAGGAGAAAAAGGTAGCAAATTTAGGAGAAAGTTATCCCAATTTTTTTTTGCAAATTTACAAGTTTTTTTTTCTCATTAATGCATAGCATTTGGTAATTCAAATGTATTTTATTTTCCAGGTTTTTGATTTACAGTTATGGGCAGCATGTAGAACTGTGCTCTTATGCTCCAAGTCCTGTGTTCACATACACAGCTTGCCTTTTTGTCACTCATGTCTGTGTTTACTATAAAGGGCAATTCACAGCGGCAAAAACGCGCTGGTACGCGAGCGAGCGCAGTGGATGCATTCGTGCGCAAATCCTATGCAGAGGGTGAGCGCTGACCAAGTGCATGCAGGCCCCAAAAAGTGCCCGCGCGTACAAGAACGCAGTGAACTGCACATGCGCCAGGAAATTCCTGCCATCCCGGACGGGAAGTATTGGTGAGGGGAAACAGATGTGCATGCGTTTCGCTGTTAAAACGTGTTTTTCACGTAACCTCGACATAAACGTTGTGCATTCGTCTACTGCGAAGTGGCTCATCTGTCAATTTTTCACGCAGAACACCAGAACAGAAAACTATATTCCTACCTGTTTTGCTGCTTTGTGTTTCTCCATAGCTTGTGACAGCAGCAGCTACAGGTGGTTTGGGGCTGGGGAAAATTGTTTCAGTCACTTTATGATAAATATATATCTGAGACACTTAATCCACAGATTACCCAAAAGTTTAAAAAAGGAGAAGAAAAAAAAAAAACTCAGCCACCGAGCTCTTCTTATGTGTTTCGATTGCAGCTGTTAAAACGTTTAAATTTATTTTCACTGCGCATGGGTGAAATGTGGCTGCTAAACAGTAGCTGCAGTGGCTCAAAAACCATTGAATATTGCCGTGTATGCAAACGCAGTCTACAGAACGCAAATGTTATCCCCTTGGAGGAACTCTGAATAGCCCTTTACTTTCTTCACCACAACTCACTTCCAGTTTACAGCTTAACTACTTTTAGGCATTAGACCCACAATTTTTACATGGTTAAGGTTAAAGAAATGGTTAGAGTTAGAGAAAGCTTAGGGTCTGACTGCACATTGCATCTATAACCCTCCACCACGTCACTTCATGCCATTAATTCTAGCACTACTAGGGGTTGCTTAAAGTCAAAACATGCATATAGTTGGTAATCGCTGCTGGTAACACTGACAGTGTAGGGGGTTTCCAGTTGGAGGACAGTCTCATGACATCTGCACACCTCAGTAAATTGGAGCAGAGCAAAAATAAAGGTAACACAATATGCCATGCCAGGCTGATATTCAAAACAACTGCACTCCCACTTGTGCGATATTGTTTAATTTGAGACAGTTATCATCAGCAGGGGCAGGTAATAGAGTTTGCAGTATGGCGGGACTACAAGGAGCTGCATTTGTTGTCAGAGATCCAGCAAATTGGCTATAAAACGTAGATGATTTACCATCCTGTTGACTGCTATTCCAAATCCAGGATGTTATCACAGGAAGTGCACGTATCAGGCAGATGCAAACATGGCACTCAACAGATTCACATTATCCATAAAATAGGGGACCACAACTCACTTTCAAGTGTTTGCATTTGTGTACTGTTTTTATAGCAGTGTTACCAGAGCATGTTTATGAATAGCGGAAAGATGAAGAGCTTCATTAATGTGAGATGCTATCACCATGTAACTATAAAATATTTGGGTCCCGATACATATCTTAACTGGTTAATATTCTTTTCCCTTCCACCTCTTTCCAAATGGCAACATAATCTAAATGGGTGGTAAGTGAGAGATCCTGCATGGTTTGGAGATTTCTGTCAGTTTGTATGTTTTTTTTTTTTGTTTGTTTGTTTTTTTTATAAAACCTTTAATCCTATACCTGTTGAAAAAATATTAAAAAACAATTTTCTTTTCCATTAGGCTGAATACAACCAATTGTATATACAGTATGTCAAAAATAACCACTATTTTTAAACTAATTACCAGGTAACATTTCAGCTAGACGTATGTTACCTGAACTCTATATGGTGCATAGAATTAAATAAATATAATAACTACAAAATGTATCTTATATAATTTAAGCTAGTATCTCGAGAAGTGGTGGATGCTGATGAACGTGGAGATTTTTGGATTTGCCAATTTTTTGGATGAATGCTTGTGAAAATCACGGTTCACCTTAGTCATTGTCTGTCAACATTTAATGATGTTTAGCGACAATTAGCAACATTTGTGCGAATGTTTGAAAAACAGTTGGGAAACATTATCAACACTTAGCAAATGTTAGCAGCAGTATTTGTGACAATTAGCAACAATTTGTCACTCTTTTGCCACTGTTTGGGAACATTTGGGACCTTTTGCCAACTCCAGATAAAATACCAGGTGAATGCCAGGTGAATCTTGGTCCCACCGCCATAAAAAGGGTGAGCAAACTCTCTAGCATTCAGATTTCAAGGGTTTGTAGAGGTTCTCAGCAGTTGCTAATGTTCACTACATGATGAACCAAAAAGAACTTTAGCGACAGTTTGCAAACGCTTACAACTATTTTGCAAATGTTTGCAGAAAAATAAATTAAACCTAAAACATAAATGTGAACATGTTCAAAATTTCTTTGTAACCAGAAACTTTTAGGGTTCTTGAAAACTGTTTGCAAACTTTTATGACAAAACCCAAAAATCCCAACGTTCGAGAGCATTTGCCGCTCCATGAAATACTAGCTTTAGAGTGTCGACCTGTAACAATCAATCATATTGAAGTAAAAGAATAGAACAATCTAAAGTCAACCCCTTTTCATCAGTTATTTAGTGGTACAACTACTAGCACTGACCAGAAAAATACACCAAAACTGCATCTTTTTTTATTATTGAATCCTTAACATACAATAGTTAAACCAGCTCACAAAACACTTCATGAGTCCATATTTCTGACACAAAAAATCGAACTTACAGGACTGTAAACACATCTGCCTCTGCACTATCAGTGCTGTAAATAATTTCTGACCCTTTCTCATGCTAACAGTCACCATACACTACTTTGTTTTTCTTGTTGCATTTAAAACCTAAATTCTTTAGTATATGTTGTAGAGACAGTTTCTTAAACTAATGTCAAATATAATCGATGTGGGTTCAAAGTTGCATTGTTTATATACTGGAAATATCACAGTTAAATTATTATTTTTTTGTCAATACATATTATTTCTCCATACATTACTACATATAGTCCTGTGAAAAATTACATACTCCCTTCCTTTCTTATATTTTGGCATATCTGTCACACTTAAATATTTCAGATCATCAAACAAATGTTAATATTAGACAAAGATAACTCAAGTAAATATGAAATGCAGTTTTTAAATGATGGTTTCATTTATTAAGGAAAAAAAGCCCTAATGTGAAAAAGTAATTGCTCCCTAAACCTAATGTGCCACCCTTGGTAGCAACAACTGCAATCAAGTGTTTGCAATAACTGGCAGTGAGTCTTACAGCGTTGTTGAGGAATTTCGGCCCACTCTTCTTTCAGAATGGTTTTAATTCAGCCACACTGAAGGGTTAGAGCTTGAAGTCAAGAACTAATGGCTGGGCATTCTCCTTCAGGATTTTCTGGTATGCTCCAAGCAATGATGGCAATTCGTCCAGGTCCTGAAGCAGCAAAGCAGCCTCAGACCATCACACTACCACCACCATGTTTGACTGTTGGAATGATGTTCTTTTTATGAAATGTTAGTTTTATTGCAGATATAACAGGATGCATGCCTTCCAAAAAGTTCAACCTTTGTCTCATCAGTCCACAGAATAAATAATTTTCCAAAAGCCTTGAGGATCATCAAGATGTTTTAGGGGTTTTTGTTTGTTTTTTTGTTGTTGTTGTTGTTGGCAAATGTGAGACAAGCCTTTGTGTTCTTTTTTTGTCAGCAGTGGTTTTCACCTTGGAACTCTTTCTTATTGTTTAATCATGGACCAGTGTCCAAACTGGAGCAAGTGAGGCCTGCAGTTCTTTAGATTTTGTTCTGGGCTTTTGTTTTTCATCTGTTCTTGGATTTCTTTAGATTGCATCATGATATGTTGCTTTTTGAGATCTTTTAGCCTACTTTGTCAGACAGGTTCTATTTAAGTGATTTCTTGATTCAACAGGTCTGGCAGTAATCAGGCCTGGGTGGGGCTAGTGAAACTGAACTCAGCTTTCCAAAATTTGTGGTTAATCACAGTTAATTCATGATGTGACAAAGGGGGATGATTACTTTTTTTTTTTTTTTTTTTAACATAGGGTCAGGTAGGTTTGGCTAGCTTTTTCCATTAATACATGAAATCTTCATCTAATAAAAACTGATGATCTAAAACATTTAAGTGTGACAAATGCGCAAAAATATAAGGGGGGAAATACTTTTTCACAGTGCTGTATGTGAATTATAGTGAAGCTATAACATTTCAAACAATGCTATTTAAAAAAAGACTTTCTAAAGTATAAACGTATGCAATCACAGGGCATGTTTGTGACTGGAAGATAGCAAGCAAACCTAAAACTGTAATATATTTTTCATGCTTAAAATGCATGCACAAACACTAATAAACCACACAGCTCAAGTAAAGCTCTGTGCATGGCTTCTAGCTGAGTTTCATCTACAGGAAAAATGAAGCGATTAAGGTAGATTATATTTGCCATGTTTATGCCATTCAAATCAGGAATCAGGACTCCCAGCTCACCATGCACAGCCTTTCTAAAATCTCCTTTTAGCTTGCCGTACTCCCAGAGGTTTTGGCCCCTGTCTGCGTGCATTATGAATTCTGTTCTCTTGATGGCTTAGCTGTGTTTGAACACTTTCATTCTACACAGCCAGAGGCTCTCATGGAGGGTGACATTTCTATCCTGTTTTGAAACCGAATGCTAAAAATTTCAGATTTTACTGTGTGATTATTTGCTGAAAACTGAATACTGTGTGTAATAACAACAATTTCAAATCTATTTTCAAAGGTTACACTCATTTAATCATTTGGAGTGACCAAATTTCATGTAGTGATTTCATACAGTAAAAATCTGTCACTTGCTATTCTGCTTGCAAAGCAATAATGTTTAACATAGCTTTTGTGGTGTAGCGTAAAAACAAGGACAAATCAGAACCATGTTTTTGTCTAACATTATAACTGCCATAATCTGTTCCATTTTTAATGCCATGGAATGCTGCTAATGCTTCTTATCCAAGACTTATAACTGCATGAAAAATATCTGACTGTGACTGGCTATTTACCTGTGAACACATTTCATTTGTATGCAAAACACCAACCACCCTGTCAACCCCGAGGCCTTGGAACTAACTTTCCCTCAGCCCAACAAATATTCACTATTATTCACCAGCTCACTTTCCTGCAGTATTACCTTGTTATGCACTGTATGTTTTTGCTGCACTGCATTTTAGAGGGATAATGAAAATGTTCCTATGTGTATTTTTCAAGAATTTTACTTAAAAATGGTCAATTTTCATCAACTCTGTGCACTATTGTAAGACAAGATCATAATCTAGATCCTAAGAGTGCTCCAGGTTGCACAATTTTACGCCAGATCCACGACAATAACCACACCCATGTACCAGGCCCTTTCAAAATCAGTATGAAATCGTTGACTGTAATTAAAAGATGGCTTTAAGTGAGCCATCTGTAACCCTCCTACACATATGCTCAGTTTGAAATGAACGGGAACCCCATGAGACTGGTATGGCATGTGAGGTTAAATTTGCAGTGTTTGCTGTTAAAAATGCTCTTGAGGGAAGAAGGCCACCTTCCACCACCCCCATTTCAGTCCCTCTGCTCCAACTATGGCATTGCCAAGCATTTGCCAGAAGTAATTAGCGTTTTTTCTCTGAGTGGGTTTTGTGTCCAAAAATGCATTTAACACCACCATGTAGGTTGATCTGGTGTTTTTTTTATGATTCTACACAAAACGTATACATACATTTGATATGCAATGTAATATATATATACAAACGTGGATAAAATTGTTGGTACCCCTCTGTTAATGAAAGAAAAACCCACAATGGTCACAGAAATAACTTGAATCTGACAAAAGTGGTAATAAATAAAAAGTCTATGAAAATTAACCAATGAAAATCAGACAATGCTTTTGAATTGTGGTTCAACAGAATTATTTTAAAAAACAAACTCATGAAATAGGCCTGGACAAAAATGATGGTACCCCTACAAAAGATTGAAAATAATGTGACCATAGGGACATGTTCAATCAAGATGTGTCCTCTAATTAACATCACAGGTGTCTACAAACTTGTAATCAGTCAGTCAGCCTATTTAAAGGGTGACAAGTAGTCACTGTGCTGTTGGTTGACATGGTGTGTAGCACACTAAACATGGACCAGAGGAAGCAAAGGAGAGAGTTGTCTCAGGAGATTAGAAAAAAAATTATAAATTGTAATAAAATAAAATTATAGACAAGCATGTTAAAGGTAAAGGCTGTAAGACCATTTCCAAGCAGCTTGATGTTGCTTGGAAATGGTCTTACAGCCAGTTGCACATATTATTCAGAAATTTAAGATCCACAGGACTGTAGCCAACCTCCCTGGACGTGGCTGCAGGAGGAGACGGATAATACGAATGGTAACAAAAGAGCCCAGAACAACCTCTAAACACATTCATGGTGAACTCCAAGGTCAAGGTACATCAGTGTCAGATCACACCATCCGTCGTTGTTTGAGCCAAAATCGACTTCATGGGAGACGACCAAGGAGGACACCACTGTTGAAAACAAATCATAAAAAAGCCAGACTGGAATTTGCCAAACTGCATGTTGACAAGCCACAAAGCTTCTGGGAGAATGTTCTATGGACAGACAAGACAAAACTGGAACTTTTTGGCAAGGCACATCAACGCTATGTTCACAGACGCAAAAATGAAGCATACCAAGAAAAGAACACTGTCCCTACTGTGAAACATGGAAGAGGTTCTGTTATGTTCTGGGGCTGCTTTGCTGTATCTGGCACAGGGTGTCTTGAATCTGTGCAGGGTACAATGAAATCTCAAGACTATCAAGGTATTCTAGAGAGAAATGTGCTGCCCAGTGTCAGACAGCTTGGTCTCAGTCGCAGGTCATGGGTCTTGCAACAGGATAATGACCCAAAACACACAGCTAAAAACACCCAAGAATGGCTAAGAGTGAAACATTGGACTATTCTAAAGTGGCCTTCTATGAGCCCTGATCTAAATCCTATTGAACATCTGTGGAAGGAGCTGAAACATGCCGTCTGGAGAAGGCACCCTTCAAACCTGGGACAACTGGAGCAGTTTGCTCATGAGGAGTGGGCCAAAATACCTGCCGAGAGGTGCAGAAGTCTCATTGACAGTTACAGAAATCGTTTGATTGCAGTGATTGCCTCAAAAGGTTGTGCAACAAAATATTAAGTTAAGGGTACCATCATTTTTGTCCAGGCCTGTTTCATGAGTTTGTTTTTTAAAATAATTCTGTTGAACCACAATTCAAAAGCATTGTCTGATTTTCATTGGTTAATTTTCATAGAATTTTTATTTATTACCACTTTTGTCAGATTCAAGTTATTTCTGTGACTATTGTGGGTTTTTTCTTTCATTAACAGAGGGGTACCAACAATTTTGTCCACGTCTGTGGACAAAATATATATGTATATAAGAACGCCATCAGTGCACAACTGTGTCACACTAAATGAAAGCAACACGATGTAAGATTTTCACCTTAAAATAATGTTTCCAAAATTATTTTGACGGGACATAAACCTTTGACCGGGTGAATGTCACTTCCCCCATAGCTTGAGTGGGCGTGCATTACCTGCAACAGCTCTGTACTTGGTAGGAACACTGAAAAGACTACAACTACGGTGGCTATGACCTGAGTCCCAACAGCTAATCACAGGACACAATGTTAGCAACCAACAACAAAGCACCCTGTGATTGGCTGTTGGGATTTAGGTCATAGCAGAGGTTGTGCTACACTTTCTCATTATCTGTCATTTTGACAGTCAAGGTTGCAAAAATTCCTTTCATTTTAATTTTCATATTATAAGATGATGAACAGCTTTTGTTTTCATGTGATCATGGGCCTACAAGATACAGCATGAAATTATACATTTATTTACTGTATTTATTAACTGAAAAGATGAACAAAGACTGGAGAGACAATACTAGATAATCACTCTTCAGTATGCACAATACAGTGGACAAGCTAGAATAAATCATCATCAGTGTAATCTGTCCAAATGACAGACAGCCTTCAGATTTTTTTGTCACTGCTAGAAAACATCTGACAATGAAAGACAATTTTCAATTAACACAACCACTGGCTCATACTCACCATAGTTGTAGTCTTTTCAGTGTTCTTACTGGGAACAGGAAAATTACACAGTGCTGCTTTAAAGCAGTTTAGGATGTTAGCGTTATTTCACAATATTTATGCTCATTTTTAACAATATTCTAGAGAAAATTTACTCTGGGTAAGAAAATTCAAGGTTTTGAAAATTCTGATTCTGTAACGAAACGTAGGTGCTTGGATAACAGTCAAAGTGCGAAAACAGCAAAGCCAAGTACAAATGATTTCAAACAAGAGTGCTGAAACACGAGCGTTACCATTTTATTTTTACCTCACATTTGACTTTTCTCTGTTTTTGTCTTCTCTCCCCATGTCACAGATGATGAACCAGTTGGACCTATGTAAGTACATAAATACTTGTGCTGCTGCAAACAGATTTCATATGAAAATATTGGCTACCATGACTCAGATGTCGACCACCTTTAGGTCACAAAATGTAACTGCCTCTTTTCTAGGAAAACAAATTCAACAAACAACCACAAGGACAAAAACATTCGCCAGAGGAATACAAAATAAGCAATTTACTCAAGTAAGACACTGTTGTAGAGAAGCGAGGCTAAATATAGAACTGACTATGAGGATTAGCCAAAGTCACGCCTTCTCTTGATTTTCTCTCCACAGATGAGATGGCTAAACTGCATTTTTGACTACATGAAGGTATCAGATGTAGAAGGCGCTCCAGGCAGTTTTGAATAAAGCATATCTTGTTTCATTTTATGAGAAACAATATCAGCATAACACTGGCAACAAAAAGAACATAATGGCTGTCTTAAGCATGCCTTATTCAGTCTTAAAGTGGGGATTTCAGGATGATGAATAATGACTAAAACCACCAGAAAGGTGTACACATTTCTAATGTGCTGTTGATGTCTCCTTCATTGATTTTATCATGTCCTCAAATGAGGTGATTCCTTTTGTATTACATATCATGTACAATGCATGCAAGGTAATTACGCAATAGGATACTCAGAATAGACATTTTCTGTTGTTATCCCTCCTGTGGCTTTTTTGCATCCAAAATGACATTTTTTATCAAGTCATCCATCCATTATATATATATATATATATATATATATATATATATATATATATATATATATATATATATATAGTTTTATTCTTGAAAATTTGTACAGCATATCATGGTAATTTAACTATATTTGAGTTGTGACAAGATGTCTACTTTTATCAGAACTTTTATTGTGAAGCAAGGGCTTCAAAGACTGGCAGTATTTAAATTTAATTGAGAGTGGTTACAGACAATGACTACCGTGTGTTTAACTGTCTTAACAAAATAATGTGTATTATTTTTATTTTATTTCCAGAGTACTTAGAAGTCTTGTATATGTTGAAGTATGAGTGTTCAAATGATAGGAAATCTGTAAAAAAAAATATTTTTTTTATATCTCCCACATTTCATTAATTGATTTTTTTTTTAATTTCTCTCTAACTGTATAGCATGGCTATAATCCTATGCAATATGTATTCTTAAATAGATATATGGAGGGCAGTTGTTTTACTCAGTGAAGCTTTAATATTGTGGGATCACTTGGAAGCTGGCATAGCAAATTTCACTGCTGTAGCTGCATGACTCCTCTTTTAATACAATGTATACATGTGTGTTGCGGTGGAATCAGACCTGCATTGAGGTGGGGACAGAGGGACCACAGTATGTAGCCACGATCAAATATAAGAGTGAGACCAATAGTTTTTTTTTTCTGAATAAAAACTCCTAAAATAAATTTGTTTTGTTTGTTTTAAACCTCTCAACTTCAAAGCATCTTCTTTGGGCTGCATACCATAACAGCTAATGTGTAACATCATTTCAAAGAACACTGGCAGTACAGCAAGAAATGCTCCACCAACACTGTGCACTGCCTACACAAACTATATAAGAAAAAAAAAAACAACACACAGTGCAATAACTTGACCTTTCTGCCTGCAGCTCTTGTTAAGATTCTTTAGTCTTCGAGCAGTTTCCTCAGCTCCCCCTCCACCTTCTCGACAAACTCACAAAAGCTTGGATCCAGCAGGCAATCACGCAGTAGCGGCTCCAAGTCGCCTTGTGTCAAAGGGCTGTGATGATAGACTTTAGGCAGTGTCAAAGCCGCGTCTCCCAGGAAATGCTTATCAAGGTAGAAACAATATTTCCACAATTAAACTTTCAAAATTTATACTAACAGAATAAAAATTAAGATTCACAGTAGACATTTAATTTCAATTGTTTTAAATTTACTGTCCCTGATTTCATAATCAATACCTGAGTGAGGCGTTTGATGGACACGGATCCATGGACAACCTCCGGCTCGGTTCCCACAGCCTTCTTCTGACACGCCTGCTGACACGGAATGACACATGAAGGATGAAGGAAAAAAACAGGTTGACAAACACGACATGACACCACAGGGTTAAGAGACAAATCAATGGCTTCATTACTAATTGAAAGTTTTCCACCTCTCAAAATCCTTTCATCTTTGCTGTGAACTCCTTCAGTTTGTCTGTTCTCTAAAGGTCATAGTCAGCCGCACAGGAGAGTCCACTCCCCTCTTCAGACCACCACATTTAGTGCTGTGAAGGCCCATAACTAATTAACTAATTCATCATTTGAAAATATAAGAATTGGCTGGTCAATTGTCACTATTAGAATAAAAAATAAATTAATACAGTGTATTCCCATCTTAAGTGCTTTAAAGAAAAATCAATGTTGTTGTTTTTGGAACAATTTGCATGGTACAAACAATAGAACTCCTTTTACTAGCAATTAAACTGTTACCTTGCTCATATTTTTTTAATTTTTGTTCCGAGCCCTGTCTTTGAATGTGTTTGGGATAGGACATACAGTATGTTTTGATGCTCTGGACTGTGACTGGCTAATGATTCATTTACACCATATGGTCTATCTCACTCCACCTACTGTAGTTGTAGTGTCACCTCTAAGAATAGGACAGTGTTGTAAACAGCACCATCTAGTGAGGCCATCATGGCCACTGCTGCTGAAAATGACCCCAGCAACTACAAGTGAATAGGGTACTCAAGTAAAATTAGCTCTGTTTTATCATCCTAATTACTCTAGTACAATCGAGAGTAGTCACAATAAATATTTGAGTAGGGGTGAGAAAGTATTTGAAAGAATGCACTTGAGTAATGTAATGTTACTCTGACCAGTTTGTGAGGTTTCACTTCAATTTGTGACCATTTTTCTTGTGATTTTGTGAGATTTTCTCATGAATGTTCATGTTTTCCTCGTGAATTTGAAACCTTTTTAATATAAGTTTGCAGCTGTTTTCACTTAACTTTTTTAACCATAAATTTGTGATTAAAGACATTTTTTCTGATAAATGTATTAATTCTAAATTGTCCTTAGGTATGACTGTGAGAGTGAATGGTTGTCTGTCTCTGTGTTGGCCTTGCGATGGACTGGCGATCTGTCCAGGGTGTACCCTGCCTCTCGCCCAAAGACGCTGGGACAGGCTCCAGCTCCCCGGCGACCCGAAAAGGATTAAGTGGAAGAAGATGGATGGATGGATTACCTTTTCCTCATAAATTGGATTTTTTTAACCTGTTGCACTTCGGTGTACCGCGGGCGGGCACGTCTCTGCGTCCTAGGGCGCACAAGGGCGTCCTAGTACGCACACTGTGCATCCTAGGAGGCACTGAAAAAAAACCCACCTGCATTTCCGTTCTTCCACTACAGACACAGCCGCGAACAGAAAGCCAAAGGAGTGCTTTGATTGGTTTAGATGTGATTGACCTCTCATTCGACTAATAAAAGCCTTGAATTGGGTTTCTGAAACCTTGAAGAACCAATGACTGAAAACCTAGCAAGAAGGACCCGCCTACCAACGGTTGCGAATACAGCGAGCCAATTGAAGCACAGAAGTTCGAAAGATGTTTTGTGTAAGGCTGGGTGACACACAGGCGTTCGCCAGTCTTTTTTTCTTATTACTGTTCTTATTTGTTTTGAAAAATCATTCGCCAAAACCGCAATCATGGAAGCGCAAAACCGCAATAATGGAATAATGCTTTGACCGGGTCGCGTGACCAGAACCACAAGTCCGTAACAAGCGAACCAGCTTCATGTTCGTCTGACAATGAGGAAGAGAAGTTCGCCAGCTACGCTGCTGTTGTGAACAGGTAAGTGTTATAAGCTAAATTATTCTTTATCCCTGAAAACTGTAATCAAAAATGACTTTTGACCGATCGGTAAATTACAACTGTACATAGTAGACCGCGGCGCACCGGGCGATGTCCATCCTCTGTAGCGGGGGGGGGGGAACAACATCCCCCCCACACACACACACACACAGCCCTGAGTGTCACCTTTCATTAGAGCCCAACATCAATCTTCTATATTGAATCATTCAAAAGTTAGAGACGTTTTTCCAAACTGTGCCATTTGGCACAATTTGGCACAGTTCAAAAACGCCTGGGAACTACCTAAGAAAAAAGTTGTGTAATATATTCATTTTTTGTGGTATTGTTACAAAATTTGGACCTCAGCTGGATAACACTTGGCTCTACATTTCTGTTGCATTTTCCAGCCCGGATCTGAAGCTGTGTGTTATTTGCAAGCATTTGTATCCAAAAAAAACACCCAGGTGAAATTTATTTTCTTCAAGTTCAGTATGTTTAGATGACCGTTACTCAGTGGCCGGAGTACTTAGAGAGATTATGACTATTTTGCCCAAAAATTCGAAGTGTTTTCTTTTAAATGAGACCAACCCCATGAAGATGCTGCAAAGGGTTGAAGAACAGCTTTTGATTTACTTTGGGTACGTTATTTTTTGGCGTTTTTAGGGAAATTGACCAGAGTGCAAGGGGTTAACAACAAATATACATTTTTCCCTATGATTTTGAGATTTGTGATAAATCTGTAATTCTGTTCATGTAAATCTGCTATGTTTTTCTCATAAATATGCAACTTAATTTTTTTTTTCAAATAAATTACAACATCCCCCATGCATTTGTGATTTGAGACTTTTTCCTGTAAATTTATGACTCTTTCCTTATAAATCTGCCATTTTTAATCATGAATTTTACCTTTTTCCTAACAAATCTACAACTTGTTTTCTTGAATGAATGGATGAATGAATTTGAGACTTTTATGATTCAGGTTTTTTCATCATTTCAAAAAAAATATTTACTTTGTCCAAATGGAAGGTTTTTGGTGTTGAGGAGATCAAATATGAACTCTCCACATGTATCCCCTAATATAATCTAAATCATGTAATCATGAAAACTGAAATTCAAATAAGTGAAACCAAAAGTAACTCTCAAACAGTAACTCCAAATATACTTTTGAGTAAAAGCGCAGTTTTTTCCATCATAAAATGTACTCAAGTAACAGTTAAGAGTATTCTACAATAATTACTAATTACTTACTACCCATCAAAGCAGTACATATACTGTATCTCAAAGCTGGTTTTGTTGTACCTTTCAGTATTTACTCAAAATGTTAACTGAGTAACCTGTTCCGGTGGTGCAGGGACATCAGCAGGAGACTGATTAGGCTTCGGTGGGACCTCATCCTGAGTGCTGACAGGTACGTACTCCTTCAGTTTTCCCACAGCACTTGAACACTCATTTATAGCCTCTGCCCTGCTACGTCCATCAAACTGCATCCTTATCATGCGGCGCTCTCCCTGCAGAAAGCCACAAAAACATCCAGTCTGTATCTGTCAATCTAAACAGTGCCAATGGAAACACAGTCTGGGGTTTGTATCCTTCCTCTGGGTACACAGCATCTCATTATGAAAAAAAAAAGTTTTGTTTTACTGGAGACTTAAATGGGATGTTTGGGTTAAAAAGTGTAAATTGTTGATCAAAAAATATAAAAACTAATATATACTATTCATTTTTAAAGATTTAAAATAGGTTAACAGTAGGCTATTCATTCATTTTTCACTCCCAGCACTGCACAATATCACAACCATATTCACCCATTAAAGTCCTCCATCTCCTGCACCCACCATGAGTGAAAAGAACAGGATGAAAAAACCTTAAAACCCCTGGTCCTTTTATTTTTTTTAATAAAACTTTAAATCAACAATAGACTGCTGTATGTATGTAATCACTCACCTTCACAGTAAACTGAAACATCAAGTTATCAGATTTTTGGTTTATTTTAAGAGAGTCACACACCAGAGGAATTGTATCCTGAGAAAAGATATGAGGACACACAAAATACACATTTTAACATGTTTAGAAGAAGATGTCTTGGTATAAACAAGTGAATACAAATGATAAATGTACACAAAAACACACTGAAGAAAACATTAAAGTTTTCTGTTTTCTATGATGCCAAAAAAATGGAAATGCTGTTTGATGGAGATGAAAGAATAAAAACTGCTACCTAAAACTGTCTGCAGGGGTCTCTGTTTACCCAGTAACCTTAAAGCTTCATCGTTATATACATAAGCTTTTTTTACACACTTGATACAATGTGTGCAATTAAAACATTTACAATGACTTTCTTTAGAAAGATCCCACTGCATCAAGGAATATGTGCTCTAGTGTACAACTAGATGATCAAATTTCTCTGGCTGCAGTATGAAAATACTTTCATTTTAATTAAGATATGGGTAATGTATTTTTTGTGTTTAAATGCCATATATATTTGTTTAAATGTGATTATATAACAACACTGAGCAGATATTGGGGTGAAAATAGAGACGTACCTAATAGAGAAGGGAATCATTGATATTTTCCAGAACCGATTCAATTCTGATTCAGAAAGTATTGATTCAATTCAGCTTTGATCCGATTCAATTCAATGTCAATTCAATAATGGATTTTGCCATTATAATGACTATTTTCTATGCATATGAAAGAATTTCTCAGACTTAATGCTGTAAATTGTCTCAGGAACACTAACTTATAAATGCAGAAATAAACACAGTTGAAAACAGAAGTTTACATACACTGTATAAAAAGAGAACCTTTTTTTCCTCAGTCTGACATTAAATCAAGCAAAACCTGTTTTAGGTACGTTAGGATTAACAAAATTATTTCTATTTGAGAAACGCCAGAATAATGAGAGAGCAATTTTCATTTTTTTTTAATCACTTAAGCCAGAAGTTGAAATACCTTAAGATTACAATGCCTTTAAACAATTTGGGAAATCCCAGATGATGATGTCATGGCTTTGGAAGTTTCTGATTGGTTAGCTGACAACTTCTGATTTACGTCAAACAGGTTCATTTTGTCTTCTTTCAATTATTTTTCCTTTTTTTTTCCTTTGAAAGACAAAAGTAAAATAGAAAGATGTTTTTACCTTCTTTACATGTTTCAACTGCACTGCAGCCTTCATCAGAAGAGTCAGCTGATTGCTGCCAGGTGACATTTATCAGCTGATTTTCGTAGGCGGGGCCAGCTCAGCAGATCTGTCAGATCCACCGAGCCGGCCCCGCCTCCCGCCGTCAGATGGTCTCTGGAGAATGTGGTCCCAGGTGTGAGAAAGCATAAAGGCCCCCTCATCTCGGTTCATGGTGTCTTTTCCCCGCTTTCTGATCTCTATTGCCTCCTTGATCCAACGTTTGTGTCTGTTGCTCTCCGATCCAATAATTTTTGTGTTGTCCCAGTCCATGATGTGATTATTTCTTTTGCAGTGGTCCGATATAGCTGATTTTAATGTTTCTTGTTCTGCTTTTTCTTTTTGTGATCTTGTGAGTCGTCCTTGCGTTTCCTTCTCACATTCCTTTTGGTGTTCTTTTTTTCTTGTGGTGAATAATCTTCCGGTTTCTCCAATGTAGGTTTTGTTACATGATCTGCATGATATTTCATATAATACATTGCATTTATTGTCTTGTTCTATTCTGTCCTTGGGGTGTACTAATAACTGTCTTAATTTTTTGTGTGGTTTGACTGCTGTGTTTATTTTGTATTTTTTCATGATCCTTTGAATTGGTTCCGTGATCCCTCGTATGTATGGTATAGTTATGGTTTCCTTGTTTTTGATTTCAGCTTTTGTTCTGTGTCTTGTGTCCTGTTTATTTTCTTTGTTTTTGACTTGCTGTTTCCCTTTGTTTATGGCCCATACTGGATATTGGCAGCGTATAAGTGCATGTTTTATGTGGTTTTCCTCTTCCTGTCTGTCTTCTTGTTCCGTGATGATGGTGGCTCGTTCATATAATGTCCTGACGACTGATAGCTTGTGTGCTGTGGGGTGTTCCGATGTCCAAAGTAGGTATTGATCTGTGTGGGTTGGTTTCCTGTAGACTGTGATTTTTATGCTGCCGTCCTCGTTGTGGTGGATTTTCATGTCCAGAAAGGCTATGGTGCCATTTTCCTCCTCTTCGTGTGTGAATTTTATGTTCCCCGTACTGTCTGTACTGTTCAGATGGTCAGTGAGTTCTTGTGTATGTCCTTTCCTTATTTTTTCCAGAATGTCATCTACGTATCTCTTCCAAAGGGTGGGTTTGCATATTGTGGGTGCTGTGTTGATGGCTTTATTTTCCAGATCCTCCATAAAAAAACTGCTCATGATGGCTGATAGTGGGTCTCCCATTGCAAATCCTTCTTTTTGTTTGTAGATTTTTCCTCTGAATTGAAAATAAGTGGATTTTGCAACAAACTGTAGTAATTTGGATATGTCATGGACTGTGAGGTTGGTGCGTCTTTTTAGGGTACTGTCCTTGTTGAGGCGTTCTTGCACTATATGTAGTGTGACGTCAATAGGAGTCTTTGTGAATAAAGAGATGACGTCATGTGAGATGAGGATCTCGTCTGATTCTATTTTTATGTCTTTGAGTTCTTGTGCCAGCTCTTTTGAATTTTTACAGTGAAAGTCTGATAGTCCAAGGAGGGGTTTGATGATTTCAGCTAGGGCTTTTGATAAGTTGTATGTGACTGATCCAATGCTGTCTATTATTGGCCGCAGTGGGATATCCTTTTTATGTATTTTCGGTGTTCCATAAATCCGAGGGGTGATGCTGGCTGTGGGGATCAGGTGATCATATGCGTCCTTTGTGATTTTATTGCTTTCTAATAGAGGTTTTAGAAGGGCTTTGAGCATTTTTTTCTTTTCTTCTGTCGGGTTTGTTTTAATGATTTCGTATGTGTTACTGTCTGCCAACATGGTTTCCATCTGTTTTTCGTATGTTTCCGTGTCCAAAATTACTGTTGTTCTGCCTTTATCTGCTGGGAGTATTGTGATCGTTTTATCTGTCTTGAGTGAGTTTAATGCTTTTTCTTCTTTTCTTGTAACGTTGCTTTGTGGTAATTTGGCCGTTTTGAGGATTCCTGCGACTGCGTTCCGGAGTGCTGCTTTTTCTCCTTGGTCCTGGATTTTTTCACATGCCAGTTCTGTTGCGAGGATGTTCTGCATGGGGGATTCTGGCTGGTGTGATGGCGAAGTTCAGTCCTCTGTTCAGCACTGTTTTCTCCGTGTCCGTGAGTGTGCGTTGTGATAGGTTTTTGACCCACTTATCGTTCTTTTCCGTGTGTGTTTGTCTTCGTCCGTTCTTTCTTTCTGTGAGTTTTTTTAATTTTTTCAATTGGCGGTTTTTCGTTGTGATGAATTCTTGTTCGTGTGCGTGTTTCAGTTGTGCTTTTATCTGCTCCTGCGTTTTCTGGTCCGTCGGGTAGCGTTGCTTAAACATGTCCGTTTCCTCTTTGATTTGGTTGTTTATTTTGTCTACTTTATTTGCCGTTATTCTTATACGTTCTTTTATAAGGTCTTTCCGTGCTTTGTTGATGATTTTTTCTGCGTTCTTGGTCGGGATTGGATTTCTTATATTGAGGCTTTGGGGTGTGACCTCCTCATCTCTGCAACGGAGGTTGAATCGTAGGTGGTTTCTGAAGCGTGCCCGTGTTTTCTCCAATTTCTCCAGCCGGCGGAAGTCTTTAATGCAGACTTGTCCATAACTTCCACGTAATACGTGGATTTTTCAGAGGAAAAATCTACAAACAAAAAGAAGGATTTGCAATGGGAGACCCACTATCAGCCATCATGAGCAGTTTTTTTATGGAGGATCTGGAAAATAAAGCCATCAACACAGCACCCACAATATGCAAACCCACCCTTTGGAAGAGATACGTAGATGACATTCTGGAAAAAATAAGGAAAGGACATACACAAGAACTCACTGACCATCTGAACAGTACAGACAGTACGGGGAACATAAAATTCACACACGAAGAGGAGGAAAATGGCACCATAGCCTTTCTGGACATGAAAATCCACCACAACGAGGACGGCAGCATAAAAATCACAGTCTACAGGAAACCAACCCACACAGATCAATACCTACTTTGGACATCGGAACACCCCACAGCACACAAGCTATCAGTCGTCAGGACATTATATGAACGAGCCACCATCATCACGGAACAAGAAGACAGACAGGAAGAGGAAAACCACATAAAACATGCACTTATACGCTGCCAATATCCAGTATGGGCCATAAACAAAGGGAAACAGCAAGTCAAAAACAAAGAAAATAAACAGGACACAAGACACAGAACAAAAGCTGAAATCAAAAACAAGGAAACCATAACTATACCATACATACGAGGGATCACGGAACCAATTCAAAGGATCATGAAAAAATACAAAATAAACACAGCAGTCAAACCACACAAAAAATTAAGACAGTTATTAGTACACCCCAAGGACAGAATAGAACAAGACAATAAATGCAATGTATTATATGAAATATCATGCAGATCATGTAACAAAACCTACATTGGAGAAACCGGAAGATTATTCACCACAAGAAAAAAAGAACACCAAAAGGAATGTGAGAAGGAAACGCAAGGACGACTCACAAGATCACAAAAAGAAAAAGCAGAACAAGAAACATTAAAATCAGCTATATCGGACCACTGCAAAAGAAATAATCACATCATGGACTGGGACAACACAAAAATTATTGGATCGGAGAGCAACAGACACAAACGTTGGATCAAGGAGGCAACAGAGATCAGAAAGCGGGGAAAAGACACCATGAACCGAGATGAGGGGGCCTTTATGCTTTCTCACACCTGGGACCACATTCTCCAGAGACCATCTGACGGCGGGAGGCGGGGCCGGCTCGGTGGATCTGACAGATCTGCTGAGCTGGCCCCGCCTACGAAAATCAGCTGATAAATGTCACCTGGCAGCAATCAGCTGACTCTTCTGATGAAGGCTGCAGTGCAGTTGAAACATGTAAAGAAGGTAAAAACATCTTTCTATTTTACTTTTGTCTTTCAAAGGAAAAAAAAAAAAAAAAAAAGGAAAAACTTCTGATTTAACTGGAGGCACAGCTCTGGGTGTATTTTAAGGCACATATCAGAGGAAAAAGGGGAAGCTTGCAAGCCTGAGGACACCATCCCAACTGTGAAGTATGGGGGTAGCAGCATTATGTTGTGGGAATGTTTTGCTGCAGGAGGGACTGGTGCACTTCACAAATTAGATGACATCATGAGGAAAGAACATTATGGGGAAATATTGAAGGAACATCTCAAGACATCAAGCAGGAAGTTAAAGCTTGGGCACAAATGGGGGTTCCAAATGGACAATAACACTAAGCATGCCACCAAAATAGTTACAAAGTGGAGTGGCCATCACAAAGCCCTCATCTCAATCCTACAGAAAATCTGTGGGCAGGAGCTGAAAAGATGTAAAGCAGCTTACAAACCTGACTCAGTTAAACCAGTTCTGGACTAAAGAACGGTTATGGAGCAAAATTTCAGCAAACTATTGTGAGAAGCTTGTGGAAGGATATCCAAAATCTTTGACCCAAGTCATACAGTTTAAAGGCAATGCTATCAAATACTAAGGAAATGTATATAAACTTCCAACTTTGAAGTAAAAAAAAAATTCTCTCTCTCATTATTCTGGCATTTAGATTCAAAGATTTTATTTGTCAATACTACTATACATACAGGACATACAGGAGAATTGAAATGCCATTTCTCTCTCTTCAGTGGTGTGAGCAATGTAAAAAAAAAAAGGGAATAAGGCTGGAAGAACAACAAGAGCAGTGTATGTACAGTAATGTTACCCACAATGCAAATAACGACAAAAGATAAAATCCAGACATCCCGTAGTGCAAATAAAATGATAAAACCTAGCAATCCTATATACAGAAAAAAGGTAGAGCAGTAATACTCCTAGTTGCAAGTTCGATGCAGCAGTGTAGGTGCAGACAGTGACAGATTGGACGGCACATGATCCATATTGCAATATCAGACAGCAGCAGGTATGGGATTTGTGCCATACAAATGGCCGCAGTAAGGTGCAGAGACATCCAGGTTCAGATGCATTGCTGTTGGTGTGCCAGTCTTTCTGTGCAAACAGCTGAGGTAGTTATTGTGCGGGTGAGTGCATTACGGTCCAGGGGTGGTGGTGGTGGTGGGGAAGGGGTGGGAGTGGACAGAGGTCAGGGTCCTGCACCTACACTACTGCATCAAACTTGCAACTATGAGTATTAATGCTCTACCTTTTTACCTCCGCCAAGGAGGTTATGTTTTCATCGGCGTTGGTTTGTCTGTCTGTCTGTTTGTTTGTTAGCAAGATAACTCAAAAAGTTATGGACAGATTTTCATGAAATTTTCACAGATTGTCAGAAATGGGGTATCCTACAGATGATTAGATTTTGCTGGTGATCCGGATCACCGTCCAGAAGAAAACCGCCATTATGGAAAATGACATTTTCGTCAATAACTACTGAACCACTAATCCTATCATTGTGACTCCAATTGCTAGTCATATGTTTTCATGGTCAAGGAATCTGAAAACGTACACACAAACACTGCATGGGGGGGGGAACTGTGGCGCTTGGTGGAGGTCTGCGCTCTCCGAGTGCTTTTCTAGTTCTGTATATAGGATTGCTGGGTTTTATCTGTGGGCAGATAGAAATAGTTTTGGTAATCCTAACTGTGTAGAGAATGTGGAAGGACGAGGCTGAGTTTATTTCACAAGTCAGATTTATTCACATTCTCCAACATCATCCAAAAGCAGAAAGAGGACAAATCCCCCAACATCTGTCCCTTTTCTACCCGGGACATCAAAACACACAGTCACATGGTACTTAATCCCCAGTAACAATGTAACTTCCTCCCGATCTTAACACCCCCCACCTCCAGTCTCTGGCCGCTGGGCGAAATCCCCCACGGCTGTCTCTTTGCATGCCAAAGACTAAACTTTCACATCCTCGTATTATCTCCAGAGCAGCTCAGTCCTTTGTTACGTCTCAGATGTGAAGCCTAAGGTGGTATACGTATGAATCATGCAATGATATACATACAGTGGGGCAAAAAAGTATTTAGTCAGCCACCAATTGTGCAAGTTCTCCCACTTTAAAGATGAGAGAGGTCTCCAATTTTCATCATAGGTATACCTCAACTATGAGAGACAAAATGAGAAAAAAAAATCCAGAAAATCACATTGAATGATTTTTAATGAATTAATTGGTAAATTCCTCGGTAAAATAAGTATTTGGTCAACAACAAAAGTTCATCTCAATACTTTGTTATATACCCTTCGCTGGGAATGACAGAGGTCAAACGTTTTCTGTAAGTCTTCACAAGGTTTTCACACACTGTTGCTGGTATTTTGGCCAATTCCTCCATGCAGATCTCCTCTAGAGCAGTGATGTTTTGGGGCTGCTGCTGGGCAACACAGACTTTCAACTCCCTCCAAAGATTTTCTATGGGGTTGAGATCTGGAGACTGGCTAGGCCACTCCAGGACCTTGAAATGCTTCTTACAAAGCCACTCCTTCATTGCCCGGGTGGTGTGCTAGGGATCATTGTCATGCTGAAAGACCCAGCCACGTTTCATCTTCAATGCCCTTGCTGATGGAAGGAGGTTTTCACTCAAAATCTCACGATACATGGCCCCATTCATTCTTTCCTTTACACGGATCAGTCGTCCTGGTCCCTTTGCAGAAAAACAGCCCCAAAGCATGATGTTTCCACCCTCATGCTTCACAGTAGGTATGGTGTTCTTTCTCCTCCAAACACGACAAGTTGAGTTTTTACCAAAAAGTTCTATTTTGGTTTCATCTGACCATATGACATTCTCCCAATCCTCTTCTGGATCATCCAAATGCTCTCTAGCAAACTTCAGACGGGCCTGGACATGTACTGGCTTAAGCAGGGGGACACATCTGGCACTGCAGGATTTGAGTCCCTGGCGGCGTAGTGTGTTACTGATGTAGCCTTTGTTACTTTGGTCCCAGCTCTTTGCAGGTCATTCACTAGGTCCCCCCATGTGGTTCTGGAATTTTTCCTCACCGTTCTTGTGATCATTTTGACCTCACAGGGTGCGATCTTGCGTGGAGCCCCAGATCAAAGGAGATTATCAGTGGTCTTGTATGTCTTCCATTTTCTAATAATTGCTCCCACAGTTGATTTCTTCACACCAAGCTGCTTACCTATTGCAGATTCAGTCTTCCCAGCCTGGTGCAGGTCTACAATTTTGTTTCTGGTGTCCTTTGACAGCTCTTTGGTCTTGGCCATAGTGGAGTTTGGAGTCTGACTGTTTGAGGTTGTGGACAGGTGTCTTTTATACTGATAACGAGTTCAAACAGGTGCCATTAATACAGGTAACGAGTGGAGGACAGAGGAGCCTCTTAAAGAAGAAGTTACAGGTCTGTGAGAGCCAGAAATCTTGCTTGTTTGTAGGTGACCAAATACTTATTTTACCGAGGAATTTACCAATTAATTCATTAAAAATCCTTCAATGTGATTTTCTGGATTTTTTTGTTCTCATTTTGTCTCTCATAGTTGAGGTATACCTATGATGAAAATTGGAGACCTCTCTCATCTTTAAAGTGGGAGAACTTGCACAATTGGTGGCTGACTAAACACTTTTTTGCCCCACTGTATGTGCATATATGTGTCCCACATGACCTCCCCCAAACGTCTAAGATGGAACAATGTAATAACAGTCTGCAAGTCATGGTAAAATTATTACACATCAGTCCACGTGTCGCTTGGGCCTCAGTCGCCTCCCATATCTGCTGTAAGCGGGCTTAACCACTTTCGCGGCGCCCTCCTGCTGGGGAGCTGCTGTCTGAGGATGAGAACTGTTAGTCAATCCCTGTGGGTGTTCTGATGAATGCTTCTTAGGGGGTCTGCCGCGCCGAGGAGCCGTAGCCAACAGCACATCCTCGTCGGCCAACACAAAGGCGGGTTTGAGTCTGTTTATGCCAATCTTTTCTTTCCTGCCCCCCAAATCTAGCAAAAAATGCTTATCCCCTGTTTCCAGCACTCTAAATTAGTGGTCCCCAAACTACGGCCTGCCTCCACATTTGGCCCGGCCCCCTGAACAATACCAGAGACGCATTATGATTTTTTTTTTTTCAGTCTGGCAACGCGATCAAGACTAATACACGCATAGAACGTGACATTCTAGTCCACCCTTCTATTCCACCCTTCAACAGCAATTCTAGTTCGCTACCTGCTCCGGTCGCCTCTCTCTTTACTCACCTGCACACTTCACACACGCCGTCCACTCCGCGGGGCCATTCACACGGGGGCGTGCCTCGGCTGCGCGCACCCATTCACTCACTCACATTCATGCACTGAGGTGCCCTATCTAAACACATGAACCAGACACATCCTACAACACTAGACTCACCCCTGTCAAACGGAATAATGGCGAAAAGGTTAGGCAAGAGAAAAATTGATTTAGAATGCAGGGTATTTAACCTGCAGTGGACAAACGATTATTTTTTGTTCAATGCAAAGAAAAGGCTGTTTGTCTCATCTGTCAAGAGGCTGTGGCGGTATTCAAAGAATACAATCTGCGCCGACACTATGAATCCCGTCACAAAGACAAGTATGATAGCTTGCAAGGCCAAATGCGAGCAGACAAACTCTCAAAGCTAAAAAGTGGACTGTTAGCTCAGCAGAATACATTTGTACGCCAAGCTCAGCTGAACCAGTCATCCGTTCGGGCCAGCTTTCGGGTTGCTCAACTGATAGCAAGCAGCGGTAAACCTTTCACTAATGGAGAATTTGTCAAGAAATGTTTGAATGCTGTCGCGAAGGAGGTGTGTCCCGAGAAGAAAGATGTCTTTAATGCCGTCAGTCTGTCGGCGAGTACAATCACCAGACGCATTGAAGAAATCGGGGGTAAAGCCCAGCTGCAGCAGAAGACGAAAGAATTTGACTTTTTTTCGTTAGCACTGGATGAGAGCACGGACGTGCAGGACACAGCGCAGCTGCTCATTTTTATTCATGGAGTTAGCGCAAACTTTGAAATGTGCGAGGAGCTGGCAGCCCTCCAAAGTCTCACAGGGACTACGACGGGGGAGGATATTTTCGGCAAAGTATAGGTAAGAGTTTAAGTAAGAGATTCTGCTCTGACAACTAAGCTGAACTTTTACCTGTTAAGATTGCGCATGGCACAACAGAAAGTTAATATTCCATGGACTTTTTTTCTGAGAAGAACCAGAGAGGGTTATTTGGTTATTATTTATTTCATAAATAGTGTTATTTATTTTGGTGCCTTGCATGGCAGCGGCCCTCTGATTCTACACTTGGGGTGTGTGTGATTAACACTGTAGATAGGTAAAACACAATCTCGTTCTACTGTACATGATTGGTTGTACAGTTGAATGACAACAAAGGGTGATTTAATTAATTAAATTCATTCATTCATTCATTCATTCATTAATAGTGTTATTATTTATTTTCTGACTTTTTTTTCCTGTGAAGATCCCGGAAAGGGTTATTAATATTTGGTTATGTGTGGCTTTCTGGAAAACAATAAATGTTTACGTTTAGGCACCCCTGCGATCGTCTCAATTTTTCTGTTACAAACGGACCCCGGCCCCCATCAGAGAAGGCAAAAGTTATGTGGCCCTCACAGGAAAAAGTTTGGGGACCCCTGCTCTAAATGGTCCATCATAAGGTGGTCGCAACGGAGGACGATGCGCATCGTGTCTGACAAAAACAAACTCCGCATTTTTTAGAGCCTTAGGCACAAAAACGCGCGGAAAACTGTGGTGAACGAGGCCGGGAAGCATGCCCGCTTCCGCGTCACTCTGCAACCGCTGAGCCGGGAAACATTCTGGCGCAGGATTATCCGGGAGAAATTCCCCGGGCAGCCGGAGTGGCTGCGCATAAACTAACTCAGCCGGGAAGGCTTCTAAATCCTCTTTAGGTGCAGAACGCAACCCCAATAAAACCCATGGTAGTCTGTCCACCCAATCTGCATCCGTAAGCGACGCTCTGAGGGCCGCCTTCAATGACCTATGGAAACGTTTGCATAACCCATTAGCCTGCGGGTTGTACGCGGTAGTGCGGTGGATCGTTACCCCCAGGCTGTGGGCCATCGCTAACCAAAGCTCGGAAACAAATTGAGGACCTCTGTCGGACGTAATGTCCGACAGGACTCCAAAGCACGCTACCCATTCCGTTAAAAACGCGCGCGCCACCTCCTCGGCTGTAGTTGATGACAGTGGGACCACTTCTGGCCAGCGCGTAGTGCGGTCTACCATTGTCAGAAGGTGTGTGCACCCCTGCGACGGCGGAATGGGGCCTACGAGGTCCACGTGAACGTGGTCGAACCTCTTAGCCGGGATGTGAAACGGCTCCAAGGAAGCTCTCGTGTGCTTGTGAACCTTGGCTCGTTGGCAAGCCATGCAGGCTGCTGCCCACTCTCTAACTTGCTTGCGCAGGCTCAGCCATACAAATTTCTCTCCTACCATTTTGACCGACGCGCGCACCCCCGGGTGCGCCAGAGAATGAATCAAGTCAAAAACGCGGCGGCGTCACGCGGTCGGTACCACCGGGCGCGGTCGTCCCGTGGAGACGTCGCAGATTGGGGGGGCATACCATCTTGCAGCACCCTGTTCTCCAGCCTTAACCCTGTTGGTCCAGACTGGAGCGCGCGCACGTCCGCGTCGCTCGCCTGATCCGCGGCCATGGCTACATAATCTATCCCTACGCGGACTGTGGCCGCTACGGCGCGCAAGAGACAGTCTGCCACTACATTAAGTTTACCCGCTACGTGCTGAATATCGGTAGTAAACTCTGAGATTGCAGCCAGTTGCCTCTGCTGCCGGCCCCACCACGGTTCTGAAACCTTGGCCATCGCAAAAGTCAGCGGCTTGTGGTCAACGAACGCGGTGAAACGGCGTCCTTCCAGCCAGAACTGGAAGTGGTGAATAGCCAAGTGGAGAGCTAACAACTCCCTGTCAAATGCGCTGTATTTTCGCTCACTATCGCGCAACATCCTGCTGAAAAAGGCGAGCGGCTGCCAAGCCCCGGCTACATGTTGCTCCACGACCGCCCCTATGGCCACATCTGACGCGTCAGTAGTGAGCGCTATGCGGGCCATTGGGTCTGGATGCGCTAACAACGCAGCGTTTGCCAGGGCTGTTTTGACCTCCGCGAATGCCCGCTCTCGCTCAGGAGACCATTCGATTTTGCTTGTGGGTTTTTGTTTTTTTAGCGCGGCATACAGCGGTTGCATGAGCTGCGCTGCGCGGGGGAGGAAACGGTTATAAAAATTTACCATTCCCAAAAACTCCTGTAACGCTTTGACCGTTTGTGGCTAGGGAAAATTTGTTACTGCGTGCACTTTGTCAGGCAGAGGAACCGCTCCTTCTGGAGAGACGCGATGCCCCAAAAAATCAATCTGCGTCACCCTGAACTGACACTTCGCTGGGTTGATTATTAACCCGTGCTCTCCCAACCTCCGGAAAACTGCCGTGAGGTGGTTTTCGTGTTCGTCTTCGGACGCGCTGGCTACCAAGATGTCATCCAGGTAGACGAACACGAAGGGGAGATCGCACAATACCGCGTCCATCATGCGTTGGAACTTCTGCGCAGCACCTTTAAGCCCAAACGGCATGCGCAAAAACTCGAAAAGGCCAAACGGCGTTATTACCGCTGTTTTGGTTATGTCCTCAGCGCGTACTGGGACTTGATGGTACCCGCGGACCAAGTCTATCTTAGAAAAAATGCGCACCCCCGCCAATGAACGGAAAAATCTTGGATATGCGGGATTGGGTAGCAGTCGTGTGCTGTAGCGTTGTTCAACCTGCGGAAATCTCCGCAAGGACGCCACGAGCCATCAGCTTTAGGGATCATGTGAAGCGGGGAAGCCCATGGGCTTTTCGAATGCCTGATGATGCCCAACTTTTCCAGCTTGGCGAACTCCTCGCGCGCTATGGACAGTTTAGCTGCATCCAAGCGCCGAGCTTTTGCAAAAACGGCCGGTCCGGTGGTAGTAATAAAATGTTCCACTCCGTGTTTAGAAACAGCTGCTGAAAATGTGGGAACCGTGAGTGCTGGGAACTGAGAGAGTAGTGTGTGGAACTTACCACCTGCCGTTGCGACGTTGGCTTGTGCTGTGGGCGGGGTCACTCGGGCTGCACAGGGAATAGAATAAAAAGAAAGTGCATTAACCAGGCGCCTATTAGCAAGATCAACCAACAAACCATGTGAGCACAGAAAATCAGCGCCTAACATATTGAAGCTCACTGCAGCTATAACAAAAGTCCACTCAAATGTACGGCCATGCAGGGACAGAAGCAGAGTCTTCTCACCAAAGGTCTTAATCCTGGAGCCGTTCGCTGCTGATGCTCCGTGACCTCCGGGACCCGCCAGCCGGTCAGCATATGTAGGCATGACGAAATTCACTTGGGAGCCTGTGTCCACGAGGAATTGCCTCCCTGAACACGCGTTCGTCAAGTAGAGCAGCTTGTTCTCTTCCCCGAGGGCCGCGGCTGCTACCGACCCCCGGGCTTGGCGTTTCCCGAGCTCTTGAACTGGCACGGTGGTATACATTTGCGTGCCCTCTCTGCAAAGCGGCGATGGTAGAAACAGAGGTCGTCTCCTCCGCGGTCCCTGGCCCTTGCCGCTGCCGGTGGGTCTGCTACCGCCGCCTCTGGCCCCCTGCCGTCTCGGGCCGTCGCGCCGAGCTCCGTCGCTGCTGCGGTGGCCACGCGCTGTCTGCTGGCGTTGAGAATCCGTTGTGCCTCCTGGGCCAGCGCGCGGAAGTCCCGCTGGGCCAACAACGGTGAACCGGCCAGGGTCGCTCTCGTGGCCGACGGGAGGGTTCTCAGGAAAATGTGGGTGAAGAGGAAATCGTCGCCGTCTGAGCCCCTCAGCCTCAGCATGTCCTCCATCAGGTCAACGGGCGTGCTGTCTCCCAAGTCGTTCAGAGCCAGGAGCCTCTCCGCTCTCTCCTGGACTGAGGGAGTGAAACGCTGGATGAGCGCAGCCTTCAACCCGCCGTATTTGTCGTCGGCCGGTGGGCACTCCAAAAGGCTCCACACATGTCGAGCCGTGCGGTTGTCGAGCTTGGCAATAACGTGGTAGAATCTCGTGTCATCTGCCGTTATCCCCCGGAGGGCGAACTGTGCTTCAACCAAGTGGAACCAGGAGCACGGGTTGTCTTGCCAGAAGTCTGGTAGCTTGACAGTGGCTGCGTTCGCCTGGCTGGTTCCTGACGAGTTCGGCTCAGGGGAATTACTTCTGCTCATGATACGTCTTAGGGTCACCAGTGTAGAGAATGTGGAAGGACGAGGCTGAGTTTATTTCACAAGTCAGATTTATTCACATTTTCCAACGTCATCCAAAAACAGAAAGAGGATGAATCCCCCAACATCTGTCCCTTTTCTACCCAGGACATCAAAACACACAGTCACATGGTACTTAATCCCCAGTAACAATGTAACTTCCTCCCGATCTTAACACCCCCCACCTCCAGTCTCTGGCCGCTGGGCGAAATCCCCCACGGCTGTCTCTTTGCATGCCAAAGACTAAACTTTCACATCCTCGTGTTATCTCCAGAGCGGCTCAGTCCTTTGTTCCGTCCCAGATGTGAAGCCTAAGGTGGTATACGTATGAATCATGCAATGATATACATATGTGCATATATGTGTCCCACAACTGACCTTAAACAGGAGAAGTTTAGCCTGATTTAGTGTTAGACATTAACAAAACGTTGAGTCTTTTTATACAGTGTATGTAAACTTCTGGCTTCAACTGTATATGAACAAGAGTTCAGTCATACGAGAAATCTCCTGTAAACTTGTTATAAGACTCAAACATAAAAAGGCATATTAATAAGAGTGATTCTAGGATTTTGTGGAACATTATCAGATCACTGAAATACTAGAAAAGCACTCAAGAGTTCTTAACACCGCCAAGGTTCCTTCTGTCCCTCATGGATCACCTCCAAAATGTAATGGGTTTGTGTGTAGGCCTAGAGCCACTTCTGGTGAAAATTGCATCAAAGTCTGGCCATTACTTTTGGAGTATTGTTGCTAACATACCGTGAGAAGATAAGAATCTTGGCAGAGGTATGCATTCCCAGATCAACACCAAAATGTTATGGGTTCGTCTCTACCCCAAGGACCACCTCTAGTGAAAATTTAGTTCAAATTCATCCAATAGATTTTGGGTAATCTTGCTGCACAAATACAAATAAAGCCCTTGGTGGAGATATGCACTCTCAGATCATCACCAAAATCTAATCATCTGTTCCCCGTTCCATTACACGCGTATCCTGAAAATTTCATCCAAATCCAGTCATAACTTTTTTTGTTATTTTGTTAACAGACAGACTACCAAATAAATAATGCCGACAAAAACATAACCTCCTTGATGGAGGTAAAAATCAATTCTGTATCAATTCTTCAATATTTTTAACCCACCCCTAGTACCCAAATATTGGAATATTTCACTGGTATTGTTTTTTTTTTTTTAATTTCTCCCTAAAACTGCTCAATTCTAATAAAAGTAAATTGCAAATTTTCCTTTAAATTATTTGGAAAAACAGTAACAGAAGAAAAATCTCACAAATTCACAAGAAAAAAAGTAGCAATGTGACGATGCAGTCAGAAGACTTACTAAAAACGCAGGGTTTCCACTAGGATCATTTCTGCATGGCGTCCCACCATGCAAGAAGCTAAGCCGCCACGCCAAGAAAAATAAATGAAGGAATGACGCTCCGCAAGTGCACATGCAAACAACGCATGTGACAGTCATCCGTGCGTCAGAGTTCGGAAGCGTGCCACCCGTGTGACAGTTCCAGTCAGCAGGCAGACGTGTCTATTTAGCATCGCTGTCCAAGAGAAGCATGAGCTTATTAAAGTACTTTAAACAAGAAAAAAAAAAAGCAGAAGAGGTATGTAAGGAGTGGAGGCATTTATTGTGGTTTTAACCCACTGATAACGGGAACAATAATGAGTCACTTAGCTAACAGGTTTAGGCTTCATATGCAGGCTAATTGAGGGAATGGCAAGGGTGACTGAATTGCTGTGGGTTTACTTCACCAACCACTACAATATCGACTAATTTAAGTTCATTATTATGTACCTATTATGTACCTGGCAAGTTAAAATGACCGAAATTCACGAAGTCAGTGACTTTAATCCATCAACATCCTCCAGCCATCAGACAAACTAAATGTGCCAACATTTGAATTTCAAAGTATGGGAGGTTTTTCCTGTCGTCTGGTTAGTGAGGAGAGTTCTAAAAAAATCCATAAATATATAGGAATATTGTAACAGAAATAACTGCATATTTGGTAATTTTTAGTTATTTCATTAAAAACAATTTTATTAATTTTTTCCTTTGAAATGAGAATTAAAATTATTGTTCTGTTCTGGCTCTGCATAATTATGGTGAAAAGTGTAAATTGTATGGTGATTTTTTTTTTTTTTTTTACCACAATCTGTTTCAAATTTATAAGCAAGAGCACTCTGAAGCAAGTGCAATATCCCCTGCCTCCATTTTCTTTGACGACCCCAATACTTACTGACAGAGAGCAGTTTTCATCTTTTCAATGGAATTACTGTAGCAGAAACAAATTATGATAAGCCCATCATCCACGAATATACAACAAAGTATACAACCCGTAGCTGTAGGGCAGGATCCCAAGATGAACCCGTGTAGCAAGTATGGTGATCTAGAGATTTACATGTTCTATAGTAAGAGATTATAAGGAGTGCCAACCTTGACCTTTTGACCCCAAACCTGTAGTCAGAGGTTATGATCTCAGAGTGAACCTGTGTACCAGGTTTGGTGGCCCTAGCCTTCTTTGTTGTTGAGATACACTTTATAAGGCATTTTGATGTTGACCTCCGATCTTGCGATCCCAAAAAAAAAAAACAGCCACACTTCAGGATCACAGGGCAAACCTGTGTATCAAGTTTGGTGGCCCTAGCTTTACTCGTTGTACAGTAATAAGGCATAAAATGTTAACCTTGACCTTTTGACCCCAAACCCATAGTCAGAGGTCAGGATCCCAAGGTGAATCTGTGTAGCGAGTTTGGTGACCTAACTTTACTCACTGTAGAGTAATAAGGTATAACCTTGACCTTTGACCTTTTGACCCCAAACCCATAGTCAGCGGTCAGGATCCCAAGGTGTACCAAGTTTGGTGACCCTAACTTTACTCACTGTACAGTAATAAGGCATAGGGAATGTTAACCTTGACCTTTGACCCCAAACCCATAGTCTGAGGTCACAATTTCAAGATGAACCTGTGGACCAGGTTTGAAGTAGCCCTAGCTTTACTCATTTTATAGCAATAGTGCAAACGGAATGCTAAGCTTGACCTTTGACCTTTTGACCCCAAACTCAGTCGGAGGTCAGGATTTCAAGGTGAACCTGTGTACCAGGTTTGGTGGCCCTAGCTTTATGCATTGTACAGTAATAAGGCATAAGGAATGGTAACCTTGACCTTCAACCTTTTGACTCCAAAGCCATAGTCAGAGGTCAGGATTCCAAGGTGAACTTGTATACCAGGTTTGGTGGCCCTAGCTTTACTTGTTTTATAGTAATAGTAAATGTAGCATTTACCATAGTGCAACTGTAATATTAACTTTGAACTCTGACCCCTTGATCCCAAACCCATAGTTAGGTGAGAATGTAAAGGTGCTTTTCCACTAGGGACGGTTCGGTACAGGACGGGACGGTACAGTTCAGCCCGCTTTGTTTTCCCACTGCACTAGGCCCCATTTGAAGTGGGTGGGAATATAGTTACAGGGAGGCGGCGCAACCCTCTCCCTCCCGTTACGTAAAACCAGCGTAACTGGCGTAAAACAAGCGTAACGTTACGCAAAACACAAGCTGGCAGGTTACACGGCGTCTGCCTTCTGTCTTTTTTTGCCTGAATAAATGCAAAAAAGGAAAACAGAAAGCAGAGGCGGTGAAACTACACACTCTGGAAAAGTACTTGAGCATTTAGGAATCCAGAGAGCAGTATAAAGGAGAAGCCATGAGGATACAAACAACGTCACATATCAAGGTAAGCTAATGATTGCTAATGCTACTTTGCTTTTAAGTCCGCCATACAACATTGTAATGTCGGCAAGTTATCGATATTAGGTACTAAAATACTGTATGTATTCTCTGTGTGTGTGGTTCAGATGGCTCTCTTGGCTCTCTGGAAAAAATATAGTAATAACAGTGATGTGACCCCAACTTCATGAACGTGAAGTGGCTGTAATGTCTGTAGAAATGTTTAGCTTCCTGTGCAACAAATTGCACTGATCTGTGTCAAAATCATGGAGAGGCTGTTGAGACATCATGGAATTTATCTGCTCCAGCCAGTGGTGTCGTGGCAAAACATGGATCAGGTGCCATATAGTAGCATATGAGCCGTTAAATATATATTTCAACAGGTAAACAGTACTGAATTAGGCATAAGATATATTTAACAATTATGATGCATTTTAAGCCAAAACAAATGGATCTAGGATTAAAAGTAAATAAAATAATGCAGTCGGACTTCCGGTTATGGCGGCCACATAGGAAGATGTGTTTCACACTGCTCTGCTCCTAAAAATAAAAAGTTTACTAAAACTCTCTTAATTGGAACAAAAACCCATCCCAGCGTTTAGGCGCGGATATGGTAAAAACCAAGGCTGGGAAATTAGGTGGAGGAAAAAGCAATTCGACAAAACAACCCAAGCTAACAGACTTCCACACTCGAGGCGAAGCAGAAAAAAATCCAGAGACGATGGCGGAGGATGGAGCCAGCGGCAGAGCGGGAACTGCTGAAGAGGGGACAAACGCAGTGCTCACTGCCATCAACTCCATGAAAACAGAGTTTTCGTCTAAATTTGATGGGATTATAGAAGGAATGAGAAAGGAAATAAGCGACTGTATGGAACGAGTATCGCAGGCGGAGCTCCGAATTTCAAGCACTGAGGATGACGTCACCAGTCTACAAAATAATCTGCAAACACTGGAATTAAAATGGAAACGTCTGGAAGATAACGTCCTGGACTTGGAATCCCGCTCGCGACGGAATAATTTGAGGCTGGTGAGCCTCCCGGAGGGAACAGAGGGACGGGACTCATGTTCCTTTTTGGAAAAGTGGATTCCAGAAGCGCTGAACAACGCGAACTTGCAGTCATCGGTCGTTTTAGAGAGCGCCCACCGAATCGGCCCACCAAGAGATAATAAGACACCACCAAGGATGCTGATTATGAAGTTCCTCAACTACAGAGACAAGATGACGGTCACCAACGCGGCGTGAGCTAAAGGGGAAATCAAATACCAGGATCAACAGGTGCAGTTCTACCCAGATTAGGCCACAGGAATTCAACAATTAAGGAGGCAGTTCGACCCCGCCCGCAAAGAGCTGCGCAACCTCGGGATTCGTCATGGAGTGATTCATCCGGCAAGACTGCTGGTCACATATAAAGGGAGAACCCACATCTTTAAGACCCCTCAAGAGGCGCAGGAGCTCATTAAGCAGATCCAAAAGGAAACTGGTGGGAGCTATGCATGAACATGATAAAGGTAGAACATTTAAGAATTTGTACAGGCATCTGATTTATCTGAAACATATAACATGTCTACAAAATACAGACTGTATTTAAAAAAAAAAAAGCTATGATGTACAAAGTTGCTATAAAACTTTGAAGTTATGTTGAAAAAACTACAGAAGAGAGTTAATGTCATGTCAAAAAATAGTAGAGTCAGGGTGATTGAGAGGAGAAAGAGAGAGTGGTTTGACTGATCCTCGCAGGTGTGGAACAGTCATTAGCTATAACGGGAGACATGCCCATACCTACTGCTGTGAATGCCTTTCATGTATTGTCTGTAGTTGGGTATATAAGCTGCATTGCTCTGTAACTCATTCTCTCACTCTGACGACTGCTTCTACTACTGCTGCTGAGAGCCTGAGGACCCGCTCCAGCCTGCTTGCACAAGGGCTGGAGCGAGTTCCTATGATGGCGGTATGATTTAATAAACCTACTTAAAACCCTCAGTTCGCCGCATATTTTATCATCGGCCTCATTGGTGACCCCGAGAATGCACACGCTTTGTGCAACGCAACCTTCTGGTCTGGACAGCCACGCTGGTGACCCGACGACAACGAACGCAGCACCCGGCGGTGATTCTCCGACGACAAGCGAACGCAGCAGCCTGGCGCAAATGAGCTGCCCTCCCTTCTGCTTCAGGGAGACCTCGACGCAGAGCCACCACCAGGCGAACTCTCCGGACATCACCCACGACCGGGAAAGCCGCAGCAAGCTTCATGGTGAGATCTGCACATCCACGCTGGGACCGGCCGCTCTCACAGCTCCTCCACAAGAGAGCGCACGCACCTCGTCCTCTCTCCACGACGGCGACCTCCAGGGCCGACAGAGAACGCAGCGCGTGGACCTGAACGCACCATGACCCAGCACAGCGAACTACCGCAACAACTACAACAGGGATGATTATCGGCACCAACTACGCTGATTTCCAGCAAGCTCCCTGACCCTGACTCTCCGCTCCAGCGGGCCCACCCACGCACGGAACCCCGGCACACGCACCGGGGAGTTACGAGGGCGGCGCACCACGCACGGGACACATACTGCTCCACAGACCGTCATCGTCCTTCGCCGCTGCACACAGAGCCTTCAGGGTTGCTCGTACACCTGAGGCACGCACGCAGCTCGCTCACAGGATTTTCTAATGGTCTTAGCCATGGCGCACATAGGGAATTCAGCAGTCTGCGGTCCCCGAAGGCTTTAAGGTTGTGCCTGCACCTACAGTCAACACGCCAAGTCCCTTTGCTTTTGTTTTTTTTTTTTCTTACAGCCGCTACGCAGCCTCGCCGCTCCTGTTTTTCTTCATGGCCGCTGTTAATCCTTGCAGGACTTAACCGCGAGAGGAGTCACTGACTAATTTTTCTTCGTACAGCTGCTGTGGACCTCCGCACGTTCAACGGGACAGCCCCTCAACATCGCGGATCCACAGGCAATTTTTGCGCGGCCCAGACAATTCTCCGTCCCGGGCCGGCACTTGCTACCCCCACCCCCACCCCTCCAGCTCTGCCTGCACAGAGCTTTCCCTGCTCGCTGCCAAAGCCGGACTATCGAGACCTCAGCCGCCTGCTGAGCCCTCTGGGGGGGGGGAGTAGTGTGGGATAACCCCCACAACAGACTGGGACAAGCACAGCGCTCGACTAGAGCAATTAACATAACAGTGAAATGTGTGTATTAATGTCAACAGGCAGCCCAGCTTCGTGGCTGCACGGTGGCGCAGTGGTTAGCACTGCGGCAGCACAGTTTACCCTTGGCCGGGGGATTGTGGGGATCGTGGGATCGTGGGTTCGATCCCAGCCCCCGACCAACAGTGATCTGTGTGGAGTTTGCATGTTCTCCCCGTGTTGCGTGGGTTTACTCCGGGATTTCTCCGGTTTCCTCCCACATGCCAAAAACATGCATGTTAGGTTAATTGGCTGTTCTAAATTGTCCCTAGATATGTTTCCTATAGGCCCTTAGAATAGAGGGTTAGTATTAATGAAAGCGCTTTGAGTGGTCTTTGTGACTAGAAAAGCACTATATAAGTGCAGGTTAGTTAGTTAGTTAGTTAGTCTAGCTTTTTCCTGCTCAGTACTGTGATGTTAATGTGCCATTCATGCATTGTGTTCATGCTTCCTGCCCTTACTGTGTCTATAGACTGATAACAATATGTAGATGTGCCTTGTAACCTCTTTTGTCCTGCAGCTCCGAAGCAGAGGCGAATTCCGGCCAGTAATCTCCTTATTGTTATGTGTGTCTCTCAAATGCAAATGCCCATACCTACTGCTGTGAATGCCTTTCATGTATTGTCTGTAGTTGGGTATATAAGCTGCATTGCTCTGTAACTCATTCTCTCACTCTGACGACTGCTTCTACTACTGCTGCTGAGAGCCTGAGGACCCGCTCCAGCCTGCTTGCACAAGGGCTGGAGCGAGTTCCTATGATGGCGGTATGATTTAATAAACTTACTTAAAACCCTCCCCTCGCTGCCTTATTTTATCCGCCGCCACAGACGGATTTTTTTTTTTATTTTGGGGGGATTACCACGAATGTGGGGAAAGGGAATTTGGTTTGGTTTGGTTTGTAGGATGAATGTTCTATCATCCATGTTTTTGCTTCTCTGTATGAGCATGTTCATATTGCAAGTTAATCTCAAACTCCTTATTGATCATAGATCAAAGCGTTAATCTTAATTTAACTTCATGGAATTGCAAAGGTCTACAAAATCTAAAAAAACTTATACAAGTTATGAATAAAATAAAAGACAGATTCAAAAATTGTATTTTTACAAGAAACTCATCTAATAGAGGAGGATGTAAAAAGAATAAGGAGAAGATGGCAAGGTAATGTGTTCACCTCATCATTTTCAACCCGAGCCAGGGGAGTTATGATTCTCATACACAAAACAGTCCCATTTCAAGTGAAAAATGTAATTGGAGACAAATTTGGAAGATATCTAATCATTCAAGGATCTTTGTTATTAGAAAATATAAATCTGGTAAACTTATACGGCCCCAATATTGATGATCAAAACTTCTTTGTTAATTTATTCCTCACTTTATCATCACTTACAGGGCAACATACAATAGCAGGGGATTTTAATTGTACATTGAATCCCAGTATAGACAGATCAACAGGACTGGACTGTACACACAATGGATGTAGGATGACTATTAATCATTTTATGAAAGAATTGAGATTGCTAAATATATGGAGAGAAATGAAACCACAAGTCGAAGCCTATTCTTGTTATTCTAATACCTATAAGACATTCTCACGTATTGACTACTTTTTGATCTCTACAGAATTAAGGTCCAAGATTCAAAACTGTTTCTATGATAACATTGTGATCTCTGATCATGCACCCTGCTGTCTAATATATGTAGATAAGAAACTGACAAAGGATCCAGGTAGGTGGCATTTTCAGCATAAATGGCTTCAGGATGAGGAATTTGTTTTTTAAGTACATAGAAAAACAGATAGATGAGTTCTTTGATATTAATACTACACAAACAACGGCATGTATAAAGTGGGAGGCTTTCAAAGCTTTTATTAGGGGGCATATTATTAGTTATACAGGTTCAAAATCTAAGAAGACTTGAGAGGAGAGAGTCCAATTGGAAAGTAAAATAAAAATTTTTCAAGAAAAGGTGTATGCAGGAAGTAACCCACAGTTAGAGAACGAATTACTGATTCTGAGAGCTGAATATGATAAAAAATCAGCGAATAGAGCTGCCTCGAGTCTTCTAAGATTGAACCAAACTTTTTATGAACAAGGTGAAAAATCAGGAAAATTATTGGCATGGCAGATTAAACAATTAGAATTTAAAACACCAATTACTCGTATTATAAGTAACGGACAGGTAGTTCTAGATCCTTTAGAAATTAAGAGTGCCTTTAGAGGTTATTATGAAAAACTATATGATACAAAAAATGAAACTGACTTAACAAAACTAAATGGGTTTTTGGGTGGATTATCTATACCGTGTACAGTGATCCCTCACTTATCGCGGTTAATGGGTTCCAGAACCGACCGCGAAAAGTGAAAAACCGCGAAGTAGCGTCACCCCTAATGACGTCACCCATAAATAATACGTACGTTCATTCTCTCACTCTCTCTCTCGTGTGATACGTGTGTGTGTGTAAGTGTACATACATACGTAGATGTAAATAAAGTGTACATAAATATGTTTTTAGAACTCTTTTATTCTTATAACAAGATACGTAACTCAAGATGAAGATGATTTACTGCACAGGTTAATGAGAGCTTTACTGCTCCTCAGGTGACGCCTCATCGTCAGGTGCTAGAAGCGCAGGATCGTCGAGGGCAGCTTCCGATAGAGCTGGAGAAGCTGCAGGAGGCGGCGTAGTGGCTCGACGGGAAGACTATTTCGCACAAAATGGCACAAGAGAACAGCAAAAAGTTCCACGCGGCGAGACTAAGCAACACGAGCGATAAAGAGCAATGAATGCAGTCTTCCTTCGCTGCATGGGCGCTCGGCAGGGACAGAAGCTGGGTGAAACGTCTCGGCCAATCAGCTTGCGGGGTGAAACGTCTCGGCCAATCAGCTTGCGAGATAGCCGAGCCAACACGAGAACAGCGAACAGAAAGGTGGATTTTGAGTTGTGCGGGCTCTCAGTGTTGATACCTGATGGTCTAATGTAGTCTCCCTGCCTTCTGCTAGCGCCCGCCCATTATTTCTCAATTTTGAATTTTTGATGAATAGTTTTGAAAAATCCGCGATGCACTGAGGGCGCGAAAGGTGAAGCGCGAAGTAGCGAGGGATCATTGTATTCCAAATGAAAACAGGGAGATACTGGAGTCTAAAATTAGTCAAGAAGAAGTTGGGCAAGCAACTGATAATATGAAATCAGGAAAAAGAGCAGGACCAGATGGTCTTCCAGTTGACCTCTATAAAAAATTTAAGAATAAATTAATAAAACCACTTTTGGAAATGGTTTTAGAAGCATTTCAAAATGGTAATTTACCACCATACATGAATAATGCCTTAATTATATTGTTGCCAAAACCAGGTAAACCCTCTAATAAATGTGAAAACATGAGACCAATAAGCCTATTAAATGCTGATCTTAAAATAATTTGTAAAATTTTAGCAAAATGACTACAAGAAATATTACCAAATATTATTAACCGAGATCAGAATGGCTTTGTAATGGGAAGACAAGGCTTCCATAATGTAAGAAGACTATTTAATATTATTTATTCCAATAAAGAAGCACCGGATACAGCTCTCCTATCATTGGACGCCAAAAAGGCCTTTGATAGGGTCGAATGGCCCTATCTTTTTGAAGTCCTACAAAGGTTTGGACTTGGAAATAATTTCATAAAATGGGTCCAGATAATATACAATAATGCTACAGCAGAAATCCAAACAAACAGCAATATCTCAAAATCAATAAAAATCAATAGAGGATGTCGACAAGGCTGTCCACTTTCACCTTTATTGTTTACTATGGCAATTGAACTTTTAGCGATGGCAGTACGTTTACATCCACAAATATATGGAATTAAAGTAGGACCAACAGAACATAAAATCTCCCTGTATGCCGATGACATAATTTTGTTTATGTCAAATTTTAAAAAATCAATTCCGACCTTGTTAAATTTAATAAAGAACTTTGGGGAAATACCAGGATATAAAATAAATAAAACAAAATCTTCAACATTAATGCTAAATGAGACCCAGAGAAATCACCCAGCTCCTGAGGTAAATCAATTCAATGTTGTAAATCAGTTAAAATATTTAGGAATTCAAATTTTGCCTAAGCTAGAATCAGTCGCCAGTGCCAACTATGAAGCCTTAATGACAGACATTAATGAGTTACTTCAGAGATGGATGTCACTACCAATGTCGATGATCGGGAGAATTAATATACTTAAAAGTAATATCTTAGCAAAAATACTTTATCTATTTCAAAACATTCCTTTACCACCACCTTCAGATCTATTCTCAAGAATTAAAAAAAAGTTAGTGGAATTTATATGGAACAATAGGAAGGCTAGATTACGTTTGTCCTTACTATATTTACCATTTGATCGTGGAGGTCTGAAATGTCCAAACTTTATGTTGTATTACTGGTCAGCACAACTGAGGTCTATGACATATTATTTTTCATCAAATGATTCTCCTCACTGGACTGAAATGGAATCATACAATTTACCTTTACCTCTTCCCTTATTCATATACTCAGACTCGGCTAAAAAATTACAGAAACAAGTTAAAAATCCAATTGTAAAGCACATGATCAAAATATGGTGAGAAACCAAAAAATATTTAAAAGAACCACACTTACTGTCACAATTTAGCCCAATATAGGGTAATCAATATTTTACACCAGGGACAGCGGATGCTGTATTTAAAGTATGGAATTTAAAAGGGATTCAATAGATTCAAGACTTATATTTGTCACGTTCAGATGACATAATGTCTTTTGAAGAACAGAGGATTAAATTCAATCTTAATAGAAAACATTTTTTTAAATATCTTCAGCTTAGAAATTTTATTCGATCAAATCAAAATAATGCTCTCACCCGACCTACTTATTCATCCTTGGAAAAAATTTTGACGAAAGATAGTAAGAGAAAGGGTATTATTTCAGAGTTTTATAACTCATTGGCACTATTCTCAAGTGAAAACTCACAGAAAAGACTCAATTATTGGAAAGAAGACCTGCAAATTGAAATTTCAGAGGAACAATGGGAAATGGCTTGTGCAGAAGCTCAAACCAAATCAATAAATGTACGTCTTAAACTGATACATTTTAAATGGTTAATGCGGATGTATGTTACACCAGTGGAGTTAAACAGATATAACAAAAACATACCAGATACATGCACAAAATGTATGGAAAGTAAAGGAACCCTACTTCACTGTTTATGTGACTGTAGAAAAATCAGAATGTTTTGGGAAGAGGTGAGGGTAACAATTGAAAAAATAATTTCAAAACAATTCACATTGAACCCTAAACTGTTTTTGTTGGGTCTGTATCCAGAAAAACATAACTTTAATAAGAGTGAAAGAGCATTCATAGACCTCGGTTTGCTTAATGCCAAAAAATGTATTGCACTACTGTGGAAAAAGACTCATAGACCAGATGTGGCTCAGTGGTTAAGACAGATGTTAACAAACTTTCCACTAGAAAGAATAACATATATACTGAAATTAAAGGAAAATGTGTTTGAGAATATATGGAGACCTTTCATTGATTATGTAAAGAAATTAAACATTACTTCTGAAGAAGAAGGTGAATGATATGTGTGGACCTTGCAAATTCCAAACTGGTGAATGTATATTATGTATTCTTATGTAATAGATTACCTAGACTAAACAGAGGAGCATTGTTGTTGACTTGCTTTTGTTAATGGTTGTTGTTGTTTTTAGTACTTTTTTTGTTGTTGTTAGTGGTTTTTTTTAATTTTTAAATTACTTTAGTGTTAGTGTTTGACTGTTTGTGCCATGTTTGTAAAAAAAAAAAGGTTCAATAAAAAATATTGTGGAAAAAAAAAATGCAGTCACAAGGTTACATGGAGAAATACGTGGATTAACTGGAAATATATCGTATTGAGTATTGCTGACTACATGTAGATACTGTATAAATATACGTATATTCTCTGCATCAACAGTGAACTATACTTGTATTTATGTAGTATTGCCCTGGGAATTTTGACAATAAACCTTTGTACTTTTGCAGATGTCTCTATTTTGTTTTACAGTCTTCAGCAAATAATTGTTTTGGTTACTTTTCTTAAAAATGAGCCATTATTTTTGTACTGTTGACTCTTTTCCCACCGGTGTCTGAACAGACAAAATAGAAAATCATGATGCAAACACATAAATCACTAAATTGTTTATTACAATCAGCAGCAAATTACAGATTATTTAGAATGTGCAAAATTCAAACTGTAAAAAAAAAAAAAAATAGATACTTGAATGGGTCACACACGCCAGCCATGCTGCCTCACTGAGAAGCAACTGGTCGGCCCCTCGTACTGGTCCCAGTTCAGCAGATCTTTAGCCTGCCTCTCTGTAAATAGTGAGGCAAGGTCTGATTTGGGTGGATTGTTTTCACCTTGCCTAGATGAAAGACAGAAATGGGTGGTGGATAATTAAAGCAAGTTTAAAACATATTTGAGAAATGAATGAATGAATGAATCTTTATTTCGGCTAGATTAGATTAACCCCTTGCACTCCGGTCAATTTTCCTAAAAACGCCAAAAAATAATGTGCCCAAAGTAAATCGAAAGCTGTTATTCAACCCTTTGCAGCATCTTCATGGGGTTGGTCTAATTTAAAAAAAAACACTTTGAATTTTTTGGCAAAAAAACACATGATCTCTCTAAGTGCTCCGGCCACTGAGTTACAGTCATCTAAACATACTGAACTTGAAGAAAATAAATTTGGCCTGGGTGTTTTTTTGGATACAAATGCTTGCAAATAACACACAGCTTCAGATCCGGGCTGGAAAATGCAATAGAAATGTAGAACCAAGTGTTATCCAGCTGAGGTCCAAATTTTGTAACAATACCACAAAAATTGAATATATTACACATCTTTTTCCTCAGGTTGTTCCCAGGCGTTTTGGAACTGTGCCAAATGGCACAGTTTGGAAAAACGTCTGTAACTTCTGAATGATTCAATATAGAAGCTTCATTTTAGGCTCTAATGAAAGGTCACACTCAGGGCTGTCTGTGTGTGAACCCCCCCCCCCCCGCTCGCTACAGAGGATGGACTTCGGCCATCGCTACACAACGGATTAGCCTCATGTGGTGATGTGGGACAGCAGCACAATCACCGCGGCTTCCCCCCCCTCGCTGCAGAAGAATAGCGGGGGGGGGGGGGGCGTTCACAGCTTGTACGCGGCGAACAACCCCTGGTACAGCGGCGCACAAACTGCGCCGCAAAGCACAGTTGTAATTTACCGATCAGTCAAAAGTCATTTTGGATTACAATTTTCAGGGATAAAAAATAATTTGGCTTATAACACCTTACCTCTTCACAGCCACATTGTCCTGGCCAACTTCTCTTCCTCATTGTCAGACGAACGCGACGCTGGTCCGCTCTGGTTCTGGTCTCGCGACCCGGTCAAAACATAATTCCATTAATGCGGTTTTGTGCTTCCATGATTGCGGTTTTTGGCGAACGATTTTTCAAAACAAATAACAGTAGTAATTAAAAAAAGACTGGCGAAGGCGTGTGTGTCACTCAGCCTTCGTCGTCAGCCTCCGTCGGTCTATGATGACCATGGAAGAAATCATAACGTCTACTCTGCTGGGAACCAATACAAAATAAGCACCGCCTGTGGCCGAACATGCCGATCCACGAATGGCACTCCCTGTCACACAGGTTGCATTTGTGGATGGTCTCCATGCTGCTGAGTCTGTGAGGCTCTTCCTGCGTCCTTTTTTGATCCGCTCCAGCAGCCAGTCTTCACCCAGCCTTAAAAAAAAACAGCTCGCGAACTTCTCTGCTTCAATTGGCTCACTGCATTCAAAGCGTTGGGAGGCGGGTCCTTCTGGCTAGGTTTTCATTCATTGGTTCTTCAAGGTTTCAGAAACCCAATTCAAAGATCTTATTAGTCGAATGAGAGGTCAATCAGATGAACTAATCTGTTCGCGGCTGTGTCTGCAGCTTTTATTTTCAGTGCGCACTCGGACGCCACTACATCACCATCACCACCTACATCACCATCTACACCATGCGTCCTAGAGCGCACGAGAGCGCCCTCGTGCGCTCTAGGACGCAGAGACTTGCCCGCCCGCGGTACAACGGAGCGCAAGAGGTTAAAAGAAAGGAACAGAATAATAGAACAAAGGGGAAAAAAAATCCAATAAGGTCAAATTAAACAGCAACACCTCGGATTATACAATTCAACATAACTTATCCGAAATGGGTGATGGCTGAAGCCGCAGCTTATATTGCCCACCCATGTTCCATCTAAGAATTCAAAAAGAAAAGAAAATAAGAGTGATTACAAATCAGAACAAAGCCAAGACAAAAAGTGACAAAAACTAAGCAACAACACAACACAGACTGGATGATAATCCTTACTGTATGTGATTCTACATGTCGTTTTGTATATATGTTTAGAGTATTTTTTCTTTTAGTTTTTGTTTAAACTGTCCAAGCGTTGTACGTAATTTTAATTCAGGTCCAAAAGCGTTCCACAGTCTGACTCCTTGCACTGAGACACAGTGTTGCTTGGTGGTAGTTCTCACCGAAGGTTTTTGAAATATACATATTCTTCTGAAATTATATTGTTTCTCCCTTTTTTGGAACAACTTTTGAATATTTGCGGGCAGTGATAGATTCTTAGCTTTAAACGTTATTACTGCAGTTTTAAAGGGAACCAGATCTTTCAACTTGAGAGCTTTTAATTTAAGAAAAAGTGGGTTTGTTGGTTCCCTGTGAGCAGCTTTGTTTATTATTCTAATAGCTCTCTTCTGAAGCATAAAGACTGAATATATGTTTGTTTTATATGTATTTCCCCATACTTCAGTACAATATGTTATGTATGAGAGTATTAATGAATGATACAAAGTCTATAGTGTGGGTTGATTCAGCAAATATTTCACTCTGTGCAGTATTGCAATTGATTTGCATATTTTACCTTTAATATAATTAATATGTGACTTCCAACACAGTTTTTTATCGATTATTACGCCAAGGATTTTTAATTTTGGATACCCTTTCAATCTCTACACCATTTACACTGAGTTTAGATACTGAGTTGTTGTGATGGTGTGAAATAACGTTATCAATAAAAGTTTAGCCACCGCTGTGTCACCCTGGTTTCAAGTGTGGGTGGTGTTTTGTGCTTGTATTAATAAAATATAAAAGGAAGCACTAAAATGGGTCTCAAATATTTGTAATGTGTTCTTTTACTAGATGAGTTTAAAGATGAATGATGTACAGGATGATGTACAGGAGCTCAGTTGCGGCAGCAGTGAGCAGAGAGACCAGCAGCGGCGGGGCTAGCTGAGGCCCAGCCGGATTCACTGTTTTTTACTATCCACAGGTCAGTAAAATGCCACCAAAGAAAGATGAAATGGAAGAGATAAAAAAATCTCTGAACTTTGTGTCAGAAGAATTGGCCAAATTGACTAGCCAGCAGGCCAAAATAATAGGCCTAATAGAAGATGTACAAGCCCTACAATTAATAATTCAAGAAAAAGACAAAAAAAAATAAGGGCCTGAAGCAACGCGTCGAGGATCTTGAACAAGGTTCTCGTATGGATGACCTAGTTATTAGTGGACTAGACATCAGATATCAGTCATACGCCCATGCCACAACAGGACTGAGTGGTGAGGATGCTCCCATGAGTGAATCAGTCTCCCTAGAAAATCAGGTGCTTCAGTTCCTTAATAATAGAGATATTAAGGTAGAAGCTAATGCTATTTCAGCCTGTTAAGCTTTACCGAGGAAAGATAACAAAACAAAGAAATCAATTGTGATGCGCTTTGTGAACAGAAGGGTAAAGAATGACATACTGAGGCAGGCCAGAAAGCTACGGGGAACACAAGTTTACCTAAATGAACATCTGACAAAAACAAACGCTGAAATAGCACGACAAGCACGGATGCTGAAAAGACAAAATAAGATACAGGCAACCTGGACAAGAAATTGTAGAATTTGGATTAAACTAAATGGAACACCTGAGCAAGCAAAGAGTATAATGATCAGAGATGCTACTGACTTAGATAAATACAGATGAACACTGATTAAGAAAATTATGAGTCAATGATAATCCATATTCACACACACGGTAAGAATAATTCCTTTGATACACCATGCCAAAGTACTTAAAAAAAAAATAAGCAAAACAAACAAAAACTTATGACCGACTCGAGTAGACACCAATTATCCCCAGTTGGAGGAAGTCATTTGACACAGAGTGAGGAAACTCAAACTCTGAAAATATGCCATTATGCTGAACATAAACCACAAGAGATGGAGAATGATATTGATCCTGATAACCACTTTTTCAATAATATTCATAACCATTGTGAATATTACACTGAAAAGCAATTCAAAAGTCAAGTGCAATTAGATGGTAAACTGTCAATAATACACTTCAACAGCAGAAGTCTTAACAAATATTTTCCACAGATTCAGGACTATTTAAAACAGCTAGACAGAAAATTTACAGCTATTGCAGTCTCTGAAACTTGGCTTAATGAAGAGCAGGCTCCCCTGATGGCAATAGAGGGATATCAGATGTTTCATATTAACAGATCTCAAAAAAAAGGGTGGTGGTGTTGCACTGTATATTGATGACCTGTATAGGTGTAAGCTTGTAAATGGAATGTCCTTTGCACTACCATGGATCTTGGAATGTGTTACTGTTGAGATTGACCAAGATAAAACAAAAAATCTAATTATAAGTTGTATATATAGAACGCCGGGAACTTGCATTGAGACATTCAGAGATAAATTAGTCGAGCTGTACAATAATATTACTAGTAAGAAAATGGAAGCAATTTGTGGAGATTTCAATATTGATTTACTGAATCCACATCAACAAAATGTAGTTACAGAGTTCATGAACTCTATGTACAGCATGAGTCTATATCCCACAATAACACATCCCAGTAGAATCACAGTCCACACTGCTACACTTACTGACAACCTGTTTGTCAATGTTATTGATAAGAAAATAGAAAGTGGATTATTGATAAATGATATAAGAGACCACTTGCCAACCTTTGCACTTATCCATGGCCACACCGGGGCCAATACAGAAAAAATTTCAAAATCGTTCAGATACAAATCACCAAATGCAATCAGTTCTTTTAAAGAGGACTTGCTGAAGCAAGACTGGACAGAAGTCTATGTATCAGATGTAAATGAAGCCTGTGACACATTTATAAACATTGTAACCATTCTTTATGAAAAAACTGCCCATTAGTAAAAAAAGCTTAAACATAAATTTGCTGATAAGCCATGGTTAACCAAAGGACTACAAAAGGCGTGTAAAAAGAAAAATTTATTATATAAAGCTTTCCTAAAGAAAAGGACAAAAGAAGCGGGAGCAGCGGTATAAAACATACAAAAATAAGTTAACATATATAATAAGATGCAGAAAAAGAGACTATTACAGTAAAGAACTGGAGAAAAACAAAGACAATATTAAAAATACATGGACAATACTCAACAGTATCCTTGGAAATAAAAGCAGAAATACAAGCAACCCAACCAATATTCCAAAAAATAATAAAATGACTCAGAGTGTGAATATAGCTTCACCTGCAGATGAATTTAATAATTTTTTTGTTAACATTGGACCTAATCTGGCTCGAGAAATACCCACTACGGTGCCTACAGGTGATACAATATGCAATAACACTGCTGTAAAAGACTCCATCTTCATAAAGAACACAGACGAAAGAGAGGTCATTGAAATTGTTAAATCGTTCAAAAGTAAAACATCTACGGACTCTGATGGTATTGACATGCTCCTAGTCAAAACTGTTATTGAATGCCTAGTAAAACCACTGACGTATATCTGTAACCTGTCTCTCCAAACAGGTATATTTCCCAATGCAATGAAAATAGCTAAAGTAATTCCGATATACAAGACGGGCGACAGAGGGGAACTCTCAACTATAGACCAATTTCACTATTACCGCAATTTTCCAAGATACTTGAAAAAATATTCTATGAGAGAATTGACAACTTCATACTGAAGAATAATTTATTGTGTGAGCAGCAATATGGGTTCAGACACAAGAGGACAACTGCATATGCCCTAATGGAATTTACAGAAAAAATATCAACAGCCATCGAAAATAAAGAGTATTCAGTTGGAGTATTCCTGGATCTTAAAAAAGCATTTGATACAGTAGATCATAATCTATTATTAAAGAAACTACAAAATTGTGGTATTAGAGGGGTAGCACTGTCCTGGTTAAGTAGTTACTTAAAGAATAGATATCAGTATGTATGTGTTAACAACAAAAACTCACAGTTACTGAAGGTTACTTGTGGAGTCCCACAGGGTTCAGTTTTGGGGCCATTGTTATTAAATATGTATATAAATGATATATGTAAAGTTTCAGAAAAAATGGACTTAATATTGTTTGCCGATGACACTAATCTATTATGCAGTGGAAACAATTTGGAACAACTTCTGGATACACTCGGAAAGGAATTAGGAAAGCTTAAACTGTGGTTTGATTCAAACAAATTAACGCTCAATTTAAGTAAGACAAAATTTATAGTCTTTAACAACCATCACAACATCCCAGTACCTAAACTCAGTGTAAATGGTGTAGAGATTGAAAGGGTATCTGAAACTAAATTTCTTGGAGTAATAATTGATAATAAACTGTGTTGGAAGTCACATATTAATTATATTAAAGGTAAAGTATCCAAATCAATTGCAATATTACACAGAGTGAAATATTTGCTGAATCAACCCACACTATACACCTTGTATCATTCATTAATACTCCCATACATGACATATTGTAATGAAGTATGGGGAAATAAGATAAGATAAGATAAGATAAGATAAGCCTTTATTAGTCCCACAATGGGGAAATTCCAGGATTGCAACAGCACAGGGATAGCAACACTCAGAGCAACAACAGAAGGCAAGAAAAAAAAGCAAGCAAGAGCAGCTAATATACATATGTACATATTACTATAAAATATACACACACACACACAGACACACAGTGCAGAGCATTGTAGCTGGATGGAACAAATATATGAATATATGAACACAGTGCAGAGCATTGTAGCTAGATGGAATAAATATGTAAATATATAAACACCCACAGTACGGAGCATTGCAGCTAGGTGGAATAAATATGCAAGTATATAAACACACACAGTGCGGAGCAATGTAGCTAGATGGAATAATATGTAGATATATAAAAACACAGTGCGGAGCATTGTAGCTAGATGGAATAAATATATAGATATATAAATATAAACACACCCAGTGCTGAGCATTGTAGCTAGATGGAATAAATATGTAAATATATAAACACACACAGTGCAGAGCATTGTTGCTAGATGGGATGAAACAGCATAACCGTCTACTTAGTTATCCTACATGGTATGATTATGTGCCCATACATATTCTCACCCTCCATAGCGACCGATATGTTCCTAGTTGTATGCCGGAGAGGACCATTGTGTAAGTCTATTGCATCTTTTGCATTCAAAAAACTATTAGTTTGTTACGTCTTTTTGCTATCTCTGCGAGCAGCCCTGCTTAGGTTGTACAGTCTGACAGCCGTTGGTAGGAAGGACCTACGAAACCTCTCGGTTGTGCACCTGGGATGATGTAGTCTGCTGCTAAATGAGCTCCTCAGTGCATCCAGTATGTCCTGCATAGGGTGGAACTCGGACTCCAGCAGAGATGACAGTTTAGCCACCGTCCTTCTCTCTCCTATCTCCTCCATCGGATCAAGGCGCTGCCCCAGGACAGAGCTAGCTTTCTTAATCAGTTTGTTCAGTCTCTTCCTATCGGCTGCAGTAATGCCACTGCCCCAGCAGACCACTCCAAAAGTGATGGCTGATGCCACCACCGTGTCATAGAATGACTTCAGCAGCGCCCCTTGTACACCAAAAGACCTGAGTCTCCTCAGCAGGAACAGCCTGCGCTGTCCCTTCTTGTAGAGTGCGTCAGTATTGTGTGACCAGTCTAGTTTATTGTTCAGATGAACACCCAGGTACTTATAGGATGTCACCATCTCGATGTCTGTTCCCTGTATATTTACTGGTGCTGTGAGGGGTTGCCCATGCCTGCGGCAGTCCACCACCAGCTCCTTAGTTTTCCTCGCGTTGATCTGGAGGCAGTTCCGATGGCACCAGTCCACGAAGTCCTGGATAAGCCCTCTGTACTCAGCTTCATCTCCGTTGGAGATGAGACCAACGATCGCAGAGTCATCAGAGAACTTCTGTAGATGGCAGTGTGTTGTGTTGTGTGAGAAGTCCGCAGTATAAAGAGTGAACAGGAAGGGAGCCAGCACCGTTCCCTGGGGGGCCCCCGTGCTACTGATGATCGTGTCGGAAACACAGTCCCGGGTTCTCACAAACTGAGGCCGGTTCGTGAGGTAGTCCAGGATCCATGATGACAGGTGCTGGTCCACCCCTGCGCGCAGCAGCTTGTCCTTCAGGATCATCGGTTGGATGGTGTTGAAAGCACTAGAGAAGTCAAAGAACATGATCCTCACCATATTCCCGGGCTTCTCCAGGTGGGACAGAGAACGGTGAAGGAGGAAGATCACTGCATCCTCCACTCCAATGCCATGCTGGTAGGCGAACTGGAGTGGATCCATCGCTGGTTCCACCAGGGGGCGGAGATGAGCAAGGAGCAGTCTCTCCAGGGTCTTCATCAAGTGGGACGTCAAGGCCACCGGTCTGTAGCTGTTCAGGTCTTTGGGGTGGGAAGTTTTTGGTACAGGTACCACACAAGATGTTTTCCACAGCTGTGGTACCCTCCCCAGTTTCAGGCTCATGTTGAAGATATACGTCACAATCCCACACAGCTGGTCTGCACAGGACTTGAGGAGCTTTGCGCTGATGCCGTCCGGTCCCAACGCCTTCCTCGCCTTGATCTTCCTCAGCTCCGTCCTCACCTGGGTCTTGGTCAGGGTCAGGATGGGGGGCTGTGTGTTGGGAGTGGGGGGGGGGGGGTGTCGGTGGAGTGGGGAGTGGGCAGCAGGACTTGATTTCTTAGAGGCAGCAGTGGTTGTTGTGCAGACGGGGGGGAGGGCGGTTGGTCAAATCTATTGAAAAACAGATTCAGGTTGTTCGCCCACTCCCTGCCCCCCGTGGCCTGGGGGGAGGTATTCTGGAGCCCCGAGATGGTTTTGAGGTTTCTCCAGACCCCGCTGATGTCGCTCTGTTGCAGCTTGTCCTCCATCTTCTTCCTGAAGCTGTCCTTGCCTTATACATATAAAATACATATAAAACAAACATATATCCACTCTTTATGCTTCAAAAGAGAGCTATTAGAATAATAAACAAGGCAGCTTACAGGGAACCAACAAACCCACTTTTTCTTAAACAAAAAACTCTCAAGTTGAAAGATCTGGTTGACTTTAAAACTGCAATAATAATGTTTAAAGTGAAGAATTTATCACTGCCCGCAAATATCCAAAAGTTGTTCCAAATAAGGGAGAAACGATATCAGTTCAGAGGAACATGTGTATTTCAAAAGCCTACAGTGAGAACTACCACCAAGCAACACTGTATTTCAGTGCAAGGAGTCAGATTATGGAACGATTTTGGACCTGAATTAAAATCATGTACAACGCTTGGACAATTTAAACAAAAACTAAAGGAAGAAATACTCCAAACATATATACAAGACGACATGTAAAATCACATAAGGATTGCCATATCCAGCCTGTGTTGTGTTGTAGCTTAGTTTTTGTTTTTTTTTTCCGGTCACATTTTGTCTTAGATTTGTTTTTGAATAGTGATCGCTTAACTTAGCTTATTTTTTTTTTTTTTTTCTCTGTCACATTTTGTCTTAGCTTTGTTTTGAATTGTAATCGCTCTTGTCTGTTTTCTCTTTTTCTCTTTTGAATTCTTGGATGGAATATGGGTGGGCAATATAAGCTGCGGCTTCAGCCATCACCCATTTCGGATAACTTACGTTGAATTGTATAATCAGAGGAGTCATTGTCTAATTTGACCTTGTTGTTACATTATTCAGTTTCTTTTAACCTGTACTGTACTATCCGAAATAAATTCATTCATTCATTCATTCATTCATGAAATACTATAGACTACACATATAAACTAAATTCTAATGATGACTGAACTCCCATTCCCCAAAGTGCAAGATACACTATTATGATTATAACTCATAAAGGATCACAGAAATGATCTGATAAAAAATAAATAAATAAATAAATAAACAAAAATAAATAAACAAGCAGTTTGCCTATACTTTAACTTAAAAAGCAAAAGATTTGACTATAAATATGATTGATGTGTTGTTTACCGGTCACAATACTGCTGTCAAAACGTCGCTATTCCGAGCAGATCCTGTTTGGACTCTACAATCAAAATACACACACCTTAAGTTCATACACAGCATGAAAATGCAACATGTAAAAAATACCTTTTTAACCAGGATTACAACTAGCTTATTTCATCAGATATTGTCAACACAAGGTAACATGCTAGGACGGACGTAAAATTGAGCTAGGTCATCGTTTAAACACGATTAAATTTTCGTCTTTCCACTGCTGGGAAATATAACATAAAACATGAATATCACATCACTCACCGTCCTGTATATCACAATGTCATGGCTTCAACTGCTGAAGTTGGGTGCGTTGCGGCTGTACATTCAATTCAATTCGGGTGGCTGGGTCTAATTCCCGGTGCGTCTCCGTGTATTTTCTAGTGAGTCTGCTTGTGCTCCCCACTGCAAGCTCAGTCTGCTTCCCTCTGCATTCTCTCATCAGCCGAAACGCACAGAAAACTCTGCTGGACCGCTGTGTTGATTTCTGCCGATTTCTGTTAAGCCATTCTATCGTTGTTGTTTATAATATCACTTGTTCGCGGGCTCACGGACGAAAAATTGCAAATGGCGGCCAGCCAGCGATTCTGGAACGTCAGCGTAACGCCCACTCTCACGACGCTACGGCCGGACCAATCAGTGGCCAGCAGTGGATTGACGTAACAGTGCTGGTACGCTTCAGACCTGCTCTGGATCAGTCCCAATAAAATAGGAACAGTTCCAAATAAACAGAACCGTAAGGACTTCCGGTGCCTATTGGAAAAGCGGACAAAGGGTGCCGAACCGTACCGACCCTAGTGGAAAAGCGCCTTAGTTGTCCAAGATGTGTATTAGATACAACTCCTGTATCAATTTGAAAAGGCTACATCGTTTCTTTCAGTCGTTGTTGTGTTTAGATTTAGGGGGAAAAAAATCTGACCTTTGACCTCAAGGTCATCCAATGAGAGTGAAATTGCAATATGCGCATCATCAGAGTATCTCAAACCATGGTACCAAGTTTCAAAACAATCTGAACAAAACTGCAGGAGGAGTTGATTTCACAAGACAGTTACTGTCTATGAAGTGAGGTGAAACAGAAGGTCATAGGTCTGGGGTCAGGGGCTACAATTTCCACAAAAATCATCCGATCATAGCCAAATTGCAATATGCATATCCTCAGTGTATATCAAACCATGGTACCATGTTTCAAAACAATCGGACCAAACCTGTAGGAGGAGTTGATTTCACAAAAGTGAGACAGACGGCTGGATGGATGGACTGACCCATAACATGACTTTTACAAGTGCTGATAATGGATGGATTCCCTCCTTGGCTTAGCATCTCTGCTACTTGCTACTGCTAGTTTTGTGTGGACTCTGGCATGAAAGTTCACCTGCTGTCGTCTTTGCATGTACCCTGGCCTGTGAGTTCATCACCTTTGCTTCAGTGAACTTCACTTCATTGTGGGTTCAACTGCTAGCGCACTTCTGGCACTGCTAGCTTCACCTTATGGTTGGCTCTGGTCTGTGAGTTCAACTGTCAACATCTCTGCTGCTAGGAGCTTCACTTCATTGTGGACTATCACCTCTGAGTACAACTAACATCTCTGCCACTGTGAGTTTCCCTTCATTGGTGACCCTGTGTGTTTAAGAAGTTAATATGGCCTGTGTAGTGACTGGAAAAAAGACAGAAACTACAGCCGTTTGTGAGAGCTGCAACTTTGCTTTCCATAGACTGTAAGATAAATTCCATCACCTGGAGATGAAAATCAGGGACAAGGACAAGTAGACTGATAACTTTATATCAATTGCCGTATGCCAGAGTAAGCGTATTTCATATATGCAAGCCTCCCTGTTTGCATATACAGTATGAAAGCATAAGCATTAATTACCGTAGGTCCGTTCGGTAAAGCTTAACTGTACCCCGGTTAGAGTCCGTCAGTGAAGTGCATTTCTAATGAGTAAACAGGTACAAACAGCGCGCAGGGGATATCGCGGCAGGATACCCTGGAAAAATACAGTGGCAGGTTACCATGGAGTGATATAAATGGCAGAGGGAGAGAACAAAAAATAGAGAACATGAAGGTTATAATAAGAAATAACCATAAAATAGGCGAGCTGGTGTGGTGGCAGGACATGAAAAGGCAGCAACTCTCTGCTGAAGAAGAAGAAGACAATTCAACCAGGATACAAATTCAACTAGGAGGAATGGAGGTTGGAAGTGGGAAAGAGGAAGTTTGGAACTCGGTGAAGTCTAAAAGAAGCAAACATAGATGCAAAGAAAACACAGTGTTACAAAAATAATTTTTTTGTAAGTTGTCTGTGTTTTTTCAACTGACTTAAGACAATTTTGCACTGCTGAATCCGAAAATGACATCCGTTTCTCTCGATCAGGTCAGGTTTTTATGCCAAGTTGATTTTTAAAAAATCTGATCTTCTGACTAAATCGATTACATTTCTGTGGCATTATCGGTTGATTTTTGTTAATATTTCTCATCTGAAATAGATTTTTAAGAGGAAAAAATCGTTTCCTAACACAATTTATTGATTAAATGTTACAAACTTCGATTACTGTAAATTGAATAGTAGACATTGATAAAGGTAAGTACAAGAAAATTGAATTTTACGTCATCATTGTTCAAAATTCAGAGCTTCAATTTCTGTTTATTCGAACCTCTAGAATGCTCAGCGGCAGGGATGTCTCTCTTCAGAGTCCAACAGTTATTTATTTATTTATTTAGCGAATGCAAAGTCCTTAAGCCAAGCAGTTGCCTCCTGGTTTGCTGTATGGAGGGTGTGTAATCCTCCTTCCAGTCTTTGGAGCGGGCAAGCCTCTATGATGTGTTCCATAGTTTGCTCCTCTCCACATGCGCACAGTGGGCTAGGGCTACTGCCCCATCTGTGAAGGCTGGCCAAGCAGGGGCCATGTCCAGTCCTGAAGCGATTGAGTGTAGACCACTGTCTCCTTGGGAGGTTGGTGCCCGGGACCTGTTGGTTGGGGTTTATCACCAGCTGTTTGTTTGGGACCTCCTTGGTCTCCCATTCCTCTTGCCAAGCTGTCTGGAGGGCAATGGATCAGCGTTCTCGTCGCGCCCTCCGCCAGTACCCAGGCTCGCCTGGGGAAGCTAATGATCGTACCAGCAGACTAAATTCGAAGAGACGACGCCTCTGTGCCAAGTCAAAGAAGAATCCTAGTCACAGTCCTAAAGCCGAAAGTCCAACAGTAATCAGCCATCATGACAATTTATGACATGTCATAAATTGGCGCATGCAAACTCTTCAGAGTTTGAGAAATTTCAAGAAATAAAAAAGAATTTTGCATCATATAAAGTGAAAATACATGTACATGTAAACAAAAACATAAACAACATGTGGCCATAGTTCAAAAAGTTGACCTGATTGAGCAAAACCAATGTGATTTTTGGATTCAGCACATCAAAACTGCCCTAAATCAGCTAAAAAAAACCTTAAGACAATAAATTTGGTGTTGACCAGTGAAATCATTCAAGAGTGTTTTCAAGTGCTGATGAATCAGAAGATGAACAATCCTGGAATAAACAGAAGGAGTGTAAAGTAATCATTAAACTTACTCAGGGAGGAGCTTCATTTCCTGAGTTGAACCCACCCAATTAAGCTCACAAATGCAGTTCATAAGTTACTTGGAGAAGCTTTAAATGCAAGAATTCTTCATAGTGGTTTGTTATTAGTTACATCTAAAGATAGTGTTCAACAAAGAAAAGCAATCAGAGTCACTCAGATGGAGGGAAAAAATGTGCAGTGTTCAGTATTGGAAGGAAATAAGGCAATGAGAGCAGTGATATCAGGCATTTCAACGGCTGTCTCAACTGATGAAATAATGAGGAACTTAATTGGAGCAAAAGTGACAGAGGTATGGAGATTGAAAGTTAATAGAAATGGCGAAAAATGTGATAGTCTGTCAGTAATGTTAAAATTTGATGAAACAAGACTGCCAAGTAAAGTGTATATTGGCTACATGAGCTATGGAAGTCAGACTTTACGTTCCTCCTCCACTCAGATGTTTCAAATGTCAAAAGTTTGGTCATGTGAATGAATGAATGAATGAATGAATCTTTATTTCGGATAGATTAAAAGTACAGATTAAAAGAAAGTGAATCATATAACAAAGGGGGAAAAAATTCCAACAAGGTCAAATTAGACAATAACTCCTCTGATTATACAGTTCAACATAAGTTATCCGAAATGGGTGATGGCTGAAGCCGCAGCTTATATTGCCCACCCATATTCCATCTAAGAATTCAAAGAAAAACAAAACAAGAGCGATTACAATTCAGAACAAAGTTAAGACAAAATGTGACAAAAAACTAAGCTACAACACAACGCAGACTGGATATGACAATCCTTATGTGATTTTACATGTCCATCCATCCATCTTCTACCGCTTTTCCGGAGGTCCGGGTCGCGGAGGCAGCAGTTCAAGCAGAGAAGCCCAGACTTCCCTCTCCCCAGCCACCTGCTCCAGCTCTTCAGAGGGGATACCAAGGCGTTCCCAGACTAGCTGGGAGACATAGTCTCTCCACCGAGTCCTGGGTCTGCCCCGGGGTCTCCTCCCAGTGGGACGTGCCTGAAACACCTCAAGTGGGAGACGTCCAGGAGGCATCCTAATCAGATGCCCATACCACCTCAACTGACTCCTTTCAATGTGGAGGAGCAGCGGTTCTACTCTGAGCCTCTCCCGGATGACTGAGCTCCTCACCCTATCTCTGAGGGTGAGTCCAGCAATCCTACGGAGAAAGCTCATTTCAGCCGCTTGTATCCGCGATCTCGTTCTTTCGGTCATTACCCAAAGCTCGTGACCATAGGTGAGAGTAGGAACGTAGATTGACTGGTAAATCGACAGCTTTGCCTTAGAACTAAGCTCCCTCTTCACCACAACAGACCGGTACAACGTCCGCATCACTGCAGATGCTGCTCCAATCCGTCTGTCGATCTCTCGCTCCATTTTCCCCTCACTCGTGAACAACGAACACCATGTTAAACTGTGGTGTAACGAACACCATGTTCAAGCATAAGGGTGTCCATATGTGCACCTGGCACCAGGACACCCTAGGCCGCAGGTCGATGATCGATTTTGTTATCGTATCATCAGACCTGCGACCGTATGTCTTGGACACCCGAGTAAAGAGAGGTGCAGAGCTGTCAACTGATCACCACCTGGTGGTGAGTTGGATCCGATGGCAGGGGAGGAAGCCATTCAGACCTGGTAGACCCAAACGTATAGTGAGGGTGTGCTGGGAGCGTCTGGCTGAGGCCCCTGTCCGGGAGGTCTTCAACTCCCACCTCCGGAAGAACTTCAACCACATTCCGAGGGAGTCTGGAGACATGGAGTCTGAATGGGCCATGTTCTCCACCTCTGTTGTTGAAGCGGCAGCCCAGAGCTGCGGCCGCAAGGTGGTCGGTGCATCTCGTGGTGGCAACCCCCGAACCAAGTGGTGGACACCAGTGGTGAGGGGGGCCATTAAGCTGAAGAAGGAGTCCTATCAAGCTTGGTTGGCTTGTGGGACTCCCAAAGCAGCTGAGGTGTACCGGCAGGCCAAGCGGAGTGCAGCTCGGGTGGTTGCTGAAGCAAAAACCCGGGTATGGGAGGAGTTTGGTGAGGCCATGGAACAAGACTTTCGGTCGGCTTCAAAGAGATTCTGGCAAACTGTTCGGCGGCTCAGGAGGGGAAAGCAGCTCCCCGTCCACACTGTGTATGGTGCGGATGGGACACTGTTGACTTCAACTGGGGATATCGTCGGGCGGTGGAAGGAATACTTCGAGGATCTCCTCAATCCCACTGATACGCCTTCCACAGAGGAAGCAGGGTTTGGGGACAAGGGGGATGACTCGCCTATCACAGGGGCTGAGGTCGCCAAGGTGGTTAAAAATCTCCTTGGTGGCCGGGCCCCGGGGGTGGACGAGATTCGCCCCGAGTACCTCAAGGCCCTGGATGTTGTTGGGTTGTCATGGTTGACACGCCTCTGCAACATTGCGTGGAGGTCGGGGGCAGTGCCTTTGGCATGGCAAACCGGGGTGGTGGTTCCTCTCTTCAAAAAAGGGGACCGGAGGGTGTGCTCCAACTTTAGAGGGATCACACTCCTCAGCCTCCCTGGGAAGGTCTATGCCAAGGTACTGGAGAGGAGAGTCCGGCCGTTGGTCGAACCTCGGATTCAGGAGGAGCAATGTGGTTTTCGTCCTGGCCGTGGCACATCGGACCAGCTCTTTACCCTCTCGAGAATTCTTGAGGGTTCGTGGGAGTTTGCCCAACCAGTTTACATGTGTTTTGTGGACTTGGAGAAGGCATTTGACCGCGTCCCTCGTGGATTTTTGTGGGGGGTGCTTCGGGAGTATGGGGTATCGGGCTTGTTGTTACGAGCTATTCGGTCTCTGTACGACCATTGTGAGAGTTTAGTTCGTATTGCCAACACTCGGTCGGAGTCATTCCCAGTGAGAGTTGGACTCCGCCAGGGCTGCCCTTTGTCACCGGTCCTGTTCATAATTTTTATGGACAGGATTTCTAGGCGCAGCCAGGGAATGGAGGGTGTCATGCTTGGTGACCACGGGATCTCATCTCTGTTGTTTGCAGATGATGTTGTCCTGTTGGCTTCATCCAGCAATGACCTACAGCTCTTGCTGGGACGGTTTGCCGCTGAGTGTGAAGCGGCTGGGATGAGAATCAGCACCTCCAAGTCCGAGTCCATGGTCCTCAGCCGGAAAAAGGTGGATTGTCCTCTCCGGGTTGGGGACAGGCTCCTGCCCCAAGTGGAGGAGTTTAAGTATCTTGGGGTCTTGTTCACAAGTGAGGGGAAAATGGAGCGAGACATTTTACATGTCATCTTGTATATATGTTTGGAGTATTTCTTCCTTTAGTTTTTGTTTAAATTGTCCGAGCGTTGTACATGATTTTAATTCAGGTCCAAAATCGTTCCATAATCTGACTCCTTGCACTGAAACACAGTGTTGCTTGGTGGTAGTTCTCACTGAAGGTTTTTGAAATATACATGTTCCTCTGAAATGATACTGTTTCTCCCTTATTTGGAACAACTTTTGGATATTTGCGGGCAGTGATAGATTCTTAGCTTAAAACATTATTACTGCAGTTTTAAAGTCAACCAGATCTTTCAACTTGAGAGCTTTTAATTTAAGAAAAAGTGGGTTTGTTGGTTCCCTGTAAGCAGCTTTGTTTATTATTCTAATAGCTCTCTTCTGAAGCATAAAGACTGGATATATGTTTGTTTTATATGTATTTCCTCATACTTCAGTACAATATGTCATGTATGGGAGTATTAATGAATGATACAAGGTATATAGTGTGGGTTGATTCAGCAAATATTTCACTCTGTGTAGTATTGTAATTGATTTGGATATTTTACCTTTAATATAGTTAATATGTGACTTCCAACACAGTTTATTATCAATTATTACTCCAAGAAATTTAGTTTCGGATACCCTTTCAATCTCTACACCATTTACACTGAGTTTAGATACTAAGTTGTTGTGATGGTTGTTAAAAACTATAAATTTTGTCTTACTTAAATTGAGCGTTAATTTGTTTGAATCAAACCACAGTTTAAGCTTTCCTAATTCCTTTCCGAGTGTATCCAAAAGTTGTTCCAAATTGCTTCCACTGCATAATAGATTAGTGTCATCGGCAAACAATATTAAGTCCATTTTTTCTGAAACTTTACATATATCACTTATATACATATTTAATAACAATGGCCCCAAAACTGAACCCTGTGGGACTCCACAAGTAACCTTCAGTAACTGTGAGTTTTTGTTACCAACACATACACATACTGATATCTATTCTTTAAGTAACTACATAACCAGGACAGTGCTACCCCTCTAATACCACAATTTTGTAGTTTCTTTAATAATAAATTATGATCCACTGTATCAAATGCTTTTTTAAGATCCAGGAATACCCCAACTGAATACTTTTTATTTTCAATGGCAGTTGATATTTTTTCTATAAATTCCATTAGAGCAAATGCAGTTGTCCTCTTGTGTCTGAACCCATATTGCTGCTCACACAATAAATTATTCTTCAGTATGAAGTTGTCAATTCTCTCATAGAATATTTTTTCAAGTATCTTGGAAAATTGCAGCAATAGTGAAATTGGTCTATAGTTTGAGAATTCCCCTCTGTCACCCGTTTTGTATATCGGAATTACTTTAGCTATTTTCATTGCATTGGGAAATATACCTGTTTGGAGAGACAGGTTACAGATATACGTCAGTGGTTTCACTAAGCATTCAATAATAGTTTTGACTAAGAGCATGTCAATACCATCACAGTCCGTAGATGTTTTACTTTTAAACGATTTAACAATTTCAATGACCTCTCTCTCGTCTGTGTTCTTTATGAAAATGGGAGTCTTTTATAGCAGTGTTATTGCTTATTGTATCACCTGTAGGCGCCGTAATGGGTATTTCTCGAGCCAAATTAGGACCAATGTTAACAAAAAAGTTATTAAATTCATCTGCAGGTGAAGCTGCATTCACACTCTGAGTCGTTTTATTATTTTTTTGAAAAATCGGTGGGGTAGATTGTATTTCTTTTTATTTCCAAGAATACTGTTAAGTATTGTCCATGTATTTTTAATATTGTCTTTGTTTTTCTCCAGTTCTTTACTGTAATAGTCTTTCTTACTACATTTTATTACATATGTTAACTTATTTTTGTATGTTTTATACCGCTGCTCCCGCTTCTTTTGTCCTTTTCTTTAGGAAAGCTTTATATAATAATTTTTTCTTTTTACACACCTTATGTAATCCTTTGGTTAACCATGGCTTATCGGCAAATTTATGTTTAAGCTTTTTCTTTACTAATGGACAATTTTTTTCATAAAGAGTGGTAACAATGTTTATAAATGTGTCATAGGCTTCATTTACATCTGATACATAGACTTCTGTCCAGTCTTGCTTCAGCAAGTCCTCTTTAAAAGAACTGATTGCATTTTGTGATTTGTATCGGAACGATTTTAAAATTTTTTCTGTATTGGCCCCCGTGTGGCCATGGATAAGTGCAAAGGTTGGCAAGTGGTCACTTATATCATTTATCAGTAATCCACTTTCTATTTTCTTATCAATAATATTAACAAACAGGTTGTCAATAAGTGTAGCAGTGTGAACTGTGATTCTACTGGGATGTGTTATTGTGGGATATAGACTCATGCTGTACATAGAATTCATGAACTCTGTAATTACATTTTGTTGATATGGATTTAGTAGATCAATATTGAAATCTCCACAAATTACTACCATTTTCATACTAGTAATATTATTGTACAGCTTGACTAATTTATCTCTGAATGTCTCAATGCAAGTTCCCGGCGTCCTATATATACAACTTATAATTAGATTTTTTTGTTTTATCTTGGTCAATCTCAACAGTAACACATTCCAAAATCCCTGGTAGTGCAAAGGACATTCCATTTACAAGCTTACACCTATAAAGGTCATCAATATACAGTGCATCACCACCACCCTTTTTTTGAGATCTGTTAATATGAAACATCTGATATCCCTTTATTGCCATCAGGGGAGCCTGCTCTTCATTAAGCCAAGTTTCAGAGACTGCAATAGCTGTAAATTTTCTGTCTAGCTGTTTTAAATAGTCCTGAATCTGTGGAAAGTTTTTGTTAAGACTTCTGCTGTTGAAGTGTATTATTGATAGTTTACCATCTAGTTGCACTTGACTTTTGAATTGCTTTTCAGTGTAATATTCACAATGGTTATGAATATTATTGAAAAAGTGGTTATCAGGATCAATATCATTCTCCATCTCTTGTGGTTTATGTTCAGCATAATGGCATATTTTCAGAGTTTGAGTATCCTCACTCTGTGTCAAATGACTTCCTCCAGCTGGGGATAATTGATGTCTACTCGAGTCAGTCATAAGTTTTTTGTTTGTTTTGTTTATTTTTTTAAAGTACATTGACATGGTATGTCAAAAGAACTATTCTTGCCGTGTGTGTGGATCTGGATTATCATTGTCTCTTAATTTTCTTAATCAGTGTCCATCTGTATTTATTTAAGTCAGTAACATCTCTGATCATTATGCTCTTTGCTTGCTCAGGTGTTCCATTTAGTTTGATCCAAACTCTACAATTTTTTGTCCATGTTGCCTGTATCTTATTTTGTCTTTTCAGCATCCGTGCTTGCCGTGCTATTTCAGCATTTGTTTTTGTTAGGTGTTCACTTAGGTAAACTTCTGTTCCCCGGAGCTTTCTGGCCTGCCTCAGTATGTCATTCTTTACCCTTCTGTTCACAAAGCGCATCACAATTGATTTCTTTGTTTTATTATCTTTTCTGGGTAAAGCATGACAGGCTGAAACTGCATTTGCTTCGACCTTTATATATCTCTACTATCAAGGAACTGAAGCACCTGGTTTTCCAGGGAGACTGATTCACTCAGGGGAGCCTCCTCACCTCTCAATCCTGTTGTAGCATGAGCGTATGATTGATATTTGATGTCTAGTCCACTTATAATTAAATCATCCATACGAGAACATTGTTCAAGATCCTCAACACGTCGCTCCAAGTCCGTAATTTTTTTGTCTTTTTCCTGAATTGTTAATTTTAATTCTCGGACTTCTTCCATTAGGCCTAATATTTTGGCCTGCTGGCTAACCATTTTGGACACTTCTTCTGACAAGAAGTTCAGAGATTTTTTGATCTCTTCCATTTCCTCCTTCTTTGGTGGCATTTTTACTGACCTGTGGATAGTAAAACAATCTCTGCTGGTGTCGCCGGTATCCGATCCGACCGACCTCGATTCCAGCTGGGCCTAAGCTAGCCCCCTCCGCTGCTAGTCCCGCTCCTTACCGCCGCCGTAACCGAGCTCCTGTCTAGCCGGGGTACCGGCAGCTCCTCCACCGAGTCTCGCCACACACCGCCGCTGTAGCCGAGCTCCGATCCTGCTTCTGTCCGGCTGGGGTCCCGGTAGATCCTCCGCTGAGCTCCGCCACCTACCGCCGTCTGCCTCAGTAGTTCCTCCGCTGAGCCCCGCCGCTGTAACTGGGCTCCGACTCGGGCTCTTGTCTGGCTGGGGCCCCGGTGGTCCTCCACTGGTCCCCGTCTCCCACCACTGCTGCACCCGAACTCCGATCCGGCTCCCGTCCAACTGTTGCCTCGGTTAGTTCCTCCGGCGAGCCCCAATCACCGGGGACAGGTCACTTCATGTCGGTGTTAGGTGCTACGACTAGCGTTAGCTTAGCAAACGCTTCGAGTAAAGCGTAGCAGCGAACCACAAAAAGAAGCGCTAATCAGTTTACTCACAGAGCCCGTATATGCAAAGGTAGACAACAATGTGCCAGATGCTCCGGTGAACATGAATATGGAAAGTGTGAAAGAGGAAAAGAGGAGCCAAGTTAAAGTGCTGTGACTGCGGTGGTGAACATAGCTCCGCTTATCGAGGTTGTGAAGCCAGCAAATGAGCAACAGAAATTCAGCAGATAAAAGTCTTCCAGGGATTAACGTATGCAGAAGCTGCGAAAAAGGTGCCAGCTAATAAAGTGGGAGTGGACTCGAATAGGGAAAGTGTGCAGACTTGCAGTGCATGCAGTGGAATTAAGGAAGATAATCTGGTTTGGAAGGAAAATAATTTTGTCTCATTTGTGATAGATGTGATGAACTGCACTGTGCAGACTTCCAAGAAAACAGAAAAAAATCAAAATCATTGTGAAAGCAGCAGAAAAATATCTTGGCATTAAGAGGCTACATTGGGAAGCAGCTGAGGACTTGTTAAGTGGGAGATCTTTAAGTTCAAAGACATCATGGGCTGGTGGATCAACCGCCAATCAAGTCTAAAGGAAGAGAAGGAATAATGAGATAAGCCGCATATACGGACTACAGAGACGCAGATACGAGAGTAAAGAAGAAGAACGTCACAAAGCTAGGAGGAGAACGTCACAAAGCTCTGAGGAAATGTCACAAAGCGATGAGGAAAACGTCACAAAGTTATGAGGAAAAGGTCACAAAGCTATGAGGAAAAACAGACACAGAAAGACAGACATATATAAAGTGTGTGACAGTAATGTACCTGTAGGCTGGTTGCCAACCGCTAATCAAATCTAAAAGTAGAAGACAGAGATTTCTTGAATTATATATAGAGTGATAGCCATGGCAGGACTACAGCTCCTGACCAGATAGAGCGATGATACAGAATGAAGTACGAAGAGACGAAGAGAAGTGCTGTCTGGGGATGGAGTTGAGGTTCGATTGGACACAGCAATGATGATGGAAGGACTACACCTCCTGACCAGACAGAGTGATGATACAGAGGGAAGTGCGAGGAGACGAAGAGGAGTGATGTCTGAGGATTGAGTTGGGGTTTGATTGGACACAGCAATGATGATAGGAGGACTGCACCTCCTCACCAGATAGAGTGATAATATAGAGTGAAGTACGTGGCAATAATGCACCTATAAGCTGGTTCCCAACCGCCAATCAAATCTAAAAGAAGAAGTGATGTCTGAAGATGGAGTAGGGGTTCGATTGGACACAGCGATAATGGTAGAGGGACTGCAGCTCCTGACGAGATGGAGTGATGATATAGAGTGTAGTATGTGGCGGTAATGCATCTGTGGGCTGGTTGCCAACCACCAATCAAATCTAAAAGAAAAAGAAGATGCACCTGTAGGCTGGTTGCCAACCGCCAATCAAATCTAAAACAAGAAGAATCTCTCAAGGGCAGATACTGTAATTTCTTTGCACATAAGGAGTTGTTCAGGACTCCTTATACAAAGATATAGAGTGATGATAATCAAGTCAGTGGCGGTAATGCACCTGTAAGCTGGTTGCCAACTGCCAATCAAATTTAAAAGAAGAAGAACCATAAAATATGTAGAGAGAGAGAATAAAAAAGGCAAAAAATAGAGAAAATAAGGTTATAGTAGGAAATAACCTTAAAATAAAGAAATACCTTTAATATAATAAGGATTAACCTTAACATGATAACAACAACCAAAATAACTTAAGGTATAACTCAAAATAAGTTTAAAATAAAATATAATAACCTCTAACGACAATAAAATAAAGTAAATACACTAAAATAACTGCAGTTTGTCTGGTCATTCGTGTGTGTGTGTGTGTGTGTGTGTGTGTGTGTGTGTGTGTGTGTGTGTGTGTGTGTGTGTGTGTGTGTGTTTAAATAAATAATTTCTCTTGGGTTTTACTTTGATGGAATATGGGAAAATCTCAAAGTAAGAGTGTGAGCCCTTACAGCAATTCCCGTATGTAAAAATATGAGGGAAAAATATGGTGATGAAAGTGCCTGACTGGTGCCTATCTGGTGTGAAGTGGGTTTTCCAGATGGAGGATCATTTAAAAAAAAAAAAAAGTTAAGCCATTCAATCCATACAGCCAATCATGTACAGTATAACAAAAATTATGTTTCTCTTATCTACAATGTTAATCACATCTAGAATCAGGGGGGTCGCTGCCATTTAAGGCGCCGCCACAAATTTCCCTCCTCCATTCCACAATTGCTGAGCACCAAGCTGGATGGTAGGAAGTTCCGCTTTTATATGGTCTTCAGCATGACCCAGCTGGGATTTGAACCCAGGCCTCCCGGGTGAGGGGCGGATGCTCTACCAACTAGGCCACCACTCTGGTGGTGGTTAGTCTCCATCAATTACATTATCTGAAAGAAAAGCTAGATGAGAAAAGGCAGAAAATAAGAATGTATGATAAATAAAAGAGCTCCTTATTGGTTTCATAGGACATCCTGTAGAATGTGTTTGTATGAAAATGTGTGAGAACGTGTACACAAGAAGTTATAAAAGTGAAAACAAAAGACTATTTGCTAACTATATAGTTGATATTCTGCCAACAGTATCTGGTTTGAATCAATTAGAGGTGTGGGCTATTAAATGTTCTTATGACCCCAAGCATTAAAGCAAAGTAAGAAGGATTTTGAAATAAAAAAAAAAAGCTGAAACTAGGGCTCTATGGATGTATTATTCTTTAAATGAATGTGCTTTCTTCTTGTGATTTTTTAATTTTTCTCCCTCGACATATCTTTTTGTTGGTTTTGAATTTTAGTAATAATTCTGTGGCTCACATTTTACATTTTATTTCCACTTTTTGTTGAACTTGTGACTTTATTTAAAGTCCAAGGATGCAGAAATTCATATGGCCCTACATATCTCAGCAGAAAACATGTTTTATTTTATTTTGGTTTATTTTAGGTTCAGTTTAGTTCATTGTGGTTCATCAAGCAAACATAACATCACTTATCAAGGTATATATTACAACCTAATTTACCTTTTTCATTGTACTTAATAATCTTATAATTCTACACATTTTTTTTTCCAAGGAATCACATATTTTAATTGTATCAAGACAGTAACCTCACAGACTGACACCCAAAACACGGAAACAGTGACATTTTATTTAAGTCCTGGTTTTAATTTCCATGTGGATGATATATGAACAGACTATACGTCTCAGGAATCTTCTCTTTTGTATTTTTTTAGGGGCGAACTGAACCATGCAGACCAGTGCTATCTTCACTGTCTCATTGCCTCCCTCACCCCAGCATCATCACCCAGCATCATCACCTAGTGTCAACACCGACATCATCACCAAATCCATCCATCAACCAGCACTACAGCAATCACACCTCCAGCATGCACACTTCCTGAATGAGCAGCTCTCTGGCACAATGGACTAAGAACTCTTTTGCTAAGTCACCGGCAGGTGGCTGAAGACAACAACAGGCCAGCATTGCTTTGCTTGAGGCAACCGAATGAATGTTTAGCTGTTAATGTATGTCTCTCTCCGGTAATGAATTTCAACATTGCAGTAGTGTACAACCCACCGTCACACAACTCTTCCTTTTATAATGAATTAAGTGATCTGGTTAAACAACTTGAGAAGAACAGAGAAAAAATAATTCATGGTGACTTTAATATCAACTGGTCTGATAAAAAAGACAAACAAAAACTGAAAAGCCTCATGACTAAATTTAATTACCAGCAAATCATCAAAGGACCCACCAGGATAACCAAACAATCCAGAACACTTATTGACATGGTATTTACTAATAAACCAGAACGAATAACCAGAACCTATAATCTTGTAACTGGTCTCTCAGATCATAACATGGTTCTTGCTGTCAGGAAACTTACTAAAAAGCGACTACAGTATTATGGGGGAGTCGATATTGACAAATCAAATTTTATTATCCCCAAATCAAAAAATGAGGAGTTTGAACATTACTTAGAGAATCAAAATTGGGAGCAGCTCATGTCAACATGTGAAGTAGATGATTGTTGTAATTTTATAACTGCAACAATCACAAAGTCTATAGAAAAATTTTCAAAGCAAATTAAAAGTAGACAACAGAAGATTAGCCTACCATGGTTAAATAATGAAATAAGAAAACTTATGAAGAGGCGAGACTATGCACTGAAAACATCACTAACCTCCAAACTACAAAATGATCACCTTGTGTACAAAAGTTTAAGAAATAAAGTGGTACATGAGCTGCGAAAATCAAAAATATCTTATTACAATAAACTGATAGATCATGCAAAGGGTAACAACAGTTCCCTATGGAGGCATTTAAATAACTTAACTAATAAAAAAAACGATCAGAAGGGGGTAAAGGAACTTAGAATCAATGGCAAGACCGTCAGTGACAAGACTACTTTGGCAAATGAATTTAATTCACACTTTGTGGGCTCTGTGGAAGACTTAACAAAAATTTTTGTGCTGCCAAATGTGCTCAACAACACAAATTCCATACTTCCAACAGATACTTTTCACATCGATGAGGTAAATGAGAAGTTAATTGCTGGTATTGTTAAAACACTGTCAAACTCAAAAACTAATGATATCTACAATATGAGCACCTCCTTTCTCAAAATGCACAGCAAAATATTAATCAAACCACTGACTCATCTCATTAATCTCTCCATTAGGTCTAGTACATTTCCATCTGGCTGGAAAAAAGCTGTCGTCATACCAGTTCATAAATCAGGCAGTAAAGACGATATATGCAATTACCGCCCAATCTCTATTTTACCAGTCCTATCTAAGGTTCTTGAAAAAGTTGTAGCTACACAGCTGATAGACTACTTACAAGACAGTCAACTTCTTCATCCACATCAATTTGGTTTTAGACCAGGATACTCAACAGAAACAGCAAATTGTTGCCTTATTGAAAACGTCAAACAGTCCTTGGACAGGGGTAATGTGGTAGGAGCTGTTTTTCTAGATCTCAAAAAGGCTTTCGATACTGTAAACCACAGTTTGCTTTTATCCAAAATGGTATCTTTTAACTTCTCCCCAAATACATTAGAATGGTTTGCATCTTATCTCCAGAATAGAGAACAGTGTGTAAAAGTTCACCAGGATAAATCCTCATTTTTAAACAACGGCATGGGTATCCCACAAGGGTCCATTCTTGGTCCTTTACTTTTCAGCATTTTTATTAATGACTTGCCGTTACACTGCTCAGCTGCAACATGCCAACTTTATGCAGATGATGCAGTTATTTACACAGCTGCCAAGACTCCAGCACAGGCTGCAGATGTACTGTCTACAAGTATGGTTGATGTCCAAGAGTGGCTCCTCAAGAACCATCTATTGCTGAACCTTCAGAAAACAGTCTCAATGTGCTTTTCAATCAAAAAATGTAACCTGCAACATTTTAAAGTTAATATACATGATCATGACATCAGTTTAGCTACAGAATTCAAATTCCTTGGCATTGTACTAGATCCTCAACTCAAATTTAATCTTCATATAAAGAAAATTTCAAAAACAGTAAAAAAAAATCTGAACTGCTTTAAATTAATTAGATATTACATACCTTACGAAGCAGCTGCACTGTATATGCATTCTATGGTTTTTTCTCATATATCATACTGTTTGACAGTCTGGGCTCAAGCAGCCCCTTCCACAATAAGACATATAGGTTCATTATATAATCAAACCCTAAAAATCTTGGACAAAAAGCCCATTAGGTGGCATCACTGTAATGTTTTAAAAAAATACAACCTATTGAGTTTTGAGAGCTTCATTGACCTCTGTCTTCTGAAATTAACGTTCAAATGTTTCCATAAATCAGCACCCGAGCCACTTGCTGGTTTCGTCCAAAGACAGGACAGCAGCAGAGCCACCAGGAGTTCTGTTAACAATAACTGTAAAATATTCCACCGCAGAACCACATTTGGACAAACAGCTTTCTCTATAAAGGGCAGTCACATCTGGAACACAATGCCAAATGAAATTAAAATAATAACGGACTTTAAAACATTCACTAAAAATGTTAAAAACTGGCTGAAAAATAAACAAGAATGTACTCATGTATGAATTATTTGTCTGCAAAGTGAGAGTGAATGAAGGGAAGGAATAAATGTGTTTGTTTATAGTGAGTGACGGAGGGAGGAAGGCCTGAAATAGGCAAATGTGAGTTATGTTATATGTGTTAAATGTGAGTCAGGCTGTTATATTTGTGTATTTATAATATTTATAATATTTACGTTAAATGTGAGTCAGGCTGTTATATTTGTGTATTTATAATATTTATAATATTTATAATTGTGTATTTATAATTTTTCTGCATTGATGTATGTGGTTATTGTGTATATTTTTTATCTTGATTCTTTTTTCTAAAGCCCATCCAGGGACAAGAGTTGCAAATTAGCTAATAGCTATACACTCTATGTGCAACACATCAGATTGATTGTCTTTGATTAATTGTCTATGTTTATTGCACTGTCCCTGTCAAATAAACTAATCTACTACTACCACCTGTAACCAAGAACTGCTGAGTCACAAACATAACTCCACTTTTGTGTACTTCGTTTGTGGCAATAGTCTCCAAGAACTGCTGAGTAATATAGCCCCACCTCTGTAAGTAGGCCATGAACATTCTCTGCTCTATGTGTGTGTGCCAAAGATATGATGACAGCTGAGAACCGAAGAATGGACAAAGACAATGACAAGGTGGACATTCTCTGGGTGCCAAAGACAGGGACGACTGGACACTATTTGCCATGGTTTACTAGCCCAACAGATAGGATTAAAAAAAAAAACCCTGTGGTAAAATGCTCCTACACCAACAATTTTTTTTGTGTTGTTTGATTTTCCTGTCAACACCATAATATCTTTATACATAGGACAATAGTCAGACAAAGTACATAAACATTTGAGATATAGTTTACAGTTGAGTATACAAATGCATTAGCACATGGTAATAAGTATTTCTTAAAGCGTACCTGTGGTGGTCGTGAAAAAAAGATATTATATTGAGCCCCTGTCTCATGTTCTAGTTCAAGTTCAAGTTCAAAGCAATGTGATATAAATCCATTGCTGATGTGCTGGTTCAGCTATGTCAGCAAAACATGGGTGCAGCCATACTAGCGGCTACATGGCCTGCCAGGACGCTTCCTGTGACGTAATATCGTTGGCACCGCAATCTGGATCAATATTGGCTGAGCCTGGAGTGCCCAGATGAGCAGTGGCTTTCAGGATATTCAAATTCAAATTCAAACATTTATTTCAAACTCAGGGTTCATATTAAATGCAGAACTAAAACAAGTAGAAAATAAATAAATAAATGCTTAAATTCAGCGGGTCGTCTCGTTTGATCTGAGCTCGTAACGGCCGCCAGACGGCCGATGATTCTAAAACTATATACAGAGCGGCAGACACTCAGCGCTCTTGTAACAACAAAAACATACAACGCGATATGGATATCGCAACATGGCAGAATGTAAAGCCTTTGGATGTCTCAATAATAAGCAAAAAAACAAAGATAAACACTTCTTTTGTGTACCCAAACCCAGCTCACCTTGTCAGAAGATCGTAGCGGAAAAGTGATTGCACAATCTCGGAACAGGGCACAGACGTCTCCTTTCAGACGAAATTGCGTTGTGTGTGGACCACTTCGTCACTTTGACCCTCAGAAGACCTTTCTGGCTCAAACCTGTAGCCATATTGGACGAATTCTTCCTCAGAGTCCGACAATTCAGCCATCATAGAATAAAAGCACTCACAACAGCACCCTAGTCGCTCATACAGACGGGAGTATTGACTTTTCAGTGGCAACGTAATGACGTCACATCCGCATGTGTCATGGCTGTGCACAGAGTTTTCATTGGCTGGCCATGCCTGCAGTCGTATTTGCATATTTCTCTGGTGGTATATGGCTGGCAATAATTATTTAACGAAATAACGAATACTTTGCCTAATGTTTTCAAGTTGAATGCGTTTAGACGACCACCACAGGTACGCTTTAAGTAATCACACCTTTACTAACCACCGGTGTTGATAAATTTTAATCAAAAGTTATGTGGAACATTATTTAAAATGGCAGCCAACGAGTTTTTTTTTTTGTTACTTATTTGTACCCGTAGGTAGACTTGGTTTGCAGTCTGGTGACAAGCCACCGGTTGCTGGTCGCTGCGTGCGCGAGCGCCCTAAACCTACATGTTTTTGGTGTGCGGGAGGAAACCGGAGAAATCCCGGAGTAAACCCGCGCAACACGGGGAGAACATGCAAACTCCACACAGCTCACTGTTGGTCGGGGGCTGGGATCGAACCCACGATCTCATGATCCCTGCGATCCCCCGGCCGAGGGTAAAACTGTGCTGCCACAGTGCTAAACCACTGCGCCACCGTGCAGCCCCCAACCCCCCAAGTTTGAGATAATGGTTAACCTTTTAACATCTAAATATACTTCTAAAGTGTGAAAGTGTAAAAGTTTATGCTTATATTTGAATTTCAAAATGATAATTACCTCCGCCAAGGAGGTTATGTTTTCATTGGCGTTGGTTTGTCTGTCTGTCTGTCTGTTTTTTAGCAAGATAACTCAAAAAGTTATGGATGGATTTTCATGAAATTTTCACAGATTGTCAGAAATGGGGTATCCTACAGATGATTAGATTTTGGTGGTGATCTGGATCACCGTCCAGAAGAAAACCGCCATTACGGAAAATGCCATTTTCATCAATAACTACTGAACCACTAATCCTATCATTGTGAATCCAATTGCTAGTCATATGTTTTCATGGTCAAGGAATCTGAAAACGTACACACAAACACTGTATGGGGGGGAACTGTGGCGCTTGGCGGAGGTCTGCGCTCTCCGAGTGCTTTTCTAGTTACTAAAAGTGTTATCTGAACCATGCATGGAATAAATATATTTTGAGATCAAAATGACAAAACCAGAAACTGAAGAGCTCTTCCACTGCCTGAAAACTAAGAATCTTACTCATACCCTTCTCAGATTTCTGCCTTCAAGGGTGACTACAAAATAAATTTAGAAAAATGACTTTTTTCTCGTTACAGGACAAATCTGAGCATGGATTATGGAGAAAATCTTGAAAAATTGGCATCCAGAGGAGACAATCCTGTTAACTGTATGATTAATTGATTTCATACAATGCTGATCAACAAAATAGAAACTATAAAGTCTAACAAGTAATTAGAGTATTTTGACTACATAGCCATAAATTGAAATAAGTAAACTATAATTTGGTTTGTAAAGCAAAGATTAATCTGAACTATGTGATCACATACAAAATTTAAAAGAAAACGATTATTAAATGACTGTATTGCAAATCTTTAAGATAGATAAAATTACGTCACAATAACAACAACAAGTATGACACTTGGATACAATAAGAATGTTTATTTCTCCTTTTTTTTCTTTTTGAGACACTGAGACCTTAGCTTTATTGGAATTCATGTCCTAAGTGACAGTGATATTCAGTGTTTCACAAGATGTTTTGACACCATTGTTATGTCCATAACTTGGGCATTCAAGGAAGAGGCTGAAGGATATAGTTGAATGTACTTTATTGTAGGAACCACAATAACAACAGGTGCTCCGTACAGGGTAAGGGGTCGACGACAAAAGAGCCCATACTTCTCCTATCTGGCCCTTTATACCACTGGCGATGGCGGAACCAGAAAGGCGGGCCGTCACCTGCCGCCATCTTGGTACACCACATTTTCCCTCTGCTGTAAAAAAAAAATGCCAAACACACCAATTAAGCCCTCCCAAATTTAAACCCGATTCACACACTAATAAAAATAACACTTATGTACAAAAATTATAAATACAGGCCTATCCAATCACACAACATAAACTAGAGGGGACTGCCGACCCACCTCGACATGGCGAGATGGGTTATTCTGCCATCTTTGAAGTAAAAAGTTCCTTAAAATAAAACAGCCGTGCTCCTAAAACTAAAATAATCTCATAATGTTCTCATTATGTTCTCATAATGTTCTCAAATCTCATAATGCTCCACCTCCCGCCTGCATACAGGCGGGAGGTGGAGCAGCTGATCCTCTGGTGCAGCCAGAACCATCTTGAACTTAACCCAGCCAAAACGGTGGAGATGACTGTGGATTTCAGGCGACACCCCCCTTCATTCCCCCCACTCACCATCCTCAACAGCACAGTGTCCACTGTGGACTCCTTCAAGTTTCTGGGTACCACAATCTCCCGGAACCTGAAGTGGTCCTCCCATATTGACACTGTCCGGAAAAAGGCCCAGCAGAGGTTGTTTTTTCTGCGTCAGCTCAAGAAGTTTGATTTGCCTCAGGAGCTGCTGGTTGTCTTCTACACCGCCATCATCCAATCTGTCCTCTGCTTTTCCATCACTGTCTGGTTTGGATCTGCCACTAAACAGGACAAGACCAGACTGCAGCGGATCATTAAGTCTGCGGAGAGGATCATTGGTACCGACCTACCCTCCTTTGAGAACTTATATCGGTCCATAACCAGGAAACGGGCGGGAAACATCTGTGCTGACCCATCACACTCCGGCCACAAACTGTTTGAACTTCTATCTTCTGGTCGTCGTTACAGATCACTGAAGGTCAAAACCACCCGTCACAGGAACAGTTTCTTTCCTCAAGCCATCACTCTGATGAACTCCTAACATTCACCTAGTCCTACCTGTTGCTGTACTCATGACTTTTCATCCATTATTACATTGCACATAACTCTCACACTGCTTTTTACTTCATTCACATTATATCACTGAATCTGAGTTCACATTGAAATACTGTGTGACTGTATATTTTTTCATATATTTCTGCAAAGTGTGGTTAGTCTGAGTAAATAACTGCATATATTCTTGTATATATTTGCATCCTTTTATAGAAACGTGGACAGACTGTAATTTACTGTACATACTCTGTTGTCATTGAATCCTTATTTAAATCCTCCACCTGAACAATGAGAGCAAGTTTTTAGCCAAAGTCAAATTCCTTGTATGTGTTGTGCATACTTGGCCAATAAAGCTGATTCTGATTCTGATAATACAATCAAACTCTTAACACTCGCTATAATAGAACAACAGTTAATATGCACAAACACAATTCCGTTGCCAGCCCCCCACCCCAACACACTCACCCCATAACATGGGCAATTCACTAATAAACAAAACACATTTCAAACATAATATAAACAGTGCTGTATGTATGTGTATGTGTGTGTGTGTGTGTGTGTGTGTGTGTGTGTGTGTGTGTGTGTGTGTGTGTATACTGTATACAGTATATACTGTATATATTAGGGCAACTGGAGTGGTGGCTCAGTTGGTAGAGCATCTGCCCCACACCCGGGAGGCAGGGGTTCAAATCCCGGCCGGGTCATGCCGAAGACCATATAAAAGTGGAACTTCCTGCTGTCCAGCTTGGTGCTCAGCAATAATGGAATGGAGGAGGGAAATTTGTGGCGGCGCCTTGCATGGCAGCGGCCCTCTGATTCTGCACTTGGGGTGTGTGTGATTAACACAGTAGATAGGTAAAGCACAATCTCGTTCTACTGTACATGAGTGGTTGTACAGTTGAATGACAATAAGAGTGATTTAATTTAATTTAAAATGCAACGTACATATTAACATTATGACTTTAGGGTAAAATGCATAATGGCGTCTCCACCATACCATGCTAATAGCCCCCCCCCCCTTCTTCCAGTCACAGTGACTCGAAAAGGATTAAGCAGAAGAAGATGGATGGATGGATGGATCCCTCCCAGACTGTCTTCGCCTCTTCTCCTCTGGGGACGAGCCACGCCGGCATCTCTTTTCATCCACTCGCCGCAGCTCGTTAGGGTGTCTCCATGATTCATCAGACAGCCTCAGGCAGCTGTCCTGCTGAGCAGCCATCACCCACAGCCGCCCCGGTCATCTCGTCACTTCCTTTTCTTCCTTTTCACATGCACGCCCCTCACCCGAGCTTCTACCCTGGACTGGACCGCTTCACCGATGCGCAGAGGAGCTGGATTGGGCTTCCGATGACCATCACGTTGTAACCAGGGTCTTGCCCTGGGTCGGACCTCGTCACTGACCCAATCTGGAGTCCTCCCGGGATTCCAATGTTGTCGCTTGGTGCGTCTTGGAATCGCGCCGGTCGGTCTCGCCCCGCTCTCTTTCATTTCCGACACTGGCACAGGCCCCACAGCTCCTCGCTTCACGGTACCACGAGGACACACTCCAGAGGTCGAGGGAGCTGGCGTCTTGGCTCCTTCAGCCATACCGAGCATTCCGCTGTGCTGTCCAGTTCCCACATCCAGGGCAACTTGGACACTGGCATTGGAACCTGCCCGAGATGGTGCTACATGTTGTTGATCCTGCACTCCTCCCGTAATACCAGGCCAGTCACTGTCCCCACACTACGTCATCCACCATGTGCGGCGCAGGTCGGTCCCACAATCCGCAGCCCGACCACTCCTCTCCGACGCTGCAGGTGATTGAGAACCCCAGGCCGTAAAACATATCACACCCCAAGATGTTCGACCCAGTGGCAGTCACCACGAACTGAACACTCGACATCATCGCTGACTTGCATCTCGCCGTTAGTTCCAGTGAACCCGCGAGGGCCAGCTTCATTCCACCGTAGCCGAAGTAGGGTGTTGATAGGTCTCTCACGTGGTAGTGCAGGAACAGACTACTCACAGTGGACCAATTTAATACCGAAGCCACTGCTGCCATGTCCACCATTAACGGCACTTCCATGCCGTCCAGCAAAACGTTGCAGTAAATTCATCCATCTGTGCTCGGGGAGATGGTATGAATAATCATAGGAGTCGTTGTGGGAGGGGTCCATCTTCTGTCTTCAGTCCCCTCGCTCAAAATTCTTGCAGGCCCTGGCAAAATGGTGCAGCAGACCACACTTGCATTTGCCCTTCGCTGGACACTCTCTTGCCTTGTATCGGTGCCTAGAGGACCCGCAACCATAACACCTTGGTGTACCTGAGGAAGACTTAATTGTCATAGCGGCAGCGTATTCTTCTTCATTCACGCTTTCTTTGCTGTCCGAGTCCACAGCTAGCGCCTTTAAATGTGGTTCAACGCACCCCGATGCATTTTTTTCTCACCGAGGTCTCTGGATAATTTCTCTACTGCTTCGAACTGCTGTACTAACTCAACAACCATGGCTAACGTCAGTTCACCCAGGTAGGTCAGGAGCCTCGATCTTGTTGCCGAACAAAGAGTGTGCTCTGCTAGTTGATCTCGAACCATCTCTTCCTCCAGGGCTCCAAACTGGCATTCCCCCACCAGCTGCCGTAGGTCTGCAACATAGTGTTGCACTGACTCTCCTGCCCGCTGGTGGCGCTGCCGAAACTGAATCCTCCAGACTATAATGTTTTCCGGAGCGCGAAAATAGTGCGTCATTAGCACGACCATGTCTTCAAATGTATCAGCTCCTCCTAATGCACCGAGGATCCTCTGACCCTCCATGCCAAGATTATGGACTAAAATAGCCCTTGCACGCAACTTCTCGAGCTTACCGAGGTCCAGGGCCACCAGATAGTTCTGGAAAGCCGTGAACCACCTACCCCAGGGGACGGGTGGCTCACCTGGAACCTCCAAAAATGGACGAAATGCGGTGGCAGCTCTCTCCATACCTTTTGTCTCCTTGTCGCCAAATGTTATGTCCATAACTTCGGCATTCAAGGAAGAGGCTGAAGGATATAGCTGAACATACTTTATTGTAGGAACCAAAATAATAACAGGTGCTTTGTACAGGCTAAGGGGTAAATGACAAAAAAGCCCATGCTCTTCCGGTCTGGCCCTTTATACCCCTGGTGACAGTGGAACCGGAAAGGCGAGCCGTCACCCCCCACTACACCCAGGGTATACATGCCGCCATCTTGGCACACCACAAACATGGTTAAATAAAGATAATATTGACAAAGGATCCTTTCTATCAGCATGCTTAATCAAAATGCAGGCACCCCTGATGACACACTGTCAGTGGGAGAAGGTCTCAAGACCTGACTGAAATACAGTTTGATTCTAAAGTAAACTGACTATTGACGTTTTGAAGCTTGACATTTAGAGACTGGACTTAGATGACCTGATTATTATGTTTAGAATGACTTCAGATGACACTGATCACTGGTCAACACCAAATTTATTGTCTAAGGTTGTTTTTTTTAGCTGATTTAGGACAATTTTGATATGCTGAATCCAAAAATCACATTGGTTTTGCTCAATCAGGTCAACTTTTTGAACTATGGCCACATATTTTTTACGTTTTTGTTTACATGTAGGGATATTTTCACTTCATATGATGCAAAATTCTTTTTTATTTCTTGAACTTCTCTGAATTTTGAACAATGATGACGTAACATTCAATTTACATGTACTTACCTTTATCAATGTCTACTATTCAATTTACAGTACAACTGCTGTACAACTTAACATAAAAACCTGACCTGATCGAGAAAAATGGATGTCATTTTCAGATTCAGCGGTGCAAAATTGTCTTAAATCAGTTGAAAAAACACAGACAACTTACAAAAAAAATTATTTTTGTTATGTTGTGTAATCTACCTTATTCTACCTTTTCTGTTCTTCGATGTCTGTTTGTTTTGTCCTGAATTATTTATTTGGTCTACCTTTTGGTCTACCTTTTGGTCTACCTGCCCTTGGGGTGATGTAAAAAGAAAAAAAAAGAAAGAAAAAAGGGGGGGAGGACAATATCTGGAATATACTTTATGAACAGTTTCCTTATTTGTTGGCAATTTTTTAAAATTTTTCCCCTATACATGGGGAAAATGGGGTTGATATGCAAACTCCAGAGGGTCCAGCCACGTCTTCACCTGCGGCCTCAGGTAGGCTAAGACCAGTCTCTCCAGGACCTTCATCACATGAGATGTGAGGGCAACTGGTCGATAGTCGTTCAGGTCCGATGGAGATGACTTCTTGGGGACAGGAACCAGGCAGGATGTCTTCCACAGCACCGGTACTCTCTCCAAACTCAGGCTCAGGTTGTAGAGGTGTTTCAGTACCGGAGCTAGCTGGTTGGCACAGGTCCTCAGGGTCCTGGCGGAGATGCCATCAGGGCCCACCGCCTTCCGCTGACGGAGTCTCTCCAGTTGCTTCTTAACATGCAAAATAAACAAATACATTAAAATGGGTCAGAGGAGCAAGTTGGCTCTTAATGTAATTTTGTAATTTATTTGATTTCTAATCATTTTAATTAGCCAAGTAGTGATAATGAACAAAGTTTAAGTCATCACATGCATTTTATTACATTACCTTTTGTGTCTTTGATTTTCAGATAATGACCAAACTGAAATATTTTTACTAAGAAGCAAACAGGTCAAATCAGGCCAGAATGGTAGTCTGAAGGTCCACACTGAAATTTTCACTGATTTAAACTAACAGCTAATTTATATCTGTAGATGGCAGCCATGGGTTATTTTCTCATTTTCTGACATTTTTTATCTGTTTTTGTTTTGTTTTTTTGCTATTCTCCTCTGGCTCAGGAAATATTTAACTTATTGATGTTTATTTTTTATTTATACTGTATATGATTTAGAAGAAAAACCTGAACTTTATGAGAATCAAGTCTCATATGCACTTTAAAAAACTATTTTATAACAACACTGCAAAATAAGGGAAAACGGTGCATGTAAAAGAAGTTATGACGGTCCTTTTTATGTGATTTTCTAAACTGCAGGCATTTGTGAATCTGTGCACACATTCGTGGAACTGTGCACACATTTGTGCACATGTCTGTCAGGTCAGGCATTGGTTTGCTTGCTACCGGATAACCATGAATACCGGTACTACCTGTCTCATGGGTCGGGCCGTCGGCAACTCAACCGGCAACCCCGCCCTTCCGAGGGTGTGGAGAGTGAAACTGGGCATCCTGGCAGAACTAAAAACATTATCTTTCACAGGTCTGTGGTGGACCACTCCCAGTTACAAGGGGTGAGACTGGACATCCTGGCAGATAAGCACATCTGTCGCAAGGTCTGTGATGGACTTTTGCCAGTTGGTGCATTGTGACATGAACTACACAAAGAGCAGAGATAAACAAACCTATCATCCGGTCAGTCACTGCAAGAGATACTGGAGTCAGTTTGTCTTGGCCTGTCCTTGCTATTGATAATACCTCTATCTGCCAAGAATGTGCCGCTAGTCCAGTAAAAGCTAGCGGTACTCTAATACTTTGTAAGCAGTTTCATGAAATGGTCAGTTAGAAAGCAACTCATACCTGCTCAGATGTTGCCCGGGTTTGCAGAGTCGGGAGTTCCTGGCAGCAGAGGGCGGGGGACAGAGCTGCATAGAGGAATCTGATCAGGCCTAAATGAAAGTCATTGTCGCCCGCGACAGACCGCTATGATGATGATGATGATATTCACTTTGAGACAATATTATAAGTTTGGCAAATCTTACTAATTAAGAGACAAAACTGATTAAGTTTTGGTTGGTTTAAAATACATTGTTATAAAAGAAGACGCTTAATGTTTGAAGAATAAAAGTTATTGGGGATTAACAATTATTGATAAGTTAAATTATTTGGCAAGCAAACAAATTAAATTATAGCCAATTTAACTTGTGTGTTTATATATATATTTTTTTCTTTTATTTTTAAAGGCAGAATGTGTGTTCTGGGATCATTTGTGGGTCCGTTTTCTGCCCTGTTTTGGACATTGGTGGGGGGACACCTCCGAGGAAAGATTCCTGCCTCGATACCTCAACAAACTGGTCTGAGATGAGGGGGACTGATGTCCAGCAGGAGGGGAGCTGACTCTGCTATGATAACCCATCTTTGAAAATAATTTTTATATGCCTTAAGAGAATGGAAATTTATAAATTTCTAAATTAGTAAATTAAAAGGGTATTTTACTGAATCCATTGATGACTTGGTAGGATGAATGAGGTACTTTGTTGAATTTAAACCAAAGTTGATGAATTTAATGACCTTTTAACAGATTGGTAAACACAGGAAAAAAACGAAGCTGAAGAAAGTTAAATACTGGCATAAAAGGTGAGTATATTATAGGTAAATGAAATCAAGGAAATTACTGGTTTTGTGGGACACATATGCACATGATTATATCACTTTAGACTTCACATCTCAGATTGAACAAAGGACTGAGTCTCCTTGGAGATAACAGGAGGATGTGGAAGTTTAGTCTTTGTTATGCAAAGAGACGGCCTTGGGGGATTTCCTGGCTGCCAGAGACTTTAGGTGGAGGTGATAAGATCTAAGAGAGGATGCATTGTTACTTGGGATTAAATGCATTGTGACTGTGAGAGAGGATGCATTGTTACTTGGGATTAAATGCATTGTGACTGTGAGTTTTGAAGGTCCTGGGTATTTAAAGGACGAAGGTCTGGGTTTTTTCCTCTTTTCTGTTTTGCTGATGTTGGAAGATGTGAATAAACCTGACTTGTGAGATAAACTCTGCCTTGTCATTTTCACATTTCCACACTGGTGACCCTAAGACGTATAATGAGTGAAAGAAATTCCCCCGAGCCAGCCGGGTCAGGAGCTCCCAGCCAAGCGTATGCCGCTACCGTCCAGCTACCGGACTTTTGGCGAGACAACCCGCGCTCCTGGTTCCACTTGGTCGAAGCACAGTTCGCCCTCCGGGGGATAACGGTAGATGACACGAAGTTCTACCATGTGATTGCCAAGCTCGACAACCGCACAGCTCAGCATGTGCAGAGCCTTTAGGAGCAGCCACCGGCCGACGACAAATACGGCGGGTTGAAGGCTGCGCTCATCCAGTGCTTCATTCTCTCAGTCCAGAAGAGAGCGGAGAGGCTCCTGGCTCTGAACGACTTGGGAGATGGCACGCCCATTGACCTGATGGAGGACATGCTGAGGTTGAGGGGCTCAGACGACAAAGACTTCATCTTCACCCACATTTTCCTCAGAACCCTACCATCGGCCACGAGAGCGACCCTGACCAGTTCGCCGTTGTTGGCCCAGCGGGACTTTTGTCATAGCTGCAGTGAATTTCAATATGTTGGGGGCTGATTTTCTGTGCTCACATGGTTTGTTGGTTGATCTTGCGAACAGGCGCCTGGTTAATGCACTTTCTTTTTATTCTATTCCCTGTGCAGCCCGAGTGACCCCGCCCACAGCACAAGCCAACGTCACAACGGCAAGCGGTAAGTTCCACACACTGCTCACTCAGTTCCCAGCACTCACGGTTCCTACATTTTCAGCAGCCATCGCTAAACACGGAGTGGAACATTTTATTACTACCACCGGACCGCCCGTTTTTGCAAAAGCTCGGCGCTTGGATTCAGCTAAACTGACCATAGCGCGCGAGGAGTTCGCCAACCTGGAAAAGTTGGGCATCATCAGGCGTTCGAACAGCCCATGGGTTTCCCCGCTTCACATGGTCCCTAAAGCTGATGGCTCGTGGCGACCTTGCGGAGATTTCCACAGGTTGAACAACGCCACAGCGCACGACCGCTACCCAATCCCGCATATCCAAGATTTTTCTGTTCATTTGGCGGGGGCGCGCGTTTTTTCTAAGATAGACTTGGTCCGCGGTTACCACCAAGTCCCAGTGCGCGCTGAGGACATACCCAAAACAGCGGTAATAACTCCGTTTGGCCTATTCGAGTTTTTGCGCATGCCGTTTGGGCTTAAAGGCGCTGCGCAGACGTTCCAACGCATGATGGACGCGGTGTTGCACGATCTCCCCTTCATATTCGTCTACCTGGACGACATCTTGGTAGCCAGCGCGTCCGAAGACGAACACGAAAACCACCTCATGGCAGTTTTCCGGAGGTTGAGAGAGCACGGGTTAATAATCAACCCAGCTAAGTGTCAGTTCGGGGTGACGCAGATTGATTTTTTGGGGCATCGCGTCTCTCCAGAAGCAGCGGTTCCTCTGCCTGACAAAGTGCGCGCGGTAACAAATTTTCCCCAGCCACAAACGGTCAAGACGTTACAGGAGTTTTTGGGAATGGTGAATTTTTATAACCGTTTCCTCCCCCGCGCAGCGCAGCTCATGCAACCCTTGTATGCCTCACTAAAAAAACAAAAACCCACAAATAAAATCGAATGGTCTCCGGAGCAAGAGCGAGCATTCTCGGAGGTCAAAACAGCCCTGGCAAACGCTGCGTTGTTAGCACATCCAGACCCAACGGCCCGCATAGCGCTCACTATTGACGCGTCAGATGTGGCCATAGGGGCAGTCATGGAGCAGCACGTAGCCGGGGCTTGGCAACCGCTCGCCTTTTTCAGCAGGACTTTGCGCGATAGTGAACAAAAATACAGCGCATTCGACAGGGAGTTGTTAGCTCTCCACTTGGCCATTCGCCACTTCCAGTTCTGGCTGGAGGGACGCCGTTTCACCGCGTTCGTTGACCACAAGCCACTGACATTCGCGATGGCCAAGGTTTCAGAACCGTGGTCAGGCCGGCAGCAGAGGCAGCTGGCCGCCATCTCAGAGTTTACTACCAATTTTCAGCATGTGGCGGGTAAACTGAATGTAGTGGCAGACTGTCTCTCACGCGCCGTGGCGGCCCCGGTCCGCGTAGGGATAGATTATGCAGCCATGGCCGCAGATCAGGTTAGCGACGCGGACGTGCGCGCGCTCCAGTCTGGATCAACAGGGTTAAGGCTGGAGAACAGGGTGCTGCAAGACGGTATGGCCCCCCTAATCTGCGATGTCTCCACTTGGCGACCGCGTCCTGTGGTACCGGCCGCGTGGCGCCGCCACGTTTTTGACTCGATTCATTCTCTGGCGCACCCGGGAGTGTGCGCGTCGGTCAAAATGGTGGGAGAGAAATTTGTATGGCCGAGCCTGCGCAAACAAGTTAGGGAGGGAGTGGGCAGCAGCCTGAATGGCTTGTCAACGAGCCAAGGTACACAGACACACGAGAGCTCCCTTGGAGCCGTTTCACATCCCGGCTAAGAGGTTCGATCATGTCCACGTGGACCTCGTAGGCCCCCTTCCGCCGTCACAGGGGTGCACACACCTTCTGATAATAGTAGACAGCACCACGCGCTGGCCGGAAGTGGTCCCACTGGCGTCAACTACAGCCGAGGAGGTGGTGCGCGCATTTTGAACAGCATGGGTAGCGCACTTTGGAGTCCCGTCGGACATTACGTCCGACAGAGGCCCTCAATTTGTTTCCCAACTTTGGTCAGCAATGGCCCGCAGCCTGGGGGTAACGATCCACCGCACAACCGCGTACAATCCGCAGGCTAATGGGTTATGCAAACGTTTTCATAGGTCACTGAAAGCGGTTCTCAGAGCGTCGCTTACGGATGCAAATTGGGTAGACAGTTCTACCGTGGGTTTTATTGGGGTTGCGTTCTGCACCTAAAGAGGATTTAGAAGCCTCCCCGGCTGAGCTAGTTTTTGCGCAGCCACTTCAGCTGCCCGGGGAATTTCTCCCAGATAATCCTGCACCAGAATGCTCCCCGGCTAAGCAGTTGCAGCGTGGCACGAAATCAGGCACGCTGCCTGGCCCCGTTCACCACAGTTTTCCGCGCGTTTTTGTACCTAAGGCTTTAAAAAATGCGGAGTTTGTTTTTGTCAGACACGATTCCCATCGCCGGCCGCTACGACCACCTTATGATGGACCATTTAGAGTGCTGGAAACAGGGGATAAGCATTTTTTGCTAGATTTGGGGGGCAGGAAAGAGAAGATTGGAATAAACAGGCTCAAACCCGCCTTTGTGGTGGCGGACGAAGATGTGCTGATGGCCAGGGATCCTCGGCGCGGCAGACCCCCTAGGGGACATTCCCCAGAACACCCACAGGGATTGACTAACAGTTCTCACCCTCAGACAGCAGCCCCCCAGCAGGATGGCGCCGCGGAAGTGGTGAAGCCCGCTTACAGCAGATACGGGAGGAGACTGAGGCCCAAGCAGCACGTGGGCTGATGTGTAATGATTTTATCATGACAGGCAGACTGTTGTTCCGTTGTTCCATCTTAGAAGTTTGGGGGGGGGGGGTCATGTGGGACACATGTGCACATGGTTATATCACTTTAGACTTCACATCTCAGATTGAACAAAGGACTGAGTCTCCTTGGAGATAACAGGAGGATGTGGAAGTTTAGTCTTTGTTATGCAAAGAGACGGCCTTGGGGGATTTCCTGGCTGCCAGAGACTTTAGGTGGAGGTGATAAGATCTAAGAGAGGATGCATTGTTACTTGGGATTAAATGCATTGTGACTGTGAGAGAGGATGCATTGTTACTTGGGATTAAATGCATTGTGACTGTGAGCTTTGAAGGTCCTGGGTATTTAAAGGACGAAGGTCTGGGTTTTTTCCTCTTTTCTGTTTTGCTGATGTTGGAAGATGTGAATAAACCTGACTCGTGAGATAAACTCTGCCTCGTCATTTTCACATTTCCACAGTTTCATTCATGTCTGAGGAAAATGCAGACCAACGGTCCATCAAGCAGATAATTGTCTATTTTTCTTTGAGGTAAACTCTTACTGGTTGCATGAACACTGACTGAAATCCTGAGCTTAATCTGACATCTTTAAACCATCCCATCATAGACCCAACTAATATGATTAACCTATAATCAATCAATCAGCCTTTATTGTCATGATGCTATGCATACAACTGTAGGGCAAGCAAGATGAAATTGTGTTTCTCTAGGCATCCGTATTGTAAAAAGAACATAATTTAAAAATACACTCACACCCCACACCCCGACAGCCATTCACACATCCCTGAGACACATTTGAATATTACAGTAATGTTAACTTAGTACAGTTGCAGTTAAAATGATAACTGCTTATATATATAAAAAAAAACAATTAAAATGGCTAAGTGAATCTAAGTAGCTAAGAGAAATAAATACTTAAAACTGACTAAAACTATAATATACATATAATATACATAATGTCCATAAAGTGCAGTAATATGTGTAAAGGATTCCGGATCAACTGTTCAGCATCCTAACAGCTTGTGGAAAGAAGCTGTTGATCAGTCTGGTGGTTCTGCCTCTGATGCTCTGGAATCGTTTGCCAGATGACAGCAGTTCAAAGTGTTTGTGCAGAGGGTGAGAGTGGTCCTTTACAATGTTCAGTGCCCTGCTCCTAAAATGGCTCTGAAAAAGATATTGGACAGAGGGGAGAGAAACTCCAATTACCTTCTCAGCTCCCTTAACTATCCTCTGCAGAGCTTTTTTGTCTGACATACTGCAACTGGAGTACCATGTTGCAATGCAGTACGTCAGAACACTCTCCACCACACCTCTGTAGAAGGTCCTGAGGATGCAGATGGGGAGAGAGGCCTGTTTGAGTTTCCTCATGAAGTGCAGTCTCTGCTGGGCCAGCTTCCTGATCCCCAAGGAATTCTTGCTCCAGGTCAGGTCCTGCGAGATCTGCACTCTGAGGAACTTGATGTTCTCCACTCTCTCCACCGAACGGCCGCCAATGCTGAGAGGGACATGTTCAGGCCATGACCGCCGGAAGTCGATAATCATCTCCTTCGTTTTGTCCACGTTGAGCACCAGATTGTTCTCCCTGCACCAGCCCGCCAGGTCTCTAACTTCTTCACTGTAAATTGATTCCTCATCCCTCTGAATAAGTCCCACCACTGTGGTGTCATCCGCAAACTTAATAATCTGGTTCCCCTCGTGTCTGGACACACAGTCATGTGTTAAAAGTGTAAACAACAGTGGACTGAGTACACAGCCTTGAGGGGATCCAGTGCTCAGCGTGATGGAGTTGGGAGATGTTGTTTCCAACCCAGACAGACTGAGGTCTCTCGGTCTGGAAATCCAGGATCCAGAGACATGTGGCAGTGTTCAGACCAAGAAGGAGTAATTTCTCCATCAGTCTCTGGGGAATAATGGTGTTAAATGCCGAACTGAAATCAATGTACCGGAGTCTGGCATAGATGTCTTTCTGATCCAGGTGGGTAATGACAAAGTGCAGGGTGGTGACTATAGCGTCCTCTGTGGAGCGATTTGAACGATACGCAAACTGGAGTGGGTCATGTGATGCAGGGAGGCAGGCTGTGATGTGTGGTTTAACAAGCTGTTCAAAACACTTCATCACAATTGGTGTCAGTGCGACAGGACGATAGTCATTCAGACAGGACACAACCGCTTTCTTTGCCACCGGTACTATGATAGAGGTCTTAAAGCATCTAGGGACGATGGCCTGACTCAGGGAAATGTTATATACAGTAAGTCAGTGAGGACATCCGTCAACTCACTCGCGCAGACTCGGAGCACACGTCCCGGGATGTTGTCCGGACCCGCAGCTTTACGTGGGTTGACCCTGATTAGGGTCCTCCGTGTGTCCGCTGTATTGATGATGATAGCTGGCCCCACAGATGGTGAAGATGGGCCAGCCCTCCCTCTGATTGTCGGGTTTGATGCTTCAAAACGTGCAAAGAAGTTATTGAGCCTGTCTGGAAGCAAAGCGTCATCATCATCGACCCCCTGCCTAGACTTATAATCCGTCAACGCCTGTACTCCCTGCCACATCCGTTTGGTGTTCCCTGTGTCACAGAAATGTCCCTGGATTTTCTCCGCGTAGGCGCGTTTTGCCGTCTTAATTCCCTTTGCGAGCACAGACCTGGCTGAGCGGAGGGCGATCCTGTCCTTCGCTCTGAAGGCTGCATCTCTGGCTGTGAGCAGCGAGCGCACCTCTGCAGTCATCCAGGGTTTATAGTTGCCTCGTGCAGTAAAGGTCTTAAATATAGTGAGTATAAGCTTGCCTTGACATGTCTACCGTCGAAACATAACATTGTTTGTACAATAACACATTTCAAATGAATTGGGTTTAGACTGTATACAGGTAAGTGGTAAGTATTTGTAGATATGGTTGTTTTTATTTTGCTTTCTCCACAGGTAAAAGCAGTAAATAAAATAAAACTAAGAAGACGCTTCTTCTATTGGCGGAGTGTGGAAGGAGACTGAGGCAGATAAGAAGGGCCCCCGACTGCCATCGTGGGAACATTGTGAAGATGCTGATGGCTTCATTTCAATGAGCAATAATTCGAGTGTGACTATACAACAGAAAGAGGATCATCTGTCTGAAACCACGTCACAAAGGTCCTGTTGATGGCCTTCATAGCTGTCAAGGTTGCAGAAAGATCCACAATAGGGAAGCAACCATTACAAAAAGGACCCGAATCCAGAACTCATCAACAGTGCCCACTAACCACTAGTGAACTCTTTTGCTGGTGACCTGGCGAGGTGATTGAAGCAGTGGGACAAAGAATTGTTACAAACACAGTTTTCAACGTCATAACTTGCTATCACTTTTCTTTTACATACCTGCCAACTTTTCAAACCTGAAAAGCCTAGTAGCTAGCCGGGGTCCAGGGGCCGATGCTAATGCTAATGCTAATAATGCTAATGCTAATAATAATAATGCTAATATTTGCCAAACAAATATTAGCATTACATCTAGTTAAATGTAGCTAACAACCTCATATTTCTTCAATTTTCAAACCTGAAAAGCCTAGTAGCTAGCTGGGGTCCAGGGGCCGCAGGCCTGGTAGGTCCAGGACAAAGTCCTGGTGGGGGGTTCAGGGGGGCAAAGCCCCCCAACGCCAAACAAATATTAGCATTAAATCAAGTTAGACTGTAGCTAACAACCTCATATTTCTTCAACTTTCAAACCTGAAAAGCCTAGTAGCTAGCCAGGGTCCAGGGGCCGCAATGTCAAACAAATATTAGCATTTGACATAGAAGTCACATATTAATTATATTAAAGGTAAAATATCTAAATCAATTGCAATGCTACACAGAGCGAAATATTTGCTGAATCAACCCACATTATATACTTTGTATCATTCATTAATACAGTGATCCCTCACTTATCGCGGTTAATGGGTTCCAGAACCGACCGCGAAAAGTGAAAAACCGCGAAGTAGCGTCACCCCTAATGACGTCATCCATAAATAATACGTACGTTCATTCTCTCACTCTCTCTCTCTCATATGATACGTGTGTGTGTGTGTGTACGTGTACATACATACGTAGATGTAAATAAAGTGTACATAAATATGTTTTTAGAACTCTTTTATTCTTATAACAAGATACGTAACTCAAGATGAAGATGATTTACTTCACAGGTTAATGAGAGCTTTACTGCTCCTCAGGTGACGCCTCATAGTCAGGTGCTAGAAGCGCAGGATCATCGAGGGCAGCTTCCGATAGAGCTGGAGAAGCTGCAGGAGGCGGCGTTGTGGCTCGACGGGAAGACTATTTCGCACAAAATGGCACAAGAGAACAGCAAAAAGTTCCACGCTGCGAGACTACGTAACACGAGCGATAAAGAGCAATGAATGCGGTCTTCCTTCCCTTCATGGGTGCTCGGCAGGGAGAGGAGGTGGGTGAAATGTCTCGGCCAATCAGCTTGCGGGGTGAAACGTCTCGGCCAATCAGCTTGCGAGATTTCCGAGCCGAGCCAACACGAGAAGAGCGAACAGAGAGGTGGATTTTTTGAGTTGTGCGGCTCTCCGTGTTGATACCTGATGGTCTAATGTAGTCTCCCTGCCTTCTGCTAGCGCCCGCCCATTATCTCTCAATTTTGAATTTTTGATGAATATTTTTGAAAAATCCGCGATGCACTGAGGGCGCGAAAGGTGAAGCGCGAAGTAGCGAGGGATCACTGTACTCCCATACATGACATATTGTACTGAAGTATGGGGAAATACATATAAAACAAATATATCCAGTCTTTATGCTTCAGAAGAGAGCTATTAGAATAATAAACAAAGCTGCTTACAGGGAACCAACAAACCCACTTTTTCTTAAATTAAAAGCTCTCAAGTTGAAAGATCTGGTTGACTTTAAAACTGCAGTAATAATGTTTAAAGCTAAGAATCTATCACTGCCTGCAAATATCCAAAAGTTGTTCCAAATAAGGGAGAAAAAATATCATTTCAGAGGAACATGTATATTTCAAAAACCTTCAGCGAGAACTACCACCAAGCAACACTGTGTTTCAGTGCAAGGAGTCAGATTATGGAACGATTTTGGACCTGAGTTAAAATCATGTACAACGCTTGGACAATTTAAACAAAAACTAAAGGAAAGAAATACTCCAAACATATATACAAGACGACATGTAAAATCACATAAGGATCGTCATATCCAGTCTGTGTTGTGTCGTTACTTAGTTTTTTTTTGTCACATTTTGTCTTAGCTTTGTTCTGAATTGTAATCGCTCTTGTTTTGTTCTTCTTTTGAATTCTTGGATGGAATATGGGTGGGCAATATAAGCTGCGGCTTCAGCCCTCACCCATTTCAGATAACTTATGTAGAACTGTATAATCAGAGGAGTTCTTGTTTAATTTGACTTTGTTGGATTTTTTCGCCTTTGTTATATTATTCTGTTTCTTTTTAATCTTTACTTTTAATCTATCCGAAATAAAGATTCATTCATTCAATAAATTTGCATTCAAAAGACTATCTTAACACTGCATAGAACTTCGAATAGGCCAGATGTGATGTATTATGAATACTAGAAAAGCACTCTGAGAGCGCAGACCTCCGCCAAGCGCCACAGTTCCCCCCATACAGTGTTTAACATCATAAATAAAATATTGAAAATGGCCCTATCTCGCAATGTTAAATAAAAAAAAAAAATCCTTTAAAAACTTCCTGGATCCAGACGGTGATCCGGATCACCACCAAAATCTAATCATCTGTAGGATACCCCATTTCTGACAATTTGTGAAAATTTCATGAAAATCCGTCCATAACTTTTTGAGTTATCTTGCTAACAAACAAACAGACAAACCAACGCTGATGATCACTTAACCTCCTTGGCGGAGGTAACTAGAAGACTAGAAATATCAGCAGGGTATACTAGCACTGTATGACACGTGCGTAATGACGGCAAAATCGCTCTGATATTTCATGTGTTTACATGATACACCAAGCATGACAAGGCTTGCAATTACACAGCACATGTTTTTCAGAATCTTAGGCATTATATAAAATGTATTCTCCCTTTAGATGTCGAATCCATGGTCCATTTGCCAGGGTTGCAGTCGTGCGAACGTCTGCAGCAGTTTACATCGTGTTTACATCTCGCCATGTACGCACGCCTCTCCGGGATTTCGCGCGGGAATAGAAACCTCAATACCCTCAATAGCGATAGCGTTAGCTTAGCAAACGCTTCAGGTAAAGCGTAGCAGCTAGGGATGGGCATTCGGTGAAATTTTCTTCACCGATCGCCGGGAGAATTAATGATTAATAATCGGTTAATCATTAACATTTTTAGGTAGGTAGACTACATTAGAACATCAGGTATCAGCACGGAGGGCACGGAGAGCCGCACAACTCAAATCTACCTCTCTCTCTCAAATCTCTCTCTCTCTGTTCTCGTGTTTGCTCGGCTCGGGAATCTCGCAAGCTGATTGGCCGAGACGTTTCACCCCGCAAGCTGATTGGCCGAGACGTTTTACCCAGCTCTCTCCCTGCCGAGCGGCCACCCAACAAACGAATGTCATTCATTGCTCTATCGCTCGTATTGCTTAGTCTAGCCGCGTGGAACTTTTTGCTGTTCTCTTGTGCCATTTTGTGCGAAATAGTCTTCCCGTCGAGGCACTACGCCGCCTCCTGCAGCTTCCCTCGACGTGTGTACACTGAATCTTCATGACCTTCTCAATAAAGTTTCTGAAAAAAAAAAAAAGAATCTTCACGACCGCCATTATTCAGCGCGCAACCACTGTTGGCGGTTTCTTCGCGTAATAAGGGTGTTCCATGGACCCTGTCGATGAGGTATATTTGTATGCTGCATTGCAGTGATTGCAGTACACCTGGTCATTTTTTAAATTGAAATGGTCCCACGCAACACTTCGCCGTAACCGCTTCATGATTTGGCGATCGCCCTACGGAAGCCCGCATGTATCAACGGAGGCACGCCAGGGTACGGCGATGGTGTAATGTTGCCCCCTGGTGCCCAAATTTTGTCATTGCATTGTTTGAGGACGGCCGGATTGTTTAAAAAAAAAAACAAAACGGTTTGTCGACAAAAATGAACTTCCTCGGTGAAATTCTTAATGATCAATTATCGGTTAATCGGTAAATTATGCCCATCCCTAGTAGCAGCGAACCACGAAAAGAAACGCTACTCAGTTTACTCACAGAGCTCAGCTCGGTGAAAGGCGAATAAAGGGGTATTTGTACTTCAAAAGCTGGTTCAACCAAGGTGGAAATTCAGCCTGTGCGTGTGCGTCACAAATGTTGATCGGATATTCGCTGTTGGTTAGTTTTAGTGGCAAAATCAGCAACTTTGTCTCAGCACTGAAAAAGTGTGACTATCCCGGCCGCCATCACGTGTTGCTCTGTTCTAAATTTAGATACGATTCCTAGCGATCTCGTGTTTGGAATTGCTTTCGTGTTTTTTTTACGATTTAAAATTTCTGACTGAATTTTTAGTGAAAAAACGTAATTTTGATTAATAAAGCCGTAACCTGGAATGGAGTCTTGAAAACCGGAACCATTATGGCAAAACTGGAGTAGTTGGCAGGTATGCTTTTATGATGCCTTTTGGGCAATGGGGGGGGGGGGGGGAAATTCTATGTTATATTGAGTCATATGAATTTTTATGAATATGATTTTTTCTTTATAAAGCTTAATGCATATACCCAGCAAATCCTGTTACCGTATTTGGAGTTGTTGAGTAGTGGAAAAAAACAGACTGAAGGATGCTGATGTGACTGTGAATGTTCAGTTCTATCACTGACTGTTCAGCTTATCGCTAGTGTTTTCTGCATGGACCCAGCAGATACAAGCTTAGTCATGAATGAAATAATCAAGAGGCTCAGCAAACTTTATCAACTGAGTCATGAATGAACTATCAAGAAGTTACCTCACCCCGATGCCCCCTTGGATATATATAGCCAGAATCACACTGTTAGTTAAGCCAATGCACTGCAACAGTCTGTGAGAGCTGTACTCTGTATTGTCTTCCACTGATCAGTGCATATTAAATTTGCTGAAACTTTGATACTACCTGACTTTTGATAAGGAATTTTTCGAACAGTTATGTTACAAGTTTCCATTTTCATCAGTTACAAATTCAAACTAGGGTTTTCCTTGGTTCCAGAAATGTTTGACAAAATACTTTATTCTCAGTAATCCGTTACAAGTTTAATGTGATGCTTGATACTTGTTGATCATTTCCCCTTGCCCTCCAAGTCATTTGAATGTAATGTTATCTAAGCTGAGTTTGATCATTAAAACTGTTAAAGGTATAAGGAAGTTTCTGCTTGATTTTTTTTTTTTTGCGTGTCTGTTCTCTTGAGTCACACAGAAGAAATCACGAATGTTTGAGACCGATTCATAGAAGGTATAAAGATTAGTTATTAATAAAATTGTCCATTCTTTTGGAATGGTGCCCCACGAGTTTGTTTTGTGTGTGTGTGTGTGTGTGTGTGTGTGTGCTGAAGTAAAACCTTGTTCCAACACACACCTATTTATATAAATTAAATAATCTCTGTACCTTATAACAATAAGTTGCTACAAGACATTTATGGATTTCAGTCACCAGTGCCAAATTCAGTTAAATACAAAGCACTAGGTATGAAGGTATAAAGCAGACAACCATACATTCTTACATGTGTTCTCCTTGTTTGATTATTTCAGACTATCTATATTTTAATTAAACAAATGAAGATCCTCAGTAATCATTTGATTCTCATCCCTACAACAAACAAAGAATTTTTAAAAGGTAACAGAAAAAAAAAACCCTTTCCTTTAAAACATATCAACCTTTAGGCATTAACGTCTCAATACAGAAATGCTTGAGCATTTTTTCCCTGCACCAATCTCTGATAGACCAGTCTATCAGTCTCACTAACAGCTCTCTGCAGTTTGACCTGGATATCTGTCTGGCAACCTGGCACAGCAAGATAACTGCATCTCCTGTCATAACATCATTAATGAGACGTTCCATAGTTCCTCAAGTTTCTTTTGTCTGCAGGAAGGAGGTGACTCCGCATGTCTTACAGTCACAATATGTGGTGAAAAATAAGTGTCCAATCTTTTCTATGAGCATACTACATCAACTGAATTTATGACAAAGACGGAATGCTTTAAAACATTTTTGCTGGTGATTTTGGCATAACTCTAGGATTGACATGTGTCCTCTTCTGTATTTCCAAGTTCCAAGGATGCTTTAAATAAAGCAGAATACATCAATAATAGCCTGCACTTTCTCTGAGACTTTACTCCATGCTGGCTGGCCTAACATACCCAGCCATTTTTTTTTTTTACTGTTACAGTTCAATAAAAACTCCATGTTTTTTTTCATATACTGAATAAAAAATGAACATTATATTCCTCAATGATTTAAAAGATTTAAAGATTCAAAGATTTTTATTTGTCAAAACTTCTATACGTATAGGACATACAGGAGAATTGAAATGCCATGTCTTTCTCTCTTAGTGGTGTGTGCACCAAACAGTGGTGTGAAAAAGTGTTTGCCCCCTTCCTGATTTCTTGTTTTTTGTATGTTTGTCACACTTAAAATGAAGGTGTTCATTATTAAGGGGAAAAAATCCAAACCTACATGGCCCTGTGTGAAAAAGTGATTGCCCCCTCAATCTAATAACTGTTTGGGCCACCCTTACCAGCAACAACTGCAATCAAGTGTTTGTGATAACTGGCAATGAGTCTTTTACAGCGGTGCTGTGGAGGAATTTTGTCCCACTCATCTTTGCAGAATTGTTGTAATTCAGCCACACTGGAGGGTTTTTGAGTATGAACCACCTTTTTAAGGTCATGCCATAGTATCTCGATCGGATTCAGGTCAGGACTTTGACTAGGCCACTCCAAAGTCTTCATTTTGATTTTCTTAACCTCTTAAAATTCTGTGGCGCACCAGCGCGCCCGTCAGCCTCCCCCACTCTGGTGGTCAAGGTTTTTTTTATCAAGAAAATATTCAGTTTAGATATCAGACATTCCAAAGGCTATAACTTGAAAGTAGTAAGAAATAATGGCTTACTGTCAATTAGAAAGATGTACAATATGATCCAAAGTTTGAGATAGAAGTAAATTTATGCATCTATTTTGCAAAATGCGACAGCAGCTGTACTGAATTACATAACTTTTGGTCAAAAGTGGACTTTAGACATATTTACATAAAGATGGTTTTGTTTTTTTGTCTTTTTTTTGTTATCTTATCTTCAAAGTATATGAACCAGCAAATCAGCAGAATGTACACAAACCGATAAAAAACAATCAGACCTACCGCTCGTCGTGTCTTCATTCGTCCATTTTCGTCATTCACGGTCCTTATTTCGTCTTCTGCTAGTCATTTTCGCTTTCTCTCCCACATCCAGAAACGGTCACATGTATGGTATGAATTATTCCACCTCAATTTCTGTTACATAATGCCGCAGAACAGGGGCTATTGTTCTCTGTCATCACGTGCAGCTCTGTCAATGGCAGATGAAAAGTGTACACGCTCCAGACAATCTTCTGCTGTCACAAAAGGTAAATATTTCCCTTCAGAAGCAAAATCTCTTTTTAGAATCATAGTTGGCAAAATTTGGACCAAACGCATCCTCCGTGTGGAAATATATGTTGCGATGGAGGCTTTGTTTACATTCCCTTTTTCACGTTTGCAGAAATGATGTTTGAGGCAGCTTGTTTGGGTGAAGTCCTCCAGTCCTCCAGTGAAGAGCAGTAACTATAAGTGTGACATCTTGTGATGTGAAATGCTTGGTACTACTGGGTTTTCTGTGCTTTGGGGCCCACAACGTGAAAGGCGCAGAACTGCACCAGGGACAGCAGGTGACGCTGATGTCTTATGGCAGCCGGAATTTTAAAGGGTTAAGCTATTCAGAGGTGGACTTGCTGGTGTGTTCTGGATCATTGTCCTGTTGCAGAACCCAAGTGCCCTTCAGCTTGAGGTCACGAACAGATGGCCGGACAATCTCCTTCAGGAATTTTTGGTAGACAGCAGAATTCATGGTTCCATTTACCACAGCATATCTTCCACATTCTGAAGCAGCAAAACAGCCCCAGACCATCACACTACCACCACCATATTTTACTCTTGGTATGCTGTTTCTTTTCTGAAATGTTGTATGACTTTTACACCGGATGTAATGGGACACACACCTTCCAAAAAGTTCCAATTTTTGTTTCGGCAGTCCACAGAGTATTTTTCAAAAAGTCTCGGGGATCATCAAGATGTTTTCTGGCAAAACTGAGATGCGCCTTTATGTTCTTTTTGCTCAGCATTGGGTTTTGTCTTGGAACTCTGCCATGCAGGCCATTTTTGCCCAGTCTCTTTCTTATGGTGGATTCATGAACACTGACCTTAACTGAGGCAAGTGAGGCTTGCAGTTCTTTGGATGTTGTTGTGGAGTCTTTTGTGACCTCTTGGATGAGTCGTCGCTGAGCTCTTGGGGGTAATTTTGGTGGACCGGCCACTCCTGGGAAGGTTCACCACTGTTCCATGTTTTCACCATTTGTGGATAATGGCTCTCACTGTGGTTTGCTGGAGTCCCAAAGCTTTAGAAATGGCTTTATAACCTTTTCCAGACTGATAGATCTCAATTACTTTGTTTCTCATTTGTTCCTGAATTTCTTTGGATTGCAGCATGATGTCTAGCTTTTGAAGATCTTTTGGTCTACTTCACTTTGTCAGGCAGGTCATATTTAAGTGATTTCTTGATTGAAAACAGGTGTGGCAGTAATCAGGCCTGGGTGTGGCTATAGAAATTGAACTCAGCTTTCCAAAGATATGATAAACCACAGTTAATTTATGTTTTAACGGGAGGGGGGGAATCACTTTTTCCACACAGGGCCATGTAGGTTTGGATTTTGTTTTTACCCTTAATAAGAAACACCTTCATTTAAAAACTGCATTTTGTGTTTACTTGTGTTATCTTTGTCTAATATTTAAATTTGTTTGATGATCTGAAACATTTAAGTGTGACAAAAATACAAAAAAAATGAGAAATTAGGAAGGGGGCAAACACTTTTTCACACCACTGTATAAGAAAAGGAATAAGGATGAAAAACAACAGTAGTCTATGTACAGCTGAAGTGGAAATGTACTGATATTACTGTTGGTGTGCTGCTTTATTCTGTTTCTATGACAGAAATTCCAATAAGTCACTAGACGACGCTTCGCTTCCAGACAGGCTCAACAACTTCCTTCCACGTTTTGAAGCACTAAACCCGACAATCAGAGGGAGGGCTGGCCCGTCTTCACCATCTGTTGGGCCAGCTATCATCAACGCAGCGGACACACGGAGGACCCTAATCAGGGTCAACCCATGTAAAGCTGCAGGTCCGGACAACATCCCAGGACGTGTGCTCCAAGTCTGCACGAGTGAGTTGGCGGATGTCCTGACTGACATATATAACATTTCCCTGAGTCAGGCCATCGTCCCTAGATGCTTTAAGACCTCTATCATTGTACCGGTGGCAAAGAAACCAGTTGTGTCCTGTCTGAATGACTATCGTCCTGTTGCACTGACACCAATTGTGATGAAGTGTTTTGAACAGCTTGTCAAACCACACATCACAGCCTGCCTCCCTGCATTACATGACCCACTCCAGTTTGCATACCGTTCAAACCACTCCACGGAGGATGCTATAGTCACCACCCTGAACTCTGTCATCACCCACCTGGATCAGAAAGACACCTACGCCAGACTCCTGTACATTGATTTCAGTTCAGAATTCAACACCATTATTCCCCAGAGACTGATGGAGAAATTACTCCTTCTCGGTCTGAACACTGCCACATGTCTCTGGATCCTGGACTTCCTGACCGAGAGAACTCAGTCTGTCCGTGTTGGAAACAACATCTCCAACTCTATCACGCTGAGCACCGGATCCCCTCAAGGCTGCGTACTCAGTCCACTGTTGGTTACACTTCTAACACATAACTGTGTATCCAGACACGAGGGGAACCAGATTATTAAGTTTGCAGACGACACCACAGTGGTGGGACTTATTCAGAGGGATAAGGAATCAATGTACAGTGAAGAAGTTAGAGACCTGGCGGGCTGGTGCAGGGAGAACAATCTGGTGCTCAACGTGGACAAAACAAAGGAGATGATTATCGACTTCCGGCGGTCATGGTGGCCTGAACACGTCCCTCTCAGCATCGGCGGCCGTTTGGTGGAGAGAGTGGAGAACATCAAGTTCTTCAGAGTGCAGATCTCGCAGGACCTGACCTGGAGCAAGAATTCCTTGGGGATCAGGAAGCAGGCTTAGCAGAGACTGCACTTCTTGAGGAAACTCAAACAGGCCTCTCTCCCCATCTGCATCCTCAGGACCTTCTACAGAGGTGTGGTGGAGAGTGTTCTGATGTACTGCATTGCAACATGGTACTCCAGCTGCAGTATGTCAGACAAAAAAGCCTTGCAGAGGATAGTTAAGGGAGCTGAGAAGGTAACTGGAGTTTCCCTCCCCTCTGTCCAAGAACTTTTTCAGAGCCGTTGTAGGAGCAGGGCACTGAACATTGTTAAGGACCACTCTCACCCTCTGCACAAACACTTTGAACTGCTGCCATCTGGCAAACGATTCCGGAGCATCAGAGGCAGAACCACCAGACTGATTAACATCTTCCTTCCAGAAGCTGTTAGGATGCTGAACAGTTGATCCAGAATCTTTCATACATACTACTGCACCTTATGGACATTATGTATATTATTTGTATATTACAGTTCTAGTTAGTTTTCAAGTATGTCTCAGGGATGTGTCAATGGCTGTGTTGGGGTGGGGGGTGAGGGGGTGTGTGAGTGTGTCTTAAATTATGTTCTTTTTACTTATATGGATGCCGAGAGAAACACAATTTCATCTTGCCTGCACTACAGTTGTATGTACAGTAACATGACAATAAAGGTTGATTAGATTTTGATTCGATTTGATTTGAAATGACGTTTAGCAGGCTTTATTAGGGTGTGATTTTAAGAAGCTGAACTACTGTCTTCCATTTATGTGATGTACAAGGACTGTTTGCACAATAAAGTTATGCACTGTTTGATATATTACCACATAAAGCAATTATGTAAGCACCTTGCAGAACTGTATAAAGGAGTGTGTTTATGACCTTGAGAGGCAGAGAGGAGTGCTTTGCTGTGAGACTCATTATCAGCGGCCTCTCCACTCCCTCTGCATGCAGAGAAAATAAAGGCTCTCCAACTTTTGCAGATCTTTGATGTTAATTATTTCAGGACCCAGGAAGAAAGGGCAAATAAATTTTTCTACGACACAGTAATGCTACCCATAGTAGTGCAAATAAAGATAAACGATAAAACCACACAATCCTATATACAGAAAAAGTGGAGCCGTAATACCCGTAATTGCAAGTTCAATATGGTAGTGTAGGTGCTGACAGTGACAGATTGGACTGCACATGGACAATGTTTCAATAATATACAGACAACAGCAGGTCAGAATCAGAATGAGATTTATTGCCATTGTTCATGTAGTACACAAACTAGGAATTTGTCTCGGTGCAATGCTGCAACATTAAACATAGAGTAACACTAAAGATAAAAACTATGCATGCAATAAAGGTAGAATAAGAATAAGTAAAGCTAATCTATGCAATTTTTAAATATATTAACAAGAGCAGCAGATATTGTGGAGTTCCACATAGTGCAGTCGGCAATACAAAAAGAAAGCAAGTGATAATTGTCATGAGTCCGGTTGAGCTGCTGTACATAGTGCACGAGAGTCTAATAAGTCACATAAGGCCCTTTTCCACTAGCCCCGCTCACCCCCGATTGAAAACCCGGCTCTACTCACTTCGGTTCGGTTCAGCCTCAGTTGCTTTTCAACTACTGCTGGCACACCTGCTGGCACACCTGCTGTGGGTGGGATTTGTTGAACAGCAGGCGGCGCCACACCCTCGTGATGTGAAACACATGCGACTGAATCCTCCACAACAAACATGGCTGATGACGAGGAGAGAAGGAAGGAGGAATGACTGTGACATGAAACTGGTTAAATCTATGGTGCTGACTTGTTGTGCTCTGCACAATCTGTGTGAGAGTCATGGAGAGACGTTTGACACTACATTGGATGATGCAGTAGATGAACCAGTGGTGGCAGCGGCACAGAGAGCAGAGGAGCAGGGTGGTGATATTGTAGCAAACTCAATATAAGCACCCTAACTTGGCTTGCCAAGTGGGTTGACCCTATTGGCGACACAGGTAGAGTGCGGGACTCCGGAGCAGGAGGCGCGAGTTCGAACCTGCCGGTGGGACGTCGAGCTGCACGTTACAATATAATACGAGATGCTGTGATGCAATACTTGTATATTTCATCCACATTTATGTGCATACATATTTCAAAAATGTTTTTTTGTAAATAAAATGTTGTGCATGGTCCATCTACCTGTCCTCTTGTTCATAACGCTTATCTGTTAAGAAGGTGCAAAGCCATCAGCCTAATGATGAGTCCACACTTCGTCACTGTTGTGATAATTGCTCACGCTGAGCGCTCTGACAGCCCCGTACCCTGTGGGGGTCACACACGACGTGTTCCTCCCCACACTCTCAATTTTTTTTCCCATATATTTTTCTCTTTGGCGTACAGAAATGGCAATATGCCCGTATTTGCTAAAATTGCATTTTCCCCATATTAAAATACGGCAAAACCGTATCACTTAACAGGTATGTAATTACATGCAGAAACACTGCACAGGCCATCTTCACAAAAATCCAGCTCGACAAGCCACTTTTGCTTAGGTGGAAATGCAAATTGAACTATAAATCATGTGCTGATACATGTCATATTTTCCCATGTAAAGGTCTCCCACTTTTACTTACAAATTGATTTTTAATTTTTGGGAAAAGGGAATATAAATTTTGCACTTGTTGGTGACAACAGTTGTGTGCAACAAAAACACAGTTGTGTATCCTTGTCCGATTTGTCTACTGTTATTAGTGCCAAATTTTTGCTAGATTCCTTCTTAATTTATTAAATTTTGACTGGTGATGCAACATTCAACTTACACGTACTTACCTTTAGCAGTGTCTACAAGTTCAAGCACACCTGTACAACTGCTTATAACCTAAAAAATGTACCCGTTCAAGAGAAATTTATTCAGCATTGCAAATTTGTTTAAAATAAAAAAAAAAACCAACCAAGACATTACGTTTCGTTGTGTTGTTAAAAATTAAATTACCATTAGAAGGCTATACACCTGACCTGATGAACAGCAGCATGTGGAGTGAACAGAGAATGGAATGTGTATGTAATTATTGGCTTTTCTCATACGGTGTCATAACAGATAAACCAGACTTTTGATGCAAACAATACAATTTTATTCCAGAAGAAAAATTTTCAAACAAAAAAACAGACTGGGCGATGACATCTCTGCGAGCTCTTCCCTTCGTAACGCAGCGTCCTGCTCCAGGGCTTCACGCGCATCTGCCCGCACATCTGCGGCCACCTGTCGCAAATGCTGCATGTACTCCTGATTCTTGCCGCTGGTCATGTTGCCGTTCCAAGAGCCGCATCTCTTCGTCATGCATGTTGACCATCGCTAATGTAAGGTCAGCGATGGGAGTTGTCTGTTTTCGTCTTGCCTAGATGGAAAGACAGAAAGGCATGGTCGTTAAAGCTGGATCACTACATATATTATGGAATTACACAGGTGAAAGTCTGTGGTGGAATGTCACTATTATATTATGCTTCATTGCTGTATATAAGCTGAACTGTCATGTTGCTGCCCCTCAGTAGAGCAGATTTTGCAACACGCAGGGTGCTGTCTTCGGCTGCAGCCCCCCTGCAAAACTAAAAAGGATTAAGATTAAGAATATGGATGGATGGATGGGTAATGTTTAAACTAGTTGCTTGTAGTGTGGCCGCAGAAATCTGAATGGGTTAATACAGTCAGCTGACGCGAAGCATTTCAATGAAGCATGTTGATTTCAACGGCAGTTCATGAGCTTTAGTTGTTTTTATAAAACAGGAATTACAGCACTTCAATCACCACACCTAAAAATGGTTGTGGAACACCGATAAGTAAAGACCAAAGAATAACCTTTTTGCACATTTAAAAAGACATTTTCAATTAATTAATATGCAGCTACAGGAAATTGCATTAATCAATTCGGTACATAACTTGTTAGGCTCCAGCCCCCCCGCGACCGGTAAAGGATTAAGCGGTAGAAGATGGATGGATGGATGGATGGATTTTCGACCCTGGTTTCCGCTGCTGGACCTGTTTCAACCAAAAAAAAAAATCGTGGTTATTGTGCCTTACCGGCACTTGAACGTGATCCAGATGGAGCTGGTGATGTGGCTGACATGGGAGTCGATTCAGCTGGCGCTCCAGCAGACGCAGATGCAGACGCAGGAGAGTCCGCTGTGTCCATCATGTCCGCTGAGGTGGACCCCTGTGATATGAAATGCGATTCTAGAAAGAAAATGCACGCAATTTAAAACTTAACACCAAAGTGCAACATGTACACAACACTCTAAAGTTTTTAACCGGAATACAATAAGCGTAATTCAGCGTTTTGTTCGCGCTAATACTTAACACAAAGCAAGCGTGAATCTGCAGTTGGCTGCAAAACAATAGGAAAGCCTCAGTAACAACCATTACCCACAATCTAACAACCTTCCTATTTCTTAAAAACAGTGAGCTTGGCACAGAAAGGATCAAGTGGCGAAAAGATGCGCAATATCAAAACAACACTCACCATCCACGGTTTTCAAGGGCGTGACCGTGACAGTGACCGTGTCGAGCCCAATGTCTCTCAGCGAACCACTTCCACTCCTTCCGATCCGCCGAACTTCGAGCAATGTGGTCCTTCACTGCTCGGTAATCACTTTTCAGCTTTTTCAGCTTCTCCCGACACTGTTTGGCAGTACGGATGTGCCCTTGGGAAGCCATCTGCTCAGACACCTGCATTTCAAGTAGATCTGTCCAACTCGCGCTGGATGCGATCGTCGCCTAATATAGAAAGAAAATTGCGCACCTCCTAATATATAATATTAGGAGTATATTATTATATAAGTATATTATACAGTATATTAATATAATATACCGTATTAAAGGGGCGCACTGTGTTCACTGGCTGAACAATTACAAATGGCAGTCGTGGAGTAAATTCAGCAGAAAAAGTCGCTTTCATGACGTTACCACCTGACCAATCAGCGGCGACCAGTCTCTTAAAGTCATATCACAGCCATACTCAGCCCTACTCAGCTCGGTTAGACCCTGCCATGGATCAGGTACTAAAAAAGTACCTGCTAACCGGTGCTGGGGCTAATGGAAAAGCGCCTAAAGCGGGCTGAGTGGTGCAGTGTAGGGCTAAGTGAGGCTAGTGGAAAAGGGCCTATAGTGTTCAGCAGTCTGATGGCAGAGGGGAAGAAGCTGTTCATGTAGCGGGAGGTTTTAGTCTGAATGGACCGAAGTCTCCTGCCTGAGGGGAGGGGGGCAAACAGTACGTGTCCAGGGTGTAAAGGGTTGGCTATGAGCCGATCTGCACGCCTCCGGGTCCTGGAGATGTACAGGTCCTGGAGGGATGGGAGCTTGCAGCCAATCACCTTCTCAGCAGCGCGCATAACGTGCAGTCTTAGTCTGTCCCTGGCGGTGGCTCCTGCGTACCACACGGTGATGGAGGTGGTGAGGATGGACTCGATGATGGCCGTGTAGAACTGCACTAGCATCTTGGTGGGTAGCTTGAGCTTCCTCAGCTGCCGCAGGAAGAACATCCTCTGCTAGGCCTTTTTGATGAGGGAGCTGATGGTCGGCTCCCACTTGAGGTCCCGGGTGATGGTGGTGCCCAGGAAGCGGAAGGAATCCGCAGTGGTGATGAGAGAGTCTGTGAGGGTAAGGGGGGGCAGAGGGGCTGTGACTTTTCTGAAGTCCACGATCATCTCCACTGGCTTCAGGGCGTTCAGCTGCAGGTTGTTGTGGCTGCACCAGGACACCAGCCGGGCAACCTCACTCCTGTAGACGGACTCATCGCCGTTGGAGATGAGCCCGATGAGGGTGGTGTCGTCCGCAAACTTGATCAGCTTGACAGACTGGTGGCTGGAGGTGCAGGAGTTGGTGTACAGGGAGAAGAGCAGGGGGGAAAGTACACAGCCCTGGGGTGATCCGGTGCTGATGCTTACAGAGTCCGAGACAGACTTTCCCAGCCGCACATGCTGCCTCCGGTCCGTCAGGAAGTCGGTGATCCACCTGCAGAGGGAGTCAGGCACGTTGAGCAGGGACAACTTGTCCTGGAGCAGAACGGGGCGGATGGTATTGAATGCAGAGCTGAAGTCCACAAACAGGATCCTGACGTAGGTTCCCGGGGAGTCCAGGTGCTGCAGGATGGAGTAGAGGGCCAGGGTGACTGCGTCGTCCACAGACCTGTTGGCTCTGTAGGCGAACTGCAGCGGGTCCAGGAGGGGAGTGGTGATGGTCTTGAGGTGGGGCAGGACCAGGTGCTCAAAGGACTTCATGACTACAGAGGTGAGCGCTACAGGTCTGTAGTCGTTAAGTCCAGGTATGGCATTTGTGGAAATTGTTGCAGTAAGGTGCAGAGACATACAGTGCATCCGGAAAGTATTCACAGCGCTTTTTTACACATTTTGTTATGTTTACAGCTTTATTCCAAAATGGATTAAATTCATTTTTTCAAATTTCTCAAAATTCTACACACTACCCCATAATTACAACATGAAAAAAGTTTTTTTGAGATTTTTGCAAATTTATTAAAAATAAAAAAGTATTCACAGCCTTTGCTCAATACTTTGTTGATGCACCTTTGGTAGAAATTACAGCCTCAAGCCTTTTTGAATATGATGTCACAAGCTTGGCACACCTATCATTGGGTAGCTTCATCCATTCCTCTTTGCAGCACCTCTCAAGCGCCATCAGGTTGGATGGGAAGCATTGATGCGCAGCCATTTTCACATCTCTCCACAGATGTTCAATGGGATTCAAGTCCGGGCTCTGGCTTGGCCACTCAAGGGCATTCACAGAGTTGTCCTGAAGCAACTTTGATATCTTGGCTGTGTGCTTAGGGTTGTTGTCCTGCTGAAAGATGAACCGTCACCCAAGTCTGAGGTCAAGAGCACTCTGGAGCAGGTTTTCATCCAGAATGTCTCTGTACATTGCTGCATTCATCTTTCCCTCTATCCTGACTACTCTCCCAGTTCCTGCCGCTGAAAAACGTCCCCACAGCATGATGCTGCCACCACCATGCTTCGCTGTACAGATGGTATTGGCCTGGTGATGAGCGGTGCCTGGTTTCCTCCAAATATGATGCCTGGCATTCATGCCAAAGAGATCAATCCTTGTCTCATCAGACCAGAGAATTTTGTTTCTCATGGTCTAAGAGTCCTTCAGGTGCCTTTTGGCAAACTCCAGGTGGGCTGCCACGTGCCTTTTACTAAGGAGTGGCTTCTGTCTGGCCACTCTACCATACAGGCCTGACTGGTGGATTGCTGCAGAGATGGTTGTCTTTCTGGAAGGTTCTCCTCTCTTCATACAGCAACACTGGAGCTCTGACAGAGCGACCATCAGGTTCTTGGTAACCTCCCTGACTAAAGCCCTTCTCCCCCGATCGCTCAGTTCAGATGGCCGGCTAGCTCTAGGAAGAATCCTGGTGGTTCTGAACTTCTTCCATTTATGGATGATGGAGGCCACTGTGCTCATTGGAACCTTCAAAGCAGCAGAAATTTATCTTACCCTTCCCCAGATTTGTGGCTGAAGACAATCCTGTCTCGAAGGTCTACAGACAATTCCTTTGACTTCATACTTGGGTTGTGCTCTGACATGCACTGTCAACTGTGGGACCTTATACAGACAGATGTGTGCCTTTCCAAATCATGTCCAATCAACTGAATTTATCACAGGCGGACTCCAATTAAGCTGCAGAAACATCTCACGGATGATCAGTGGAAACAGGATGCACCTGAGCTCAATTTTGAGCTTCATGGCAAAGGCTGTGAATACTTATGTACATGTGATTTCTTAGTTTTTTTATTATCATTATTATTATTAATAAATTTGAAAAAAAATCTAAACTCTCCACATTGTCATTATGGGGTATTGTGTGTAGAATTTTGAGGGAAAAATGAATTTAATCAATTTTGAAATAAGGCTGTAACATAAAATGTGGAAAAAGTGAAGTGCTGTTAATACTTTCCTGATGCACTGCACAGCAGCAGATGTATTACTGTTGATGTGCCAGGTCTTTCTGTGCAAACAGCAGAGGTAGTTATTGTGTGGGCGAGCGTGTTACAATCCCGGGGGGGGGGGGGCAGAGTTCAGGTCCTGATGGCCTGGGGAACAAAGCTGTTTGGCAGTCTTTTGGAGTGGGCCCAGAGGCTCCGGCACCTTTTCCCCGAGGGCAGAGGGCTGAAGAGGGAGTGTGAGGGATTGGAGGTGTCGCCTGCAATGTTGATGGCTCTGCCGGTGAGGTGTGTGTGGCAGAAGTCCAACAGTGGGGCAGAGGGGCACCCATGATCTTGCTGACTGCTTTCACTGAGCTTTGTAGTGTCTAAAAGCAGGAGTGTAGCTTTTGTACCACACCGTGATGCAGCTTGTGAGAATGCTCTCAATGATGCCCTGGTAGAATGAGCACATGATGGGGGGTGGGACTTGTGCTCTCCTCAGTTTGCGGAGGAAACAGAGGCGAGTTTGAGCCTTGTTGGCCAGTGATGTGGTGTTGTTGGACCAGAAGAGGTCCTCAGAGGGGAGCACCCCCAGGAACTTGGTGCTGCTCACCCTCTCCACAGCTGTTTCATTGATGATCGGAGGGGGATGCTGTGTGTGTCCTCTCCTAAAGTCAACCACAATCTCCTTGGTTTTTCCCACGTTCAAGAAGAGATTATTGTCTTTACACTACTGGACCAGTTGGCTCACCTCATTTCTGTAGTTGGCCTCTTCATTGTTTATTGTTTTCATTGTCAAATTTGCTTTTTTTTTTAACTACAGACAATGGCATTTTTTTTTAGTTTCACAAATTTTGCACTGTATAGTGTGTACTATGTGCTGGTACATCTCAGTAAATTACAAATGTTATGATTTTTTTTAAATTTATTTTAAAAACTACCCACCAACATCATAATTTATCTTTTTTAGTTATATTAAAGAAAACTTTCACATTCTAATTTACTCAGATGCACTGGTAGACTGTTTGAACAGGAAAATAAATTGTGAGCTGCTTCAACTGTTGCAGGTTAAACATTATCACAGTACCCCAGCAATCCAGGCAAACCCAGTACAATCTTGGCTCCCTCTGTTGTCTATTACCTCAGTGGTGACTTGAGTCTGGTCTGCTTTCCCATCTAGCGGGGATAGGTTTTTGCGCTCATGTAGCCTGCTGTAGTCTGTTTCTCCGCCCTGTTGATTTGAAGTAGGCGGACAGACAATGGAACGTGCCATTGGAACTTGTGGCCCTCCGATGTATCCCGGAAGGGCAAGTGTTTTCACTCTGCACAGTGCATGCGCTCTGGGGGGTTTAGCAGCTTCTTCCGCTTTTTTGGATGAAATGCGGCAGTGGGTGACCGTGTGCGCCCCCACCTGGACGGCAAAGCCAATACATTTCATAGAATAAGCTCCCACTGCAAAGGACTGCTGAGTTATCAATTAACTGACCACCAATTTAATTTAGCTGACTAAATTCTTAGTTAATCGAAAGTCAATTAATAAATAACATCCGTACTCCAGAGCAACAAGTCCTCCAACTGACCTGCAGTCATCGGTCGTTTTAGAGAGCGCCCACCGAATCGGCCCACCGAGAGATAATAAGATACCACTGAGGACGCTGATTATGAAGTTCCTCAACTTCAGGGACAAGATGACGGTCACCAACGCGGCGCGAGCTAAAGGGGAAATTAAATACCAGGATCAACAGGTGCGGTTCTACCCAGATTTGGCCACGGGAATACAACAATTAAGGAGGCAGTTCGACCCCGCCCGCAAAGAGCTGCGCAACCTCGGGATTCGTCACGGAGTGATTCATCCGGCAAGACTGCTGGTCACATATAAGGGCGGAACCCACATCTTCAAGACCCCTCAAGAGGCGCAGGAGCTCATTAAGCAGATCCAAAAGGAGACTGGTGGGAGCTAAGCATAAACATGATAAAGGTAGAACATTTAAGCATTTGTACAGGCATCTGATTGATCTGAAACATATAACATGTCTACAAAATACAGACTGTATTATAAAAAAAAAAAAAGCTATGATGTACAAAGTTGCTATAAAACTTTGAAGCTATGTTGACAAAACTACAGAAGAGAGTTAATGTCATTAAAAATAGTAGTAGAGTCAGGGTGATTGAGAGGAGAAAGAGAGTGGTTTGACTGATCCTCGCAGGTGTGGAACAGTCACTAGCTATAACGGGAGACAGAATTTTTTTTGATTTTGGGGGGATTACCACGAATGTGGGGAAAGGGAATTTGTTTGTGTGTAGTTTGTAGGATGAATGTTCAACCATCCATGTTTTTGCTTCTCTGTATGAGCACGTTCATATTGCAAGGTAATCTCAAACTCCTTATTGATCATAGATCAAAGCGTTAATCTTAATTTAACTTCATGGAATTGCAGAGGTCTACAAAAAAAAAAACTTAAACAAGTTATGAATAAAATAAAAGACAGATTCAAAAATTGTATTTTTACAAGAAACTCATCTAATAGAGGAGGATGTAAAAAGAATTAGGAGAAGATGGCAAGGAAATGTGTTCACCTCTTCATTTTCATCCCGAGCTAGGGGAGTTATGATTCTCATACACAAAACAGTCCCATTTCAAGTGAAAAATGTAATTGGAGACAAACTTGGAAGATATCTAATCATCCAAGGATCTTTGTTATTAGAAAATATAAATCTGGTGAACTTATACGGCCCCAATATTGATGATCAAAACTTCTTTGTTAATTTATTTCTTACTTTATCATCACTTACAGGGCAACATATAATAGCAGGGGATTTTAATTGTACATTGAATCGCAGTATAGATAGGTCAACAGGACTGGACTGTACGCACAATGGATGCAGGATGATCATTAATCATTTGATGAAAGAATTGAGATTGCTAGATATATGGAGAGAAATGAAACCACAAGTCAAAGCCTATTCTTGTTATTCTAATACCTATAAGACATTCTCACGTATTGACTACTTTTTGATCTCTACAGAATTAAGGTCCAAGATTCAAAACTGTTTCTATGATAACATTGTGATCTCTGATCATGCACCCTGCTGTCTAATATATGTAGATAAGAAATTGACAAAAGATCCAGGTAGGTGGCATTTTCAGCATAAATGGCTTCAGGATGAGGAATTTGTTAAATACATAAAAAAACAGATGAGTTCTTTGATATTAATACTACACAAACAACGGCATGTATAAAGTGGAAGGCTTTCAAAGCTTTTATTAGGGGGCATATTATTAATTATACAGGTTCAAAATCTAAGAAGACTCGAGAGGAGAGAGTCCAATTGGAACGTAAAATAAAAATTCTTCAAGAAAAGGTGTATGCAGGAAGTAACCCACAGTTAGAGAATGAATTACTGATTCTGAGAGCTGAATATGACAAAAAAAATCAGCGAATAGAGCTGCCTCGAGTCTTCTAAGATTGAGGCAAACTTTTTATGAACAAGGTGAAAAATTAGGAAAATTATTGGCATGGCAGATTAAACAATTAGAATTTAAAACACCAATTACCAGTATTATAAGTAACGGACAGGTAGTTATAGATCCTTTAGAAATTAATAATGCCTTTAGAGATTATTATGAAAAACTATATGATACAAAAAATGAAACTGACTTGACTTAAAACTAAATGGGTTTTTGGGTGGATTATCTATACCGTGTATTCCAAATGAAAACAGGGAGATACTGGAGTCTAAAATTAGTCAAGAAGAAGTTGGGCTAGCCATTGATAATATGAAATCAGGAAAAAGAGCAGGACCAGATGGTCTTCCAGTTGACCTCTATAAAAAATTTAAGAATAAATTAATAAAACCACTTTTGGAAATGGTTTTAGAAGCATTTCAAAATGGTAATTTACCACCATACATGAATAATGCCTTAATTATACTGTTGCCAAAACCAGGTAAACCCTCTAATAAATGTGAAAACATGAGACCAATAAGCCTATTAAATGCTGATCTTAAGATAATCTGTAAAATTTTAGCAAAACGACTACAAGAAATATTACCAAATATTATTAACCGAGATGAGAATGGCTTTATAATGGGAAGACAAGGCTTCCATAATGTAAGAAGACTATTTAATATTATTTATTCCAATGAAGAAGCACCGGATAAAGGTCTCCTATCATTGGACGCCGAAAAGGCCTTTGATAGGACCATTCGACCCTATCTTTTTGAAGTCCTACAAAGGTTTGGACTTGGAAATAATTTCATAAAATGGGTCCAGATAATATACAATAATGCTACAGCAGAAATCCTAACAAACAGCAATATCTCGGAATCAATAAATTTCAATAGAGGATGTCGACAAGGCTGTCCACTTTCACTCTTATTGTTTACTATGGCAATTGAACCTTTAGCGATGGCAGTACGTTTACATCCACAAATATATGGAATTAAAGTAGGACCAACAGAACATAAAATTTCCCTGTATGCCGATGACATAATTTTGTTTATGTCGAATTTTAAAAAAATCAATTCCGACCTTGTTAAATTTAATAAAGAACTTCGGGGAAATATCAGGATATAAAATAAATAAAACAAAATCTTCAATATTAATGCTAAATGAGACCCAGAGAAATCACCCAGCTCCTGAGGTAAATCAATTTAATGTTGTAAATCAGTTTAAATATTTAGGAATTCAAATTTTGCCTAAGCTAGAATCAGTCGCCAGTGCCAACTATGAAGCCTTAATGACAGATATTAATGAGTTACTTCAGAGATGGATGTCACTACCAATGTCGATGATCGGGAGAATTAATATACTTAAAAGTAATATCTTACCAAAAATACTTTATTTATTTCAATACATTCCTTTACCACCACCTTCAGATCTATTCTCAAGAATTAAAAAAAAGTTAGTGGAATTTATATGGAACAATAGGAAGGCTAGATTACGTTTGTCCTTACTATATTTACCATTTGATCGTGGAGGTCTGAAATGTCCAAACTTTATGTTGTATTACTGGTCAGCACAGCTGAGGTCTATGACATATTATTTTTCATCAAATGATCCTCCTCATTGGACTGAAATGGAATCATACAATTTACCTTTACCTCTTCTCTTATACATATACTCAGACTCGGCTAAAAAATTACAGAAACAAGTTAAAAATCCAATTGTAAAGCACATGATCAAAATATGGTGAGAAACCAAAAAATATTTAAAAGAACCACACTTATTGTCACAATTTAGCCCAATATGGGGTAATCAATATTTTACACCAGGGAGAGCGGATGCTGAATTTAAAGTATGGAATTTAAAAGGGATTCAAAAGATTCAAGACTTATATTTGTCACGTTCAGATAACATAATGTCTTTTGAAGAACTGAGGATTAAATTCAATCTTAACAGAACACATTTTTTAAAATATCTTCAGCTTAGAAATTTTATTCGATCAAATCAAAATAATGCTCTCACCCGACCTACTTATTCATTCATTCATCTTCTTCTGCTTAATCCTTTTCGGGTCGCGGGGGGGGGGGGGGGCTGGAGCCTATCCCAGCATCTTTGGGTGAGAGGCAGGGTATACCCTGGACAGATCACCAGTCCATCACAGGGCCAACACAAATTTTGACGAAAGATAGTAAGAGAAAGGGTATTATTTCAGAGTTTTATAACTCATTGACACTATTCTCAAGTGAAAACTCACAGAAAAGACTGAATTATTGGAAAGAAGACCTGCAAATTGAAATTTCAGAGGAACAATGGGAAATGGCTTGTGCAGAAGCTCAAACCAATCAATAAATGTACGTCTTAAACTGATACATTTTAAATGGTTAATGCGGATGTATGTTACACCAGTGGAGTTAAATAGATATAACAAAAACATACCAGATACGTGCACAAAATGTGTGGAAAGTAAAGAAACCCTATTTCACTGTTTATGGGAATGTAGAAAAATCAGAATATTTTGGGAAGAGGTGAGGGTAACAATTGAAAGAATAATTTCAAAACAATTTACATTGAACCCTAAACTGTTTTTGTTGGGTCTGTATCCAGAAAAACATAACTTTAATAAGAGTGAAAGAGCATTCATAGACCTCGGCTTGCTTAATGCCAAAAAATGTTTTGCACTATTGTGGAAAAAGACTCATAGACCAGATGTGACTCAGTGGTTAAGACAGATGTTAACAAACCTTCCACTAGAAAGAATAAAATACATACTGAAATCAAAGGAAAATGTGTTTGAGAATATATGGAGACCTTTCATTGATTATGTAAAGAAATTAAACATAACTTCTGAAGAAGAAGGTGAATGATATGTGTGGACCTTGCAAATTTCAAACTGGTGAATGTATATTATGTATTCTTATGTAATAGATTACCTAGACTAAACAGAGGAGCATTGTTGTTGACTTGCCTTTGTTAATGGTTGTTGGTGTTTTTAGTACATTTTTTTTGTTGTTGTTGTAGTTAGTGGGTTTTTTTTATTTTTAAATTACTTTAGTGTTAGTGTTTGATTGTTTGTGCCATGTTTGTAAAAAAAAAAAAGGTTCAATAAAAAATATTGTGGAAAAAAAAAAAAGTCGTCCTCCAACTCAAATATTAAAGATGACAGAGACAATGTTGTGACCTCCTGGCCAGTAGATGTCACAATTACTCTTACCCCACTACAATATTGTACTGGTTGGTAGAAACAAACATCAATAGAGAGCCTAAATCACACCTCCTCGCATATGGGATCTTAAATCGGGGAAAAAAAAAAATTCTCCATTGAAATGAATGGCAAGAGCAAAATTATCCTTTGATCCTGACCTAATTTTGCCACGAGTTACACATGTAGGGGCCCTATTTTGACGGTCATCCATGCACTTTTTCGACAGACTCTCTGTTGTACGCCAGTGTTTTTGTTAGTTTCTGTGAACGCATTGTCTGTTTTTTTACACCTTGCGTCACGTCACAGTGTGCCCGCTATGCACGAGGAGGAGGAGAGTCATTTCAAACAGGTGTGGCGGCACACAATCTAATGCACATTACTATTATAGTGCATTCCATGAGAATCCACTTTTGAGCAGGAAAAAGGAGGTCTATGACAGACAGACAGAGACTTCTAAAGGGGCCATATGTGGCATAATGTTGTCAAGACACACAGACAGGTATTGGGCAGTGATGATTTAGAGTGAAGTACGTGGCAGTAATGCACCTGTAAGCTGGTTGCCAGCCGCCAATCAAATCTAAAAGACAGACAGACAGATAGATAGAGGTGGGAGAAAGTGTTTGCCCCTTCCTGATTTCTCATTTTTTTTGTATGTTTGTCACACTTAAATGTTTCAGATCAAACTAATTTAAATATTAGACAAAGATTACACAAGTAAACACAAAATGCAGTTTTTAAATGAAAGTGTTTATTATTAAAGGTGAAAAAAAATCCAAACCTACATGGCTCTGTGTGAAAAAGTGACACCCCCCCACACACCCGTTAAAACAAATTAACTGTGGTTTATCACATCTTTGGAAAGCTGAGTTCAATTTCTCTAGCCCCACCCAGGCTTGATTACTGCCACACCTGTTCTCAATCAAGAAGTGGTTTAAATAGGACCTGTCTGACAAAGTGAAGTAGACCAAAACGTCCTCAAAAGCTAGACATCATGCTGCAATCTAGGGCTGTCGCGATAACCGCAATTATGTAACACCGCGGTATGGCCACACCTACCGCGGAGGGAAACGACCAACCACAGAAACCGCAGTATTCACTTTTTGTGTGTGTGTGGCTATATCTCGTTGTCCACTTATGTGCCCCTATTGATTATTAAATAAATTGCTAAGGCAGGCAGTTAGTGGTGAAAGCGTTTGGACTCCTTGTTAAATACAGCTGTAATAGTGAGCACTGAAAGGGCACAAAGCGTGTTATTTCCTTCTAAGCGGAATGTGTATGCTCCTGTCTGTATATGAGCTATGAGAGAAGCTTGTTTGAACAAGATTTTTCTAGTTACGCTAGCAGCTAGCTAGCAGATTAAGTAAAATTATCCCCATTACAGAGTAAATCAGTTAGAAAATGAAACTCCCTCACTGGGAGAAAGGAGGACTGGGAACTCTTAAGTTGAATCAGATTTTGGAGTTATTTACCCATGGTAAATAACTACTGACCTACGGATGTCCTAGCAAGCTAGCAGCAAAAACTCATCTTCCATGAAGTTTCGAAGACTTGAGACAACATTTTGAGGTGAGCCCCCAGTCGGATAATGCAAACCGAAGCATGACGTTATTTTGGGAATTTCCACAGCAGGTTCAACACAGCTGCAGAAGTTATAAAGGCAACTTCGCCTGTCTACATCTCACTCACTCATGTCTGTTTGCGTGTTTACATTGAGTGATAATGTAATGGTGCTGAGCGAAAAATTTGTCCGTTCATGCTTGGTGTGAACGCACCTTTCGTTACCGTCACTGCTTTATTTTTTGGATCTTTTTTTTTTTTAACAGAATCAGCAGTTCATGCCTGCATAAACAGCAGAGCCCCGCACACTTGTACAACACACGCATAAAGTTGAGAAGGAGCTGAAGTTAGACTTAAGCTTCCCTCATTTGCCACCTAAGTTACAAACCCTGTTTGAATTACGAATCAACAGGGTCCTAAAAACATTTGCGATAATACCGCATACCACGGTATTGAGCTGTCCACCTTCACCGCAGGGGAAATTCCTCTACCGCGACAGCCCTACTGCAATCCAAAGAAATTCAGGAACAAATGACAAACATTGAGATCTATCAGTCTGGAAAAGGTTATAAAGCCATTTCTCAAGTTTTAGGACTCCAGAAAACGACAGTGAGAGCCATTATCCACAAATGGCGAAAACATGGAAGAATAGTGAACCTTCCCAGGAGTGGGCAGCTGACCAAAATTACCCCAAGAGCGCAGCGACGACTCATCCAAGAGGTCACAAAAGACCCCACAACAACAACCAAAGAACTGCAGGCCTCACTTGCCTCAGTAAAGGTCAGTGTTCATGAATCCACCATAAGAAAGAGACTGGGCAAAAATAGCATGCATGGCAGAGTTCCAAGACGAAAACCACTGCTGAGCAAAAAGAGCATAAAGGACTGACAAGAAAAAAGTTGAACTTTTCAAAAGGTGTGTGTCCCATTACATCCGGTGTAAAAGTAACACAGCATTTCAGAAAAGGAACATCATATCAACAGTAAAATATGGTGGTGGTAATGTGATGGTCTGGGGCTGTTTTGCTGCTTCAGGACCTGGAAGACTTGCTGTGGTAAATGGAACCATGAATTCTGCTGTCTCCCAAAAAATCCTGAAGGAGAATGTCCAGCCATCTGTTTGTGACCTCAAGCTGAAGCGCACTTGGGTTTTTCAGCAGAACAATGATCCAAAACACACCAGCAAGTCCACCTCTGAATGGCTTAAGAAAAACAAAATGAAGACTTTGGAGTGGCCTAGTCAAAGTCCTGACCTGAATCCGACTGAGATGTTGTGGTATGACCTTAAAACGGCAGTTCATGCTCAGAAACCCTCCAAAGTGGCTAAATTACAACAATTCTGCAATGACGAGTGGGCCAAAATTCCTCCACAGCGCTGTAAAAGACTCACTGCTAGTTACTGCAAATGCTTGATTGCAGTTGTTGCTGCTAAGGGTTGCCTAACCAGTTATTAGGTTTAGGGGGCAATTACTTTTTCACACAGGGCCATGTAGGTTTGGATTTTTTTCCCCTTAATAATAAAAACCTTCATTTAAAAACTGCATTTTGTGTTTACTTGTGTTATCTTTTTTAATATTTAAATTTGTTTGGTGATCTGAAACATTCAAGTGTGACAAACATGCAAAAAAATGAGAAATCAGGAAGGGGGCAAACACTTTTTCACACCACTGTAGATGTACTTTACTGATTCCAAACTGGGAAATTACAGTGTAACAGCAGCATGACAGAAGACGACCAAAATGACAGAAACACACACAGCATAATAGAAAAATGAATTACCCAGGGAACGTAAAAACTGCCTAGATAACTTTATATACATGACAGGTGGTGACCCATTTGGATACATGAATCGTGCTCATTGTACAATGCAGGATTATCTGGTGCAGGGTGAAATGTGAGTTACCAATTAGACTGCAAGGTGCAGCATGGCAGCATTGTTATGACCAGAACTCAACATTAGAGTGAGTTATTGTACGGTGAAATGGCATGTGGCAGGAAAGATTTCCTGTACCTGACTGATCGGCAGCGGGGCTGGAGCAGTCTGCTGAAGAAAGAGCTCCACTGTCTGTCCAGGGTGTGGTGAAGGGGGTGATCAGGATTGTCCATGATGGATCGCCGTTTGCTCAGTATCCTCCTCTCCACCACATTCTCAAAAGTCTCCAGCTTGAGACCAATTACAGAGCCAGCCCTCTTGATAATCTTGTCAAGTCCGTTGGTGTCGCTGGCTCTGATACTGCTACCCCAACAGACAGCAGCAAAGAAGATGGCGCTGGCAACAATGGCCTGGTAGAAAAGCTCCAGCATGTTGTTGCACACGCTGAAGGGTCTCAGCTTCCTCAGAAAGTAGAGTCTGCTCATCTCCTTCTTGTATGCAGCGTCGGTGTTAGATTTCCAGTCCAGTCCGCTGCTGATCACGACACCCAGGTATTAGGGCCGTGTGATACGGCATAAAATTCATATCAGGATACAAGTCATATCACGAGAACTGTAGCACCTTATGTGAGCCAGATTATCTAGCATCTCAGAAAGGAGACAGTGGATAAGCTTGGGACAACAAAGAGCAGGAGATTCCTGGTGAGATAGCAGGAAGGAGTCGGGGATGAAGGATGTTGAATGCAGTGTGATGCAAATGTCATGTTGTGTGTGATGTAAATGCCATGAAACTTAAGGGGAGAGTTTCTTCTTGAGAGTTCATTCTGTTCTGTGCTTGAAAGATGTGAGTGTGTAATAAATCGTCTGAAATGAATCTGCCTGTGATTTCACACACTCCACACTGGTGACCCAAGACGTATTATGGAATACGAGGCAAGATCCCCGGAGCCGGCCCGGTCAGGAAGCTACAGCGAGGCGGCAGCCATCCCACAGACAGCCCGGACTGGAACCTACAGCCATGCGTGTGCGGTTTCAGTCAAGCTACCGGATTTCTGGCAGCACAACCCGCGCTCTTGGTTCCACCTCACCGAGGCCCAGTTCGCCCTCCGGGGAGTAACGGCAGATGATACCAGATTCTACTATGTGGTCGCAGCGCTCGACGCCCGCACAGCTCAGCAGGTAGCGAGCCTGCTCGATCAGCCACCTGCCAGCAGCAAATACGAGACGCTCAAGGCTGCGCTCATCCAGCGCTACACGCTCTCGGACTGTGAGAGAGCAGAGAGGCTCCTGACGCGGACCGAGTTAGGAGATGGTTCGGCTGTAGACCTGATGGAGAAGATGCTGGCGTTGATGGGGACGGACAACGGGCACTTTCTGTTTGCCCACCTCTTCCTCCGGAACCTTCCGACAGTAGCGAGAGCAGTTCTGGCCAATTCGCCGTGGCTGGCCACGCGCGACTACCGTGCGCTAGCCCAGGAGGCAGACCAGATCATCATCACCACCAGGGCGATCACAGTTAATGCGGCAGCAGCAGAGCCCAGCAAGATGACCAGAGGAGGCGAGGAGCCACCGACGGTAGCGGCAACGGGGGCCAAGGAGCACCAGAGAGACACGCTCTGTTTTTACCACCGCCGCTTCGGAGAGAAGGCACGCAGATGTGCGCCACCGTGCCAATTCAAGTGCTTGGGAAAATGCCAAGGCCGGGGGTCAGTAGCAGCCGTGACCCTCGGTGAAGAGAACAAGCTGCTCTACTTGATGGATGCACGCTCGGGAAGGCGTTTCCTCGTGGACACCAGAGCCCAGAAGAGCTTCATCCGGCCGACCTACGCTGACCGGCTGGCAGGATCTAGTGGCCCCGGGATGTTGGCAGCAAACGGCTCGGATATTAAGACCTGTGGTGAGAGGACTCTGCTCTTATCTCTACACTGCCGTACATATGAGTGGACTTTTGTCGTAGCAGCACTGAATTACCATATACTGGGGGCTGATTTTCTGTGTGCACATGGTTTACTGGTTGATGTTGCTAACAGACGCCTGGTTAATGCACTGTCTTTTGACTCTCTCCCCTGTATAGCTCGAGTGACCCGGCCAACAGCACAAGCCAACGTCACAGCTACAGGCGGTAAGTTCCACACACTGCTCACTCAGTTCCCAGCACTCACGGTCCCGACGTTTTCGGCGGCCATCGCTAAACACGGGGTGGAACACTTTATCACTACCACCGGGCCGCCAGTTTTTGCAAGACCTCGGCGCTTGGACGCAGCTAAACTGGCCATAGCGCGCGAGGAGTTCGCCAAACTGGAAAGGTTGGGCATCATCAGGCGCTCCAAAAGCCCATGGGCTTCCCCGCTACACATGGTCCCTAAGGCTGAAGGATCGTGGTGACCGTGCGGGGATTTCTGCAGGTTGAACAATGCCACAGCGCACGACCGCTACCCAATTCCCCACATACAGGATTTTTCCGTTCACCTCGCCAGAGCGCGCATTTTTTCCAAAATAGACCTGGTCCGCGGTTACCACCAAGTCCCAGTGCGGGCTGAGGACATACCCAAAACAGCGGTAATAACTCCGTTCAGTTTATTCGAGCTCCTGCGCATGCCATTCAGGATAAAAGGAGTGGCACAGACGTTCCAGCGCATGATGGATGCAGTGCTGCGCGATCTTCCGTTTGCGTTCGTCTACCTGGACGATATCCTGGTAGCCAGTGCGTCCGAAGACGAACAAGAAACCCACCTCACAACGGTTTTCCGGAGGTTGGAGGAGCATGGGTTAATAATCAACCCGGCGAAATGCCAGTTCGGCGTGACGGGCATCGATTTTTTTAGGGCACCACGTCTCTCCTGAAGGAGCGATCCCGTTGCCCGACAAAGTGCGCGCCGTGGCGGATTTTACCCGGCCTCAGACGGTCAGGGCGCTGCAGGAATTTTTGGGGATGGTGAAATTTTATAAACGTTTCCTTCCCCGCGCGGCGCAGCTCATGCAACCATTGTACGCCGCGCTCAAGAAACAGAAACCCTCGGATAGGGTCGAATGGACCCCGGAGCGAGAGCGGGCGTTCTCGGAAGTTAAAGCGGCCCTGGCAAACGCCGCACTGCTGGCGCATCCAGACCCGACGGCCCGCATAGCGCTCCCCACCGACACTTCAGACGTGGCCATAGGGGCTGTCGTGGAGCAGCGTGTCGCCGGGGCTTGGCAGCTGCTCGCCTCTTTCAGCAGAACTTTGCGCGACAGCGAACGTAAATACAGCATGTTCGACAAAGAGTTGCTGGCCCTCCACCTGGCCATACGCCACTTCCAATTCTGGATGGAAGGGCGCAGCTTCACTGCGTTCGTGGACCACAAGCTGCTAACATTCACGATGGCCAAGGTTTCAGAACCGTGGTCGGGCCGGAAGCAGAGACAGCTGGCCGCGATCTCAGAGTTTACTACCGATGTTCAGCATGTGTGGTAAACTGAATGTAGTGGCGGACTGCCGCTCGCGAGCCGTGGTGACCCCGGTCTGCGTGGGGATAGATTACGCAGCCATGGCCGCGGAGCAGATTAGCAATGCAGACGTGCGCGCGCTCCAGTCTGGACCAACAGGGTTAAGGCTGGAGAGCAGGGTGCTGCAGGATGGCGGCCCCCCCCCTAATCTGCGATGTCTCCACGGGTCGCCCGCGTCTGGGTGGCGCCGCCGTGTGTTTGAGTCGGTTCACACTCTGGCGCACCCAGGAGTGCGCGCGTCGGTCAAAATGGTGGGAGAGAAGTTTGTTTGGCCAAGCCTGCGCAAACAAGTGAAGGAGTGGGCTGCAGCCTGCGTGGCGTGCCAACGAGCTAAAGTACACAGACACACGAAGGCTCCCTTGGAGCCGTTTCGTATTCCGGCTAAGAGGTTCGACCATGTTCACGTGGATCTCGTGGGCCCCCTCCTGCCATCACAGGGGTGCACGCACCTCCTGACAATGGTGGACCGCACCACACGCTGGCTAGAAGCGGTCCCGCTGGCGGCAACCACGTCCGCGGACGTAGCACGCGCTTTTTTAAAAGCATGGGTGGCGTGTTTTGGAGTCCCGTCGGACATTACGTCCGACAGGGGCTTGCAATTTGTTTCCGAACTCTGGTCCGTGATGGCCCGCAGCCTGGGTGTTACAATTCACCGCACAACCGTGTACAACCCACAGGCCAATGGGTTATGTGAGCGTTTTCATAGATCACTGAAAGCGGCACTCAGGGCTTCATTGATGGATGCAAATTGGGTAGACAGGCTGCCATGGGTTTTATTGGGGTTGCGCTCCGCGCCAAAAGAGGATCTGGAAGCTTTCCCGGCAGAGCTCGTTTTTGCGCAGCCACTACGGCTGCCCGGGGAATTTCTGCCAGATAATCCCGTACCGGGCAGCTCCTCGTCTCAGCTTTTGCAGCGTAGCGCAAACACAGGCACGCTGCAGGGCCCTGCCCACCACAGTTTTCCACGCATTTTTGTGCCTAAAACTTTGAAGAGCGCGGAGTTCGTGTTTGTCAGACACGACGCCCACCGCCCTCCATTGCGCCCACCCTATGATGGACCGTTCAGAGTGTTGGAAACAGGGGATAAGCATTTTTTGCTAGACTTGGGGGGTAGGAGGGAAAAAATTGGCATAGACAGACTCAAACCCGCTTTCGTTGTGGCGGACGAGCAAGTGCTGTTGGCTAGGGCCCCTCGGCATGGAAGACCCCCACGGAGAGCTCCCCAGGGAGGCAATTCTCCAGAGCAGCCACACGGACAGACCGAAGTGCCCCCCCCCCCCCCCAGCAACAGCCCACCCGCAGTCAGATACACTTCCAGCAGCCCTCAACCGGCACAATGCAGTGTGATGCAAATGTCATGTTGTGTGTGATGTAAATGCCATGAAACTTAAGGGGAGAGTTTCTTCTTGAGAGTTCATTCTGTTCTGTGCTTGAAAGATGTGAGTGTGTAATAAATCGTCTGAAATGAATCTGCCTGTGATTTCACACACTCCACAGAACAATATATATCACAATATACATTTTCTGTAAATTCTACAGTTTAGATAATCATATAAAAAGGGCCATCTCTTTTTTTTTAATGTACTGTTTTCCCTCATAATTTTGCAGTGTTATAAAATAGTTTTGTAATGTGCATTTGAGAATTGATTCTCATAAATTTCAGGGATTTCTTCAAAATCATATATGAATGAAAAGTAAGCATCAGTAAGTTAAATATTTCCTGAGCCAGAGGAGAATAGCCCAAAAAAAAATAAAAATCTGAAAATGAGAAAATTACCCATGGCTATCACCTACAGATATAAATTAGCTGTAAATTTAAATCAGTGAAAATTTAAGTGTAGACCTGCAGCCTAAAGACTGCCGCTCCAGCCTGAATTAACCTGTTTGCTTCTTAGTAAAAATATTTCAGATTGGTCATGATCTGAAAATCAAAGACACAAAAGGTAATATAATAAAATACATGTGATGACTTTATTCATTATCACCACTTGACGAATTTAAATGATTAGAAATCAAATAAATTGCATTAAGAGCCAACTTGCTCCTCCAACCCATTTTAATGTATTTATTATTTATTTTGCATGTATGTGCCACCATCATACACTTTTGGAGTTTTAATAAAAAAATTTCAGACAAAACTAAGAAACTCAGCAGTGACTTCCGGTTATGGCTGCCACGTAGGACGGACGTGTCTCGCTCTGCTCTGCTCCTGGAGAAAAAAAATCGGCAAATAACTCTCTCATTTGGGACAGAACGTATCCCAGCGTTTGGGCGAGGATATGTCGGCGAAGCCTAAGGCTGGAAAACCAGGAAAAGGAAAAAGCGAGCCGCCGAAACAGTCCAAATTAACGGACTTTCAGGTCTGTGACGCAGCAAACAGGGCTCCATATATGGCGGAGGAGGCTGGCAACGCTGCGATTTCTGCGGGGAATGGCGCAGATGCGCTGATGGCTGCCATGAGTTCAATGAGAGCGGACTTTTCCTCTAGATTTGATGGGATTATGACAGCGTTGGAAGGAATAAGAAAGGAATTGGGTGACTGTGTAGAACGAACGGCGCAGATGGAGCTCCGTCTCGCTAGTGCTGAAGATGACGTCACCCGTCTTCAATTAAAGGTGCGCACTTTGGAAAAAAAAAATAAATCTCTGGAAGATAATATTTTGGATTTGGAATCTCGGTCGAGACAGAATAATTTGAGGCTGGTGGGTCTTCCAGAGGAATCAGAAGGTCGGGACGTATGTTCCTTTCTGGAAAAGTGGATTCCGGAGGTGCTGGGCAGCGAGGAGTTGCAATCAGCAGTGGTTCTGGAAAAAGCACATCGCATTGGCCCACGGAGAGATAAGGGACCGCCGAGGACCTTAATTATGAAGTTTCTTAACAACAGAGACAGGATGAAGATCTTCAACGCTGCACGAGCTAAAAAAGGAGAGATTAAACACCAGGACCAGCAGGTGCGGTTCTACCCAGATTTGGCCACAGGAATCCAGCAATTGAGGAAGCAGTTTGATCCCGTACGTAAGGAGCTGCGCAACCTTGGGATTCGTCATGGTGTAATCTATCCTGCGAGACTGCTGACCACGTATGAGGGCAGAACCCACATCTTCAAGACCCCAGAGGAGGCGCAGGAGTTCATCAAGAAGATCAAAGAAGAAGAAGAGACTGGTGGGAGCTAAGCATGAACAAAATATAAGGTAGAATAATTAAGCATTTGCACAGGCATCTGACTGACTTGAAGTAAATAGTAAGTTTACAAAATATAGATTGTATTATATATTAAAAAAAAACAAAACAAAAACAAAAAAAAAAAAAACTATGATGTACAAAGTTGTTAAAAATTTTGGAGTTAAGTTGGAAAACTACAGAGGAGAGTTAATGTTACGTCATTAAAAGCAGTAGAGTTAGGGTGATTGGGAGGATGAAGAAGGAGTGGCTTAGGCTGTTCCCCGTGGGTGTGGAACGGTCGATGGCTATATCGGGAGACAGAATTTTTCTTTTGATTTTGGGGGGTTTGCCACAAGTGTGGGAAGGGGAAATTTGTTTGTGTGTAGTTTGTAGGATGAATGTTCAACCACTCATGTTTTTGCTTCTCTGTATGAGCATGTTTACACTGCAAGGTAATCCCAAACTCTCTATTGATCATGGACCAAAGTGTTAATCTTAATTTAACTTCATGGAATTGCAGAGGTCTACAAAATTTAAAAAAACTTAAACAAGTTATGAATAAAATAAAGGACATGGGTTCAAGAATTGTGTTTTTACAAGAAACTCATCTGATAGAGGAGGATGTTAAAAGAATTAGGAGTAGATGGCAGGGAAGTGTATTCACCTCTTCATTTTCATCCCGAGCCAGGGGAGTTATGACTCTCATACATAAATCAGTTCCTTTTCAAGTGAAAAATGTAATTGGAGACAAATTTGGAAGATATGTAATCATTCAAGGTTCTTTGCTATTAGAAAATATAAATCTTGTGAACTTATATGGTCCCAATATAGATGATCAGAAGTTCTTTGCTAATTTATTTCTCATCTTATCATCACTTACAGGGCAACATATAATAGCAGGGGATTTTAATTGTACATTGAATCCAGGTGTGGATAGATCAACAGGACTGGATTGTACGCACATTGGATGTAGGATGACTATTAATCATTTTATGAAAGAATTGAGATTGTTAGATATATGGAGAGAAATGAAACCACAAGTTAAAGCCTATTCTTGTTATTCCAGTACCTACAAGACATTCTCACGTATTGATTATTTTTTGATTTCCACAGAATTAAGGTCCAAGATTCAAAACTGCTTTTATGATAACATCGTGATCTCTGATCATGCACCCTGTTGTCTAATATATGTAGATAAAAAATTGACAAAGGAATCGGGTAGATGGCAATTTCAGCATAAATGGCTTCAGGATGAGGAATTTGTCAAGTATATAGAAAAACAGATAGACGAGTTCTTTGACATCAATACTACACAAACATCAGCATGTGTAAAGTGGGAGGCTTTCAAAGCTTTTATTAGGGGGCATATTATTAGTTATACAGGATCAAAATCTAAGAAGACTCGAGAGGAGAGAGCTAAATTGGAACATAAAATAAAAAATCTTCAGGAAAAAGTGTATGCAGGAAGTGACCCAAGGTTGGAGAATGAATTACTGATTTTGAGAGCTGAATACGACAAAAAATCAGCGAATAGAGCTGCCTCGAGTCTTCTAAGATTGAAACAATCTTTTTATGAACAAGGTGAAAAATCAGGAAAATTATTAGCATGGCAGATTAAACAATTGGAAATTAAAACACCAATTACCAGTATTATAAGTAACGGACAGGTAGTTATAGATCCTTTAGAAATTAATAGAGCCTTTAGAGATTACTATGAAAAATTATATGATACCAAAAATGAACCTGATTTAACAAAACTAAATGGGTTTTTGAACGAACTATCTATACCGTGTATTCCAAATGAAAACAGGGAGATATTGGAGTCTAAAATTAGTCAAGAAGAAGTTGGGCTAGCCATTGATAATATGAAATCAGGAAAAAGTGCAGGACCAGATGGTCTTCCAGTTGACCTTTATAAAAAATTTAAGAATAAATTAATAAAACCTTTTTTGGAAATGGTTTTAGAAGCATTTCAAAATAATAATTTACCATCATACATAAATAATGCCTTAATTATACTGCTGCCAAAACCAGGTAAGCCCTCTAATAAATGTGAAAATATGAGACCAATAAGCCTATTAAACGCCGACCTTAAGATAATCTGTAAAATTTTAGCAAGACGAATACAAGAAATTTTACCAAATATTATTAATCGAGATCAGAATGGCTTTATAAAGGGTAGACAAGGCTTCCATAATGTAAGAAGACTATTTAATATTATCTATTTTAATAAAGAAGCACCGGATACAGCTCTCCTATCATTGGACGCCGAAAAGGCCTTTGATAGAGTTGAATGGCCCTTTCTTTTTGAAGTCCTACAAAGGTTTGGACTTGGAAATAATTTCATAAAATGGGTTCAAATAATATACAATAATGCTACAGCAGAAATCCTAACAAATAACAATATTTCAAAACCAATAAAAATCAATAGAGGATGTCGACAAGACTGTCCACTCTCACCTTTACTGTTTACTATGGCAATTGAACCTTTAGCGATAGCGATACGTTTACATTCACAAATATATGGAATTAAAGTTGGACCAACAGAACATAAAATCTCCCTGTACGCCGATGATATAATTTTGTCTATGTCGAATCTAAAAAAATCAATTCCAACCTTGTTGAATTTAATAAAGAATTTTGGGGAAATATCAGGATATAAAATAAATAAAACTAAATCTTCAATATTAATGCTAAATGAGACCCAGAGAAATTACCCAGCCCCTGAGGTAAATCAATTCAATGTTGTAAATCAGTTTAAATATTTAGGAATCCAAATTATGCCTAAGCTAGAATCAGTCGCCAGTGTCAACTATGAAGCCTTAATGTCAGATATCAGTAAGTTAACTCAGAGATGGATGTCACTACCAATGTCGATGATCGGGAGAATCAATATACTTAAAAGTAATATTTTACCTAAAATACTTTATTTATTTCAATACATTCCCTTATCACCACCTTTAGATCTATTCTCAAGAATAAAAAAAAAGTTAGTGGAATTTATATGGAACAACAGGAGGGCTAGATTACGTCTGTCTTTATTATATTTACCATTTGATCGTGGAGGTCTGAAATGTCCAAATTTTATGTTGTATTATTGGTCGGCACAACTGAGGTCTATGACATATTATTTTTCATCAAATGATCTCCCTCACTGGACTGAAATGGAATCATACAATTTACCTTTACCTCTTCCCATATTCATATACTCAGATTCGGCAAAAAAATTACAAAAACAAGTTAAAAATCCATTTGTAAAGCATATGATCAAAATATGGTGTGAAGCTAAAAACTATTTAAAAGAACCACAGTTATTGTCACAATTTAGTCCAATATGGGGTAATCAATATTTTAAACCAGGGAGAGCGGACGCTGTATTTAAAGTATGGAATTTAAAAGGGATACAAAAGATTCAGGATTTATATTTGCCATGTGCAGACAACATAATGTCTTTTGAAGAGCTGAGGATCAAATTTAATCTCAATAGAACACATTTTTTTAAATATCTTCAACTTAGAAACTTTATTCGATCAAATCAAAATAAAGCTCTCACTCGACCTATTTATTCATCCTTGGAAAAAATGATGATGAAAGATAGTAAAAGAAAGGGTATTATTTCAGAGTTTTATAACTCATTGACACTATCTTCAAGTGAAAATTCACTGAAAAGATTAAACTACTGGAAAGAAGATCTGCAAATTGAAATTTCAGAGGAACAATGGGAATTGGCTTGTACAGAAGCTCAAACCAAATCAATAAATGCACGCCTTAAATTGATACATTTCAAATGGTTAATGCGGATGTATGTTACACCGGAGGAGTTAAATAGATATAACAAAAATATACCAGATACATGCACAAAATGCATGGAAAGTAAAGGAACCCTATTTCATTGTTTATGGGAATGTAGATTAATAAGAATGTTTTGGGAAGAGGTGAGGGTAACAATTGAAAAAATAATCTCAAAACAAATCATATTGAATCCTAAACTGGTTTTGTTGGGTCTGTACCCAGAAAAGCATAATTTCAATAAAAGTGAAAGAACATTCATAGACCTCAGTTTGCTTAATGCCAAAAAATGTATTGCACTATTATGGAAAAAGACTCATAGACCAGATGTGACTCAGTGGTTAAGACAGATGTTAACAAACCTTCCATTAGAAAGAATAACATATATACTGAAATCAAAGGAAATTGTGTTTGAGAATATATGGAGACCTTTTATTGATTATGTAAAAAATTTAAACATAACTCTTGAAGAAGAAGGTGAATGATGTGTGTGGACCTTGTAAATTCCAAACTGGTGAACATAATATGTATACTTATGTATTGGATTGTCTAGACTAAACAGAGGAGCATTGTTGAAGACTTGATTTTGTTGGTGGTTGTTGGTGTTTTTAGTGCATTTTTTTTTTTTTTGTAGTACTTTAGTGTTAGTGTTTGATTGTTTGTATCATGTTTGTTAAAAAAAAAAAAAGGTTCAATAAAGATATTGTGGAAAAAAAGAAACTCAGCAGTAATTTAAACCAAAAAAAAAAAACAAAAAAAAAACAAAACAATGGTCTGTTACGGTTTCCAGTTGGCACAACTTAGCATCGTCATTTAGCATTTTATAATTAGACATGGTGTTAACATTACTCACCACCTATTAAAATAAGGTTAGTGAACTCCTCTCTGACTCAGCATGATGAAAAATGGTCCCACATCCCTGGCAAAGAGGAGTAGCAGCTATCTGAACCAGTAGTTTGGAGTTAGCATTAGCAACCACCACCGGACTGAAGCCTAGCCACTCACCACACCTGTTCCGCTGCGCTCAGTCGCACACTGTGAGGAAGAGACGGAGCACTGGCAAGTTGTGGTGAGGTAGGAGTTTTACTGAATAAACAGGGACATGTGCATTTTTAATACACTAAACGATACGATACGTTCATGGCACATCTCAGTCCCAGCGCTGCCCGCTCCGGCGAGCGCGCTCTGGTGTGAATGAAGAGGATACAGGCGCTCTCTGGTACTCTGGAGTCCACAGCGCGGTGAGAGGGAGCAGACGGTCATCCCACGTCAGGTCACCATGTGGTGTGCGGCGTAAGGGAGAGACAGTTCATCTCCGTCAGGTGACCAATGTGGAGAAAATGGCATAGTCGAGAGACGCACCACGCACGTCCAGGGTCACCAATGTGGAGGTAATAGAACAGTCGAGATGCGACGAGCTGGAAGTGTGCAAGGTTTTATTTCCTCCAACATAATGAAACACGCTTTGTAGCTCGGTGAGCTACTGCGCTGCTGAGGCATGTGTAACGAGCTCTTTTATACGTTATACAGACAGAGAGAATGCATGGCACATTAGCATAGTGACTGTCATTTAATACCCATCATTAGCATGACATCAGCTGGCGCCCGGCCCGGACGTCCTCTCCGAGGACGCATACATAACAGTTCCAACTGATTGCCCCCTGGGGCTCTCTGTCCGTATGTCAATTGTCCTCCACTTCCTCCAGCCCTGATGAAGTAGTGTCCGTCCGCAGTGTGCTGGGTCCCCACAATCAGATATATATCGTCATATCGCACAGCCCTACCAGGTATTTGTAGTCATTCAGTACCTTCACATCCTCTCCCCTAATCCACAATGGCTTTGAAGGTGTCCTCTTCTTCCTAAAGTCAATAACCATCTGTCTGGTCTGGAAGACGTTCAACCTCAGGTGATTCTGCTCAGTCCACAAATCTGCCTACCAGTGCCCTGTACTCCTCCTTCTCTCCCCCTCTTATACACCCAACAACAGCCAAGTCATCAGAGAATTTCTGCAGGTGGCATGACAGTTGTACTGAAAGTCAGTGGTGTATAAGGTGAAGAGAAAAGGAGAAAGCACAGTCCCCTGTGGAGCTCCCATATCACTAACCACCACATCAGACAAGACACTGCCCAGCTGGACCAACTTTGGCCTGCCTGTCAGGTAGTCAGTAATCCAGGAGATCATAGAGCTGTCGACCCCCATCACCTGCAGCTTCTCACCCAGCAGCAGTAGCTGGATGGTGTTAAACGCACTGAAGAAGTCAAAGAATGTGATTCTCACAGTGTCTCCTCCGCCATCCAAGTGCAAATGGGCTCATTGCAGCAGGAAAATGACAGCGTCTTCAACTCCTAAATGGGGCTGATACGCAAACTGAGGAGGCTCCAGCCATGTCTTCACTTGCGGCCTCAGGTGGGCTAAGACCAGTCTCTCCAGGAACTTCATCACATGTCCCACTGATGGCTGCTCTGCCACCATCAGTGTGTGAATGTGTGTGTGAATGGGTGGATAGCAGGATCTGAAAAGCACTTTGGTCATCCAGAGATGAGTAAAAAGTGCTATATAAGTGAATGTCATTTACCATTTACTATTTATGTGATGTGAGGGCAACTGGTCGATAGTCATTCAGGTCTGACAGAGACAACTTCTTGGGAAGAGGAACCAGGCATGACGTCTTCCACAGCACTGGTACTCTCTCCAGACTCAGGCTCATGTTGTACAGGTGTTTCAGTACAGGAGATAGCTGGTTGGCACAGGTCCTCAGGATCCTGGCGAAGATGCCATCAGGGCCCGGAGCCTTCCACTGACTGAGTCTCTCCAGCTGTTTCTTAACCTGGTCTGTCGTCACAGTGATGTGGGGGTTGGTGCTGATGTCCTCGGAGGGGGGGGGGGGGTGCTGCACAGGAGGGGGAGGAGTGTGTGGGGGTCTGGCTGTGTTGTGGGGGTGACAAGATGGTGAGTTGAACCTATTAAAAAACAGATTCAGCTCTCTCAAGGCTCCCCAATAGCCGTCTGTTCCTCCCCTTAAACCCAGTGATTCCTTCATTCCTGTCCACACATCCTTCACATCACTTTGCAAGAATTTATCCTCCAACTTCCTCCTGTAATTGTCTTTACACATCCTCAGCATCTCTCTTCAGTTCATGCTGCAGAGTGCAGTGTTTTATTTTTCTTTGTAACTCCCCACAGAGACAGGAGATACGTCCACACATCTGCCTCGGCTGCACGCCCCGTGTTTCCAGCTGGCACCCGCACCGCACCAAGAGTTGCAGTTCTCCACCACCAAGCTCCATGACTGCCACCTGTCAGGGGCCGGCAGGAGCCGCCAAAAGCAGGCTCACTTCATGGCCAGGGTCGTCGCAGACGGGAAGTCGCAGCAGGTCATCTCCTTTCCTCCATCTCCACAGAAGATGGAGAAAAAAATATTATCACGCCATTGGTAATTTAAGTTAATTTCATTAAATATAATTTTATTGCTATTTTTTTCTTTGAAATCAGAGTTAAATTAGTGTTCTGTTCTGGCTTTGGGCGCTGGGCGCTGGGCGCATGCGCACGCAGCGACCAGCAGCTGGTGATATAGTGCGTGTGTGCGTGTGTGTGTTTTTTGTACTTTTTTACGTTTTTAGAAAATCCTCTGTGTCGTTTCTGCCCTGGAGCGTTTGTGGAATATATGGCAAAGAGCTCCCTGGTATCTGCAACAAGGATTTCCTCTCCTCTCTCGCACTGCTGCTTTCTGTGCTGTGGCTCTTTGTCTCTGAGGTAAACGCGTTCGGCTCCATGGCGAGCAGAATAGCGGGCAGAATACAATATTCCAGGGACGTGTTGCTATGCTTAAACACAGCTGATGCAGCGTCTGTGATTGAGCCCAAACTGCAACTGCCGGACTTTATTTTGAGAGACGGACACAGCGGTGAAAAGAGAGGCGGCAGAAGGAAGCGTGGAAGACGTGGAGGTGTGAAATTGCGCCTTAGGAGACGTCAGTTTGGAAACATTCCTCTTCCTTCAATAATTTTTGGGAATGCACAGTCTGTGAGAAACAAGGTGGATGAAATTCAAGGCAATGTACGTTACCAGAAGGATTTTAAGAACTGCTGCGTCATGGCTTTCACTGAATCTTGGCTTACCACGCATGATCGAGATGCAGACCTGTGGATTGACGGCTTTGGAGCCCCGCTGCGCTCGGATCGGCAGGAAGAGGTAACGGGGAAGCGTCAGGGGGGCGGAGTATGTTTATACATTAATAAGCAGTACTGCACATCTGTCACGGTCAGAGAGCGCATCTGTACACCCGATGTAGAGCTGCTGTCTGTGTCACTACGCCCCTTTTATTTGCCTCGTGAGTTTCCCCAACTTTTTATCACAACTGTGTACATTCATCCGAGGGCAGGCGCTGACTCCGCCTCCAGCACCATCTCTGATGTGGTGCAGCGGCTGCAGTCAATTTCTCCAGAGGCGCCAAACTTCATTCTTGGGGATTTTAACCATGTTTCTTTAAAGAAGGCACTTAAAAACTTTCATCAGTATGTCTCCTGCCCAACCAGGCGAAAAAAGACATTGGACCTGTGCTATGGATCCATAGAGAGGGCCTATAAATCACTCCCCCTTCCTCCTTTAGGATCCTCAAATCACAACTGTGTTCATTTGCTGCCCACATATAAAACTGCTCTCAGAAGAGGCAAGGTGGAGATGAGAGACATTGATGTGTGGACAGAAGATTCAGAGCGCAGCCTCCAGGAATGCTTTGACTGTACAGACTGGAAGATGTTCATAATGGCCTGCGGGAATGATTTGGACTCTCTGGCTGAGCTCACATGCTCATACATGGCTTACTGTCAAAATAAGATTGTTCCACGTAAACGTGTCAAAATATATCCCAACAACAAACCATGGGTTACTAAATCAGTTAAATCCTGCTTACAGAGGAAAGCACTTGCCTTTAAACAGGGGTCTGTTTCTGAGCTACAGGTTGCCACTAAGGAGCTGAAGGCCGAAATTTTAAGAGCAAAGCAGAATTATAAATCAGAGCTGGAAAGCAAGATTGCAGCAAATAAACTTTGGTTCAGCCTGGGCCAGTATGAAAACTATTGCAGGCCTTCAGAGCATAGAGCGCAGTAATCGTGTGTTTTTAGATGGTTTTAGTTCAGACACAGAGCTGGCTAATGCTCTTAATTGTTTTTATGGTTGTTTTGACTCCTTTGATTTTAGCACAGAAATCCAAGATTTGAAACAGAAACTCAAAGACAATCAGCACTTTAATATTGAGATGCAGGATGTTAAAAGGGAGTTCTGCGCTGTAAAAGTGAACAAAAGTCAGGGCCCTGATAATATATGTGGGCGCCTGGTAAAGTCCTGTGCACATGAACTGAGTCCTATATTTCATTACATTTTCAATAAGTCCTTACAGACACAACATGTGCCTAAGATCTGGAAAGATGCCGTGGTTGTTCCCGTTCCAAAATCCAGCTGTCCTAAAACGGTAAATGACTTTAGACCAGTTGCTTTGACTTCAATTTTAATGAAAATTTTTGAAAAACTGGTCAGATGTGAGGTCCTAAGGCAGACTGAACATGCATTGGATCCTCTGCAGTTTGCCTATAGGCCTCACAGAGGAGTGGAGGACGCCACTGTCACTCTGTTTAACATGCTTTTTAAACATCTGGATTTTAATGGGACACACGCCAGGCTTTTATTTGTGGACTTTTCTTCTGCCTTTAATACAATCCAACCTCATATTTTAGTTGAAAGGCTCCTGCAACAATTTGATTTGAGCAATAATCTGGTGGGTTGGATTCTGGATTTCTTAACCAACAGGACGCAGAGAGTAAGGGTCAATGGCACATTGTCTGACCTAAAGTGCTCTTCTACTGGCTCTCCTCAGGGGTGTGTGTTGTCACCACTACTCTTCATCCTGTACACAAACATGTGCAGACATGACAACAGACACATTATAAAGTATGCTGATGACTCAGTCATTGTCAGTCTCCTCCAGGATGGTGAGAGTGGCCACGGCCCAGTAGTTGATGACTTTGTTCACTGGTGTGAGGATTCCTACCTGCAGCTGAATACAACAAAAACTAAAAATATGATTATTGACTTTAGGAGGAAAACTCCCAGGCACAAAGTCACCATACTAAAAGGCCAGACCACCGAATGTGTACAATCCTACAAATATCTTGGGACAATTATTGATAGTAAATTAAACTTTGAAGTGAACTGTGAAAGGGTATGCAAAAAGGGTCAGCAAAATTTGCAGTGTTTGAGGAAAATTGCACGCTTCCAAATTGACCGAACCATAATGACTATGTTTTATCGGGCTTTTATTGAATCTGTTTTATCCTTTTCTTTAATGTCATGGTTTGGTCAGATAAAACTGAAACAGAGGAAATCCTTGGATCAGGTAGTTAGATGGTCCAGTCGTTTGCTTGGTGAGTCACAGCTGAGCCTGACATCCCTGTACACCAGACAAGTACAGAGGATGGCCGACTCGATTTTAAATGATGACTCCCACCCTTTGCACTGCAACTTTCAGCTTCTTCCCTCCAGACGGAGGTTTGCTGTCCCAAAAAGCAAAACCCAGCGCTACAAAAACAGCTTTGTCCCTGCTGCTGTCAAAGAGTTGAACAAGCTATAAAAATTATATTGTACATATTTTATATTTACCTATTTTGTAAGATGTGTGCCTGTGTTTGTGTCTATGTTGAATGTAATTAGTGGCTTGTAAATATGGATGTCACCGGACTGCAAAACAAATCTACCTACGGGTACAAATAAAGTAACCTGAACCTGAACCTGGCTCTGCAAAATTATGGTCAAAAGTGTAAATTGTATAAGGGAAAAAAAAAAAGTCAAAATTTTACCACAACCTGTTTCAAAATTATAAAAAAAAAACCAGTAAATTTATTTTAAAAAATAGACAAAAAATAACCATAAAATAATCCACAAATTTATAATAAAATCTCAAATGTACAAGAAAATTCCCTTTTAAGAGGAAATTACAAATTTGAGGAAAACGGTTCAAATTTAGATTAATTTACAGAGAAAAGTAGAAAACTATAAGAAAATTGTTATAATTTTTAAGTTTTTTAATGACTTTTCTTTTAATGACAATACGAAAAAAAATTAAAATTTTTGCAAATTTAATAAAAATTAAAAAATTAAGAAATCGCATGTACATAAATACTCACAGCCTTTGCTCAATCCTTTGTTGATGCATCTTTGGCAGCAATTACAGCCTCAAGTCTTTTTGAATATGATGCCACAAGCTTGGCACACCTATCACTGGGCAGTTTCGCCCATTCCTCTCTGCAGCACCTCTCAAGCTCCATCAGGTTGGATGGTAAGCATCGTTGCGCAGCCATTTTCAGATCTCTCCAGAGATGTTCAATTGGATTCAAGTCTGAGCTCTGGCCGGGCCACTCAAGGACATTCACAGAGTTGTCCTGAAGCCACTCCTTTGATATCTTGGCTGTGTGCTTAGGGTCGTTGTTCTGCTGAAAGATGAACCGTCACCCCAGTCTGAGGTCAAGAGCGCTCTGGAGCAGGTTTTCGTCCAGGATGTCTCTGTACATTGCTGCATTCATCTTTCCCTCTATCCTGACTAGTCTCCCAGTTCTTGCCGCTGAAAAACATCCCCACAGCATGATGCTGCCACCAACATTGCCGTGGTTATGAACAGTGCCTGGTTTCCTCCAAACATGACGCCTGGCATTCATGCCAAAGAGTTCAATCCTTGTCTCATCAGACCAGAGAATTTTGTTTCTCATGGTCTGAGAGTCCTTCAGGTGCCTTCTGGCAAACTCCAGGTGGGCTGCCATGTGCCTTTTACTAAGGAGTGGCTTCTGTCTGGCCACTCTACCATACAGGCCTGATTGGTGGATTGCTGCAGAGATGGTTGTCTTTCTGGAAGGTTCTCCTCTCTTCACACAGCAACATTGGAGCTCTGACAGAGCAACCATCAGATTCTTGGTCACCTCCCTGACTAAAGCCCTTCTCCCCCGATCGCTCAGTTTAGACGGACAGCCAGCTCCAGGAAGAGTCCTGGTGGTTCCGAATTTCTTCCATTTACAGATGATGGAACCAATGCCTGACCTGATATAGACACACACACACACACACACACATCAGGTCAGGTTAGGCACTGGTTTGCTTGCTACTGGAAAACCATGAAAACCGGTACTACCTGTCTCATTTGTCGGGCAGTCGGCGACTCAACCGGCAACCTCGCCCTTCCGAGGGTGTGGAGGGTGTAACTGGGCATCCTGGCAGAATTAAAAACAATATTTGTCACAGGTCTGCGGTGGACCACTCCCAGTTAAACAGGGTGAGACTGGACATCCTGGCAGATAAGCACATCTGTCACAAGGCCTGTGGTGGACTTTTGCCAGTCGGTGCATCGTGACATGCACTACACAAAGAGCAGAGATAAACAAACCTATCATCTGGTCAGTCACTGCAACAGATACTGGAGTCAGTTTGTCTTGGCCTGTCCTTGCCACTGATAATACCTCTATCTGCCAAGAATATGCCACTAGTCCAACAGAATCTAGTGGTACTCAAATACTTTGCAAGCAGTTTCTTGAAATGGTCAGTCAGAAGGCAACTCATACCCGCTCGGACGTTGCTCGGGTTAACAAGGCCAGGAGTTCCTGGCAGCGCAGGGCAAAGGGCAGAGCTGCGTGGAGGAATCCGATGAGACCTAACTGAAACAGTCGTCGCCTGCGACAGACTGCTATGATGATGATGATGATGATGATGATGATGATGAGGCCACTGTGCTCATTGGGACCTTCAAAGCAGACCTTATATAGACAGGTGTGTGCCTTTCCAAATCATGTCCAATCAACTGAATTTACCACAGGCGGACTCCAATTAAGCTGTAGAAACATCTCAAGGATGATCAGTGGGAACAGGATGCACCTGTGCTCAATTCTGATCTTCATGGCAAAGGCTGTGAATACTTATGTACATGTGATTTCTTAGTTTTTTATTTTTAAAATTTTCAAAAATCTCAAAAAAATTTTTGAGATTTTTGAATCTCAAAAATCTGTCGCCTGCGACAGACTGCTATGATGATGATGATGATGATGATGATGATGATGAGGCCACTGTGCTCATTGGGACCTTCAAAGCAGACCTTATATAGACAGGTGTGTGCCTTTCCAAATCATGTCCAATCAACTGAATTTACCACAGGCGGACTCCAATTAAGCTGTAGAAACATCTCAAGGATGATCAGTGGGAACAGGATGCACCTGTGCTCAATTCTGATCTTCATGGCAAAGGCTGTGAATACTTATGTACATGTGATTTCTTAGTTTTTTATTTTTAAAATTTTCAAAAATCTCAAAAAAAATTTTTTTTCCACATTGTCATTAGGGGGTATTGTGTGTATAATTTTGAGGAAAAAAATGAATTTAATCCCTTTTGGAATAAGGCTGTAACATAACAAAATGTGGAAAAAGTGAAGCTCTGTGAATACTTTCCGGATGCATTGTATAAAGCTGTCCCAAATGCTGTAAAAGTCCTGGAGGGCACCATTTACAGTGTATTGAATCTTTTGCACTTTAAGATTAGACATAATATTATGAATGAGGGGAGTGTGGGTGGGCGGGGCAGCGTTTTTCCAATTCAACAATATTAATCGTCATGCTAGTAAGGATGCAAAAGTGAGAGACTTGTTCTGTTGGAAAGTTGTAAATGTCTATGTTAGGGGTACACCAAAAATAGCAGTCGGGGGGAAGGAGAGATATTTTTCTTAAATATTCTAGAGCAAGGGTGTCAAACTCATTCCATGGAGGGCCAAGACCCTGCATGTTTTACTTCCACCCAGTCTCTTCAGCAGGTGTTTTCAATGATCAGCAATCAGTGGGAAGAAATTCAGTGAAATCACCTGTTGAAGACAATGGGTGGAGGTAAAACCTGCAGGATCTTGGCCCTCCATGGAATGAGTTTGACACCCGTGTTCTAGAGAATAAACTAAAGAATGAGGACCAGAAATGGTCTAGCTCAGAACATCCCCAAAGCATATGATAAAGGGTCGCAGGCAGTCTGCATCCATCACACAGGGAGTCTGTGTTCGGATATATTTTAGCTAGGACAGATTTGGAATAATGGAGACGATGCAATAAGAAAGTTATAAATTTGAGAAAAACTTCAAACTTTCAAGACTGAAGTCATTACTCAAGTTTTTAAGTGGGTGCCTTTTGTATCCTTAACTAGAAATTTTTGGCTGTCTACTTTTAATTATTAATTTCATAGCACTGCTTCTACATGAGTAGAATTTCTGGCTACTATACCCACCTCTGATCATATAATTAAAGTATGCATGAGTAAATTACTATTATGAATGTTTTTTCCCCTTCCCTTCTCTTTCTCAATGGAAAAAAGAAACACTAGAATAGGACTATTCAGTTTGCGGCCCATGGGCCACATGCGGCCCAGAACCAATTTCCAAGTGACCCAGGCCACGCCAAGGAAATATAAATTTAAGAAAAAAAATATGAAGGAATGACAGTCTGCAAGCGTGCACACGAACAATGCGTGTGACCGTCATCCGCACGGAGTTCAGAAGCCCCCCGTCCACGAGCGTTCCTGTCGGCAGGCAGAGGTTTCCTAGCGTTGCTGTCCAAGAGAAACATGAGCTTATTAAAGTAGTTAAAATGCAGAAAAAAGGCAGAAGAGATATGTAAGCAGTGGAAGAGATATGTAAGCAGTGGAGGCATTTATCGTGGTTTTAACCCACTGGAAACGGGAGTAATAATGAAGATCACTTAGCAAACATGTGTTTTGAGGCTTCCTACTGTATGCAGGGAAAGGCAAGAGTGACTGAATCACTTGGATGGATGGATATTATGTACCTGGCAAGTTAAGATGAGTGAAATTCACGAAGTCATTGACTTTAATCCGTCAGCAGCCTTCAGACAAAGTAAACGTGCCAACATTCGAATTTCAAAATAAGGGAGGTTTTTCCTGCTGTCTGGGTGGTGAGGAGAATTCTAAAAAAAACTAAATATATAGACATATTTTAACAGAAATAACTGCATCTTTGTCATTTAAATTAATTTATTTCATTAAATATAATTTTATTAATTTTTTTTCTTTGAAATCAGAGTTATTCTGTTCTGGCTCTGCAAACTAATGGTCAAACGTGTCAATTGTATAAGGGGAAAAAAGTCAAAATTTTACCACAGTCTGTTTCAAATTTATTACAAAAACTAATTTTATTTAACAAAATAAACAAAAATTAGGCATAAAAAATCCACAAATTTATAATAAAGTCTCAAATGTAAAAGAAAAGTCAATTTTACAAGAGGAAATTACAAATTTGAGGAAAATAGTTTCAAATTTAGATAAACAGAGAAAAGTAGAAAACTAAGAAAATTGTTATAAATTTTGGAGAAAAACCTCAAACCTTCAAGACTGAAGTCATTAATCAAGTTTTTAAGTGGGTGCTTTTTGCATCCTTAACTCTACTAGAAATTTTTGGTTGACTGATATGTGTGTGTAATAGAATGTGTAGTTATAAAAAGAGGTTCCTACTCACACACGTGGTGATTTAAAACAAAACAAATCACAATGGTGGATGTGCAGTGTTTGTTAATGTTATCAATCTTTTCTTGGGGGGTTTGTGCGCTCAAGTGTTTGACAGTTCATTTTTTATTCAGCTAAATGCACTCTGTGATGTGCCAAGGTCAATTATGACCAGGATGCAGTATATTTTGTTTCAAAAGGGAAACAAATGTTAATGCTAGTAACAGTGCACATCGGGTTTTTATGTACTTTGAGATATGCCTAAGTAAGATGTGACCAACATGGTTATTTACAAATTTTTTTTCCCCCATTCCATTTATTTAATTGTTTTTCAAGAGGAAAAATATTTCTACTGCTTCAAGTTCTGCTCAACCCCAGCACTGTTATCGTTTTTATGCACTTTTCATGTGCCTTTGTCATGTGCCAGGTGCACATTTAAAACCAAGACAATGAATAAAAAGTGCATATTTTTCATCATATTGATCTGTGTTGGTTTGAAATTTGTCATTCAACAGATCGCTGAACACGTGCATCCCGGTTACATGTCTTGATTTGAAATTGTGGCCCAACTGATTTTGTAATTGAATAGCCCTGCACTAGAATAAAAATACAAAAAAACACACATTTTTTATTTTTGTCATTTATGTAAACCATGACAAAAAAAATCCTGCAGGACAAAATGTGACACTTGGTATTTTCGAATCTGTTTGTATACCACCATGGACAGAGAGAGAACCTGAATTAGAAAGGGCTCAGAGAGGGAAACATGAGACAGACAAGATGAGTCAAGGAGAGGAAAGTGTTCAGGCAGAGGGTCCAGGAGAGGTAAGAGCAGAAGGAGGAGAGAAGGATGACACCAGTAAAAAGTCCAAACACAGGATGTCTGGGTGGGACCACAATTGGCATAATATTCCAACATTCAAGCCTTGGTTGTACAATACTTCAAATAATAAGTTTCATATGCAAAATTAGAAAAAGCCATCTCTACTGTCATTCAGTCCATACAGCCACTCATGTACAGTAGAACAAAAGCACATTTCTCCTCTCTACAATGTTAATTACATGTAGAATCAGAGGGGTCACTGCCATGCACGGCACCGCCACAAACAACTTCTCCTTCCCCCATTCTATTACGCTAAGCATCAAGCTAGAAGGTGGGAAGTACCATTTTTATGTGGTCTCTGGTATGACCCGGCTGGGACTTGAACCCCCAACTTCCCAGTTGTGGGGTGGATGCTCTATCAACTAGGCCACCGTGCAAAATTTTTTAAAAAAAAGAAAAAAAATAGTATAAAATTAACATGTTCTGGTCATGTGTTTTCTGCCCCCCGAAAAACATGTTGCCACCGCACCAAGGTCTTTAAGCATGAGGAAACACTGATAAATGTGCTCTCTTTCTGCTGAGCCAGACATGACGGAAGGCATGCTTTTGCCCCATCTGACTTTATTCTGCTGTTTTCAGCGGAATACAACACACCAACCACTATTATTATAATCTGATTACGAAGCCCAAGCCTGGGACTTGTAACAGATTTTTGGAGGCACTGCTGGGATTGGTGTCTGCAGCCTCGAGCCTGGTGATGCCAATCCTGAAAATCAACAACCCAAGATCAACATTCACCAGCCAGCCGACATGCGAGCTGTGAGGAGTCGTGTGAGCCGAGAGGAGTCGTGTGGAACTGCGAGGATCTGTGTGAGTCATGAGGAGTCGCGCGAGCTGTGAGGAGCCACTGGGAGACGGGCCTGCTGCAAGGAGCTGTATGCCTATAGCCACAGCGACCAGTCTACTAGCCTACAGCTGCAGTAACTGCTTCGGTGATACAACGGCTGGGTGTCTACAGACTGTTCCAGGGTTCCAGTGAGTTGAACAGAGGGTCCTGAAAGCCAGGCAGCACAACTAAGGTACTGTGAAACACTGAACATGGCGACTGAAAGAAAGCAACTGGTATGGGAGATAAAGAAGGAGTTACATAACTTAACAGCAGAGGAAATGTTTCAACTTGCACAGCATATTGAGTTATCAGGGTTGGCCACTTCTGTGGCAATTAAAGGTGATGAAGAAAGCTGCTGTAACTACATATACTCATGTTTAGTGAAAATTTACTTGCTAAAGAAGATGAAGGGTTTTCACAGCTACTAGAGCTAAGAGATACAGTTTTTGAGCTTAAAGCTAGTCAAGCAACTGCTAAAGAGAACTTACCTGTAATTGCTGGCGTTGAGTACTCACCCGTTTCCTCCACACCTGATCAGCTCAGTGCCACACCGCCCAATACCTACTCACCATACTGATAATGCAGCACGCAGTAGGACTGATGCAATGCTCTCCTTAAGAGATTTGCAGTTCCTGCAACGCCAAGAGTTTAAAATACATGGGGGTCAGGTGGGTGATCATTCATCTGACATCAGCTACAGCAGCCTGTGTAAACAAATTGAACAGGGCCTGTGGAACAACCACACTGGAAGTGAAATCACACAAGGCATCTTCCACATCATAAAGCCCGAACAGTTTAAAGATATGCTCAACAGCATGGATAAAATGACATTGTCCGAACTGAAAAGTTTCATCCAGTCCTACCTGAGTGAGAAGAGCAGTACAGAGCTTTTTCAGGAGTTAATGAGCACCTGCCAACACAACAAGACTCCACAGCAGTTCCTCTATAGAGTAATTGGACTTAAAAGGTGTTGTTTGCTTCAAGGCACGCTACTGCTGATATTGAGTACGGCCAACGTAATGTCCAAAATGAGTTTCTCCAAACCATCATATAGGGCCATGCTCCAAAATATGGTGACGTCAGAGTTGAATTGAAACCCCTCATCGCTGACAGATGAAACGCTGCTGAAGCAAGTCATTAAGGTCATGAGTGAAGAAAATGAAAGACAACGCCGGCTAGGTCATACCCCACACCAGAAAGGAACAGCAGCTCAAAGTGCTCAGGTTAACAATGCACTAGGAGTTAAACAGGAAACCACCTCTGGATCCAAGAACAAAGATAAGAACCAAATCATTGAGGATCTAACTGCTCAAGTTGAGGCCCTTACTAACATCGTTAAGTCCTTCGTCCAATCAAGGTCCACTGAATCAACTGGTCACTACACAGATCACAGGTCCATATTCCGCAGAGAAGTAAAATTACGTGGATGTCCAAATTGCACAGAACAGAGCATTACAACCTGTGAACACTGTTTTTGCTGTGGAAAAACTGGACACAGGGCCGTGGGATGCTTAAAGAAACAGAGGCAGGGAGACCGGCCCTGGCTTCAGCAGTGAGAGCACAAGGTGCCAACGCTCAGAAGCAGTCCATCGATTGAGGCAACACAGAGTAAACTGCGATCAAAACAATGTAAACACCACCTGCACTGCCCCCCCCAAGAGACTCAGCCTGCACGTGCAAGAGTAGCTGAATTGGTAGGGAAGAAATGCCTACCCAAGTGCTATATGAATGGATATGCTACCACTGTGCTCTTTGATACAGGCTCACAAGTCAGTATCATGGACCACAAGTGGAGAAAGACATACTTACCAGGACACAAACTCCAACCTCTGAAGGAGCTACTGGAAAATGAACCTCTCAACCTCTTGGCAGTGACTGGAAAACGTGTGCCTTATGATAGATGGCTTGAGGGGACGGTGAATCTACCGGGTAACAGTGGCCCTAATTTATCCATCCAGGTGCCATTTCTGGTAGGAAATGTGACACTTGAACATCCACTTTTGGGAATCAATGAGGTTGAACACCTTGTCAACGTACAGAAGGATAGAGCGGGTGTTGGGCCCACCATTATACGTCTGCTTTGTAGTGCTATTGGAATTGGAGCAGACAAGGCAACCTCAATTGCTAATGTCATCCAGACACAACCAGTCAGGAGAGTTGAGGAGGCTATGATCAAATTAGGGCAGCATAATGTTGTCGTTCGGGCAGGCCAAACGGCATATGTAAGGTGTAAAGTACCAGGTCACCTTGATCCAACCGAGCTGGCTGTGTTGTTCAAGCCCAACTAAGAGGGGACCCAACTACAATAGCTAGCTGTAGGAGATGGATTGGTGGAGATCTGCAACAATGAGAGTCCTTTTGTCAGAGTGCCCATCACAAATCACACATGTCAAGATGTTGTCCTGCGTGAAATGACCGTGCTGGGGAGCATTCAACTCAGACAAAATAATAGAGGCAGACCATCTTGAAAACATCAACCCAACTAGCAGCACCGAGGTTAACACAATCAACTCCCACACTCACCCAACCAACAATCAAGGTGAGTCAACTGAAAAATGGGACCCCCCCTATTGATCTAAGTCACTTGGAAGAGGCGCAGCAGGACACTGCGAAAAAAATGCTGTTTGAGGAGTCTATGGCTTTTGCTCTCAGTGACGATGATATAAGATGTATTCCAAGCCTACAAATGTCCATAACATTGAAGGACGACATACCAGTCCAGAAATCATACATCTCAGTGCCAAGGCCTCTGTAGTGAAGGAACACATCCAGGATCTGCTGGCTAAGGCATGAATTGTAAAATCAAAATCCCCATACTCAGCCCCAGTCGAGGCTGAGTATGGGGGTACACTCAGTACCAGTGAGGGTACACTCAGGCTGTGTATCGACTATAGGCTCCTCAGTCAGAAAACGGTACCTGACAGACACCCCCTGCCTCGCATCCAGGACCTAATAGATAGACTTGGTGGTTACAGCTGGTTTTCGATCCCTGACCAAAGAAAGGCGTACCACCAAGGCTTCATAGCAGAAGGGTCACGTCATCTGACAGCATTAATCACGCTTTGTGAACTCGTCCGATAGACTTCAGTTTGTTCACATCAATGATGAATTTTCTTCCAACTCAAAGCTCAGTCACGGAGTTCCACAGGGATCTGTGTTAGGCCCTACTCTTTTTAGTTTATATATGCTTCTGTTAGGCAATATCATTAGAAAGCACTGTATACATTTTCAGTGTTACTAACTACTAACTAACTACTAACTAACCTACACTTGTATAGCGCTTTTCTAGTCACAAAGACCACTCAAAGCGCTTTCACTAGTACTAACCCTCTATTCTAAGGGCCTATAGGAAACAGATATCTAGGGACAATTTAGAACAGCCAATTAACCTAACATGCATGTCTTTGGATTGTGGGAGGAAACCGGAGCCCCCGGAGTAAACCCACGCAGCACAGGGAGAACATGCAAACTCCACACAGAAAGGTTCCAACCCCTGCCAACCTGGGGATTCGAACCAGGAACCTTCTAGCTGTAAGGCAACAGTGCTAACCACTGCACCACCGTGCTGCCCACACCGTTACACACACACTGTTACGCAGACGACACACAATTATACCTGTCAATGAAGCCCGATGACTGTAATCAATTAGACAAGTTAGATGCCTGTCTTAAGGAAATCAAAGCCTGAATGACTTGTAATTTTCTGTTGTTAAACTCAGATTAGACTGAAGTCATTCTTGTTGGTCCAAAAAACCTTAGAAATTCCTTTCCAAATCATACTCTTAATTTGGATGCCACTACTTCCACTCTGAATAGTTCTGTGAGGAACCTTGGAGTTATTTTTGATCAAGATCTGTTCTTTAACTCACACATTAAATTTGTTTCCAAGACTGCCTTCTATCATCTGCGCAATACTGCCAAGATTAGGAGCATCTTGTCTCTGAATGATGCTGAGAAACTGATCCATGCCTTTGTCAGCTCTTGATTAGATTATTGTAACTCGTTATTATCAGGTTGTCCTAAAATATCCTTAAAAAGTCTTCAGTTGATCCAAAATGCTGCTGCAAGAGTTTTAACTGGTTCTAGAAAGAGAGATCATATCTCTCTGGTTCTGTCCTCCTTTCATTGGCTTCCCATAGAGTTTAGAATTAAGTTTAAAATCCTTCTCACTTTCAAAGCTCTTAATAATCAGGCCCCCTTATATATTGAAGATCTGATATTACCCTATCATCCTAACAGAGCACTATGCTCCCAAAATGCTGGATTACTCGTAATACCCAAAATCTCCAAAAGTACAAAGGGAGGCAGAGCCTTCTGCTATCAAGCTCCTTCTCTGTGGAACCAGTTACCACTCTGGGTCTGGGAGTCAGACTCGATCTCTGTTTTTAAGAACAGGGTAAAATCCTTCCTTTTCAATATACAGTGGGGCAAAAAAGTATTTAGTCAGCCACCAATTGTGCAAGTTCTCCCACTTAAAAGATGAGAGAGGTCTCCAATTTTCACCATAGGTATACCTCAACTGTAAGAGACAAAATGAGAAAAAAAAATCCAGAAAATCACATTGAAGGATTTTTAATGAATTAATTAATAAATTTCTTGGTAAAATAAGTATTTGGTCACCTACAAACAAGCAAGATTTCTGGCTCTCACAGACCTGTAACAACTTCTTTAAGAGGCTCCTCTGTCCTCCACTCATTACCTGTATTAATGGCACCTGTTTGAACTTGTTACCAGTATAAAAGACACCTGTCCACAACCTCAAACAGTCAGACTCCAAACTCCACTATGGCCAAGACCAAAGAGCTGTCAAAGGACACCAGAAACAAAATTGTAGACCTGCACCAGGCTGGGAAGACTGAATCTGCAATAGGTAAACAGCTTGGTGTGAAGAAATCAACTGTGGGAGCAATTATTAGAAAATGGAAGACATACAAGACCACTGATAATCTCCCTCGATCTGGGGCTCCACGCAAGTTCTCACCCCGTGAGGTCAAAATGATCACAAGAACGGTCAGCAAAAATCCCAGAACCACACGGGGGGACCTAGTGAATGACCTGCAGAGAGCTGGGACCAAAGTAACAAAGGCTACATCAGTAACAACCTACGCCGCCAGGGACTCAAATCCTGCAGTGCCAGATGTGTCCCCCTGCTTAAGCCAGTACATGTCCAGGCCCGTCTGAAGTTTGCTAGAGAGCATTTGGATGATCCAGAAGAGGATTGGGAGAATGTCATATGGTCAGATGAAACCAAAATAGAACTTTTTGGTAAAAACTCAACTTGTCGTGTTTGGAGGAGAAAGAACACCATACCTACTGTGAAGCATGGGGGTGGAAACATTATACTTTGGGGCTGTTTTTCTGCAAAGGGACCAGGACGACTGATCCATGTAAAGGAAAGAATGAATGGGGCCATGTATTGTAAGATTTTGAGTGAAAACCTCCTTCCATCAGCAAGGGCATTGAAGATGAAAGGTGGCTGGGTCTTTCAGCATGACAATGATCCCAAACACACTGCCCGGGCAACGAAGGAGTGGCTTCGTAAGAAGCATTTCAAGGTCCTGGTGTGGCCTAGCCAGTCTCCAGATCTCAACCCCATAGAAAATGTTTGGAGGGAGTTGAAAGTCCGTGTGGCCCAGCAACAGCCCCAAAACATCACTGCTCTAGAGGAGATCTGCATGGAGGAATGGGCCAAAATACCAGCAACAGTGTGTGAAAACCTTGTGAAGACTTACAGAAAACGTTTGACCTCTGTCATTGCCAACAAAGGGTATATAACAAAATATTGAGATGAACTTTTGTTATTGACCAAATACTTATTTTACCAAGGAATTTACCAATAAATTCATTAAAAATCCTTCAATGTGATTTTCTGGATTTTTTTTTCTCATTTTGTCTCTCATAGTTGAGGTACACCTATGATGAAAATTGGAGACCTCTCTCATCTTTTAAGTGGGAGAACTTGCACAATTGGTGGCTGACTAAATACTTTTTTCCCCACTGTAGCCTATGATTAGGGAGGAATCTTGTGTCTCTTAACCCCCCTTTTGTTCTACTGCTAATAGATTCAGACTGCCGGTTGACCTCCAATAATGTACTTGGCTTCTCACTGTTCATGTTCATTATGTCTGTTCTCTTCATCCTCTCTATCCCCTCACTCCCAGCCAGTCGCAGCAGATGACTGCCCCTCCCTGAGCCTGGATGCTGTGCGTGCACTGAGGGCAAGGCACCTACCACAATTGGAGACCTCCATCGTATACTTGGCGTCCAGGGCTACTACAGGGCGTACATCCAAGACTTCGCAATGTTAGCCAAATCACTATGAGTTGCTGCAGGTGAAAGATGGCGTGACCGCAGTCCCTCACAACAAACTCAAAAAGGGGCACAGTTGCCATCACAAAATCCAGTGATGTGGAAGGAGGAACATCAACAAGTGCTATACAGGCTGACTGAGGACCTGACAAGTCCCCCTGCTTTAGCCTACCCCAATTTCAACTCCCCTTTCACCATGCATACTGATGCAGTTGAGCAGGGACTCGGAGCTGTCTTATACTTTCTTATACTTCACTCCTTTCTTCACTCTCAATGAAATATTTTTGCTGGTCATTAACATCTGTTTGTTCTCTCCCATAGATTGAGTCCCCGTCATGCTGTTTGCTCTCTACATGTCTGTTCTTTTCTTTTTCTTCTCTATCCCCTCACCCCCCAGACAGTCGCAGCAGATGACTGCCCCTCCCCGAGCCTGGTTCTGCTGGAGGTTTCTTCCTGTTAAAAGGGAGTTTTTTCTCTCCACTGTCGCCAAGTGCTTGCTCACAGGGGATCGCCTGATTGTTGGGGTCTTTCTGCAATTGTGGGGGTTTCCCCTACAGTTGAAAGTGTTATGAGATGATTGCTGTTGTGAAATGGTGCTATATAAATAAAGTTGAATTGGATTATACCAACGACAGAATGGGAAGATGAGTCATTGGTTATGGTTCAAGAACGCTCACCACAGCCAACAGAAACTACAGGCTTCACTCGGGAAAATTGAAATTTCTCACCCTCAACTGGTCCATCTGTGAAAAGTTCAGGGATTACTTATTCTACACACCACACTTCAATGTCTACTGATAATAATCCCCTGACATACGTGCTCAGCACTGCCAAACGTAACGCTGTGGGTCACAGGTGGGTGGGCGAACTGTCAGACTTTAGATATGACAAAGTACTGACCAGGGAAAAGTAACATCGACACTGATACATTCTCTCACTGTCCCCTGGATGTTGACAAGTACATCACTCAGTGCACAAAGGAGCTGTCCCAGGAGGTTGTCACTGCCACCTGGAATAGTAGCAGAGCAGCAAACGTGGAGGAGGTCACCTGGGTTGCAGCCCTGGGCATGGGACATGAAATGGCAGTGCAACATCCCAGACCCCCTACCAGCTTTTGACCATGATGATGATGAGGTTAAAGCCCAATGATTTGACCCTGCCATCAGAGAGATCATGAAACTCAAAGAAACTAACAAGACATTGACCAATGAAATGAGACAAGGCGTCAGTGAACAGTCAAAAACCTGATGCATTAGTGGGGCAAATGTCATTTAGAAAACAGGCCCCTGTATAGGAAAAGAGGCCAAAAGACACCACTTTGTCCTACCTGCTCAATACAAGTCCCTTGTTCTCCGCCAACTACACAATGACATCGACCACATTGATGTTGAGAGTCTTAAACCTGGCAAGACAGCACTTCTATTGGCCATATATGAAACAAGACATCGAAGACTACATGACTAAAAGGTGCTCCTGTATAAAACAGAAGAAACCAGCCACTCATGTAAGGACTCCAATAGGCAGTATCACCACCACCTCGCCCCTTGAGTTAGTCTCCATCAACTACCTACACCTGGAGTCCAGCAAACTGTTGTATTTTAATTTATTTATGCTATTGTTTTTAAACTTATTTTCTATGTATATTGTGGTACTGTGCTATGCTGGGAGAACATAATTTCATTTTTTATGTGCAAGCGTGCATATTAAATGATAATAATGAAACCTTGAAAGGCAGCTGTGAGTACATTCTTGTGGTCGTCGACCATTTCACAAGATTTGCCCAAGCCTATGCCACAAGGAACAAGCCTGGAAAAACCGCCGGAGAAAGGATATTCAATGATTTTATCCCTTGGTTTGGTTATCCAGCTAAATTGCATCATGACCAAGGCAAAGAGTTCAAAAATGAACTATTCAGTACCCTGCAGAAGTTTAGACTTTAACAGATGTCTATTACAAATGCTGAGGACCCTGGCCGAGGAGAAGAAGAACAGATGGAATGAACAATTCCCCCAAATAGTCCACGTTTTTAACTGCCCATGTCATGAGTCAACAGGCTATTCATCCTTCCTCCTGTTGTACGGTCACCACCCACAACTACCAGTGGATCTGCTGTTTAGACTGATTGTCAATGAGGAAGCTCAGACCCCTAGAGGCTATGCAGAAAAGTGGGCTGAAGCCTATTGGATTGTGTCAGAGAATTCCAAACAGTCAAGCACCAGAGGGAAAACGTACTATGACCAATGCACGTGAGGTGTCATCCTGAAACCAGGCGACAGAGTGCTGGTACAGAATTTGGGAGAGAAAGGTGGTCCTGGAAAGTTAAGAGCTTATTGGGAAAAGATGACCTACAATGTAAAAGAGCAAGTCCCCGACAGCCCTGTATACAAAGTGGTGTCAGAAGCAGACACATCAAAGACACGTGTCCTACATCAAAACCTGCTGCATGTTGTAAATGATCTACCTGCAGACTTATCTCCAGTAGCAACAAAGGCTACAACATCTGCAAAAGGGAGAGGGGAAAAAAAAGGTTCATCAGCTGTAGTGAATAAGAAACAACCTGATCCAACCCAGACAAGTGACACTAACTCGGATGATGATGAGAACCCCCAGTATCAGTACTGGCTGAGAATACGCCATCCAAATGACCAAAATCCTATTGAAAAAGTACTTACTTGGAATCCACAACAAAGCAGCCATCGTGAAGAACCTTAGAAATGAGATACCCGAGAATGAAATGGATGGAAACAGAGAGTTGGAAGACAGAGTAGAGGAGCAAGACTCAACAGAAGAGGTGAAAGCGGCAGAGAACGAAAGTAAGCCGGGACCAGGAATGTTCCCAGCACTGAACCTGACCCCCACAACTGATAACAATGCACAGCCAGTGAGAAGGTCAGCTCAAAAAAGACAAGCCCCACAACTGTTCACCTATCCAGAGTTGGGTCAGCCTACCTACTGACCTCACGCTGGTGTTAACACTCTTACAGTCCCTAGTGTTTCTCCAATGCACGCCCCAATTTACTGTTTTCCACAGCCCTACCACACATTTCCCTATTCTACATTTATGCCTTACCCAGCAGGCACAAGACGTTGATTCAACGTTGCATTCTCGTTGATCTATGTCGCAACATTGTGCAATGTAAAATCAACGTTGATTTGTTTTGTCTCAACGTGATGAATCAACGTTGTATCAACATTGATTCACGGTCAGATGCTCAACAAGTGGCTGCACCTGTACGTTTGGTTCTATGTATCCCATGATTCATTGCGTCTTTTTGTCAAACAATCGCCATTTTGGAAACTTTTCTAAAACAAACTTCCAAAGGAAGATACCTTGTTCATCGGGAATCGGATTAATCTTCTTACAGGTAAGAAAATCTTGAACATCAGGGGTGTTATTTCTTTCGAGACGTATATAATATACCCAGACAAGACCATATTTTGTTCTTGCAATCAATCTATTACATGTATTGTGTTTATCAGTGCTCACAAACGACTGAAACATGTGACATGAGCAGTGTGGACATGTTTTTTTGTTTTTTTTTTATATTTGTAACGCATGCACTAATCTAAATATTATATTTATAAAAACAGCATGCATTACTGATTTGTTTTGTTATTCAAAATTTCATAAATGAATAAAAATTCCCAATACCCCTGCCACATGGCGAAATTATACAGTGATCAAACATGTAGACCTAGGCCCATCTGTGATGATTATCGGCATTTTCATTATGTCTGCCAAGGAGGTTATGTGATCATCGGCGTTGGTTTGTCTGTCTGTTTGTTTGTCTGTTTGTTTGTTTGTTAGCAAGATAACTCAAAAAGTTATGGACGGATTTTCATGAAATTTTCACAGATCGTCAGAAATGGGGTATCCTACAGATGATTACATTTTGGTGGTGATCTGGATTACCATCGAGAAGAAAACCGCCATTACAGAAAATGCCATTTTCGTCAATAACTAGTGAACCACTAATCCTATCATTGTGAATCCAATTGCTAGTCATATGTTTTCATGGTCAAGGAATCTGAAAACGTACACACAAACACTGTATGGGGGGAACTGTGGCGCTAAACTGCCATTACGGACAATGCGATTTTCGTGAATAACGACTCAACCACTAATCCTATCATTGTGAATCCAATTGCTAGTCATATGTTTTCATGGTCAAGGAATCTGAAAACGTACACACAAACACTGTATGGGGGGGAACAGTGGCGCTTGGCAGAGGTCTGTGCTCTCAGAGTGCTTTTCTAGTTTTGTATTGTTCAAAGTGAATTTACCAATTGATCATGCTGATTGTAATAAATGTGTGCTTTTTTGTTCTGGTTTTGAAAAATTCACTTTAAAAGTAGCTGTCCTGTTTAAATAAGCTGAATGTTGCTGCAGTCTCCAATCCACACACCCTGTAATTGAAATACTGGAGTTACCGCCACTGCTTTATGAAAATGATCCGTTTTTGTTTTTTGTTTTTTTTTTTGTTTTTGTTTTTTTAACAGAATCAGCAGTGCATGTCTGTAGAAAGGATACAGGTCAAGTGGACCCCTGACCAAGTGAGCACCCCAAGTGGATCCCAGGATCCAATCTGTAGATATACAAGTGCATTTTCAATCCAGTGATTTATAAAGGGATTCATAATTTCCTAAAGCCTCATTCAGAACATTATAGTCCCACATACCTATTATGTGGATTTTCATCTGGTGACAGCCAGCCCTGACGAGCCGCAGCAGTGGAGGAGAAAAGTCTTTTGAATGCAGAAGCGGGGCCAAAATCTCCGGGTCAGCTTTTAGTTGTCAGTTTTATATATGGGTGGGGTTTTTTTTGGGGGGGGGGGGGGTCCAGTGCACTATATCAGGGGTATCCGACTTTCAAGCGCTCTCTCTTTTTCTGTAATTTGCACATGTCGGTTTCGTTTTTATAATATGCAAGGGAACATAAAAGAGTTTCAGACTTGCATTGCAATTTTAAAAAAAAATCATTGATTTTGCCGTTACCATCGAAACTATTGGTCGTGTCCCCTCATTTTTCCCAGTTTTTGTGTGACATGAAAATCGCATCAATTTCAAAGTACTGTAACGTGATCTCTGAGTAACTCTTTCTACTCAAAATGAAAGAGATAACAGAGTTGTAATGCAAATTCAAAATAAAACATTCCCCAATGTGATCGGATCTATGGTTTTTGTACGGCGACCCCTGCAAATTTACTCGTACGACGTAAATTTCTGTGTCCCCAAATTTACGAAGCAACATGCAAGTTATTTGGTAAAGTAACCAGAAAACAGGAAGTGCTGATGCTTTTCACTTTGCACCTTTCAAATCCCAAACCATACACGTAAAAAGGAGATCAGTCTTTGTGAAGCTCAGATGTAGAATATTTCAATAAAATCTCAAACATTTATGACACATCGAATATGGTGTCCTTTAAAAAATTTACGTCTTCGGTCTTGGTCGGCCGCGCGCAGCCCCGTCTGGCGAGGTGACCGCCCTGGGAAAGCACTTTTATTCTCTCTACCCCGGATGTGCTCAACCCATGTGGAGAGGATTAACCGTAGTCACTTTATATTGAAGTTATCGAAGGTCCAAACTTCCGTGTCCCGCATTTACGCCTTTTGTGATTTTACGTCTTATCCAACAAACAGGGAGAATTTGAAGGTATGTATACACGTTATCACATCTTAATATGTCATGAAAATGTAGCTGTTGATGAGTTTTGACGCGTGAAAAATACTGGAAGTGTTGAAGTTGTTTCGTGTAAAACGTGGGCACACGGGGAAACAAAAGCCCGAGTGTCCCGTTTACGTCTCCATTTACAAGTAGTTGAAGTGAGCGCTCATCCTCAAGAGTTCCTGAACGCGAATGCCGATACGAAAATAGTTAATAGTTTCATAAACCTCACACAATTGGATAGTGATTAGTCAATTTCATGTGCAGATTTGATCAGTTTTAAATTTTGCCACCAATGTCACACATTGGACCCCTAATAAATAAAAACACCCATATACACAGGTACATCTCAAAAAATTAGAATATCATGAAAAAGTTCAATATTTTTTGTCACTCATTTCAGAAAGTGAAACCCATATATTAAATAGATTCATTACACAGAGAGTGAAATATTTCAAGTGTTTATTTATTTTAATTTTGATGATTATGGCTTACAGCCTATGAAAACCCCAAATTCAGTCTCTCAAAAAATTATAATATTACATAAAATTAATTTTAAAAAATAGTTTTTTAATACAAATGTTGGCCGACTGAAAAGTATGTCCATGTACACACTCAATACTTGGTCGGGGCTCCTTCTGGATGAATTACTGTATCAATGTGGCGTGGCACGGAGGTGATCAGCCTGTGTCACTGCTGAGGTGTTATGAAGGTCCAGGCTGCTTTGATAGTGACCTTCAGCTCGTCTGCATTGTTGGGTCTGGTGTCTCATCTTCCTCTTGACAATACTCCATAGATTCTCTATGGGGTTTAGGTCAGGAGAGTTTGCTGGCCAATCAAACACAGTGATACCATGGTCATTAAACCAGGTTTTGATACTTTTGGCAGTGTGGGGGGCGGGGGTGCCAAGTTCTGCTGGAAAATGAAATCAGGTTCTCCCTAAAGCTTGTCAGCAGAGGGACGCATGAAGTGCTCTAAAATTTCCTGGTAGACGACTGCGCTGACTTTGGTCTTGATAAAACACAGTGGACAAACACCAGCAGATCACCTATGTTCAGATAAAAATAAATTTTGCTTTTCATTTGTAAATCAAAGTCCCACAGTCTCGAGAAAGTGTGGAGAGAAACAGAATTTAAGTTGCTTGAGGTTTAGTGTGACATTGCCACAGTCAGTGATGATTTGAGGAACCATATCATCTGCTGGTGCTGGTCCAGGCAATACAAAACAAACTCTCACAACGGCCGTATAGAGACCGGATAGCTCGTAACAACGTGCCCGATATGCCATACTCCTGAAGCACCCCCCCCCCCCGCCACAAAAACCACGAGGGATGCGGTCGAATGCCTTCTCCAAGTCCACAAAACACATGTAAACTGGTTAAACAAACTCCCATGAACCCTCAAGGATTCTCGAGAGGGTAAAGAGTTGGTCCGATGTGCCACGGCTAGGACGAAAACCACATTGCTCCTCCTGAATCAGAGGTTCAACCAACGGCCGGACTCACCTCTCCAGTACTTTGGCATAGATCTTCCCAGGGAAGCTGAGGAATGTGATCCCTCTAAAGTTGGAGCACACCCTCCGGTCCCCTTTCTTGAAGAGAGGAACCACCAACCCGGTTTGCCATGCCAAAGGCACTGTCCCCAACCTCCATGCAATGTTGCAGAAGCGTGTCAACCATGACAGCCCTACAACATCCAGGGCCTTGAGGTACTCAGGGTGAATCTCGTCCACCAAGGAGCTTTTTAACCACCTTGGAAACCTCAGCCCCTGTAAGGGGCGAGTCATGCCCCTCGTCCATAAGCCCTGCTTCCTCTATGGAAGGCGTGTCAGTGGGATTGAGGAGATCCTCAAAGTATTCCTTCCACCACCCGACGATATTCCCAGTTGAGGTCAGCAGCACCCCATCTGCACCATACGCAGTGTGGAAAGGCAGCTGCTTCCCCCTCCTGAGCCGCCGGACAGTTTACCAGAATCTTTTTGAGGCCAACCAAAATCTCGTTCCATGGCCTCACCGAACTCCTCCCACACCCGAGTTTTTTCTTCAGCAACCACCCGAGCTGCACTCTCATTGACCTGCCAGAACACTTCAGCTGCTTCGGGAGTCCCACAAGCCAACCTACCTCGATAGGACTCCTTCAGCTTTATGGCCCCCCTCACCACTTGGGTCCACCACTTGGTTCGGGGGTTGCCACCACAAGATGCACAGACAGCCTTATGGCCACAGCTCTGGGCAGCCGCTTCAACAATGGAGGCAGATAACATGGCCCATTCAGACTCCATGTCTCCAGACTCCCTCGGAATGTGGTCAAAGTTCTTCTGGAGGTGGGAGTTGAAAACCTCCCGGACAGAGGCTTCAGCCAGACGTTTCCAGCACACCCTCACGATACGTTTGGGTCTACCAGGTCTGAATGGCTTCCTCCCCTGCCATTGGATCCAACTCACCACCAGGAGGTGATCAGTTGACAGCTCTGTACCTCTCTTTACTTAAGTGTCCAAGACATACGGTTGCAGATCTGATGACACAATAACAAAATTGATCATCAACCTGTGACCTAGGGTGTCCTGGTGCCAGATGTACATATGGACACCCTTATGATTGAACATGGTGTTTGTTATGGACACACTGTGGTTAGCACAGAAGTCCAAAAACTGAACATCACTCGGGTTAAGATCGGGCAGGCCGCTCCTCCAATCAACCCTCTCCAGGTTTCACTGTCGATGCCCACGTGCGCACTGAAGTCCCCCAGTAGGACAATGAAGTCTCCAAGAGGAGCACCCCAGTCAGAGACTCCAAAAAGGGTGGGTACTCTGAACCATCATTTAGTGCATAGGCACAAATGACGGCCAGGACCCATTTCCCAACCCGAAGGCGCAGGGAAACAACCCTTTCATCTAACAGGGAAAACTCCAATATAGAGGCAGCAAGGTGGGGGGATACAAGAATACCCACCCCCGCTCACCGCCTCTCGCCCAGGGCAACTCCAGAGTAGGCCAAGCTCCAGGAGACTGGTTCTGGAACCAGAGCTGTGTGTTGAGGTGAGGCCGACTATACTGTATCTAGCCAGTATTTGTCAACCTCATGCACCAGCTCAGGCTCCTTCCCCACCAGAGAAGTGACATTCCATGTCCCAAAAGCCAGTTTAGGAAGTCTGCGATCAGACCGCCAAGGTCTCTGCCTTCGACCGTCACCTGATCCACATAGCACCACCCCCCATGGTCCCTCCTGCAGGTGGTGAGCCCACTGGAGGGCAGACCCATGTAACTCCTTTGGGCTGAGGATGGCCGGGTCCCATGAGCAGAAACCCGGCCACCAGGACCTAGCCATCGAGCCCCTCCCCCAGGCTTGGCTCCAGGGTGGGGCCCCAGTAACCCCATACCGGGTAGGGTACACTGAATACTTGTTTGAGCATTCATCATGAGAGTCTGTTGGATCATTCTTAGTTTGGCCCTTCACCCAGGACCAGTTTATCTTGGGTGACCCGACCAGAGGCAAACTGCCCTGGACAACACAGCTCCTGGGATCACTAGGGCACGCAAACCCCCCACCATGATAAAGTGACAATCCATGAGGGGTCTGCGTGCCCTAGTGATCCCAGGACCTATGATTTTTCCATCAATATACTAATTTTTAGAAGAATATAAAGACTTACATTGTGCACGTTTCTAAACGTTGATGTATTTTTTTTTAAACTTTTGTTTTCATGAAAATGTTCCCCTGTGCACCTTTAAAATATTTGTTTTCATGAAAATACAATCCGGTATGCCTTTAATAAGTCTTTATTTTAATTACTTCAATACAACTTGATGAACCATTTTGAATGTGGTGACATCACCTTGTTTAAGTTCAATTCCAGTTGGTGGCTTTAAAAAACAAAACAAAAAACTTTTGTGAGTACACATAAGTAGATGGTTAAGTTTCAGGTACAATTAGGGAAGTACACTAAAAATACTTGGTTAAGGTAGGGCATCATTACATGTTCTGTCCTACTCTGGAAATTAACGCAATTAAGTTAAAACACAGGATTTTAGACTGAGCTGAAAATTGGCTAATACTCACACTGCTGGTGTAGAGTGGTATTTATCACTTTAGCCTGTTTTCCACTAGCCCAGCACACCTCGGTACGGCTCGATTCACTTCAGTACGGCTCGGAATGCTTCTGTCTCCATTAGCACAGTGTTGTGCTTGTGCTGTGTTTTTTTTTTTTTAAGGAGGTTTTAGAAGCGGGGCAGCAGCAGATTCTCAGCGAGGCGGGGACACACTTCCGTGACGTTACGCACCGGACTGAGTCCTTATTTACACGAGACAAAAAAGGAGCCAAGGATTATTGCCTTGCTCGCTCTGTGGATTTATCTCACAATTAATTTTATCTCATAATTAAGCTGCAACAACACGTCACTTTTGTTTTGAATTAACTGCCAAATGACCTAGAAATAATGAGCTGAAACTTGTTTTTATTCATATTAAATAATGAGACGGTGGCACACTGGCCTACACCAAATTATTATTTTTTACATCCTAGGGCATTTTGGATGTACTGAATTAAAAAAAATCATGTTTTTCACCTTCAGGTCAACGTTTGGAACAACAGTATTATTATTTTCCGTTTAGATGATGCTACACTCCTTCTAAAGTATTGTCAATCTCTGAATTTGGAATGCCGATAGAACATTCAATTTACATATACTTACTTTTTTACATACTTTGACTTGTAAGCTTGATCAGTCTCTCCTGCTGCATTTTAAAGTCCAACTGTGCAACTTCTTATAAGTTAACATAAAAAATGTACCCAAAGTTTAGAACTGGATCATGTGGGGCTAATTTTTTATGATATTTCAATAAAAAGAACAGAAAGCTTACAAAAAGATTTCTTTTTTGGTCTAGTTAAAAATTACATTACCTTTACAATGGTTGACCCTGACAGGAAGATCAGTATCATTTTGATCAGACTAGGCAATGGAATTTCTATGTAATTATACTGTTTTATAATTCAGTGTAACAGACAAACCACACTTTCCAAAACAATTCCATTTTATTATATACAAAATATTAAAAGAAAAAAAAAAAACTTTGCAACACAACATGAAGGTTAATCGACATTTTATACACGCCGACCACTGAGTGTCTACACCAGCTTCCCAAACTGGGTCACGACTCGGTTGAATGAAGCCGTCTCTGCCAGCTCTGGGTCAGGATGGCTCGGTTCGAATAATCCGGACGGGCTGTCGCGGCGGACGTGTGGGATGATTCTACAAGGAAAATGCACACAATAAAATACAGCACGTAAATGCAAGATATACAGAAAAGACAATAGTTTTTAACAAGAATACATAAGCTTATTTCAGCGTATTGTTCACATGAATAATTAAAATAAAAGCTTTAGTCCGCATTGTGCTGCAATAAAGCAGCGATCCATCCACAAATGAACAGCTTTTTTATTGCATAAATAAACTGAGTGTCTTACCGAATATATTTGCAAAAAAACGCACAATAAAAAAAAATTAAAACTCACCGTTAAAGGACTCCGATGTCGAGACCTCCCGGTATATTTTTTCATTCCGGGCGGCTCCGTCTAACTCGCGCTGCATACGTTCGTCTGACAATGCAGTGAACAGACACTGCAGCTCCTTATTGGTCCATGGAACACCCTTATTACACGAAGCCATTTTTGATAGAGAATAAATGAAAATAGCACAGCAATACACTGAAAAGGAACCGCCAACAGTGGTTGCGTGCTGAGTAAAGGCGGTCGTGAAGATTCTTTTTTTTTTTTTTTTCAAAAACTTTATTGAGAAGGTCGTGAAGATTTGGTAGAGGAGGAGGAGGAGAGGGGCGGTTACAACCTGACCAATCAGCAGTGACCAGTCTGTTAACGTCACAACACGGCACAGCTCAGCACTGCTGTACCCTGCCCTTCAGCGGGGCTGAGAATTGCGGCTGTTAAACTGTGTTGGGGCTTGTGGAAAAGTGTACAAAGCGTGCTGAGCCGTCCCGTGTCGCGCTAAAGCGTGCTAGTGGAAAAGACCCTTTTGTCACCCCAGCAAAAATCGTGTATGAATTTATAGCTCTGTAGTATCATAAATTATAATATTTGGCATAACAGCAAAAGAAATGTTTCTTTGCACTCCAATTACATTTTTAGATATTTCTGTTACATTTGAAAGTAGAAAATATTGCATATTCTACTAGGAATGTGGAAAATAGATGCAAATATAAAGGGAAATGCAGTATGTAAGGCTAAAGTTTGTACAATTCTAATAAGCTTAAAGGACAATATTTGACCAGGGTTTCCTCTAGTAACATTTCTCTGTGGCGGCTCGCCTCAACAGAAATCGTACCGCCATACCAAGCCGATATGATTTTATTAATAAAAATTATATGAAGCAATGACTTTCCGCAAGCACGCACACGAACAACACGTGTGGCCGTCATCCGCATGGACTTTAGAAGCACCCCACTCACATGAGTTTTCCAGTCAGTCAGCAGGCAGTGTCTTGCTAAGCATGACTGTCCGACAGAAACATGAGTTTATTAAAGTACTTTAAACGCGGAAAAAAATCATATGAGGTATGTAAGCACTGGCGTTGATCATGGTTTTAACCCACTAATAATGGAAGAGTTGCTTAGCTAAGAGATGTGGTTAGAATTCAAATGCAGACGGCTTCATATTGTCGGTAAAATGACATGACTGGCCTGTCTTTCTCAAACTTCTTTATCTGCTTGCTTCACATGCTACACTGCAGAGTTTAGGTTACACCCTATAATTCACTCGCTGAAACCAGTCAGAATCAGTTCTGCACACAGCCGAATTGTCACATAAGCGGAAATGTACTGATACACAGAGGGAAAAACCACTCCCTCTTGCAAGAGGGAGTGGTTAAGCTTTGTAAAAACTATAGGGCCCACTTTCTGAGTAGCACTCTCTTGGGGTATTTTTCTAAAGAGTTGTGTTCCAGCGCTGCTTGTAATCCATATCTCACTTTCAGTAAAATAAGTGAACGTATACTTCATCTCTCAGTCTGGTTATTTGGCCTTCGTACAAAAGAACTGGGGGTTAAGGTATTTTAGACGCAACAATTTGGTGTTTCCGCCCGGTTATGAGGCTAAATTTTAGTTTTAGTTCTGTAAACGGCGTGAGTACAATATGTATATAAACGATATATGTAAAGTTTCAGAAAAAATGGACTTAATATTGTTTGCTGATGACACTAATCTGCTATGCAGTGGAAACAATTTGGAACAACTTCTGGATACACTTGGAAAGGAATTAGGAAAGCTTAAACTGTGGTTTGATTCAAACAAATTAACGCTCAATTTAAGCAAGACAAAATTTATAGTCTTTAACAACCATCACAACTACCCAGTACCCAAACTCAGTGTAAATGGTGTAGAGATTGAAAGGGTATCCGAAACTAAATTCCTTGGAGTAATAATTGATAACAAACTGTGTTGGAAGCCACATATTAATTATATTAAAGGTAAAGTATCCAAATCAATTGCAATATTACACAGAGTGAAAAATTTGCTGAATCAACCCACACTATACACCTTGTATCATTCATTAATACTCCCATACATGACATATTGTAATGAAGTATGGGGAAATACATATAAAACAAACATATATCCACTCTTTATGCTTCAAAAGAAAGCTATTAGAATAAACAAAGCAGCTTACAGGGAACCAACAAACCCACTTTTTCTTAAACAAAAAACTCTCAAGTTGAAAGATCTGATTGACTTTAAAACCGCAATAATAATGTTCAAAGTGAAGAATCTATCACTGCCCGCAAATATCCAAAAGTTGTTCCAAACAAGGGAGAAACGATATCACTTCAGAGGAACATGTATATTTCAAAAGCCTACTGTGAGAACAACCACCAAGCAACACTGTATTTCAGTGCAAGGAGTCAGATTATGGAACGATTTTGGACCTGAATTAAAATCATGTACAACGCTTGGACAATTTAAACAAAAACTAAAGGAAGAAATACTCCAAACATATTTACAAGACGACATGTAAACTCACATAAGGACTGACATTTCCAGCCTGTGTTGTGTTGTAGCTTAGTTTTTCTTTTTTTTTCTTTTTTTCTCTGTGACACTATGTCTTAGATTTGTTTTTGAATAGTAACCGCTTAACTTAGACTAGCTCAGTTTTCTTTTTTCTCTCAGTCACATTTTGTCTTAGCCTTGTTTTAAATTGTAATCGCTCTTGTCTTGTTTTCTCTTTTTTCTCCTTTGAATTCTTGGATGGAATATGGGTGGGCAATATAAGCTGCGGCTTCAGCCATCACCCATTTCGGATAACTCACGTGGAATTGTATAGTAGAAGGAGTCTTTGTCTAATTTGACCTTGTTTCATATTATACAGTTTCTTTTAACCTGTAATGTACTATCCTATCCGAAATAAATAAATTCATTCATTCCTTCATTCAGGATTTTTTTTCTACAGCCTGGCAGCCGCAACATTATAAGAGGTGAGCAGAAAACCTTTTTCAACAAATTTCTGCCCGTCCCTTCGGGGACAGACCTTTCTGTAGAGATTAAATATTCATGCATGTGATTTTATTTGTGGAATGAAACTGAGATATGGTCTTGAATTTATGATATGTTGTTTTAAGAAATATATTTACTGAGTTTGATGAGGAAATCTCCAAATGGTTTTGACCCCGAGGGATGAGTCAGACGCGTTAATACTGTCCGTGAAAGTCCGGTGGATATATAAAAAAGACAAAAAAAATCCTGTAGGGCCACCGGAAAGGTTGGAGAGAGCTTGGGTAATAGGTTTAAACCCCGGGGTGACTGAAATAGGGCCACCGAAAAAGTAGTGTTACCCCGTTACGCATAGCTTTGCCAAAAGGTTTTAACCCCTTGAGATCATTGCTTGATTTCAAAAAGTAGAGTTGGCACCCCTCGCGTATTTAGCTCAGACCAAAAGGTTGTAACTCCTTGAGAAAATTGCAACGTGTCTCTAAAATATAGTTGGTCTTACAGCATTAGTTAGGGACCTACTGTGTGTGAAATGACGCATACGTTTTAAGTAACCCGATCGGGACGATCGTTTCATAAGATAAGATAAGATAAGCCTTTATTAGTCCCACAATGGGGAAATTCCAGGATTGCAACAGCATAGGGATAGCAACACTCAGAGCAACAATCAGAAGGCAAGAAAAAACAACATCTAGTAAACATATGTCCATATTACTATAAATGTATATATATAGACACACAGTGCAGAGCATTACTGTGTGGGTGCTGACCTATATCATAGGCGATATGATAATATAATTAAACTAATTATAGTAAAAAACATGGTGATGTGTGAGACAATATTATCGTGAGGAAGTGGAAATAAATAAGATCATAATAATAATTTTATTTTATGCTATAAGATATTGATATTAGACTATAACATTTAAAGACGGATTAAAATGGCAACAAAACTGGATAACGATAAAGACAACAATAAAATGGATAATGACAAATGTAGCTCTGAATATCTTTTGGGTAGTCTGGGTTATGCTATAAATGAAATGGAGGAAGTGTTAAAAGCTACTGTGTGTCAAGAGAAATTAAATGACGAGCAAAAACAGCTTAAAATATGGATAAAATGGTTACAAAGAGATGGCTTGTTTGGCAATATGGGGAGCCCCCTACAAAATAAATCAGATAAAGCCATTTATGTGGACTATTGCAGTTTGGGTTGTTTTATCTTTGTGTAAATCTGCTCTGGCATGGAAGAGAAAAAAGTGAACTCTCCACGGAGGCGGGGGGAGCAGGCTGCGAAATTGTTCGGGATTTTTTTTTTCCTTTTTGATATTTGTGGAGTGTAAAAGAGTTGGTTAATTAATTGTTATCCTTTTGAGAAATGTTTAAAATTATAGGTATTTGAAAACAGTAGCTTTGAGCAAAAGGAGTCGACTAGTGTTGTGTGTGTCCCGGCAGAGTAGAAAAAATGGAAGGACCTTCATGCTGCTTCGACCTTGTGGAGATAACGGAGAGAGGAGCAATTCTGTGTTTGTGTGTGCATGTGTGGTTGCTTGAGGAAAAAAAAAGAATGAAAAAGCACAGGCTGTGTGGGTGCTGACCTGTGTGACAGGGGAGTGAAAGAGAAGTAATCTAAATATGGGTATTTTTGCAAAGTTTTGGGGTTTTACTTTTTCAATCTAACTTTGCGGGTTTTTAACTAATGTTGCGTACGTGATAAATTATTTACATATTTTTTAAAGCAATTTTTTGACATATCACTGACCTTTTTCTTTGACTGAAGCATAATAGTGCACTTTACAGGGAAAAAAGAACACAGGACTAACAATTTCCTCGCAGCTGTCCGTGCCTCCCTCGACGTGACCATAGGTACATAGAACACCAAGTTAAGTACAAATGCTTACATCTTAATCAATGTTACCAGCATGACAATGATGAAATTAATTGAATATTACAATATCATGATGTCACTTAATAATGCCTAATCATTGAAGGCTTTATGTATACCCTATATTACATGATTTAATGCATAGAGGTTCAAAAGAGATTGATAATTAATGTGTTTGTGCATATGATTCGCCAGAGACTACGGATTATCAAACAGAGGTCTTGGTAATTGTATGTTATATTGTTGCATTGTTTAAATACTATACTCACCTTTTAATAAATGACATATGCAATCTTATTTACATTTCAACCCTAGGCCTGACCATGCAAAAAAAAAAAAAAAAAAAAAGGAGGGGGAGAACGTGAGAGCAGGATCTGAGAAAGTCCATGCTGTGATTTTTTCCCTCCTAAAGAAAATAGCAAGATGATGATGAAGGGACTTCCGGTTATGGCGGCCGCCTAGAAGGACACGTATCACTCTGCTCCACTCCTGGAAATAAAAATTCGGCAAATAACTCTCTCATTCGGAACAGAACTTTTCCCAGCGTTTGGGTGAGGATATGCCGGTGAAGACTAAGGCTGGGAAATCAGGAGGGGGAAAAATTGAATCGCCGAAGCAGTCCAAATTAACGGACTTTAAAGTTTGTGGCGCAGTAGAAAAAGCTGCGGATATGGCGGGTGAAACTAGCGGTGATGCGGTAACTGCTGACGATGGCGGCACAGGTGCAGTGCTGGCTGCCATTAGCTCAATGAGAGCAGACTTTTCCGCTAAACTTGATGGGATTATGGCAGCGTTGGATGCAATGAGAAAGGAGTTGGGTGACTGCGTGGAGCGAGTGACGCAGGCGGAGCTTCGTGTTTCAAGTGCGGAGGATGAAATTAGCGGACTTCAAATAAAGGTGCGCACTTTGGAAAAAAAAAATAGAGATCTGGGAAATAGCGTTCTGGATTTGGAATCTCGGTCCAGACGGAACAACCTGAGGCTGGTGGGTTTACCGGAGGGAGCCGAAGGTCGTGATTCATGCTCCTTTTTGGAGGGGTGGATCCCGGAGGCGCTGAACAATGCGGAGCTAAAATCATCAGTCGTCTTGGAAAGCTCCCACCGAATTGGCCCACCGAGAGGTAACAAGGCAGCACCGAGGACGTTAATTATGAAGTTTCTCAGCTACAGAGACAGGATGACGATCTCCAACGCGGTGCGGGCCAAAGGAGAAATTAAATATCAAGATCAGCAGGTGCGGTTCTACCCAGATTTGGCCTCAGGAATCCAACAATTAAGGAAGCAGTTTGACCCCATCCGCAAAGAACTGCGCAACCTTGAGATTCGTCATGGAGTGATTCACCCTGCAAGACTTCTGGTCACATATGAGGGCAGAACACACATCTTCAAGACCCCCGAGGAGGCGCAGGAGCTCATCAAGAAGATCCAGGAAGAGACTGGTGGGAGCTAAGCATGAACAGAATATAGGGTAGAATATTTGAGCATTTAACTGATTAGAAGCATATAACAAGATTACAAAATATAGATTGTATTACATATTAAAAAAAAAAAAAAAGTACAAAATTGCTAAAAAATTTTGGAGTTAAATTGGAAAATTATAGAAGAGAGTTAATGTTACGTTATTAAAAGCAGTAGAGTTAGGGTGATTGGGAGGATGAAGGAGTGGCTTTGGCTGATCCTCGTGGGTGTGGAACGGTCGATGGCTATATCGGGAGACGGAATTTTTCTTTTGCTTTTGGGGGGATTGCCACAAATGTGGGAAGGGGGAATTTGTTTGTGTGGAGTTTGTAGGGTGAATGTTCAACCACTCATTTTTTTGCTTTTCTGTTTGAGCATGTTTACACTGCAAGGTAATCCCAAACTCCCTATTGATCATAAATCAAAGCGTTAATCTTAACTTAACTTCATGGAATTGCAGAGGTCTACAGAATTTAAAAAAACTTAAACAAGTTATGAATAAAATAAAAGACATGGGTTCAAAAATTGTGTTTTTACAAGAAACTCATCTAATAGAGGAAGATCTAAAAAGAATTAGGAGTAGATGGCAAGGAAATGTTTTCACCTCATCATTTTCATCCAGAGCCAGGGGAGTTATGACTCTCATACATAAATCAGTCCCATTTCAAGTGAAAAATGTAATTGGAGACAAATTTGGAAGATATGTAATCATTCAAGGATCTTTGCTATTAGAAAACATAAATTTGGTGAACTTATATGGTCCCAATATAGATGATCAAAAGTTCTTTGCTAATTTATTTCTTATCTTATCATCACTTACAGGGCAACATATAATAGCAGGGGATTTTAATTGTACATTGAATCCCAGTATAGATAGATCAACAGGACTGGACTGTACGCACAATGGATGTAGGATGACCATTAATCATTTTATGAAAGAACTGAAATTGATAGATATATGGAGAGAAATGAAACCACAAGTTAAAGCATACTCTTGTTATTCCAATACCTACAAGACATTCTCACATATAGATTATTTTTTGATCTCCACAGAATTAAGGTCCAAGATTCAAAACTGTTTTTATGATAACATCGTGATCTCTGATCCTGCACCCTGCTGTCTAATATATGTAGATAAGAAATTGACAAAGGAACCAGGTAGATGGCAATTTCAGCATAAATGGCTTCAGGATGAGGAATTTGTTAAATACATAGAAAAACAGATAGATGAGTTCTTTGACATCAATACTACACAAACATCAGCATGTGTAAAGTGGGAGGCTTTCAAAGCTTTTATTAGGGGACACATTATTAGTTATACAGGTTCAAAATCTAAGAAGACTCGAGAGGAGAGAGTCCAACTGGAACATAAAATAAAAATTCTTCAAGAAAGAGTATATGCAGGAAGAGATCCAAGGTTGGAGAACGAATTACTGATTTTGAGAGCTGAATATGACAAAAAATCAGCGAATAGAGCTGCCTCGAGTCTTCTAAGATTGAAACAATCTTTTTATGAACAAGGTGAAAAATCAGGAAAGTTATTGGCATGGCAGATTAAACAATTAGAATCTAAAACACCAATTACCAGTATTATAAGTAACGGACAGGTAGTTATAGATCCTTTAGAAATTAATAGAGCCTTTAGAGATTACTATGAAAAATTATATGATACCAAAAATGAATCTGACTTAACAAAACTACATGGGTTTTTGAACGAACTATTTATACCGTGTATTCCAAATGAAAATAGGGAGATACTGGAGTCTAAAATTAGTCAAGAAGAAGTTGGACTAGCTATTGATAATATGAAATCAGGAAAAAGTGCAGGACCAGATGGTCTTCCAGTTGACCTTTATAAAAAATTTAAGAATAAATTAATAAAACCTTTTTTGGAAATGGTTTTAGAAGCATTTCAAAATAGTAATTTACCATCATATATGAATAATGCCTTAATTATACTGTTGCCAAAACCAGGTAAGCCCTCTAATAAATGTGAAAATATGAGACCAATAAGCCTATTAAATGCCGACCTTAAGATAATCTGTAAAATTTTAGCAAGACGAATACAAGAAATTTTACCAAATATTATTAATCGAGATCAGAATGGCTTTATAAAGGGAAGACAAGGCTTCCATAATGTAAGAAGACTTTTTAATATTATTTATTCTAATAAAGAAGCACCGGATACAGCTCTCTTATCACTGGATGCCGAAAAAGCCTTTGATAGAGTTGAATGGCCCTTTCTTTTTGAAGTCTTACAAAGGTTTGGACTTGGAAATAATTTCATAAAATGGGTTCAGATAATGTATAATAATGCTACTGCAGAAATCCTAACAAATAACAATATTTCAAAATCAATAAAAATCAATAGAGGATGTCGACAAGGCTGTCCACTTTCACCTTTACTGTTTACTATGGCAATTGAACCTTTAGCGATGGCGATACGTCTACAGTCACAAATATATGGAATTAAAGTTGGACCAACAGAACATAAAATCTCCCTGTATGCCGATGACATAATTTTGTTTATGTCGAATCTTAAAAAATCAATTCCGACCTTGTTGAATTTAATAAAGAATTTTGGGGAAATATCAGGATATAAAATAAATAAAACTAAATCTTCAATATTAATGCTAAATGAGACCCAGAGAAATTACCCAGCCCCTGAGGTAAATCAATTCAATGTTGTAAATCAGTTTAAATATTTAGGAATCCAAATTGTGCCTAAGCTAGAATCAGTCGCCAGTGTCAATTATGAAGCCTTAATGACAGATATTGATGAGTTACTTCAGAGATGGATGTCACTACCAATGTCGATGATCGGGAGAATCAATATACTTAAAAGTAATGTCTTACCTAAAATACTTTATTTATTTCAATACATTCCCTTACCGCCACCTTTAGATTTATTCTCAAGAATTAAAAAAAAGTTAGTGGAATTTATATGGAACAACAGGAGGGCTAGATTACGTTTGTCTTTATTATATTTACCATTTGATCGTGGAGGTCTGAAATGTCCAAATTTTATGTTGTATTATTGGTCGGCACAACTGAGGTCTATGACATATTATTTTTCATCAAATGATCTCCCTCACTGGACTGAAATGGAATCATACAATTTACCTTTACCTCTTCCCATATTCATATACTCAGATTCGGCAAAAAAATTACAAAAACAAGTTAAAAATCCATTTGTAAAGCATATGATCAAAATATGGTGTGAAGCTAAAAACTATTTAAAAGAACCACAGTTATTGTCACAATTTAGTCCAATATGGGGTAATCAATATTTTAAACCAGGGAGAGCGGACGCTGTATTTAAAGTATGGAATTTAAAAGGGATACAAAAGATTCAGGATTTATATTTGCCATGTGCAGAAAACAATGTCTTTTGAAGAGCTGAGGATCAAATTTAATCTCAATAGAACACATTTTTTTAAATATCTTCAACTTAGAAACTTCATTTGATCAAATCAAAATAAAGCTCTCACTCGACCTATCTAGTCATCCTTGGAAAAAATGTTGATGAAAGATAGTAAAAGAAAGGGTATTATTTCAGAGTTTTATAACTCATTGACACTATTTTCAAGTGAAAATTCACTGAAAAGATTAAACTACTGGAAAGAAGATCTGCAAACTGAAATTTCAGAGGAACAATGGGAATTGGCTTGTACAGAAGCTCAAACCAAATCAATAAATGTACGCCTTAAATTGATACATTTCAAATGGTTAATGCGGATGTATGTTACACCGGAGGAGTTAAATAGATATAATAAAAATATACCAGATACATGCACAAAATGCATGGAAAGTAAAGGAACTCTATTTCATTGTGTATGGGAATGTAGATTAATAAGAATGTTTTGGGAAGAGGTGAGGGTAACAATTGAAAAAATAATCTCAAAACAAATCATATTGAATCCTAAACTGTTTTTGTTGGGTCTGTACCCAGAAAAGCATAATTTTAATAAAAGTGAAAGAACATTCATAGACCTCAGTTTGCTTAATGCCAAAAAATGTATTGCACTATTATGGAAAAAGACTCATAGACCAGATGTGACTCAGTGGTTAAGACAGATGTTAACAAACCTTCCATTAGAAAGAATAACATATATACTGAAATCAAAGGAAATTGTGTTTGAGAATATATGGAGACCTTTTATTGATTATGTAAAAATTTAAACATAACTCTTGAAGAAGAAGGTGAATGATGTGTGTGGACCTTGTAAATTCCAAACTGGTGAACATAATATGTATACTTATGTATTGGATTGTCTAGACTAAACAGAGGAGCATTGTTGAAGATCTGATTTTGTTGGTGGTTGTTGGTGTTTTTTAGTGCATTTTTTTTTGTAGTACTTTAGTGTTAGTGTTTGATTGTTTGTATCATGTTTGTTAAAAAAAAAGGTTCAATAAAGATATTGTGGAAAAAAAAAGATCAGAATGGCTTTATAAAGGGAAGACAAGGCTTCCATAATGTAAGAAGATTATTCAATATTATTTACTCTAATAAAGAAGCACCGGATAAAGCTCTCCTATCATTGGACGCCGAAAAGGCCTTTGATAGGGTCGAATGGCCCTTTCTTTTTGAAGTCTTACAAAGGTTTGGATTTGGAAATAATTTCATAAAATGGGTTCAGATAATATATAATAATGCTACAGCAGAAATCCTAACAAACAGCAATATCTCAAAATCAATAAAAATCAACAGAGGATGTCGACAAAGCTGTCCACTTTCACCTTTACTGTTCACTATGGCAATTGAACCTTTAGCGATGGCAGTACGTTTACATCCGCAAATATATGGAATTAAGGTTGGACCGACAGAACATAAAATCTCCCTGTATGCCGATGACATAATTTTGTTTATGTCGAATCTTAAAAAATCAATTCCGACCTTGTTGAATTTAATAAAGAATTTTGGGGAAATATCAGGATATAAAATAAATAAAACTAAATCTTCAATATTAATGCTAAATGAGTCCCAGAGAAAGCACCCAGCTTCTGAGGTAAATCAATTCAATGTTGTAAATCAGTTTAAATATTTAGGAATTCAAATTGTGCGCAAGCTGGAATCAGTCGCCAGTGCCAACTACGAAGCCTTAATGACAGACATTAATGAGTTAATTCAGAGATGGATGTCACTACCAATGTCGATGATTGGGAGAATTAATATACTTCAAAGTAATATCTTACCCAAAATACTTTATTTATTTCAATACATTCCTTTACCACCACCTTCAGATCTATTCTCAAGAATTAAAAAAAAGTTAGTGGAGTTTATATGGAACAATAGGAAGATGATGATGAAGTTTTTATTATCGGGAGATGGTAAATTTATGAACAGAAAAGACAGAAATACCACAAGAATTCTGATAAAATGGAGAAAGGGAATTTAATTTAAATGGTAAACAGACTGATTAGTGAGTTGTGTCATTCTGACCTAGATAAGAATAGACAGAATCAGCCTTCAAAAGGAAAAAAACAAAGGCCACAGATTGTGGTCCTGTGCCACAAATTCCAGAAAACAGAGATTAGGTTTATACCTGCAGTTACTAATTCTAAATGCCGCACTGGTCTAAGGCTTTTAATATATGATACTATTTTGTTTGAATATAATCCTAAACTAAGTGATTACCCATGTCAATTGGTAAAACCTTAATTGATTCACAGAATATTTAGCGAATACTTGTTGTGAGTAGCAAACTCACATTCAAATTGTGGAAACTTTAGGTGTGATTTAAAGGTTTTTCTGCTATTCTTGAGTCTTTGTTTTTCAAAAGGAAAGGGAAAAGCATTCACAAATTTTTTTTATTTTAGCTTTCACCAGGAATTAGATTTGACAAATTAACAAGGAATCATAACATCATTACCTTTCAATTTACTAAATCTTTGGTAACATATGCAATATGTAATAAAATAAAAACAATAATTCGACTTCCGGTTATGGCTGCCACGTAGGACGGACGTGTCTCGCTCTGCTCTGCTCCTGGAGAAAAAAAATCGGCAAATAACTCTCTCATTTGGGACAGAACGTATCCCAGCATTTGGGCGAGGATATGTCGGCGAAGCCTAAGGCTGGAAAACCAGGAAAAGGAAAAAGCGAGCCGCCGAAACAGTCCAAATTAACGGACTTTCAGGTCCGTGACGCAGCAAACAAAACTCCATATATGGCGGAGGAAGCTGGCAACGGTGCGATATCTGCGGGGAATGGCGCAGATGCGCTAATGGCTGCCATGAGTTCAATGAGAGCGGACTTTTCCTCTAGATTTGATGGGATTATGACAGCGTTGGAAGGAATAAGAAAGGAATTGGGTGACTGTGTAGAACGAACGGCGCAGATGGAGCTCCGTCTCGCTAGTGCTGAAGATGACGTCACCCGTCTTCAATTAAAGGTGCGCACTTTGGAAAAAAAAAAAAATCTCTGGAAGATAATATTTTGGATTTGGAATCTCGGTCGAGACAGAATAATTTGAGGCTGGTGGGTCTTCCAGAGGAATCAGAAGGTCGGGACGTATGTTCCTTTCTGGAAAAGTGGATTCCGGAGGTGCTGGGCAGCGAGGAGTTGCAATCAGCAGTGGTTCTGGAAAAAGCACATCGTATTGGCCCACGGAGAGATAAGGGACCGCCGAGGACCTTAATTATGAAGTTTCTTAGCAACAGAGACAGGATGAAGATCTTCAACGCTGCACGTGCTAAAGGAGAGATTAAACACCAGGACCAGCAGGTGCGGTTCTACCCAGATTTGGCCACAGGAATCCAGCAATTGAGGAAGCAGTTTGATCCCGTACGTAAGGAGCTGCGCAACCTTGGGATTCGTCATGGTGTAATCTATCCTGCGAGACTGCTGACCACGTATGAGGGCAGAACCCACATCTTCAAGACCCCAGAGGAGGCGCAGGAGTTCATCAAGAAGATCAAAGAAGAAGAAGAGACTGGTGGGAGCTAAGCATGAACAAAATATAAGGTAGAATAATTAAGCATTTGCACAGGCATCTGACTGACTTGAAGTAAATAGCAAGTTTACAAAATATAGATTGTATTATATATTAAAAAACAAAACAAAAACAAAACAAACAAAAAAAAACTATGATGTACAAAGTTGTTAAAAATTTTGGAGTTAAGTTGGAAAACTACAGAGGAGAGTTAATGTTACGTCATTAAAAGCAGTAGAGTTAGGGTGATTGGGAGGATGAAGAAGGAGTGGCTTAGGCTGTTCCCCGTGGATGTGGAACGGTCGATGGCTATATCGGGAGACAGAATTTTTCTTTTGATTTTGGGGGGTTTGCCACAAGTGTGGGAAGGGGAAATTTGTTTGTGTGTAGTTTGTAGGATGAATGTTCAACCACTCATGTTTTTGCTTCTCTGTATGAGCATGTTTACACTGCAAGGTAATCCCAAACTCTCTATTGATCATGGACCAAAGTGTTAATCTTAATTTAACTTCATGGAATTGCAGAGGTCTACAAAATTTAAAAAAACTTAAACAAGTTATGAATAAAATAAAGGACATGGGTTCAAGAATTGTGTTTTTACAAGAAACTCATCTGATAGAGGAGGATGTTAAAAGAATTAGGAGTAGATGGCAGGGAAGTGTATTCACCTCTTCATTTTCATCCCGAGCCAGGGGAGTTATGACTCTCATACATAAATCAGTTCCTTTTCAAGTGAAAAATGTAATTGGAGACAAATTTGGAAGATATGTAATCATTCAAGGTTCTTTGCTATTAGAAAATATAAATCTTGTGAACTTATATGGTCCCAATATAGATGATCAGAAGTTCTTTGCTAATTTATTTCTCATCTTATCATCACTTACAGGGCAACATATAATAGCAGGGGATTTTAATTGTACATTGAATCCAGGTGTGGATAGATCAACAGGACTGGATTGTACGCACATTGGATGTAGGATGACTATTAATCATTTTATGAAAGAATTGAGATTGTTAGATATATGGAGAGAAATGAAACCACAAGTTAAAGCCTATTCTTGTTATTCCAGTACCTACAAGACATTCTCACGTATTGATTATTTTTTGATTTCCACAGAATTAAGGTCCAAGATTCAAAACTGCTTTTATGATAACATCGTGATCTCTGATCATGCACCCTGTTGTCTAATATATGTAGATAAAAAATTGACAAAGGAATCAGGTAGATGGCAATTTCAGCATAAATGGCTTCAGGATGAGGAATTTGTCAAGTATATAGAAAAACAGATAGACGAGTTCTTTGACATCAATACTACACAAACATCAGCATGTGTAAAGTGGGAGGCTTTCAAAGCTTTTATTAGGGGACATATTATTAGTTATACAGGATCAAAATCTAAGAAGACTCGAGAGGAGAGAGCTAAATTGGAACATAAAATAAAAAGTCTTCAGGAAAAAGTGTATGCAGGAAGTGACCCAAGGTTGGAGAATGAATTACTGATTTTGAGAGCTGAATACGACAAAAAATCAGCGAATAGAGCTGCCTCGAGTCTTCTAAGATTGAAACAATCTTTTTATGAACAAGGTGAAAAATCAGGAAAATTATTAGCATGGCAGATTAAACAATTGGAAATTAAAACACCAATTACCAGTATTATAAGTAACGGACAGGTAGTTATAGATCCTTTAGAAATTAATAGAGCCTTTAGAGATTACTATGAAAAATTATATGATACCAAAAATGAACCTGATTTAACAAAACTAAATGGGTTTTTGAACGAACTATCTATACCGTGTATTCCAAATGAAAACAGGGAGATATTGGAGTCTAAAATTAGTCAAGAAGAAGTTGGGCTAGCCATTGATAATATGAAATCAGGAAAAAGTGCAGGACCAGATGGTCTTCCAGTTGACCTTTATAAAAAATTTAAGAATAAATTAATAAAACCTTTTTTGGAAATGGTTTTAGAAGCATTTCAAAATAATAATTTACCATCATACATAAATAATGCCTTAATTATACTGCTGCCAAAACCAGGTAAGCCCTCTAATAAATGTGAAAATATGAGACCAATAAGCCTATTAAACGCCGACCTTAAGATAATCTGTAAAATTTTAGCAAGACGAATACAAGAAATTTTACCAAATATTATTAATCGAGATCAGAATGGCTTTATAAAGGGTAGACTAGGCTTCCATAATGTAAGAAGACTATTTAATATTATTTATTTTAATAAAGAAGCACCGGATACAGCTCTCCTATCATTGGACGCCGAAAAGGCCTTTGATAGAGTTGAATGGCCCTTTCTTTTTGAAGTCATACAAAGGTTTGGACTTGGAAATAATTTCATAAAATGGGTTCAAATAATATACAATAATGCTACAGCAGAAATCCTAACAAATAACAATATTTCAAAACCAAAAAAAATCAATAGAGGATGTCGACAAGGCTGTCCACTTTCACCTTTACTGTTTACTATGGCAATTGAACCTTTAGCGATAGCGATACGTTTACATTCACAAATATATGGAATTAAAGTTGGACCAACAGAACATAAAATCTCCCTGTACGCCGATGATATAATTTTGTTTATGTCGAATCTAAAAAAATCAATTCCAACCTTGTTGAATTTAATAATGAATTTTGGGGAAATATCAGGATATAAAATAAATAAAACTAAATCTTCAATATTAATGCTAAATGAGACCCAGAGAAATTACCCAGCCCCTGAGGTAAATCAATTCAATGTTGTAAATCAGTTTAAATATTTAGGAATCCAAATTATGCCTAAGCTAGAATCAGTCGCCAGTGTCAACTATGAAGCCTTAATGTCAGATATCAATGAGTTAACTCAGAGATGGATGTCACTACCAATGTCGATGATCGGGAGAATCAATATACTTAAAAGTAATATTTTACCTAAAATACTTTATTTATTTCAATACATTCCCTTATCACCACCTTTAGATCTATTCTCAAGAATAAAAAAAAAAGTTAGTGGAATTTATATGGAACAACAGGAGGGCTAGATTACGTTTGTCTTTATTATATTTACCATTTGATCGTGGAGGTCTGAAATGTCCAAATTTTATGTTGTATTATTGGTCGGCACAACTGAGGTCTATGACATATTATTTTTCATCAAATGATCTCCCTCACTGGACTGAAATGGAATCATACAATTTACCTTTACCTCTTCCCATATTCATATACTCAGATTCGGCAAAAAAATTACAAAAACAAGTTAAAAATCCATTTGTAAAGCATATGATCAAAATATGGTGTGAAGCTAAAAACTATTTAAAAGAACCACAGTTATTGTCACAATTTAGTCCAATATGGGGTAATCAATATTTTAAACCAGGGAGAGCGGACGCTGTATTTAAAGTATGGAATTTAAAAGGGATACAAAAGATTCAGGATTTATATTTGCCATGTGCAGACAACATAATGTCTTTTGAAGAGCTGAGGATCAAATTTAATCTCAATAGAACACATTTTTTTAAATATCTTCAACTTAGAAACTTTATTCGATCAAATCAAAATAAAGCTCTCACTCGACCTATTTATTCATCCTTGGAAAAAATGATGATGAAAGATAGTAAAAGAAAGGGTATTATTTGAATGAATGAATGAATGAATGAATGAATTTATTTATTTCGGATAGTACATTACAGGTTAAAAGAAACTGTATAATATAACAACAAGGTCAAATTAGACAAAGACTCCTTCTACTATACAATTCCACGTGAGTTATCCGAAATGGGTGATGGCTGAAGCCGCAGCTTATATTGCCCACCCATTTCAGAGTTTTATAACTCATTGACACTATCTTCAAGTGAAAATTCACTGAAAAGATTAAACTACTGGAAAGAAGATCTGCAAATTGAAATTTCAGAGGAACAATGGGAATTGGCTTGTACAGAAGCTCAAACCAAATCAATAAATGCACGCCTTAAATTGATACATTTCAAATGGTTAATGCGGATGTATGTTACACCGGAGGAGTTAAATAGATATAACAAAAATATACCAGATACATGCACAAAATGCATGGAAAGTAAAGGAACCTTATTTCATTGTTTATGGGAATGTAGATTAATAAGAATGTTTTGGGAAGAGGTGAGGGTAACAATTGAAAAAATAATCTCAAAACAAATCATATTGAATCCTAAACTGTTTTTGTTGGGTCTGTACCCAGAAAAGCATAATTTTAATAAAAGTGAAAGAACATTCATAGACCTCAGTTTGCTTAATGCCAAAAAATGTATTGCACTATTATGGAAAAAGACTCATAGACCAGATGTGACTCAGTGGTTAAGACAGATGTTAACAAACCTTCCATTAGAAAGAATAACATATATACTAAAATCAAAGGAAATTGTGTTTGAGAATATATGGAGACCTTTTATTGATTATGTAAAAAATTTAAACATAACTCTTGAAGAAGAAGGTGAATGATGTGTGTGGACCTTGTAAATTCCAAACTGGTGAACATAATATGTATACTTATGTATTGGATTGTCTAGACTAAACAGAGGAGCATTGTTGAAGACTTGATTTTGTTGGTGGTTGTTGGTGTTTTTAGTGCATTTTTTTTTTTTGTAGTACTTTAGTGTTAGTGTTTGATTGTTTGTATCATGTTTGTTAAAAAAAAAAGGTTCAATAAAGATATTGTGGAAAAAAAAACAATAATTCACTTGTGTTTCTTAATGTTAATAAACAACTGGGATAAACAACACTTCTAGTGTTACCACTAGAAGTCCCAGAGAGGGGCCATTTGGCCTTTTTACCTAAAAAACCCATAAGGGGACCATCTAGTGGCCACAAGAGGGCCAACGTCTGGGACTTCTAGTGGGATACAAAACTAATGATGATCGCTGGAACATAAGTAAAATCAATTTATGAGGGGATAAAACTTGCACTCCTGTTGATGTAAACACTGATGTGCAGACTGGGAAGCCGTAAGGTTTTCCCCAAATTTTTCTTTGCAGGATAGCACCGAGATTTGATCTTTGTGGGAGATGGAGAGAGGCCGGACAGTGGGTGTGTGTGTGGGGAAACACTGACATTGACTGACCACAGGAGAAAGGACCCCTAAATTGACTAGCATTTTTTGAAGCTAAGTATGACTTTGCATGACACTGTAAATGACATAAAGTATAAACAATTTAAATGACTCTGACTTTACAAATGTAATGTTTATATGATTTTGCACTGCAGGATACATCTGATGTTACTCACTACATAATGGTGGGACAACATCATATTTTAGAAATGTGACAGTAAAAAGGAATGTGTATTCCTGATGCTCAGCCATGGCCAAGCTGGGCCACGGGACTACATTCCACCCCATAATTTACCAAGGAATGTATAAAATGAGGCATTCCTTGTACAAAATGAAGCCAAATTCTAATTAGGCAAAATGTCCCCTTTCCATTGACTGAAGGAATGTGACACAACCTTTCACAAGGATTCAACCTGTCTGTATTCAACTGGATAAACTGATTTTAGTTATCAATGCTGAAGTATATCAAATCTGCACAGACAGCTATATTGTTTTCCCTAAATGGAATTTGTAAATTAGTTCAAGAGACATCACAAAAGAAGCCATGATTATTGAAATCTCATTCTGAAGGAGCTGTACTACCCACAAATTTTCATCTAAATTAACTGTGTATAATACATAAAAGTGGTAACATGCTTCCTTCCAGTAAAAGACATTACCCATCAAGCAAATACCCTGTAACTTTGTTGTATGTTCAATTCAATTCAACTTTATTTATATAGCGCCATTTCACAACAGTCATCTCATAGCACTTTCAACTGTAGGGGAACTCCAAGACTGAGCTTTGAGTTGAAAGAAAACTCATTATTGACATGAACAAACTGGAACCTATCAGATAAATAAGATCTAAACCACTGCAATGAAGTTCCATTAAGTCCAATATAGTGTTCTAATCTATCAAGTAGAATATTATGATTGATAGTATCAAAAGCTGCACTAAGGTCTAAAAGGACAAGTACAGAAACAAGTACATTATCAGATGCAATGAGGAGGTCGTTAGTGACCTTCGCTACGGCTGTTTCAGTACTATGATGGATTCTAAACCCAGATTGAAACACTTCAAGTAAACCATTTCCCTGCAGGTGGTCAAATAATTACGTAGTAACAACTCTAAGATTTTTGAAATGAAAGTGAGATTAGAGATTGGTCTATAGTTAGCTAAAACTCCTGGATCCAGCATTGGCTTTTTGAGCAAGGGTTTAATTACAGCCGTTTTAAAAGCCAGGGTTATGAGGAGACACTACCAGATTTTCTATTTCTATGCCATATGTCAGAACAACATCCAACATATGGTGGAGAAAATGGGTAGAATTTCCTACTTTCTGAGAAAACCCCATCGAGTCTAATATTGAATTCAATGCCACATTAAGGCAATTACTATCTACATCTACATGTATATTAAAGTCCCCTACTATAATTATGCTATCTGATTTCAGCACTAAATCAGCTAAGAATTCGGCAAATTCGGATAAAAATTCTGAGTAGGTTGATGGAGGACGATAAACTATGGCAAATAAGATTGGGCTTAGCCTAAAATTGCTTAAGTGCCCAACACTGAGGACCAGGCCCTCAAAGGAATTATAACATGTTTTTGCTTTACATTAACTAATATTTTGGAATGGTAAATTGTTGCTACTCCTCCTCCACGACCAGAACTTCTGGGATTTTGACAGTTTAAATAACCAGAGGGAGTTGACTCATTTAAACCAACAATATAACATAATCTTCTAGCCCTAACCAAGTCTCTGTAAGGGATATTAAATCAATTTGATGATCAATTAACAGATCATGGACTAGCAGAGACTTGGGAGTTAGAGACCTAATATTTAATAAACCGCATTTAATTTTAAATTAAGTGTGACTCCATGCAGCAAAAAGGGGGTATTAAAGAAATTAATTAACAAAAATAATTAGAAATCCTTAGAAAAATAGATAACACATAAAAATTATCAATAGATGATCAATAATGAAGAGAAAAATACAAATGAAACCGCTTGGTAATGAAATCACAACATTCAATAGGAGAAGTTAAAAATTACATCAATAAATTTCCAGATATTTAAGGAGCTATTTGTAGATTATAGTAAAGGAAATACATCTATAAGGTACAAGGTAAACTGATAAGGAAGAAAACCATGCAAATGTATGAGAAAAGTTCAAAATGTCAAGGAAAGTCCAACTTGTGCTGAATTTATGTTTACTGTGGGACTTGATTTAGGAATTTACTACAAAGACAATACAGATTGTTACATTTATTAATATTGCTTTACAAAAAATTGAGTGGGTACTGGCACAAATCCCACTGTATCAAGTGCACAGTGCCTCCAGGAACTCAGACATTGGCAGAAGTCCGTGATTCATTACCTTCATAATGCTAAAATTCTAATCAGATGCAAAAAGATGCATATGATAACATTAACATACACTTCATAAAATTTTTGAAATTTAAAAGAACGTTTATAACTCAACAAAAAAAGGAACTCTGAAATAGCTAGACAAGCCAGGGCTCTCATAAAACAGAGGAAAATACAGTCGACATGGACAAAGAACTGTAAGGTATGGATAAAATTGCTTGGAACTCCAGAAGAAGCTAAAGTAATAATGATTAGAGAAATGGAGGAATTAGACAAATTTAAACCTTAGTTCTGATGTACGAATAATAGTGCAGTAAGATTATGAGTGGAGATTTTTGTGTTCTTTTTTCCTTTGTGTTTCTTCTTTTTTTTTTCTTTTGGTGTACATTGTTGACATAATTTATGATTAGTATTTTAACCAATCATCCTTCTTTATTTAATAATGGAAGTGTATTAGGGCAAATTGAAGCTGAAACCTTTTTCAATACTGAACAGCAACCACAAGACATTTTAGGAGATATTGACCCAGACAATAACTATTTTAATCATATTAATAATAAGTGTGCTTATTATGATGAACAATTATTAAATGGAATTATGAATTCGGATCAGACATTGACAATAATACATATTAATAGTAGGAGTCTCTATGCAAACTTTGATAGCATTAAGGAGTTTTTAAATCAATTTAACACCCCATTTAGGATTATTGCAATAAGTAAAACATGGATTAATGAAGAAAAAGATGTAAATTTTGAATTATATGGATATGAGGTGGACACACAAAATAGGAAATGTGAAAGTGGTAGTGAGGTAGCACTGTATGCAGATAGAAAATTAAAAAAGTGGACACCCTTTTAATTGGCCTTCAGTGAAGCCTCCACGGTAAGATTAAGGCACAGCTGCATAACTTGGAGACATCATAAGATAAAGCCACAGGGCTTCAAGGCCATCAAGCAGTTTACTCCCATGAGTGGAGAAAAGGGAGGAGGGAGTGAGAGCATGAAACCCTTTAGCCGGTCAGTGTGACATAAAACTTCATCTTGGAACACAAAATGTAACAGACATATCAAACAGCTTTTTAATATAGCATATTAAAACAGTTCATATATGGATAAAAGTTACAGTCATATGTTGTAACACACCCACACACACACTTATAAAACATGTGATCTCAACAGATAAATGCATAATTAGTGAATTTCTATTACAAGGTAATACTAGATGATAAAAGCAGTTGGAAACCACACGTCAGCTACATACAAAACAAAGTTACAAAAAATATTGCAATCATAAATAAAATTAAGCAAGTCCTAGATTACAAATCACTTCATATCTTATATTGCTCATTGGTACTTCCATACTTGACCTATTGTATAGAGGCCTGGGGTAACAATTATAAAAGTACACTTAATTCATTGCTAACATTACAAAAAGGGCTGTCCATGCTATACACAGTCGGGTATCCTGAACATACTAATTTATTGTTTACACATTTAAAGTTATTGAAATTGCGGGATCTAGTTGATTATTATATAGCACAATTAATGTTTAGAAGAAAAAGAAAAAACCTTTTGCATAATTAATCAACTTACTAAAATAGTTATAAAATCCATAAGTTGCACATTTTTAATAAAATTATTATAAAGTATGGCTTAAATTTTAGAAAAATGAAAATCTTTATAAGAGCTAAAAAGCTCAATAAAGCTTAATCTGGCATTGATAATCTTGTAGGTAGTTGGTTTGATAATATATTTGGCAAATGGGGAAAAATAATGCAAGGAGCCCTTATAAGTATTATTATTAGTTTATTGATCTTTGTTTTTGTGGATGTTGTTGTATTCCCATGATTAAAGAATAAAAATTAAAAGAATAAAAAATAATAAAAAATAAAAGAAAGATCTATTTTAGTGGCCTTCTCTTCCAAGGATCCGCCTCCATATCAAGGGGTCCAGGAAGCTGCCCATCTGCTCTCCTATTGCCAGGACGATGACGAGGTTGTGCCACGACTGAACCTAGATGGCGACCTAGATGATGCCGAGGAGATAGTTAAGGGTCTGCAATAGGGTCTACAATACACATTCACATGGTGTTAGATTTTGCTCTGCTGTGCTTCTGCCCTACAGGTTTCCTTTGTGATAAATGATTAATGAAATAATAGATGCATATATATGAATGTATCCATATATTCATATGTGCATATATGCATCGTCATATATATTCATATATTTATATATATGCATATATGAAGATAGCTTAGTTTTGAATATATTTTACACATAGGATTGTTAGCTATAGACTCATAATGTCTGCACCCCACCCGATGCCCACTGGAGAAATGGCAACCTGATGGGAGGCAGGTCCACGTGACTGCCGGAAGGGGGCGTCATCTACAAATAGAACTTTAGAAACACTACACACAGGGGATAGAATAGGGTTATGAGATGGGTTTAGACCCATCTCAACAGGGGGAATTGTCCGTAAAATGACATGATTGGCCTGTCTTTCTCACACTTCTTTATCTGCTTGCTTCACACGCTACACTGCAGAGTTTAGGTTACACCCTATAATTCACTCGCTGAAACCAGTCAGAATCAGTTCTGCACACAGCCGAACTGTTACATAAGCGGAAATGTACTGATACACAGAGAGAAAAACCCCTCCCCTCTTGCAAGAGGGAGTGGTTAAGCTTTATAAAAACTATAGGGCCCACTTTTTGAGTAGCACTCTCTTGGGGTATTTTCCTAAAGAGTTGTGTTCCAGCGCTGCTTGTAATCCATATCTCACTTTCAGTAAAATAAGTGAACGTATACTTCATCTCTCAGTCTGGTTATTTGGCCTTCGTATAAAAGAACTGGGGGTTAAGGTATTTTAGACGCAACAATATGAAGGGAAAGGCAGGGGACTGATGAACTGCTGAGGATATATTTCACCAGCCACTACAATATTAAGTTATGAGACTGGCAATTTCTCTCTTTTCTCGCACGAGCAGGCGTGCATTTTTTTTCTCCAGCGGCAGTGACAAAGCAACAGCTAAAAACACTAGCTCTAAACTGAGGTCCTTCAGCGGCTGCCCACAGAGGTGCCTGATGAGAAAGCCTGAGCGCACAATTTAGTTTAGCGTTGCTAAACGACCGGCCATTTATGTCTGCACTAAGTGGCCAGGAACCACTTAGTGAATGAAAAACCCACGTGCAGGAGTGGTTTCGTGCGTTGTATTGAACAAAACCCCAAAACGTGTTAATGGGAATGAATGAAGTGTGGATGTGTATGAAACACCCGAGCTGACGAGTGCCCGAGCTGTCAGGGAGCGAAGGACCCAAAGGGCTCCCTGACGTGCCTGATAGAAAATAAATAAATATGTGCATTTTTTAAATATTTTTTTAACCAAATAGCCAAATTAGGATGTATTTACTTGTATTATTAGCATATTTGTAATTTGTGTGTATTTTCTACTATTGAATTAAATAAAAGAATCAAATTGTAGGCGCTTCCCGGTCAGATATTGTGATACTAGGAGAGCCTGAGAGCACAACTATAACTGCGTAAACAGATCATTCTGTACATGAACACATATTGTGGTGAATTATGTCTTTAGAGTCCGCTACAGTTCCCTATTATGTACCTGGCAGGTTAAGATGACCGAAATTCAAGAAGTCAGTGACTTTAATCTGTCAGCAGCCTTCAGACAAACTAAACGTGTCAGCATCTGATTTCAAAATAAGGGAGGTTTTTCCTGCTGTCTGGGTGATGAGATTTCTAAAAACTATAAATATAAAGAAATATAACAGAAATAACGGCATCCTTGGCCATTTAAGTTAATTTAGTTCATTAAATACAATTTTAATAGTATTTTTCTTTATAATCAGAGTTAAATTATTGTTCTGTTCTGACTGCAAAATTATGGTCACAAATGTAAATTGTTAGTTTTTTGTTTTTTGTTTTTTTAAATTACCACAGTCTGTTTCAAATTTATCTAAAAAAACAAACAAAAAAACAGTAATTTTATTTTAAACAACAGACAAAAATTAGTCATAAAATAATTCACAAATTTATAATAAAGTTTCAAATGTATAAGAAAAGTCAATTTTACAAGAGGAAATTACAAATTTGAGGAACGTGGTTTCAACTTTAGATTTACAGAGAAAAGTAGAAAACTTAAGAAAATTGTTGTAAATTTTTGGAGAAAAACCTCAAACCTTGAAGACTGAAGTCATTACTCAAGTTTTTAAGTGGGTGCTCTTTGTACCCTTAACTCAATTAGAAATTTTTGGTTGCCTACTCTTAATTATTAATTTCAAAGCATTGCTTTTACATGAATAGAATTTCTGGTTACTATACCCACCTGATCATATAATTTTAAGTATGCTTGAGTACATTGCTATTATGAATGTTTATTTCCCTTCCCTACTCTCTCAATGGAAAAAAGAAACACTTGAATAAAAATACAAAAAGTACACATATTTTTGTCATTTATGTAAACCAGGACAAAAAAAGTCCTGCAGGACAAAACATGACACTTGATATTTTCTAACCTGTTTGTATACCACCATAGACAGAGAGAGAACCTGAATTAGACAGAGCTCAGAGAGGGCAAGATGAGACAGAAGAGAGGAGCCAAGGAGAGGAAAGTGTTCAAACAGAGGAAGGAGAGAGGGATAACACCACTAAAAAGTCGAAACACAGGATGTCTGAGTGGGACCCCAACTGGCCCAATATTCAAGCCCCAGTTGTACAATATTTCAAATGGTAAGTTCCATATGCAACGTTACAGTGTAAAATTTTAATAAGAAATAAATAGTATAAAATTAACATATTCTGGTATGTTTAACCCCCCCCCCCCCCCTTCCCGAGGGAAAAATATGTTGCCACCGCACCAAGGTCTTTAAGGCAGAGGAAACACTGTTTGACCATTCTGACCATTTTTTCTTCAACACAGCCTGAACTCTTATTCATGTTTTCTTGTAATTTCTTTAAGTAGTCTTCAGGAATGGTTCTGCAGACTTCCTGAAGATTTTCTCTGGATACTGGCTGACTTTTGTGGAATTCTTTGCAAGAGTAACCCATATTTTAATTCTGGATTAATTTCTGTGTAAGACCTGCTGCTACCGATTTCCTGTCCAGTTCTTGTGTAATGTGGCATTCTTGACAGCCACCCTTCTTTTGACACCATCATGCTTAACCTTCCGTCAAAGGTAGATGGATGAATTGATGGGTTTAGTGCAGCTCTCTGGTCCTGTGACAGGTCTTTATTTTACTGTTTATTTGCTGTAAATGGTTTCTTAGGCCTGACAGTTCTTCATTCTTCATAAAGATCAAGGAAACTGAACAATGTTCCAGTATAAGGACTACACCAAATATGAGTGAAAAAGCAGTCAATGTCAAATGAAAAACTTTCAAAAAGCCTGAAGAACTACTGTTCAAGACCACTATAAAAATTAAGAAGAAAATCTGGCTCCTTGGAAACAAAATAAATAGAAAGACAAGGTATAAAAAACTTTTGCACAGTATAGTAGTTCAAACCAAGGAACTGCTGCATCATGCATGACATACAATTACATCTAAAATGGTAATTTCCTCTGTATCCATACAAATAACATAAAATAGAATGACATAATTTCATCAAGAAGTGAGAAGGTACTCTCCATTAAAGCTAAAATGAATGTGTCTATGTAAGTGTTTTAAAGATCTTACAAGTGAAACTTGTCCAGCAGAGTGGTGGCCTAGTGGAAGAGCATCCAGCCCACAGCTGGGAGGTCGTAGGTTTAAGCCCCGGCCGGGTCATACCAAAGACCATTTTTTAAAAATGGTACTTCCCACCTTCTAGCTTAATGCTCAGCATAGTAGAATGGGGAAAGGAAAAGTTGTTTGTGGTGGCACCTTGCATAGCAACAGACCCTCTGATTCTGGATGTGATTAAGATTGTAGACAGAAGAAATGTAATCTCATTCTACTGTACATCAGCAACTCTCCTCTCGGCGCCACACCAGTCGGCTGCCTTTTGCAACAGCGGCTCGATTCCGAGTTTTTTTTCCCTTCCTCTCTCTTTTGATCACTTTTTTTTTCACCCCACTTATATCACGGACACACAGATCGTCCCAAATGTCTCCTGAGCCGGTGGATGGAGCCACTGTTTATAGCAGGATACGATACAACAGGGAAGAGCTGCTAGCATTTAACCGCCACCCGGTCCCACTGGAAAAACTCGACATACCGAGAGAACTGAGGCGAAAACGCCGCGGCTGCCGGGCTGGAGTAAGGCGGAGGACAAAAAATATAAGGTACAGACCCTCCCTTCCATCTGTTGTCATGGGAAATGTACGGTCGATACTGGGAAAGTGAGATGAGCTAGCGGCTATCTCCCGTTATGATAGCACTTACCGGGAGTGCTCTCTCCTTTTGTTTACTGAGACGTGGCTAACTGAACTAGCAGCAGATGCTAACATTGAGCTGGAGGGTTTTCACATGATACGAGCTGACCGAACACCAGAGAGTGGCAAAACTAGGGGCGGTGGAGTGATAATGTATGTTAACAACAACTGGTGCAGACCGGGACATATCACTGTTAAACAACGACACTGCAGCAAAGACATTGAGTTGCTAGCTGTTAGCATGAGGCCTACATATCTCCCGAGAGAACACTCACACGTGATCTGCATTGTTGTTTATGCAAATCCGACGGCGAACGCTGGGACAGCGCGTGACGTCATCCATTCAGTAACCAGCAGGCTGCAGACAGAACACCCAGATGCTCTTCTCCTCATCTCAGGCAATTTCAACCACGTTTCACTGTCTCCCATTCTGCCCACTTTCACCCAGTATGTCACATGCCACACTAGAGACAATAAAACACTGGATTTGTTCTACGCAAACACTAAGGAGGCGTACACCTCATCACAACTCCCCCCACTTGGGAGATCGGATCACAACTTGGTTCATCTCCGACCGGTGTACAAACCCCTAGTGCAGAGACAACCTCCGGCCATGCACACTGTGGAGTTATGGTCTGAGAAGACAATGGACACTCTAAAGGACTGTTTTGAAGCCACTGCCTGGAAGCAACTCTGCGATCCACATGGTGAGGACATCGATGGCCTCATTCACACCTTCACGGGCTACCTCAGCTTCTGTGTGGACAAATCTGTTCCCACCAAGACCATACGGCGTCACTCAAACAACAAACCCTGGATCAACCCTGAGATAAAAACACTTCTGAGAGAGAAGAAGAGGATCTTCAGGTCGGGGAACAGGGAGATGCTGAAGTCCGTACAGAGGGAGCTGAGGAGAAAGATCAGAGAAGGCAAGGACAGCTTCAGGAAGAAGATGGAGGACAAGCTGCAACAGAGCGACATCAGCGGGGTCTGGAGAAACCTCAAAACCATCTCGGGGCTCCAGAATACCTCCCCCCAGGCCACGGGGGGCAGGGAGTGGGCGAACAACCTGAATCTGTTTTTCAATAGATTTGACCAACCGCCCTCCCCCCTGTCTGCACAACAACCACTGCTGCCTCTAAGAAATCAAGTCCTGCTACCCACTCCCCACTCCACCGACACCCCCCCCCACTCCCAACACACAGCCCCCCATCCTGACCCTGACCAAGACCCAGGTGAGGACGGAGCTGAGGAAGATCAAGGCGAGGAAGGCGTCGGGACCGGACGGCATCAGCGCAAAGCTCCTCAAGTCCTGTGCAGACCAGCTGTGTGGGATTGTGACGTATATCTTCAACATGAGCCTGAAACTGGGGAGGGTACCACAGCTGTGGAAAACATCTTGTGTGGTACCTGTACCAAAAACTTCCCACCCCAAAGACCTGAACAGCTTCAGACCGGTGGCCTTGACGTCCCACTTGATGAAGACCCTGGAGAGACTGCTCCTTGCTCATCTCCGCCCCCTGGTGGAACCAGCGATGGATCCACTCCAGTTCGCCTACCAGCATGGCATTGGGGTGGAGGATGCGGTGATCTTCCTCCTTCACCGTTCTCTGTCCCACCTGGAGAAGCCCGGGAATATGGTGAGGATCATGTTCTTTGACTTCTCCAGTGCTTTCAACACCATCCAACCGATGATCCTGAAGGACAAGCTGCTGCGCGCAGGGGTGGACCAGCACCTGTCATCATGGATCCTGGACTACCTCACGAACCGGCCTCAGTTTGTGAGAACCCGGGACTGTGTTTCCGACACGATCATCAGTAGCACGGGGGCCCCCCAGGGAACGGTGCTGGCTCCCTTCCTGTTCACTCTTTATACTGCGGACTTCTCACACAACACAACACATTGCCATCTACAGAAGTTCTCTGATGACTCTGCGATCGTTGGTCTCATCTCCAGCGGAGATGAAGCTGAGTACAGAGGGCTTATCCAGGACTTTGTGGACTGGTGCCATCGGAACTGCCTCCAGATCAACGCGAGGAAAACTAAGGAGCTGGTGGTGGACTGCCGCAGGCATGGGCAGCCCCTCACAGCACCAGTAAATATACAGGGAACAGACATCGAGATGGTGACATCCTACAAGTACCTGGGTATTCATCTGAACAATAAACTAGACTGGTCACACAATACTGACGCACTCTACAAGAAGGGACAGCGCAGGCTGTTCCTGCTGAGGAGACTCAGGTCTTTTGGTGTACAAGGGGCGCTGCTGAAGTCATTCTATGACACGGTGGTGGCATCAGCCATCACTTTTGGAGTGGTCTGCTGGGGCAGTGGCATTACTGCAGCCGATAGGAAGAGACTGAACAAACTGATCAAGAAAGCTAGCTCTGTCCTGGGGCAACGCCTTGATCCGATGGAGGAGATAGGAGAGAGAAGGACGGTGGCTAAACTGTCATCTCTGCTGGAGTCCGAGTTCCACCCTATGCAGGACATACTGGATGCACTGAGGAGCTCATTTAGCAGCAGACTACATCATCCCAGGTGCACAACCGAGAGGTTTCGTAGGTCCTTCCTACCAACGGCTGTCAGACTGTACAACCTAAGCAGGGCTGCTCGCAGAGATAGCAAAAAGACGTAACAAACTAATAGTTTTTTTTGAATGCAAAAGATGCAATAGACTTACACAATGGTCCTCTCCGGCATACAACTAGGAACATACCGGTCGCTATGGAGGGTGAGAATATGTATGGGCACATAATCATACCATGTAGGATAACTAAATAGACGGTTATGCTGTTTCATCCCACCTAACAACAATGCTCTGCACTGTGTGTGTTTATATATTTACATATTTATTCCATCTAGCTACAATGCTCTGCACTGGGTGTGTTTATATTTATATATCTATATATTTATTCCATCTAGCTACAATGCTCAGCACTGGGTGTGTTTATATTTATATATCTATATATTTATTCCATCTAGCTACAATGCTCCACACTGTGTTTTTATATATCTACATATTATTCCATCTAGCCACATTGCTCCGCACTGTGTGTGTTTATATACTTGCATATTTATTCCACCTAGCTGCAATGCTCCGTACTGTGGGTGTTTATATATTTACATATTTATTCCATCTAGCTACAATGCTCTGCACTGTGTGTTCATATATTCATATATTTATTCCATCCAGCTACAATGCTCTGCACTGTGTGTCTGTGTGTGTGTGTGTGTGTATATATATATTTTATAGTAATATGTACATATGTATATTAGCTGCTCCTTGCTTTTTTTTTTTTTTCCCTTCTTGCCTTCTGATTGTTGCTCTGAGTGTTGCTATCCCTGTGCTGTTGCAATCCTGGAATTTCCCCGTTGTGGGACTAATAAAGGCTTATCTTATCTTACATGACTGGCTGTATGGATTGAATGACAATAAAGTTGGTGGCTGCTGCTTCTTCTTCTTCTTCTAAAGTGAAGTGCCTGGAGAGAATGTAATGTAGATCATTTCAAAAGCTGCAAAAGATAAGAAAAGCAATTCTGGAGAAATTGTGAGAACCAATTAATGAGCACAAGATTACTGCACCTATATGCTCCCCAGCAGTAAACTTGCACATATCAATTTCTTCATGTTAACTGTGGTTATTGATCGGTGAAAAAAAGAGAAACACATCCATAACCAAAGGCTTCTACTTGTATTTTCTTCTTTGCCTGATAGGTCAAATCACAAATCAAACCATACTTGGAGACAACAATTTTGTGAAATAAATCATCAGTTCAGTTTTTAGAAACAGTATCCCTCACACCAACACCAATTAAAGCTGAACAAAATAATATAACATACAAGGATCTGGAAAATAAAACTTAATCAACAGTTAATAAGCAAAACGGAAAAAACAGTCAATTGAGTCGTCTTACCAAGCATTTTTGCTCTTGCACCACCAACAAGAATCCAGATTCTATAACTGTGACGATTTCGGATTTGTCCTTCCTCGCTTCAAACACCTAGAAAAATGAAAGTTCATCAATTAATTTTAAATATATTTTTTGTGATAACAGCTCTGCATATACATCTTGGAAGGGAGTTGGATTTAGATTAAAAAAAAAATTATAGTCATGTGATTATTACAGATTAAGGTAAATGATATAGTTTATTTAAAAGACGTTAGAGTCAGACTGAAAAACTCAGTTGTGGTTTTGAAGCAGGAGGGGACTAGGAGTTCTTCCGGTTTTGATAGTCCAATTAATAAACGCCCCCAACACCTAATATAATTGTCTTAACCTGGTTTAAAGCAATATTCATCTAGTGTTTTCATTTATTAAATGGAAAATAAAAAGTTGTCATTGTTCATCAATTGTTTCATGTTGTAGGGTCAATGATTAGATTCCAAACAAAACATGCCTGTTATCTATAGCCCTGGTTTACATTTTATCTTAGAAATTGGGTGTCTTTTGGCTACACCCATCTATCTACACATCTAAAATACAGCTCTAGCTTGCCATCTAGAGTGTGACAGAGTTTTAAAGTGATTTGTTTCTAAACTTACTACAGCAATACACATACTGTGCTTCATCAATTATTAGCTCAACATTATTTGACAGCAAATACAAATAGATTATATAAATAAACTAGAAAAGCACTCAGAGTGCATAACTCCGCCAAGGCTCCTTCCGTCCATGGATCCCCTCCAAAATGTAATCGGTTCATGAGTAGGCCACGATCCAGTTTTGGTGAAAATTGCCTCAAAGTCTATCCAGTAGTTTTGGAGGATTCTTGCTAACACACTTTGAGAAGATAAGAGCCTTGGCAGAGGTATGCATTCTCGGATCATCACCAAAATATAATGGGTTCTTCTCCAGCCCAAGGACCATCTCTGGTGAAAATTTCATCCAAATTCATCCAGCAGTTTTTGTCTAATCGTGCTGCACAAACATAAACAAGGTCCTTGGTGGAGGTATGCACTCTCAGATCATCACCAAAATTTAACAGGTTCATCCTTGGCCCGAGGGCTACCTCTGGTGAAATTTTCACCAAAATCTGTACAGCAGTTTTTACGTAATCCTGCTAACAAACAGACAGACAAAAACAAACTACCATGATTACATTACCTCCTTGGCGGAGGTAATTTTTTTTTTGTGTGTGTACTTTATTGATCCCCAGAGGGGAAATTCAGGGCATCCACGGTACGGCGCTATCCCTTCACCATTTACACACACATTCATACCTAGGGCCACTTTAGAGTCTCCAATTAACCTAGCCTGCATGTTTTTATGGCCTGTGGGAAGAAACCGGAGAAATCCCGGCGTAAACCCATGCGGACACGGGGAGAACATGCAAACTCCACACAGATCACTGTTGGTCAGGGGCTGGGATCGAACCCGGGATCCCATGGCCAAGGGTGAGTTGCTGTGCTGCCACAGTGCTAGCCACTGTTCCACAGCACCGCCCAATATGAAATCAAGCTTAATCACCACAAACAACTAAAGATCATTTGAGAATTTTTTCTTGAGGTTTTTCCTGCAGTTGTAAACACAGACTGAACCTGACCATGAGGGGGGCTATTGGAAAGTCCGGGAGCTGTTTAAAAAAATGAGTGATAATGATCACTGTAACCTACTTAAGACAAATTTACTTTTCACAAGATTTTGTATAGATACAAACAGATCATAAAAAAATAAAAATAAGGCTAATATAATTGTTTTTGTTGTGAGCGGTGAATGAGCACACCCTCACTCTCTCTCTCACACTACCTTAATTGCCCGATTACCTGCAACTGCTCCTCATCAGCACACCTGCTGCTGATTAGTCTCTCCCAATAAAAGAGGTCCTGCTTCATTCCCTGTGGGACTGTCTTGGTGCGTCAGCTATACTTCAGAGAGCTCTTGCCCTTGGACTCCTGTGCTTTTCCCACCCTCACTTGATCTCTGACCTCTCTTGCTCCTTCCCTGGTAAACTCCCATGTAAACTCACTGCAATATTTTTTTTTTAATCACTTGCAGGGTTTCCTATGGAAACATTTCTGCAAGGCGGGCCACCATCCTTGTTTTTTTGCCACCACGCTAAGGAAATATGAATTTAAGAAAAAAATATATAGGAATGACGCTCCCCAAGCACGCACACGAACAACGCGTGGGGCTCCTCAAATGACAGACCCAATCACAAGTCAGTCCAGACCCGAACGTGTGTCACATTATATGCGTTTCTGACCAACTTTGCTGTGCTGCCTGAGTGTTGTGTACGTGCATTGCACGACACCGTTGCACAGAGCACACCTGTCCGTGTGTGTGCGCACGCGTTCAGCCCACTTCCAAACATAGCAGGGTTGCCAAATGATACTACCAGTTTGTTGAGACCTGCGTGAAGTTGGGCCCCCCGTCTTGCATAGCTGCCATCACTCGTGGGTGATGCTCATTGCTCGTATGTGAATGCGCCCGTTTCTCGTGTATGTGCACTCATCAACGCTGGTGCAGTTGCATGCAGTAATGTTCTGTAACTGCTACCGTGATGTAGCTAATACCAAATGGCATGTTGCTTTCAAAGTTGGCGCTGGCAAAAAAAAGGAAGGACGATCAGAAAAACCGAGAATTCAAAGAGGAATGGACAAAAATATGCATTCATTCTGCCAAAGTCCAGCATAAAACCAATGTGCCTGATTTGCAGTGACACGGACAAACCTGCTTGGCTGAAATCTTCATATTAAGCTACAGACTGTCAGCTCTATGACCCAGGAAGAAAGGGCAGCTGAGGCCTCACTCAGAGTGGCCTGGGTCTTGCAAACCGGCTAACTGGTGATATTAAGAATGCACAATGCATTTCATTAGCTGTGGACGAATCAACAGACTACAGACAATGCACAGTTATGTGTCTTTGTCAGATATTACAGTGAAGCAAAGGGGGAATTTTGTGAAGATATTTTAGGTATCAAAGCCCTCCACAGTTACACAAGAGGTGAGGATATTTATGAAGGCATCATGCAGATGCTGAAAGAAAAACAAATTGACCTCAAAATGGTGGTGTCCACTGCAACTGATGGAGCCCCAGCCATGAACGGGAGAGAAAAGGGAGCTATCCAGCGCATGAAAAAGCACCATCCAGACCTGCTGTCATATCACTGCCTCATTCACCAGACAGTTCTGTCCGCCAGCCTTGGAAAAGAATATTCAGAAGTGATGGAAACTATTATGAAACTTGTGAACTGCCTAAGATCCTCTTCAGAATCAGATTTATTGCCATTGTTCATGTAGTACACAAACTAGGAATGTGTCTCGGTGCCATGCTGCAACATTAAAAACATGATGAGATAAAGAGATAAACTAAAAAACTAAAAGACTAAAAACATGTAATAAGTGTAGAATAATAAGTAATAATAATAATAATGAGTAATACTAGTCAAGGCAGTTTTAAATAAATTAGCAAATAGCAGATAATATGGGGTACCACAATGCAGTCGATAATGCAACAGAAAAACAGTGATGAATGACATGAGCTGCTGTACATAGTGCACGAGAGTCAAAAAGTCACTTAATGTTCAGCAGTCTGATGGCAGAGGGGAAAAAGCTGTTCATGTGCCGGGAGGTTTTAGTCTGAATGGACCGAAGTCTTCTACCTGAGGGCAGGGGGGCAAACAGTACGTGGCCAGGGTGTGAAGGATCGGCTATGATCCGGCCTGCACGCCTCCGGGTCCTGGAGATGTACAGGTCCTGGAGAGATGGGAGCTTGCAGCCGATCACCTTCTCAGCAGTGCGCACGACGCGCTGCAGCCTTAGTCTGTCCCTGGCAGTGGCTCCTGCGTACCACACGGTTATGGAGGAGGTGAGGATGGACTCGATGATGGCCGTGTAGAACTGCACTAACATCTTGGTGGGTAGCTTGAGCTTCCTCAGCTGCCGCAGAAAGAACATCCTCTGCTGGGCCTTTTTGATGAGGGAGCTGATGGTTGGCTCCCATTTGAGGTCCCAGGTGATGGTGGTGCCCAAGAAGCGGAAGGAATCTGCAATGGTGATGGGAGAGCCTGTGATGGTGAGGGGGGGCAGGGGGGTTGTGATTTTCCTGAAGTCCACAATCATCTCCGCTGTCTTCAGGGCGTTCAGCTGCAGGTTGTTGTGGCTGCACCAGGATACCAGCTGGGCCACCTCTTTCCTGTAGACGGACTCGTCGCCGTTGGAGATGAGCCCGATGAGGGTGGTGTCGTCCGCAAACTTGATCAGCTTAACAGACTGGTGGGAGGAGGTGCAGGAGTTGGTATAAAGGGAGAAGAGTAGGGGGAAAGTACACAGCCCTGGGTTGATCCGATGCTGACAGAGTCCGAGACAGACTTCCCCAGCCGCACATGCTGCCTCCGGTCCGTCAGGAAGTCGGTGATCGACCTGCAGAGGGAGTCAGGCACGCCGAGCAGGGACAGCTTGTCCTGGAGCAGAGCGGGGCGGATGGTGTTGAATGCAGAGCTGAAGTCCACAAACAGGATCCTGGCGTAGGTTCCCGGGGAGTCCAGGTGCTGCAGGATGGAGTGGAGGGCCAGGTTGACTGCGTCGTCCACAGACCTGTTGGCACGGTAGGCAAACTGCAGCGGAGGGGAGTGGTGATGGACTTGAGGTGAGACAGGACCAGGCACTCAAAGGACTTCATGACTACAGAGGTGAGCGCTACAGGTACAGACCTGTAGTCCAGTAATCCGTGTAAGTCCAGTAATCCGTGGCTTCTTGGGGACAGGGATGATGGTGGAGGATTTGAGGCAGGTCGGCACGTGGCATAGCTTAAGGGAGGTGTTAAAAATGTCTGAAGACAGGAACCAGCTCTTTCGCACAGTGTCTCAGGGTGGAGGGAGACACACCCTCCGGCCCGGGGGCCTTGCGCGGGTTCAGTCTGGAGAATTGTCTGTGCACGTCTGTGCACGTCCTGCTCACTGATGACAAGGGCAGGGGGGAGGAGGGGGGGGACCGCTTTTGATGAATTAGGGGCCGAGGAGGCAGTGGAGCTGGGTGGAGTGGGGGAGTTGGACACAGCTGACGAGGTGTCAAAACGGGCGTAATGTTGGGACAGTTTTTGACAAAGGGCTTTGTCATCCTGACCTTTAGAAGCCTGAGGCTGATAGTTGGTGATTTCCCTCAGTCCTCTCCACACAGAAGCCGAGTCATTAGCAGTGAACTGCTGCTGGAGTCTCTCAGAATACACAGATTTAGCTCTCCTCAGCTCTCTGTTAAACCGATATTTAACCTTCCTGTAGCAGTCTCTGTCTTCACTTTTCAACGCAGCTTCCTTCTCCTTTCTGATCTGTCTGAGCTTAGCAGTGAACCAGGGCTTATCATTAGAGTACCTCACCCTGGTGCGCGATGGGAGAATGCTCTCCTCACAAAAGTTGATATAGGAGTTCACAGTGTCTGTGTACTCATTAAGATCATGTGTGGCTCCTTTAAACATGTCCCAGTCAGTTATTTCCATGCATGTGTTCAGTTTCTCTCCAGCTTCACTGGTCAATTTCTTCGTGGTGGTCACAACAGGTTTAGTGAGTTTCAGTCTCTGTCTGTATGTGGGAATGAGGTGGACCATCACGTGATCAGATAGTCCGAGCGCAGCGCGGGGAACAGCGCGATATGCGTCCTTCACTGTAGTGTAACAGTGATCCAGCGTGTTATATCCTCTGGTTGGACATTTAATAAACTGTCTGTATCGGGGGAGCTCGTGACTCAGATTGCTCTGGTTAAAGTCGCCTACCACAATAACCAGGGAGTCTGGAAAAGTCCGCTCCGCATGTAGGACGTGATCTGCGAGCGCGCGCTGGGCCTCGCGCGCGTCCGCGTCGGGAGGGGCGTACACAGCGATCAAAACAAATGATGCGAACTCCCGCGGGGAATAAAATGGCTTGCAGTTAACAGAGAGAAATTCTAGATTGGTAGAACAGTGTTGTGAAACCACCGTTACATCAGAGCACCAGCTGCTGTTAATGTAGAAGCACACTCCTCCTCCAATAGACTTACCGGAGAGCTCTGTGATGCGATCAGCACGAAACAGCTGAAATCCCTCGAGGCTGATCGCGCTGTCCGGTATGCTCCTTTTAAGCCAGGTCTCAGAGAAACAGATGACAGACGAGGAAGCGAGGTCCTTAAATCGCATCAGCAGTCTTAATTCTTCTACCTTGTTCAAGAGAGAATTGGCATTGGATAGAAATATGCCAGGCAAGGCTGTTCGCGTGCCTCTCCTTCGCAGCCGAGCGAGAATCCCCCCTCGCTTTCCTCTTTTTCGCCGTCTTACTCTTTGAGCCAAACAATGAATCAGATCGGCGGCAGGAGCTAAAAATACTGGGAGAAGGTCCGTAGGAGTGAGAGTCCTGATATTTAATAGCTCTTCACGAGTATAAGAGCTGGCAGACACACAATCGACGAACAAAAACAAACAAATTAAACAAATTAAAGGGCAGCGTAGCACCATGTCGACCACTGTGGGCGCCATCTTGGAAAAAAGCATCGCCGCCTTTTACGTGCATCAGCACCGCCTTTTACGTGCATTTCTGAATAAGGTGAGTGGACTAGTCACCTTGTTTTATAGGTGCAGCTCATTAAATTAGAATATCATAATTTAATTAAAAAAACTATAATGATCATTAAAATTAAATCAAAAAGGCCTGAAATATTTCTATTTTCATGTAATTAATATTAAATATAAAAGTTTCCTTTTGAATTATATTGTTAAAAAAGTTAACTTTTTCAAAATATTCCAATTTATTGAAATGCACCTCTATTGTAATCGGGTCAGGTTTATGTTAAATAAATGTGGGCCTGGGCAGCGCGGTGGCAGAGTGGTTAGCACTACGGCAGCACAGCAACTCACCCTTGGCCGGGGGATCATGGGTTCAATCCCAGCCCCCAACCAACAGTGATCTGTGTGGAGTTAGCATGTTCTCCCTGTGTCTGCGTGGGTTTACTCCGGGATTTCTCCAGTTTCCTCCCACATGCCAAAAACATGCACGTTAGGTTAATTGGCATCAAACTGGGGATTCTAAATTGTCCTTAGGTATGACTGTGAGAGTGAATGGCTGTCTGTCTCTCTGTGTTGGCCCTGTGATGGACGGGAGATCTGTCCAAGGTGTACCCTGCTTCTCGCCCAAAGATGCTGGGATAGGGTCCAGCCCCCCGCCCCCCGTGACCCGAAAAGGATTAAGCGGAAGAAGATGGATGGATGGATGGATGGAAATGTGGGCCTTGTGTAAAAACATCTGCGTACCCTTGACTTAGTGTCCAATTAATTATCTCCAAATTAATTACCTCAGAAGAAAATTTTCTGTTTATTGTCCCTCCCAACATCAAAATGAAATATTCATTGATTTACCATGTTAGCACTGCTCCAGACCGCTGACCCACTGGTAAAAAAACAAAAACAAAAACAAATGTGGACCCTTGGCAAAAACATCTGAGGAACCCTGCTCTAGCATGTCTGAGAGACACACAAGCTTATTAAAGTACTTTAAACGTGGAAAAAAATCAGAAGAGGTATGTAAGCAGTAGAAGCATTTATGGTGGTTTTAACCCGCTGGTAATGGGCACAATAATAAAGAGTCACTTAGCTAACAGGTGTGATTAGGCTTCATATGCAGGGAAAGGCAAGAGTGACTGATGAAATGCTGAGGATTTACTTCACCTAGTGATGTTATGCTCGACACCGCCCACTCCACACTGACTAGAGCAATATAATGCGGAAGTGTCGTGAGCAGAGTGTCGAGCACTGTGTCAGCATGCCCACAGTCATGTGACCGTAGCAAGCGAGGCCTCGTTATGTCGGTCACATCACATGACTTGAGGGCTCGCAGGAAGTTTGAGAGGGAATTAGGGTTTTTTTTTGTTCGTTTGTATTCTTTGTTCCTGCCATCCTATTTTGAATAGACCTCGGATGGCCAAATGCTAAAAAAAAAAAAAAGTATTGAGATTTTTTCAGGTTTTTCAACTCTGATGCAGTTCTGACAGTTAGTCACCAGATGGTAGTCTTTATTAGATGTTTCATAACACTGTGTCGCTCATGAAGCAATTGTCTCAACGTTGCTCATTGTTTCATGAGGCCTCGGTTTTAATATCACTAACTTCACCAGCCACTACGACTAATTTATGTTCCCAATTATGTACCTGGCAAGTTAAGATGACCGAAATTCCCGAAGTCAATGACTTTAATCTGTCAGCAGCCTTCAGACAAACTAAACTTGCCAACATTTGGATTTCTAAATAAGGGAGGTTTTTCCTGCTGTCTGGTTGGTGAGGAGATTTCTAAAAAAAAACAAAACCAAAATGATAAATATATAGAAATATAACAAATAACTGCATCTTTGGTCATTTAAGTGAATTTATTTCATTAAATACAATTTTAATATTTTTTTCTTTGAAATCAGTTAAATTATTGTTCCGTTCTGCTCAGCAAAATTATGGTCAAAAATGGAAATTATAAGGAAAAAGTAAAAAAAAAAAAAACTACCACAGTCTGTTTCAAATTTATATAAAAAAACAACTAATTTTAAAAAAACAGACAAAACTTAGCCATAAAATAATCCACAAATTTATAATAAAGTCTCAAATATACAAGAAAAGTCAATTTTACAAGAGGGCAATACAAATTTGAGGAAAATGGTTTCAAATTTAGATAAATTTACAGAGAACAGAAGAAAAGTATAATAAAATAGTTAAAAAATTTTGGAGAAAAACCTCAAACCGTCAAGACTGACGTCATTACACAAGTTTTTAAGTGAGTGCTGTTTGTACCCTCAACTCAACTAGAAATTTTTGGTTGTGTAGCATCATCTCACTTTGGCTCATCAATAAGAATTATTCTTCAGAAACTGCTCTTTTACCCCAAGCCACAATTGAACTCACATTCCTTTGTTAAAACCAGTCTAAGGAATTCACCCTAATGCACTTCCTTTTTGACTTTATGGCCCATAAAGCTGGAGACATAGAACAGAACCCTGGAGTACGCCCATATGGTCACTACAAAGATCCACAGCTCAACATTACCCTCTACAGCTCAACACTGCCCTACTGGCAACTCTGTGACATGCCGGATTTAACCAGTAAACCTTTTAATCACATCTGTATTAACTCACTTCTCAACATCTTCCTCTTTTTCCAGGACACCAGGAAAAGTAAATGAACTCTGTTTGATGTGGACAGTCTGTTGGGTTTGAAATATATTAATCCTTGATTCAGATACGTGCATGTTAAAATGTAAATGAATGTTTATTCTTGCATGTTAATTTAGAAGCACTGATTATAAGTTGGATGGACACTGAAATAGTTTAGTTTATACATAAGGGTATAGAGGAATATTCCAGTATTAAAATGTGTATTAGATTTGCAAAGCGTATCTCAAATCATGTGACTGCCAGCAGCCAATCCTTGCTTGACAACAGCTCTCTCAAAGTTCCAGACAAAAGACTGTTTGTTTATTGGACTAAAGTTCTTAAAGCCCGCCCACGAAGGAAGCCTATTGGCTGAGCTCCTGTCAACCCGGAAGCCCGCGAAAGCTCGACTGAAGTTATAAAAAGAGTGGGACCCCCTCGCTTCTGCCTCTTTTGTTTCTTGCCCATTGTCCTGTTCACTTCTATTGTCTTCATGTCTATCTACACAGCAAAGAATTTTTCGGGAGAACAAAGGGACTTATCCCACGTGTTTCTTCTCTACGATCACAGAGCCTGAAGTATCCTGTTTTTTTGTAACCTCTTTGTATCTTAATATTTCTTTAAACGCCTAGGAATTAACTCTTTTTCTTGAGCTCAATTCTAATTAGGAGTTAAAAACTCCAATCCTAGAAGTTTATTCTTATAACTTTTTCCTGTTAAACTTTCTGTAAAGCCACCGTTTAAATTTTAATTTAAGTTTTAATCTTGACTTTATTTTTAATTTTTATATTGACCAACTTACACACTAGAAACTATTTTAATCTCCACTAGTCCGAAAATTCTTTTAATTTTGCTATTTGATCAGATTTTGGGTAATGCCTCTCGAATTCTCTCATGAGAAGTCGTTGATCCACGGCCATGCGCAGCTGGAGAAATCACCACACCACGAGGCGGAGACGTCCTGGGCTAGGCCCCAGCCATTGTGATCAAACATACGAAACCTCATCTTGTGACAACCGACTGGAAAAGTTGCCGTATCACCGCATATTTGCTGGACATATATTCTGGCTTTTGGCGCTTTTCACTCATCGGAAACTTCCAGACAGCAACGCAGAAGGATCGTCAGTTTCGACCATCAAACAAGGAATCACGTGAGCTGCATCTTCTTTATCCATCTGCTGAATCAAACGTCTGAGATTTGAGAATCATTCAATATTTGATCAAATGCAAAATTAGAGCCATTAACATAACCTTTCTTTTCATTAAAATCTCGTTTTCATTTTCTTAAAGAGTAATCCAGAACTTTTCATATAAGTAGTAAAATTTTCTCCATAAATTTGCATTGTTTCCATAATCTGTTAACTTCAAACTGATCTAAATTCATTTCACAGTCAACCCTGGTTCTGCAAATGTTGACACTGTTAATCTATCATTTCGTCGTCGGCCTCCGTCGGTCTATGATGACCATGGAAGAGAATCCTAAACGTCTATTCTGCTGGAACTGCACCGCCTGTGGCTGAACAGGCCGATGCGCGAATGGCAGTCCCTGTCACACAGGTCGCACTTGTGGGTGGTCTCCGTGCTGCTGGGTCTGTGGCGGTTCTTCCTGCGGGTCCTTTTTTCATCTGCTGCAGCAGTCAGTCTCTCTTCACCCGCCTTGAGCTGTCTGGTCAAGGTGCCTCTCCATTTGGAGCGGTCCGTTGCAAGGTCCTCCCAGCGCTCTGTGTTGATCTCCAGGGCCTTCATGTCTCTCTTGCAGACGTCTCTAAAGCGCAGCTGTGGGTGGCCAACATCTCTCCTGCCAGTTGCCAGTTCTCCGTAGAGGACGTCTTTGGGGATTCTGCCATCCTCCATACGGTGAACGTGGCCTAGCCAGTGGAGCCTGCGCTGTCTGAGTAGAGTGAACATGGAGGGAAGGCCGGCGCGGGACAGAACTTCTGTGTTGGGCACTTTGTCCTGCCAGGATATGTCCAGGATGTGGCAAATGCAGCGCAAGTGGAAGGAGTTCAGTCTCTTTTCCTGCCGGGTGTATGTTGTCCACGTCTCACTCCCATAGAGCAGTGTGCTGATGACGCAGGCGTTGTACACTGCCATCTTCGTCTTGACAGAGAGTTTGGGATTCTCCCACACTCGTGTGGTGAGGCGAGTGAGTGTGAGGGCTGATTTTCCAATCCTCTTGTTGATCTCTGTATCAAGGGAGAGGTTGTTGCTGATCGTGGACCCCAGGTATGTGAACTGATTCACGACCTCCAGCTCATAGTCGTCGATGGTGATGGTTGGTGGTGCTTCCGTGCCTTGCGCCAAGACGTTAGTCTTCTTCAGGCTGATGGTAAGACCGAAGTCCTTGCATGCCTGGAAGAAGCGGTCCATCAGGGTCTGAAGCTCCTTCTGTGTGTGGGTTGCGACTGCAGCGTCGTCTGCGAACAGCATGTCTCTGATTAGAGCCTCGCATACTTTGGTTCTGGCTTTCAGGCAGGCGAGGTTGAAAAGCCTGCCGTCAGATCTTGTGTGCAGGTAGATTCCCTCTGTTGCTGTGCTGAAGGCATGCCTCAGGAGCATAGCAAAGAAAATCCCAAAGAGGGTTGGCGCAAGTACACAGCCCTGTTTCACTCCGCTGCGTATATTGAATGGCTCTGAGACGTTGCCATCGTGCTGCACTATCCCCTGCATGTTGGTGTGAAACGATTCAATGAGGCTTTGCAACTTTGGTGGGCATCCTATCTTTGACAGGATCTTGAAAAGGCCCTCTCTGCTGACCAGATCGAACGCTTTAGTGAGGTCGATGAAGGCAACGTACAGGGGCATGTTCTGTTATCTGCATTTCTCCTGGAGTTGGCGGATGGAGAATATCATGTCTACCGTTGATCGCTCAGCACGGAAGCCACACTGAGACTCGGGGTAGACACGTTCGGCAAGCTTCTGTAGACGGACGAGAACAACTCGTGCGTAGACTTTGCCAACAACGCTGAGGAAGGAGATGCCCCTGTAGTTGTTGCAGTCGCTTCTCTCCCCTTTGTTTTTGTAGAGGGTGATGATCTTGGCGTCCCTCATGTCCTGTGGTACGGCACCTTCCTTCCAACACTGGATGAGGACGTCATGCAATGGCAGCAGTAGGGCGGTCTTACAGTGCTTGATCAGGTCAGGGGGTATGCCATCATTGCCGGGTGCCTTGCCAGCGGCCAAGCTATCAATGGCCTTGCTGAGTTCGTCGATGGTTGGCTCAGCGTCAAGTTCGTCCATGGATGGCAGGCAGTCGATGGCATCAAGGGCTGACTGTGTCACGGTGTTCTGTCTGGAGTAGAGGTCGGAGTAGTGTTCCACCCATCTCTCCATCTGCTTGTTCTTTTCTGTGATCATCTCCCCAGTGGAGGATTTGAGGGGGGCCGTCTTGCTCTGAGCCGGACCAAGTGCTTTCTTGATGCCATCGTACATACCACGGATGTTCCCCGTTATGGCAGCGGTTTGAATGTCTTGGCTGAGCTGAGTCCAGTACTCGTTGGCACAGCGCCGAGCAGTCTGCTGAACTTTGCTTCTCGAAGCCCTGAGAATCTGGAGATTCTTCTCGTTTGGGTACTTCTTGTACTCAGCAAATGCTGAGCACTTGGCTTCAATGACGGGGGTCATCTCGGTCAGCTTGGCATCAAACCAGTCCTGTGACTTCGAGGTCTTCCTCCCAAAGGTAGCCAAGGCTGTGCGGTGGATGGTGTTTCGCAGCTCTTCCCACTTCTGCTTTGCAGATTCTCCTTCTTGTGGTACACCAAGTTCCTTCTCAAAGGTGGAGGCAAACTGCTCAACAAGTTCTGGTTGAGCCATCTTGCTGGTGTCAATCCGTGCCTTTCCAGGTTGTCTAGCACGATGGAATTTCTTCAGCTGCAGCTTGACCTTGCAACACACCAATGAATGGTCTGTGTCGCAATCTGCACTCTGGAACGAACGGGTGATTAGCACGTTCTTCAGTGAGGTGCGCCTGGTCAGGATCAAGTCCAGCTGGTGCCAGTGCTTTGAGCGTGGATGTTGCCAGGAAACCTTGTGTTGGGGCTTGGTCTTGAAGAACAAGTTTGTGATGCACAGATCGTGATATGTGCAGAACTCGAGCAGCCGCTGTCCGTTGTCATTCATTCTGCCCACGCCAAAAGGTCCAAGACAGGAGGGCCAGGAGTCATGGTCAGCACCCACTCTGGCATTGAAGTCTCCAAGGAGAATGAGTTGTTCAGAGTTGGGGATGATCCTGACAGTTGTTGCGAGATTCTTGTAGAACTTGTCTTTTGCCTCTGGTGTGGCTGTCAGTGTTGGGGCATACACACTGACGAGGGTGACTGGGCCTTGAGTGGTGTTGAGGCGGAGGGTGAGGAGCCGTGCAGAGCCAATGCTGCACAGTTCCACCATCTTCAGCAAGGTGTTCTTCACTGCGAAGCCCACTCCGTGTTCCCTGTGTTCGTCACTGCCCTTTCCCTGCCAGTAGAATGTGTAGTCCTTCTCTCTCAGTGTGCCTGCGTCAGCCAACCGTGTTTCCTGGAGAGTGGCGATATCAACTCCCAGTCTCTTCAGCTCATTATTGATGATGGCAGTCTTCCTGGTGTCGTTGATGTCCTTGAGGTTAGCAGCGAGTCCTGTCATCATAGTGCGGACGTTCCAAGTTCCCAGTTTTAGAGTTGGTCTCTTTTGTTTTATTGTCTTGCCTGGTGCGAAGGTTCTCAGCCTGCTGTTCGGAATTTTCCTCATCCCCATGCACCCAATGAGGAAAGCAAGCTGTGGCGGGACAACACCTTATTGGCTGGGGGCTGCCCAGCTTGAGGCGGGCGGTAGCTGTCCAGTGAGATCCGATGATCCCTCCCACCGTCGGGAATAACCCCTGGCGCCGCGCTCTACGCCAATTGAGCGGTGGCTTATAACCGGTAACTGTCATTCCCCGTGTTTTGTCTACGCCAAAGACGAAGCTGGAGTGTCCTCTCCAGTGATCCGGTGTTCTACCGTCCAGTGTTGGGCGTTGGTAGGATTCAAGCCTGGGCAGGAAGATATGGAGGACAAGATGTTGCCCATGCAGCATGTCCCCCCTCTCCATGTCACTGATGAATCCAAAGGAACAGCAGGGCTGCTACAGTTTGGCACCAGTGCCGTTGCAGGGGTTGCCAGAACGATGTTGAGCACAACATAGAACTGCCTTAGGGGCTCCGACTCCAGATTTTTCCTCAGGGTTGACTCCCGAAGCCTTTCCCGTGACCAGGTATGCCGCAAGGCAGCGGAGGTTTGAAATCAGGGTTTACCTTCCCCTAGATGGGCTACCTTCCCAGGTTGACGAGCCACCATCTACCCGAAGCATCTGGTTTTAAGGCGCCAGAGATCCGCCCTCGCCCCTTCTCCTATTAGTAAGAGCAGTTCCGCCGGGCTTAAGAGACTAAACCACACGGGCAGGCTAGGAGTTGGACTTAGTTGTCAGAGGCTTTTCGAGACGCACGCCATAAGGAGCATTTTATGAGCACTGGGAGCTTAACCCCAGTGCCGCTCCTGGCTATGACAACCTTGGAACATATCTTAATATAATCATAATCTATCATTTACAAGTTTAATTTCATGGTTAATGAAATCATTGCAATGTCTTAATTATCATTTCATTTAATAAATATGTGAAAATGAGAGAAGTTGTTGAGAATTTATTTCATTGAGTCTGGTTTAAGTCCCTGGTATTGAATTCACTAAAATTTTGAGACTGATTATTAATTAATTTATTGAGTGATTAAACAGGTATAAGGTGTAATTAAAGATTGAATTGCTTCCTAAAAGGAAGCTGGTGCCCCACGAGTGTTATTAATTTCTCCTGTGTATATGAATACACAGGAGAAATTAATAACACATAATATAAGAATTCATCTCAGGTTCCAACACATTATCCACCCATCCATCCATCTTCTACCGCTTTTCCGGAGGTCCGGGTCGCGGAGGCAGCAGTTCAAGCAGAGAAGCCCAGACTTCCCTCTACCCAGCTACCTGCTCCAGCTCTTCAGAGGGGATACCAAGGCGTTCCCAGACCAGCTGGGAGACAGTCTCTCCACCGAGTCCTGGGTCTGCCCCGGGGTCTCCTCCCAGTGGGACGTGCCTGAAACACCTCAAGTGGGAGGCGTCCAGGAGGCATCCTAATCAGATGCCCATACCACCTCAACTGACTCCTTTCAATGTGGAGGAGCAGCGGTTCTACTCTGAGCCTCTCCCGGATGACTGAGCTCCTCACCCTATCTCTGAGGGTGAGTCCAGCAATCCTACGGAGAAAGCTCATTTCAGCCGCTTGTATCCGCGATCTCGTTCTTTCGGTCATCACCCAAAGCTCGTGACCATAGGTGAGAGTAGGAACGTAGATTGACTGATAAATCGACAGCTTTACCTTAGAACTAAGCTCCCTCTTCACCACAACAGACCGGTACAACGTCCGCATCACTGCAGATGCTGCTCCAATCCGTCTGTCGATCTCTCGCTCCATTCTCCCCTCACTCGTGAACAAGACCCCAAGATACTTAAACTCCTCCACTTGGGGCAGGAGCCTGTCCCCAACCCGGAGAGGACAATCCACCTTTTTCCGGCTGAGGACCATGGACTCGGACTTGGAGGTGCTGATTCTCATCCCAGCCGCTTCACACTCAGCGGCAAACCATCCCAGCAAGAGCTGTAGGTCATTGCTGGATGAAGCAAACAGGACAACATCATCTGCAAACAACAGAGATGAGATCCTGTGGTCACCAAGCATGACACCCTCCATTCCCTGGCTGCGCCTAGAAATCCTGTCCATAAAAATTATGAACAGGATTGGTGACAAAGGACAGCCCTGGCGGAGTCCAACTCTCACTGGGAATGACTCCGACCGAGTGTTGGCAATACGAGCCAAACTCTCACAACGGTCGTACAGAGACCGAATAGCTCGTAACAACAAGCCCGATACCCCATACTCCCGAAGCACCCCCCACAAAAATCCACGAGGGACGCAGTCAAATGCCTTCTCCAAGTCCACAAAACACATGTAAACTGGTTGGGCAAACTCCCATGAACCCTTGAGAATTCTCGAGAGGGTAAAGAGCTGGTCCGATGTGCCACGGCCAGGACGAAAACCACATTGCTACTCCTGAATCCGAGGTTCGACCAACGGCCGGACTCTCTTCTCCAGTACCTTGGCATAGACCTTCCCAGCGAGGCTGAGGAGTGTGATCCCTCTAAAGTTGGAGCACACCCTCCGGTCCCCTTTTTTAAAGAGAGGAACCACCACCCCGGTTTGCCATGCCAAAGGCACTGCCCCCGACCTCCACGCAATGTTGCAGAGGCGTGTCAACCATGACAACCCAACAACATCCAGGGCCTTGAGGTACTCGGGGCGAATCTCGTCCACCCCTGGGGCCCGGCCACCAAGGAGATTTTTAACCACCTTGGCGACCTCAGCCCCTGTGATAGGCAAGTCATCCCCCTCGTCCCCAAACCCTGCTTCCTCTGTAGAAGGCGTATCAGTGGGATTGAGGAGATCCTCGAAGTATTCCTTCCACCGCCCGACGATGTCCCCAGTCGAAGTCAACAGTGTCCCATCCGCACCATACACAGTGTGGACGGGGAGCTGCTTTCCCCTCCTGAGTCGCCGGACAGTTTGCCAGAATCTCTTTGAGGCCGACCGAAAGTCTTGTTCCATGGCCTCACCAAACTCCTCCCATACCCGGGTTTTTGCTTCAGCAACCACCTGAACTGCACTCCGCTTGGCCTGCCGATACACCTCAGCTGCTTCGGGAGTCCCACAAGCCAACCAAGCTTGATAGGACTCCTTCTTCAGCTTAATGGCCCCCCTCACCACTGGTGTCCACCACTTGGTTCGGGGGTTGCCACCACGAGATGCACCGACCACCTTGCGGCCGCAGCTCTGGGCCACCGCTTCAACAACAGAGGTGGAGAACATGGCCCATTCAGACTCCATGTCTCCAGAGTCCCTCGGAATGTGGTTGAAGTTCTTCCGGAGGTGGGAATTGAAGACCTCCTGGACAGGGGCCTCAGCCAGACGCTCCCAGCACACCCTCACTATACGTTTGGGTCTACCAGGTCTGAATGGCTTCCTCCCCTGCCATCGGATCCAACTCACCACCAGGTGGTGATCAGTTGACAGCTCTGCACCTCTCTTTACTCGGGTGTCCAAGACATACGGTCGCAGGTCTGATGATACGATAACAAAATCGATCATCGACCTGCGACCTAGGGTGTCCTGGTGCCAGGTGCACATATGGACACCCTTATGCTTCAACATGGTGTTCGTTATGGACAGACTGTGGTTAACACAGAAGTCCAATAACTGAACACCACTCGGGTTCAGATAGGGCAGGCCGTTCCTCCCAATCACCCCCCTCCAGGTTTCACTGTCATTGCCCACGTGCGCACTGAAGTCCCCCAGTAGGACAATGGAGTCTCCAAGAGGAGCACCCTCCAGCACCCCAGTCACAGACTCCAAAAAGGGTGGGTACTCTGAAACATCATTTGGTGCATAGGCACAAATGATGGTCAGGACCCGTTTCCCAACCCGAAGGCGCAGGGAAGCAACCCTTTCGTCCACCGGGGAAAACTCCAATATAGAGGCAGCAAGGTGGGGCAATACAAGAATACCCACCCCTGCTCGTCGCCTCTCGCCCGGGGCAACTCCAGAAAAGGCCAAGCTCCAGCCCCTCTCCAGGAGACTGGTTCCGGAACCGGAGCTGTGTGTTGAGGTGAGGCCGACTATATCTAGCCGGTATCTCTCAACCTCGTACACCAGCTCAGGCTCCTTCCCCACCAGAGAGGTGACATCCCACGTACCAAAAGCCAGTTTAGAAAGCTTGGGATCAGTCCGCCAAGGTCTCCACCTTTGACCGCCACCTGATCCACATAGCACCGGACCCCCATGATCCCTCCTGCAGGTGGTGAGCCCACTGGAGGGCGGACCCATGTAACTCCTTCGGGCTGAGCCTGGCCGGGTCCCATGGGTGGAAACCCGGCCACCAGACGCTAGCCTTCGAGCCCCTCCCCCAGGCCTGGCTCCAGGGTGGGGCCCCGGTAACCCCATACCGGGCGGGGTACACTGAATCCTTGATATACAATTCATGAGAGTCTGTTGGATTGTTCTTAGTCTGGCCCTTCACCCAGGACCAGTTTGTCTTGGGAGACCCCGACAGAGGCAAATTGCCCCAGACAACATAGCTCCTGGGATCACTGGGGCATGCAAACCCCCCCACCACGATAAGGTGATGATCCATGAGGGGGTCCAACACATTAATATAAATTAAATTTTTTTATACCTGATCATAATTATTAACTCATATAACGTTACAGTTGCCTACTCTTAATTATTAATTTCATAGCACTGCTTTTACATGAGTAGAATTTCTGGCTACTATTCCCACCTCTGATCATATAATTTAAGTACCATGAGTACATTACTATTATGAATGTTTTTTCCCTTCCCTTTTCTACTGTCTCTCAATGGAAAAAAAGAAATACAAGAATAAAAATACAAAAAAAATACACATATTTTTGTCATTTATGTAAACCATGACAAAAAAATCCTGCAGGACAAAACATGACACTTGATATTTTCTAACCTGTTTGTATACCACCATAGACAGAGAGAGAACCTGAATTAGACAGAGCTCAGAGAGGGAAAGATGAGACAGAAGAGAGGAGCCAAGGAGAGGAAAGTGTTCAGACAGAGGGTCCAGGAGAGGTGAGATCAGAGTAAGAAGAGAAGATTGACACCAGTAAAAAACCCAAACACAGGATATCTGGTTGGGACCCTAGCTGGCTCAATATTCCAACACTCAAGCCTCGGTCGTACAGCACTTCAAATGGTAAGTTCCATATGCAAAGTTACTGTGCAAAATAAAAAAGAAAAGAAAGAAACAGTATAAAATTAACATATTCCGGTTACAAGAGTGTCATATGTTTTCTACACCCCCCCCCCCCCGGAAAAATATGATGCCACCACGCCAAGGTCTTTAAGCCAGAGGAAACACTGCACCTGGATTCTCCTCTGTCCCTAAGTAGTGCCGCTCCCCCGACCTCAGCCTACCTGCTCCACTCGGTCCTTTCCAATGCCCCTGGCAAACAAGTAAGCAACCCTGCAAACTCTATTCATCACTAACCAGTAAATGCAGAGGAATAAGCCCCTGGGCACCTTCATCCAACCTCCACGCTCCTCCAACTCACCTGGGGCCTCATGTACAAAGACTTGCATGGATTTCCTACTGAAAGATGATGTACATTTAAATCAAGAAAACGTAAGCAAATAAAAATCCAGATGTATGAAACCGTCTGTACGCAGGAATCCAAGCACATTTACTTTGTACATACCAATGTGCCTGAAATTGAACACACGTGAGGAAATACCAGACTCCTCCCTTGACACGCCTCCAATTGAATATGCAATTCGATACAAATAGATATATACAAGCGTTGCACATTTGATTCTCCTGTATCCACGATCAAAAATAATGGGTTTAATGGAATTTCATGGACTGAGTTGGAGGCGCTCCTGAATGATGTAGATGCACATAAAAACATTTTTTTTGGCACGCTGTCCTCTGGCATTAGCGCCGGATACAGGTAATTCAATAGCCAGCTCACAGCCGTATAAGATTAGTTTGTTTCCTTTATTCGGACAGGGACGAGAAGGAGATGTTTATTTAACTTTGACATGTTTCCACTGACATCTGCAGTCATCCTCAGAAGCGTCAGCTGATCGCTTTGATTTGGACCATGTATAGCTTAGTGGTTAAAGTGCCAAACTTCAAAGCAGAAGGTTCCAGTTACGAGACCAGCTGCAGGATTTCCTCTGGTAACATTTCTTGGTGGCAGGCCGCCTCACCAGAAATTTTATTGCCACGCCAAGGAGATATGAATTTATTAACAAAAATATACAGTATGAGGAAATGACTTTCCGCAAGCGCACACACGAACAACGCATGTGGCCGTCATCAGCGCGGAGTTTAGAAGCGCCCCGCCCACGCAAGTTTTCCAGTCACTCAGCAGGCAGTGTCTTGCTAAGCGTGACTGTCCAACAGAAACATGAGTTTATTAAAGTACTTTAAATGTGGGGAAAAAAAATCAGAAGAAGTATGTAAGCACTGGCGTTTATCATGGTTTTAACCCGGTGGAAACGGGAGCAATAATGGAAGAGTCGCTTAGCTAAGAGATGTGGTTAGAATTCATATGCAGCTGGCTTCATATGAAGGGAAAGGCAAGGGGGACTGATGAATTGCTGAGGATATATTTCACCAGCCACTATAATATTAAGTTATGTTGTGTAGGAATTGCAGGAATGAAGAGACTGGCAATTTCTCTTTTCTTGCACGAGCAGGCATGCCGTTTTCATACTCTAGTGGCAGTGACAAAAAGCAACAGCTAAACTGCTAGCCCTCTTTTCACTCTAAACTGAGGTCCTTCAGCGGCTGCCTAGAGAGGTGCCTGATGAGAAAGCCTGACAGCACAACTATAACTGCCGAAACAGATCATTCTGTACATGAACACATATTGTGGTGAATTCTGTCTTTAGAGTCCGCTCTAGTTCCCTATTATGTATCTGGCAGGTTAAGATGACTGAAATTCACCAAGTCAATGACTTTAATCTATCAGCAGCCTTCAGACAAACTAAATGTGTCAACATTTGATTTCAAAATAAGGGACGTTTTTCCTGCTGTCTGGGGGGTGAGGAGATTTCTAGAAAGAAAATAACTATAAAGAAATATTATAATGGAAATAACGGCATCCTTGGTCATTTAAGTTAATTTATTTAATTAAATACAATTTTAAAAATATTTTTTCTTTGTAATCAGAGTTAAATTATTGTTCTGACTGCAAAATTATGGTCACAAATGTAAATTGTTATAAGGAAAAAGTAAAAAAAAAAATTACCAGTCTGTTTCAAATTTATCTAAAAAAACCCTAATTTTATTTTAAAAAAAAACAGACAAAAATTAGTCATAAAATAATCCACAAATTTAAAATAAAGTTTCAAATGTACAAGAAAAGTCAATTTTACAAGAGGAAATTACAAATTTGAGGAACATGGTTTTACTTTAGACAGATTTACAGAGAAAAGTAGAAAACTATAAGAAAACTGTTATAAATTTTTGAGAAAAACCTCAAACCTTCAAGACTGAAGTCATTACTCAAGTTTTTAAGTGGGTGCTCTTTGTACCCTTAACTCAATTAGAAATTTTTGGTTGTCTACTTTTAATTATTAATTTCAAAGCACTGCTTTTACATGAGTAGAATTTCTGGTTACTATACCCACCTGATCATATAATTTAAGTATGCATGAGTACATTACTATTGTGAATGTTTCTTTCCCTTCCCTACTCTCTCAATGGAAAAAAAAAGAAACACTAGAATAAAAATACAAAAAATACACATATTTTTGTCATTTATGTAAACAATGACAAAAAAATCCTGCAGGACAAAACATGACACTTGATGTTTTCTAACCTGTTTGTATACCACCATAGACAGAGAGAGAACTTGAATTAGACAGAGCTCAGAGAGGGCAAGATGAGACAGAAGAGAGGAGCCAAGGACAGGAAAGTGTTCAGGCAGAGGAAGGAGAGAAGGATAACACCACTAAAAAGTCTAAACACAGGATGTCTGAGTGGGACCCCAAATGGCCCAATATTCAAGCCTTGGTTGTACAATACTTCAAATGGTAAGTTCCATATGCAACATTACTGTGTAAAATTTTAAAAAAGAAATAAATGGTATAAAATTAACATATTCCGGTATGTTTACTGACCCCCCCACCCCCCGGGGAAAAATGTTGCCACCGCACCAAGGTCTTTAAGCCAGAGGAAACACTGAGCTGCGACCTCTTTTAGGGACCACAGTGGAAATAAGTGTGCACACTTTCTTGTGTCATCCCATTGTTTTTAAAGGTATGTTGTATCTTTTTTACATTATTTTAAATGATGAATCAATCAATCAATTTGTGACCAGCCGGGTAGATCAGCTGGTTGAATTAAAGGAAAACGATCATGAAAAAGAAGACAATATGAACCTATTTAGTGGGTAGCCAAGGTCACCAGTCAGTTGAAAGCAGATCACATTAGACTCGACAAGTACATACTTTATGTCCAAAATGCAAATCTCATCCTTTATAGTTATATACAACTTACATGGATTACACACACTACTACTGTCAATGAATAAAGTGCGCCGGGGAAAAGGTGAGACTGTTGCATTTCAAACTTTACTCATGTGTTTACCAACATAACTATTGTATACACAGAGGCAATTGGGGGCTTGGTAGAATGCTGTGAAACTGTAGTTTAATCAGCCAAAAAAAAAAGAAAGTCAGTTACTCGACCCACTGACTTGTAATGAAGCTTTGAAGACAGGGTGGTATTTGGGGGTGCACAGGGGCGGTGCGCATAAGGTGGGTTATTATTAGGATAATTACATGAATTTACTCACCAAGAAGTCACCCATCCGCACAGTGCCAGCTTGTATTTTGTTCTCAACAATGCTGTTCATCAGAATCATTAGGAAAACTGGCTCTCACTCCAAGTTGCGCTTTGATGTTGACCTGTTCAACTGCACTGTATGGGAATATGATGTCCCTGGGTGACAGCCAGATAATGCCATCCCACACAGCTGGCATAGTTCGGCTCAGGATTGACTGGGAAATTCCCGATTGGTGTGCCAGCTCCCTCTGGCATGCCCCTGTTTCCAGAAACCCCAGTGTTATCAGCACCTGCACTGGGACGGGCAGCGCACGGTTTCTCGCCTTGTCGCTCTCCAAGAGCAGCTGTAACTCTGAGCACAGTTCCACAAAGACTGCCCGTGGAAACCTAAACCGGCTGACAAGCCAGTCATCATCCTGAGACAGAAAATCTTCTGTTTCTAAATACCCTTTCTCTTATCACTGCACGATTTGCAATATCCTCTAATAATGCAAACACCATTGTTGTTAGAGGCATTTTCCGCACTTCTTTGCCCTTGCTTTTATATCCACTCATCCAACTGTGCACACTTGGATGTTTGTTCATCATGGGCCTCTGATGTGTACAATAATTTTCACGTCATTATCAGTATCCCAACATCACCTCTAAGTGTCGCCAACGGACCAATAGCTGTAGGAAGGTAAGTACGCCAGCCATGAAGTTGCCGTGGGGCTGCACATATTTCCACGATCTTTTCATTCTTGATGCATCTGAAATTTTCCATGGAAAAGGACATACACCATGTTTTTGTACCCAAGTACCCTTTGTACATGAGGCCTCTGGTCCACATGCCACCCCATATGAAAGGAAAGGATCAATTACACCACTATACCTATCGCTGCCAGCTACTTCCGCACTGGTTCTGGTTCTGGTTGGCTGCACGGTGGCGCAGTGGTTAGCACTGCGGCAGCACAGTTTACCCTTGGCCGGGGGATTGTGGGGATCGTGGGATCGTGGGTTCGATCCCAGCCCCCGACCAACAGTGATCTGTGTGGAGTTTGCATGTTCTCCCCGTGTTGCGTGGGTTTCCTCCGGGATTTCTCCGGTTTCCTCCCACATGCCAAAAACATGCATGTTAGGTTAATTGGCTGTTCTAAATTGTCCCTAGATATCTGTTTCCTATAGGCCCTTAGAATAGAGGGTTAGTAATGAAAGCGCTTTGAGTGGTCTTTGTGACTAGAAAAGCGCTATATAAGTGCAGGTTAGTTAGTTAGTTAGTTAGTTAGTTCTCCTCCTCACCTTGTCCACACTCCAACTTTGCGTGCAAAGGAAAAGGATTATCTCCATTATGCCCACCACTACCACTCCTCCTTCCTGCCCTCCATCATCTCAAACCCCAAGGAAAGACATAGTATGCTACCAGTCAACACTGCTTTCCCTACTGTAAGCAACCCATTTCCTGAGATCACAGTGCTTCCATTATCTCCCTGCCAAATCACTAACCATGTCCTCTCTTCTCTCCTCTGCAGGTTAGGTCTTCACATTACACAATTTAACACTATTAATAAAACATTATTTGCATCTTCTCTCTGCGTGCCTCATTGTGGTTTCTGTATCTGGGTCCTTAATAGGGCTGTGTGATATGGAAAAAAAAATTCTTATAAAATAAGATAAGATAAGCCTTTATTAGTCCCACAACGGGGAAATTCCAGGATTGCAACAGCACAGGGATAGCAACACTCAGAGCAACAATCAGAAGGCACGAAAAAAAAAGCAAGAGCAGCTAATATACATATGTACATATTACTATAAATATATACTGTATATATACACACAGACACACAGTGCAGAGCATTGTAGCTGGATGGAATAAATATATGAGTATATAAACACACAGTGCGGAGCATTGTAGTTAGATGGAATAAATATGTAGGTATATAAACACCCACAGTACGGAGCATTGCAGCTAGGTGGAATAAATATGTAAATATATAAACACGCACAGTGTGGAGCATTGTAGCTAGATGGAATAATATGTAGATATATAAACACACAGTGCAGAGCATTGTAGCTAGATGGAATAAATATATAGATATATAAATATAAACACACCCAGTGTGGAGCACTGTAGCTAGATGGAATAAATATGTAAATAAATAAACACACACAGTGCAGAGCATTGTTGCTAGATGGGATGAAACAGCACAACCGTCTACTTAGTTATCCTACATGGTATGATTATGTGCCCATACATATTCTCACCCTCCATAGCGACTGGTATTTTCCTAGTTGTATGCCGGAGGGGACCATTGTGTAAGTCTATTGCATCTTTTGCATTCAAAAAACTATTAGGTTGTTACGTCTTTTTTGCTATCTCTGCGAGCAGCCCTGCTTAGGTTGTACAGTCTGACAGCCGTTGGTAGGAAGGACCTGCGAAACCTCTCGGTTGTGCACCTAGGATGATGTAGTCTGCTGCTAAATGAGCTCGTCAGTGCATTCAGTATGTCCTGCATAGGGTGGAACTCGGACTCCAGCAGAGATGACAGTTTAGCCACCGTCCTTCTCTCTCCTATCTCCTCCACCGGGTCAAGGCGCTGCCCCAGGACAGAGCTAGCTTTCTTGATCAGTTTGTTCAGTCTCTTCCTATCGGCTGCGGTAATGCCACTGCCCCAGCAGACCACTCCAAAAGTGATGGCTGATGCCACCACCGTGTCATAGAATGTCTTCAGCAGCGCCCCTTGTACACCAAAAGACCTGAGTCTCCTCAGTAGGAACAGCCTGCGCTGTCCCTTCTTGTAGAGTGCGTCAGTATTGTGTGACCAGTCTAGTTTATTGTTCAGATGAACACCCAGGTAGTTGTAGGATGTCACCATCTCAATGTCTGTTTCCTGTATATTTACTGGTGCTGTGAGGGGTTGTCCATGCCTGCGGCAGTCCACCACCAGCTCCTTAGTTTTCCTCGCGTTGATCTGGAGGCAGTTCCGATGGCACCAGTCCACGAAGTCCTAGATAAGCCCTCTGTACTCAGCTTCATCTCCATTGGAGATGAGGCCAACGATCGCAGAGTCATCAGAGAACTTCTGTAGATGGCAGTGTGTTGTGTTGTGTGAGAAGTCCGCAGTATAAAGAGTGAACAGGAAGGGAGCCAACACCGTTCCCTGGGGGGCCCCCGTGCTACCGATGATCGTGTCGGACACACAGTCCCGGGTTCTCACAAACTGAGGCCGGTTCGTGAGGTAGTCCAGGATCCATGATGACAGGTGCTGGTCCACCACTGCGCGCAGCAGCTTGTCCTTCAGGATCATCGGTTGGATGGTGTTGAAAGCACTGGAGAAGTCAAAGAACATGATCCTCACCACATTCCCGGGCTTCTCCAGGTGGGACAGAGAACGGTGAAGGAGGAAGATCACCGCATCCTCCACCCCAATGCCATGCTGGTAGGCGAACTGGAGTGGATCCATCGCTGGTTCCACCAGGGGGCGGAGGTGAGCAAGGAGTAGTCTCTCCAGGGTCTTCATCAAGTGGGACGTCAAGGCCACCGGTCTGTAGCTGTTCAGGTCTTTGGGATGGGAAGTTTTTGGTACAGGTACCACACAAGATGTTTTCCACAGCTGTGGTACCCTCCCCAGCTTCAGGCTCAGGTTGAAGATGTATGCCACAATCCCACACAGCTGGTCTGCACAGGACTTGAGGAGCTTTGCGCTGATGCCGTCCGGTCCCGTCGCCTTCCTCGCCTTGATCTTCCTCAGCTCCGTCCTCACCTGGGTCTTGGTCAGGGTCACGATGGGGGGCTGTGTGTTGGGAGTGGGGGGGTGTTGGTGGAGTGGGGAGTGGGCAGCAGGACTTGATGTCTTTAGAGGCAGCAGTGGTTGTTGTGCAGTCAGGGGGGAGGGCGGTTGATCAAACCTATTGAAAAACAGATTCAGATTGTTCACCCACTCCCTGCCCCCCCGTGGCCTGGGGGGAGGTATTCTGGAGCCCAGAGATGGTTTTGAGGTTTCTCCAGACCCCGCTGATGTCGCTCTGTTGCAGCTTGTCCTCCATCTTCTTCCTGAAGCTGTCCTTGCCTTCTCTGATCTTTCTCCTCAGCTCCCTCTGTACGGACTTCAGCATCTCCCCGTTCCCCGACCTGAAGATCCTCTTCTTCTCTCTCAGAAGTGTTTTTATCTCAGGGTTGATCCAGGGTTTGTTGTTTAAGCAACACCGTATGGTCTTGGTGGGAACGGATTTGTCCACACAGAAGCTGAGGTAGCCCGTGAAGGTGTGAGTGAGGCCATCGATGTCCTCACCATGTGGATCTCAGAGCTGCTTCCAGGCGGTGGTTTCAAAACACCTATATCACATATATCACGATATATGTCATCTTATATCACAATAATGATGTATATCACGATATTCATTTTCTGTAAATTCTACAGTTTAGATAATGATATAAAAAGGATTCTCTTTTTTACATGTACCATTTTCTCTCATAATTTTGCAGTTACAAAAAAGTTTTGTAATGTGCATTTGAGACTTGATTCTCATAAATTTCAGGTTTTTCCTCTAAATGATATATGAATAAAAAGTAAACATCAATAAGTTGATTATTTCCTGGGGCAGAGAATAGCAAAAAAAAAACAAACAAACAACAAAAACATAAAAAAATGTCTGAAAATGAGAAAATTACCCATCGCTGCCATCGACAGATAAAAATTATGTGTTAGTTTAAATCAGAGATTCCCAAACTGGGGGCCCCAAGACGCTGGGGGGAGGGGGGGTCACGAGATGATTTTCAGAATCCTCTTGAGGTGATTACGCAGGTGACATGTCACTTTAACTGATCCACAGTAAACATCACAGGTCAGTGTGCACCAGTTGATTTTGTCTGAACAGCTCAAATCAACACACTACGCTTTAAGCCCAGGATATTATTTTTTAAAAATGAAACGTTGCTTAATATTGACCAAAGACAACGCAGAGAGGCCAGCAGAGACGGCAGCAGAGGAGAGCAGAGAAATGCCATCAGAAAGACCACCGACTTCTGGTGCAGGGGGAGGAGGAGGACAGCACCAACAGGGCTCCATAAGCAGTCGGACCAGCCTTCCTCCAAGTGTCGCAAGCATCGAGAGGAATATATTCAGTATGGATTCATACATCGTTATCAGTGAAGCACAACATCCCCAATATGTAGTGTGTACCGAGGTGCTTGCACATCAGAGTTTAAAGCCCGTAAAAATGCTCAGACACTTGATAACTAAGCACCCATCTCTTGCCACTAAACCAGCAGATTTTTTCCTGCTGAAAGGACAGGAAATTGCAAGGCCAAAAGAAAGTCATAGCTAACCAAACAACCACTACCAAAGCTCAAAAGGTATATGAGGTGGCATATTTAATTGCACAGGCAAAAAGCCACACACAATGAGAGAAACCCTAATAAAACCTGCTGCTATCGCTATGAGTCAGACAATGCATGGGGATAAATAGGCATGGGAGCTGGAAGCAGTGCCGCTGTCTGACAGGACCATATCCTGGTGCATCATAGACATGGCCCAGGACATAAAGTGTCAGCTGATTGACAGAGTGAAGAAAGGGAAATATGCTTTGCAGTTAGCTGAACCCACAGATATATCAAACTGTGAACACATTTTCTTACGTATCAGTCACTTCCGAGGATAGTGGGGATCGCCAGTCTCCGTCACCGTTATTTTGGGGGTCGTGGACTGAATAGTTTGGGAACCCATGGTTTAAAATCAATGAAAACTTTAGGGTAAACCTGCAGCCTAAAGACTGCCATTCTTCCCTGATTTAACCTGTTTGCTTCTTAGTAAAAATATTTCAGATTGGTCATGATCTGAAACTCAAAGACACAAAAGGTAATGTAATAAAATACACATGATGACTTTAACGTTATTCATTATCACTACTTGACTAATTAACCCCTTGCACTCTGGTCAATTTCCCTAAAAACGCCAAAAAATAACGTACCCAAAGTAAATCAAAAGCTGTTCTTCAACCCTTTGCAGCATCTTCATGGGGTTGGTCTCATTTAAAAGAAAACACTTTGAATTTTTTGGCAAAACAGTCATAATCTCTCTAAGTGCTCCTGCCACTGAGTAACAGTCATCTAAACATACTGAATTTTAAGAAAATAAATTTCACCTGGGTGTTTTTTTGGATACAAATGCTTGCAAATAACACACAGCTGTCAGATCCGGGCAGGAAAATGCAACAGAAATGTAGAACCAAGTGTTATCAAGCTGAGGTCAAAACTTTGTAACAATACCACAAAAAATGAATATATTACACAGCTTTTTCCTCAGGTTGTTCCCAGGCGTTTTTGAACCGTGCCAAATTGTGCCAAATGGCACAGTTTGGAAAAACGTCTAAACTTTTGAATGATTCAATATAGAAGCTTCATTTTGGGCTCTAATGAAAGGTGACACTCAGGGCTGTGTGTGTGTGTGTGTGGGGGGGGGGGTTATTCATTCATGAATGAATGAATGAACAAACAAGCCCCCACACACAAAGAAGCATGCCACGTAAAAAATGTGTGGCTTTTTTTTTTTTTTTTTTTTTTACAAGAAAAAATAACCTACAGTGCACTAAAATATCTGTAATGTAGAAGATAACAACTCCCCCCCCCCCCCGCTACAGAGGACGGATATCGCCCATCGCTACATGACGGACCGCGGTGATGGTGCACCGCGGTCTACTACGCACAGTTGTACTAAAATATCTGCAATAATATCTGCAATCCGCTACAGAAGAGTAGCGGGGGGGGGGGGGGGGTGGCGTTCATGGTCCGGACGCGGCGCACGGGTCGCCTCATTTACCAATCGGTCAAAAGTCATTTTGATTACAATTTTCAGGGATAAAGAATAATTTAGCTTATAACACCTACCTGTCCACAACAGCAGTGTCGCTGGCGAACTTCTCTTCCTCACTGTCAGACGAACATGACGCTGGTCCGCTTGTTATGGACTCGTGGTTCTGGTCACGCGACCCGGTCAAACCATGATTCCATTATTGCAGTTTTGCGCTTCCATGATTGCGGTTTTGGCGAACGATTTTTCAAAACAAATAAGAACAGTAGTAAGAAAAAAAGACTGGCAAACGCGTGTGTGTCACCCAGCGGCTTACACAAAACAGATTTTACACACGGGACGTACGCTTTCAATTGTCGAAGTTCTCTGCTTCAATTGGCTCGCTGTATGCGCAGCCGTTGGTAGGCGGGTCCTTCTTGCTAGGTTTTAAGTCATTGGTTCTTCAAGGTTTCAGAAACCCAATTCAAGGCTCTTATTAGTCGAATGAGAGGTCAATCAAATCTAAACCAATCAAAGCACTCCTTTGGCTTTCTGTTCGCAGCTGTGTCTGTAGTGGAAGAACGGAAATGCAGCTTTTTTTTTTTCTGTGCGCCCTAGGACGCAGAGACGTGACCGCCGGCGGTATCCCAGAGTGCAAGAGGTTAAAATGATTAGAAATCAAATAAATTACATTAAGAGCCAACTTGCTCCTTTGACCCGTTTTAATGTATTTATTTATTTTGTGTGTATGTGCCACCATCATACACTTTTGTACCTTTAATAAAAAAAAAAAAATTCAGATAAAACTAAGAAACTCAGCTGTAATTTAAACAAAAAAAAATGGTCTGCTATGGTTTCCAGTTAGCACAACTTAGCACCATCATTTAGCATTTTATAATTAGACATTGTTTTAATGTTACTTACCTCCTATTAAAATGAGGTTAGCGAACTATCCTCCCTGACACAGCACAATGGAAAACAGTCCCACATCCCTAGCAAACAGGAGTAGCAGCTATCTGAACCAGTAATTTGGAGTTAGCATTAGCAACAACCACCAGACTGAAGCCTAGCCACTCGCCACACCTGTTCTGCTACACGCAGTCACGCACTGCGCGGAAGAGACGGGGTGCTGACAAGTAGTGGTGAGGTACTTTTACTGAATAAACGGGGTATGTGCATTTTAAATACGATATAAATGATACAGTATTCTATGAAACGATAGATGTTTTTATATCGTCATCCAGTATAAATCATATCGCACAGCCCTAGTCCTGAATATAAGGCTTTTATTTTGAAGGGAGTGATTCTGTTTCCATTTTTTTCTCATGTAATGAATGTAGCTTGACTGCAACGACTGTGTGCAACTTTGGCTCCGCTCCTTCACGTTCTTTTTCCTTGCTGTAACTGCGTTATGAAGTTCATAAAGCACAATTAGAAACAAGTACAACTCAGTTATTATTTTGAAACTTCCACTACACAGAACATTTGGTGCCGAAACCTGGGAATAAGGACTCTGAACCAGAGCTAACAAAGTGGAAGCTAACAGTAGAAATGGCCGACAGAGCTAAACGATTCAAGAGGAAGCGTAGAAGTATCTGCGCCGTCACGACAAGGTTGCTGGCCCGTACAGAGGAGGAAGTAAGCAAGGATGAACCAAATTGTGATAAACTGTGTGAAATGCTGTCAATACTGTCAATTAAGGCTTTCTGTCGACCAAATGTGTTTTTTCTTCTGTGGGTGACTATTTTCTATTCATTCTCTATGTAGTCCAGTGTCTACAGCTCTGAGCATGCTCGGCGCTGAGACCACTCTTGGCGGTGGCAGCGTTTTGTTGCGGTGCACAGAGTTGAAAAAATTTCAACTTTTCAGACTGCACCTGAGCTCATCAATGTCAGATCTTTCTAAGTAGAAATCAGAATAAGGAAGGACAGGACACAGGACGCCGGTACAGTCTGTACTCAGACTCCTGTTTTCCGTGTCATCATATTTTGCATCCAGAGCTGCTATCAATGCTAGAATACATTTCTTGTTTATTGTTATTTAGAGACTGCTAATAAAAAATAAGTAGAAAGTCTGACCATAGAAAAAGCGGAAGTGCTGAGCTGTGAGTGACAAGCTGTTGCTGCGATACAGGGCACAGACTTTTTTTTTCCAGAGCACAGCACACAAACGCTGAAAAAAAAGGCATTCAGGGCAGTCGGATGACAAAACGCATTTGGTGGACAAGCAGCCTAAAGAAGAAAATCTAATAGAACTGGACAAGAGTATTGAGGATGAAACTGCGTTAGAGGAGCTGGAGGCAGAGATCACGAGTCCATACAGGATTATCAAGGTCCTGTATGGACAAGTCCATACAGCACTATCAAGAACGAATCCTGGTATGGCGACCACCGGCGTGGTGGCCTAGTCGATAGAGCATCCGCCCCACAACCGGGAGTTTGTGGGTTCAAACCCCGGCTAGGTCATGCCAAAGACCATATAAAAATGGTACTTCCCACCTTCTAGCTTGGTGTTCAGCATAATAGAATGGAGGAAGGAAAAGCCGTTTGTGGCAGCGCCTTGCATTGCAGCGACCCCTCTAATTCTAGATGTGATTAACATTGTAGATAGGATAAACGTAATTTCGTTCTACTGTACATGATTGGCTGTATGGACTGAATGACAAAGTTGGCTTCTTCTTACAGAACAGATTTGCAAGAAAAGACATTGTAGTCAGTGCACATATGTCCAAATTACTGAATCTGACTCCCGTAAGAAGATCTTCAGATATCACAGCACTCGGACAGCTGTACGACAAATGTAAAATACAGATCCGCAATCTAGAAACCATGGGTGTTCACAGTGATACATACGGCAGCTTGCTATGTTCAGTATTATTACAGCTGATTTCAGAAGACATAGCCCTGGCCTACACAAGTAAATCAGACTCTGATGGCAAATGTAGGGTGACAGAACCTTGTTTGATTCCTGTAGAATGAAGTGCAAAGTAGAGAGAGAGCACTGCAACTGACAAGACCAGGAAACCCACAAGTGAAAGGCAACACAAACAGTAAAGCATTCACAAAGCAAGCCTTCTCCAAGGATAACAAGCATAAAGGTGGGAGTGTCCATCAGCAGCCACGTTGCACACAACAAGTAATGCTTCTCAGGCTTGTGTCTACTGTGATAGTCCCCACCATAAGCCAGAACATTCAGTGACTGGTCGTAAAGAAAAGTTAAAGAAACTGGGAAGATGCTTTGCATGCTTGGGACCAAAACACATTGCAAAATTCTGTAAAATAAAAGGGGTTTCATGTGTTACAAGTGGTCACAGGCACCATCAGTCAGTTTGTGACCATAACGAAGTGCAGCCAGATGTTAGCACCAACAGTACAGATGCCGTTGTGTCTTCAGTGTCCAGCACTGCAAAACTAAAGGCTAGTGAGAACAATGTGGTGCTGCTTCAGACAATTAAGGCATGGTCTCAAAGCTTGGCTGGTACAAAAATAATATGTCTGTTAGATGAGGCCATTCAGAGAGGTTTCATTCATGAGAGTGTAGTGAAGACACTAAAACTACCTGTGATAAGACAAGAAACTTTGCACCTCCATATCTTTGGCTCTTCTGCTCCTGTGATAACTAAACCAACATTGTGAGGGTGCTGCTAGAAAATGTGTATAATGCCCAATAACGCATTGAAATTGAAGTGGCTGAACCCCCCACCCCCAAAGTGTATGACGCTGTAATAAAGTTGCCAAGTGAAACCATTCAAGGGGAGCTTAAGAAAAGAGGCCTGCAATTAGCCGATTTCCCGCTAGACGGCGGTGATGATCCAGAAATGTCCCTTCTAATAGGGTCAGATTATTACTGGGCAGTAGTTTCTGGAAAAATGAAGCAAATAACGGACTCCCTGGTAGCCATTGAAAGTATCTTTGGTTGGGCTGTACAGGGGCCAGTCTCAGTATCCAGTATAACAGACACAACATGCATGCATATCAGTCTAGATCAGGGGTGGGCAATCATGTGCCATGGAGGGCCATTCTACTGCAGGTTTTCTGTTCCACCCAGTCTCTTCAGCAGGTGTTTTAAATGATTAGCAATCCTTGAAGCTGATCAGAGCACACACCTGCTGAAGAGACTGGGTGGAACAAAAATACTGCAGTGGAATGGCCCTCACTGCCCACCCCTGGTCTAGATGAAGACAACCAAATCTCAAAACAACTGCATGCATTCTGAGAGGTGGAATCATTGAGGATCAGAAGTGAGAAAAATGAATGCAAAGAGGAAGCTGAGGCCCTTCAGAACTTTGAGCAGTGTGTTGTTTAAAGATGGATGATATCAAACAGCGTTGCCATGGCAACCCAACAAACCAAACCTCCCAAACAACTTCAGGGCGACTAACAAAAGATTTGAGAGCCTCAAGAAAAAAAACTGTGGGCAGATACAAATGTGTTCATGAAATATAATGATGTCACACAAGACTACCTGCAGCAAGGTATTTGTGAACAAAACCTAGAAAATGAGCAGGACAAAGGGCCGGCTGGGACTGTGAAATGTTACATGCCACATCACGCTATCCTGAGAGAGGATAAGCAGACAACCAAACTGAGGGTGGTATTTGATGTGTCATCTCACGAGGAAGATTCCCCATCCCCCCAGTGACTGCCTATTAACTGGGTCGAACTGGAACCCAAATCTTTTAGATGCAGGGGTTAAAGAAAAAAAATAAAAAATAAAATAAAATATGATAAGATAAGCCTTTATTAGTCCCCCAATGGGGAAATTCCAGGATTGCAACAGCACAGGGATAGCAGCACTCAGAGCAATAATTAAGAAGATACGGAAGATATACATAAGAGCAGTGAATATACATACATACATACACATCAATATATATATATACAAAGTGCGGAGCATTGTAGCAAGATGGAATAAACAGCATAACCGTCAACTTAGTTATCCTACATAGTATGAATATGTACCCATACCTATTGTCACCCTCCGTAGCGACCGATACTGTCCTAGTTGTATATACTGGAGGGGACCATTGTGTAAGTCTATTGCGTCTTTTGCGTTCAGTACTATTAGGTCGTCACGTTTTTTTGCTATCTCTGTGAGCAGCCCTGCTTAGGTTATACAGTCTGACTGCTGTAGGTAGGAAGGACCTGCGAAACCTCTCGGTTGCGCACCTAGGATGATGTAGTCTGCTGCTAAATGAGCTCCTCAGTGCGTTCAGTATGTCCTGCATAGGGTGGGACTCGGACTCCAGCAGAGATGACAGTTTAGCCACCATGAACTTTTCCCGGGGACAAAGTTACAGGGGTAGAGACACAGGCGTGTGCAAACACACACACACACACACACATTTATTTATTGTGTGTGTGTGAGTGTGTGTGTGAGAGAGAGAGAGAGAGAGTTTGAGTTTTAAAAAATGCCTTTATTGCACAATTCAAAAAAATGTAAGAGCACCAATATCATTCCACCAAGTGTCTCACATTGGAAAAGTGCAAACATGTCACCCCACCCACACACACACACAACACAAAGTATTCCCTGCAGTCCACCTATTCCACACTGCCAGTGGCAGTAGTCCGAGTCTTCCTTGTGGTCCGTGCAAAGACGAGCCACAGGCCTCCAGTTTTTAAGCAAAGCCAAGTCCCCTTCCTCCGGCAGCAGAGATAGCGCTGCGCGCCCGCAGCCAGTTCCACTGTACGTCCCAGAGACATTTTCCTCATCTCAGATGGATTGTAGTCCTTAGACCATGCGGGATTTTTAAGCAAGTCATCTTTGCAGCAGGCTCGTCCAAATTTTAGAAAGAAAACGTTGGGGCATCAATGCTCTGCAGGCGAGTAAACCGTGACCTTGTAGTCCGTGCAAAGAAGAGCCAAAGGCCTCCTGTTTTCAAGCCAGGCCAAGTCCCCGTCCTCGGGCAGCAAAGATGGTGCTGCGCGCCGGCAGGAGACCGGTAAAGATCCAGTTCTGTGACAGTCAATTACAGTCAATTAGAAACGTCATAAAAGTCTGATCGAACAATATCCCAGAAATGCGTAAAACAGGCAGAGGAACGACCGCCATTTATTCCTTCTGTCGGGCGCACTTGACCCCTGTTCCCCCTGCTGCTTTACGCAGGGCCGTCAGGTGTTTTTTGAGGCGAAAACGTTTCCTTTCATCCAGGAGGTCAAGACCAACCTGCCTATTTAGCACATTAACAGACTTGATGAATTTATCAGTGTCACTGAAGTAGTCAGTGACTTTAATGGCCTTGTTATAGGTTTCATCCAGAAAAGCATTTATTTCTTCCAGTGAATACAAACTCGTGTTTGTATTGCATTTTGCCTCAATAGACTCAGTATTAGAAACAGTGTCGGGATCAGATTCCATTTCCTCGTCAGCACAACTCAGCTGACTGTTTGGTTCATCTGGCCCAGTGGATTCATCATGGGCTACATTTTCCTGGACGCCACCCACAGCAGCTGACTGTCGCTGTTCCGGCTCCTGCTCTGAAACGGTAGCAGCCTCCGGAAGCACAGCCGCTGATGTCACACAGCGAGATTCTGACGCACCATCAGTGACATTTTGGGCGCCATCACCAGCGACGCTCCCGGCAGTAAGCTGGGCTGCGGGCACCACAGCCGGGCTGTCCACAGACACAGCGGCAGGCTCTGGAGTAGGACCGGCAGAAGCCCCCGCAATGTCGTCCATAGTAGCGGCGGGAGCGGAGGCCGCGCCGGCAGCCTCAGCTGCGGCGTAAGGCCCCGCCATGCCGTCCGCAGCAGCAGCGTGAGCGGAGGGCGTGCCGCCGGCACCAGCCGCAGCTCCATCAGAGCTCCCCGCCCGCTGCCTGTGCGGACAAGCAAACCGTTTATGGCCCACGTCTCCACATTCAAAACACATCATCTGTCCTGAGCTCGCATACACCATATAGGAGCCGTCCCCGTGTTTGACCCAGAAGGACACTTCCAGAGTCGCAGTTGGCGAGTCCAAAAACATGAACACCTGTCACCTGAGTGATTTCACATGTTTTAACTTGGTCTCCTTGCATCCCAAAGTCAAGAGTTCTAAACGGGTCCACAAACTTCCCAAATCTGCGGAACTCCGTCGCCAACTGCTAGTCAGTGATGAAAGGTGGAACACCTGAGACAGTGATACGCGTTGATGGGACAGATAAGGGGGACACCTGTACATACGTATCCCCCGATAACACCGCTTGCAATCAGGGTGTGGACATCCTCTTCAGCAGCCAGAAACACAACTACAGCTCTATTCATTCGGGACGCAAAGCAGATCGCATCATGGCCCACCTGCTCGGCCACAGCCTCAAGGACCTCCTCCACAGTTACACTGCTGTCCGGGGGAACGATCCGCACCCCCTGGTGGATAGACGGAGGTGGCATTTCCAAGGTCGCCATCCTCCACCCAAAAAAACAAAAACTGAAAATGTGGCCAGTAGTAGAAAATCGAAAAAAAAAAGTCCAAACAAACCACAGAGTTCCCTATTTCCACCCTCCTCCTTCAGCCACCGGAAACAGAGAGAGAGAGAGAGAGAGAGAGAGAGAGAGAGAGAGAGAGAGAGAGAGAGAGAGAGAGAGAGAGAGAGAGAGAGAGAGAGAGAGAGACTTTTGACTTTTAAAATAAGCCTTTATTGCACACTTCAAAAAAAATGTAAGCACACCAACATCATTCCACCAAGTGTGTCACGTTGGAAAAAGTGCCAACTGAAGTGTTCCCCCCCCCCAACACAACACAGAGCATTCCTTGCAGTCCACCTATTCCACATTGGCAGTGACAGTAGTGCGAGTCCTCCCCGTAGTCCGTGCAAAGACGAGCCCCCGCCAGTTCCGTTGCACATCCCAGAGACAGTTTCCCCATCTCAGAAGGATTGGAGTCCTTAGACCATGTGGGTTTTTCAAGAAAATCAACTGTGCAGCAGACTCGTCCAGAGTGTAGAAAGAAAACGGTAGAGAGAGAGAGAGAGAGAGAGAGAGAGAGAGAGAGAGAGAGAGAGAGAGAGAGACTTTGACTTTTAAAAAAGGCTTTATTGTACAATTCAAAAATGCAAGAACACCAATATCATGGCCCCAAGTGTGTCACATCTCAAAAGTGCGAACATAACTCATCCCCCTGACCCACAGAACACAAAACGTTCCCTACAGTCCATCTATTGGTGAATGCCTCCAAACTGTCAACCATTTGGTAGTAAGAACTCCACCTGGAGTCTGACTTTCAACAAGGCCTTGAAAGCAGACACAGGATGCACATTGCCAGCGTTGGGAGGGAGGGAGGGAGAGAGAGAGAGAATTTGACTTTTAAAAAAAGGCTTGATTGCACATTTCAAAAATGCAGAAAGACCAATATCAGTTGTCCAAGTGTGTCACATCTCAAAAGTGCAAACATAGCTCATCCCCCTGACCCACTGAACAAAAAACATTCCCTACAGCCCATCTATTGATGAACGCCTCCAGATTGTCTACCATTTGATAGTAAGAGAACTCCACCCGGAGTCTGACTGTCAACAAGACCTTGAAAGCGGACACAGGATTCCACATTGCCAGCATTGCTTGCCCGATTTTTCCTCGTCAGCCAGATGGCAAGCTTAGCAGTCCCAGATAGGAAGTTCATCAAAGTGTGGGCAGCCTTCCTTGCCACTTTATACTTCAGACCGTAAATGAACAGACCAAAAGAGAATCGTTCACCCAAAGCCCAAAACCACTCGCGCAAAATCTCAAATAGTCCAGATAAACGAAAACAGTGGACAAACAAATGGTCAAGGGTAGGGATGGGCATAATTTACCGATTAACCGATAATTGATCATTAAGAATTTCACTGAGGAAGTTCATTTTCGTCGACAAACCGTTTTTTTTTTTTAAACAATCCGAGGTTATTAGGCCTAGTGCACGGCCATCCTCAAACAATGCAATGGCAAAATTTGGGCACCAGGGGGCAACATTACACCATCGCCGTACCCTGGCGTGCCTCAGTTGATACATGCGGGCTTCCGTAGGGCAATCGCCAAATCATGAAGCGGTTACGGCGAAGTGTTGCGTGGGACCATTTCAATTTAAAAAATGACCAGGTGTACTGCAATCACTGCAATGCAGCATACAAATATACCTTATCGACAGGGTCCATGGAACACCCTTATTATGCGAAGAAACCGCCAACAGTGGTTGCGCGCTGAGTAATGGCGGTCGTGAAGATTCTTTTTTTTTTTTTTCAGAAACTTTATTGAGAAGGTCATGAAGATTTGGTGTACACACGTCGAGGGAAGCTGCAGGAGGCGGCGTAGTGGCTCGACGGGAAGACTATTTCGCACAAAATGGCACAAGAGAACAGCAAAAAGTTCTGCGCGGCTAGACTAAGTAACACGAGCGATAGAGCAATGAATGCGGTCTTTGTTTGTTGGGTGGCCGCTCGGCAGGGACAGAAGCTGGGTAAAACGTCTCGGCCAATCAGCTTGCGGGGTGAAACGTCTCGGCCAATCAGCTTGCGAGATTCCCGAGCCGAGCCAACACGAGAACAGAGAGAGGGCTCTCCGTGCTGATTCCTGATGTTCTAATGTAGTCTACCTGCCTTGTTAAGTACCTAAAAATGTTAATGATTAACCGATTATTAATCATTAATTCTCCCGACGATCGGTGAAGAAAATTTCACCGAATGCCCATCCCTAGTCGAGGGTCTCAACTTGGGAACAAAACAAACATTCCCCCCCCACAGTCGGAACAAGGTGTGCCCTGTATTTATTTGTGGCTATTGCCCCATGCACAATCCTCCACTGGAGATCTGCTGTGCGTTTCTCAATCGGTTGCCTGTACATGCACCGCCAGCTGCCCTTTGGGGAGACCCCTGGCCCCAAACAACCCGCCCACCTCGACTCCGTGACATCCTTCAGAGAGCGCAGATTCAGAACCTTCACACAGATGTGATACACCGCCCTTGTCCCGACAAACTGGAACTTGCCCAGGCGAGGAATCCTGAAGGTCAGTAGGTGATCCTCTCCTCCCTGCCACTCCCCCACATCCGGAGTTATGGAAATTGCAGGAAAGGTGGACGCAGTGTCCTCATCCTATTGATTGGAAAGAGTGCGGTTCGTCGCAAACGCTCGAAGCGGCTGCGGCAGGGCGGCGCACACGTCCTCCACCACCCTTTGCAGCAGTCTGAAAGATGTAATTTTTGCACTCCGCCTCAGTGTATCCATCGATGTGGTCGACATCCTCATAAGATGACCCAGCTTGGTACAGCGTGCCTCCCGCAAACAACTCCGCAGACTGGCAGACTGCAGCACCTCTGCTGCGATGAATCGATTGAAAAACAGTGGTTCTTCGAACAGCCACATGCCCGGCGCCTCGTCACGGAAGCGGGCCACGTTGAAGACTCGCCATGCATGCAAAACGGACGTGTAAAAAGCAGATAGTCCAGTAAGGTCCACCTCCCCAGATGTCACGAGGAATAGCTGCTTATCATAGCCCAAGCGACCAACTCTCCTCAGAAGCAGCTTAGCAGTGTCCATCCAGCAGGGTCCGCATCCGTAAAGGAGTCGCTGTGCAGTTCGAAGCCTGAAGCTGGCGATCTTGGAATATATGTCCACCAGGCCCTGTCCCCCCTCGGCCACAGGCAGGTAGAGGACTGGCGCGCGGACCCAGTGGCGACCAGACCAAAAGAGGTCCACGATTGTCTTCTGAATCTCCTCCACGAGGCTCCTTGGCGGTGTCAAAGCCACCAGCCTATGCCAGAGAGCCGAGGCAACCAGATTATTCACGACCAGAACCCTGCCCCTATATGACAGCTGTGGTAGCAACCATTTCCATTTAGAAATGCGAGCACACACCTTGTCCTTAACACCCTCCCAGTTCTTTCGTTCAAAAGCCTCCGTACCCAGAAAACCCCCCAACACTTTGAGACCGGCCGTCCCCCACTGAAGGCCGCCGGGCAGGCAAGGGACGGCTTGACGCGACCAATGGCCCACCAATAGACCCTCACTCTTGGCCCAATTAACCCGTGCAGAAGATGCCCTTTCATAAACTGTCAAAGTGTCCACCAGACGCTGCACATCCCCGTTGGAGGTGATGAAAACGTCGACATCATCTGCATAAGCAGACAAGACAATCGGGCGGCCACAGCTTGATGGCCCCGGCAGAACCAGACCACCCAGCCGAGCGCGCAACCTGCACAGCAAAGGCTCAATAGCCAAGCTGTACAGCTGACTCGAGAGTGGACACCCCTGGCGTATTCCCTGGTGTACAGGGATTGGCCGACTCAGTCCCACCCCCACCTTCACCAAACACTCAGCTCCAGTGTATAGCAGATTGACCCACCTCAAAAACATATTTCCAAAACCAAACCCCCTCAGGGTAGAAAACAAATAGGAATGGTCAACCCTATCAAAGGCCTTTTCCTGGTCCAAAGACACAATTCCAAACTGTAAGTCATGACATTTACTGAGCTGGAGAATGTCACGTATGAGGAAAACATTGTCCATAATGTTCCGGTCAGGAATACAATATGTTTGATCCCTATCCACAATCAAACCCAAGACAGTGTTCAGTCTGTTTGCCAGGGCCCTGGAAAGCACCTTGTAGTCCGTGCAAAGTAGAGCCACAGGCCTCCAGTTTTTCAGCAGGGCCAAGTCCCCCTGCTTTGGCAACAGAGACAGCACTGCACGGCGGCATGAGACGGGTAACATTCCTTCCCTGTAACAGGCCGTCAGAACGTTATAGAAGTCTGGTCCAACAACATTCCAAAAATGCTTAAAAAATTCTGAAGAAAGGCCATCCAGTCCAGGCGCGCGTCCCAGCGCCAGCTGATCCACAGCCACAGTCAACTCATCCAAAGTCAGGGCACAGTCCAGAGCGGCCCTGTGGTCCTGGCCGAGCACCGGAAGGGCCTCGAAGAGCTGATTTTGAGATTCTTTGCAACACGTTCCCGCAGCAAACAGGGCCCCGTAGTAATCCACTGCATGGCGGCGCATCTCGGACGGGTCCGCATCGCCACACTCAAAACACTTCATTTGTCCCGCGCTCGCATACACCATATAGTAGCCGTCCCCGTGTTTGACCCGGAAGGACACTTCCAGAGTCTGAGTGGGCGAGTCTAGAAACATGAACACCTGTCGCCTGAGTGATTTCACATGGTCTAAGTCGGCTTCCCTGATTCCCAAACTGACGTGTTTAAACGGGCCCGCAAACTTCCCGAATCTGCGGAACTCCGCCGCCAACTGCTCGTCAGTAATGAAAGGTGGAACACCCAAGACGGTGATAAGCGTTGATGGAACTGATAAGGGGGACACCTGCACATACACGTCCCCGATTACAATACCGCTCGCACCCAGAGCGTGGACATCCTCCTCAGTAGCCAGAAACACAACTACAGCCCTATTCATCCTGGACGCATAGCGGATCGCAGCAGGGCCCACCTGGGCCCGCACAGCCAAAAGGACCCCCTTCACAGTAACAGTGTCGTCCGGGGGAACGATCCGCACCCCCTGGCGGATAGATGGAGGTGGCATTTCCAAGGTCGCCATCCTCCTCCCCCAAAAACAAGAATTTATTATGCGGGCAGCGATGGAAAAACGAAAAAAAGTCCAATAGACCACGGAGTGCCCTATTTTCTCCCTCCTCCTTCGGCCGCCGGAAACACAGAGAGAGAGAGAGAGAGAGAGAGAGAGAGAGAGAGAGAGAGAGCTCTCTAACAGGCCGTCAGAACGTTATAGAAGTCTGGTCCAACAACATTCCAAAAATGCTTAAATTCTGAAGAAAGGCCATCCAGTCCAGGCGCACGTCCCAGCGCCAGCTGATCCACAGCCACAGTCAACTCATCCAATGTCAGGGCACAGTCCAGAGCGGCCCTGTCGTCCTGGCCGAGCACCGGAAGGGCCTCGAAGAGCTGATTTTGAGATTCTTTGCAAAACGTTCCCGCAGCAAATAGGGCCCCGTAGTAATCCACTGCATGGCGGCGCATCTCGGACGGGTCCGTAGTCAGGCGACCATCCGGGAGTGTCAAGCAAGCATCAGCTTCTTTGTCGCAGTAGATTTTTCCAAATTGAAGAAGAAGGACGTTGGTGCATCCATGTCCTGCAGGCGAGTGAAGTGCGACCTCACTAGCGCCCCCTCCACTCTGCCCTGCAAGAATGTGCGCAGGGCCGATCTCTTCTCCTGCAGCAAAGGACCAGCGGTAGAATCCCGACCCGTAACCAAGCTGGCCTCCAGCCTCTTTATAGCGTCCTCCAGTTCACTGACCTTGGCGTTGATAATGGCAGTTGAGTACGCAGCGTACCGTTGACAAAAAAGGCGAATTTGCACTTTTCCAACGTCCCACCACTGTTCAAGGGAACCAAAACGAGCTTTCGTGGTCCTCCAGTGTTCCCAGAAGCACACAAAATACTGACAAAAGGCATTGTCCTGTAGGAGCTTGTTATTGAAGTGCCAATATAACTTTGCCCGTTTCCCTGGTGAGTTCAGTAACACCGCAGTAGCCAGGTGATGATCCGTGAAACCAACGGGACTTATGTTACTGTGAAGGAGGCCGGGGCTACAGGTTCTAGAAACATATATCCTGTCTAATCTAGCAGCACTGACAACACCGTCAGTGACCCTGACCCAGGTATACCGTCTCGCATTGGCATTTTTCAATCTCCACGTGTCCACTAAGTCTAACTGCACAGTGAAATTTTCCAAGCATCTAGAAGACTGCAGATGAGGTTCTGCATTAGTGCGATCTACAGTGAAGTCCAAGGTACAGTTGAAATCACCAGCCACAACAAGTTGGTCTTGGTGATAGCGCTGCAATTCAGTAGTCATTGTATTGAAAAAGGCAACCCTTTCCGCGCTGTGGTTTGGCGTGTAAACATTAACCAGGCAAAACACGGAAACCCCCACTTGTGCCCTAACAAGAAGCAGCCTGCCCCTCACTATCTCCACCACCGATAAAATTTGTGCATTTGCTGATTCCCCAAACAAAATGGCCACTCCCGCGCTTAGATTTGTGCCGTGACTGAGTGAAAATGGGCCTTTCCACCACAAGCCCCAGTCGACTTCATCCGCCGAAGTGGTATGAGTTTCCTGCAAAAACAAAATGCTGAGACCCTTCCGTTTGAACAGGTCACTAACGAATCCCCTTTTATGATTACCCCTGCCACCATTGATGTTTAAGGTCCCTAATTGTATTTTCTGCATTATGGCGATATTTGTGAGGAGCACCGTGTTTTGCCATGGAAATCATTCCATCTTTGCGCGCTTGGCCTTTTGTCCCCCTGCTGATTTACGCAGGGCTGCGAGGTGCTTCTTCAGGCGGTAGTGTTCTCTTTCATCCAGGAGGTCAACACCAACCTCCTTCCTCAGTACATTAACAGACCGAATAAATTTGTCAGTGTCACTGAAGTAATCTGCAACGTGAACGGCCCTATTATTATAGGTCCCATCCAGGAAAGCATTTATTTCGTCTAGTGAATACAAATGCGCATTGGCATCGCCATTAGCCCCAATAGACTCATTTTTAGCAGACTCTGCGTCAGTTCCACACTCCATTCCCTCTGCAGCACAACTCTGCTGACTGTCAGATTCAGCTGGCATGTCAGCTGGTGCAGCTGATCCTTCATCAGTCATGTGCTGACTGTTAGATTCAGCTGGCACGTCAGCTGGTGCAGCTGATCCCTCATCAGTCACGCGCTGACTGTCAGATTCAGCTGGCACGTCAGCTGTTGCAGCTGATCCTTCATCAGTCACGTGGTCCGGGGCAGCGCCTATCTCAGTCGATCGGCGTTTTTCCGCCTGCTGCTGTGAAGTCGCAGCAGGCTGCGGAAGCACAGCCGCTGATGTCACATAGCGCGATGCTGAGTCCACGTCATGGACCGCTTGTGCGCCATCGCCAGTCACGCCCCCAGCTGCAGGCCGCGCCGCAGGCGCCACAGGCCAACTGTCCACAGGCACAGTGGCAGGCCCCGGAGCACGAGCGGCGGAAGGCCCCGCAACGCCGTCCGCAGTTGCGGCAGGCGCCGTGGAGGCCTCGCCGGCAGGCTGTGTGGCCTCGCCAGGCTCCGCCGCGGCGGAAGCCCCCACCACGCCGTCCGCAGCAGCGCCGTGAGCGGAAGGCGCACCAGCCACTCCAGCCGCGGCCCCACCAGAGCCCCCCGCCGGGCGCCTGGTCTCCCCCCCCCACACACACACAACACAGAGTATTCCTTGAAGTCCACCTATTCCACATTGGCAGTGGCAGTAGTGCGAGTCCTCCTCATAGTCCATGCAAAGACGAGCCAGAGGCCCCCAGTTCTTAAGCAAGGCCAAGTGCCCTTCCTCCGGCAGGAGAGATGGCGCTGTGCGGCCGCAGCCAGTTCCGTTGCACATCCCAGAGACAGTTTCCTCATCTCAGGTGGATTGGAGTCCTAAGACCATGTGGGATTTTCAAGCAAGTCATCTGTGCAGCAGGCTCGTCCAGAATGTAGAAAGAAAACGGTGGGGCATCCATGCCCTGCAGGTAAAGATCCAGTTCCGTGACAGTCAATTACAGTCAATTAGAAACGTCATATAAAAGTCTGACCAAACAATATCCCAAAAATGTGTAAAAAAGGCAGAGGAACGACCGCCATTTATTCCTCCTGTCGGGCGCGCTTGACCCCTGTTCTCCCTGCTGCTTTACGCAGGGCTGTCAGGTGTTTCTTGAGGCGAAAACGTTTCCTTTCATCCAGGAGGTCAAGACCAACCTGCCTTCTTAGCACATCAACAGACTTAATGAATTTATCAGTGTCACTGAAGTAGTCAGTGACTTTAATGGCCTTGTTATAGGTTTCATCCAGAAAAGCATTTATTTCTTCCAGTGAATACAAACTCGTGTTTGTACTGCATTTTGCCTCAATAGACTCAGTATTAGACACAGTGTCGTTATCGGATTCCATTTCCTTGTCAGCACAACTCAGCTGACTGTTTGGTTCTCCTGGGCCAGTGGATTCATCATGGGCCACATTTTCCTGGACGCCACCCACAGCAGCTGACTGTAGCCATTCCGTCCCCTGCTGTGAAACGGTAGCAGCCTCCGGAAGCACAGCCGCTGATGTCACACAGCGAGATTCTGATGCACCATCAGGTCGGTGCTCCGTCCCCTGCTCCCAAACGGTAGCAGCTTCCGGAGGCACAGCCGCTGACGTCACACAGCGAGATGATTGTGACGCACCATCAGTGACATTTTTGGCGCCATCGCCATCAACGCTCCGAGCCGTAAGCTGGGCCGCGGGCGCCACAGCCGCGCCGTCCACAGACACAGCGGCAGGCTCCGGAGCAGGGCTGGCGGAAGGCCCCGCAACGTCGTCCTCAGTAGCGGCGGGAGCGGAGGCCGCGCCACCATCCGCAGCTGCGGCGTGAGCGGAGGGCTCGCAGCCGGCACCATCCGCGGCTCCATCAGGGCCCTCCGCCCGCTGCCTGTGCGGACAAGTGAACAGTTTATGGCCCACATCTCCACATTCAAAACACTTCATCTGTCCTGAGCTTGCATACACCATATAGGAGCCGTCCCCGTGTTTGACCCGGAAGGACACTCCCAGAGTTTGAGTGGGCGAGTCTAGAAACATGAACACCTGTCGCCTGAGTGATTTCACATGTTTTAACTTGGTCTCCTTGCATCCCAACAGCTCTATTCATTCGAGACGCAAAGCAGATCGCATCATGGCCCACCTGCTCGGCCACAGCCAGAAGCACCTCCTCCACAGTAACGCTGCTGTCCGGGGGAACGATCCTCACCCCCTGGTGGATAGATGGAGGTGGCATTTCCAAGGTCGCCATCCTCCACACAAAAAAAACAAAAACTGAAAATGCGGCCAGTAGCAGAAAACCGAAAAAAAGTCCAAACAAACCACGGAGTTCCCTATTTCCGCCCTCCTCCTTCGGCCGCCGGGGAGAGAGAAAGAGACCGTGAAAAAGCCTTTATTGCACACTTCAAAAAAAATGTAAGCACACCAACATCATTCCTCCAAGTGTCACATTGGAAAAAGTGCAAACTGAAATGTTCCCCCCCCACACACACACCCAACACAGAGCAGTCCCTGCAGTCCACCTATTCAAAGATCCAGTTCTGTGACAGTCAATTAAACGTCATCTACCAGTCTGTTCAAACAATATCCCAAAAATGGGTAAAACGGGCAGAGGAACGACCGCCATTCAGTCCTCCTGCCGGGCGCGTTTGACCGGCGTTACCCCTGCTGCTTTACGCAGGGCTGTCAGGTGTTTCTTGAGGCGATAACGCTTCCTTTCATCCAGGAGGTCCAGACCAACCTGTCTTCTTAGCACATCCACAGACTCGATGAATTTATCAGTGTCACTAAAGTAGTCGGCGACCCTAATGGCTTTGTTATAGGTTGCATCCAGGAATGCATTTATTTCTTCCAGTGAATACAAACTCGTGTTTGTATCGCATTTTGCCTCAATAGACTCAGCATTAGACACAGTGTCGTTCTCAGATTCCATTTCCTCGGCAGCACCACTCAGCTGACTGCTTGGTTCTCCCAGGCCAGTGGATTTATCATGGGCCACATTTTCCTGGACGCCACCCTCAGCAGGTGACTGTCGCTGATCCATCCCCCGCTGTGTAACGGTAGCAGCCTCCGGAAGCACAGCCGCTGATGTCACACAGTGAGATTCTGACGCACCATCAGGTCGGTGCTCTTTCCCCTCCTCCGATGCGGCAGCAGCTGGCGGAGGCACAGCCGCTGACGTCACACAGCGAGATCGTTGTGACGCACCATCAGGTTGGTGCTCCGTCCCCTCGTACGAAGCGGTAGCAGCTGCCTGCGGCACAGCTGTTGACGTCACACAGCGAGATGATTGTGACGCACCATCAGTGACCTTCTTGGCGACATCGCCATCCATGCTCCCGATCGCAAGCTGGGCCGCGTGCGGCGCAGCCAGGTCGTCCGCAGACACAGCGGCAGGCTCCGGAGCTGGGGCAGCGGCGCCGTCCGCAACTGCGGCGTGAGTGGAGGGCCCGCCGCCGGTACCATCCGCGGCGCCACCAGGGCCCTCCGCCCGCTGCCTGTGCGGACAAGCAAACCGTTTATGGCCCACGTCTCCACATTCAAAGCACTTCCATCTGTCCCGAGCTCGCATACACCATGTGTGTGTGTGTGTGTGTGTGTGTGTGTGTGTGTGTGAGTGTGTGAGAGAGAGAGAGAGAGAGAGAGAGAGAGAGAGAGAGAGAGAGAGAGAGAGAGAGAGAGAGAGAGAGAGAATGATTTTCCTTGAAACTAGCTAGTAACATCTGCCATACCCATTGATAAATTCAGACTACATTATGGTGGACTGTTTGAAACAGCAATACCAAGGAAGGGCAGTAGGTGGCAATAGTACTCCATCTCACTCTAATATGGTGCAAACATCTAACATTTAGGATGCTGTTGCTATCAAGTTATACCAATTATGTAGAGAATGACCTACAATCTATAGCATGAAATTTATGAATAAGGGTATGTGAAACTCAGTCAAGCAAACTAATTCACTGGTGGAATAAGATTTGATTAGCAACCATTCAATAAAGACTATATGGAAAAGGCCATTGATTTACTATTTTTAATGGAATGTGCAACATTCACACCATTTATTTTTAATAAATTGTAAACAGCAACAGTGAACTGTATACAATACGCTAAATTGCATTATTTCGAGCACAACATGCAGAAACAAGCTTCTGGTTCTCTCTCTCTTTTTTTTTTTTTTTTTTTTTTTTTTTTTTTTTTAACACCAGCTACCAAAAGGCTTGCCATCTCTGCCCATTTCTTCGATCCACGCCCAGTGCCATTTGTTTTTAAGTCCTCTGTCAATTAGGACATCTTTCCCAGACTTCAAAAGCTTACTCTCCATCTTACAGAACGTAAAAAATGTTTGTGTGTGATGAAGAATGGTTGGGGAACCATGCTCAGAGCTTTAACTTTATTTTGGTTATTTTCTATATTTTCCCCACCTCAGCTTAGTTTGGTTTTTGTATTTATGTTCATGGTCATGTCTTTAATTATGTTCTCTTGAGTTTGCCATTTGTTTCTATTTGCTATGTTTATCTTCTGAGTTCTGTCTTATCTTAGTTTAATCATTATAGTCTTGTTTATTAGTATTATATTTTCATGGTCACATTTATGTTTTGTTTTTGTCTGCCTTGGATCAGGAGATGAATCAGGCCCTGGCCTTGCTTTCAGTTCATGTTTAGATTCTCTTTATTGATATTATCATGTTTTTGGTTTTACCTGGGTTTTACTGTCACAGTCACGACTGTTTGATTTTGATGATTTGTATTCTGATGGTTATGTTATCATGTTTATAGAGGGGATGCATTGGAACAGAATTCTTGGCAGTTTTAGAACAGTTACCATAGTTATACAGCACTGAGTGGCAAACACGTGGCAATTTTAGTTTGTATGCAGTAAAAGATTAAAGTCATACAAAATATTTAGTCACAGCAGTACAGAGTGCCTTTTCTAAGTTTAGATGTTAATGGCACACTGTTTACTGAACTGTAGTGATGTGTGGATAAGAGCATGCATAAGTGAAGAACTGGTTCTGAGCCTTTAATTATTTATCTGTTTTTTGTCAAAACAAGATGGAATGGGGGGCTGCTGAGTGAGCTATGGAGTAGATGCGTGGTTTATGGCTCTGGATCAAAACATTTTAAATAATTTTTTTCAGGCAGTTTCATATTTTTTCTACATTGCACCCTGTTTCTTTTTTTTACTTTTATTTACCCCATATTATTGGAGCATGGCTGGCAAATCTGCCAAAGGTCACAACACCGTCCAAACTACGTTGAGGCCTAGTCACCCAGGCCAATCCTCAGATTCGAGTGATGACAGTAAGCTGGAGAAGTCTGCCTCTGCAACTGCAACCACTGTGCCAATTTTGGATAATTTCAGAGAGGAGCTACAGGCTTCATTGAGAGAAGACATTGGAAACCTAATGAAGACTGAACTCAGAGCAGCGCTTGAAGGTGAAATGGCTCTTATCAGAGCAAACATAGCCACGGTGGGCACCGAGCTAAAGTCCTATCAAGACTCCATTAGCAAGGAGCGAACCACATTGAGAGGGACAGTATGTGAAATGGAGCGGAGCTTATCTTCATATATGGATGATATTACTGCTTTACAGAGGGAAACCCAAAGGTTGGTGGCACTGACAGATGTGTTGCAAAATAAGTGTGATGACTTTGAAGCACGATCAAGGCGTAACAATATTAGGATAATAGGAGTGCCAGAGGGAAAGAGCTCCTGTTCGGTGGCATCTGTATCGGCGCTGCTGAAAAAAGCCTTTGAATTTGCCAAAGCTCTGCTACTCCATCGGGTTCATCGCTCCCTACAGGCGGCTCCCAAGCCGGGGGAACCCCCTTGCACCATCGTGGTCCACATGCATCATTTTCGTGACTGCGCCGAGATATTGCGTCTTGCCAGAGTAAAACAGCGCACTGAAGTGGATGACATGACAATCTCCATCTTCCCCGACTACACTACCCAAGTGGCCAAGGCCCATGCAGAATACAACGGTATGAGACAGCAGCTTCGGGGTTAGAGGGTGTGAGATATGGGATTCTCTATCCCGCACATCTACAGATCACCTATAAAAATCGAAAGCGCATCTTCTCCTCACCAGATGAAGCTCAACCATTCATCACAGAAACCCTCAAAGCAAGCGATCCTTCAAAAGAACAGTAAAGTCTCTTAACCATTAATGGAGCTTTGACTGTAAGTTTTATGTTTTATGAAGCTGCTCACTCTGCTTTTTGTTTTGAGTTAAAGGAAATTTGTTTGCAAATTACAAGGGGTTGAATAGTTTGGTTATTCTTTTACTACTACTTAATAGTATTACTTTTGTTTTTATTTCATCAGTTTTATGTTGGTTTTTTTGCGTACCTTATTAGGCATCTCTAGGGACAGTAAAGAGGTTTTTGTCTCCCATTCCCCAACTGAGTAAACAAAGATCCATTTACTTACAATTAAATAAGAAAATCGAAAATGACTGGTAAGTTTTACTTTGGCCTCCTATAAATATAGAATCCACAGAAGGGAGTGGGCTGAGAATTTTAGTCTTATAACCATTCAGCCCTTTTTCTTTTTCCTAGTTTTGTCATTCAGTATTACTAAAGTACCTTGCTGCCTCAGTTTATTATCAAACTATCCTATTCTATTTTGTAAATATTTTCTTTAAAAGAATTTACGTCTTATTTTCCTTTTTGTGTGTGTATTTGTGCCAAATATTTTATTTATTATGCCCTTTTTAATTCAAAACCAGTTTTGATCCGTGGGCTGGCAGGATTTTTTTTTTTTTTTTTTTTGATAGTCCAGCCAGTAGTATCCTTTACTTTCCTATGGGGGGATTCAGAGTTAAGTTCCGACAGGCTAGTGCGACCTTCTTTTTTGGATAGGTCTGCAAAGGATTCCAAGGCCTTTTTTAAACTTTTGTTCATCCAGTATATTTCGGGTTCTTGTTAACCCCTTGCACTCCGGTCAATTTCCCTAAAAACGCCAAAAATTAACGTGCCCAAATAAATGTGCCCAAATTAAAACAAAAGCTGTTCTTCAACCCTTTGCAGCATCTTCATGGGGTTGGTCTCATTTAAAAGAAAACACTTTGAATTTAACAGTCATAATCGGACTTCCGGTTATGGCCGCCACGTAGGAGGACGTGCTTCACTCTACTCAGCTCTTAAAAATAAAAAAAAATCGGCAAATAACTCTCTCAATTGGAACAAAACCTATCCCAGCGTTTGGGCGAGGACATGCCGGTAAAGCCTAAGGCTGGGAAATCAGGTGGAGGAAAAACTGAACCGCCGAAACAGTCCAAGTTAACGGACTTTCACGTCCGTGACAAAACAGAAAAATCCCCAGACATGGCGGAGCAAGCTAGTGGAGGAGCGGTGACTACTGGCGACGGTACAGGTGCGGTGCTCGCTGCCATTAGCTCAATGAGAGCAGACTTCTCTACTAAGTTTGATGGGATTATAGCAGCGATAGAGGGATTGAGAAAGGAATTAAGTGACTGTATGGAACGAGTAACGCAGGTGGAGCTCCGAATTTCCAGCGCTGAGAATGACGTCACCAGCCTACAATTAAAGGTGCGCACATTGGAATTAAACAATAAATGTCTGGAAGATAATGTCCTGGATTTAGAATCCCGGTCGAGATGGAACAATCTGAGGCTGGTGGGTCTCCCGGAGGGTACGGAGGGGCGGGACTCATGTTCCTTTTTGGAAAAGTGGATTCCAGAAGTGCTGAACAACGCGGAGCTGCAGTCATCAGTCGTTCTGGAAGGTGCCCACCGAATTGGCCCACTGAGAGATAATAAGGCATCACCGAGGACGCTGATTATGAAGTTCCTCAGCTACAGAGACAAGATGACGATCTCCAAAGCGGCGCAAGCCAAAGGAGAAATTAAATACCAGGATCAACAGGTGCAGTTCTACCCAGATTTGGCCACAGGAATCCAACAATTAATGAAACAGTTTGACCCCGCCCGTAAAGAGCTGCGCAACCTTGGGATTCGTCATGGAGTGATTTATCCTGCAAGACTGCTGGTCACATATAAGGGCAGAAACCACACCTTCAAGACCCCAGAGGAGGCGCAGGAGCTCATCAAGAAGATCCAAGAAGAGGCTGGTGGGAGCTAAGCATGAAGCATGAATAAGATATAAGGTAGAATATCTAAGCATTTGCACAGGCATCTGACTGATCTGAAGCAAATAGCAAGTTCACAAAATACAGATTGTATTGTATTAAAAAAAAAACTATGATGTACAAAGTTGCTATAAAATTTTGGAGTTAAGTTGGAAAACTACAGAAGAGAGTTAATGTTATGTCATTAAAAGCAGTAGAGTCAGGGTGATTGAGAGGAGAAAGAAAGAGTGGTTTTGTCTGATCCTTGTGAGTGAGGAGCAGTCAATGGCTATAGCGGGAGACAGAATTTTTTTTTTGATTTTGGGGGGGATTACCATGAATGTGGGAAGGGGGAATTTGTTTGTGTGTAGTTTGTAGGATGAATGTTCAACCACTCATGTTTTTGCTTCTCTGTATGAGCATGTTTACATTGCTAGGTAATCCCAAACTCCTTATTGATCATAGACCAAAGCGTTAATCTTAATTTAACTTCGTGGAATTGCAGAGGTCTACAAAATTTTAAAAACTTAAACAAGTTATGAATAAAATAAAAGACATAGGTTCAAAAATTGTGTTTTTACAAGAAACTCATCTAATAGAGGAAGATGTAAAAAGAATTTTAAAAAGATGGCAGGGAAGTGTATTCACCTCATCATTTTCATCTCGAGCTAGGGAAGTTATGACTCTCATACACAAAACAGCCCCATTTCAAGTGAAAAATGTAATTGGAGACAAATTAGGAAGATATCTAATCATTCAAGGATCTTTGTTATTAGAAAATATAAATCTGGTGAACTTATATGGTCCCAATATAGATGATCAAAACTTCTTTGTTAATTTATTTCTTATTTTATCATCACTTACAGGGGAACATATAATAGCAGGGGATTTTAATTGTACATTGAATCCCAGTATAGATAGATCAACAGGACTGGACTGCACGCATAATGGATGCAGGATGATCATTAATCATTTTATGAAAGAATTGACATTGCTAGATATATGGAGAGAAATGAAACCGCAAGTTAAAGCCTACTCTTGTTATTCTAATACCAACAAGACATTCTCACGTATTGACCATTTTTTGATCTCCACAGAATTAACGTCCAAGATTCAAAACTGTTTCTATGATAACATTGTGATCTCTGATCATGCACCCTGCTGTTTAATATATGAAGATAAGAAATTGACAAAGGAACCAGGTAGGTGGCAATTTCAGCATAAATGGCTTCAGGACGAGGAATTTGTTCAGTACATAGAAAAACAGATAGATGAGTTCTTTGATATCAATACTACACAAACATCAGCATGTAGAAAGTGGGAGGCTTTCAAAGCTTTTATTAGGGGGCATATTATTAGTTATACAGGTTCAAAATCTAAGAAGACTCGAGAGGAGAGAGTCCAATTGGAACATAAAATAAAAATTCTCCAAGAAAAAGTGTATGCAGGAAGTGACCCAAAGTTAGAGAACGAATTACTGATTCTGAGAGCTGAATATGACAAAAAATCAGCGAATAGAGCTGCCTCGAGTCTTCTAAGATTGAAGCAATCTTTTTATGAACAAGGTGAAAAATCAGGAAAATTATTGGCATGGCAGATTAAACAATTAGAATTTAAAACACCAATTACCAGTATTATAAGTAACGGACAGGCAGTTGTAGATCCTTTAGAAAATAACAGTGCCTTTAGAGATTATTATGAAAAACTATATGACACAAAAAATGAAACTGACTTAACAAAACTAAATGGGTTTTTGGACGGATTATCTATACCTTGTATTCCAAATGAAAACAGGGAGATACTGGAGTCTAAAATTAGTCAAGAAGAAGTTGGGCTAGCCATTGATGATATGAAATCAGGAAAAAGTGCAGGACCAGATGGTCTTCCAGTTGACCTCTAAAAAATTTAAGAATAAATTAAAACCATTTTTGGAAATGGTTTTAGAAGCATTTCAAAATAGTAATTTACCACTATACATGAATAATGCCTTAATTATACTGTTGCCAAAACCAGGTAAACCCTCTAATAAATGTGAAAATATGAGACCAATAAGCCTATTAAATGCTGACCTTAAGATAATCTGTAAAATTTTATCAAGACGACTACAAGAAATATTACCAAATATTATTAACCCCTTACACTCCGGGCAATTTTCCTAAAAATGCCAAAAAAAAAAAGTGCCCAAAGTAAATCGAAAGCTGTTATTCAACCCTTTGCAGCATCTTCATGGGGTTGGTCTCATTTAAAAGAAAACACTTTGAATTTTTTGGTAAAAAAAACATGATCTCTCTACATGCTCCGGCCACTGAGTTACAGTCATCTAAACATACTAAACTTGAAGAAAATAAATTTGGACACGGTGTTTTTTTGGATACAAATGCTTGCAAATAACACACAGCTGTCCAATCCGGCTGGAACATGCAACAGAAATGTAGAACCAAGTGTTATCAAGCTGAGATCCAAATTCTGTAACAATATCGCAAAAAATGAATATTTTACATAGCTTTGTTCTCAGGTAGTTCCCAGGCGTTTTGGAACTGAGCCAAATGGCACAGTTTGGAAAAATGTCTGTAACTTTTGAATAATTCAATGTAGAAGCTTCATTTTGGGCTCTAATGAAAGATCACATTCAGGGCTGTGTCGGTGTCTGTGTGTGTGTGGGGGGGGGTTGTCCCCCCCCGCAACAAAGGACGGAGTTCGGCCCTCGCTACATGACGAATTACACTCCTTGCATGTTTCCACAGCAAAGCTGTCACAGCGGCTCCTCTCCCCCTGCTCCTCTTCTGCAGCGGGGGGGGGGGGGCGTTCACGGTCCGAACACGGCAAATGAACCGTTTATCGCGGCGCACGCACTTCATACTTCGTGCGCCGTACAGTTGTAATTTACCGATCGGTCAAAAGTCATTTTTGGATTACAGTTTTAAGGGATAAATAATAACTTAGCTTATAACACCTTACCTCTTCACAGCAGCAGAGTCCTGGCGAACTTCTCTTCCCCATTGTCAGACGAACGCGACGCTGGTCCGCTCGTGGATCCCGATCAAAACATAATTCCATTATTGCGGTTTTGGTGAATGATTTACGACCTTTGTCGTCGGCCTCCGTCGGTCTATGATGACGGAAGAGAATCCTAATCCTATTCTGCTGGAATGAGTGCAGGTCCCACTTGTGGGTGTTCTCCATGCTGCTGGGTGAGCCTGGGTCTGTAGCAGGTTCGTCCAGCGTCCTTTGTTTTCATCTGCTGCAACAGTAAATCTCTCTTCACCCAGCCCGAATTTCTGTGCTTCAATTGGCTCCTGCATTCACAGGAGGCGGGTCCTCCTTCCTGGGTTTTCATTCATTGGCTCTTCATGGTTTCGGAAACCCAATTCAAGGCTCTTATTAGTCGAATGAGAGGTCAATCAGATGAACTAATCTGTTCGCGGCTGTCTGCAGCTTTTTTTTTTCAGTGGCGCTTGGAGGCCAGCTCCATCTCCATCTGCACCATCATCAGTATATCATGCATCATGCGTCCGAGTGCGCACGAGTGCGCTCTCGTGCGCCCTCATGCGCCCTAGGACGCAGAGACTTGCCCGCCCGCGGAACAACGAAGCGCAAGTGGTTAACCGAGATCAGAATGGCATACCTGCCAACTTTTCAAACCTGAAAAGCCTAGTAGCTAGCCGGGGTCCAGGGGCTGATGCTAATGCTAATAATGCTAATGCTAATAATAATAATGCTAATATTTGCCAAACAAATATTAGCATTAAATCTAGTTAAATGTAGCTAACAACCTCATATTTCTTCAACTTTCAAACCTGAAAAGCCTAGTAGCCAGCCAGGGTCCAGGGGCCGCAGGCCCCGGTAGGTCCAGGACAAAGTCCTGGTGGGAGGGGTTCAGGGGGGCGAAGCCCCCCGACGCCAAACAAATATTAGCATTAAATCAAGTTAGAATGTAGCTAACAACCTCATATTTCTTCAACTTTCAAACCTGAAAAGCCAAGTAGCTAGCCGGGGTCCAGGGGCCGCAGTGTCAAACAAATATTAGCATTTGACATAGAAGTCACATATTAATTTATTAAAGGTAAAATATCTAAATCAATTGCAATACTACACAGAGCAAAATATTTGTTGAATCAACAACCCACATTATATACTTTGTATCATTCATTAATACTCCCATACATGACATATTGTACTGAAGTATGGGGAAATACATATAAAACAAACATATATCCAGTCTTTATGCTTCAGAAGAGAGCTATTAGAATAATAAACGAAGCTGCTTACAGGGAACCAACAAACCCACTTTTTTTTAAATTAAAAGCTCTCAAGTTGAAAGATCTGGTTGACTTTAAAACTGCAGTAATAATGTTTAAAGCTAAGAATCTATCACTGCCCGCAAAAATCCAAAAGCTGTTCCAAATAAGGGAGAAACAATATCATTTCAGAGGAACATGTATATTTCAAAAACCTTCAGTGAGAACTACCACCAAGCAACACTGTGTTTCAGTGCAAGGAGTCAGATTATGGAACGATTTTGGACCTGAATTAAAATCATGTACAACGCTTGGACAATTTAAACAAAAACTAAAGGAAGAAATACTCCAAACATATATCCAAGATGACATGTAAAAGCACATAAGGATTGTCATATCCAGTCTGTGTTGTGCTGTTACTTAGTTTTTTTTTGGTCACATTTTGTCTTAGCTTTGTTCCGAATTGTAATCGCTCTTGTTTTGTTTTTCTTTTGAATTCTTGGATGGAATATGGGTGGGCAATATAAGCTGCGTCTTTAGCCATCACCCATTTCAGATAACATGTTGAACTGTATAATCAGAGGAGTTATTGTTTAATTTGACCTTGTTGGATTTTTTTTGCCTTTGTTACATTATTCTGTTTCTTTTTAATCTTTACTTTTAATCTATCCGAAATAAAGATTCATTCATTCATTAAATTTGCATTCAAAAGACTATCTTAACACTGCATAGAACTTTGAATAGGCCAGATGTGATGTATTATGAATACTAGAAAAGCACTCGGACAGCGCAGACCTCCACCAAGCGCCACAGTTCCCCCATACAGTGTTTAACATCATAAATAAAATATTGAAAATGGCCCTATCTCGCAATGTTAAATAAAAAAAAAAGAATCCTTTAAAAAATTCCTGGATCCAGACGGTGATCCGGATCACCACCAAAATCTAATCATCTGTAGGATACCCCATTTCTGACAATCTGTGAAAATTTCATGAAAATCCGTCCATAACTTTTTGAGTTATCTTGCTAACAAACAAACAGACAGACAAACCAACGCTGATGATCACATAACCTCCTTGGCGAAGGTAACTAGAAGACTAGAAATATCAGCAGGGTATACTAGCACTGTTTAACAGACACGTGCGTAATGACGGCAAAATCGCTCTGATATTTTATGTGTTTACATGATACACCAAGCATGACAAGACTTGCAATTACACAGCACATGTTCTTCAGAATCTTAGGCATTATATAAAATGTATTCTCCCTTTAGATGTTTCTCTTTTGTTTTGTCTCTTTAGATGTTTATGTTGAATTGTATAATCAATCCATGGTCCATTTGCCAGGGTTGAAGTGCAGTCGTGCGAACGTCTGCAGCAGTTTACAGCGTGTTTACAGCTCGCCATGTACGCACACCTCTCCAGGATTTCGCGTGACAATAGAAACCTCAATACCCTCAATAGCGATAGCGTTAGCTTAGCAAACGCTTCAGGTAAAGCGTAGCAGCGAACCACGAAAAGAAACGCTACTGACGCTACTATGTCCTAAATTTAGATACGATTCCTAGCGATCTCATGTTTGGAATTGCTTTCGTGTTTTTTCACGATTTAAAATTTTTTACTGAATTTTGAGTGAAAAACCGTAATTTTGATTAATAAAGCCGTAACCCGGAATGGGGTCTTGAAAATCGGAACCATTACGGCAAAACCGGAGTGATTGGCAGGTATGGAATGGCTTTATAAAGGGAAGACAAGGCTTCCATAATGTAAGAAGACTATTTAATATTATCTATTCTAATAAAGAAGCACCGGATACAGCTCTCCTATCATTGGACGCCGAAAAGGCCTTTGATAGGGTCGAATGGCCCTTTCTTTTTGAAGTCCTACAAAGGTTTGGATTTGGAAATAATTTCATAAAATGGGTTCAGATAATATACAATAATGCTACAGCAGAAATCCTAAAAAACAGCAATATCTCAAAATCAATAAAAATTAATAGAGGATGTCAACAAGGCTGTCCACTTTCACCTTTACTGTTTACTATGGCAATTGAACCTTTAGCGATGGCAGTACGTTTACATCCACAAATATATGGAATTAAAATAGGACCAACAGAACATAAAATCTCCCTGTATGCCGATGACATAATTTTGTTCATGTCGAATGTTAAAAAATCAACTCCGACTTTGTTGAATTTAATAAAGAATTTTGGGGAAATATCAGGATATAAAATAAATAAAACTAAATCTTCAATATTAATGCTAAATGAGACCCAGAGAAATCACCCAGGTCCTGACGTAAATCAATTCAAAGTTGTAAATCAGTTTAAATATTTAGGAATTCAAATTTTGCCGAAGCTAGAATTAGTCGCCAGTGCCAACTATGAAGCCTTAATGACAGATATTAATGAGTTACTTCAGAGATGGATGTCACTACCAATGTCGATGATTGGGAGAATTAATATACTTAAAAGTAATATTTTACCCAAAATGCTTTATTTATTTCAATACATTCCTTTACCACCACCTTCAGATCTATTCTCAAGAATTAAAAAAAAGTTAGTGGAATTTATGTGGAACAATTGGAAGGCTAGATTACGTCTGTCCTTACTATATTTACCATTTGATCGTGGAGGTCTGAAATGTCCAAACTTTATGTTGTATTACTTGTCAGCACAACTGAGGTCTATGACAATTTATTTTTCATCAAATGATCTCCCTCACTGGACTGAAATGGAATCATACAATTTACCTTTACCTCTTCCCATATTCATATACTCAGACTTGGCAAAAAAAATTACAGAAACAAGTTAAAAATCCATTTGTAAAGCATATGATCAAAATATGGTGTGAAACAAAAAAATATCTAAAAGAACCACACTTATTGTCACAATTTAGCCCAATATGGGGTAATCAATATTTTTAAACCAGGGAGAGCGGATGCTGTATTTAAAGTATGGAATTTAAAAGGGATTCAAAAGATTCGAGACTTATATTTGTCAGGTTCAGATAACAATGTCTTTTGAAGAACTGAGGATCAAATTTAATCTTAATAGAACACATTTTTTTAAATATCTTCAGCTTCGAAACTTTATTTGATCAAATCAAAATAATGCTCTCATCCGACCTACTTATTCATCCTTGGAAAAAATCTTGACCAAAGATAGTAAGAGAAAGGGTATTATTTCAGAGTTTTATAACTCATTGACATTATCCTCAAGTCAAAATTCACAGAAAAGATTGAATTATTGGAAAGAAGACCTGCAAATTGAAATTTCAGAGGAACAATGGGAATTGGCTTGTGCAGAAGCTCAAACCAAATCAATAAATGTACGTCTTAAACTGATACATTTTAAATGGTTAATGCGGATGTATGTTACACCGGTGGAGTTAAATAGATATAACAAAAACACACCAGATATGTGCACAAAATGTATGGAAAGTAAAGGAACCCTATTTCATTGTTTATGGGAATGTAGAAAATTAGAATGTTTTGGGAAGAGGTGAGGGTAACAATTGAAAAAATAATTTCAAAACAAATCATATTGAATCCTAATCTGTTTTTGTTGGGTCTTTATCCAGAAAAGCATAACTTTAACAAGAGTGAGAGAGCATTCATAGACCTCAGTTTGCTTAATGCCAAAAAATGTATTGCACTATTGTGGAAAAAGACTCATAGACCAGATGTGACTCAGTGGTTAAGACAGATGTTAACAAACCTTCCACTAGAAAGAATAACATACATACTGAAATCAAAAGAAATTGTGTTTGAGAATATATGGAGACCTTTCATTGATTATGTAAAGAATTTAAACATAACTTTTGAAGAAGAAGGTGAATGATGTGTGTGGACCTTGTAAATTCCAAACTGGTGAATGTATAGTATGTACGTATACTTACGTAATGGATTGCCTAGACTAAATAGAGGAGCATTGTTGAAGACCTGCTTTTGTTAGTGGTTGTTGGTGTTTTTAGTACTTTTTTTTTTAATTATTTTAGTGTTAGTGTTTGATTGTTTGTGTTATGTTTGTTAAAAGGTTCAATAAAAATACTGTGGAAAAAAAAAAAACAGTCATAATCTCTCTAAGTGCTCCGGCCACTGAGTTACAGTCATCTAAACATAGTGAACTTGAAGAAAATAAATTAGGCCTGGGTGTTTTATGGGATACAAATGCTTGCAAATAACACACAGCTTCAGATCCGGGTTGGAAAATGCAACAGAAATGTAGAACCAAGTGTTATCCAGCTGAGGTCCAAATTTTGTAACAATAACACAAAAAATGAATATATTACACAGCTTTGTTCTCAGGTAGTTTCCAGGCATTTTGGAACTGTGCCAAATGGCACAGTTTTGAAAAACGTCTAACTTTTGAATGCTTCAATGTAGAAGCTTCATTTTGGGCTCTAATGAAAGGTCATACTCAGGGCTGTGCGTGGGGGGGATTTGTCCCCCCCCGCCCCGCTACAGAGGATGGACATCGGCCATCGCTACACAACGGATTAGACTCATGTGGCGATGTGGGACAGCAGCGCAGTCACCGCGGCTTCCCCCCCCCCTCGCTACAGAAGAATAGCGGGGGTGGGGGGGCAGCGTTCACGGTCTGGACGCAGCTAACAACCCCTTGTACCGCAGCGCACGAACTTCAGACTTCGTGCGCCGCACAGTTGTAATTTACCGATCGGTCAAAAGTCATTTTGGATTACAATTTTCAGGGATAAATAATAATTTAGCTTATAACACCTTACCTCTTCACAGCAGTGTCCTGGCGAACTTCTCTTCCTCACTGTCAGATGAACGTGATGCTGGTCCGCTCGTGGTTCTGGTCTTGCGACCCGATCAAAACATAATTCCATTATTGCGGTTTTGTGCTTCCATGGTTGCGGTTTTTGGCGAACGATTTTTCAAAAAAAATAACAGTAGTAATTAAAAAAAGACTGGCGAAGGCGTGTGTGTCACTCAGCCTTCGTCGTCAGCCTCCGTCGGTCTATGACCATGGAAGAAATCATAACGTCTACTCTGCTGGAACCAAAACAAAATAAGCACCGCCTGTGGCCGAACGTGCCGATGCGCGAATGGCACTCCCTGTCACACAGGTTGCATTTGTGGATGGTCTCCGTGCTGCTGGGTCTGTGGGGTTCTTCCTGCGGGTCCTTTTTTGATCCGATGCAGCAGTCAGTCTTCACCCAGCCTTAAAAAAAACAGCTTGCGAACTTCTCTGCTTCAATTGGCTCACTGCATTCACAGCGTTGGGAGGCGAGTCCTTCTTGCTAGGTTTTCAGTCAGTGGTTCTTCAAAGTTTCAGAAACCCAATTCAAGGCTCTTATTAGTCGAATGAGAGGTCAATCGGATGAACTAATCTGTTCGCGGCTGTGTCTGCAGCTTTTATTTTCAGTGCGCGCTTGGACGCCATACACCACCTACATCACCATCTCCATCATGCGTCCTAGAGCGCACGAGGGCGCTCTCGTGCGCTCTAGGACGCAGAGACTTGCCCGTCCGCGGTACAACGGAGTGCAAGAGGTTAAGTTTCCTTTTGGCATGGTGGATTGCAATTCTGTCTTTATACAATTAACTGACATCAGTTTCATGTGCTCTACAGCAGACACCACAATTAATGTCTCTAACAGGCTCTATTCGATTTATAAACTGGAACATTAAGGGGATACAACACCCTATTAAATGTAAAGAGTTTTTGCACATCTAAAATCCTTAAGGGCCAACATAATAATTCTTCAAGAAAACCATCTCCATAAAAATGACCATACAAAATTGAAGAATGCATGGATTGAACAAGTCTTTCACTCCAATTTTGGGAGCAGATCAAGGGGGGCAGCAATTTTGATTAGAAAAGGCATACCTTTTAAGGAGGTCTCAATGATATCTGACAAAAATGGTAGGTTTACTATAGCAGTTGGAAGTATTTTCGGCATTCGTGTGGTCCTGGTTAACCTTTACAGGCCGACTTGGGATAACCCTGAGTTCTTCTCCAACCTTATGGCAAATCTTCCTGATCTTAGTTTCAGCATATTAATGTTGAGCGGCGATTTTAATTGTATATTAAACCCTGCCCTGGAAAAATCTAATCCTAGACCAGATGGCAAACTGTCTAAATCTGGAATTTTAATGTCACATTTTATGCAAACCCATAAACTTTTTGATCCTTGGAGGCATCTCAATCCCACTTCTAAACAGTACACATTTATTTCACCAGTACATCAAAGTTATTCACGCATTGATTTTTTCCTTATTGATCATAAGGCTATTCCACTTGTCACAAACTGCCAGTACCATAGCATAGTAATTTCCGATCATTCACCTGTGCAATTACTTAGTTTCCCGATACAGTTACGCCACATCGTTCTTTTCAGCTTGATCCACTTTTACTGACGTACGACTCCTTCGTGAAGTACCTGCGGTATGTCTCAGTTCATTACCTGGAAGACGCTTAAGGCCTACCTCAGGGGGGCAGATTATCGCTAATGCAGCCCATGAAAAAAAAAAAAAAACATGCCAAGCATCTGAATGAGCCAAGTGAAAACATTTCAGAAATCAATAGGAATCAAAACAGCGACCATTCTAAGGCATCTGAATGAGCCAAGTGAAAACATTTCAGAAATCAATAGGAAACAAAACAGCGACCATTCTATAGATATCTAAAACAAGACTTTTGCTCCAAACAGAATTCAATAACCTTTCTATCAAACAAGCAGAACGCACTCTGTTAAAAACCAAACAAACATATTATGAATATGGCGAGTTGTATGTATGTGTAGTTCCAAGGTTGTCATAGCCAGAAGCGGCACTGGGGTTAAGCTCCCAGTGCTCATAAAATGCTCCTTATGGCGTGTGTCTCGAAAAGCCTCTGACAACTAAGTCCAACTCCTAGCCTGCCCGTGTGGTTTAGTCTCTAAGCCCAGCGGAACTGCTTTTACTAATAGGAGAAGGGGCGAGGGCGGATCTCTGGCGCCTTAAAACCAGATGCTTCGGGTAGATGGTGGCTCGTCAACCTGGGAAGGTAGCCCATCTAGGGGAAGGTAAACCCTGATTTCAAACCTCCATTGCCTTGCGGCATACCCGGTCAAGGGAAAGGCTTCGGGAGTCAACCCTGAGGAAAAATCCGGAGTCGGAGCCCCTAAGGCAGTTCTATGTTGTGCTCAACATCATTCTGGCAGCTCCTGCAACGGCGCTGGTGCCAAACTGTAGCAGCCCTGCTGTTCCTTTGGATTCATCAGTGACGTTGAGAGGGGGGACATGCTGCATGGGCAACATCTTGTCCTCCATATCTTCCTGCCCAGGCTTGAATCCTACCAACGCCCAACGCTGGAAGGTAGAACACCGGATCACTGGAGAGGACACTCCAGCTTCGCCTTTGGCGTAGACAAAACACGGGGAATGACAGTTACCGGTTATAAGCCACCGCTCAATTGGCACAGAGCACGGCGCAAGGGGTTGTTCCTGAAGGTGGGAGGGATCATCGGATCTCACTGGAAAGCTACCGCCCGCCTCAAGCTGGGCAGCCCCCAGCCAATAAGGTGTTGTCCCACCACAGCTTGCTTTCCTCATTGGGTGCATGGGGATGAGGAGAAGTCCGAACAGCAGGCTGAGAACCTTCGCACCAGGCAAGACAATAAAACAAGAGAGACCAACTCTAAACCTGGGAACTTGGAACATCCGTACTATGATGACAGGACTCGCTGATAACCTCAAGGACATCAACGGAACCAGGAAGACTGCCATCATCAATAATGAGCTGAAGAGACTGGGAGTGGATATCGCCACTCTCCAGGAAACACGGTTGGCTGACGCAGGCACACTGAGAGAGAAGGACTACACGTTCTACTGGCAGGGAAGGGCAGTGACGAACACAGGGAACACGGAGTGGGCTTCGCAGTGAAGAATACTTTGCTGAAGATGGTGGAACAGGGCAGCACTGGCTCTGCATGACTCCTCACCCTCCGCCTGAACACCACTCAAGGCCCAGTCACCCTCGTCAGTGTGTATGCCCCAACACTGACAGCCACACCAGAGGCAAAAGATGAGTTCTACGAGAATCTCGCAACAACTGTCAGGATCATCCCCAACTCTGAACAACTCATTCTCCTTGGAGACTTCAATGCCAGAGTGGGTGTTGACCACGACTCCTGGCCCTCCTGTCTTGGACCTTTTGGCGTGGGCTGAATGAACGACAATGGACAGCGGCTGCTTGAGTTCTGCACATATCACGATCTGTGCATCACAAACTCGTTCTTCAAGACCAAGCCCCAACACAAGGTTTCCTGGCAACATCCACGCTCAAAGCACTGGCACCAGCTGGACTTGATCCTGACCAGGCGCACCTCACTGAAGAACGTGCTAATCACCCGTTCGTTCCAGAGTGCAGATTGCGACATAGACCATTCATTGGTGTGTTGCAAGGTCAAGCTGCAGCTGAAGAAATTCCATCGTGCTAGACAGCCTGGAAAGGCACAGATTGACACCAGCAAGATGGCTCAACCAGAACTTGTTGAGCAGTTTGCCTCCACCTTTGAGAAGGAACTTGGTGTACCACAAGAAGGAGAATCTGCAAAGCAGAAGTGGGAAGAGCTGCGAAACACCATCCACCGCACAGCCTTGGCTACCTTTGGGAGGAAGACCTCGAAGTCACAGGACTGGTTTGATGCCAAGTTGACCGAGATTACCCCCGTCATTGAACCCAAGCGCTCAGCACTTGCTGAGTACAAGAAGTACCCAAACGAGAAGAATCTCCAGATTCTCAGGGCTTCGAGAAGCAAAGTTCAGCAGACTGCTCGGCGCTGTGCCAACGAGTACTGGACTCAGCTCAGCCAAGACATTCAAACCACTGCCATAACAGGGAACATCCATGGTATGTACGATGGCATCAAGAAAGCACTTGGTCCGGCTCAGAGCAAGACGGCCCCCCTCAAATCCTCCACTGGGGAGATGATCACAGAAAAGAACAAGCAGATGGAGAGATGGGTGGAACACTACTCCGACCTCTACTCCAGACAGAACACCGTGACACCGTCAGCCCTTGATGCCATCGACTGCCTGCCATCCATGGACGAACTTGACGCCGAGCCAACCATCGACGAACTCAGTATGGCCATTGATAGCTTGGCCGCTGGCAAGGCACCCGGCAGCGACGGCATACCCCCTGACCTGATCAAGCACTGCAAGACCGCCCTACTGCTGCCATTGCATGACATCCTCTGCCAGTATTGGAAGGAAGGTGCCATACCACAGGACATGAGGGATGCCAAGATCATCACCCTCTACAAAAACAAAGGGGAGAGAAGCGACTGTAACAACTACAGGGGCATCTCCCTCCTCAGCGTTTTTGGCAAAGTCTACGCACGAGTTGTTCTCGTTCGTCTACAGAAGCTTGCCGAACGTGTCTACCCCGAGTCTCAGTGTGGCTTCCGCACTGAGCGATCGACGGTAGACATGATATTCTCCATCCGCCAACTCCAGGAGAAATGCAGAGAACAGAACATGCCCCTGTATGTCGCCTTCATCAACCTCACCAAAGCGTTCGATCTGGTCAGCAGAGAGGGCCTTTTCAAGATCCTGCCAAAGATAGGATGCCCACCAAAGTTGCAAAGCCTCATTGAATCGTTTCACACCAACATGCAGGGGATAGTGCAGCACGATGGCAACGTCTCAGAGCCATTCAACATACGCAGTGGAGTGAAACAGGGCTGTGTACTTGCGCCAACCCTCTTTGGGATTTTCTTTGCTATGCTCCTGAGGCATGCCTTCAGCACAGCAACAGAGGGAATCTACCTGCACGCAAGATCTGACGGCAGGCTTTTCAACCTCGCCCGCCTGAAAGCCAGAACCAAAGTACGCAAGGCTCTAATCAGAGACATGCTGTTCGCAGACGACGCTGCAGTTGCAAACCACACACAGCAGGAGCTTCAGACCCTGATGGACCGCTTCTCCCAGGCATGCAAGGACTTCGGGCTTACCATCAGCCTGAAGAAGACTAACGTCTTGGCGCAAGGCACGGAAGCACCACCAACCATAACCATCGACGACTACGAGCTGGAGGTCGTGAATCAGTTCACGTACCTGGGGTCCACCATCAGCAACAACCTCTCCCTTGACACAGAGATCAACAAGAGGATTGGAAAATCAGCCTTCACACTTGCTCGCCTCACCACACGAGTGTGGGAGAATCCCAAACTCTCTGTCAAGACGAAGATGGCAGTGTACAACGCCTGCGTCATCAGCACACTGCTCTATGGGAGTGAGACGTGGACAACATACGCCCGGCAGGAAAAGAGACTGAACTCCTTCCACTTGCGCTGCATTCGCCACATCCTGGACATATCCTGGCAGGACAAAGTGCCCAACACAGAAGTTCTGTCCCGCGCCGGCCTTCCCTCCATGTTCACTCTACTCAGGCAGCGCAGGCTCCACTGGCTAGGCCACGTTCACCGTATGGAGGATGGCAGAATCCCCAAAGAAGTCCTCTACGGAGAACTGGCAACTGGCAGGAGAGACGTTGGCCGCCCACAGCTGCGCTTTAGAGACGTCTCCAAGAGAGACATGAAGGCCCTGGGGATTAACACAGAGCGCTGGGAGGACCTTGCAACGGACCGCTCCAAATGGAGAGGCACTCTGACCAGACAGCTCAAGGCAGGTGAAGAGAGACTGACTGCTGCAGCAGATGAAAAAAGGACCCGCAGGAAGAACCACCACAGACCCAGCAGCATGGAGACCACCCACAAGTGCGACCTGGCGACAGGGACTGCCATTCGCGCATCGGCCTGTTCAGCCACAGGCGGTGCTGTTCCAGCAGAGTAGACGTTTAGGATTCTCTTCCATGGTCATCATAGACCGACGAAGGCCGACGACGGATGTATGTTAGATTAGATTAGATTAGATTCAACTTTATTGTCATTACACATGTATGAATACAAGGTAACGAAACAGTTTAGCATCCAATCAGAAGTGCAAAGGACAGCAGTGCAGTATATACGGTAATTAACAGTATTGTGCAATTTAAGCAAATATATGCAAATATATGCAGCAGTGCAGAAAGTTAAAAGTACTGTTATGTGCAAATAATGTGCAATAAGTTAGATGTAGTTATGTAGTTATGCAGTTATGTACAGGTGAGGATGGTAAAAGATGATTGTAAGAGAGTCAGCGGGGAACTAAGTTCAATAACGTGACAGCTGTTGGAAAGAAACTGTTCCTAAACCTGCTGGTTCTAGTCCGAAGGCTTCTGAAACGTCTTCTGGAGGGGAGAAGCTGGAACAGTCCATGAGCAGGATGGTTGGAGTCCTTAAGAATGCTGCGTGCCCGGCGCAGACATCTTTTCCTGTAGATGTCCTCTATCGCTGGAAGTGGAGTCCCTGTGATGCGTTGGGCGGTTTTCACCACCCGCTGCAGCGCCTTGCGGTCAGCTACAGAGCAGCTCCCATACCAGAGTGTGATACAGTTGGTCAGGGTGCTCTCTATCACGTAGCGGTAGAAGTTGCCCAGGATGTCAGTTGACAGATGGTAGTTCTTACTGTATGTATGTGTAGTTCTTACTGCTGAAATGCCTTCCCTATTATCTACCAAGGGAATTCACTGCTGTGTTTTTGGCTGCTCCCCGCAGTAGTTCCCTGCGAGGCAACTACACAGCAGCACTATGCAAACTCCATGACGTCATCAGCACATTAGAGACACCTCATCCCGATGCTGTTTTTATTGTTGCTGGTGACCAGTGCAATTTACGGACTGTACTTCCCAAATATTACCAGCATGTGGACAATGTGTGACAAGAACACACCGGACTATGTTTACACCAACATACGTGGTGCATAGAGCAGCACCCCACCCCCACTTTGGACAGCCAGACCACATCTCTCCGTTTATGTACCCGGCATACAAACAAAGACTGAAACAAACAAACCCTGTTATTAAACAAACGCTGGACTCCAGAGGCTGAGCGCACCTTGCAAGACTGTTTTGCCCAGACAGACTGGGATGTGTTTAAAGCTGCAGCCACCCGGGAGGACTCTTCTGTAAAAAAAAAAAAAAAAAAAAATTGAAAACTATGCTGAGTATGTGACTGGGTACATTAGTACTTGTGTTGATACCATCGTACCCACCACACAAGTCAGGAAGTTCCCCAACCAGAAGCCCTGGATAAACAGTCATGTATGTCAGATACTGTGTGCTCGCTTTCTTGCATTTAAATCAGGCAATGAGGCCATATACAAAGCTGCAAAACATGGACTGAGGAAGTCTATAACAACAGTCAAGAGGCAGTACAGAGAAAAGCTGGACAGCCTCTACTCCACCCCTGACCCTGGGCACACGTGGCAAGGCCTGCAGCACATCAAAGACTACAAAAGAACCACCAGCAACACCACCAGCTCCACAGACAGCCTGCCGGATGATCTCAACACCTTTTACACCCGCTTTGAGACCTCCAGCTCCTGTGCAGAGAGGAGACACACACACACACACCTCCCCTAAAAGTCTCATCAAGCCAGGTAAACAAAACACTGACAAATATCAACCCCTGCAAGGCAGCAGGACCAGACAACCTCCCAGGGTAGGTTCTAAGAGCATGTGCTGCCGAGCTTATCGATGTTCTCACAACCATCTTTAACCTCTCCCTCAACAAGAACATAGTCCCCTCCTGCTTCAAAGCCACAACCATCGTCCCCCTCCCCAAAAAGAACCTACCAACCTGCCTGAATGATTACAGCCCAGCAGCACTCACTCCAATCATCATGAAGTGCTTTGAGAGAGTGGTGCTGGCCCTCATTCAGGACAGCACACCGGATACCCTGGACCCCCTGCAGTATGCCTACTGGCCCAACAAGTCCACCTCAGACGCCATTGCTGGCGCACTCCATTATTCCCTCTCCCACCTGGATGATAAAGACTCGTACATCAGGATGCTTTTTGTCGACTACAACTACGCCTTCAACACAGTCATCCCCCACAAACTCACCTACAAACTGTCTTCACTTGGCCTGCACCCCACCCTCTATGACTGGCTACTGGAATTTCTGACTGGCAAGCCTCAGTCTGTCAGGATTGTTAACAGGACCTCAGCCAGCATCATCACGAACACAGATGTCCTACAGGGTTGTGTCCTCAGCCCCATCCTCTACAGCCTCTTCACCCATGACTGTGTTGCCTCCCACAAGGACAATGTCATCTTAAAGTTTGCGGATGACACAGCAGTGATAGGATGCATCACTGGTGACGATGAAGTGTCCTACAAGAGGGAGGTGGCCAGCCTGGTGTCGTGGTGTGAGGACAACAACCTCACCCTCAACACAGACAAGACGAAGGAAATGATAGTGGACATGAGGAAGGGGAAGAGACCACATCAGCCGCTGTATTATGGAGATATTGTTCATGTATATGGTTGCACTGCCGGAGGTCTTATTTGTGTGGTATAGGATATAAGAGGGGCTGCTGGTAGAGGGGTGGTCTCTTCCGCCTTTCTTCTGCCAAGCGGCTGCATGTTCGGTCGGGTGTACAGAGCCATGTTTCAATAACAAAGTAGTGTTCAGCTCCACTCCTGGCCTCGTCCTTGTCTACAAGTTAGGACATAACATTTGGCGACGAGAGGTAAACACATGTAGGCATGTGAAACACCAATTCGTCCATTCCTGGCACTCCCGGGGGAGCTGCCTGTGCCGTGGCCTCGTTGGTATGAGGCTTTCCAGACGTACATGGTAGCGCTGGACCTGGGAAGAATGGAGAAACTGCAAGCTCGTGCATTATTAGTACACAACCTGGGAATGGAGGGACAAAGAATTTTAGGCACGCTTGGAGATGCAGTTGAGTTAATGGCCCGCCATTTCAGAGCCCGGACAATGTCATCGTTCAGCAGATTAAGTTTAGACAGCACCGCCAACAGGTAGGCAAACCGATCCAGCAGTTTGTGTCGGACTTATGGCAGTTGGCCATTGAGTGCCAGTTCGGGCGGTTAGAGGAAGAAATGGTGCACCAACAGTTGGAGGAACACACCATCTAAGCCACAGTCCGCTCCAAGCTGCTCACGTTCCCGGGGGAGTTGACGCTGATGAGGGCTGTCGAGTTGCCGCTACAGCTAGAAGAAGCAGATAAGCTAACTCGGGAGTTAAACGAGCGCCTTTCGCCGGGAGATTCAAGATCCCCCAAGGCAGCACAGGTTGCGGACCCGGACAGCAACGGGAGTGTCGAAGATGACGCCAAGATTGCCAACGCTGTACGGATGAGGTCTGCCCCGGAGAAGCCCAAGTGTATGGGTTGTGGATCCATGAAGCACTGCCACAAGGCCAGAGAGTGTGCAGCAAGAGGGAAGCGCTGTGGAAATTGCGTCCGTTTCCACCATTTTGTGAGGATGTGCCAGTCAGCTGGACAAGAGAGCCCACGCAAGACTTCAACTTCTCCCGCTCCAATGGTGGTACACACGGTGTCCCCGAGTACCGATGGGCACACGCGCTGTACGGTAATTCTGGATGGAGTTCCGGTGTCGATGTTGGTTGACACGGGAGCAGACAGTTCTGTGCTGAATTGGGCTACAGTCAGACAGTGTTTTCCCCACTACAGGATTGGAAGTTTCTCAGCGCCACTTTGCGGCTATGGAGGAGGACGGTTGGCCATAATGGGTACCATCACGTTGATGGCTTGGTACAAGTTACGATGATGGCCGCTGTGGAGTTCATCATGATGGCCTACAGCTCTAACATCATGGGCTGCAACTTGTTTGATGGCTTTGGATTCTCCATCAGGAGCAGCGCTGGGGAAGAGTGGTCAGGTGGCGGACTGTAGGACCAACCGGTTCTGAGGGACCAGGACGATGCAGTGTGGGATCAACTGCTGCTGGGCACTCCGGAAAGTAGACAGGCTGCATCGCGCTCAGGGTCGCCACGAGAGGACCCCGGTGCCAGTGTCCGAGCTGCCCTGGATGTGGGCGCCGGGCAGCATGCGGGAGAACCTGCGGCGACGAGCGGGGCCCAAACGATGGTCTCAGATGTTCCCGGAGCATGGCCGTGGAGGACTGGTGAACACGGGACCACAGGGGCGAGGTAAGCAGTGGATCTACAAGCAGTCGGGGCAGGACCGAGTGGCACTGGAAGAGTGAGTGCCAGGCGGAAACACCGCAGGCTGTGCAGGGCCCCACTTGGAGTCGCAGACTGGGGTCGTGCTCGGGTGGAGGCAAGGTCCAGGCGGGTGAGACAGAAGCGGAACATGGAGCGGTACCAGGGTCTGCTGCAGGTGATGGGTCAGCGGCACGATCGATACCTGCTGCTGTCAGATGGCTCGTGGCGCAATCCCAATGAGTTACGGCATGCTCCGAAGAAGACTGGTGGGCTTGACTCCAGACGGTCGGAGCGCTTGGAGGTGTGGGGGAGAAGACATTCCAAGGAGAAGGTGACCGGACCGCTGCCAAGGGTGGACTGATGGTGAAGGTTGGAGGGGGGGGGGGGGGCACGGGTCATCCTCACCGAGTCATTTGTTCTGTGTTAATAGTTTGGGGATTATTTTAGTTTTGTATTTTATATAGGAGACACAGTAGCATTTTATTTTTTTCCTGTTATGGACTTTAATAGCATAGGCGGCAGAATAACCCGCCTTGCAGTGTGGGGGGTAGGACGGCAGTCTACCTGTCCCCCCTAATTTTAGTTCTTTTGGTATGAATGTCATAGGCCCCTTTTGGTGATTTTAGTTTGTTTATGTCTAGCAGATGATTCAGGTTCCAAATTGGGGTGGGCTGATTGTGTGTGTGCATGTTAGATTTTTCTACGGGGGGGTGGGGGGAGTATTATGAGGTTATTGTTCATGTACAGTGGTGTGAAAAAGTGTTTGCCCCCTTCCTGATTTCTCATTTTTTGTATGTTTGTCACATTTAAATGTTTCAGATCAAACAAATTTAAATGTTAGACAAAGATAACACAAGTAAACACAAAATGCAGTTTTTAAATGAAGGTGTTTACTATTAAAGGAAAAAAAAAATCCAAAGCTCCACGGCCCTGTGTGAACACTTATTTAGAGGTCCTCAAACCTGTAGGGGGCCAGGGAATACCAAATTTTATGTACTACTACTGGGCCACAAACATTACCAAACAGACTTACTGGGTCTCAACATATGACCACAGGAGGGGCCCACTGTGGGCTGAGATGGGAGTTAGTGGCCTGTTTGCCTACAGGGTGCATTTGTTTCATTTGATCTATTACAACGTACTCATAATATTCCAAAAACTCAATTCTTTAGGTATCTGCAAGTTCTCAGCTTTTCTAAAAAGCACTTTCATTTTCTCTGCCATCTAAAAGGGTAATGGACAATATTCTGGAAGCAGATCCTTACGTCAAGGGAAGGATCACAGATGTCTACTGGACAAACCAAGCAATAAACCTACCTTCATGGGCAACAACTTAATCAACATGGGAGCAAGACTTAGGACTTGAACTTTCCAAAGAGACATGGCTCCATCCTCCCTTTGTATTAAACATGGACTTATTCAATTTAAAATTGTACACCGTCTCCACTCATCATCATAGCAGTCTGTCAGCCACTACACCCATTAAAAACTTGCCAAAATCTACCTTAATATGAGTGTAGATTGTCCAAGATGTCATCATGGCCCTGCCGCAACAAGTCACATATTCTGGTCATGTTTGCTTTTAAAAGGTTTTTGGGAACAAATTTTTGAAGTACTCTCTTTTATGTGTAAGGATGTCTTAAAACTTGATCCTACTGTGTGAAAAAGGGATTACCCCCCCCCCCCCATTAAAACATAAATTAACTGTGGTTTATCACATCTTTGGGAAGCTGAGTTCAATTTCTCTAGCCACACCCAGGCCTGATTATTGCCACACCTGCTCTCAAACAAGAAATCACTTAAATACAACCGGCCTGACAAAGTGAAGTAGACCAAAAGATCTTCAAAAGCTAGACATCCTGCTGAGATGCAAAGAAATTCAGGAACAAATGAGAAACAAAGCAACTCAGATCTATCATCTGGAAAAGGTTATAAAGCCATTTCTAAAGCTTTGGGACTCCAGCAAACCACAATGAGAACCATTTTCCACAACTGGCGAAAACATGGAACAGTGGTGAACCTTCCCAGGAGTGGCCGGTCCACCAAAATTACCCCCAAGAGCTCAGCGACGACTCATCCAAGAGGTCACAAAAGGCCCGACAATAACATCCAAAGAACTGCAAGCCTCACTTGCCTCAGTTTAGGTCAGTGTTCATAAACCCACCATAAGAAAGAGACTGGGCAAAAATAGCCTGCATGGCACAGTTCCAAGACGAAAATCACTGCTGATTAAAAAGAACATAAAGGCTCGTCTCAGTTTTGCCAGAAAACTTGATGATCCCCAAGACTTTTGGGAAAATGCTCTGAGGACTGATGAGACAAAAATTAAACTTTTTGGAAGGTGTGTGTCCCATTACATCTGGCGTAAAAGTAATGCAGCATTTCAGAAAAGGAACATCATACCAACAGTAAAATATGGTGGTGGTAATGTGATGGTCTGGGGCTGTTTTGCTGCTTCAGGACCTGGAAGACTTGCCGTGGTAAATGGAACCATGAATTCTGCTGTCTACCAAAAAGTCCTGAAGGAGAATGGCCGGCCATCTGTTCGTGACCTCAAGCTGAAGTGCACTTGAGTTCTGCAGCAGGACAATGATCCAAAACACACCACCAAGTCCACCTCTGAATGGCTTAAAATAAACAAAATGAAGACTTTGGAGTGGCCTAGTCAAAGTCCTGACTTGAATCCGATTGACATGCTGTGGTATGACCTTAAAAAGGCAGTTCATGTTCGAAAACCCTCCAATGTGGCTGAATTACAATTCTGCAAAGGTGAGTGGGACAAAATTCCTCCACAACTCTGTAAAGACTCATTGCCAGTTATTGCAAATGCTTGATTGCAGTTGTTGCTGCTAAGGGTGGTCCAACCAGTTATTAGGTTTAGGGGGCAATCACTTTTTCACACAGGGCCATGTAGGTTTGGATTTTTTTTCCCCCTTAATAATAAACACCATTTAAAAACTGCCTTTTGTGTCTACATATGTAATCTTTGTCTAATATTTAAATTTGATGATTTGAAACATTTAAGTGTGACAAACATACAAAAAAATGAGAAATCAAGAAGGGGGCAAACACTTTTTCACACCACTGTATATCGTTGCACTGTTGGAGCTCTCATTTGTGTGGTATGGGATGGTGGCCCCGGTTTCCAGTTCTGCCATCTCTGGTGGTATAAGAGGGGCTGCTGGTAGAGGGGTGGTCTCCTCCGCCTTTCCTCTGCCTAGCGGCTGCATGCTCGATCAGGTCCACAGAGCCCTGTTTCAATAATAAAGTAGTGTTCAGCTCCACTCCTGGCCTCGTCCTTGTCTACGAGTTACGACATAATGCGCTGTTCATCCGGGAGCTTGAGGTGGACAGGGTGAGCAGCTTTAAATACCTGGGCATCCACATCAGCGAGGACCTTACGTGGGCACTCAACACCACAGAGCTGGTTAAGAGAGTTCAACAGTGGCTGTACTTTCTGAGGAGGCTGAGGAAGTTTGGCATGCCCCCCCAAGATCCTCAACTCTCCTCAACAGCTGCATCATCGAGAGCATCTTGACCAACTGCATCACTGCATGGTATGGCAGCACTACTGCTTTGGATCACAAACGCCTGCAGAGAGTGGTGAAGACAACTGAGAAGATCATCAGGACTCCACTCCCCTCTCTGCAGAGTATCTATCACCACAGAGTCCAAAGGAGAGCTGCCTCGATCCTCCAGGACCCCACCCACCTCCAGCACAAAATGTTCACACTTCTACCCTCAGGCCGGAGGTACAGAAGTGTGAAATGCAGGACATCCAGACTAAAAAAAACTCCTCCTTTCCCACTGCCATCAGACTCCTGAACAAATAACACAATTCCGGACACAGCTTTGCAAACAGGAATTCACACACTGGATGCTATATTTGCATATTGCACAGTCTCATCCCATCTCACATCTATATCATCTCTGCTGCTAAATTATCATTGTACAGTCTACTAGGTATTATCAGGGCACACAGCTTTACACAGAGAAATTCTCACACTGGATGCTAATTTGTACATTGCTCATTTGCACACTGTACATAGTCTTATGCCATCTCACGTTCAAATCATCTATTAAAATTACCACTGTACAGTCTATTAGGTATTATCAGAGACAAGCCATACTCAGTGAATTTTTATCTTACTCAGGGACAAGTTATACTCACCCAGTGAATTTTCATTCTTCTTGCTTCCTCTAGTCTTAACTGCTTTAACTGTCCTAATTGCTTTTAGTGTGTATTTATTAGTATTCATATTAAGGTGTGTTTATTACTTTTATTAGTATTAGTATTGATGTGTATGTATTACCTTGGCATTTGTTGCGGAAGCAGAGTAAGAATTTCATTGCTCAGGAAATGTTGCATTTCTTAAGTGTGCACATGATAATAAAGCCTTTGAATCCTTTGAGAGCCTAGTAAAGTCCTTAGTCATCAGCTTAGTCAGGCCACAGCCTCTAGAGCCATTCCAGAAATACGTACCTCTGGTTTGGTTGTCACCAACCCCCAAACCATAAATGATCAGTTTGCGAGGTTCTATACTGAACTCTTCACATCGCAAAATCTGACTATGGCTTCTGAAATGGAGGTTTTTTTTAGCTAGACTGGACATCCCTAAGATTAACCTAAAGAATCAACAGCTAATTAATGTCCCCGTAACTCCTTAAGAAATAAAATCCATGCAGAATGGTAAAATGCCAGGCCCCGATGGATTCCCCATCAAGTTCTATAAAGTCTTCTCTTCAAACCTGACACCACTGCTGAGTTCGTTATACAAAGAAATTCTTACTGTGGGGAAGCTACCCTCATCCATGACCCAGGCAGTTATTTCTGTCCTGCTTAAGAAAGACACAGATCCACACGAGTGAGGCTTCTACCGACCAATTAGCCTGCTGGGTTGTGACTACAAAATCCTTATGAAGGTTTTGGCACAGCGTCTCGAAAGGGTCATACCTAAAATAATCAACCCTGACCAGACAGGGTTTATCCCTGGCCAACATTCATTTTATAATATGCGTAGGCTTTTTAATGTACAATATTCTCCACACTCCCATTCTCAACCAGAGGTTCTTATCCCACTTGATGCAGAGAAGGCCTTCAATAGAGTGGACTGGGATTGTCTCATAGAAGTTCTGGAGAAATTTGGATTTGGACAGTCTTTCATTTCCTGGATTAAAATTTTATATAGCTCACCCAAGGCCTCAGCTCGAACAAATTCCACTAACTCGAACTATTTCTTGCTGAACACAGGAACACAACAAGGATGTTGCCTGTCACCATTTCTGTTTGACTTGGCGATCAAGCCTCTTGACATAGCCATAAGGTCGGAGAAGAATGGGAATAACAAGGAATAACAAAACCCACAAGCTATCTATATGCAGATGATTTGTTGTTGTACGTATCTGACGCAGTATTGTTTTTGCCCCGAATGACTGACATGCTAAACAAATCTGGTAAGATTTCAGGCTACAAACTGAATTTTTCCAAAAGCTAACTTTTCCCTTTAAATAAGCTGGCAACCAGGGTAGACTACAATTGCTTTCCTTTTGCCCTGAAAAAACAAGTATTTACATATTTAGGCATGATCATTCATTTAAATATCTTTATGATCATAACTTCAAGGCACTTGTAGACCGTACCAAACAAGATTTTGCTAGGTGGTCCTCTGTGCCGATTTCTCTAGCTGGTCGAATTAACACAATCAAAATTACCATTTTGGGCAGCGCGGTGGTGGAGTGGTTAGCACTGTGGCAGCACAGCAACTCACCCTTGGCCGGGGGATTGTGGGTTCAATCCCATCCCCCGACCAACAGTGATCTGTGTGGAGTCTGCATGTTCTCCCCGTGTCTGCGTGGGTTTACGCCGGGATTTCTCCGGTTTCCTCCCACATGCCAAAAACATGCAAGTTAGGTAAAGTGGCATCAAAACTGGGGATTCTAAATTGTCCTTAGGTATGAATGTGAGAGTGAATGGTTGTCTGTCTCTCTGTGTTGGCCCTGCGATGGACTGGTGATCTGTCCAGGGTGTACACTGCCTCTCGCCCAAAGATGCTGGGATAGGCTCCAGCTCCCCCACGACCCGAAAAAGATTAAGCGGAAGAAGATGAATGAAAATGACCATTTTACCCCGGTTCCTATATTTGTTTCACATGATTCCTATATTTCTCACCAAGGGTTGGTTTAAGCAAATGAATAGTCTCATTAATGATTTTATTTGGAACAAGACTCCCCTGCAAATGAAAAGAACCTATTTAGAGGTCCTCAAACCTGTAGGGGGCCAGGGAATACCAAATTTTATGTACTACTACTGGGCCACAAACATTACCAAACTGACTTACTGGGTCTCAACATATGACCACAGGAGGGGCCCACTGTGGGGTGAGATGGGAGTTAGTGGCCTGTTCGCCTACAGGGTGCATTTGTTTCATTTGATCTATTACAATGTACTCATAATATTCCAAAAACTCAATTCTTTAGGTATCTGCAAGTTCTCAGCTTTTCTAAAAAGCACTTTCATTTTCTCCGCCATCTAAAAGTGTAATGGACATTATTCTGGAAGCAGATCCTTACGTCAAGGGAAGGATCACAGATGTCTACTGGACAAACCAAGCAATAAACCTACCTTCATGGGCAACAACTTAATCAACATGGGAGCAAGACTTAGGACTTGAACTTTCCGAAGAGACATGGCTCCATCCTCCCTTTGTATTAAACATGGACTTATTCAATTTAAAATTGTACACCGTCTCCACTCATCATCATAGCAGTCTGTCAGCCACTACACCCATTAAAAACTTGCCAAAATCTACCTTAATATGAGTGTAGATTGTCCAAGATGTCATCGTGGCCCTGCCACAACAGGTCACATATTCTGGTCATGTTTGCTTTTAAAAGGTTTTTGGGAACAAATTTCTGAAGTACTCTCTTTTATGTGTAAGGATGTCTTAAAACTTGATCCTACTGTGTGAAAAAGGGATTACCCCCCCCCCCCCCCATTAAAACATAAATTAACTGTGATTTATCACATCTTTGGGAAGCTGAGTTCAATTTCTCTAGCCACACCCAGGCCTGATTATTGCCACACCTGCTCTCAAACAAGAAATCACTTAAACACAACCGGCCTGACAAAGTGAAGTAGACCATAAGATCTTCAAAAGCTAGACATCCTGCTGAGATGCAAAGAAATTCAGGAACAAATAAGAAACAAAGCAACTGAGATCTATCATCTGTAAAAGGTTATAAAGCCAATAATAATAAATAATAAAGTAGTGTTCAGCTCCACTCCTGGCCTCGTCCTTGTCTACAAGTTAGGACATAACATTTGGCGACGAGAGGTAAACACATGGAGGCATGTGGAACACCAATTCGTCCATTCCTGGAGCTCCCGGGGGAGCTGCCTGTGCCATGGCCTCGTTGGTATGAGGCTTTCCAGACATACATGGTAGCGCTGGACCTGGGAAGAATGGAGAAACTGCAAGCTCGTGCATTATTAGTACACAACCTGGGAATGGAGGGACAAAGAATTTTAGGCACGCTTGGAGATGCAGTTGAGTTAATGGCCCGCCATTTCAGAGCCCGGACAATGTCATCGTTCGGCAGATTAAGTTTAGACAGCGCCGCCAACAGGTAGGCAAACCGATCCAGCAGTTTGTGTCGGACTTATGGCAGTTGGCCATTGAGTGCCAGTTCGGGCGGTTAGAGGAAGAAATGGTGCACCAACAGTTGGAGGAACACACCATCTAAGCCGCAGTCCGCTCCAAGCTGCTCACGTTCCCGGGGGAGTTGACGCTGATGAGGGCTGTCGAGTTGCCGCTACAGCTAGAAGAAGCAGATAAGCTAACTCGGGAGTTAAACGAGTGCCTTTCGCCGGGAGATTCAAGATCCCCCAAGGCAGCACAGGTTGCGGACCCGGACAGCAACGGGAGTGTCGAAGATGACGCCAAGATTGCCAACGCTGTATGGATGAGGTCTGCCCCGGAGAAGCCCAAATGTATGGGTTGTGGATCCATGAAGCACTGCCACAAGGCCAGAGAGTGTGCAGCAAGAGGGAAGCGCTGTGGAAATTGCGGCCGTTTCCACCATTTTGTGAGGATGTGCCAGACAGCTGGACAAGAGAACCCACGCAAGACTTCAACTTCTCCCGCTCCAATGGTGGTACACACGGTGTCCCCGAGTACCGATGGGCACACGCGCTGTACGGTAATTCTGGATGGAGTTCCGGTGTCGATGTTGGTTGACACGGGAGCAGACAGTTCTGTGCTGAATTGGACTACAGTCAGACAGTGTTTTCCCCACTACAGGATTGGAAGTTTCTCAGCGCCACTTTGCGGCTATGGAGGAGGACGGTTGGCCATAATGGGTACCATCACGTTGATGGCTTGGTACAAGTTACGATGATGGCCGCTGTGGAGTTCATCATGATGGCCTACAGCTCTAACATCATGGGCTGCAACTTGTTTGATGGCTTTGGATTCTCCATCAGGAGCAGCGCTGGGGAAGAGTGGTCAGGTGGCGGACTGTAGGACCAACCGGTTCTGAGGGACCAGGACGATGCAGTGTGGGATCAACTGCTGCTGGGCACTCCGGAAAGTAGACAGGCTGCATCGCGCTCAGGGTCGCCACGAGAGGACCCCGGTGCCAGTGTCCAAGCTGCCCTGGATGTGGGCGCCGGGCAGCATGCGGGAGAACCTGCGGCGACGAGCGGGGCCCAAACGATGGTCTCAGATGTTCCCGGAGCATGGCCGTGGAGGACTGGTGAACACGGGACCACAGGAGCGGGGTAAGCAGTGGATCTACAAGCAGTCGGGGCAGGACCGAGTGGCACTGGAAGAGTGAGTGCCAGGCGGAAACACCGCACGCTGTGCAGGCCCCACTTGGAGTCGCAGACTGGGGTCGTGCTCGGGTGGAGGCAAGGTCCAGGCGGGTGAGACAGAAGCGGAACATGGAGCGGTACCAGGGTCCGCTGCAGGTGATGGGTCAGCGGCATGATCGATACCTGCTGCTGTCAGATGGCTCTTGGCGCAATCCCAATGAGTTACGGCATGCTCCAAAGAAGACTGGTGGGCATGACTCCAGACGGTCGGAGCGCTTGGAGGTGTGGGGGAGAAGACACTCCAAGGAGAAGGCGACCGGACTGCTGCCAAGGGTGGACTGATGGTGAAGGTCGGGGGGGGGGGGGCACGGGTCATCCTCACCGAGTCATTTGTTCTGTGTTAATAGTTTGGGAATTATTTTAGTTTTGTATTTTATATAGGAGAGACAGCAGCATTTTATTTTTTTCCTGTTATGGACTTTAATAGCATAGGTGGCAGAATAACCCGCCTTGCAGTGTGGGGGGTAGGACGGCAGTCTACCTGTCCCCCCCCTAATTTTAGTTCTTTTGGTATGAATGTCATAGGCCCCTTTTGGTGATTTTAGTTTGTTTATGTCTAGCAGATGATTCAGGTTCCAAATTGGGGTGGGCTGATTGTGTGTGTGTGCGTGTTGGATTTTTCTACGGGGGGGTGGGGGGAGTATTATGAGGTTATTGTTCATGTACAGTGGTGTGAAAAAGTGTTTGCCCCCTTCCTGATTTCTCATTTTTTGTATGTTTGTCACATTTAAATGTTTCAGATCATCAAACAAATTTAAATGTTAGACAAAGATAACACAAGTAAACACAAAATGCAGTTTTTAAATGAAGGTGTTTACTATTAAAGGTAAAAAAAAATCCATGCTTTTAAAAGGGTTTTGGGAACAAATTTTTGAAGTACTCTTTTATGTGTAGGGATGTCTTAAAACTTGATCCTACTGTAGCCATCTTTGGCATTTTCCCTACTGTGAAAAAATACTCAAAGACCAGAGCTATAGCTTTTGCATCACTTTTGGCTTGACGTTTAATCCTGCTGCAGTGGAAATCATCAAATCCACCATCCTTTAAACTGTGGGTTACAAGTGTATTGTCCATGTTTCCTCTTGAAAAGCTGATACAGTAAGGGCAAATCTCAACAAAAGTTCTTTACAACCGGGTCCCCCTTTATAGATTATGTAAAGAGCCACGCCGTTATACAGTGGTGTGAAAAAGTGTTTACCCCTTACTGATTTCTTTTCTTTTGTACGTTTGTCACACTTAAATGTTTCAGATCATCAAACAAATTTAAATATTAGACAAAGATAACAAGTAAACACAAAATGCAGTTTTTAAATCAAAGTGTGTATTAAGGGTTAAAAAAAATCCAAACCTACATGGCCCTGTGTGAAAAAGTGACACCCCCCCCCCCAAAAAAAAAACAACATAAATTAACTGTGGTTTATCACATCTTTGGAAAGCAGAATTCAATTTCTCTTGCCACACCCAGGCCTGATTACTGCCACACCTGTTTTCAATCAAGAAATCACTTTAATACAACCTGCCTGACAAAGTGAAGTAGACCAAAAGATCCTCAAAAGCTAGACATCATGCTGCGATCCAAAGAAATTCAGAAACAAATGAGAAAAAGTAATTGAGATCTATCAGTCTGCAAAAGGTTATAAAGCCATTTCTAAAGCTTTGGGACTCCAGCGAACTACAGTGAGAGCCATTATCCACAAATGGTGAAAACATGGAACAGTAGTGAACCTTCCCAGGAGTGCACAGCGACGACTCATCCAAGGTGTCACAAAAGACCCCACAACATCCAAAGAACTGTAGGCCTCACTTGCCTCAGTAAAGGTCAGAGTCCATGACTCTGACATAAGAAAGAGGAGGGATTCCTCTGGTAACATTTCTCGGTGGCGAGCCGCTTCACCAGAAAATTTACCACCGCAACAAGATGGAGATATGAATTTAAGAAAAATATATGAAGCAATGACTTTCCGCAAGCGCGCACACGAACAACGCACGGGGCCATCATCCACGCGGAGTTTAGAAGCACCCTGCCCACGGGAGCTATCCAATCAGTCAGCAGGCAGTGTCTCGCTAGTGGCAGCAGCATCTTCCTGGAAAAGCAGTGAAAACCGGGAAGTCAAACAGCAGAAATGGACTCTCTTTGAAGAGAAACTTTGCAAAGAAGTCTGCCGTTTCTTTGTTGGTGAAAATCCTGGCGCGTCTGTGCCTTGGCACTACCTATCGGGCAGGAGTGAAACTACAAATGATGGTTGTGTGCATGCATCAACTGCTTGGCCTGGGTAGATGAAAAAAGTGAGCATGTACAGCGCCGCATGCATGCCGGGCTCATCCAAAGCGTACGCGGACCAAGGCGGACTAGACAGGAATGACAGCATAGACATAGACAACATGAATAAGGCTCGACTGTCTGACAGAAGCATGAGTTTATTAAAGTACTTTAAACGCGGAAAAAAAAAAAATCAGAAGAGGTATGTAAGCACTGGAGTCATTTATCATGGTTTTAACCCACTGGAAATGGGAGCAATAACGCAAGAGTCGCTTAGCTAAGAGATGTGGTTAGAATTCAAATGCAGTTGGCTTCATATGAAGGGGAAGGCAAGGGAGACTACTGAATTGCTGAGGATATATTTTACCAGCCACTACAATATTAAGTTATGTTCCCAATTATGTACCCGGCAAGTTAAGATGACCAAAATTCACGAAGTCAATGACTTTAATCTGTCAGCAGCCTTCAGACAAACTGAACATGCCAGCATTTGGATTTCAAAATAAGGGAGGTTTTTCTTGGCGGAGAAGACTTCTTAAAAAAAAAAATAATTTTTTTTTTAAATTATAAATATATAGAAATATTATAACAGAAATAACGGCATCCATGGTCATTTAATTTAAATCATTAAATACAATTTTATTAATATTTTTTTCTTTGTAATGAGAGTTAAACTATTCTGTTCTAACTGCGAAGTTATGGTCAAAAATATAAATTGTTATCAGGAAAAAGTAAAAAAATGCCAGTCAGTTTCAAATTTACTTAAAAAACAGTAATTTTTTTAAAAAAACAGACAAAAATAAGCCATAAAATAATCCACAAATTTATAATAAAGTTTCAAATGTACAAGAAAAGTCAATTTTACAAGAGGAAATTACAAAGTTGAGGAAAATGGTTTCAAATTTAGATAAATTTACTGAGAAAAGTAGAAAACTGTAAGAAAATTGTTATAAATTTTGGAGAAAAATCTCAAACCTTCAACACTGAAGTCATTACTCAAGTTTTAAGTGGGTGCTCTTTGTACCCTTAACTACAATTTTTTGGCTGTCTCCTTTAATTTACATAGCACTTGATATTTTCTAACCTGTTTGTATACCACCATAGACGGACAGAGAACCTGAATTAGACAGAGCTCAGAGAGGGCAAGATTAGACAGAAGAGAGGAGCCAAGGAGTGGAAAGTGTTCAGGCAGAGCATCTAGGAGAGGTGATAGCAGAGGAAGGAGAGAAGGATGACACCAGTTAAAAGTCCAAACACAGGACGTCTGGGTGGGACACCAAATGGCCCAATATTCCAGCATTCACGCCTTGGTTGTACAATACGTCAAACTGTAAGTTCCATATGCACGGCAGTGGCTCAGAAGGTAGAGCGGGTAGTCCAATAACCGAATGGTTGGCGGTTCGAATCCCGCTCTCCCCAGATATCCTGCCATTGTGTCCCTGGGCAAGACACTTTACCCACCTTGTCTCCAGTGTTCATAACACTGGATATGAATGTGTATTAATCAGGGATGGCAACAGGAAATTCTGATTTCAGCTGAAATGTAATTTGGTTGATTGACCTATGGGGGGGCCGGGGGGGCGCAGCCCCCCTGAAGCTGGGAGGTTTTCAGTAAAATACAAGTAATTTAGACTGAAAAAAATGATTTAAAAAATGAAATACTAGACTTAGATAAATCATTAAATTTAATGAAAAGTTAACTTACTTTTTCTTCAATGTTGTCTCACTGTCTTTAGTCCAACATATTTAACAGTTCTATTAGAATTTTTTACACTATTTACACTGGTCACCAAGTCACTTCTAATGTGAAACTTTCTTCCTTTTGGCAGCAAGCTGTGTCAGTCTCTGAACTTTGAACTTCATCTCCTTTTCTGGTTTCTTCAGAAACTGTCCAAGTGTTTCTGTTACCTCATTGAACTTTGAGCCAATTTTCACCTTTACTGTCACTTCGCTCCCCGAAGCTCCTGGGTTTTTATGATTTTTAAGTACCAGAACTGTGCTTACATGACATAAAACAAACAGCTGAATGCCACTTATTACTGTATAATATTGACTTATGTTCCAAGACGATAGCATTCCTAAACTAGAAAAGCACTCAGAGTGCATCCCTCCGCCAAGGCTCCTTCCGTTTGTCATGGATCAACTCCAAAATGTAATGGTTTTGTGTGTAGGCCTATAGCCACTTGTGGTGAAAATTGCATCAAAGTCTGTCCATCAGTTTTGGAGTATTGTTGCTAACACAATGTGAGAAGATAAGCGCCTTGGCTGAGGTATACATTCTCAGATCATCACCAAAATATAATGGGTTCCTCTCTAGCCCAAGAACCACCTCTGGTTCTTGGGCTAGAGAGGAACCCAGAGGATGGAGTTTTACACAAAAACTCCATCCAGTAGTTTTTGTGTAATCCTGCTGCACAAATACAAAAAAGCCCTTGATGGAGGTATGCACTCTCAGATCAACACCAAAATCTAATCATCTGTTCCCCGTGCCATTGCACACCTTTCCTGAAAATTTCATGAAAATCCGTCCATCACTTTTCCTTGCTAACAAACAGACAGACAAGCCAACGCCGATGAAAACATAACCTCCTTGGCGGAGGTAAATCTTCCAACAAGCATTATCCATCACATGCTTTAACACTTGATCAAATCAAAATCAGTTAATTTTATCTATTCCATAATAGAAATAAAATTCCAACATACCATTACTTTTTATAATTTCAGCATTCATTTCAGATCACCAGTTTCAATCTCCATTGAGTCTTGAGCAGCTCATTTTCCTCCCCCGCGCAGCCCAGCTCATACAGCCTTGTACGCTGCACTCAAACGGAAACCGGCGGACAGAGTCGACTGGACTCCTGAACGGGAGCAGGCGTTCTGAGGTTAAAACAGCGCTCATTACCCACGTCTCGGACATGGGCATAGCGGCCGTCGTGGAGCAATGCGTTGCCGGTTCTTGGCAGCCGCTCACCTTTTTTTTAAGCAGGTCTTTGCACGACAGTGAGCGTAAATACAGCATGTTCGACAAAGAGTTAATGGCTCTCTACCTGGTGTACGCCACTTCCGGTTCTGGCTGAAAGGGCACACTTTCACTGCGTCGTGGACCATAAGCCGCTAACGTACTTAACGTACATATAATATACAAATAAAGCGGAATTCGGTGAATTACCGGAAAAATCACATCCCTGAGAACAAGCCGAAATGAATTTTTGACAAAGCATACGAGCCATTTGATTGGTCCAATCGTTTGCAACTATCCAATTGCAGGGCTGTTTACAATACAGCAGTAGCTTGAGTACATCCGGGTTATCGCGAGACTTCGGGGAAGCGCCGAGCGCGTATGGTTTTTTTTCCAAACTTTATTGAGAACAAGGTAAAGGTACAAAATTATGACATAGATGATGATAAAATCGGCGGAAATCCGCGGATCGGCGGAAAATTGCCATCCCTGATTAATGTTCGGTGGTGGCCGGAGAGGCCGTTGGCCCGGATTGGCAGCCACGTTTCCGTCAGCCTGCCCCAGGGCAGCTGTGGCTACAGTAGTAGCTTGCCACTACCATTGTCTGTCTGGAGTGAATGAACAATGTATCTGTAAAAAGTGTTTGATAAAGCATTATATAAACCTAACGCTGTAGAGAGAGGAATGAGCAGGCGAGGCAGTGAGCAAAGTAGACTTTATTACTCTCTCTAACATCAGCCAACAAGAAGAATTAACCCAGGCCACTGGCATCTCTCTTTTATACCATACAAACTCGCCTCGCGACCTGGGGGGGATCACATTACAATACATAGACTTAAAATAACAGTTCCCTTTGTCACCCAGCCTGTCAGCGCATTATTATGCAACCCGGAGGAGAACGCATATTATCATGCATTCTTATGGAAAAAAAACACAGGCTGTCTTGCATATCCAATTAACAGCTTTTAAGCATCTCCTCCTGTGCGATTCAGTCTGAGTGGAAAATTGCATTATCTAGGTCCCCCCCCGCCCGAAAACTCAGACTGAGCCTTAACCTTCATGTCCTGTGGGCTTCAGCCTACGTCCATAGCGGCTGTAACGGGGGGGGGTCGCCAGCTCTGAGGCGTTGCTGTGCCGGTGGGGTGCTTCTGGATTCGCGTCCATCTGTGGGGGGGACAGTGGGGGGGGGAACACATCTTCACCATGCCATTGTGACTGAGCTGACGAGACATTTACCTGGGAGTTCTCAGTGGGGGTCGTCCACGCCGAGGAGCTCGGGCCAACACCACTTGCTCGTCTGCCAATACAAAGGTGGGCTTAAGCCTGTCTATACAGATTGTTTCTCTACGTCCCTCCAAGTCTAACACAAAATGTTTATCCCCAGGTTCCAACACTCTGAACGGGCCATCGTAGGGCGGGCGTAACGGGGTCCGGCAGGCATCGTGCCTGACAAACGCCAACGACGCATCCTTCAAGGTCCTTGGCACGAAAGCGCGGGGAAAACAGTGGTGGGCCGGGCCGGGTACCGTCCCTGCCTCTGCACTATGTAGTGAAGGAGGGGATGGATCAGTGTTCGGCGCAGGGTTGTCAGGCAAAAATTCTCCAGGGAGCCGCAGCGGCTGGGGAAAAAACAAGCTCTGCTGGGGAGGCAGCCAAATCCTCTTTTGGTGCTGAACGCAACCCTAACAGAACCCACGGCAACCAGTCCACCCAATTTGCATCCGTAAGCGAAGCCCTGAGCGCTGCTTTAAGCGACCTATGGAAACACTCGCATAACCCATTGGCCCGGGGGTTGTACATAGTCGTGCGATGAATTGTGATTCCCAGGCTCCGGGCCATAGTGGACCAGAGGTCGGAAACGAACTGCGGGCCCCGGTCGGACGTGATATCCGAAGGGGCTCCAAAGTGTGCCATCCATGTCGTCAAAAAAGTGCGTGCAACTTCTGCGGAAGCGGTGGAAGCTAGTGACACCACCTCAGGCCAACCACTGTCAGGAGGTGCGTGAACCCCTGCGATGGCGGGAGGGGGCCCACAAGGTCCATGTGAACGTGGTTGAACCTCTTAGCCGCGACATGGAACGACTCCAGGGGGACCTTTGTGTGGCTGTGCACCTTGGCTCGTTCACACGCTATGCAGGCTGCAGCCCACTCTTTCACTTGTTTGCACAGGCTTAGCCAGATGAACTTTGCTCCCACCATTTTGACTGATGCGTGCACTCCTGGGTGCGCCAGGGAGTGAACTGACTCGAAAACGTGGCAGTGCCAAGCGCGTGGGACCACCGGGCGTGGGCGCCCTGTGGAGACGTCACAGATTAGGGCCCCCCCCGTCTTGCAGTACTCTGTTTTCCAGCCTTAACCCTGTTGGTCCAGACTGAAGCACGCAAACGTCTGGATCGCCAATCTGCTCAGCGGCCATGGCCGTGTAATCTATCCCTACATAGACTGGGGCCACTAATGCGCGCGAGAGGCAGTCTGCTACCACATTGAGTTTACCGGCCACATGCTGAATGTCAGTCGTAAACTCCAAGATCGCGGCCAGCTGTCTCTGCTGCCAGGCCAACCATGGCTCCGAAATCTTGGCCATAGTGTACGTTAGCAGCTTGTGGTCCAAAAATGCAGTGAAGCTGTGCCCGTCCAGCCAGAACTGGAAGTGACGTATGGCCAGGTGGAGAAGCCAGTAACTCCCTGTCGAATGCGCTGTATTTACGCTCATTGTTGCACAAAGACCTGCTAAAAAAGATGAGCAGCTGCCAAGAACCAGCGACGCGCTGCTCCACGACAGCCCCTATGGCCACGTCCAATGCGTTGGTAGTGAGCACTATCTGAGCCGCTGGGTCCGGGTGCGTCAGTAGTGCGGCGTTCGCTAGAGCTGTTTTGGCCTCGGAAAACGCCTGCTCTTGCTCAGGAGTCCAGTCGACTCTGTCCGCCGGTTTCCGTTTCTTAAGCACGGCGTACAATGGCTGCATGAGCTGGGCTGCGCGGGGGAGGAAACGGTTGTAAAAATTAACCATCCCCAAAAAATCCTGCAGCGCCCTGACCGTTTGAGGCCATGGAAAATCTGCCACTGTGCGCACTTTGTCCAGTAAGGGTATCGCGCCCTCCGGTGAGATGCGGTGGTCCAAAAAAAAAAATAGATTACGGTAACCCCGAACTGGTACTTTGCCGGGTTGATTATTAACCCGTGCTCTTCCAACCTCTGGAAAACCGTCCTGAGGTGGGCTACGTGTTCATCCTCGGATGCGCTGGCCACCAGGATGTCATCCAGGTAGACGAACACATACGGCAGATTGCGCAGCACCACATCCATCATGTGTTGCAATGTCTGTGCCATGCCTTTTAACCCGAAAGGCATGCGTACAAACTCAAAAAGACCAAACGAGGTTATTACTGCCGTTTTGGGTATGTCTTCCACGTGCACCAGGACCTGGTGGTAAGCGCGGACCAGGTCCACCTTGGAAAAAATGCATGCCCCGGTGAGGTGGACAAAAAATTCTTGAATATGGGGGATTGGGTAGCGATCGTGCGCTGTAGCGTTGTTTAATCTGCGGAAATCTCCGCATGGTCGCCACGATCCCTCAGCTTTAGGCACCATATGTAGCGGGGATGCCCATGGGCTGTTTGATCGCCTGATGATGCCCAACCTTTCCAAGTTGGCGAACTCCTCGCATGCACTGGCCAATTTAGCTGCGTCCAGGCACCGTTGTCATGCGAAAACGGGCAGCCCCGTGGTGGTAATGAAGTGCTCCACCCTGTGTTTAATGACGGCCGCCGAAAACGTCGGAACTGTGAGTGCTGGGAACTGGGTGAGTAGTGTGTGGAACTTACTCCCTGGAGCTGTGACGTTGGCTAGTGTTGTGGACCCGGCTTCTCTAGTTGTACAGGGTAGGGAATCAAAAGACACTGCATTAATCAGGCGTTTGTTAGCCACATCGACTAATAGTCTGTGTGCACACAAAAAATCTGTGCCCAAAATGGGGAAGTTACATGCCGCTATGACAAATGTCCATTGGTATACACGGCCGTGCAAGGATACAGTCAGTGTCCTCTCACCAAATGTTTTAATGTCTGAGCCGTTTGTGGCCACCAGCTCGGGGCCACTACTTCCTGACAGCCAGTCTGTTTAGGACGGCAGGATGAGGCTCTTTTGGGAGCCAGAGTCCACGAGGAACCGTCTCCCCGATCGCGAGTCCGTCAATAGAGCAGCTTGTTTGTGTCACCGGCGGTCGCAGCTGCTAGCGACTGCCAGCCCTGGCGTTTCCCCAGCGCTTGAACTGGCACGGTGGCACGCATTGGCGTGCGTCTTCTCCATAGCGGCAGTGATAGAAGCAGTCCGAGAGTGTGTAGCTCCGGGTCAGCGTGGTCTTGGCAGCGTCATTTGTCGTGGGGTGGGGGCCGTTGGAGCAGGCTCGCCACCTGCTGTGTTGTATGTGCGTCCAGCGCTGCAACCACGTAGTAGTATTTGGTGTCATCCGCAGTCACTCCACGGAGCGTTAACTGGGCCTCGGTGTGGAGGAACCAAGACTTCGGGTTATGTAGCCAAAAGTGTGGGAGCTTGACCGAAACAGCGCACGCGGTGCTGGCGCCTGCAGACCGGGTCGTGTCCGGGGTGTTTGCGTCGAGTTCCATTATGCGTCAAGGGTCAACAGTGTAGAGAGAGGAATAAGCAGGCAAGGCAGTGAGCAGAGTAGACTATTACTCTCTCTAACATCAGCCAACAAGAAGAATCAACCCAGGTCGCTGGCATCTCTCTTTTATACCATACAAACTCACCTCGCGACCTGGGGGGTTCACATTACAATACATAGACTTAAAATAACAGTTCCCTTTAGGGATGGGCATAATTTACCGATTAACCGATAATTGATCATTAAGAATTTCACCGAGGAAGTTCATTTTCGTCGACAAACCGTTTTTTTTTTTTAAACAATCCGAGGCCTAGTGTATGGCCGTCCTCAAACAATGCAATGGCAAAATTTGGGCACCAGGGGGCAACATTACACCATCGCCGTACCCTGGCGTGCCTCAGTTGATACACGCGGGCTTCCGTAGGGCAATCGCCAAATCATTAAGCGGTTACGGCGAAGTGTTGCATGGGACCATTTCAATTTAAAAAATGACCAGGTGTACTGCAATCACTGCAATGCAGCATACAAATATACCTCATCGACAGGGTCCATGGAACACCCTTATTACGCAAAGAAACCGCCAACAGTGGTTGCGCGCTGAGTAATGGCGGTCGTGAAGATTCTTTTTTTTTTTCAGAAACTTTATTGAGAAGGTCATGAAGATTCGGTGTACACACGTCGAGGGAAGCTGCAGGAGGCGGCGTAGTAGCTCGACGGGAAGACTATTTCGCACAAAATGGCACAAGAAAACAGCAAAAAGTTCTGCACGGCTAGACTAAGTAACACGAGCGATAGAGCAATGAATGCGGTCTTCGTTTGTTGGGTGGCCGCTCGGCAGGGAGACAAGGTGGGTAAAACGTCTCGGCCAATCAGCTTGCGGGGTGAAACGTCTCGGCCAATCAGCTTGCGAGATTCCCGAGCCGAGCCAACACGAGAACAGAGAGAGGGCTCTCCGTGCACCTGATGTTCTAATGTAGTCTACCTGCCTTGTTACGTACCTAAAAATGTTAATGATTAACCGATTATTAATCATTAATTCTCCCGACGATCGGTGAAGAAAATTTCACCGAATGCCCATCCCTAGTTCCCTTTGTCACCCAGCCTGTCGGCGCATTATTATGCAACCTGGAGGAGAACGCATATTATCATGCATTCTGATGGAGAAAACCACAGGCTGTCTTGCATATCCAATTAACAGCTTTTAAGCGTCTCCTCCTGTGCTATTCAGTCTGAGTCGAGAATTGCATTATCTAGGTCCCCCACAATGCATTATTATTATTATATGCAAAGTTACTGTGCAAAATAAAAAAATAAATAAATGGTATAAAATTAACATAATCATACATATGTTTTCTGCCCCCCTGGAAAAATATGTTCCAATATGCCAAGGTCTTTAAGCCAGAGGAAACACTGAAGAGACTGGGCAAAAATGGCCTGCATTGCAGAGTTCCAAGACGAAAACCACTGCTGAGTAAAAAGAACAAAGTGTTCAGTGTGTGAATGTGTGTGTGAATGGGTGGATAGCAGGATCTGTAAAGCACTTTGGCCATCAAGAGATGAGAATAAAAGCACTATATAAGTGAATGCCATTGACCATTTACCGTAAAGGCTCGTCTCAGTTTTGCCAGAAAACATCATGATGATCCCCCAAGACTTTTGGGAAAATACTCTGTGGACTGACGAGACAAAAGTTGAACTTTTTGGAAGGTGTGTGTCCCATTACATCCGGCGTAAAAGTAACAGGATTTCAGAAAAAGAACATCATACCAACAGTCAGTCTCCAGGATTTCGCGGGATGTTTTTATGATTGGTGCGGCCCAAAAAGCCTGAATTCGCGGGAGCTTTTTTTTTTTTTTTTAGAAGTTGCATTTTTTTTGCACTAAAAGTTGTGGGAAGAATTACAAATTTTAAAGTGGATGCTTTTTCCAGCTTACAGTGACATTCTATATAACAATACAAGAAAAGCACAGTATTGTCAAAAATTTCCTATTACAGTGATTTGTAAAATTAAGCAGAAACTTCTGCTATACAGAAAAACTCTTGAGCAACAGCATATACAGACTTTAACAAAATATCCATTTGTAGGGGAAACTGGTTATGAGGTACAAAGATTATTTAATTTTTACCTATAGGTGCATGTGGAAATGAAGGTTTGCTTCGAGTCCACGCAGACACAGGGAAAAAATCATTTCTGGGGCACCAGTCCAAAACTTGGACAATTTATTAATAACTAATCTTTATACCTTCAATCAATCAGTCTCAAATATTCGTGAATTCTCCTGGGTGACTTCAGAAACAGACACAGGAAAAAGAAATCAACAGAAACTTCCATATACCATTTAGAGTTTTAATGATCAGACTTAGATTAAATGACACTACATTCAACAGACTTGTTGGTAAGGTAAACTGATCAAGTATCAAGCATCACATTCAATTTGTAACTGATTATTGAGCAAAAGAGTGTAATCACATTTGTGGAACCAAGAAAACCTTAGTGTGAATTTGTAACCGTGATGAAAATGGAGACTGAAATAACTGTAACCAAAATATGAAGAAAATTGGATGCAAATTTTATGAAGAAAATGATAAAAGCTGATTATATGGAAAAAGAAATTCTGGGTTACTCTAAAAAGTAAAAACGGAATTTAATGAAAAGAGGGATACTATTTCTCTTTAATTCTATAGCTCCAATTAGAGTCATGAACTAATTTTAAACCTGAGACAAATTATGACATACTTTAACCTGTTGAACTCCGGGATTCCGCGGGCGGTCACGTCTCTGTGTCATAGTGCGTCTCAGTGTGCACTGAAAAAAAAAAACAAAACCTGCATTTCCGTTCTTCCAGTACAGACACAGCCGCGAACAGAAAGCCAAAGGAGTGTTTGATTGGTTTAGATTTGATTGACCTCTCATTCAACTAATAAGAGCCTTGAATTGGGTTTCCGAAACCTTGAAGAACCAATGACTGAAAACCTAGCAAGAAGGACCTGGCTACCAACGACCGCGAATACAAGGAGCCAATTGAAGCAGAGAAGTTCGACGATTGAAACGCGTGCGTCCCCGTGCGTAAAATCTTTTTTGCCTAAGCCGCTGGGTGACTCACATTGAGACCTGTGTGTAACGGTAGCGTTAGCCACTCTTGGCCACTAGTCAGTCTTTTTTTTAATTACTACTGTTCTTATTTGTTTTGAAAAATGGTTCGCAAAAACCGCAAGCATGGAAGCGGAGATGGTTTGACCGGGTAAGGTGACCAGAACCACGAGTCCGTAACAACCGAACCAGCTTCATGTTCGTCTGACAATGAGGAACAGATGTTCGCCAACGACACTGCTGTTGTGGACAGGTAAGTGTTATAAGCTAAAGTATTCTTTATCAATGAAAATAGTAATAAAAATGACTTCTGACCGTTCGGTAATTACAACGGTCCGTCATGGCCACAAGTTTTTTTGTGCGCTGAGCTCCTCTGTAGCGGGGGGGGGGGAGTTGTTATCCTCTACATTGCAGATATTTTAGTATAATTTTTATTGCACTGCAGGTTATTTTTTCTTGTAAAAAAAAAATAAAAAAAGGCCACATTTTTTTACGTGGCATGTTTCTTTGTGTGTGGGGGGCTTGTTTGTTCATTCATTTATTCATGAATGAACAAACGACCCCACACACACACACACAAACACAGCCCTGAGTGTCACCTTTCATTAGAGCCCAAGATGAAGCTTCTATGTTGAAGCATTCAAAAGTTATAGACGTTTTTCCAAACTGGCACAGTTCAAAAACGCCTGGGAACAACCTGAGAAAAAAAGCTGTGTAATATATTCATTTTTTGTGGTATTGTTACAAAATTTTGACCTCAGCTTGATAACACTTGGTTCTACATTTCTGTTGCATTTTCCAGCCAGTATCTGACAGCTGTGTGTTATTTGCAAGCATTTGTATCTAAAAAAAAAAACAAAAACAAAAAAACACCCAGGCGAACTTTATTTTCTTCAAATTCAGTATGTTTAGATGACTGTTACTCAGTGGCAGGAGCACTTAGAGAGATTATGACTGTTTTGCCAAAAAATTCAGAGTGTTTTCTTTTAAATGAGACCAATCCCATGAAGATGCTGCAAAGGGTTGAAGAACAGCTTTTGATTTACTTTGGGGATGTTATTTTAAGGCGTTTTTAGGGAAATTGACCAGAGTTCAACAGGTTAAGGCAATGGACATCGCATTAACTCAGCAGATGAAACAAAGGAATCTTGCTCACGTGACCTTTGCGCTAGCTTTCAGCTGGATCCTTAGCTGAGGCTTTATTTGATGATACTGGAAATTATATCTGCCAGCAGACAATTTCTTCCCAGAGAAACAGTCAGGAGCTGAGATCTGGCGACAATGATGAGAGGCTGCTGGCCGCTGAAGCAGTATGTCATGCGAACAACATGAGAGGGTTTTTTTCAGCGGCTCTCCCGGGTCCAAATAAATTGATGAGATAGTTCAATCTGATCAAAGTCACAGAATCGGAGAGACAAAATTAATACAAAAATTATTCAAGCCACAAAATCCGAGTTCTTCAGATGTCATGGTGATTGGGCAAAAACAGCTTCCAGTGTGAGGAAAAAAAACAATCAGTCCACTTTAAAACACGGTGAGTTAAGGAAAATCAATAGAAAAAGTTTAACAGAATAAAATAGGGGAAAAAAAAGTCTGAGAACACAGAGTTTCACTCCATATAAAAGAGAAATTTGAGCTCAAAACTGAAGAAAAAGTATTTTTCCCAGATGTTTAAAAGAGAGAGAATTCAAGGCAGGACACAGAAAACTTTTACAAACTTACAGAAAAGAACAACTGCCTGAACTAGTGTGTTTCTTCCTCAAACTGATCACTTTCAAAGGAAAAAAAACTTGACTGACATGAAAGGGAACCAATTGTCTCCCATTGCGGGAGGTTTGAATGAGCTCTGGTCCAATAAGAAAGCAGTCCTTTGTCTGTAACCGACCAACAGAATAAAAGGGGGGCGTTGTCCAACAGAGACTGGCTGGTGATTGGCTGGCACCGGTGAGATGACTTGAGTTAGCTTTTCAAATAGGATGAAACGCATCTTGATTAAAATGAAAATTCTCCTTGTATGTAAGCTAAACTAAATTCAGTGATTCATGACCAATTTTCATTCTTGCTACATTAAACATGCACTTTCATAAACTTGTCCTATAATTAACGTGCATTAGAATAAGGTTCGTTTAAGCTTTTTCAAACATGCAATACATTTAAACCAATGATTAATGAAAACATTTCAAACCAGAATGGTATGTCAGAGTCCCGCTTGATTTTCCAGGGTGTCCTGAAAAAGAAAATCTTCTGAAAATTAAGAGTTTTTGTTAAAAGTAAGTCATTTCATTCAATAACCACAGTTCAGCTTGCAGAGGCAACAGTGAACATATTCCAGAGCTGTCCATCAGGGGGTAATGTTGAGCTGTGGATAATTCCTAGAGACATGTGGAATGTGGTCAATATATATCTGGAATGTTTCAAACAGTTCTTGAAGCATAAAACTGCCTGGTTGGGGAGGAAGTTCCGGGATTTATGATTTTTTTTTTTTTTTGTTACTTATTTGTACCCGTAGGTAGATTTGGTTTGCAGTCTGGTGACAAGCCACTGGCTGCTGGTCACTGCGTGCGCGAGCGCCCTAAATCTACATGTTTTTGGTATGCGGGAGGAAACCGGAGAAATCCCGGAGTAAACCCACGCAACACGGGGAGAACATGCAAACTCCACACAGCTCACTGTTGGTCGGGAGCTGGGATCGAACCCACGATCTCATGATCCCTGCGATCCCCCGGCCGAGGGTAAAACTGTGCTGCCACAGTGCTAAACCACTGCGCCACCGTGCAGCCATTGATTGCAGACTAATCCGTTCCTGGCACGAAACGGGATCCTTATCGTCCCTTTTACCATGAAATGTGTTTTCAAACTGTGGTTCTTAGGTTAAAAAAAAAAAAAAATATTCTTGACCAGACCTTTTGGGTGAAATAATTTCTTCCAAGGGAAGAGTTATTTTATAGACTGGAGCCAAAGGGATTGACAGTACACATTACAAAAGCTAAACTGCATTGAATGCATATTAAAGAGTAGAGATTTGGAAATTATTTGTAGCACCGTCATTTGAAAATACCCTATGGTCCCCAACCACTTGGTACTGAGCGGAGAGGAAAAAAGAAATTATTCCGTTAGTCTGTATTGTCTATTGGAGTCTATGTTTTTCTGAAAAAAAAAAAAAAATACAAACAATATTCTCTCCATTTCTGTGCCTAAATCCTACCTATCTGTCCGCTGGACATCTTGACACACACACAAACACACACCCGTCTCATCAGACACACATCTTTCATTTATTGGGGGGGGGGGGGGACGTTTGTCCGTGTTCAGACCAGAGATTCACAGTTTTAAAGCTCAATGACAAGATGTAGTAATAATTTTACCTCTAAAGATGTATGAAATTATCAAACACTGGCTGTAGTGTCAGATTTGCTCGTTTATTTGTGATTTTATGGCGTCTCTCGTCACGTGCGCTCCCGCAACAGGGTGCTTTTGGGGCAGGTGGACATTTTTCAATACAAACCCAGTATTTCATACACACGGTCAGGACAGAGACATCCACCGACAGACTGGGAGAGACGGAGGAAGGGTCAGTGTTGGAAACTTCGTGGGTGAGTGTTTTTTTTAAATTACACACTGTTTTTTGCTGAAGTGTTCCATTAATACTTACTGTAAACATGGAAGTGAACGCGGTGCAGCGATGCATTTGATTGGTTAGACTGAGTGGCGCTGAAACGGTGAAAGAAAAATCTGATTGGTGAAATTGGTGGACGTTGTGGAGGACTGGCCAAAATTGCTGGAAAGTTGCGGTGATTGGACAAAGTTGCAAGGTCGCGCAATAGTTGCGCTGATTGGCTGATTTTGCATGAATTGACGCAATCGCAACATCACGAAATCCTGGAAGGATGGCACAGTAAAATATGGTGGTGGTAGCGTGATGGTCTGGGGCTGTTTTGCTGCTTCAGGACATAGAAGATTTGCTGTGATAAATGGAACCATGAATTCTGCTGTCTACCAAAAAACCCTGAAGGAGAATGTGCAGCCATCTGTTCGTGACCTCAAGCTGAAGCGCACTTGGGTTCTACAGCAGGACAATGATCCAAAGCACACCTGCAAGTCCACCTCTGAATGGCTTAAGAAAAACAAAATGAAGACTTTGGAGTGGCCTAGTCAAAGTCCTGACCTGAATCTGATTGAGATACTGTGGCATGACCTTAAAAAGGTGGTTCATGCTCGAAAACCCTCCAATGTGGCTGAATTACAACAATTCTGCAAAGATGCGTGGGACAAAATTCCTCCACAGTGCTGTAAAAGACTCATTGCCAGTAATCGCAAACGCTTGATTGCAGTTGATGCTACTAAGGGTGGCCCAACCAGTTATTAGGTTTAGGGAGCAATCACTTTTTCACACAGGGCCATGTAGGTTTGGATTTTATTTTTTTTTTTTTTTACCCTTAATAATAAACACCTTCATTTAAAAAGTGCATTTTGTGTTAACTTGTGTTACCTTTGTCTAATACATACCTGCCAACTTTTCAAACCTGAAAAGCCTAGTAGCTAGCCGGGGTCCAGGGGCCGATGCTAATGCTAATAATGCTAATGCTAATAATAATAATGCTAATATTTGCCAAACAAATATTAGCATTAAATCTAGTTAAATGTAGCGAACAACCTCATATTTCTTCAACTTTCAAACCTGAAAAGCCTAGTAGCTAGCCAGGGTCCAGGGGCCGCAGGCCCCGGTAGGTCAAGGACAAAGTCCTGGTGGGGGGTTCAGGGGGGCAAAGCCCCCCAACGCCAAACAAATATTAGCATTAAATCAAGTTAGAATGTAGCTAACAACCTCATATTTCTTCAACTTTCAAACCTGAAAAGCCTAGTAGCTAGCCGGGGTCCAGGGGCCGCAGTGTTAAACAAATATTAGCATTTGACATAGAAGTCACATGTTAATTATATTAAAGGTAAAATATCTAAATCAATTGCAATACTACACAGAGCGAAATATTTGCTGAATCAACAACCCACATTATATACCTTGTATCATTCATTAATACTCCCATACATGACACATTGTACTGAAGTATGGGGAAATACATATAAAACAAACATATATCCAGTCTTTATGCTTCAGAAGAGAGCTATTAGAATAATAAACAAAGCTGCTTACAGGGAACCAACAAACCCACTTTTTCTTAAATTAAAAGCTCTCAAGTTGAAAGATCTGGTTGACTTTAAAACTGCAGTAATAATGTTTAAAGCTAAGAATCTATCACTGCCCGCAAATATCCAAAAGCTGTTCCAAATAAGGGAGAAACAATATCATTTCAAAGGAACATTTCAATTCAACTTTATTTATATAGCGCCATTTCACAACAACAGTCATCTCATGTATATTTCAAAAACCTTCAGTGAGAACTACCACCAAGCAACACTGTGTTTCAGTGCAAGGAGTCAGATTATGGAACGATTTTGGACCTGAATTAAAATCATGTACAACGCTTGGACAATTTAAACAAAAACTAAAGGAAAAAATACTCCAAACATATATGCAAGATGACATGTAAAATCACATAAGGATTGTCATATCCAGTCTGTGTTGTGTTGTTACTTAGTTTTTTTTGTCACATTTTGTCTTAGCTTTGTTCTGAATTGTAATCGCTCTTGTTTTGTTTTTCTTTTGAATTCTTGGATGGAATATGAGTGGGCAATATAAGCTGCGGCTTCAGCCATCACCCATTTCAGATAACTTATGTTGAACTGTATAATCAGAGGAGTTATTGTTTAATTTGACCTTGTTGGATTTTTTTGCCTTTGTTATATTATTCTATTTCTTTTTAATCTTTACTTTTAATCTATCCAAAATAAAGATTCATTCATTCATTAAATTTGCATTCAAAAGACTATCTTAACACTGCATAAAACTTTGAATAGGCCAGATGTGATGTATTATGAATACTAGAAAAGCACTCGGACAGCGCAGACCTCCGCCAAGCGCCACAGTTCCCCCATACAGTGTTTAACATCATAAATAAAATATTGAAAATGGCCCTATCTCGCAATGTTAAAAAAAAAAAAAAAAAAAAAAGAATCCTTTAAAAAATTCCTGGATCCAGACGGTGATCCGGATCACCACCAAAATCTAATCATCTGTAGGATACCCCATTTCTGACAGTCTGTGAAAATTTCATGAAAATCCGCCCATAACTTTTTGAGTTATCTTGCTAACAAACAAACAGACAAACCAACGCTGATGATCACATAACCTCCTTGGCAGAAGTAACTAGAAGACTAGAGATATCAGCAGGCACAGGCACGTGCGTAAAAGACGGCAAAATCGCTCTGATATTTTATGTGTTTACATGATACACCAAGCATGACAAGGCTTGCAATTACACAGCACATGTTCTTCAGAATCTTAGGCATTATATAAAATGTATTCTCCCTTTAGATGTCGAATCCATGGTCCATTTGCCAGGGCTGAAGTGCAGTCGTGCGAACGTCTGCAGCAGTTTACATCGTGTTTACATCTCACCATGTACGCACGCCTCTCCGGGATTTCGCGCGAGAATAGAAACCTCAATACTCTCAATAGCAATAGCGTTAGCTTAAACGCTTCAGGTAAAGCGTAGCAGCAAACCACGAAAAGAAACGCTACTGACGCTACTATGTTCTAAATTTAGATACGATTCCTAGCAATCTCGTGTTTGGAATTGCTTTCGTGTTTTTTTTTACGATTTAAAATTTTTGACTGAATTTTTAGTGAAAAAACATAATTTTGATTAATAAAGCCGTAACCCGGAATGGGGTCTTGAAAACCGGAACCATTACGGCAAAACCGGAGTAGTTGGCAGGTATGCTAATATTTAAATTTGTTTGATGATCCAAAATATTTAAATGTGACAAACATACAAAAAAAAAGACAAATCAGGAAGGGGGCAAACACTTTTTCACACCACTGTATGAGTTCACTATTTTATTGTCTTAGTTTAACGATGCCTGACTTGCTGTGCACATAACTGTGTAATTTCAGAAGTTGTACTTGTATTCTTCCTGTAACCATGCCTTTTTTTTTTTCTTTTTTTTTTTTAAAGGGCCTTGGGGTGGGTGAGGGGTTTTCTTTCTTTTTAAATTTATGCTTGTGTTTTGTCATGTTAAAAATAAGATGGAATGAGAAGATTAGCTCTCTGCAATGCAAGCAGACACTCCGTGTACTACTGTTGCTGAATACTGTATTTTTGTATTTTAATGCCTACATCCTGATGTAGGCATTAAAATTTTAGTTTTTTTAGTTAAAATTTTAGTTTTAGTTTTTTAGTTAAAAAACTAAAGGAAGAAATACTCCAAACATATATACAAGATGACATGTAAAATCACAAGAATTATCATATTCAGTCTGTGTTGTGCTGTTGCTTAGTTTTTTTGTTTTCTTTTGTCACGTTTTGTCTTAGCTTTGTTCTGAATTATAATCGCTCGTGTTTTGTTTTTCTTTTGAATTCTTGGATGGAATATGGGTGGGCAATATAAGCTGCGGCTTCAGCCATCACCCATTTCGGATAACTTATGTTGAACTGTATAATCAGAGGAGTTATTGTTTGACCTTGTTAGATTTTTTTCCCCCCTTTGTTATATTATTCTGTTACTTTCTTTTAATCTTTACTTTTAATCTATCCAAAATAAATAAAAGATTCATTCATTCATTCATTCATTCATGATGCCACTCATTTTTGCCACTCAGTGTTTTGTAACTGCCATGAGTTCAGTTCTGACATCATGTGCATACCATCTATTTCTGTCATGCTTTAAATTTGGGCTTTTGTTTTGACAGCATCTTTGTTTACTTCCGGTTTACGTTATGGGCTTTTGCTTCGTTGATTAGTCACGGCTGTTTTTGATTTTCTGCTCTATATAGACACGCCACACTTTGCCATCAGTGCGGCGATCTACTCTGTTACTGTTTACTTTGTCACATCATGCCACGTTGAGTCAAGTCATGTCACATCTGGTTTATTTTTGGCTTAAAATAAACCACTGCAAAACTCAGTTCTAGCAATTGGCTCATTTAATCCTGCTTGTGGGCAATGAAGAGGCACAATTCATAACAAACACTTGCGTTTCCAGTCACTCACTCACTCTTGCTGTCAATCCGATTAGGAGCCCGCCACTGATCTCTATAGAAAAACTGGATGGATCATTGGCTGCCAAAAGTGAAGCCACCTGGCCGCCATATTAGTACAACCAAAACACTCAGCGAGTTAATGGAGAATGAAAGGGTTTAGCAGTAAATAGTGCCACTTTTACCTTGATAACTTCCCAAAAAATTAACAGATTTTGAACTTCTTCCTGTGGAGACACAGCTTATAATTTTGCGCAACCACTAAACATGTCAACTCGATTCCCTCCATAATATGGCAGCCAGGTGGCTTCACTCGGCTCTGTATTCGCTAATGTGGCGTGAACTACCCAGGTTTTCAATAGAGATCAGTGGAGTGCACAAGCTCAATACGTTCCGCCATTCCAAATACTATACTCACTGCTCTAATTATCGTAAAAGAACTGCAAATTATGCAGAACTGACTGTTTATTCTGAGCATTATTCATCCGCCATTGCAGATAGCTTGGACAACAAGTGTTTCTGCATACAGAAATATGAAGTAAATTTCCCTGCAGCATTAAAAAAAAAAAAACGTCACACGCCGGAAATCTGGTAGAGTACCGGAAAACTTTAAGCCCTGTAGATGTGCTGATTAAATTCAGACTACACCAGATAGCCTTTACTGCAGACATTACCAAGACTTTCTTGCAGATAGCCCTAGCAGATGAGGACAGAGATGCTGTAAGGTTCTTATGGTTACATGGACCTCCAACTAAAGACAGTGAAGATGGGCCGTGCATCATGAGAATGAATCGAGTAGTATTTGGTGTTTCCCCCAGTCCATTCCTGCTTGCTGCAACCATTGGGAAGCACATTGAGCTTTATGAGAAAGCGGAACAAAGGGCTGTAGAGGCATTAAAAGAGTCCCTCTATGTTGATGATTTCATTGCAAGCTCAACGGAGGTAGATGAAACTTGTTCAATCACCAAAACAGCAAAATGATTCTGTCCCACATTGGCAATGAACCTGTGCAAATGGGTGACAAATTCCTTTGACTTAAGTGCAAAATGGGCAGAAGGTGGAATGCAACAGATTACAGAAACCAGCATCTGTGGTGACGGCCTGAAGATGTTGGGACTACTGTGGAAACCAGAAAAGGACACATTTGTGTTTGATTTAAGGGGACCGTTTGACGGCTCGAGTAGGTTCATTTTGTCTTCTTTTAATTATTTACCTTTTGTTCTTATTAAAGACAAAAATATAAAGATGTTTTTACCTTCTTTACATGTTTCGACTGTTCACTGCAGCCTTCAGTGAACAGCTGAAACATGTAAAGAAGGTAAAAACATCTCCTTTCTATTTTTGTCTTTAATAAGAACAAAAGGTAAATAAAGGACCATTGGACATTCTGAAAAACAAGAGCACCACAAAGAGAAGTGTGTTACAGACATCAATTCGCATATTTGACCCTATAGGTTTCCTTACTCCATTCGTCATCTGAGTGAAAAGTCTATTTCAAGAGCTGTGGAAAAGAGGAATAGGTTGGGAAGAGCAGCTACCTCCAGATCTGTGTGAAAAATGGACAAGATGGTGTTCAGAGCTACCAAAATTACACCTGGTGGCAATTCCAAGGTGGTACCAAATTGAAACAGACAAATTCACAACTGTTCAAACTCCATATATTTTGTGACGCAAGTGAAAGAGCGTACAGCACTGTCACTTATCTACAAGGAGAGAATAAAAAAAGGAGACACCGTGACAAGTTTTGTTGCATCAAAGTCAAAAGTGGTCCCACTCAACAAAATGACTTTGCCACATTTAGAGCTGATGGGAGCCTTGACTGGAGCCAGGTTAGGAAACAGCCTGCTCAAACCACTGAACATGGAAAGAAATCAGCTCAATATGTGGACAGATTCAATGACTGTTCTTCACTAGATAAAGAACACAGCACACAATGGAAACCATTCATAGCAAATAGAGTGACTGAAATTCAAAATCTCACAAATCGAGAGTCATGGTTTCACTGCAGTGGAAAAATAAATCCTGCTGATCTACCTACAAGAGGCCAGAGCGTGGACAGCCTTATTCACAGTCAACTCTGGTAGAATGGACCTTCTTCTCTAACACCAACTGATAAGTGGAAGACGTTGTTGAGGTGTCACTAAAGGAGTAAACGATGAGCTCAGGTCTAAGTTTCAGACAACAGTGCAGTTTGCTAGTGCAGAACAAGTTGAGCCATTATTAGACTTGCAAAGGTACAGCAGATTGAGAACAGTGCTCAGAATAACTGCATGGGTAAGGAGATTCATAACTAATCCACATTCAGGTCAGCATTTTAAGGGAGAACTTACTCCAGAAGAGCTTAGTGCATCAGAGGTGTACTGGGTAAAGATATCACAAGAGCAAACATTTAGCACAGAAATCAGTCAGTTGAAATCTGCACTGGAAATCAAAGAGGATTCAAAATTGAAAGAACTGAAACTGTTTTTGGATGAAAGGGGCCTCATTAGTGTGGGAGGGTGGTTACACAAGTCCGATTTCAGTTACAGGGCGCAACACCCATGGGTATTGTCAGCAAAGCACAGATACTCAGAGTTACTGGTACAGTACTGTCATGAGAGAGTGATGCATTCTGGGATCAGAGACACACTAATGCAGGTTAGGGAGAAATATTGGATATTAAAGGGCAGACAGTTGGTAAAGCAGGTTGTGTACATTGTTACATTTGTAGAAAACTTAAGGTAAAACCTGCTCAGCAAACTACAGCTCTGTTACCCAGTGACGGAGTTACAGAGTCACCTCCATTTGAAGTTACAGGGGTAGATTTTGCGGGGCCTTTGTACATGAAAACAAGTGTTCAGGCAAAGAAGGCATACATAGCACTTTTCACCTGTGCTATTACAAGGCAGTACATTTGGAGCTTGTTTCGGATCAGTATACTGTTTCCTTCTAGCCTGGAAGCAGTTCATTGCTAGATGTGGAATATGTAGGGTGATTTATTCGACCAATGCAAAGACCTTCAAAAGAGCATATCAGGATTTAAAAGAGCTGTTCAAATCATTTAAAGAATCACAGCTTACAGAGTTCTTTACAGAAAAGAGCATTACTTGGAAGTTCATTGTTGAGAGGGCAGCTTGGTGGGGTGGTTTCTGGGAGAGATTGGTGAGGTCAGTAAAAGCCCATTTGAAAAGAGTTCTCGGTAGATGGCAACAGTACTTGCAGAGGTGGAGGCTGTGCTGAATTCTAGGCCTCTGTCATACAGACATGGACAAAATTGTTGGTACCCCTCTGTTAATGAAAGAAAAACCCACAATGGTCACAGAAATAACTTGAATCTGACAAAAGTGGTAATAAATAAAAATTCTATGAAAATTAACCAATGAAAATCAGAATGTTTTTGAATTGTGGTTCAACAGAATTATTTTAAAAAACAAACTCATGAAACAGGCCTGGACAAAAATGATGGTACCCCTAGAAAAGATTGAAAATAATGTGACCATAGGGACATGTTCAACCAAGATGTGTCCTCTAATTAACATCACAGGTGTCTACAAACTTGTAATCAGTCAGTCGGCCTATTTAAAGGGTGACAAGTAGTCACTGTGCTGTTTGGTGACATGGTGTGTACAACACTAAACATGGACCAGAGGAAGCAAAGGAGAGAGTTGTCTCAGGAGATTAGAAAGAAAATTATAGACAAGCATGTTAAAGGTAAAGGCTATAAGACCATCTCCAAGCAGCTTGATATTCCTGTGACTACAGCTGCACATATTATTCAGAAATTTAAGATCCACGGGACTGTAGCCAACCTCCCTGGACGTGGCCGCAGGAGGAGACGGATAACACAAATGGTAACAAAACAGCCCAGAACAACCTCTAAACACATTCATAGTGAACTCCAAGGTCAAGGTACATCAGTGTCAGATTGCACTATCCGTCGTTGTTTGAGCCAAAGTGGACTTCATGGGAGACGACCAAGGAGGACACCACTGTTGAAAACAAATCACACAAAAGCCAGACTGGAATTTGCCAAACTGCATGTTGACAAGCCACAAAGCTTCTGGGAGAATGTCCTATGAACAGATGAAACAAAGCTGGAACTTTTTGGCAAGGCACATCAGCTGAATGTTCACAGACACAAAAATGAAGCATACCAAGAAAAGAACACTGTCCCTACTGTGAAACATGGAGGAGGTTCTGTTATGTTCTGGAGCTGCTTTGCTGCATCTGGCACAGGGTGTCTTGAATCTGTGCAGGGTACAATGAAATCTCAAGACTATCAAGGTATTCTAGAGAGAAATGTGCTGCCCAGTGTCAGACAGCTTGGTCTCAGTCGCAGATCATGGGTCTTGCAACAGGATAATGACTCAAAACACACAGCTAAACACCCAAGAATGGCTAAGAGCGAAACATTGGACTATTTTAAAAGTGGCCTTCTATGAGCCCTGATCTAAATCCTATTGAACATCTGTGGAAGGAGCTGAAACATGCCATCTGGAGAAGGCACCCTTCAAACCTGAGACAACTGGAGCAGTCTGCTCATGAGGAGTGGGCCAAAATACATGCTGAAAGGTTCAGAAGTCTCATTGACAGTTACAGAAATCGTTTGATTGCAGTGATTGCCTCAAAAGGTTGTGCAACAAAATATTAAGTTAAAGGCCAAATGTCACGTAACAGGGTACTTTAAATATCTTGAAACTAGATATAAAAGTGAACCGATCCGTTCGGGTCTTGGTGCATATGCTTCAGTAACAACGGAATATTCGTTAATTTAAAACTGCCGCGCTTGGCCTGACACGGCCCCTGGAATCGCCTGGGGAAGAAGGCGGAAGTGACGAAATCGATTGCACCCTAGTTTGATGCTTGGGGTATTTCAATTGATTGTTTATATGGAGACTGGAAGGTTGAAGTGAGCAACAAGAAAGAAAAAATTGGATATTTCACCCATACCTTAAAACGGGACTATCAGGGACAGCTGGGTAATAAGGGACACTTCTCTGGGAAATGTTTTCATACCCGTCAAGTGAGACGTTTTCGCCGTACTTCAACACCGTAAAAAGCGGCTATAAGGAACGGCGGAGCAACAAGGCACACCTCTCTGGGATCTGTCTGTTCCGCAACCGCTGCACAGCTCAACGTGTTAAACCATTGTCCTAATTACTTCTCATGGTAGTGAGAATAGCTGACGCTAAGCGATCAGCCCGCCCAGACAATTAAACTAATGAGTGACTCCACACTTCGAACAGTAGTGAGAAGAGCTCCCGCTGAGCGATCAGCCCGCCCCAGCTGTGAGTGATCACACACAGGAGTGCTCCTCAAGACACTCAGTTTTTTTTCCAGTATATTTTTTCTTTTGGGCGTACAGAAATGGCAATACGCCCGTTTTTGCTAAAATTGCATTTTCCCCGTATTTTCCTTAAAATATTTGACAATAACAACACGAACTACATTTAAAACATTTCCCAGAAAAGTGTCCCAAACCACTCTGCCGTCTCCCACAGCCGCGTTTGGCACCAAAATACGGCGAAAACGTCTTCCTTGACAGGTATGCACCTCCATTTTCATATTGATCTGGTCAATTTCTTGACAGCAGCGGCTCTCCTCCACTGTAATAATAATGGCTTCCGAAAAATCAATATTTATGGGGCGCCCTCGACAGACCCCCTCCGGCTTCGCAATTCTGGAGGCGATTAATGTCTAGTTCAATGACATTTTCCACTGGTTCTGCTCTCTGGTCATCGTTGGAACTGTTGTCATCAGACAAAGCATCTGATTCCGTCTCGGATGGCTCGAACCGGTAAGGTTCAGTGCCTCTGTCACTGTCTGAACCACTGACAAAAAAAAAAGACAAAAAAAAAAGACAAAACTAAACTAATTTGTTCACAATCGCTGTCACTTTCCGTCATGATTGTCCAATGTTGATAAGTGTGAATATGGATAGGCAGGGCAGCCAGGGTACAACTGGTGATGTCAAAAACATGGGCGTGGTCTGGACTGGCTGTCACAAGCCAGCAAGCAAGGTGGGGCCTTCACCTGGTGTATTTTGTGCAATTATGTAAATACAGGTGGGTGATATGGTCTCCGGTATGAATATTTGGTTTAAGCTATGTGTATTTTATCTAAATTCGTTGTCATTTAGAAAAAAAAATTACGTGACATTTGGCCTTTAAGGGTACCATCATTTTTGTCCAGGCCTGTTTCACGAGTTTGTTTTTTAAAATAATTCTGTTGAACCACAATTCAAAAGCACTGTCTAATTTTCATTGGTTAATTTTCATAGAATTTTTATTTATTACCACTTTTGTCAGATTCAAGTTATTTCTGTGACTATTGTGGGTTTTTCCTTCATTAACAGAGGGGTACCAACAATTTTGTCCACGTCTAAGGTGAGTCCCAACCACTGACCCCTTCTCACTTTTTGGCTGGGAATAGACTAACATGTTTGCCACCAAGGACAATAATTCCCCCATCTCAGGTAGCTAATGTAAGCAGAGAGCAAATGGGTCTGAGATGGAGATACAGAGACTGTTAAGCATGTGGAACCGCTGACAAAAGGACTACTTGTTGGATCTGAGATCAGCTCATAAATGCGAGAGCGCTACACCCACTGACATGAAGGTAGAAGATGTGCTGATTGGAGATGACAGTCTGCTGAGACAAACCTGGAAAATAGGCAGGATATCAGAGTTATTTCCAGGGAGAGATGGACTAATTTGTTCTTGTACTGTTCGTACTTTCATAGGTTTATTGAGAAGAACTGTGCAGCTGATATATCTTCTTGAGAAGTAGTTTAGTTTATTGGATTGTTCTGATGAACTACTGTTCAGCAGACAGGAGGATGTTGTGACTTTTTTGAAGTAAATCATTAAAGATATTAGTTTAGACCAAGAGAATATATGATTATGGGAAAAAGCTTTGTTTTGTTCATATTGGCATGTATATTGAGAGAAATTATGGAAATCAGTTATTTCCTGTTTATTATATACAAGGTGTGCATTGTATTATGCTACTTTAGTGTGTGCTTTTATTTTGAAGGGAGCAATTCCGTTTCTGGTTTCTTCTCATGTAAAGAATGTAGCTTGATTGCGATAACTGTGTGTGTAACTTTAGCTCCACTCCTCCACATTCTCTCTATTCTTGCTGTAACCAAGTTATGAAATTCATAAAGTGCAGTTAGAAACAAGTACAACTATGTTATTATTTTGAAGCTTCCACTTCATGGAACAACACGTTAATGACTGAATTTACAACTAATGGATATCAAGAACTGGGCAAACCTTCAAACAAAGGCCTGACAGCTTAGTCTGGATTACTTCTGACAACAGGAAAAGGTACCAGCTTTCTAGAGAGGTTCTCCTTGGTGGACGGTCCAATGTATAATGGTATACAGTGATCCCTCGCTACTTCGCGCTTCACCTTTCACGCCCTCAGTGCATCGCGGATTTTTCAAAAATATTCATCAAAAATTCAAAATTGAGAAATAATGGGCGGGCGCTAGCAGAAGGCAGGGAGACTACATTAGAACATTCAGGTATCAACACGGAGAGCCCGCACAACTCAAAATCCACCTCTCCGTTCGCTGTTCTCGTGTTGGCTCGGCTCGGGAATCTCGCAAGCTGATTGGCCGAGACGTTTCACCCCGCAAGCTGATTGGCCGAGACGTTTCACCCAGCTTCTCTCCTGCCGAGCACCCACCCAGCGAAGGAAGACCGCATTCATTGTTCTTTATTGCTCGTGTTGCTTAGTCTCGCCGCGTGGAACTTTTTGCTGTTCTCGTGCCATTTTGTGCAAAATAGTCTTCCCGTCGAGCCACTACGCCGCCTCCTGCAGCTTCTCCAGCTCTATCGGAAGCTGCCCTCAACGATCCTGCGCCTCTAGCACCTGACGATGAGGCGTCACCTGAGGAGCAGTAAAGCTCTCATTAACCTGTGCAGTAAATCATCTTCATCTTGAGTTACGTATCTTGTTATAAGAAAAGAGTTCTAAAAACATATTTATGTACACTTTATTTACATCTACGTATGTATGTACACTTACACACACACACACACACACGTATCATATGAGAGAGAGTGAGAGAATGAACGTACGTATTATTTATGGGTGACGTCATTAGGGGTGACGCTACTTCGCGGTTTTTCACTTTTCGCGGTCGGTTCTGGAACCCATTAACCGCGATAAGTGAGGGATCACTGTATCCATCTATAAATGCAAGGAATCTCTGTGTGTCTGTCTGTTCCTCATATCTCTCAAACCGTTTGTCAGACTGACCTCAGATTTTATATGTGCTTTGCTGAGGTTCTGAGGGTGTGCATCCCCAAGTACGGAGTTGTTCAATCAAATTATGTATTTTTTTTTTTAAATCAATAAAAGTTTAGTCATTGCTCTCTCCTTGTGCTCTGGCTTCTAGAAGTGTGGGTGGGGTTTAGGATCGACTCTGTGCTGACTGGATAATACGCGGCATCATGATCAGTCCTCTCAGCACTCCATGAGCAAAACAAAGAAGTGAAAAGTGACAAATTTGACTAGATGCTTAAAAAAATTATACCATAATGTTGCCGTGATTGTGTAGGTCTAAAGGATAATTTGGCATACTGTATGTGGCGAACACGAGGCGAATACACTGGGAGGAGCGCCAGCAGGCACACGGGTGTTTGGTAAAGAACACCGGTGGATCCAGCACAGGACAGAAGCAGCGGCCGGACCAGTGTTCAGGCCACGGTCCTTCGCGGGGAGGCAAGCCCAGCTTGCTAGGTCAGTGGTAGAATGGAGTCCTGGCTGCTGCTTCGTGTGCTACCACTGTGCTTTGCAGGACCACTAGTCCCCGATGGCACTCCTCCCGGAGTGCTCGTGCCAGTATCTAAAAATTAAAACTTAATAATATTATTGCCATGATTGTGAAGCAGAATGGCCAGATCAATTGTATATTGATTGGTCCGCACACTGACTAAGAGTGCGGACATCTTTATTTCTATTTATACTTGGTTGATTGTCCAGCACTTTACAAAGTCCTCAAGCTGGGTGGAGTGGAAGCCTGTTCTAAATAGATTACAACCAATCTGAAATATTTTTACTAAGAAGCAAACAGGTTAAAACAGGCCTGAATACCAGTCATCAGGCTGTAGATCTACACTTTGCAGTTATCACTGATTTAAACTAACAGCTAATTTATATCTGTAGATGGCAGCAATGGGTCCATCCATCCATCCATCTTCTACCGCTTAATCCTTTCGGGTCGCGGGGGGCTGGAGCCTATCCCAGCATCTTTGGGCGAGAGGCAGGGTACACCCTGGACAGATCGCCAGTCCATCACAGGGCCAACACAGAGAGACAGACAACCATTCACACTCACATCCATACCTAAGGACAATTTAGAATCCCCAGTTTTGATGCCAATTAACCTAACTTGCATGTTTTTGGCATGTGGGAGGAAACCGGAGTGCCCGGAGTAAACCCACGCAGACACGGGGAGAACATGCAAACTCCACACAGAAGGGTCACCGATGGTCTGGGGGTGGGATCGAACCCACGATGGTCAAGGGTGAAATCGATCCCATGACCTTCTTGCTGTGCTGCCACTGTGCTAACCACTGCGCCACCGTGCTGCCCGGCAGCAATGGGTAATTTTCTCAATTTCAAACATTTTTTATGTCGTGTTTTGCTTTTTGTTTTTTTGCTATTCTCTCGCTCAGGAAGTACTTAACTTATTGACGTTTACTTTTTATTCATATGATTTGATTTAGAAGAAAAACCTGAAATTTATGAGAATCAAATCTCAAATGCACATTAAAAAAAACTATTTTATAACAGTGCAAAATTATGAGGGAAACAGGTGCATGGAAAAAGGAAAAAAAGATGGTCCTTTTTATGTGATTATCTAAACTGTAGAAGTTACAGAAGATATTGTGATATATTAGCGGGGAAAATAAGTATTGAACACGTCAACATTTTTCTCATTAAACATATTTCTGATGGAGCCACTGACCTGAGATTTTCACCAGATATCAGCAACAACCCAAGTAATCTATACATACAAAGAAATCAAGGCAACTGTGTTCACAAAATAAGTTATATTTAATAAAGTGGAATGACACACGGAATAAGTATTGAACACATGAAAAAAAAAGCGGTGCAAAAAAGCATAGAAAGCCAAGAAAAAAGCTGAAATTCATCAGAATTTAAGAAGCCATCCCACCCCCCAGCAGTGCAAATTAATTTCAGCTGGTTAAGTCCTGACTGATAGCCTTTAAAAAGGTCTGAATATCAGATTGTCACACCACAAAGATCTCATGATGGGTAGAAGCAAAGAGCTCTTAGACCTTTACAACCTGACTGTTGCAAAACATAATGATGGCATTAGATACAGGCACATTTCTAAACTGCTGAATGCTCCAGACAGCATTGGAAAGAACATCACTTTGCCATAAATCGGCCAGGACCAGGAGCTCCTCGCAAGATTTCTGACAGAGGACTCAAAAGAATTGCCAGAAGAGTTATCCAAGAGCCAAAGACCACTTGTGGAGAGGTCTACAAAGACCTGGAGTTAGCAGGTACTACTGTTTCAAAGAAAACAATTAGGTAATGCACTCAACCGACATGGGCTCTATGCCCGCTCACCTTACAAGACTCCATTGCTGAAGAAAAAGCACGTTGAAGCTCATTTAAAGTTTGTTGCACAACATTTGGGCAAGCCAGTAAAACACTGGGAGAATATAGTCTGGTCAGATGAGACCAAAATCGAACTTTTTGGTTGCCACAACACACAGCATGTTTGGAGTTGAAATGGCACTGCACATCCCACCATGGTGTGGGGGTGGTTTTCAGCACACAGTACAGGCAGGCTTCATATAATTGAAGGAAAGATGAATGGACAAACGTACAGAGACATTCTTGATATGAACCTGCTGCCATCTGCCAAGATGCTGAAGATGAAACGAGGGTGGACATTTCAGCAAGACAATGATCCCAAACACACAGCCAAGGAAACTCAACTGGCTCCAGAGAAGGAAAATATCAGAATCAGAATCAGGTTTATTGCCATTGTTCATGTGATAAACAAACTAGGAATTTGTCTCGGTGCCATGCTGCAACATTAAAAACATAATGAGAAAAAGGGATAAACTAAAAAACTAAAGGACTAGAAACGTGCAATAAGTGTAGAAAAATAAGTAATAATAAGTAATAATAATAATAATACTAGTAATAATGAGTAGTACTAGTCAAGGCAGTTTTAAAAAATTAGCATGTAGCAGATAATGTGAAGTACCACATAGTGCAGTCAATAATGCAACAGAAAAACAGTGATGAATGACATGAGTCTGGTTGAGCTGCTGTACATAGTGCACGAGAGTCAAAAGTCACTTAGTGTTCAGCAGTCTGATGGCAGAGGGGAAAAAGCTGTTCATGTGCCGGGAGGTTTTAGTCCGAATGGACCGAAGCCTTCTACCTGAGGGGAGGGGGGCAAACAGCACGTGACCAGGATGTGAAGGATCGGCTATGATCCGGCCAGCACGCCTCCGGGTCCTGGAGATGTACAGGTCCTGGAGAGATGGGAGCTTGCAGCCTATCACCTTCTCAGCAGTGCGCACGACGCGCTGCAGCCTTAGTCTGTCCCTGGCAGTGGCTCCTGCGTACCACACAGTTATGGTACGCAGTTATGGTACGCAAAATAAAGCTGCTAGAAGCTGGCCCTGTCACTCACCTGAACTGAATTAAATTGAAAATCTATGGAACGAACTGAAGATCTGAGTTCATAGAAGACACCCACGGAATCTTCAAGATTTGAAGACGGTTTGTGTGGAAGAATGGGCTAAAATCACTCCTGAGCAATGCCTGCGCTTAGTTTCTCCACACAGGAGGCATCTGGAAGCTGTTAGAACCAACAAAGGCTTTTCTACTAAATATTAAATGAATCTCACCAAGCACGCTCCATACTTCTTCCCTATGTCATTCCAATTTATCAACCATAACTTGTTTTGTGAACGCAGTTGCCTTGATTTCTTTGTACAGTGGTGAGAAAAACTGCTTGCCCCTTACTGATTTCTCATTTTTTTGTATGTTTGTCACACTTAAATGTTTCAGATCATCAAACAAATGTAAATATTAGACAAAGATAACACAAGTAAACACAAAATGCAGTTTTTAAATGAAGGTGTTTATTATTAAGGGAAAACAAAATCCAAACCTACATGGCCCTGTGTGAAAAAGTGATTGCCCCCCTAAACCTAATAACTGGTTGGGCCACCCTTAGCAGCAACAACTGCAATCAAGCATTTGCAATAACTGGCAATGAGTCTTTTACAGCGCTGTGGAGGAATTTTGGCCCACTCATCTTTGCAGAATTGTTGTAATTCAGCCACATTGGAGGATTTTGAGCATGAACCGCCTTTTTAAGATCGTGCCACAGCATCTCAATCAGATTCAGGTCAGGACTTTGACTAGGCCACTCCAAAGTCTTCTTTTTTATTTTTTAAGCCATTCAGAGGTGGACTTGCTGGTGTGTCCTGCTGCAGAATCCAAGTGCCCTCCAGCTTGAGGTCACAAACAGATGGCCGCACATTCACCTTCAGGATTTTTTGGTCAGCAGCAGAATTCATGGTTCCATTTATCACAGCAAATCTTCCAGGTCCTAAAGCAACAAAACAGCCCCAGACCATCACGCTACCACCACCATATTTTACTGTTGGTATAATGTTCCTTTTCTGAAATGCTGTGTTACTTTTATGCCAGATGTAATGGGACACATTTTTAAAAAAGTTCAACTTTTGTCTCGTCAGTCCACAGAGTATTTTCCCCAAAGTCTTGGGGATCATCAAGATGTTTCCTGGCAAAACAGACGAGCGTTTATGTTACCAGAAGAGTTAGAGTCGACTGTTCACTGCAGTCTTCATTAGAAGACAGTCTGATGAAGACTGCAGTGAAAAGTCAAAACATGTAAAGAAAAGAAGGTAAAAACATCTCCTTTCTATCCTTGTCTTTAATAAGAAAACAAAAGGCTAAAAATTAAAAGAAGACAAAATGAACCTACTTGAGCCTTTATGTTCTTTTTGCTCCACAGTGGTGGTTTTCGTGTTGCAACTCTGCCATGCAGACCATTTTTGCCCAGTCTCTTTCTTATGGTGGAGTCATGAACACTGACCTTAAATGAGGCAAGTGAGGCCTGCAGTTCTTTGGATGTTGTTGTGGGGTCTTTTGTGACCTCTTGGATGAGTCGTTGCTGCGCTCTTAGGGTAATTTTGGTTGGTTGGCCACTCCTGGAAAGGTTCACCACTGTTCCATGTTTTCACCATTTGTGGATAACGGCTCTCACTGTGGTTCGCTGGAGTCCCAAAGCTTTAGAAATGGCTTTATAACCTTTTCCAGACTGAATGATCTCAATTACTTTGTTTCTCATTTGTTCCTGAATTTCTTTGGATTGCAGCATGATGTCTAGCTTTTGAGGATCTTTTGGTCTACTTCACTTTGTCAGGCAGGTCGTATTTAAGTGATTTCTTGATTGAGAACAGGTGTGGCAGTAATCAGGCCTGGGTGTGGCTAGAGCAATTGAATTAAGCTTTCCAAATATGTAATAAACCATTGTTAGTTTATGTTTTAACGGGGGGGGGGGCAATCACTTTTCATACAGGGCCATGTAAGTTTGAATTTTTTTTTACCCTTAATAATAAACAACTTCATTTAAAAGCTGCATTTTGTGTTTACTTGTGTTATCTTTGTCTAATATTTAAATTTATTTGATGATCTGAAACATTTAAGTGCGACAAACAACAAAAAAATGAGAAATCAGGAAGGGGGCAAATACTTTCACACCACTGTATGTATGGATTACTTGGGTTGTTACTGATATCTGGTGAAAATCTCAGGTCAATGGCTCCATCATAAATATGTTTAATGAGAACAATGTTAACGTGTTCAATAATTATTTCCCCCGCTGTACATCGTTATCGTGATACAAGACATATCGTGATATGAAATTTTTGTCATATCGCACAGCCCTAGCTTCAATATAAAAGAATGCACTAGAAAGGGTCTCAAATATTTGTAAACATGTCCTGTTATAGTACTGCATGAATTTATTGATGAAATACAGAAAAAAATATATATTACATTCAACTCCATCACTGAACAGTGATATAAACTAAAATAATTATAATGGTGCAAGATGCAACACTATTATGAATATAAGTCAAAAGATCACACAAATAAGTGCTCTGACAAATAAGAGTTCTTAAACAGTTGATAATACTGGATGTCCCATTCATTTTCAATAATTAGATATTCTGTAATTAATACTCACACAATCAAATAAATCTTCATGCCATTCAGTCTCTTTCATATTTGTCAAAGTCTAAAGTGTGACTGCCAACGTCTGGGATGGGCAACTGGTGGTCCCTGACATCATCCACTGCGTCCCGTTAGTCCATTTCCAAAAAACAATTATTTATTTATATCCCATTTGAATGTACATGTATTTGAACTGCATTCTTAAATGCAGTTACAGGGCCCACCAGCAGAGGGAGCTCTAATCAAAATCTAGGTGCAAGTGGTTATGAGCGAGAGTGAGGGAGCCAGAGATAGAGGGAGCAGTGTGCCCCAGAGTACGTCTTTTAAGGTATGTATGTGTTGCATGCTGAGACTGCATTAATCCACCTTATTCCTGGGGATGCCGCTGGAGGAACGACTGTGGACGGAACTTCCGGTTTCATTTGACCCAGTGTAAAATCAGTCAGTTTCAGTGGAGGAGCGGCATTTAAAATAGCATTTTTATAAGTTTTTTTAAATTCATTTTAATGTATAGTCCACATACGTGTTTTCCACTCAAGTGGCAACTAATTTCAGCACTTGTAGTTTTTGTATTTTTGAATGTTTAGTTGTGTGACGCTCCTCAGAGATCAGCACAGCTGATTCTGTGACTTCTACAGCAATGAGTAGGTCATGCACTGAAAACTAAAGGACTGTTTGTGAGATCGGTAGGACAGACACAGGACAGACACCAGAACAAGAGCCAGGTATGTTTTCACTTGTATGAATGTCACAGATCTGACGTTTGACCCCAAATTTAAAACACCTAAGCACAGTGTTGAATGTGCGCTGTGCCATTACAAACTGCAGGCAACGAGTCATAAATTATGACACTTTCTTTGGTTGCTAGCGGCAAAGTCCCAGGAAACCCCAGAGTGTCCAGTATCATTTTAAAGTTTAGAAATTGTACCTTCTAAAAATACCTATGTTTTTGCAGAAGACATAACTCCCGACCGATCAAACACGAGTTTTCAACCTAGCTAAAATATTGTTTACATCGTTAGCATCTTAGCAGCGGCGCGAACTAACTGAGCTACGGTGAACGAGGCCACTTTTTAAGATCATCTTTCCATCCCTCGATAGTCGAGGGAAGTGGTATGATTAAGTTATTGTTTTGAGGTGCAAGAGGCCGTGTTCCCGCATTTCTGATGCCAAAGTCATTGTTTTTTAACAAGGAAAAGTGTCCCGTTTCAGTGACAACCATATGTTCTAAACTAGTACCGGAAGTTGCTACCACAATTCACGCAAGGAATCATGGGGCCTAGGAATAAGGTGGATAGGCTGTCAACAACAGAAAATGTAGAGTAGGCTGCTTTTAAACAACAATAAATGCTACAGCTTCTCACTGAGGAGTATTTACAGTAACAAGTTTCAAACTGAAAAGCAAATTTATATAAGAAATGGCAAATGTACGACAGAAAAAAAACCACTAATTTTGAAAAAACCCCAGTACAACTAAAGTTAGAAATGGAGATGGACGCCGCCCCATGCGCCTTCATGGCGTGAAGGGAATTAACTAACAACCAAAGTTAAAAAAAATTTTAATAAAATGATGCAAATTTATCAGTAGACGCTTGAACATTTAATATCAAAATAAAATATAGATTTGCAAAAAATGGCTAATTTAATAAACCAGAAATGTAGCATATTGACTTCCGGTTATGGCTGCCACGTAAGACGGACGTGTCTCACTCTGCTCTGCTCCTGGAGAAAAAAATCGGCAAATAACTCTCTCATTTGGGACAGAACGTATCCCAGCGTTTGGGCGAGGATATGTCGGCGAAGCCTAAGGCTGGAAAATCAGGTAAAGGAAAAAGCGAGCCGCCGAAACAGTCCAAATTAACGGACTTTCAGGTCTGTGACGCAGCAAACAAAACTCCATATATGGCGGAGGAGGCTGGCAATGGTGCGATATCTGCGGGGAATGGCGCAGATGCGCTGATGGCTGCCATGAGTTCAATGAGAGCGGACTTTTCCTCTAGATTTGATGGGATTATGACAGCGTTGGAAGGAATAAGAAAGGAATTGGGTGACTGTGTAGAACGAACGGCGCAGATGGAGCTCCGTCTCGCTAGTGCTGAAGATGACGTCACCCGTCTTCAATTAAAGGTGCGCACTTTGGAAAAAAAAAATAAATGTCTAGAAGAAAATATTTTGGATTTGGAATCTCGGTCGAGACAGAATAACTTGAGGCTGGTGGGTCTTCCAGAGGAATCAGAAGGTCGGGACGTATATTCCTTTCTGGAAAAGTGGATTCCGGAGGTGCTGGGCAGCGAGGAGTTGCAATCAGCAGTGGTTCTGGAAAATGCACATCGTATTGGCCCACGGAGAGATAAGGGACCGCCGAGGACCTTAATTATGAAGTTTCTTAGCAACAGAGACAGGATGAAGATCTTCAACGCTGCACGAGCTAAAGGAGAGATTAAACACCAGGATCAGCAGGTGCTGTTCTACCCAGATTTGGCCACAGGAATCCAACAATTGAGGAAGCAGTTTGATCCCATACGTAAGGAGCTGCGCAACCTTGGGATTCGTCATGGTGTAATCTATCCTGCGAGACTGCTGACCACGTATGAGGGCAGAATCCACATCTTCAAGACCCCAGAGGAGGCGCAGGAGTTCATCAAGAAGATCAAAGAAGAAGAGGAGACTGGTGGGAGCTAAGCATGAACAAAATATAAGGTAGAATAATTAAGCATTTGCACAGGCATCTGACTGACTTGAAGTAAATAGCAAGTTTACAAAATATAGATTGTATTATATATAAAAAAAAACAAAAACAAAACAAACAAAAAAAAAACTATGATGTACAAAGTTGTTAAAAATTTTGGAGTTAAGTTGGAAAACTACAGAGGAGAGTTAATGTTACGTCATTAAAAGCAGTAGAGTTAGGGTGATTGGGAGGATGAAGAAGGAGTGGCTTAGGCTGTTCCCCGTGGGTGTGGAACGGTCGATGGCTATATCGGGAGACGGAATTTTTCTTTTGATTTTGGGGGGTTCGCCACAAGTGCGGGAAGGGGGAATTTGTTTGTGTGTAGTTTGTAGGATGAATGTTCAACCACTCATGTTTTTGCTTCTCTGTATGAGCATGTTTACACTGCAAGGTAATCCCAAACTCTCTATTGATCATAAACCAAAGTGTTAATCTTAATTTAACTTCATGGAATTGCAGAGGTCTACAAAATTTAAAAAAACTTAAACAAGTTATGAATAAAATAAAAGACATGGGTTCAAAAATTGTGTTTTTACAAGAAACTCATTTAATAGAGGAGGATATAAAAAGAATTAGGAGTAGATGGCAAGGAAGTGTATTCACCTCATCATTCTCATCCCGGGCCAGGGGAGTTATGACTCTCATACATAAATCAGTCCCTTTTCAAGTGAAAAATGTAATTGGAGACAAACTTGGAAGATATGTAATCATTCAAGGTTCTTTGCTATTAGAAAATATAAATCTTGTGAACTTATATGGTCCCAATATAGATGATCAAAAGTTCTTTGCTAATTTATTTCTTATTTTATCATCACTTACAGGGCAACATATAATAGCAGGGGATTTTAATTGTACATTGAATCCAGGTATAGATAGATCAACAGGACTGGATTGTACGCACAATGGATGTAGGATGACTATTAATCATTTTATGAAAGAATTGAGATTGTTAGATATATGGAGAGAAATGAAACCACAAGTTAAAGCCTATTCTTGTTATTCCAGTACCTACAAGACATTCTCACGTATTGATTATTTTTTGATTTCCACAGAATTAAGATCCAAGATTCAAAACTGCTTTTATGATAACATCGTGATCTCTGATCATGCACCCTGTTGTCTAATATATGTAGATAAAAAATTGACAAAGGAATCAGGTAGATGGCAATTTCAGCATAAATGGCTTCAGGATGAGGAATTTGTCAAGTATATAGAAAAACAGATAGACGAGTACTTTGACATCAATATTACACAAACATCAGCATGTGTAAAGTGGGAGGCTTTCAAAGCTTTTATTAGGGGACATACTATTAGTTATACAGGATCAAAATCTAAGAAGACTCGAGAGGAGAGAGCTAAATTGGAACATAAAATGAAAAGTCTTCAGGAAAAAGTGTATGCAGGAAGTGATCCAAGGTTGGAGAATGAATTACTGATTTTGAGAGCTGAATACGACAAAAAATCAGCGAATAGAGCTGCCTCGAGTCTTCTAAGATTGAAACAATCTTTTTATGAACAAGGTGAAAAATCAGGAAAATTATTGGCATGGCAGATTAAACAATTAGAAATTAAAACACCAATTACTAGTATTATAAGTAACGGACAGGTAGTTCTAGATCCTTTAGAAATTAATAGAGCCTTTAGAGATTACTATGAAAAATTATATGATACTAAAAATGAATTTGATTTAACAAAACTAAATGGGTTTTTGAACGAACTATCTATACCGTGTATTCCAAATGAAAACAGGGAGATATTGGAGTCTAAAATTAGTCAAGAAGAAGTTGGGCTAGCCATTGATAATATGAAATCAGGAAAAAGTGCAGGACCAGATGGTCTTCCAGTTGACCTTTATAAAAAATTTAAGAATAAATTAATAAAACCTTTTTTGGAAATGGTTTTAGAAGCATTTCAAAATAATAATTTACCATCATACATAAATAATGCCTTAATTATACTGCTGCCAAAACCAGGTAAGCCCTCTAATAAATGTGAAAATATGAGACCAATAAGCCTATTAAACGCCGACCTTAAGATAATCTGTAAAATTTTAGCAAGACGAATACAAGAAATTTTACCAAATATTATTAATCGAGATCAGAATGGCTTTATAAAGGGTAGACAAGGCTTCCATAATGTAAGAAGACTATTTAATATTATTTATTTTAATAAAGAAGCACCGGATACAGCTCTCCTATCACTGGACGCCGAAAAGGCCTTTGATAGAGTTGAATGGCCCTTTCTTTTTGAAGTCCTACAAAGGTTTGGACTTGGAAATAATTTCATAAAATGGGTTCAAATAATATACAATAATGCTACAGCAGAAATCCTAACAAATAACAATACTTCAAAACCAATAAAAATCAATAGAGGATGTAGACAAGGCTGTCAACTTTCACCTTTACTGTTTACTATGGCAATTGAACCTTTAGCGATAGCGATACGTTTACATTCACAAATATATGGAATTAAAGTTGGACCAACAGAACATAAAATCTCCCTGTACGCCGATGACATAATTTTGTTTATGTCAAATCTAAAAAAATCAATTCCAACCTTGTTGAATTTAATAAAGAATTTTTGGGAAATATCAGGATATAAAATAAATAAAACTAAATCTTCAATATTAATGCTAAATGAGACCCAGAGAAATTACCCAGCCCCTGAGGTAAATCAATTCAATGTTGTAAATCAGTTTAAATATTTAGGAATCCAAATTGTGCCTAAGCTAGAATCAGTCGCCAGTGTCAACTATGAAGCCTTAATGACAGATATTAATGAGTTAACTCAGAGATGGATGTCACTACCAATGTCGATGATCGGGAGAATCAATATACTTAAAAGTAATATTTTACCTAAAATACTTTATTTCAATACATTCCCTTATCACCACCTTTAGATTTATTCTCAAGAATAAAAAAAAAGTTTGTGGAATTTATATGGAACAACAGGAGGGCTAGATTACGTTTGTCTTTATTATATTTACCATTTGATCGTGGAGGTCTAAAATGTCCAAATTTTATGTTGTATTATTGGTCAGCACAACTGAGGTCTATGACATATTATTTTTCATCAAATGATCTCCCTCACTGGACTGAAATGGAATCATACAATTTACCTTTACCTCTTCCCATATTCATATACTCAGATTCGGCAAAAAAATTACAAAAACTAGTTAAAAATCCATTTGTAAAGCATATGATCAAAATATGGTGTGAAGCTAAAAACTATTTAAAAGAACCACAGTTATTGTCACAATTTAGTCCAATATGGGGTAATCAATATTTTAAACCAGGGAGAGCGGACGCTGTATTTAAAGTATGGAATTTAAAAGGGATACAAAAGATTCAGGATTTATATTTGCCATGTGCAGATAACATAATGTCTTTTGAAGAGCTGAGGATCAAATTTAATCTCAATAGAACACATTTTTTTAAATATCTTCAACTTAGAAACTTTATTCGATCAAATCAAAATAAAGCTCTCACTCGACCTATTTATTCATCCTTGGAAAAAATGATGATGAAAGATAGTAAAAGAAAGGGTATTATTTCAGAGTTTTATAACTCATTGACACTATCTTCAAGTGAAAATTCACTGAAAAGATTAAACTACTGGAAAGAAGATCTGCAAACTGAAATTTCAGAGGAACAATGGGAATTGGCTTGTACAGAAGCTCAAACCAAATCAATAAATGTACGCCTTAAATTGATACATTTCAAATGGTTAATGCGGATGTATGTTACACCGGAGGAGTTAAATAAATATAACAAAAATATACCAGATACATGCACAAAATGCATGGAAAGTAAAGGAACTCTATTTCATTGTGTATGGGAATGTAGATTAATAAGAATGTTTTGGGAAGAGGTGAGGGTAACAATTGAAAAAATAATCTCAAAACAAATCATATTGAATCCTAAACTGTTTTTGTTGGGTCTGTACCCAGAAAAGCATAATTTTAATAAAAGTGAAAGAACATTCATAGACCTCAGTTTGCTTAATGCCAAAAAATGTATTGCACTATTATGGAAAAAGACTCATAGACCAGATGTGACTCAGTGGTTAAGACAGATGTTAACAAACCTTCCATTAGAAAGAATAACATATATACTGAAATCAAAGGAAATTGTGTTTGAGAATATATGGAGACCTTTTATTGATTATGTAAAAAATTTAAACATAACTCTTGAAGAAGAAGGTGAATGATGTGTGTGGACCTTGTAAATTCCAAACTGGTGAACATAATATGTATACTTATGTATTGGATTGTCTAGACCAGGGGTGGGCAATCATGTGCCATGGAGGGCCATTCTACTGCAGGTTTTCTGCTCCACCCAGTCTCTTCAGCAGGTGTTTTCAATGATTAGCAATCCTTGAAGCTGATCAGAGCACACACCTGCTGAAGAGACTGGGTGGAACAAAAAACCAGCAGTGGAATGGCCCTCACTGCCCACCCCTGGTCTAGACTAAACAGAGGAGCATTGTTGAAGATTTGATTTTGCTGGTGGTTGTTGGTGTTTTTAGTGCATCTTTTTTTTTTTTGTAGTACTTTAGTGTTAGTGTTTGATTGTTTGTATCATGTTTGTTAAAAAAAAAAAAAGGTTCAATAAAGATATTGTGGAAAAAAAAGAAATGTAGCATATTTATCAGTAAAACTATTTTTCACTTGGATCATTTCCTTCAAATAGGCCTACTATTTCAACTTTGCTTTTGATTAGTTTCCTAATTTAATTGTCTTAGTGTATGATTTTAAACTTATTTTATGTCACAATTATTTATCTTACTGCAAATTATTAATACTTATGAATATACAGGTATGTCTGTTTGACTGTATTTAAGTGTTGTTTTATTCTTCCAGTCATCTTAACTGTCTAGTCTTTTTAATCAGCAAATCATCTCATCTATCAGTGACCATTTTATTTTATTTTTTTTTTTTTTTTAAATCACCCTGTCCAAGCTCCAGCATTTCCTCATGGGGAGTCCTCCCACAGGGAACTGTGTCTGTTTTCTGGCTGCAGGGTCCTGGCCTGTGATTGTCCTGGTCTACGCAGCTGAAGGAATCATGCACTGTAGCACCGCATCTGCGGTGTCAACCCCTCGGGTTGGACTTGGGTGGTCTCAGAGGTGGTGTTCCTGTAGCCATAGACTTGGCACTTTCCCTGATGGTGATGATTCCCTAGTGATGGTGCTTCCACACTTGGATCCTCGGTGCCCAGCCATAAGTTTTACACTGATGAAAGTTTCTTTGTGTGTGTATGGGGGGAGGGGGGTTAATTGTGTTTTATTTCAATGTGTGAAGCTAGGGTTGTCGTGATAACCGCAATTATGTAATACCACGCTATGGACACGCCTACCGCAGAGAAAAACAACCAACTGCAACAACCGCAGTGTTCACTTTTTTTTTGTGTGTGTGGCTATATCTCATTGTTCACTTATGTGCCCCTATTGATTATTAAATAAATTGCTAAATGAAGTGTATTTTTACTGCCAACAGCATGTTTGCACCTGGTACTCTAGAAACTTCCACAGCACATGGTGCTGCCACCGTTTGGGGAACTCTCTCCAGACAGACTCCAGCAGGCTGTTAGTGACGAAAGCGTTTGGACTCCTTGTTAAATACAGCCGTAACAGTGAGCACTGAAGGGGCACATAGCAAGTTATTTCCTTCTGAGTGTGTATGATCCTGACTGTGTATGCTCTGTGTATGAGCTCCGAGAGCAGCTTGTTTGAACGCGATTTTTCGGACAGCAGCAAAAATCCCGGAGACAAAAGCCACGTAGGGTCCTGTATGGAGACTGTCCTGCTTAAATAAACTGAATGCCGCTGCAGTCTCCAGTCCACACACACCGTAGTTATCGCCACTGCTTTATGAAAATGATCTTTTTTTTTTTTTTTTAACAGAATCAGCAGTTCATGCCTGTAGAAAGAGCAGAACTCCGCACAGTTGTCACACACGCACATAAAGTTGAGAGCGGCGCTGCAGCGAGAATCTCACAGCTTCCCTCATTTGCCACATAAGTTATAAACTTAAAGATGCAATAGACTTACACAATGGTCCTCTCCGGCATACAACTAGGAACATACCGGTCGCTATGGAGGGTGAGAATATGTATGGGCACATAATCATACCATGTAGGATAACTAAATAGACGGTTATGCTGTTTCATCCCACCTAGCAACAATGCTCTGCACTGTGTGTGTTTATATATTTACATATTTATTCCATCTAGCTACAATGCTCTGCACTGGGTGTGTTTATATTTATATATCTATATATTTATTCCATCTAGCTACAATGCTCCGCACTGTGTTTTTATATATCTACATATTATTCCATCTAGCTACATTGCTCCGCACTGTGTGTGTTTATATACTTGCATATTTATTCCACCTAGCTGCAATGCTCCATACTGTGGGTGTTTATATATTTACATATTTATTCCATCTAGCTACAATGCTCTGCACTGTGTTCATATATTCATATATTTATTCCATCCAGCTACAATGCTCTGCACTGTGTGTCTGTGTGTGTGTGTGTGTGTGTGTATATATATATTTTATAGTAATATGTACATATGTATATTAGCTGCTCTTGCTTGCTTGTTTTTTCTTGCCTTCTGATTGTTGCTCTGAGTGTTGCTATCCCTGTGCTGTTGCAATCCTGGAATTTCCCCTTTGTGGGACTAATAAAGGCTTATCTTATCTTATCTTATCTTATCTTAAACCCTGTTTGAATTACGAATCCACAGGGTCCTAAAAACATCTGCAATAATACCGCGGTGTTGAGCTGTCCACCTTCACCACAGGGTAAATTCCTCTACTGCGACAGCCCTATGTGAAGCACATTGTGTTGCATCTTTTTGAATGAAAAGTGTATATAAATTTTGATTGAGATATATATAATAAAAATATTTGTCATATTTCCTTTTCTTCTTGGCTTTTTTGTTAATTACCATACGGAATTTCTCTTTGCTCATCATATTGATGGAGAGTTTTAAAAATTAGTTCATGATATAACTATCAGTAATTTTAATTCCAATACGATAAAACACTAAGCAGCTTTTATTTTCACTTGTCTTTTCAGTTTTAATTGTGAAACTTTTGACTTTGAATACCCCCCCCCTCCCTCCCTCCCTCCCTCCCCAAGGTTGGCATGTAAATCTCGCCTTCAAGATGTGGGGGAAAAAAATGTGTCCCTCACTCCCACCAAAGTTGCCCATCCCTGGCCTAGCTACACGTCTCTGTACCCCACTTTCAAACACAGCCTACATTTGGGCCTGTAAAGTGCAATTGGGATACCGGTTTCAGACAGGAATACTTACATTCTACAGGCAATGCACTAGTAAACTAAAGGCACCACGTTACCTTGTTAGACTTCTATGGTTTCTATGTTGTTTAATGAAAGCTATTCCAGATAATGCAGGTTCAAAAAATATTGTAATCTGAGGGGGGGGGGCAATTTTGGGAGACACAGTTTTTTAATGGGATGCCTATTTGTTGTTTAAAAAAAGTCTTTTTGTATGAAGTAAGCACATATTACTAACAAATATACAAATAATGAAACTAAGCAAAGAAAAGATGACAACAGAAAAATCCAGTCTCAAACAAGATTAGATATAGCAAGGTCAGTTAAATAACACTTAGCTAGCCAACAAGCTAGCTAGCATTATGATGTACAGATATACCTAATAAATGGTATTTACCTTCCAAGGAGTCACTCTTTTACGCTCAAAGGATGGAACAAAACGCCCATAGCATTTCAACCTCCATGTCTGACTGGTAGCCATTTTCAGAAGTCAACTTTTCCTTGATATTTTCTGGAAAAGCAACACTGCCCTGTTAACTTACCTTAACACCTGCTAACCTCAGACTCAGACAGCCATCACGCCCGCTCTACTTCTTCTTCGTCTTCTTTTAGATTTGATTGGCTGTTGGCAGCCAGTTTACAGGTCCATTACTGCCACCTACCGGGTTGGAGTGTGGACATGAGAACGGCAGGGGAAAAAAATAATTATTTTCATTAACCGAGTTGCATTAAATATCTAAATAGACCTACATATATTTCTGTGACTTTTGTTCCTAACCAATTTTCCCAAACAAAATTTATATTAGCTTTTTTCATTACTGTAATCAGATGTTTCCTTTGTTCCTGATAACCCTGACATTGTGGAGCGTGTAAATAATGAGGTGGATTTGGTTCAGGCGGTTTATTACACAACTCACACAAGGAGCATAGACAGAATGGCATACAAGTAGGAACTCTTCCCTTAAATAACATGACATCCTTCTAGACTCTTCTCACACACAAAAGATAATCTCCCCGTCCGACTGCAGTCAGTCCATTCATCCTTGACACCTCCCTGTTATCTTACTAGGGCATCTAGAAACTTCTCACACACAAAAGGTTAACTTCGCGTCCTTTGTTCCTGTCTAAGGTGGTAAACCATTATGCACTCCCCAGGTTGCCACACCACCACCCCCAGCAACTTAGATAGGACAAAAGGGTAACAGTCCACATGCTGTGATAGAACCATTAACATCAGTCCACATGCTGTAGAACAATCAACATCAGTCCGCATGCTGCTTGGGCTTCGGTCTTCTGCCGTATCTGCTGTAGCCAGGATTTGCCGCCTCTGTGGCGCTGCCATGCTGGGGGGCTGATGTCTGGGGGTGAAAACTTTTTGACTGTCCGTGTGGGTGCTCTGGAGAATCTTTTCTCTGGGAAGCGCCCTGTGGGGGTCTTCCACACCGAGGAGCCCTCGCCAACAGCACTTGCTCGTCAGCCACAACGAAAGCAGGTTTGAGTCTGTCTATGCCAATTTTTTCCCTCCTACCCCAAGTCTAGCAAAAAATGCTTATCCCCTGTTTCCAGCACTCTAAACGGTCCATCATAAGGTGGGCGCAGTGGGGGGCGGTGGGCGTCATGTCTGACAAACACGAACTCTGCATTTTTCAAAGCTTTAGGCACAAAAATGCGCGGAAAACTGTGGTGCGCAGGGCCCGGCAGCATGCTTGAGTCTATGCAACGCTGCAGCAGCTGAGATGGGGAGCTGCCCGGCGCAGGATTATCTGGCAGAAACTCCCCAGGCAGCCGGAGTGGTTGTGCAAAAACGAGTTCTGCCAGGGAAGCTTCCAGATCCTTTTTAGGCACAGAACTTAACCCCAATAAAACCCATGGTAGCCTGTCTACCCAATTTGCATCCGTCAGTGAAGCCCTCAGAGCCGCTTTTAACGACCTATGAAAACGTTCGCATAACCCATTAGCCTGCGGGTTGTACGCGGTTGTGCGGTGAATTGAGACACCTAGGCTGCGGGCCATGGTTGACCAGAGTTCAGAAACAAATTGAGAGCCTCTGTCGGACGTAATGTCCGACGGAACTCCAAAACGCGCCACCCATGCTGTTAAAAACGCGCGCGCCACCTCCTCGGCCGTGGTTGCCGCCAGCGGACCCGCTTCTGGCCAGCGCGTGGTGCGGTCCACCATTGGCAGGAGATGCGTGTACCCCTGTGATGGCGGAAGGGGGCCTACGAGGTCCACGTGGACATGGTCGAACCTCTTAGCCGGGATGCGAAACGGCTCCAAAGGAGCCTTCGTGTGTCTGTGAACCTTGGCTCGTTGGCACGCCACGCAGGCTGCCGCCCACTCTTTCACTTGTTTGCGAAGGCCCGGCCACACATATTTCTCTCCTACCATTTTGACCGACGCGCGCACCCCTGGGTGTGCCAAAGAGTGAACCGACTCAAACACGCGGCGGCGCCACGCGGCCGGAACCACAGGCCATGGGCGACCCGTGGAGACGTCGCAGATTAAGGGGGGAATGCCGTTAAGCAGCGTCCTCTTTTCCAGCCTTAACCCTGTTGGTCCAGACTGGAGCGCGCGCACGTCCACGTCACTAGCCTGCTCCGCAGCCATGGCTGCGTAATCCATCCCTACACAGACCGGGGCCACAACGGCGCATGAGAGGCAGTCTGCCACTACATTCAGTTTGCCCGACACATGCTGAATATCGGTAGTAAACTCTGAGATCACGGCCAGCTGCCTCTGCAGCCGGCCCGACCAAGGTTCTGAAACTTTGGCCATTGCGAATGTTAGTGGCTTATGGTCAACGAACGCAGTAAAATTGCACCCTTCCAGCCAGAACTGGAAATGGCGAATGGCCAGGTGGAGAGCCAGCAACTCTCTGTCGAACGTGCTGTATTTACGTTCATTGTCGCGCAAGGTTCTGCTGAAAAAGGCAAGCGGCTGCCAAGCCCCAGTGACGCGCTGCTCCACGACAGCCCCGATGGCCACATCTGAGGCGTCAGTGGTGAGGGCTATGCGGGCCGTTGGGTCTGGATGTGCCAACAATGCGGCGTTTGCCAGGGCTGCTTTAACTTCCAAGAACGCCTGCTCTCGTTCCGGGGTCCATTCGACCCTATTCGCAGGTTTCAGTTTTTTGAGCGCAGCGTCCATTGGCTGCATGAGCTGCGCTGCGCGGGGAAGGAAACAGTTATAAAAGTTCACCATTCCCAAAAATTCTTGTAGCGCCCTGACCGTTTGCGGTCGGGGAAAATCTGTCACTGCGCGCACTTTGTCAGGCAGCGGAACCGCTCCTTCAGGAGAGACGCAGTGCCCTAAAAAATCAATCCCCGTCACCCCGAACTGACATTTCACTGGGTTGGTTATTAAACCGTGCTCTTCCAACCTTCGGAAAACCGTCGTGAGGTGGGTTTCGTGTTCGTCTTCGGACGCGCTGGCTACCAAGATATCGTCCAGGTAGACGAACACGAAAGGGAGATCGCGCAGCACCGCATCTATCATGCGTTGGAACGTCTGTGCTGCCCCTTTAAGCCCAAACGGCATGCGCAAGAACTCAAATAAACCAAACGGAGTTATTACCGCTGTTTTGGGTATGTCCTCAGCGTGCACTGGGACTTGGTGGTAACCACGGACCAAATCTATCTTAGAAAAAATGCGCGCTCCTGCGAGGTGAGCGGAAAAATCCTGAATGTGGGGAATTTGGTAGCGGTCGTGTGCTGTAGCGTTGTTTAACCTGCGGAAATCGCCGCAAGGTCACCACGAACCTTCAGCTTTAGGGACCATGTGTAGCGGGGAAGCCCATGGGCTGTTTGAGTGCCTGATGATGCCTAACCTCTCTAGGTTAGCGAACCCCTCACGCGCTATGGCCAGTTTAGCTGCGTCCAAGCGCCGAGGTCTTGCAAAAACGGGCACCCCGTTGGTGGTGATAAAATGCTCCACCCCATGTTTAGCGATAGCTGCTGAAAACGTCGGGACTGTGAGTGCTGGGAACTGAGTGAGCAGTGTGTGGAACTTACTGCATGCTGCTGTGACGTTGGCTTGTGCTGTTGGCCGGGTCACTCGAGCTATACAGGGGAGAGAGTCAAAAGACAGTGCATTAACCAGGCGCCTGTTAGCGATATCTACCAACAACCCATGTGCACATAGAAAATCAGCCCCCAGTATATGGTAATCCAATGCTGCTACAACAAAAGTCCATTCAAATGTACGACCGTGTAGAGACAAGAGTAGAGTCCTCTCACCAAAGGTCTTAATGTCTGAGCCGTTTGCTGCTGCCATCTCGGGGCCGCTGGGTCCTGCCAGCCGGTCAGCGTAGGTCGGCCGGATGAAACTCTTCTGTGCGCCGGTGTCCACGAGGAAATGCCTCCCTGAGCGTGCGTCCGTCAAATAGAGCAGCTTGTTCTCCTCCCCGAGGGTCGCGGCTGCCACTGACCCCCGGTCTTGGCGTTTCCCGAGCGCTTGAACTGGCACGGTGGTATGCATTTGCGTGCCCTCTCTGCAAAGCGGCGGTGGTAGAAGCAAAGCGTGTCACCTCCACGTTCCTTGGCCCCCGCTGCTGCTGCCGTCGGTGGTTCTGCTGCTGCCATCGGCGGCTCCTTGCCTCCTCGTGTCGAAGTGCTGGGCTCCGTCGCTGCCGCAATGGTCACGAAAGCCTTGTTGGCGACGATGATCCGGTCTGCCTCTCGGGCTAGCGCACGATAGTCCTGTTTGGCCAATAACGACAAATTGGCCAGGGCCGCTCTTGCCGCTGTCGGAAGGTTCCTGAGGAAAATGTGGGTGAAGATGAAGTGGTCGTCGTCCATGCCCTTTAACCTCAGCATCTTCTCCATCATGTCCACGGCCGAACTGTCTCCCAACTCGGTCCGCGTCAGAAGTCTCTCTGATCTCTCACCATCCGAGAGCGTGTAGTGCTGGATGAGGGCAGCCTTCAGCGCATCATATTTGCCGTCGGCTGGTGGCTGATTGAGCAGGCTATCGATGTGCTGAGCCGTGCTGGCATCGAGCGCTGCGACCACATAGTGGAATTTCGTATCTTCCGCCGATATCCCTCGGAGGACGAACTGCGCCTCGGTTAGGTGGAACCAGGAGCACGGGTTGTGCTGCCAAAAATCAGGTAGTTTGATCGCTATGGCGCACACGAAGCTGAGGGTTCCAGTTGAGGTTGGCTCCGAGGATCTTCCGTCGTATTCTATGATTCGTCTTGGGTCACCAGTGTGGAGTGTGTAAATAATGAGGCGGATTTGGTTCAGGCGGTTTATTACACGACTCACACAAGGAGCATAGACAGAATGGCATACAAGTAGGAACTCTTCCCTTAAATAACATGACATCCTTCGAGACTCTTCTCACACACAAAAGATAATCTCCTTCTAGAATCTTCTCACACACAAAAGATAATCTCCCCGTCCGACTGCAGTCAGTCCATTCATCCTTGACACCTCCCTGTTATCTTACTAGGGCATCTAGAAACTTCTCACACACAAAAGGCTAACTTTGCGTCCTTTGTTCCTGTCTAAGGTGGTAAACCATTATGCACTCCCCAGGTTGCCACAACATACCAGCAAAATGTGCTGAGCTGTTTCAGGAGAACCACAATGTGCACAGCTGCCAGTTGGGTGCTTACCTGTTCTATGTAGTGTTTGGTTTAAAGTGATGTGTCCTATTCTTAATCAGGTGATGACTTTCTCTTCTTTGATGCTTTCAACACCATCCAACCGATGATCCTGAAGGACAAGCTGCTGTGCGCAGGGGTGGACCAGCACCTGTCATCATGGATCCTGGACTACCTCACTAACCGGCCACAGTTTGTGAGAACCCAAGATTGTGTGTCTGACACGATCATCGGTAGCACGGGAGCCCCCCAGGGAACGGTTTTGGCTCCCTTCCTGTTCACCCTTTATACTGCGGACTTCTCACACAACACAACACACTGCCATCTACAGAAGTTCTCTGACGACTCTGCGATCGTCGGCCTCATCTCCAACAGAGATGAAGCTGAGTACAGAGGACTTATCCAGGACTTCGTGGACTGGTGCCATTGGAACTGTCTCCAGATCAATGTGAGGAAAACTAAGGAGCTGGTGGTGGACTACCACAGGTAAGGACAACCCCTCACATCACCAGTAAACATACAGGGAACGGACATTGAGATGGTGACATCCTACAAGTACCTTGGTGTTCATCTGAACAATAAACTAGACTGGTGACGCAATACCGACGCACTCTACAAGAAGGGACAGCGCAGGCTGTTCCTACTGAGGAGGCTCAGGTTTTTTGGTGTACAAGGGGTGCTGCTGAAGACATTCTATGACACGGTGGTGGCATCAGCCATCACTTTTGGAGTGGTCTGCTGGGGCAATGGCATTACTGCAGCCGATAGGAAGAGACTGAACAAACTGATCAAGAAAGCTAGATCTGTCCTGGGGCAACGCCTTGACCCAGTGGAGGAGATGGGAGAGAGAAGGATGGTGGCTAAACTGTCATCTCTGCTGGAGTCTGAGTCCCACCCTATGCAGGACATACTGAACGCACTGAGGAGCTCATTTAGCAGTAGACTACATCAGCCTTGTTGCGCGACCGAGAGGTTTCGCAGGTCCTTCCTACCTACAGCTGTCAGACTGTATAACCTAAGCAGGGCTGCTCGCAGAGATGGCAAAAAAACGTGACGACCTAATAGTATTGAATGCAAAGGATGCAACAGACTTACACAAATGGTCCCCTCCAGTATACAACTAGGACAATATCAGTTGCTACGGAGGGTGACAATATGTATGGGTACATAGTCATGCTACAGTGGGGTAAAAAAGTATTTAGTCAGCCACCAATTGTGCAAGTTCTCCCACTTAAAAGATGAGAGAGGTCTCCAATTTTCATCATAGGTATACCTCAACTATGAGCGACAAAATGAGAAAAAAAAATCCAGAAAATCACATTGTCTGATTTTTAATGAATTAATTGGTAAATTCCTCGGTAAAATAAGAATTTGGTCAATAACAAAAGTTCATCTCAATACTTTGTTATATACCCTTTGTTGGCAATGACAGAGGTCAAACGTTTTCTGTAAGTCTTCACAAGGTTTTCACACACTGTTGCTGGTATTTTGGCCCATTCCTCCATGCAAATCTCCTCTAGAGCAGTGATGTTTTGGGGCTGTCGCTGGGCAACACGGACTTTCGACACCCTCCAAAGATTTTCTATGGGGTTGAGATCTGGAGACTGGCTAGGCCACTCCAGGACCTTGAAATGCTTCTTACGAAGCCACTCCTTCGTTGCCCGGGTGGTGTGTTTGGGATCATTGTCGTGTTGAAAGACCCAGCCACGTTTCGTCTTCAATGCCCTTGCTGATGGAAAAAGGTTTTCACTCAAAATCTCACAATACATGGCCCCATTAATTCTTTCCTTTACACGGATCAGTCGTCCTGGTCCCTTTGCAGAAAAACAGCCCCAAAGCATGATGTTTCCACCCCCATGCTTCACAGTAGGTATGGTGTTCTTTCTCCTCCAAACACAACAAGTTGAGTTTTTACCAAAAAGTTCTATTTTGGTTTCATCTGACCATATGACATTCTCCCAATCCTCTTCTGGATCATCCAAATGCTCTCTAGCAAACTTCAGACAGGCCTGGACATGTACTGGCTTAAGCAGGGGGACACGTCTGGCACTGCAGGATTTGAGTCCCTGGCGGCGTAGTGTGTTACTGATGGTAGCCTTTGTCACTTTGGTCCCAGCTCTCTGCAGGTCATTCACTAGGACCCCCCGTGTGGTTCTGGGATTTTTGCTCACCGTTCTCATGATCATTTTGACCCCACGGGGTGAGAGCTTGCGTGGAGCCCCAGATCGATAGAGATTATCAGTGGTCTTGTATGTCTTCCATTTTCTAATAATTGCTCCCACAGTTGATTTCTTCACACCAAGCTGCTTACCTATTGCAGATTCAGTCTTCCCAGCCTGGTGCAGGTCTACAATTTTGTTTCTGGTGTCCTTTGACAGCTCTTTGGTCTTGGCCATAGTGGAGTTTGGAGTCTGACTGTTTGAGGTTGTGGACAGGTGTCTTTTATACTGATAACAAGTTCAAACAGGTGCCATTAATACAGGTAATGAGTGGAGGACAGAGGAGCCTCTTAAAGAAGAAGTTACAGGTCTGTGAGAGCCAGAAATCTTGCTTGTTTGTAGGTGACCAAATACTTATTTTCCTCCATAATTTGCAAATAAATTCTTTAAAAATCAGACAATGTGATTTTTCTGGATTTTTTTTTTCTCATTTTGTCTCTCATAGTTGAGGTATATCTATGATGAAAATTGGAGACCTCACTCATCATTTAAGTGGGAGAACTTGCACAATTGGTGGCTGACTAAATACTTTTTTGCCCCACTGTATGTAGGATAGCTAAGTAGACGGTTATGCTGTTTATTCCATCTTGCTACAATGCTCTGCACTTTGTATATATATTTATATATTTTATGTGTACGTATGTATATTCACTGCTCTTATTTTCATTTTTCGTATCTTCTTAATTATTGCTCTGAGTGTTGCTATCCCTGTGCTGTTGCAATCCTGGAATTTCCCCATTGTGGGACTAATAAAGGCTTATCTTATCTTATCTTTCCTGCTTCTACTGACTCCCATTCCACAGGTTACCTGCTTTTGAATGTGATAATCAATCAATCAATCAATCAATCAATCTTTATTTTGGATAGATTAAAATAAACAGAATAATATAACAAAGGGGGAAGAAAATCCAGCAAGGTCAAATTAGACAATAACTCCTCTGATTTTACAGTTCATCATAAGTTATCCGAAACGGGTGATGGCTGAAGCCGCAGCTTATATTGCCCACCCATATTCCATCCAAGAATTCAAAAGAAAAACAAAACAAGAGTGATTACAATTCAGAACAAAGCTAAGCAAAATGTGACAAAAAAAAACTAAGGAGCAACACAACGCAGACTAAATATGACAATCCTTATGTGATTTTACATGTCATCTTGTATATATGTTTGGAGTATTTCTTCCTTTAGTTTTTGTTTAAATTGTCCAAGCGTTGTACATGATTTTAATTCAGGTCCAAAATCGTTCCATAATCTGACTCCTTGCACTGAAACACAGTGTTGCTTGGTGGTAGTTCTCACTGAAGGTTTTTGAAATATACATGTTCCTCTGAAATGATATTGTTTCTCCCTTATTTGGAACAGCTTTTGGATATTTACGGGCAGTGATAGATTCTTCACTTTAAACATTATTACTGCAGTTTTAAAGTCAACCAGATCTTTCAACTTGAGAGCTTTTAATTTAAGAAAAAGTGGGTTTGTTGGTTCCCTGTAAGCAGCTTTGTTTATTATTCTAATAGCTCTCTTCTGAAGCATAAAGACTGGATATATGCTTGTTTTATATGTATTTCCCCATACTTCAGTACAATATGTCATGTATGGGAGTATTAATGAATGATACAAGGTATATAGTGTGGGTTGATTCAGCAAATATTTCACTCTGTGTAGTATTGCAATTGATTTGGATATTTTACCTTTAATATAATTAATATGTGACTTCCAACACAGTTTATTATCAATTATTACACCAAGAAATTTAGTTTTGGATACCCTTTCAATCTCTACACCATTTACACTGAGTTTAGATACTAAACTCAGTGTTAGTACTAAACTCAAATACTAGATACTAAACTCAAAAATAAAGATGTCTTCCTGTGTCTATTGAGTCCCAATGTTCTTGTCATGTTTTCTCTTTATACTTTTTAATTATTGATTTGCCTTCCGCCCTACTGAGTGATACTTCCAGATTTATTGTTTCCAATTTTACTGATTGTTTTGCTATTTGTATTTTGTATCCACCTTATTCCTGAGGATGCTGCTGTAGAAACGATTATGGGCGCAACTATCAGTTTCAGCTGTAGTGTTAAATCAGTCAGCAAGAGTGGAGTAGTGGGGCATTTAAAACAGCATTTTTAAAAGTGTTTTAAAGTCATTTTAATGTATATTCCACATACCTGTTTTGCAGTGAAGTGGCAGTTAATTTCAGCACTTGTAGGTTTTGCATTTTTGAATGTTTTTGCATAGTTCTGGTACTTGCTGCAGTTCGTGGTGTGAGACTCCTAAACCTCAGCTAAATCTGTGCTGGCTTCAACAGCAATGCATAGATCATGCACTGAAAACTGAAAAGGACTGTTGGTGTGATAGGTGGTACAGACACAGGACAGACACAATAGCACCAGGTATGTTTTCACTTGTATGAATGTCACAGATCTGACGTTTATATGTCATCAGATGCAAGGCTGCATGAAGTAAAATAATAAATAAAAAAATAGTAACAGTTTGCTTCCTAAGGCTTAACGATTTAAGAAAGATATCAAATAGGTGTTGGGTTTTTTTGCATTCGCTGCACTGCATTGGAACAATATGGACTTGATATTGGCAGCTTCAGCATGCATTCATTTTTAAATGATCACAAAATCATAAAAGAAAAGGTCATAATCAGAAAAGGTCTGTACATGTTAAGTTAAATAACAAGTATTCACGGCATGACAGCAGCATGGGTATTTTAATGTTGAGGTAAAACAGACAGCTGCTACCCCGACATTAAAACGCCCAAGCACGGTGTTATGGTTCTTTGTGGCTCTGACTAGATTCTACATCTGCTCTAAGGTAAATTTGATTATGTCCAACATATTTTAACAAAATGCCACCAACTTTATTGCGGTGGAAACACTGATATAGCTCAGAGCTTTTATATATTTACAGCGTTAGCATCTTAGCAGTGGAGCAAACTAATGGAGCTACTGTCTGCCAGACCATTTTTTAAGGTCAGCCTCTCATCCCTCGATAGTTGTTGGAAGTGGTATGATTACATTACTCTTTCTGAGGTGCAAAAGGCTGTGTTCCTGCATTTTTGATGCCAAAGTCATTGATTTTTAACAAGGAAAAGTGTCCCGTTTCAATGACAACCACATGTTCTAAACTAGTACCGGAAGTTGTGCCCATAATTCACGCAAGGCGTCATGGGGGCTAGGAATGAGGTGGATACTTTATTAATCCCAGAGGGAAATTCAGAGCATCCCCCTGGATGAATGAGGCAGCCACAGCATGGCATCAATCCCTTCACCATTCACACACAGGGCCACTTTAGAGTCTCCAATTAACCTAACTTCCATGTTTTGGGCCTGTGGGAGGAAACGGAGTACCCGGGGTAAATCCACGCAGACACGGGGAGAACATGCAAATCCACACAGAAGGGTCACCAATAGTCAGGGGTGGAATCGATCCCGTGACCTTCTTGCTGTGCTGCCACACTGTGCCACCGAGCTGCCCAATATATCCACACATTCATTACACTCTTCTGACGTGGGCCAGAACCCAAAGAAAGGTGATTGTCTGACCTTTACTGTAGAGGTTGTAAATTAAGGAGTGGATTTCTACAATTAGGTCCTGCCTACATGACTGTCATGACTGAATGCCCTTGAGAGCTGCCCAACTTTCTGAAGCAATGACTGCATTATTTCTATAATTTACCTCCAACCACTGCAAAACTAGTATAATGGCAACTAGCTCAACTGTGTATACAGATAAATGATTACTGGTTCCTTTTTGATAGCTATTTTATATTGAGGAATGTACTGTATACTGCAGCTCCACTATGACCAGTTGTAGGATCCTTGGAACCATCGGTCAATGTTATCAGCCTGTTTCTGAAGTTCTATTCAATATATTTATACGTTATATAATCTGTTGTTGTTTGTTTATATTGCCTCCTCAGTTGTTGTATTTTAAAATTTACCAGTGGCATCTCCATGGAGGAATAACAGACAGTGGGACCGTTGGGCTAAGTTCTATACATTGTAAACCTGCCTGTTCAGCTATGGCATCACTTATCCATCCAAAATTACGGATGTTAGATTCATTGTGTTCCCAGCAACCATTAAGAATAGTTTTTGTAGGATGCGACCTCTCATGCCCCTTCAAGTTGATCCAGTATGCCAGCATTAATTTGGTTCTTCCCCCATCTCCACTTGGATCGCTGATACTGCAGAAGTTTTAAATGCACCACAACATAACCTAAGAGCCTTTGTTTGCTCTATATCCAGCTGGTTCAAGTGACAATCAGCAGCTGACATGAATGCAACACATCCATAGTCTAGCATAGCTCTCATCAGCCCTAGAGGCCCCCCAGTCCCGTCCTGACAGACATCTCAAAGTATTATTTATTTTTTTACATTTTCCTTTAGTTTTTTAACAGGTTGTTTCCAAGTGAGCTTCTCATCAAATAACACACCAAAATACCAAACTACCTTTACTTGCTCTAAATTTTGGCCATAAAGTTTTAAAGTAATTTTTTGTGGCTTTTAGAAAAGCAAATTATTTGTGTTTTTGGAACAGATAGTTTAAAAGCCCATCAGTTTGCCCATTGTTCAACCTGGTCTGTTGCTGCCTGCATTTTCCTCTGAATGTACACCAGATTACGTCCCCTTATCCACAAGGTCCCATCATTCGCATACAAGGCTTTCCCTATTCCACTATCGATTCCTTGAAATATATCATTAATCATAATATGATTAATGCTTCTGGTGGGTCAGGCCAGTGCCTTTGTACGGCCGCCATCAGTTTGTGAATGTGTGTGTGAATGGGTGGATTGCAGGATCTATAAAGCACTTTGGTCATCTAGAGATGAGAAAAATGGTAAATGGCGTTTACTTATATAGCGCTTTTCTTCTCATCCAGGATGACCAAAGCACTTTACAGATCCTGCAATCCACTCATTCACACACACATTCACACACTGATGGCGGCAGAGCTGCCATACACACAGGCACTAACCAGGCCACCAGGAGCAACTGGGGGTTCAATGTCTTGCTCAAGGATACTTCAACAAGCAGACAGCAGACAGAGCAAGAATCAAACCCATGACCCTCCGATAAGTAGTCGGTCACACTACACCTGTGCCACAGCTGCCCCCCAAAAGCGCTATATAAGTGAATGCCATTTACCATTTACCAATATTAAATAAAACAGGGCTGCACACGCTGCCTTGGGGGGATGGGGGTACCATTTTTAACTCAATATGCTTTGGAGTACTTGGTACCAACTCTTATCTCAACTGTTCTGTCATAAAGGAAATCTAATACCCAATTATATAACTTACCTTCAATGCCAAGTTGATTTAATTTAATCAGTAACTCTTCTTTCCACAACATATCGTATGCTTTTTCTACATCAAAGAAGACAGCGATCACATTTTCTCTCTTTACTTGGGCTTTTCTAATTTCTGATTCCTGTCAATGATAGCCCTCACGAGCCATCAATGAGACGCCGAAAGCCAGCCGATGAGTTTGCGTATTTTATTCACACAGGATAACAGTGCAAAATAATAAGCCACGTGGGGCAAAAACGCGAACATACACTTGGGTGCCAAAATACAGGTTACAAGAGAAAAGCACACTGTGAAACAGATCAAGAGGGAAAACACTTACAGAGGGCAGAAAACTCCAGAATCCAAAGACGGGATTAAACCGAGGAATGTTTGACGAGGTCGCAGCCCGGAGTAACCTGAGTTGCTCCCTTAAATAGGGCTACACAGAATACTCATGTAACCCAGTGTTAAAAAAGCAAATAAAGACTTCCGGTTATGGCTGCCACGTAGGACGGACGTGTCTCGCTCTGCTCTGCTCCTGGAGAAAAAAAATCGGCAAATAACTCTCTCATTTGGGACAGAACGTATCCCAGCATTGGGCGAGGATATGTCGGCGAAGCCTAAGGCTGGAAAACCAGGAAAAGGAAAAAGCGAGCCGCCGAAACAGTCCAAATTAACGGACTTTCAGGTCTGTGACGCAGCAAACAAGGCTCCATATATGGCGGAGGAGGCTGGCGGCGGTGCGATTTCTGCGGGGAATGGCGCAGATGCGCTGATGGCTGCCATGAGTTCAATGAGAGCGGACTTTTCCTCTAGATTTGATGGGATTATGACAGCGTTGGAAGGAATAAGAAAGGAATTGGGTGACTGTGTAGAACGAACGGCGCAGATGGAGCTCCGTCTCGCTAGTGCTGAAGATGACGTCACCCGTCTTCAATTAAAGGTGCGCACTTTGGAAAAAAAAAAAATCTCTGGAAGATAATATTTTGGATTTGGAATCTCGGTCGAGACAGAATAATTTGAGGCTGGTGGGTCTTCCAGAGGAATCAGAAGGTCGGGACGTATGTTCCTTTCTGGAAAAGTGGATTCCGGAGGTGCTGGGCAGCGAGGAGTTGCAATCAGCAGTGGTTCTGGAAAAAGCACATCGTATTGGCCCACGGAGAGATAAGGGACCGCCGAGGACCTTAATTATGAAGTTTCTTAGCAACAGAGACAGGATGAAGATCTTCAACGCTGCACGTGCTAAAGGAGAGATTAAACACCAGGACCAGCAGGTGCGGTTCTACCCAGATTTGGCCACAGGAATCCAGCAATTGAGGAAGCAGTTTGATCCCATACGTAAGGAGCTGCGCAACCTTGGGATTCGTCATGGTGTAATCTATCCTGCGAGACTGCTGACCACGTATGAGGGCAGAACCCACATCTTCAAGACCCCAGAGGAGGCGCAGGAGTTCATCAAGAAGATCAAAGAAGAAGAAGAGACTGGTGGGAGCTAAGCATGAACAAAATATAAGGTAGAATAATTAAGCATTTGCACAGGCATCTGACTGACTTGAAGTAAATAGTAAGTTTACAAAATATAGATTGTATTATATATTAAAAAAAACAAAACAAAACAAACAAACAAAAAAAAAACTATGATGTACAAAGTTGTTAAAAATTTTGGAGTTAAGTTGGAAAACTACAGAGGAGAGTTAATGTTACGTCATTAAAAGCAGTAGAGTTAGGGTGATTGGGAGGATGAAGAAGGAGTGGCTTAGGCTGTTCCCCGTGGGTGTGGAACGGTCGATGGCTATATCGGGAGACAGAATTTTTCTTTTGATTTTGGGGGGTTTGCCACAAGTGTGGGAAGGGGAAATTTGTTTGTGTGTAGTTTGTAGGATGAATGTTCAACCACTCATGTTTTTGCTTCTCTGTATGAGCATGTTTACACTGCAAGGTAATCCCAAACTCTCTATTGATCATGGACCAAAGTGTTAACCTTAATTTAACTTCATGGAATTGCAGAGGTCTACAAAATTTAAAAAAACTTAAACAAGTTATGAATAAAATAAAGGACATGGGTTCAAGAATTGTGTTTTTACAAGAAACTCATCTGATAGAGGAGGATGTTAAAAGAATTAGGAGTAGATGGCAGGGAAGTGTATTCACCTCTTCATTTTCATCCCGAGCCAGGGGAGTTATGACTCTCATACATAAATCAGTTCCTTTTCAAGTGAAAAATGTAATTGGAGACAAATTTGGAAGATATGTAATCATTCAAGGTTCTTTGCTATTAGAAAATATAAATCTTGTGAACTTATATGGTCCCAATATAGATGATCAGAAGTTCTTTGCTAATTTATTTCTCATCTTATCATCACTTACAGGGCAACATATAATAGCAGGGGATTTTAATTGTACATTGAATCCAGGTGTGGATAGATCAACAGGACTGGATTGTACGCACATTGGATGTAGGATGACTATTAATCATTTTATGAAAGAATTGAGATTGTTAGATATATGGAGAGAAATGAAACCACAAGTTAAAGCCTATTCTTGTTATTCCAGTACCTACAAGACATTCTCACGTATTGATTATTTTTTGATTTCCACAGAATTAAGGTCCAAGATTCAAAACTGCTTTTATGATAACATCGTGATCTCTGATCATGCACCCTGTTGTCTAATATATGTAGATAAAAAATTGACAAAGGAATCAGGTAGATGGCAATTTCAGCATAAATGGCTTCAGGATGAGGAATTTGTCAAGTATATAGAAAAACAGATAGACGAGTTCTTTGACATCAATACTACACAAACATCAGCATGTGTAAAGTGGGAGGCTTTCAAAGCTTTTATTAGGGGACATATTATTAGTTATACAGGATCAAAATCTAAGAAGACTCGAGAGGAGAGAGCTAAATTGGAACATAAAATAAAAAATCTTCAGGAAAAAGTGTATGCAGGAAGTGACCCCAAGGTTGGAGAATGAATTACTGATTTTGAGAGCTGAATACGACAAAAAATCAGCGAATAGAGCTGCCTCGAGTCTTCTAAGATTGAAACAATCTTTTTATGAACAAGGTGAAAAATCGGGAAAATTATTAGCATGGCAGATTAAACAATTGGAAATTAAAACACCAATTACCAGTATTATAAGTAATGGACAGGTAGTTATAGATCCTTTAGAAATTAATAGAGCCTTTAGAGATTACTATGAAAAATTATATGATACCAAAAATGAACCTGATTTAACAAAACTAAATGGGTTTTTGAACGAACTATCTATACCGTGTATTCCAAATGAAAACAGGGAGATATTGGATTCTAAAATTAGTCAAGAAGAAGTTGGGCTAGCCATTGATAATATGAAATCAGGAAAAAGTGCAGGACCAGATGGTCTTCCAGTTGACCTTTATAAAAAATTTAAGAATAAATTAATAAAACCTTTTTTGGAAATGGTTTTAGAAGCATTTCAAAATAATAATTTACCATCATACATAAATAATGCCTTAATTATACTGCTGCCAAAACCAGGTAAGCCCTCTAATAAATGTGAAAATATGAGACCAATAAGCCTATTAAACGCCGACCTTAAGATAATCTGTAAAATTTTAGCAAGACGAATACAAGAAATTTTACCAAATATTATTAATCGAGATCAGAATGGCTTTATAAAGGGTAGACAAGGCTTCCATAATGTAAGAAGACTATTTAATATTATTTATTTTAATAAAGAAGCACCGGATACAGCTCTCCTATCATTGGACGCCGAAAAGGCCTTTGATAGAGTTGAATGGCCCTTTCTTTTTGAAGTCCTACAAAGGTTTGGACTTGGAAATAATTTCATAAAATGGGTTCAAATAATATACAATAATGCTACAGCAGAAATCCTAACAAATAACAATATTTCAAAACCAATAAAATCAATAGAGGATGTCGACAAGGCTGTCCACTTTCACCTTTACTGTTTACTATGGCAATTGAACCTTTAGCGATAGCGATACGTTTACATTCACAAATATATGGAATTAAAGTTGGACCAACAGAACATAAAATCTCCCTGTACGCCGATGACATAATTTTGTTTATGTCGAATCTAAAAAAATCAATTCCAACCTTGTTGAATTTAATAAAGAATTTTGGGGAAATATCAGGATATAAAATAAATAAAACTAAATCTTCAATATTAATGCTAAATGAGACCCAGAGAAATTACCCAGCCCCTGAGGTAAATCAATTCAATGTTGTAAATCAGTTTAAATATTTAGGAATCCAAATTATGCCTAAGCTAGAATCAGTCGCCAGTGTCAACTATGAAGCCTTAATGTCAGATATCAATGAGTTAACTCAGAGATGGATGTCACTACCAATGTCGATGATCGGGAGAATCAATATACTTAAAAGTAATATTTTACCTAAAATACTTTATTTATTTCAATACATTCCCTTATCACCACCTTTAGATCTATTCTCAAGAATAAAAAAAAAGTTAGTGGAATTTATATGGAACAACAGGAGGGCTAGATTACGTTTGTCTTTATTATATTTACCATTTGATCGTGGAGGTCTGAAATGTCCAAATTTTATGTTGTATTATTGGTCGGCACAACTGAGGTCTATGACATATTATTTTTCATCAAATGATCTCCCTCACTGGACTGAAATGGAATCATACAATTTACCTTTACCTCTTCCCATATTCATATACTCAGATTCGGCAAAAAAATTACAAAAACAAGTTAAAAATCCATTTGTAAAGCATATGATCAAAATATGGTGTGAAGCTAAAAACTATTTAAAAGAACCACAGTTATTGTCACAATTTAGTCCAATATGGGGTAATCAATATTTTAAACCAGGGAGAGCGGACGCTGTATTTAAAGTATGGAATTTAAAAGGGATACAAAAGATTCAGGATTTATATTTGCCATGTGCAGACAACATAATGTCTTTTGAAGAGCTGAGGATCAAATTTAATCTCAATAGAACACATTTTTTTAAATATCTTCAACTTAGAAACTTTATTCGATCAAATCAAAATAAAGCTCTCACTCGACCTATTTATTCATCCTTGGAAAAAATGATGATGAAAGATAGTAAAAGAAAGGGTATTATTTCAGAGTTTTATAACTCACTGACACTATCTTCAAGTGAAAATTCACTGAAAAGATTAAACTACTGGAAAGAAGATCTGCAAATTGAAATTTCAGAGGAACAATGGGAATTGGCTTGTACAGAAGCTCAAACCAAATCAATAAATGCACGCCTTAAATTGATACATTTCAAATGGTTAATGCGGATGTATGTTACACCGGAGGAGTTAAATAGATATAACAAAAATATACCAGATACATGCACAAAATGCATGGAAAGTAAAGGAACCCTATTTCATTGTTTATGGGAATGTAGATTAATAAGAATGTTTTGGGAAGAGGTGAGGGTAACAATTGAAAAAATAATCTCAAAACAAATCATATTGAATCCTAAACTGTTTTTGTTGGGTCTGTACCCAGAAAAGCATAATTTTAATAAAAGTGAAAGAACATTCATAGACCTCAGTTTGCTTAATGCCAAAAAATGTATTGCACTATTATGGAAAAAGACTCATAGACCAGATGTGACTCTGTGGTTAAGACAGATGTTAACAAACCTTCCATTAGAAAGAATAACATATATACTAAAATCAAAGGAAATTGTGTTTGAGAATATATGGAGACCTTTTATTGATTATGTAAAAAATTTAAACATAACTCTTGAAGAAGAAGGTGAATGATGTGTGTGGACCTTGTAAATTCCAAACTGGTGAACATAATATGTATACTTATGTATTGGATTGTCTAGACTAAACAGAGGAGCATTGTTGAAGACTTGATTTTGTTGGTGGTTGTTGGTGTTTTTAGTGCATTTTTTTTTTTTTTTTTGTAGTACTTTAGTGTTAGTGTTTGATTGTTTGTATCATGTTTGTTAAAAAAAAAAAAAAGGTTCAATAAAGATATTGTGGAAAAGAAAAAAAAAAGCAAATAAAAATATGAATATTGATACCGCTTTTAAAAAGAAAAACACCCATTTCACAATGGGAGTAAATAATTTAAAGATGAATATTTAAATGAATATATATTCATAAAACAGTAGGGAACATTTTCTGGGGAGTTCTGATAAAGTTCCAAATGTTTTTATTTGGTATTTTGGGCAACCAATGGCTGCGCCGTTGTTTGGCAGCGCCAGCCAATGGGTTAAGCGCTCTCTCTCCGGGTCTGGGTATGACTTGCATTTTTTGGCTCAGTCACGCCAGACGCCGAAAGACACCGACCAAGAGAGAGAGACGGTCTTTGATGATATGGTGACGCTAACGTGCTAATAGCAGTCTTTGTCTCTGATAAAACTTGAGATTGATTTGGATCCAAAGGCTGTAAATGCACATTGAGCACGGGAACCCCATGACGCACGTGTCACTTAGCTTGGTCAGGTTTTTTTTTTTTTTGGTTTCCTGATTCCTGGACCAAGAAACCGTGAACTCCAGATCTGGATGGCGAGCCTTGTCCGAACCTAACTGACTGGTAAAAGTGACCCAACTGGTCACCTGGAACTGATACCAAAGAACTGTACATATTGTGAATATATTTTGGATGGATTGTATTTTCTTTTATTATTGAATTATTATTGTGATCAGCGCTCTACCTGTGTTTATGTGTACATAACTTTGAAATATATATAGTTGAAAGTTCCATACACCGTGTGTGTGAGTTTCCTATTGTTGTGTCCTCCGGGGTCCTACGAACCTGGGGTCTGTCTGATCTGGCCCAATTGTCCCTTCCATCCAGGTAGTAGAGTTAAAGGTAACTACACTGTCATAACCCAATACTACCACAAGGGTACAAGATTGTACAACTAAAGTAGTATTACACACCTAAAGTGCTACAAAGAGGTGTTACACACAAGTGGGTGTTACACTCAGCTGATGAGAATGTCATCAGCTGATTGATTACCAGCCATCCCAGCGGAGCGCAGCTCTGACAGCCGGAAGCCCCGCCGAGACGCTGTCACAATAAGAGCCCGAAGGCCCTGTGGTAAACCAGAGTAGAAAACGGAGAACTACCGGACAACCCGAGTGCGGTCAGAGTCAGCACTCGGACCATAACAATTCCAAGTGCAAAATGGAATCCATAGTATTTCTCCCTTTTCAGAACCCACTTTGAAAAGGAGAAAGACATCCCCTCCTTTCCAAGATGTAATTCAGCCTTTAAGTCACCATACGTTCCATTGCTTTCCCTAGCTGTGAGGTGAGAACTATTTAGTTCAGGTTATTAGTTTATTTGTCAGGCACCATGTACAGAAAAAAAACATTAAACACAGGGTACAGAAGCTCTGTACCAGATCATAGCGTTCTCACTATTGGGCTATAATTATTGGGATCTGGTGAATCGTTTCCTGGCTTTGAGATTGGTAACTGATTGTTTCCATGCCCCTGGAATTTTCTCAGTTTCCCAAACTTTTTTAAATAACTTTAATACTGTTTGAAGGGTTCTATCTTCCATGTGAGACAACATCCTATAACATATGCCATCCTTCCCTGGTGAAGACTGCTTCGTTTATAGAATAGCCCTTTTCAGTTCAGATAGAGTGAATGGCAAATCCATAGTGCCCCTTGAAGTATTTTTCTTTATGTTTACATGTGGGTGTTGGGATAAAGCGCTATCCCTGCTTTATCTAATTGTGATTGGTAGGTTTTCTGAACTATGAATTTTCACTAAAGTTTGTGCCAAAAGTTCTGCTTTGTCTATGTTAGTGATAGCTATTTTACCATTACTCTCCAGCGCTGGTATTTTGTATTCTCTTCTAATGCCGCTCATTTTCTTAATCATTCCCCATATATCTGATAGCTGTGTTTCCCTTCCTATAGTGTTACAATACTGTCTCCAAAATAAACGTGTAGTTGTTTTAATTGTCTTTCTGACGATTGCCTGACAACATTTATACTCAGTCACTGCTTCCAATGTATGATGCTTTTTCACGTGCCTGAATGCCCTGTTTCTGTTTTTAATAGCTGTTATGTCTGTAAATGACGGAGAGCGAGGCGAGTCTTCATGCAGCAAACAACTCTAACTTTATTATACATAACAGGGTTTATATACAGAATGGGCCATGCCCACCTGACGTCACCCTATGGGTGGGCACGGCATCCCAGACACACATATCCATACACCCCCCCCCCCCAAAAAAAAATCAAGCACACAGGAAACCCACCCAAAACTGGTAACCCGACTCACACACAAAGAACAGGGAGAAAACAGTAATAAAACAACCTATCACATTCACACAAACAATATAACTGGACCTAGTCTCTGCCAAATAAAATTAATCCCATATTACCACTCACTCACATACACACCAGCATCATATATATATATATATATATATATATATATATATATATATATATATATATATATATATATATATATATATATATATATATAGTATATATATATATATATATATAGTATATATATATATATATATAAACATATATACATATCATTATTTACACAAATAAATTATTAAGTGACACCATAGTCTCTGGGCAGCCACCATTCACATAGTAGCCATGGAGGACTGGGCACCCCCACAGCATCCCCAAATTCGGTCGCTGCCCCCCCCCCAGGGTCGAAACACTCCTTTCTGGCCAGGCTGTCTCCACCTCTCCAAACTGGCTTCTTCTCTCTGGGCCGAACCCCACTGTCGACCCGCAGGGAAACCCGACCCGGTCTCCCGTGCCCACCACGTCATCTTGGGACCCTCATTCTGCATCGCACTGTCCCGCCGACCCGGTCCAAACTCTCGCTCTTACGATGGCGTTTGGCACTCAGCAACACCACGCCAAAATGTCCTGCTTCGCTCTCTTTTCTTTTGGCCTTGAACACTCCGAACTCCTGTGATCGTGCTCCGGGGACTGCCGAAACCCACTCGTCGGCGCCGCTCGCTGTCACCATGTCCTGCAGCTGCTGTCGCTCCCCTCCGGGGCCTGCACCGTCACCTTCACCGGGCTCCTCGCCGCTGCATCCAGTGCTCTCCCTCTGTGTGGCCTCCAGCTGTGGGGCTAACTTCTGCCGCGCTACCTCATCCTGCGGCTGTTGCTCCACCTCGGGACACGCACCATCACCCTCGTCGGGCCCGCTCACCAACCTGGGCTCCTCACCGCTGCATCCATTGCTTTCGGCATCGGTGATCTGCTGCCCTGCCATCATGTCAGCTCTTCCCCGAAGTCCTCGGCCTGCACTGTCCCACTCGACCGCTGTACAGCTTCCAACAGCGGGGCCGACTCCTGCTGTGTCACCTCTCCGTCCTGCTGCATCACCTCTCCGGGGCTCTCAACGTCATCCTCACCGGTCACGTCCTCCGACACCAGCTCCTGGTCATCTTTCCTAGCACTCCCGGTCTCGGTGCTCCTCTGTGCTGTTACCGCACCAATGGCCAGGGGCTCCTCCACATGTGGTCCTGGTTCTGTCTCGAGGCCCAGTTTCACGCCATTAGCCTCGTTTCGGTGCGAAACTAGCTTGTCAGCTAGCCTGTTCATAGGCTCCGACTGAGCCGTTAGCTCTCCAAAGCTAGCTGGCTCCTGCTCGATCAACGCCATCAGCTTCTTCGCCCGCAACTCTGGCCCTTGACTGCTCCACGAAGTGTGCCTCCATGAGCCCGACAGCCTGCACGCAGTCCTCACTCGTGCCCAGCGAGTCGAGAATCCTTCGCCCCTCCGCACCGAGGTTACAAGCCAGGAGAACCCGCCATTGTCTCCCGTCAAACCGAGGGAAACCCAATGAGGGCACATACCCTTCGAAGTCCCGTCTCCAACGCGGCCACGAAATCAATGGCTTACCCGCGCTCTCTAGAAACGGCCACAGCCGCTGCTCAAACCAAACCAGCACGCACCCATTTTGCTCCTTGTCATCAAATGTTATGCCTGTAAATGATGGAGAGCGAGGCAAGTCTTCATGCAGCAAACAGCTCTCTAACTTTATTATACAGAACAGGGTTTATATACAGAATGGGCCGTGCCCGCCTGACGTCACCCTGTGGGTGGGCACGGCATCCCAGACACACATATCCATACACCACAATAGCTTTATTACAATTATCATCCCACCAAGGAAGATTCTTTCTTGGTCTATAGCCTGTACTTTTTGGTATTGTTTGGTTTGCTGATTCTATTGTAATTGCACTGATACTTTTACTAAATTTCTTCCCATCAATAATGTCCTCACTTTGTAACTGCTCACATCTATTCTTACACAGATATTTGAATTTATCCCAGTCGGTCTTATCAAATTTCCATCTTATGCCAGATTGCATCCCTTCTTCTCCCGCCTCTAAACCAATTTTAATTCTTATTGGGTAATGATCACTACTGTTGCACACTAGAAGAAAGCTATGCTCTCGACAGCGTACTGAAAAGTTTCTTCCATTTATTTGACCTCTTGCACAAAAAATACAGCTAGCATTCAGAATCACGTCTGCTTTCTTTCACTCAAGAACTCTCTCTGGTTCCACGTTTTCACTCCTCCTCCTACTGACGCTACTCTCCATTAGTCATGGCCTTATACTCCCATCTATAGACTAAAACATGTAACTGCATTGTAAATTAGAAAACAAAAGGCCACAAAAGTCATGAAAAGAGACCACATTAAAGACAAAAAAAGACAAAAATGGGGGGTATGCTGAACTCTCCCCAGCTTCACTAAATGTCTTGCCAACATTTTTGGTGTCAGTTCATTTTGTCTTAAACAGTTTGATCACATACAGGTTTGAGTCCATTGTTCAAGACACATATCTGATGACAGATTCCACATATATATTTCATTTTCATGTCATGTGCTAAACAGTGGAAGCCATTGTGCACTACGACCACCATCCGTTTACTTCGCAGTGTTCTTGGGTAGCTAGTCTTGATTGGGAAAGGTGTGACCTTTGACCTGTAATATAATCCCATAGAATCTCACATGTCACTTATAACTCAAAACTCATCACTTTTCTTCATTATAAGAGTCTTTTTACAGTAAAAGTCTTTTTTTTTTTTTTTACCATACTCCACTGTAAACACAGTATCTTATAACCACCATTTCCTCTTCAGTACTCCCTGAGTGTATAATTCTAAATCTAAGAAGTGACTCTTTGTGGGCCTATCACAACTGAGTTCAGTTATTCTTTCTTTTAAACACCTTTATTTTAAACCTTCTCAACCCGTTACTTTTACTTGAACATGAACCGAAAACAATACATCCATTCTAAACTGTATGGCATGAACATTTAGCGCTAAAATACATCTTATAAACTCAATTCAGTGAAATGCAGGCTGTCCCATCCTATCATATGTGAATGTTCTGGGAGCATGTCTACTTCTGAAAGAATATAGTCTTGCAGGTGGTGAAGATGGTGGTGATGCCTCTCTGTTGGCTCTCACCATCTCCAGCTCTGCATCCTCCCTTTTCTCACCCGGGCCTGCTGTCTCAGCCACTTCATGCTCTAGCTCAGTCTCCATCTGTTCTTCTTGCCATATGTCCATATCTGATGTCCACTGGGTCTGTGGTCCTATCCTGTTGTCCCCCTCAGTTGCCAGTGTCGCCATCCGTAGCTTGAACTCTCTAGCCCCAGTTCTGAGGTTGCTCTTGGTTCATCCTACCAGGTCTCCTTGCAGCCATCCAGAGATGCATCACCAATCATCCTCTTCACAGTCAGATGGAGACTTAGGTTCTGCATTCTGTGTTGTCAGTATCTTTTTTTCTTTGTGTGTTCTCTCATCCCTTTTCTTTTCCGGGTTGTGCGACTCAACTGGCAGGAAGTCACAGGGAAGCAGCAGATTCCGATGAAGCACTCTCATGCGACCCTGACCATCCTCTGGTTGTACTTCATAGACTGGGCTTTCTGGATGTTTTCTTTGCACAACTACATGCCCTTTTTGTTCCCAGAATGACCTGAGTTTCCCCAGCACACCACTTTCTGTCAGGTTCCTAGTGAGAACTCTGTAGTCAGGGTACAACTCTGCCCCTTGGACTTTTTGGCCATGCAGCCTTTTTCCCCTCTTTCCAGAGGCCTTTGCAGCCTTGGAGGCTAACTGGTATGCCTCTTCCATCCTCTGTTTCCACTTCTTTGCATAATCTTCATGCGATCCACTGCCATCAGAGTGCGGAATCCCGAACATGATGTCAATGGGCAATTGCGGGTTATGACCAAAGAGCAGGTAATATGGTGCATATCTGGTGGACTCATTGCACGTGCAATTATAGGCATGAACGACCTTAGCAAGAGAACTTTTCCAATCAACTTTGGTTTCATCATCCAGGTTACACAGCATAGCCAGTAGGGTGCGGTTAAAGCTATAAGGGTTCAGGGTGCACACTGGTCTCCCTCTCCCTTAACTGTTGATTCCCCACAGCTGAGTTCCTCACCTGCCAGTAATCAGCCTCACTCCTTAAATAAGAGCTACATGCTGCAGACTGCAGGAGCTCGTTTAGACTCGTTCATGCCATGTCGGGATCAGCTACCCTGTGTGCAGCCTCCAGCCAACGCTCTCCTACCATGCCACGGTAAGCCTTCATCTAATTCTCCCTCAAATCTCTTCTCCTCATTTCCCTCAGGATACCCTTGGCAGAATGGACCTTTTCCTTGGCAGAACCATGGCTCTGGATTCCCCTCATCCTCACTCTCCACCCCCCTCCCCAAGTAAGTCGACTTACCAACATGCACTAAGCCTATGCCCTCATCTCTCTTTCCCCAGTGTCACTGTTTACTTGGCATTCCACTCACCTCCCAAAGACCCCTTTCACCACGCCAAAGAATCACTGGAGGAAACCAGCCCACGTCAGGTTCCTTGATCAACTCTATAAGAAAGACAAAACATTAGCTAAAGTTTAACGCAGCCCTTGTCCCTGAACTAATTGTGTTTCTCTTCTCTCCTCTGCAGGGTTGCCAGACTCTCCGGATCATCACCCCTGCACATTCCTTCAATAAAATCATATTACTGCATTGCAGCCTTGGTCTCTCTTGCTGTCTGTGTTTGGGTCTATAAACACTTAAGATGTCAAAAGCGTTCTACTTGACCATTCCCCTGGGGGTGGTACAGGGTAGTGCGAGAACCTTGGATGCCACAGTACTTTTGGAGCTCAGCAAATACTTGTTCTCAAACTCCCGCCTGAGTGAATCGTGTGAAATGGTCCATGACCACAAGGATAAACTCATATCCACCTCTACACTTCTCTAAGTGCATGAAGTCAATGAGACCAGCTCAAAGGGGTATGTAGTCACAATATTGGTCAGTGGTGCTCTGACTGCTTTCGGTGGTTTTTTCTGTTTCACGCAGCTACACACCTTGTTGATGGGATGTTCAATGTCTCTCTGCATGTGAGGCCATATAAGCGCTCACGGACCAGATGGAGTGTACGTTCAACACCCAAGTATCCCATTTCTTTGTGCAGTTCTTTAAAAATGAGAGGGCAGAACTTTGGAGGCACTAACAGTTGTGTTTGTGTGGCTGTCTGTCGCCGGAGAATACCATCGGTATCAATCTGCAACTTAGTTTTCTCCCTTGCAAACACAGCTAACTCGCTGTGAGTGTCCTTCACTTTTGGCTACTGACATAATGTACTGTTTCATCTGCTGCAACAGTGGGTCCTCCTCCTGAGTAGCTCTCAGTGCTTGACTCGAGATCTGCTTTACCATGTCCACCTGGGGTTCACTGCTCAGCTTCGCAATGGCTGCGGTGATGGTCATTGGACACAGTAACAGCTCTCTCTCCTCCTGGTGAACTGACAACCCTTTGGAGACAGTGGACAAGATTTCAGGCTGTATCTGTTGGGAACAGGTGAGCATATACTTTTCTATGTCAAGGGGCATTCTTGATAGCCCATCTGCATCATAATTAGACTTCCCTGGCCTGTACTTTATGGTGAATCTGAAGTCTGTCAATTCAGCAACCCATCTCAGCATTGTGGCATTCAGTTTAGCAGGTGTCAGCACATATGTAAGAGGGTTATCTGGTTATACTACAAATGAAGGAGCATAATACCGTATTTTTTGGACTATCGTCGTCGGCCTCCGTTGGTCTATGATGACCATGGAAGAGAATCCTAAACGTCTGCTCTGCTGGAACAGCACCGCCTGTGGCTGAACAGGCTGATGCGCGAATGGCAGTCCCTGTCACACAGGTCGCACTTGTGGGTGGTCTCCGTGCTGCTGGGTCTGTGGCGGTTCTTCCTGCGGGTCCTTTTTTCGTCTGCTGTAGCAGTCAGTCTCTCTTCACCCACCTTGAGCTGTCTGGTCAAGGTGCCTCTCCGTTTGGAGCGGTCCGTTGCAAGGTCCTCCCAGCGCTCTGTGTTGATCTCCAGGGCCTTCATGTCTCTCTTGCAGACGTCTCTAAAGCGCAGCTGTGGGCGGCCAACGTCTCTCCTGCCAGTTGCCAGTTCTCCGTAGAGGACGTCTTTGGGGATTCTGCCATCCTCCATACGGTGAATGTGGCCTAGCCAGCGGAGCCTGCGCTGCCTGAGTAGAGTGAACATGGAGGGAAGGCCGGCGTGGGACAGAACTTCTGTGTTGGTCACTTTGTACTGCCAGGATATGTCCAGGATGTGGCAAATGCAGCGCAAGTGGAAGGAGTTCAGTCTCTTTTCCTGCCGGGCGTATGTTGTCCACGTCTCACTCCCATAGAGCAGTGTGCTGATGATGCAGGCGTTGTACACTGCCATCTTCGTCTTGACAGAGAGTTTGGGATTCTCCCACACTCGTGTGGTGAGGCGAGCGAGTGTGAAGGCTGATTTTCCAATCCTCTTGTTGATCTCTGTATCAAGGGAGAGGTTGTTGCTGATCGTGGACCCCAGGTACGTGAACTGATTCACGACCTCCAGCTCGTAGTCGTCGATGGTGATGGTTGGTGGTGCTTCCGTGCCTTGCGCCAAGACGTTAGTCTTCTTCAGGCTGATGCTGTGTGTGGGTTGCGACTGCAGCGTCGTCTGCGAACAGCAAGAGCCTCGCATACTTTGGTTCTGGCTTTCAGGTGGGCGAGGTTGAAAAGCCTGCCGTCAGATCTTGTGTGCAGGTAGATTCCCTCTGTTGCTGTGCTGAAGGCATGCCCCAGGAGCATAGCAAAGAAAATCCCAAAGAGGGACTATAAGGACTATACTTTTTTGGACTATAAGGCGCACTTAAAATCCTTTAATTTTCTCAAAAATCGACAGTGCGCTTTATAATCTGGTGCGCCTTATGTATTAATTCTGGTTGTGCTTACTGACCTCGAACCGATTTTATGTGGTACACGGCGCTCAAAAATCTGTCAAAAATGTTTTAGTACGACTTTGGTAAGCTACGAAGCCGAACCGCTTGATGGATTGTCGGAGCATTACGGTAGTCAGGAGCCTCGCGGAATAATATGTGCTTCAACATAATGGCCGGATGGCTTTTTCCACAAATCTCCATCCCTATTGATCTGCCCCTCCATGCGCGCACATCCGAAGCAAACTAATTCGGAGCTTGCCATCATTCCGGGTGGATTAACCAAAGAACTCCAACCGCTATATTGGAGTCAACAGGTCATTCAAAGTTAAATTGCTAGCGAGTTACGCCACTATCTGCCAATGGACCATGGATCGAAACTGCTCCTGTTTAGCTGTAATTAATATTCAAAAATGATATTTTCGGGACCAAAGAATTCAAGCGTCCCGGCATTTGTTTGCATTGTTTACTTCTCGGGGCTGCTGCCGGAGAGCGAGCCGTATCGAGTACCGAGCAAGTACCGAGTGAGTATCCTGGCCACTATGGCGATGTAAACAGCCACGGACCAAAAAATGTACATTTGCTCGTGGAACAGGTCATTCACACTCGCAGACAATCGCGCTATACGTGTCTATAATGACTATAGATAGGATTTTCTTTCCATGCACGCAAAAAAAAAAAAAAAAATTCCCAGATCCGACCGATACCCAAAAGCCAATGGTGTATAGAACACGTATATTAGGATTTGTATGTGAAATTTCGGCATCGAAACTGCTCCCGTTTAGCTGTAATTAAATATTCAAAAATGATATTTTTGGGACAAAAGAATTCAAGCGTCCCGGCATATGTTTACTTATCAGGGCCGCCGCCGGAGAGCGAGCCATATCGAGTACCGAGCGAGTATCCTGGCCAATATGGCAATGAACAGCCACGGACTAAAAACGTTCCACCTTCTCGTGGAACAGGTCATTCACACTCGCAGACAATCGTGCTATATGTGTCTCTAATGACTATAGATAGGATTTTCTTTCCATGCACGCAAAAAATTTTTTTTTCCCGGCTCCGACTACCTCGCTTTAATGCGCCTTATAATCCGGTGCACCTTATGTATGAAATTAGACCATCAAATAGACCGTTCATTGATATTGCGCCTTATAATCCGGTGCGCCTTGTAGTCCCCAAAATACGGTACAAATAATCCTTAAACCTCTCGCATATTGTCCATTTCATTGCTAAAACCCCTAGCTTATCAGAGTGTAGATGCTAATTTTTCTCTGGAGCAGAGAGGGTGTGGGAGCCATAAGCAATGACCTTTAACCTTCCTTCCTGTCTTTGATAAAGCACCGCTCCAAGTCCCTCCTGAGATGCATCACAATGTAGAACAAATGGTTCCTCAAAATTTGAATAGCCAAGCACAGGGGGAATGGACAGGTGGTCAGTCAGCTGACCGAGAACTGCAGTGTGCTCTTCTATCCATCTTATGTATTTATTTTTTATTTTAGAATCCTTTATTAGTCCCACAATGGGGGCACTGGTGTGAAGGTACCTGGCTTTGCTTCTTCTTTTTCACACTGGTCTTTTACTTCTCAATGTCTTTTATGACACCAATGCTTGCCTTCTCAGTGCATTGCAGGGTGTAGAGAGACCTAGCTATATGTGAGAAATTTGGGATATATGCCCTGTAGTATGAGATGAACCCCAATATTTTCCTCAGTTCACCCACTGTAGCTGACTTCCGGTGTTTCATGTCTTGCACTGGGGCTATTTCTGCAGAGTCCATTGTGTAGCCTTCTTTGGTTACAATGTCTCCCAGAAATCTGACACTGTTTTTGAAGAGCTCACATTTCTTTGCAGTCAGTTTAACTCTGTGTTGCTGGTAACACTGAAGCACTTTTCTAATATCTCTCAGATCGCCTTCAAATGTTTGGCTATGTACGTGATTTTCATTGAAATATGGCTGGCAGATTTCGTCTCTCAGTCCAACGAGGCATTCCTCGATGCTGTGCTGGAATTCGGAAGGTGCAGCAGACAACCGAAATGGAACCCAAACCCACTCATATAGGCCCCAGGGTGTTAGGAAGGCTGTGAGTGGTCTACTACTTTCTTCCATAAACCTCTGGTGGTAGGCCTTGCCTTGATCTAACACTGAAAACCAGGTGCTACCATGTAAACTGTCAAGCATGTCATGAATGCAGGGAATAGGATGACGATCTGGCAGAGACCTCTGGTTGAGTTCAAGATAACTGCAACATAGACCGAGGTTCCCATCTTTTTTCCACACACAAACAATGGGAGATCGTGGATTCAAGTGGCTGAAATGAGCTTTGGTAAAGGGTAAATGGTGTTCACTTGTATAGCGCTTTTTCTCATCTCTGGATGACCAAAGCGCTTTACAGATCCTGCTATCCACCCATTCACGCACACATTCACACACTGATGGCGGCAGAGCTGCCATACACACACAGGCGCTAGCCTGGCCATCAGGAGTAACTGGGGGTTCAGTGTCTTGCTCAAGGACGCTTCGACATGCAGACAGAACGGGAATCAAACCCATGACCCTCCGATCAGTAGTTGGTCACACTACACCTGCGCCACAGCTGCCCCTTTCTCCGTAGGATTGCTGGACTCACCCTTAGGGATAGGGTGAGGAGTTCAGTCATCCGGGAGAGACTCAGAGTAGAACTGCTGCTCCTCCACATTGAAAGGAGCCAGTTGAGGAGGTTTGGGCATCTGATCAGGATGCATCCTGGATACCTCCCACTTGAGGTGTTTTGGGCTCGTCCCACTGGGAGAAGACCCCCGGAGCAGACCCAGGCCATCTGGGAGACGTAGTCTCTCCAGCGTGTCTTGGTATCCTCTCTGAAGAGTTGAAGCAGGTGGCTGGGGAGAGGGAAGTCTGGGCCTCTCTGCTTGGGCTGCTGCCTCCATGACCCGGCCATCCGGAAAAGCGGTAGAAAATGGATGGATGGATGGATGGACAAACAATGGTAGATGACTAGTGTGACCTTGATTTTTGGATCCCACCCCTGTTTTATAGGTCTTCTAAATACTGCTTGACTTCTCTATGCAGTGGTTTAGGCACAGAAAAATAGGTACGTCTTACCAGTGTAGTATCTGTGAGTCTGATTTTCAGTTGCAGGGAAGGGATGCATCCCACATCACCATCATCTCTGGCAAACCCTTTGCACTCCTCCCTCAGCTTCTGCTTCACTTGTCGCTGCTGAGCTGGGGGTTGGTGAGTTAGTGTGATTGGTGGGTCCCACCATTCCTTGTAATCAGCTGTCTTTCCATCAGGTTCAGGCTTGTTCTTTCTGCTGACCTCTGGCGGCTTGACTGGAGAAGCGGGCAGGGGAGTGACTGACTTGGCTTCCACGGGATAAATGGCTTTGACAAGCTGGACCTGCTCCAATACTGTGTGTGGGCCAAGGATGACATCATGACAGGTAGTATTGGTGACAGTCAGAGTTAAAGATGAATATGTCCCTTCGCCAAGGTTATCATGCTCTCTGATATACTCAGGCCATCGGACCATGTGCCTTGCTCACCAGGCAGAAAAAGGGCTTCTTGGCTGGACAGCAGAGGGCCTGTTCTCACAGAGCATTTAACATTTTTCACTTGGCCACCTGGGATTAATTCCTTCTGCCTGTTGACTCTTACCACACCATCACTGCATTCATGGACACTGGTCTTAATCATCTTCAGCGACATCTCAGTCTTCTTACAGTCAATAGAGAAAGCTGTGCTAACAGCCTGTGTTATGGCTGCTGCACACCATTTTTCAGTGACGGTTCAGTTACATTATACCCAATGATCGGCTCTTCTGTGGCTCCTTTCTCACCTGTTATGAGCATGGGCACCTGAAGTGTGAACAGCGGGGCTTGTGAGGGGTCTAGTTGGAATGTAACCTCCACCCACCCTAGAAAAGGGATGTCTGTTTGGTTGACGGCTTTTCCCACAAGGGCCCCCGGGCCGAGAAGTTCTTCAGTGCTCTGCACCTTCACCTTTGTGAAACACTTCCTCCTCCAGGTGTCACTGATGAGGCAAACCTGTGATCCCGTGTCTTATAACGCTTGGGTCTTCGCCCCATCTAGGTAACAGTTCACCATGCATTTTTTCCAACAAGATGCAACAGTTGTAAATGGTGTTGGGGAAGATATGACTAACATAAGTGGATCCTACCAGTCTTCCACCTTGAGCACTCTTTTCTGCTAGAAATCTCTCTTCTAACTGGTGAATGCTTTCTTTGAAATTAGCCTGAGTGTCTGGTGACCCACTCAGCTGCACTTCAGTACTAGGAAAGGTCCCTTCAATTGTTTGGCCCGCAATGTTAACTGAATCACTTTTGCTTCTTGAGTTCCTTTGGGCGCAGCAGCCTTTTGAGAGATGCCCACTTAGGCCACATTTGAAGCAGTGGTTGCATTGATCCTCTTCACCTTTGTCTTGACATCCACTACATGCACTCTTCTTTCTGCTATGGAACTGATCGCGGTGAATGCTGAACACTCTTCCTAAGCTCAGCCAACTCCTCTCTCAGTTGTTTTACTGCTTCCATCAGTTCAATCTCCATCTGACTTTTTGCAGCTTTTATCTTCTGACTTTTGACATTGGCTTTGACTGACATGCTTTGTTCAGATGGCTGACCAGAGTCTGTTCCACTGTCATCATATGGCTGGTAAGTAGATGTCTCTGTATGTAGCTCATTAATTCTAGTTTGTTTGTTTGTAATACTTTTCTTCAATTTCTGTTGTCTCTCCAAGTCAACAGCAACCGCAGCATTCATTTTTCCTATTAGAGTCTCATCAGTCACCCCTGGGTCATCTAGGTGAGGTTTCAGCTACATTTTAACATTATCACTCAGTAGCCCTGTGCTGACTGAGAAACTTCTTCTGAATGAGATTCGGACTGTACTGTACATCTGAGCTGGCATCTTGGGCAGCCACCACAAGGCTTTCTTTGAGTTCAATTACACGGAAAAGAAAGTTCTGAGGGGATTCTTTTGCATCTTGAGTTATGTTAACAAATCTGTGGAACATATCTATTGAGATGTTTTCTCTGAAATTGACTTTAAGGATAGTCTTCAGATGTGCCAGTGTTAAATTACTCTTAGTTTCCAACATAGCTCATAAAGTGAGCCCTTGAGCAGCAGCTTTCACAACAGCTTCAACAATTTCAGTATCACTGTGGCCCTTACATTGTCCAATGTCTATTTGGTGCATGATATTATTTATTATTATGATATAATTATGATATTATTTATCTATTTGGTGTATAGGATAACTTATCCCACTGCCCTGGCTCATCTATTTGGCCATTGATGCGAAACTCCCATCTCTTGACCACTTCTGGTGCTCTGGGGAATGGGGGGTGAGGCTCCATGGGTGGCGTAGGTGTTCCGTTAATTTTCTGTTTTAGCCAACTCATTTCTTCTTCAAGCATTTTAGTCAATTTCTGGAAGTTTAACTGCATTTCAGCATACTGTTTTTGTCGCCTTTGTAGTTCCTCCTTGTTTTTCTCATCATCCCCCTTTAGTCTGGGCATGGTTTCTCTCAATCGGTTAAGTGTAGTTAGCAAACATTGAACAAATGTCTTTGCTATATCGTCTTCCTCCTCTTCTATAGTTTGATCAACTGAATCACTAATTAATGAATGAATGAATGAATGAATGAATTTATTTCGGATAGTACATTACAGGTTAAAAGAAACTGTATAATATAACAACAAGGTCAAATTAGACAAAGACTCCTTCTACTATACAATTCCACGTGAGTTATCCGAAATGGGTGATGGCTGAAGCCGCAGCTTATATTGCCCACCCATATTCCATCCAAGAATTCAAAGGAGAGAAAAGAGAAAACAAGACAAGAGCGATTACAATTTAAAACAAGGCTAAGACAAAATATGACTGAGAGAAAAAGAAAACTGAGCTAGTCTAAGTTAAGCGGTTACTATTCAAAAACAAATCTAAGACATAGTGTCACAGAGAAAAAAGAAAAACTAAGCTATAACACAACACAGGCTGGAAATGTCAATCCTTATGTGAGTTTACATGTCGTCTTGTAAATATGTTTGGAGTATTTCTTCCTTTAGTTTTTGTTTAAATTGTCCAAGCTTTGTACATGATTTTAATTCAGGTCCAAAATCGTTCCATAATCTGACACCTTGCACTGAAATACAGTGTTGCTTGGTAGTTGTTCTCACTGTAGGCTTTTGAAATATACATGTTCCTCTGAAGTGATATCATTTCTCCCTTGTTTGGAACAACTTTTGGATATTTGCGGGCAGTGATAGATTCTTCACTTTGAACATTATTATTGCGGTTTTAAAGTCGATCAGATCTTTCAACTTGAGAGTTTTTTGTTTAAGAAAAAGTGGGTTTGTTGGTTCCCTGTAAGCTGCTTTGTTGATTATTCTAATAGCTCTCTTTTGAAGCATAAAGAGTGGATATATGTTTGTTTTATATGTATTTCCCCATACTTCATTACAATATGTCATGTATGGGAGTATTAATGAATGATACAAGGTGTATAGTGTGGGTTGATTCAGCAAATTTTTCACTCTGTGTAATATTGCAATTGATTTGGATACTTTACCTTTTATATAATTAATATGTGGCTTCCAACACAGTTTGTTATCAATTATTACTCCAAGGAATTTAGTTTCGGATACCCTTTCAATCTCTACACCATTTACACTGAGTTTGGGTACTGGGTAGTTGTGATGGTTGTTAAAGACTATAAATTTTGTCTTGCTTAAATTGAGCGTTAATTTGTTTGAATCAAACCACAGTTTCAGCTTTCCTAATTCCTTTCCGAGTGTATCCAGAAGTTGTTCCAAGTTGTTTCCACTGCATAGCAGGTTAGTGTCATCAGCAAACAATATTAAGTCCATTTTTTCTGAAACTTTACATATATCATTTATATACATATTGAATAATAATGGTCCCAAAACTGAACCCTGTGGGACTCCACAGGTGACCTTCAGTAGCTCTGAGTTTTTGTTGTTAACACATACAAACTGATATCTATTCTTTAAGTAACTTCTTAACCAGGACAGTGCTACCCCTCTGATACCACAATTTTGTAGTTTCTTTAATAATAGATTGTGATCTACTGTATCAAATGCTTTTTTAAGATCCAGGAATACTCCAACTGAATACTCTTTATTTTCAATGGCTGTTGATATTTTTTCTGTAAATTCCATTAAGGCATATGCTGTTGTCCTTTTGTGTCTGAACCCATATTGCTGCTCACACAATAAATCATTCTTCAGTATGAAGTTGTCAATTCTCTCATAGAATATTTTTTCAAGTATCTTGGAAAATTGCGGTAATAGTGAAATTGGTCTGTAGTTGGAGAGTTCCCCTCTGTCGCCTGTCTTGTAAATTGGAATTACTTTAGCTATTTTCATTGCATTGGGAAATATACCTGATTGGAGAGACAGGTTACAGATATACGTCAGTGGTTTCACTATGCATTCGATAACAGTTTTGACTAGTAGCATATCAATACCATCGCAGTCAGTAGATGTTTTACTTTTGAACGATTTAACAATTTCAATGACCTCTCTTTCGTCTGTGTTCTTTATGAAGATGGTGTCTTTTACAGCAGTGTTATTGCATATTGAATCACCTGTTGGCACCGTAGTGGGTATTTCTCGGGCCAGTTTAGGTCCAATGTTAACAAAAAAATTATTAAATTAATCTGCAGGTGAAGCTATATTCACATTCGGAGTCGATTTATTATTTTTTGGAGTGTTAGTTGGGTAGCTGGTATTTCTGCTTTTATTTCCAAGGATACTGTTGATTATTGTCCATGTATTTTTAATATTGTCTTTGTTTTTTTCCAGTTCTTTACTGTAATAGTCTCTTTTACTACATCTTATTATATATGTTAACTTATTTTTGTATGTTTTATACCGCTGCTCTGCTTCTTTTGTCCTTTTCTTTATGAAAGCTTTATATAATAAATTTTTCTTTTTACACGCCTTTTGTAGTCCTTTGGTTAGCCATGGTTTGTCAGTAAATTTGTGTTTAAGCTTTTTTTTAACTAATGGGCAGTTTTTTTTATAAAGAGTGGTTACAATGTTTGTAAATGTGTCATAGGCTTCATTTACATCTGATACATAGACTTCTGTCCAGTCTTGCTTCAGCAAGTCCTCTTTAAAAGAACTGATTGCGTTTGGTGATTTGTGTCTGAACGATTTTGAGATTTTTTCTGGGTTGGGCCCCGTGTGGCCATGGATAAGTGCAAAGATTGGCAAGTGGTCGCTTATATCATTTATCAATAATCCACTTTCTATTTTCTTGTCGAGAACATTGACAAACAGGTTGTCAATAAGTGTAGCAGAGTGAGCTGTGATTCTACTGGGATGTGTTATTGTGGGATATAGACTCATGCTGTACATAGAGTTCATGAACTCTGTAACTACATTTTGTTGATGTGGATTAAGTAGGTCAATATTGAAATCTCCACAAATTGCTACCATTTTCTTACTAGTAATATTATTGTACAGCTCGACTAATTTATCTCTGAATGTCTCAATGCAAGTTCCCGGCGTTCTGTATATGCAGCTTATGATTAGATTTTTTGTTTTGTCTAGGTCAATCTCAACAGTAACACATTCCAGAATCCCTGGTAGTGCTAAGGACATTTCATTTACAAGCTTACATCTATATAGGTCATCAATATACAGTGCAACACCACCACCCTTTTTTTGAGATCTGTTAATGTTAAACATCTGATATCCCTCTATTGCCATCAGGGGAGCCTGGTCTGCATTAAGCCAGGTTTCAGAGACTGCTATAGCTGTGAATTTTCTGTTTAGCTGTTTTAAATAGTCCTGAATCTGTGAGAAGTTTTTGTTAAGACTTCTGCTATTGAAGTGTATTATTGACAGTTTACCATCTAATTGCACTTGACTTTTGAATTGCTTTTCAGTGTAATATTCACAGTGGTTATGAATATTATTGAAAAAGTGGTTATCAGGATCAATATCATTCTCCATCTCTTGTGGTTTATGTTCAGCATAGTGGCATATTTTTAGAGTTTGAGTTTCCTCACTCTGTGTTTCATAGTCAGTGTTCATCTGTATTTATCTAAGTCAGTAGCATCTCTGATCATTATACTTTTTGCTTGCTCAGGTGTTCCATTTAGTTTAATCCAAATTCTACAATTTCTTGTCCAGGTTGACTGTATCTTATTATGTTTCTTTAGCATCCGTGCCTGCCGTGCTAATTCAGCGTTTTTTTTTTTGTCAGGTGTTCATTTAGGTAAACTTGAGTTTCCTTTAGTTTTTTGGCCTGCCTCAGTATGTCATTTTTCACCCTCCTGTTCACAAAGCGCATCACAATTGATTTCTTTGTTTTGTTATCTTTCTTCGGTAAAGCATAACAGGCTGAGATCGCATTGGCTTCTACCTTAATGTCTTTATCATTAAGGAACTGAAGCACTTGGTTTTCTAAGGACATTGATTCACTTATGGAAGCATGTTCACCACTCAGTCCTGTAGCGGCATGGGCGTACGACTGATATCTGATGTCTAGTCCACTTATAACTATGTCATCAATGCGAGAACCTTGTTCAAGATCCTCAACGCGTTGCTCCAAAAGACGCCCGTGTTGCTCCAGGTCCATAATTTTTTTGTCTTTTTCTTTTATTATTGAATGTAGGGCTTGTACCTCCTGTATTAGGTCTAATATTTTGTCCTGCTGGCTAGTCACTTTGGCCAGTTCATCTAACACAAAGTTCAGAGTTTTTTTAATTTCTTCCATTTCCTCTTTTTTGGGTGGTATTTTACTGACCTGTGGATAGAAATAAGCAGAGAATCCGGCTAGGCCTCAACTAGCTCGGTCACTACTGGACCCGCCGCTCCTGCGCAGCTTCTCCGCCGAGTGACGCTGCTCAGCTCCGCAGATCACCGCCGTCTATCGCCTGCCTCCGTCTACCTGGCCAGTTGTGTCGTGCACCGCCGGCGCAGCCGGAATCCACCGATCACAGCCACTCGTCGCCGTCTGGCTAGGCGGCTCCTCCGCTGGGCCCCGTCTAGGCCCCGTCACCGACCGCCGTCAGTCTGGTCGTTCCTCGGCTGGGCCTCGCAATTGAGCACCGGTTCAGACCACTGTCCTGCTGGATCCAGGTGGCCCCCGTCTCTCACCAACGCCGCGCCCGAGCTCCCAATCGCCGCCTCGGTTGGTTCGTCCTCCTTTTAAATCCTTCTCTCCTCGGCTCCAGATGGCCAGATGTAAAGAATACCTTCTCACTGCTGCAGTTACTCTGGGTTAGCATCTGGGTTAGCATCAGAGGCGAGCCTTTAGAGGTCGGAAACGGGGCGAAACGGAGCCAGATCTACCAGAACCTTCACCAGGTCAGCACTGGGTCGTAAGGGTATTCCCCACGTTTGTTGGTAGCCAACAGAAGTCCTTATTTTGATGGTTTTGCTTAAAATTCTCGGCTCATATCAAGCATTACAAGTGCAGCACCGGAAGTACCGCCGGAAGTCCGCGGTCCGCGGTCCATTAATCGGATCAACGTGTGCTTTTTTCCTTGTCCGGTGAAACTTTGGCTTGGATACACAACATTTTTAGCTGCTCAAGCATTAGCTGATATATTTTAGATTTTTTTTTTAGATTTAGTATACTTTATTGATCCCCAGAGGGGAAATTGAGGGTCATCCACCACCTGGATGGATGAAGCAGCCACGATACGGCGCTATCCCTTAACCATTCACACACACATTCACACCTAGGGCCACTTTAGAGTCTCCAATTAACCTAACCTGCATGTTTTTGGCATGTGGGAGGAAACCGGAGAAATCCCGGGGTAAACCCACGCATACACGGGCAGAACATGCAAACTCCACACAAATCACTGTTGGTCGGGGGCTGGGATCGAACCCATGATCCCACGATCCCCACGATCCCCCGGCCAAGGGTAAATTGTGCTACCGCAGTGCTAACCACTGCGCCACTGTGCAGCCCCTAATATAGTAGGGGCTAATAAAGTAGCCATATAGTGGCTATGTTAGCTCATACTGTAGCTGCTCCAGCTTCATCATGCATTCAGTTGCTTCCCGTTTCTCTAGAATTCCTTTTGTATCATGTTGAGTCCCTGTTCGGGCGCCAATTTTGGTTGCACGATAGAAGAAAGCAATGCTCTTGACAGCGTACTGAAAAGTTTCTTCCATTCATTTGAACTCTTGCACAAAAAATACAGCTAAGATTCAGAATCATGTCTGCTTTTTTTTCACTCTCTCTACAACTCTCTCTGGTTCCACATTCTCACTCCTCCTCCTATTGATGCCACTCTCCATTCGCCATGGCCTTATGCTGCCATCTATTGACTAAAACATGTAACTGCATTGTAAATTAGTAAACAAAAGGCCACAAAAGTCATGAAAAGAAACCAAATTAAATACAAAAAAAAGACAAAATGGGGGTATGCCACACTAGCATTAGCTGACCAACTTAATACCTCCCAAGATTTGATTCCTGCAGTAATGTTTGAAACCAAAGTCAGGTCGAACACACTTTGTGTCTAGACTACTGCTGAATCTAGTGCCTCTCCCATCATTCATGCATACTAACCCCATGTCCTCTAAAAATTCCTCAATTACTGTGCCATTTACATCTATATTTCTGCTACCCCACAATGTGCTATGTGCATTAAAATCCCCACACCAAACCACCTTACCCTGCGCTTGTCTATTTACTGTCTTTGAAGTGTCGACTGTCAATCTGTTACATGGATTACAGTAATTAATAATTGCTATTTCATCTTTTACTGCCCATATTTTTACTGCCCCCCCACAGACCATAACGCACTCACCCGCACAATAACTACCTCAGCTGTTGGCACAGAAAGACTGGCACACCAACAGTAACACATTTGCTGCCGTATGTCTCTGCACTTTAACTGCAACCATTTGCACAAATGCCATATCTGCTGCTGTCTGTCTGTCATTGCAACATTGATCATGTGCAGTCCTATCTGTTACTATCTGCACCTACACTACTGCATTGAACTGCAACTACGGGTATTACATCTCTGTTTTTCTGTATATAAGATTGCTGGGTTTCATGATCATTAATCGTTTTATCTTGATTTGCACTATGGGAGGTCTAGGTCTATTTTTTTTATCACCATTTGCACTACGAGTTGCATTACTGTACATAGACTGCTGTTGTTGTTGTTTTTTTCCAGCCTTATTCCTTTTTCTTTTTTATATTGTGCACACCACTGAAGAGAGAGAAAGTAGTATTGACAAATAAAATCTTTGAATCTTGAATAATTGATCCATGGTCTTTCCTTATGTCTATTATTTTATAATTTGTTCCATTCTGCACAAAAGTTGCTACACTCCCTCCTCTACCAGTTTCCCTGTCGTTCCTTATGGATGTGTACCCTTGAATGACAAAATCCAACTCAGGTTTTAACCATGTTCCTGTATACAAATTGTTTTGCATATTAAATATAAACTTTTTGAATTACTGCCCATTTGATTTCAAACTTCGGGCATTCCATTGCAAAATCATGATTACCATTAAGAACCACCTGTCATGACTCGCCGCTCATCAGCGGCCACAGCTGCGCGCACACCTGCACCTCATCAGCAGCGGGCTATTTAGCCCACTCGGCCCAGTGCTGCGGTCTGGAGCCGTCTGTTCGCATCGGCACTTTGTAGCTCGTGTATCAACCTCTGATCACCAGCAAGACTTCAACCCCGCGTAAGCATTCCTTACCTTTCTCCAAGTTCTTCACCCCTGTACACAGGTGGATTCCTTGGCGGCGGATTTCCCCGTCATCGCCAACCAATCCCCACCATCAGCGCAGGCTCAGCAGGACGCTGTCTTCCGGGCTTCTCCCTTGCCAACGCCAGCCACCTGTATCCACAAGTAAGCATCACACAACTCATTATCCCTGTCTAGGTGTGGTACCCTTTACCCCTTGTCCTCTGCTCTCTCTCCATAGGGTTGTCCGGCTGTACGGCGCGCTGCTCTGCTTCCTGCGCATCGGCGTTCACCCCCAACACATACACATACCGCATACATCCATTCAGACACACCCGCTGGTTGAATAAAGCTGTTAAATCTATCCTGAGCCTGCGTGCGTGTTTCCTGGGCCAGACATTATGTCAGTACGGCTCCAGCAGAGCGGCTCAGCGGGCTCGCACGCCGTCTTTCCACCCTCGAGGCTCGGGTGGATTTAATTGCCCATCAACAGCAGGTGATTTTGAACCAGTTGGTTAACATTACTCACCGGTTAGACCGCTTGGACCCCCAGCAGGCGTTCCCCTCGGTTCACCAGGAGGGGTTGGCTCCTGCCGCTCCGGTGCCCGGCCAGTCTGCCACGGGGACGCCCACTCGACTCACACCAATTTCAACCCCCGCCCGCTTCAGCGGGAAGCTCGGCGGAACGCGGGGGTTCATTATGCAGTGTGAGTTGGTGTTTCTGCGCGTTCCCGGGGATTTTCCCTCGGACCACAGCCGAATTGGCTACATTGGCAACCTTCTGGAGGGGCGAGCACTAACTTGGGCTTACGCCGTTATGGCGAAGCCCAGTTATGCAAACCTCTCCTACAGCCAGTTCGTGCAGAGCTTCCTCGAGGTGTTTGACCACTCCCGGCGTGATAGTGTCCTCACTGACCGGCTCCTTGGCCTCCAACAGGGAGGCCGGTCAGCAGCGGATTACACAATCGACTTCCAGGTCGCAGCTGAGGCGGTAGGCTGGGATGAGGCGGCCCTCTGTAGCATCTTCCTCCGCAGCCTCAGCTCAGGTCTGAGGGATGAGCTGGCTGGTCGAGATCTTCCGGAGATGCTTGCGGAGCTGATCTCCACAACCATTAGTTTAGACAACAGGCTGCGTGAACGGTCCACCGAGCGGAAGTCTAGCAGCCACTCGCGTGGAGGCCCTGTCGGCACGCCTCAAGACCACCCCCTGGCGTTACCTCCACCAGAGTCTACCGAGGAATCAGAGGCGATGGTGGTTGGTCGGTCAAAGCTCCCCCTAGCGGAGAAACAGCGCCGCCAGAAGTTGGGCCTCTGCATGTATTGCGGAGGAGATCAACACACCGTGGAGCATTGCCCGGAGAAGCCAAACGGGGGGGTCCGTGAGTCACTGTAGGGGGCCTCGCGGGCTCTAACCGGTCAAATACCCTCACAAGTTTATCCTTGCCCATCCGATTCTGTCACAATGCCACGGGGCATCTCATACACGCACTGGTGGACTCAGGAGCAGAGCAGAGCTTCATTTCAAAGAGCCTGGCAACCCAATTGGGCATCCCCTGCCACCCTCTGGCCACTCCTCTCAGCCTGATCACCCTTTCCCGTGCGCCCCTCGGACAAGTGACTCATCGCACGCAACCAGTCCCTGTCATTATCTCTGGTAACCACCGAGAGGATCTCACCCTGTACGTCCTGTCCTCCTCTGTGACGCCCGTCATCCTTGGGTACCCCTGGTTGCGTCTGCACAACCCCGTGCTGGATTGGCAGACGGGAAGAGTCGCCTCCTGGAGTTCCTTCTGCATGGGCACTTGTTTACAGTCCGCAGCCTGCGCCCCGTCTTCTCCTCCCCCGGCTAAAGACGCCGCGCCTCCGGATCTCACTCTGGTGCCCTCGGAGTTCCATGACCTGGGCCTCGTATTCAGCAAGTCCAAGGCGATGTCTCTTCCTCCTCACCAGCCCTACGACTGTGCCATCAATCTCTGCCCGGGGGCGCCCCTGCCTTCTGGACGCCTCTACAGCTTGTCAGCGCCAGAGCGGGAAGCGATGGATAGTTATATCAAGGAGTCACTCAACGCAGGAATCATCCGTCCCTCCTCGTCTCCGCTCGGTGCAGGGTTCTTCTTCGTGTCAAAGAAGGATGGGTCACTCCGCCCATGTATCGACTTCCGGGCCTTGAATGACATCACGGAGAAGGACCATTACACCCTGCCACTGATGGACACTGCCTTCCATTCCCTGCAGGGGGCGACCTGGTTCACCAAATTGGATCTTCGCAGTGCAGACCATCTCGTCCGGATCAGGGAGGGGGATGAGTGGAAGACAGCCTTTAGAACACCTAGTGGGCACTTCGAGTACCTGGTGATGCCCTTTGGACTGACCAACGCCCCTGCTGTATTTCAACGCCTAATCAATGACGTCCTGCGTGATTTCCTCGGCCTCTTCGTGTTCGTATACCTGGATGACATCCTCATCTTCTCCAGGTCACGGGAGGAACATCAGGTGCATGTGAGGCGGGTCTTGCAGCGGCTGCTGGAGAACAGGCTGTACGTCAAAGCAGAGAAGTGTGAGTTTTACGCCAAGACCACCTCCTTCTTAGGGTTTGTTATCTCACACAACGAGGTCCTACCTGACCCCGTGAAGGTTAAAGCGGTGGTTGAATGGCCCACGCCGACCTCCAGGAAGCAGGTCCAGCAATTTATTGGGTTTGCCAATTTCTACCGCCGTTTTGTGCCTAACTTGTGCCTAATATGACTGGCGCCTAGCGGCTGCATGACTGGCACCTAGCGGCTGCCCCGGCCTTGGATGCCCTCTGCAGAGCATGCCCAAATGCCAAGTCACGTTTCGTTACCTAATGTGTAATGACAATAAAGTTGAATCTCATCTCATCTCATCTCAACTTCGGTGCCATCGTTGCCCCGCTGACCCGTCTCACTTCCCCCAAGAACACCTTCCGCTGGACCGAAGAGGTCGCTGCGGCATTCCAGGCATTGAAGACGGAATTCTCCTCCTCCCGGGTCCTGACCCAGGTCGATCCCGCACTGCAGTGCCTGGTGGAAGTTGACGCGTCTGATACGGGAGTAGGGGCGGTGCTATCCCAGTGATCACCCACCGATGGGGTCAAGCAACCCTGCACCTTCTTCTCACGGCGTCTGTCCCCGGCCGAGCGGAATTACGACATCGGGGACAGGGAGCTTCTCGCCATCAAGCTCGCCCTGCAGAAGTGGCGCCACTGGCTGGAGGGGGCTGCATTACCATTTGTGGTGCTGACGGACCATAAGAACTTGGAGTATCTTCGATCTGCTAGACGTCTGAATGCCCGCCAGGCGCGCTGGTCCTTGTTCTTCGCCCGGTTCCGCTACACCATTACCTATCGCCCTGGCTCTAAGAACGGCCTACCCGATGCCCTCTCCAGGCAGTTTGCCCCTGAAACGTCAGAGGAGCCGGGTCATATCATCCTGCCCAGCTCGTGTGTGGTAGGGGCAATTTCCTGGACCATCAGGGACAAGATCCGGAGGGCGCAGGAGACCGAACCGGACCCTGGCAGAGGACCGGAGGGAAGGCTATTCGTTCCATCCTCTGTCCGGGGGGGGGGGGGTCATATTGGGTTCACACCTCCAAACTCGCCTGCCACCCTGGCGTATCCCGGCTCGTGGATCTCCTCCAACGCTCCTTCTGGTGGCCAGGTCTGCAGAAGGACGCCACCAACTACGTCCGGGCGTGCCCTGTGTGTGCCACCGCCAAGTCAGGAAATTCTCCCCCCGCGGGTGTGCTCCAGCCCCTGCCGACCCCTGGCAGGTCCTGGTCCCACATAGCCCTCGACTTCATCACCGGTCTCCCGACCTCTAACACCTATGACGCCGTCTTGACCATCATGGATCGATTCTCCAAGGCCGCCCACTTCGTGCCACTTCGGGGTCTTCCAACGGCGCGGGAGACAGCGGACCTTCTGGTTCAGCACGTGGTCAGCCTGCACGGGATACCGGTGGACGTCGTCTCAGATCGGGGGCCCCAGTTTGTCTCAGAGGTGTGGAAGTGTTTCTGCAACGCCCTGGGGGCCACAGTTAGCCTCTCCTCCAGTCACCACCCGCAATCCAATGGGCAGTGAGAATGGGCCAACCAGGAGCTGGAGGCTGCCCTACGCTGCGTCACTTCCTCCAACCCGTCTTCATGGAGCACGCACCTGGCTTGGGTAGAGTACGCCCACAACACGGCTCGGTCTTCCGCCACAGAGATGTCCCCCTTCAAGGCGTCCTTGGGTTATGATCCACCTTTGTTCCCGGAGCAGGAGGCGGAGCTGGCGGTTCCTTCCATCCAAGCGCACCTGAGACGGTGTCGGGCTCTGTGGACCAAGACGCGCGATGCGCTCTTACGCACGGCGGCGCGCAACAGCACCACGGCGAATTGCCACAGGAGACCGGCCCCTGCTTACCAGGTGGGTCAACAGGTCTGGTTGGCCTCTCAAGATATCCACCTTAAGGCTGAAAAGAGGAAGTTGGCCCCGCGCTTCATTGGGCCCCTCACCATTTCTAAAATTGTTAACCCGGTGGCTGTGCGTCTGGCCCTCCCCCCCCTCCCGCCGCATTTGTCCCACCTTCCACGTGTCCAAAATTAAGCCCTTTGTCTCCGATCCTTTCTGCCCCCCGCCCGCAGCGCCGCCCACGCCTATGATGATCGACGGCCACCCGACCTGGAGAGTCTCCTCCATCATGGACTCCCGGCGCCGAGGTCACGGGCTGCAGTACTTGGTGGACTGGGAGGGATTCGGTCCGGAGTGGAGGTCCTGGGTGCGCTCTTCTTTGGTGTTGGACAGGAGTCTCATCATAGAGTTCCACCGGGCGCACCCGGACAAACCAGCGCCAGGAGGCGCTGCTGGGGGGGGAGTACTGTCACGACTCGCCGCTCATCAGCGGCCTCAGCTGCGCACACACCTGCGCCTCGTCAGCAGCGGGCTATTTAGCCCACTCGGCCCAGTGCTGCGGTCTGGAGCCGTCTGTTCGCATCGGCACTTTGTAGCTCGTGTATCAACCTCTGATCACCAGCAAGACTTCAACCCAACGTAAGCATACCTTACCTTTCTCCAAGTCTTCACCCCTGTGCACAGGTGGATTCCTTGGCGGCGGATTTCCCCGTCATCACCAACCAATCCCCACCATCAGCGCAGGCTCAGCAGGACGCTGTCTTCCAGGCTTCTCCCTTGCCAACGCCAGCCACCTGTATCCACAAGTAAGCATCACACAACTCATTATCCCTGTCTAGGTGTGGTGCCCTTTACCCCTTGTCCTCTGCTCTCTCTCCATAGGGTTGTCTGGCTGTACGGCGCGCTGCTCTGCTTCCTGCGCATCGGCGTTCACCCCCAACACATACACATACCGCATACATCCATTCAGACACACCTGCTGGTTGAATAAAGCTGTTAAATCTATCCTGAGCCTGCGTGCGTGTTTCCTGGGCCAGACATTATGTCACCACCAGCCCATGATGCCTGTGAACTAAGAGATCCCCCCACTTAACAGGTCCTCAACTGCTTTCCACTGTAGCCCCTTAATGCCAAGATACTTTTTTGCTGCTTTCAGAATGATTTTGACTTTTTCTGTTTTCTTGGGAGTCTGCGCAGTGCAGTTTATCACATCTAACACAGATAAGACAAAATTATTTTCCTTCATAACCAGAGTATCCTTCTTAATTCTACTGCATGTCCTGCAAGCCTGCATGCTTTCCCTGTAGGAGTCCTTCTTCTTTCGGCTGATCCCTTTAGGGCTCACCACAGCGGATCATCTGCCTGCATCTCATTCTATCTATCAGGTTCTCTTCCACATGCTCCCTGCTCTCACTACAGATCACAATGTCATCTGCAAACATCATGGTCCATGGAGACTCCTGCCTGACCTCATCTGTGAACCTGTCCATCACCCTGGCAAAAAGAAGGGGCTCAGAGCCAATCCCTGATGTAACCCCACCCCACCTTGAATCAAAATGTCATCCAGATAAACGAAGACAAACCGACTAATCATGTCACGAAGGATGTTGTTGATGTGTCGTTGGAAAATGGCAGGGGCATTAGTTAAGCCAAAAGGCATAACCAGATACTCAAATTGACCAGGGTGCATTTTAAATGCCGCTTTCCACTCGTCCCCCTCGTATATTCTGACAAGATGATAAGCGTTACGCAAGCCAAGCTTGGAGAATACACATGACTGCTGTAGGAGCTCAAAAGTGGCTGCAGAGGGTGACCGATTTTGATTTTTTCTCGCTTGCCTGAGGAGCATCAAGTGCACGTTAGAGCCGTGTTACAGCGGCTCTTAGAAAATCAGCTATATGTCAAGGCGGAGAAGTGTGAATTTTCCACATCTTCCACTTCTTTCCTTGGCTTTATTATAGCAGAGGGGGTGCTGAGAGCCGACCCAGCCAAGGTGAAGGGTGTGTTAGATTGGCCAACACCCCACTCGCACAAGGAGCTGCAACGCTTCTTGGGGTTTGCAAATTTCTTTCACAGGTTCATCAAGAACTATAGTGGGATTGCACAGCCTCTAACCCAGCTGACCTCCAGTAAGGTACCATTTTTATGGGCCAAGGCAGCTGAGCAGGCCTTTGTGAAATTAAAAGGCCTGTTCTCCGACAAACCCATCTTGGCTCAGGTCGACCCCAAGCTCCAGTTTACCCTGGAGGTGGATGCTTCAGACACAGGGATGGGCGCTGTTTTATCCCAGCGTTTAGCCTCAGACTTGAAGCGCCGCCCATGCATTTCTCTCAGCGGCTCACCCCAGCCGAAAGGAGCTACGACGTCAGGGATCGGGAGCTTTTGGCTATTAAATTGGCTTTAGAGAAATGGAGACATTGGCTGGAGGGAGCTGTCCACCCTGTTGTTGTGTGGACTGACCACAAGAACCTTGAGTATCTGCGGTCGGCCCGCCGGCTGAATTCTAGGCAGGCACGCTGGGCCTTATTTCTCCAACGCTTTAATTTCACCATCATTTATAGGCCCGGCTCCCGTAACACAAACCCAATGCTCTCTTCAGGCGGTTCAGCCAGGACTTGGCTGACCCTCCTTCCCACTCCCAGCCCATTCTTCTGTCTTCGTGCGTCCTGGGAACCGTTACCTGGGAGATTGAGAAGAGAGTCTACCAGGCCCAGTCCTCAGAGCCCGAACCAGCAGGGTGTTCCCCTAACCGCCTTTATGTCCCTGCCACCCTCTGCAGCGAAGTTATCCAGTGGGGGCAAGCCGAACACCTCGCCTGTTACCCTGGTGTGGTGCGCATGGTGGACCTTATCAGGCAAGCAATCTGGTGGCCCACGCTGTGGTGGGATGTGCAGGAGTACGTGAAGGCCTGCCAAACTTGTGCCCATAATAAGTCCTCTTCCACCCCCACCCCCCACTGGCTTGCTGCTCCCCCTCCCTGTGTCCAGCCGACCTTGGTCCCACATTGCCGTGGATTTTGTCACTGGTCTTCCCCCCTCCCATGGCAACACCGTCATCCTCACGATTGTGGACAGATTCTCCAAGGCTGTTCAACTGGTTCCCCTCCCCAAGCTGCCATCCACCTTCAAGACTGCAGAACTACTTTCTTATCACGTCATCAGACTGCATGGCATCCCCACGGACATTGTGTCTGACCGGGGTCTCCAGTTCGTCTCTCGTGTGTGGAAGTCTTTCTGTCATTCCCTTGGCACCACCATCAGCCTCACCTCCGGACACCATCCTCAGAGCAATGGGCAGGCTGAGCGTGCCAACCAGTCCCTGGAGGCCGCCCTTTGTTGCGTGACAACCGACAATCCCACATTGTGGAGCTCTCATCTGACCTGGGTGGAGTATTCACTCAACTCCACAGCCTCTTCGGCCACGTGGCTTTCACCATTTGAGGCCTCCATGGGCTACAATCCTCCCCTCCTATCCACAGCTGAGAGAGAGGTTGTGGTGCTGTCCATTGGGGCCCACTTTCGCCGCAGTCGCCGGACCTGGAGGTCGACTCGAGCTCCTCTCCTCCAGACCACTGAGCGCAATCAGTGCTACTCCGACTGGAAAAGGGTCCTGGCGCCGGAGTATAAAGTTGGGCAGTAAGTTTGGGTATCGGCGGACCAGATCCCATTGAAAGCTGAAACCCTTAAGCTCACACCTTAGTTCGTCGGTCCCTTCCCCATCACCAACAACGTGGGCGACTCTGCTGTCTGGCTCGAACTCCCACGGGCGCTCCACGTTCGCCCGACCTTCCACGTCTCCAACACGAAGCCTCTCTCCTCCAGCACCCTGTGCCCTCCTCTGCAGCCACCACCGCCACCCCCTCCCCAGATCCCCAATGGCCACATCACTCACACTGTCCAGGAGATCCTGGATGTCCACCACCGGGGCCGGGTTTCCAATACCTGGTCCACTGGGAAGGCTACGGCCCGGAACACCGGTCATGGATTCCCAGAACAGGTTTCCATGACAAAGGTATGGTCCGGGCCTACCATCGAGCCCATTCTGAGAAGCTCGGTGGACCGCCAAGAGGCATTCCTTGGGGGGGGGGGGGCTGTCATGTCCTGGTGAGCGCTCGCCCCTACCATCCTGTTCCTCTGCTCTCCTGCAATCACCTCATCAGATGCACCTCCTGATTCTGCTGAGCCAGCGTTTATAAGGACTCGCTCTTCAGTGATTCAGCGCTGGCTCGTCTGGGTATACTGTTTCAGTAGCAGAATTGTACTCTTGTAAGCAAGCTCTTGTGTGTTGACGTTTCCTATCCACACACAATTATCCTCTCCTTTTTCCCAAGTTGCTACCAACTTAGCGGTGCGTCTCCAGGGGTTTCGCTGCACTCACCAGCCTGTTGTTTCTCCCGCTACGGCTCTACCTCTCCACCCGGTAAGACACAGCTCCACTTCCCCGTTTCCCAGCAGTTCCGACCTGCTGGTTCATCTCCTTCACTGGATTCTGAACCGGTTTCTCTCTCCCTTCCATGTAAGTGGTATATTTGGATTTCCATTATCCTAACCATTCAGGTTGCTGCTCCTCTGGCAAGTGACTGTGTTTCCGCAAGATTGCACTTTTTAAAATGTAATAAATTGTCATTCATTTGTGTGTGTCTCCATTGCTGTTGCATCCTGCACCTAGGCTGATTGTCTGGTTAATACAACAGAAGCGGCTCCACAAAAGAACTGGCAAAACAATAGCTTGCAGTTAGCTGCTGTGGCACACCTGCCGCATTGCAGGGAAGAGGCATTGCGGTGAAGTAGAAACGGGTATGTCTCTCTTAAATCCCTGTAGAAACGATACAGTTTTATAAGGAACAGTAGACATTTTTTATTGTGTCACCAATATATATCGTCATATCGCACAGCCTTAATCTGTAACAATAATCACATTTTTTGACGTTTTTCTTTCCTCTTTGTCTCTCTGATGGCCACGGTGGTGAACCTGAGGGTCAGCAGTCAGAGCAGCTGTTAAGATAATGGGCTGGAAGCTACATAAGAATATTACATGTTTACTGTTTATACAAGAAACTGCTACTGTATTTCAATAAAATAATATTTGGAAAAACTTCATTTTTTGCAAGATTATTTAAGAAACTCTCAATATTCATTACACATAAGTGTGAAACTTTCCAAACCGTTCTGATTTAATATTCATAACTATGCTTTTACTTTTATAAATTTTGATATGTTTATCTGCTATTGCACGACATTGTGTAACTATACATGCATTCAGTTAATAAAATCTGTTACTCCAGCATTTTCTCTGTGATCCTAATTTTTATTCTTGTGCTTCTGTATTTTTATGCATCAGTGCAAAGGCAACATAGGCATATGGTAATCACTCCACATGTCTGTGTATGTATGTTTGTCTGTTAGCAGCTTTTCAGCTCACCCGCTCAAAATCAACTAGAACTGAAGGCTTGTATGATTGTATCGCCATATTTCTTCGACTTTTAATTTGCCACAATTTCCAGATAAGGCTTTGTTTTCAACATAAACATAAATTTAGTTTACCTTTACCATCAATGCAGCTGCAAAAAAAGGTATTGTAATAACTATGGCCACCCACTAGAAGTGGCAGTGTGACTTTTTTACAGCCCCCATGCTACCATGCCACAGGCACTGAGACATCAGCACCTTGGTGCTTTCATTTAAAAAGCATTTACAACTAAAAAAGTGCTGTACACTAGAAAACAAAACAAAGCACAGATTACAAAAATAAAACATAATTAAAACAACAAATAAGCTATAAAAAAATTAAAAGGCAATGTTGCATATAGACACTGAATAGCTTTTTTCATTCGCATTTTCATTCAAATACTAAATTTTCAGGAGGCATACAGCCTATAGATAGCTTATGTATTTATTTATTTATTTTTGTGAACAAAGGAAAAGGGACCATGTGCATCACTTGTCATGTTCAGGAGAGGTGCAGAAATGTAGACGGGCTGGGTGAATGCTCAACTTTGTGACCACGGTGGCCAGTGAATATAAATGGACCCTCTCCTCCCTACTGCCCTGAATGGAGGAGCTGATTTCTAAAAACTCGCTGTGGAGTGGAACCGTCAGTTTGAACCTTTCAAATGTCAAAACTCTCTACTGTGACAAAGCATTTGGTCCACATATTGAAAAAAAAAAAAATCCCACTCACCTGTTGTTTTTTAATTACACAGCATTCAAAATTATTATGCAAATGATATTTGTCTCTGATTTTCCCAAATAGTCGATGCAATTGACAGAGTAATTTTCAAGTCAAGAACTGTTAGAGCATAATTCAAATTTTATTGAACAAACCTCCCAATGATAACTTTTTTGCAAAAATTAAAAAAAAAAAATCAAAATGCACTGTTCCAAATTATTATGCACAAAAGAGTTTCAAAACATTTTATTGGTTGTAAAGAACTAAAAATGGTCATTTGTTGAATTTACAACATTAGGAGGTCATATTTACTGAAATCAAAAGCTATTTCAATCAAAAACATCTTAACAGGCCAAGTTACATATTAACATAGGACCCCTCCTTTGATTTAACATTCACAATTCTTGCATCCATTGAACTTGTCAGTTTTTGCAGAGTTTCTGCTTGAATTTCTTTTCAAGATGTCAGAATAGTCTCCCACAGCTGCTGTTTTGATGTGAACTGCCTCCCACCCTCACAGATCTTTTGCTTGAGGATACTCCAAAGGTTCTCAATAGGGTCGAGGTCATGGGAGGATGGGGGCCACACCATGAGTTTCTCTCCTTTTATCCCCATAGCAGCAAATGACACAGAGGTATTCTTTGCAGCATGAGATGGTGCATTGTCATGCATGAAGATAATTTTGCTACGGAAGACACGGTTCTTCTTTTTGTACCATGGAAGAAAGTGGTCAGTCAGAAACTCTATATACTTTGTGGAGGTCATTTTCACAGCTTTAGGGACCAAAAAGGGGCCTACCAGCTCTCTCCCCATGATCCTGACCTAGGACATGACTCCACCACCTCCTTGCTGACATTGCAGCCTTGATGGGACATGGTGGCCATCCACCAACCATCCACTACTCCATCCATCTGGACCATCCAGGGTTGCACGGCCCTCATCAGTAAATAAGACTGTTTGAAAATTAGTCTTCATGTATTTCTGGGCCCACTGCAACCATTTCTGCTTGTGAGTATTGGTTAGGGGTGGCCGAATAGTCGGTTTATGCACAACTGCAAGCCTCTGGAGGATCCTACACCTTGAGGCTCGCGGGACTCCAGAGGCACCAGCAGCTTCAAACACCTGTTTGCTGCTTTGTAATGGCATTTTAGCAGCTGCTTTCTTAAGCCGATGAATTTGTCTGGCAGAAACCTTCCTCATTATGACTTTATCTGCACAAACTCATCTGTGCTCTGAATCAGCCACAGATTTCTTCACAGTACGATGATCATGCTTAAGTTTTTGTGAAATATCTAATGTTTTCTTACCTTGTCCAAGGCATTGCACTATTTGACGCTTTTCAGCAGCAGAGAGATCCTTTTTCTTTCCCATACTGCTTGAAACCTGTGGCATGTTTAATATTGTGGAACATCCTTCTTAAGTAGTTTTCCTTTAATTGGGCTCACCTGGTAAACTAATTATGACAGGTGTCTGAGATTGATATCAGTGATCCAACGAGCCCTGAGACACAATACCATCCATGAGTTTAATTGAAAAACAAAAAATTGAATGTTTATGACACTAAAATCCTATTTGCATAATAATTTGAAATGCAGTGTAAATGTGTTAATCTGAGGACAGATAAATATAAACTATCCACGTGTACCCTGTAATAATAATTTTGTGGCTCTACATGTTGCAGTTGTTCATTGTGGAGAGAAAAAAAGGATGCATGAATTCACAAAATTATTCAGTGGCTTCTTCTTCTTACACTGAAGCTTTACTGGACCCTGCTGAGGATGCTATCACACACATTCATGTCTGTGTGTTGCACAACAGGGAAAGGAAATAGTCGGTCATACATCCATGAGCACTGCATTGAACTTAAACTATCTAAATTCAGCCCAGTTGTTAAATCTTCTTCTCCACATCCTCACCCCCCTCCATAAAATAACTGCCTGATGTTCATCTGCATTTTCTGTTTTCACACGAGAATGTCCATACCCCAACATAAAACCAACCTGCCCTCTGAGGTAAACATGTCATCATAATCGCAATCTGCCTTAGATTTTGTACCTCTGTACACAATCTAAGGCAGATTCTTGGGGCAAAGTCTGTTTTTTTCCTTTCAATTCAATTCAATTCAATTCATTTTATTTTAAATGTGTAACCATACAGTGAATTTGTACCAAAATAGTTTTACATACCGTATACTGAAATGTCAAAAATAGTAGTAAATAAGCAAACAGAACAAGACAAAACAAACAAATCTCAAAAAAAAAAAAAAAAAGATGAGTACAACCAAAATCATACATTCAAAAAGGAGTGGGAAGAAGAACAAAATTATCGAGTCACCACCCCTTCTCCCCAGTTTACACACCAATATATTAGATAAGCTATATTCCTTATGTACTTATACTGTATGTTTCCTTATAGTCTCATTTTTTATGTTTCCTTATACTTTTATTTTTCTTATATATTTTTTATGTCCTAATCTAGTGTAACATTCCCTTATAGTATTCTATATTATATTGCATTTCCTTATATTCTTGCATATTATATTTTCTTCTATTATTGTATAATGAACTATATTATTAATATATGTTCTCCACAGTCAATTATTTATATGAAGTATAATATGAGGATGACATTTATACCAGTATATCTGACTATAAAACAAGAGCAAAAAACAACCAACCAACCAACCAACCAACCAACCAACCAACCAACCAAACACAAGACAAAAAAAAAAACAAAACCAAAAAACAAAACCAATGTGCTTACCAGGTGTCAATCAAATCCCTTCTCCTTATACTTGCTGAATATCATCCCTCTGTACATATTTTTGAACTGTGTGATGTTTGTGCATTTCTTTAATTACACATTCAAACTGTTCCACAGTTTCACCCCATACAATGAAACACAAAAACTTTTCCTTTTCGTTCTCACCCGTGCCAATTTATACTGAAATAACACCCTTATGTTATATTCACCCTCTCTTTCTGTGAATATGTTTTGAATATTAAGATAAGATAAGATAAGATAAGCCTTTATTAGTCCCACAATGGGGAAATTCCAGGATTGCAACAGCACAGGGTTTGCAACACTCAGAGCAACAATCAGAAGGCAAGAAAAAAACAAGAGCAGCGAGTATACATATGTAAGATAAGATAAGATAAGCCTTTATTAGACCCACAATGGGGAAATTCCAGGATTGCAACAGCACAGGGTTTGCAACACTCAGAGCAACAATCAGAAGGCAAGAGAAAAAACAAGAGCAGCGAGTATACATATGTACACACACACACACACACACACACACACACACACATATATATAGACACAGTGCGGAGCATTGTAGCTAGATGGGATAGATATATAAATATATAAACACAGTGCGGAGCATTGTAGCTGGATGGAATAAATATATGAGTATATAAACACACAGTGTGGAGTATTGTAGCTAGATGGAATGAATATGTGAATATATAAACACACAGTGCGGAGCATTGTAGCTAGATGGAATAAATATGTAGATATATAAACACACACAGTGCGGAGCATTGTAACTAGATGGAATAATATGTAGATATATAAACACACACAGTGCGGAGCATTGTAGCTAGATGGAATACATATATGAATATATAAACACAGTGCGGAGCATTGTAGCTAGATGGAATAAATATGTAGCTATATAAACACACACAGTTCGGAGGATTGTAGCTAGATGGAATAAATATGTAAATATATAAACACACACAGTGTGGAGCATTGTTGCTAGATGGAATAAATATATAAATATATATATAAACACAGTGCGGAGCATTGTAGCTAGATGGAATAAATTATGTACATATAAATATATATATATATAGACACACAGTGCAGAGCATTGTAGCTAGATGGAATAAATATATGAGTATATAAACACACAGTGCAGAGTATTGTAGCTAGATGGAATAAATATGTAAATATATAAACACACACAGCGTGGAGCATTGTTGCTAGATGGAATAAATATATAAACACACAAAGTGCGGAGCATTGTAGCTAGATGGAATGAAACAGCACAACCGTCTACTTAGTTTTCCTACATGGTATGATTATGTACCCATACATATTCTTACCCTCCATAGCGACCGGTATTTTCCTAGTTGTATACCGGAGGGGACCATTGTGTAAGTCTATTGCGTCTTTTGCATTCAATACTATTAGGTTGTAACGTCTTTTTGCTATCTCTGCGAGCAGCCCTGCTTAGGTTGTACAGTCTGACAGCCGTAGGTAGGAAGAACCTGCGAAACCTCTCAGTTGTGCACCTAGGATGATGTAGTCTGCTGCTAAATGAGCTCCTCAGTGCATTCAGTATGTCCTGCATAGGGTGGAACTCGGACTCCAGCAGAGATGACAGTTTAGCCACCATCCTTCTCTCTCCCATCTCCTCCACTGGGCCAAGGCGCTGTCCCAGGACAGAGCTAGCTTTCTTGATCAGTTTGTTCAGTCTCTTCCTATCGGCTGCTGTAATGCCGCTGCCCCAGCAGACCACTCCAAAAGTGATGACTGATGCCACCACCGTGTCATAGAATGACTTCAGCAGCACCCCTTGTACACCATAAGACCTGAGTCTCCTCAGTAGGAACAGCCTGCGCTGTCCCTTCTTGTAGAGTGCGTCAGTATTGTGTGACCAGTCTAGTTTATTGTTCAGATGAACACCCAGGTACTTGTAGGATGTCACCATCTCGATGTCTGTTCCCTGTATATTTACTGGTGCTGTGAGGGGTTGTCCTTGCCTGTGGCAGTCCACCACCAGCTCCTTAGTTTTCCTCGCGTTGATCTGGAGGCAGTTCCGATGGCACCAGTCCACAAAGTCCTGGATAAGCCCTCTGTACTCAGCTTCATCTCCGTTGGAGATGAGGCCAACGATCGCAGAGTCGTCAGAGAACTTCTGTAGATGGCAGTGTGTTGTGTTGTGTGAGAAGTCCGCAGTATAAAGAGTGAACAGGAAGGGAGCCAAAACCGTTCCCTGGGGGGCCCCCGTTCTACCGATGATCGTGTCGGACACACAGTCCCGGGTTCTCACAAACTGAGGCCGGTTTGTGAAGTAGTCCAGGATCCATGATGACAGGTGCTGGTCCACCCCTGCGCACAGCAGCTTGTCCTTCAGGATCATCGGTTGGATGGTGTTGAAAGCACTGGAGAAGTCAAAGAACATGATCCTCACCGCATCCCCGGGCTTCTCCAGGTGGGACAGAGAACGGTGAAGGAGGAAGATCACCGCATCCTCCACCCCAATGCCATGCTGGTAGGCGAACTGGAGCGGATCCATCGCTGGTCCCACCAGGGGGCGGAGGTGAGCAAGGAGCAGTCTCTCCAGGGTCTTCATCATGTGGGACGTCAGGGCCACTGGTCTGTAGCTGTTCAGATCTTTGGGGTGGGATGTCTTTGGTACAGGTACCACACAAGATATTTTCCACAGCTGTGGTACCCTCCCCAGCTTCAGGCTCAGATTGAAGATGTACTCCACAATCCCACACAGCTGGTCTGCACAGGACTTGAGGAGCTTTGCGCTGATGCCGTCCGGTCCCAACGCCTTCCTCGCCTTGATCTTCCTCAGCTCCATCCTCACCTGGGTCTTAGTGAGGGTCAGGTTGGGGGGCTGTGTGTTGGGAGTGGGGGGTGTTGGTGGAGTGGGGAGTGGGAAGCAGGACTTGATGTCTTCAGAGGTAGCAGTGGTTGTTGTGCAGTCAGGGGGGAGGGCGGTTGGTCAAACCTATTGAAAAACAGATTCAGATTGTTTGCCCACTCCCTGCCCCCCGTGGCCTGGGGAGAGGTATTCTGGAGCCCAGAGATGGTTTTAAGGTTTTTCCAGACCCCGCTGATGCCACTCTGTTGCAGCTTGTCCTCCATCTTATTCCTGAAGCTGTCCTTGCCTTCTCTGATCTTTCTCCTCAGCTCCCTCTGTACAGACTTCAGCATCTCCCTGTTCCCTGACCTGAAGATCCTCTTCTTCTCTCTCAGAAGTGTTTTTATCTCAAGGTTGATCCAGGGTTTGTTGTTTGAGCAACACCGTATGGTCTTGGTGGGAACGGTGTTGTCCACACAGAAGCTGATGTAGTCCATGATGGTGTGAGTGAGGCCATCGATGTCCTCACCATGTGGATTGCAGAGCTGCTCCCAGGCGGTGGTTTCAAAACAGCCCTTTAGAGCGTCCATTGCCTCCTCAGACCATAACTTCACTGTGCACGTGACCAGAGGTTGTCTGTGCACTAGGGGTTTGTACACCGGCCGGAGATGAACCAAGTTGTGATCCGATCTGCTGAGTGGGGGGAGTTGTGATGAGGTGTACGCCTCCTTAGTGTTTGCGTAGAATAAGTCCAGTGTTTTATTGTCTCTAGTGTGGCATGTGACATACTGGGTAAACGTGGGTAGAATGGAAGACAGTGAAACATGGTTGAAATCGCCTGAGATGAGGAGAAGAGCATCTGGGTGTTCTGTCTGCAGCCTGCCAGTTACTGAGTGGATGACGTCACGCGCTGTCCCAGCGTTCGCCGTAGGATTTGCATAAATAACAATGCAGATCACGTGTGAGTATTCCCTCGGGAGATATGTAGGCCGCATGCTAACAGCTAGCAACTCGATGTCTTTGCTGCAGTGTTGTTGTTTAACAGTGATATGTCCCAGTCTGCACCAGTTGTTGTTAACATACATTATCACTCCACCGCCCCTTGCTTTGCCACTGTCTGGTGTACGGTCTGCCCGTATCGCGTGGAAACCCTCCAGTTCAATGTTAGCATCTGCTGCTAGTCCTGTTAGCCAAGTCTCTGTAAATAGGAACAGGCTACACTCCCGGTATATGCTATCGTAGTGGGAGATAGCCGATAGCTCATCTACCTTTCCCAGTATCGATCGTACATTCCCCATAACAACGGATGGGAGGGTGGGTCTGTACCTTATATTTTTTGCCCACCGTCTTACTCCAGAATGACACCCACGTCGTTTTCGCCTCAGTTCTCCCGGTATGTTGAGTTTTTCTGTTAGCACCGAGTGGCGGTTGAGTGCTAGCAGCTCTTCCCTGCTGTACCGTCTCCTGCTCTAAACAGTGGCTCCGTCCACCAGCTCGGGAGACATTTGGGGCGATCTGTGTGTCCGTGATATATATGGAGTGTAAGGTGTTGCCGGATCAGAAAGTTGTCACCGGATCAGAAAGTGAGAGGAAGAAAAAAAAACTCAGAATTGAGCCGCTGTTGCAAAAGGCAGCCGACTCGTGTGGCGCCGGAAGTAGAAGTGCCTGGCAGGTGATTATATTTTGCTTTAAACATGATTTGTGCTATTTGATAATCTACTAACTCTGATAGTTTGAGTATTTTTGACTGTAAAAATAACTTATTTGTATGATCCCGATACCCTGCATTGTGAATGATCCTTACTGCTTTTTTTCTAGAGAGTGATTAGTCAGCAGATTGTGCTGTTATAGTTACTGCCCCAAACCTCTGCACAGTAACTCAGATATGGTGAAACCAGAGAACAGCACACAATGCAGAGTGAATCATGATCAAGAACCAACTTTGATTTATTTAATATTGCTATGCTCCGTGCTATTTTGGAGTGGATGTAGTTTATATGTGATTTCCAATAAAGTTGTTCATCTATTATGACTCCCAGAAATGTATTTTCCCCAACTTTATCAATGGTAACACCATCTACTTGAATTGTTGTCTATGAATTCAATTTAACTGTTCCCAAATATCATTAATTTTGTTTTACTCAGGTTTACTGACAATTTATTTCTGTCAAACCATGTTTTTAGTTTTCCCATTTCAGTGTTACAAGCTGCAAGTAGTGCATCCAATTGGTTTCCAGAACAGAAAATATTAGAATCCTCAGCAAATAAAACCATTTTCAATATTTTTGATACACTGCATATGTCGTTAATGTAGAGAATAAAAAATTTTGGGCCCAGCACTGACCCCTGGGGAACACCACAAGTAATGTTTAGTTTTGAGGAGCAACAGTCACCAAACTGTTATCAGGGCAAAAACTACTTGAACAAACTCAAGGTCCTTGATGTAACAATGTGGTTTTTGTATTACTTATAGCAAATAATTTAAATCACAAACAGTGAGTTTAGAAAAAGAACCAAAAAAAGATGCTGTTTTTTTCCCCTGGTGCCTTTGGGCAAAAGGTGGGATATTAGCTGATTCCAGTAGTTTTCACAGGTGATTTTCCTAGTAGTTTGTCAAATGACCCACCTCTTGAAGTCAAATTTCTTATCATATGCACAACATTTTTACAAAGTTTGAAAACTAAGATAGATGCCTTGATGAAATACACTACTGTGCTCTCAATTTTGGAAGTTAACAAATGACACATTTTACTTGAATGTCCACTTATTATTGATAGTGGGAACACTTACTGTACTTTGAATCCTTAACTTGGGTATGGATTCAAATTACAGTAAGCCCATTATATACGGTCAGAAATCTGACTTTAGTCATTAACCCTGGTTACACGGTCACAATAAACTGTACGTTTACGGATGTAAACGCAGTTTTATGAATGAAAGTGAACCTGTAACCACGTAGCACTGATCCTCGGGGCAGGAGCATTATACCAAATTAATCACACCTGTGGGTGCACACCCCATATATACCCCCTACATCCATCCACTCTTCATCTTTCTGACGACTGGGAGTTGCCTGCCTCCACCGACGAAGGACAATGAATGGTTACAGGTTCACTTTCATTCATAAAACTGCATTTACATCTGTAAACACACGTTTTATTTCATTTCAGTGAACCTGTAACCACGTGACAACCGTATACCAAATGAGTCCTGAGGAAAACTGAGGGGGTGTCACCCACAGGTTGAAGGAGCACAATGCCCCAACATGCCATAAAGCACAAACACAGTCAGATGAGTTTGGCTTCCTTATTGTACTTACCTGAGTTAAGTTAAGTTAAGCTGGTTCCCACAGGTAACTGGAGCTGAAACAACCCTCTTTGAGCACAAGGCACACATGCCGGCTCACATGAGGGAGACTAAGATACAACTTAAGAATCTGCTGCGACCCCCAGACAGATGAGTTCGACTCTTATTGCACTTAACTGGATACCTACAAGCTAAGCCGGTTCCTCCAAGCAACAGGAGCTGAACAAAATACCATTCCGGGCACAAGACACGCCTACCAGCTCAACGAGGGAAAACTAAGAAACAACTAAGAATCTGTTGTGACCCCTAGAACAGATGAAGGTATGACTGATGAGGCCAAATTGAGCCTATAGAAGTGGGTGAATGTTGAGGAAAGAAGCCCAGCCAGCGGCTGCGCAAACAGACGTGGACAAAATTGTTGGTACCCCTCTGTTAATGAAAGAAAAACCCACAATGGTCACAGAAATAACTTGAATCTGACAAAAGTGGTAATAAATAAAAATTCTATGAAAATTAACTAATGAAAATCAGACAATGCTTTTGAATTGTGGTTCAACAGAATTATTTTAAAAAACAAACCCATGAAACAGGCCTGGACAAAAATGATGGTACCCCTAGAAAAGATTGAAAATAATGTGACCATAGGGACATGTTCAACCAAGATGTGTCCTCTAATTAACATCACAGGTGTCTACAAACTTGTAATCAGTCAGTCGGCCTAGTTAAAGGGTGACATGTAGTCACTGTGCTGTTTGTTGACATGGCGTGTGCCACACGAAACATGGACCAGAGGAAGCAAGGGAGAGAGTTGTCTCAGGAGATTAGAAAGAAAATTTTAGACAAGCATGTTAAAGGTAAAGGCTATAAGACCATCTCCAAGCAGCTTGATGTTCCTGTGACTACAGTTGCACATATTATTCAGAAATTTAAGATCCACGGGACTGTAGCCAACCTCCCTGGGCGTGGCCGCAGGAGGAGACTGATAATACGAATGGTAACAAAAGAGCCCAGAACAACCTCTAAACACATTCATGGTGAACTCCAAGGTCAAGGTACATCAGTGTCAGATCGCGCCATCCGTCGTTGTTTGAGCCAAAGTGGACTTCATGGAAGACGACCAAGGAGGACACCACTGTTGAAAACAAATCATAAAAAAGCCAGACTGGAATTTACCAAACTGCATGTTGACAAGCCACAAAGCTTCTGGGAGAATGTCCTATGGACAAACGAGACAAAACTGGAACTTTTTGGCAAGGCACATCAGCTCTATGTTCACAGATGCAAAAATGAAGCATACCAAGAAAAGAACACTGTCCCTACTGTGAAACATTGAGGAGGTTCTGTTATGTTGTGGCGCTGCTTTGCTGCATCTGGCATAGGGTGTCTTGAATCTGTGCAGGGTACAATGAAATCTCATGACTATCAAGGTATTCTAGAGAGAAATGTGCTGCCCAGTGTCAGACAGCTTGGTCTCAGTCGCAGGTCATGGGTCTTGCAAGAGGATAATGACCCAAAACATACAGCTAAAAACACCCAAGAATGGCTAAGAGCAAAACATTGGACTATTCTAAAGTGGCATCCTATGAGCCCTGATCTAAATCCTATTGAACATCTGTGGAAGGAGCTGAAACATGCCGTCTGGAGAAGGCACCCTGCCGTCTGGAGAAGGCAGTCTCACTGACAGTTAGAGAAATCGTTTGATTGCAGTGATTGCCTCAAAAGGTTGTGTTACAACCCGAGTGCTGGTTCTGTCCACACTCGGAACTTATATCAATTCCAGGCTTTGACAGCAGAGGATTCCTTCTAGCTCCCCGGGCTCTTATTGTGACAGCGCCCGGTGGAGCTCCCTGCTGTCAGAGTGAACAGCTGTGCTGCATTCGGGGTCATTAGTGACCGGGGTTAAAAGCAGGCGCTGAATGCACCCCGATGCAGCAGTCTCTGTTAATCTTCCTGTTTAACTACCTGTTAATCTTCCTGTTATACTTCTCTGTTAAACTTCCCCTTAAACTACCTGTTTGGATATGTTCGGTTAAGGTACGTTCTGTATGACATCTCCTGTTATTATACGGTCTGTTGAGGTACCGTCTGTTAAACTCCCTGTTATTGTCCTACCCGCACTGTTGTGTGTGTTACTCTCTTTTCCTGCACTTCTTAATAAAACATCACTGCAACTCACTGGTGACTGCTGGCGTCTTATGGTGGCTCGTGAGGGCCACCATGACAGTAGACTGCTGCCAGTATGTCCGGAGAGGGGCGTCGCGCCGAGACGCCATTCACCGTGAGTTTAGCAGTATTGGACTGTTGCTCTTACCTGTCTGGATACCGTTGCTGAAGCATGCCGTCGCGGAGGTCCCGCACTCAGAGTCCGAGCGATATCCTTGCAGACGCCCTCGAGTGCGTGGACGAAATCCTTAACACCGCCTCCCTCCTCGACTTCAGCAGCGACGTGCACCAGTACCTGGACCAAGCTGAGGAGGTTCTCGACTATCTCCCCCGCTTCGCTGACCATCCCGAGGTGAGCGCGAGGAGGTCATCCAGAGGTCTTTCTCCATTCAGCACGACGTCACTCGGGATTCCCCCGGAGGAGCTGCAGCTGACAGCAATCAAGGTCCGGGACCGAGTGGCTGCTGCTCGCTCCACTGTGCACCCGTCCATAATCATTAAACATGTGATGGCGGCAGTTAGACTGGTGGGGAGGAATCCAGAGCTGCGTGATTTCCCCGAGTTCGACGCCCTCCTCGCCTCTGTCTCTGCACAGGAGCGGCGGTTCCCGGACCTCATCTTCGCTTCGCCTTCCACCAGAGACCGTCGTAACCTCCATAACTCTCCTCAGCATGAACCCCATCCGGATCCAGCTCCGGGTCACCGCAAGGACTCTATCCCTCGCACAGCTGCCTCTCCTGCGCCTCGTCAGAGGGGATTTCCCGCAGCCTCATCTCCCCCTGGGCCATCTCCCGCTCTCTCGTCAGCATCCCGTGCCCGGCTCATTTCAGCTGTGGCACCCTCCTCCTCGACGTATTCCCCAGCCGCTGTGTGTACTCCGAGTCCAGCCCTGGTGAGTCCCGTCCCGGAACCATCTCCAGCAGATCCACCTCGTCCTTCCAGGAGGCCCACTGTCACCGTCCGGCGGGGAAAGGGAGGAGCAACGTCCGCTACAGCAGGCACCACTCAACCTTCAGGAGACAGGCAAGTCCAAATTCATTCACACACTCGTTATTGTGATTTGCTCTGTCAGACTCCTGGAGGTGGAGTTCGGGGTTCGCAGCTCCCCGAGCTCCCACCACCTGCTGTGGCTGAAGTGATTAACCCCGCATCCTCTGTGTCTCCCTCCGCTGAGTGGTCCTCGACGCCAGGCCAACGTCGCTGGATGAGGAGGGGGCCTGCGGTTCTGGAGAGCCTGGTTCCGGTTCCGCAGCCACATCGTGGACTGCAGCGTGGAACCTGCGCCGACGAGGAAGCGTCCCCGGGGCTCCACGGACGAGCAGTCCGGTCCAGCGGGTCAAGGGTCCCCTGTCACCACGCCGTGCGGGCCGTCGGCGTGGGCTTCGGTGCCGGAGGATCCAGGAGCTGCGCGTACCATCATGCCAGCTGCGGAGACTGATGTAGCTGAGTAGGAGCCTGAAGACGACCTCCTGCCGTCAGAGCCCGGATCGTCGAAGTCCTGGACGGCGTCAGAACTCGAGATCAGGCAAGTGCTCTGTTTTGTCTTTCTTTACTCCATCTTAGAGCACTTTTGCCTGTCTCTTGAGGAGGCGAGCCGAGTGCGGCCATCCGCTACATCCAAGCTCGTCTCGCCGGGTTCTGGCGCTGCCGGTGATCCTGATCCCGGTTCTTTTCTCTCTCCCGAGCCTTCTCCCAGGGTCGCCGGCGCGGATCTGAAGTCGCCCGCTGTGCCAGAGGTTCCGGGTTCGGGGTTGGAGGTTGGTCCTGGTGCGGCGCCTACCCAATCGGGGTCCTTCGCGGGAGCAACCGCGACCCAATCGGGGTCCGACGAGGACGCGGCACCAGCTGTTTCCAGGTTTGGTGGGGAAGCTGCAGATCCCCTGCCGCTGGATACTGGACGGGCTCATCTCCCTGATCATCATCATCACCATCGTCATCCTCCCCGTTCTCCGAGCTCCTCAGGAGGCTCACCGCCAGGTGAGCCAATATGGCCACCATATTGCTCCTTGCTACGGCTTCTGATGGCACACAAACCAGCCAATCGTCCAGATAATTGAACTCAAATGCCCCTCTGCTGCAGTGGGCAAGTGCAGCATCCATGCACTTGGTGAATGTCCAAGGACAGGGACAGGCCAAAACACAGGACGCTGTAACCGAAGACTGTCCTGAAGGAACGTGTTATAACATGTGATGATGTCACCTTCCGGCTGCGTCATCACACCGACATATAGAGCCACCACACCGGAGTGGTGGCTCAGTTGGTAGAGCATCCGCCCCACACCCGGGAGGCAGGGGTTCAAATCCCGGCCGGGTCATGCTGAAGACCATATAAAAGTGGAACTTCCTGCCATCCAGCTTGGTGCTCAGCAATAATGGAATGGAGGAGGGAAATTTGTGGTGGCGCCTTGCATGGCAGCGGCCCTCTGATTCTGCACTTGGGGTGTGTGTGATTAACACTGTAGATAGGTAAAACACAATCTCGTTCTACTGTACGTGATTGGTTGTACAGTTGAATGACAATAAAGGGTGATTTAATTTTAATAAGGGAGTGTCCGCCATTAGATGCGCTCTTGCCTGGACGACTCCGCAAGTAACGACATATAGTGTATTGTGACCAGTTCCTCAATAAAGCCTAGTTCCAGTGCAGCATCCTCGTCCGTCTCTTTTATGCCAGGTTTGTGGACATAACATTTGGCGATGGAGGACTACCTCATGGAGGCATGCGTAACACCACTGCGGCCTTTCCTTGAGCTCCCTGGGGAACCAGCAGTTCCATGGCTACGCTGGCTGGAAGCATTCAAAACATACATTACAGCTTTGGACCTGGGGAAGCTGAATAAGTTGAGAATGTGAGCACTACTTGTCCACAACCTAGGCATTGAGGGCCAAAGGATTCTCCGGACGCTCGGCACAACAGACTCGTACGAGGACGTCGTGGAGCTGCTATCTAACCATTTCACCACACCGGACAGTGTGACGGTATGAAGGATTTGCTTTCACCAGAGACGCCAAAGAGTCAGTGAGCCAATTCAGCAGTGTGTCGCTGATCTGACACAGTTAGCTACTGTGTGCCATTTTGGGCCGTTGGAGGATGAGATGGTGCTGGACCAATTGACTGAACACATGTGTAATGCTGGGCTACGAGCTAGGTTGCTAAAGGCGCTTAATGACTTAACACTAGCTAGAGCTGTTGAGCTAGTGCTCCAGTTTGAGGCCACAGATAAGCTAGCCTCGGAGCTAAATTGGCACCAGTCACAGAAGACACCGGAACGAACAACACTGGCAAATGCAGTGGACTCGGAGGATGAAAGGAGCATGGCAGAAGATTATGAGGCTAATGGGGTGAGCCGGAGGTCTGCTCCGAGATGCACCATCTGCGGGGGTTGTGGGTCCCTGACGCACCAGCGTGAAGTGCGAGTGTGTCCGGCAAGAGGAAAGCGGTGCAGCAACTGTGGGCGCATGAACCATTTCGCCAGGGTATGCCAGTCTTCAGCGCTGTGGAGCCCACCTAGTAAGCCAGCCCGCCCACCAACGACGACCATCCACTTGGTGAGTCCCAGCGCTGATGGTTATTCCTATTGCACAGTGGAATTGGATGGTGTAGCTGTACCACCCCTGCTCTACACGGCGGTGGTGCGGTTGATGCTAAACTGAGCCACAGTGAAAAACTTTTTTCCACATCACAGAATCAGGAGTAACCCAACGCCGCTGTATGGGTAGGGTGGTAGCAGACTGTGCATGTCGGAACTGTGGAGTTGGCTGTTTGCTATAAGACCGAAGCTGTGCACAACTTCACGTTCCAGGTGGCAGCGCATGGTGATAACATCATGGGGTGCAACATTTTCTACGGACTGGGTTTCACCATCAGGGACAGCGCTGGGTTTGAATGGTCTGGTTGTGGACGTTGGAGCTCACCGGACCCAGTGTATGACGTTGTGGTGTGGGATGAGGGACTTCCAGATAGTACCGACGCCGAGGCGCACACCTCACGCTCTCAGGAGGAGAGCCGCTCAGTGAAGGAACCGGATGGCTTCAGTTTCCGTGCTTGGCTGACTGCAGTGGGGGCAATCGAGTTGGCGGATGGAGAGTCCGTTCCGACAAGTGACACCAGGGAATCACTGGACACCTTCAGTGCCCATATTGAGTTTTGGCCGATGAGGGCTGAGGGATCCGCTGTGACAATGGTGACTGCTGTACCGCCGCAGTGTAATGACGGCGCTAGACCGAAGGAGAACGCAGAACTGCCGAACGCACAGCGACACATCAAGCCAAGTAAGGTACCACTCCAGGTCATGGACTGGGTTCGGGTTCATGCCGATGAAAGACCAGGGTGACGACTGGCCGGATCACAGCCGGCAAAACATCAAGCACTGCTGAGGATTGTGGCCCCCTATTGTGGCCCCCATAGGGGCCCCCTATGAAAAATTTCTGGAGGCGCCACTGTACTTGGGCGATCCTTGTGTGTTTTGGACTGAGTCAAAACTTTGAGGAGACCATGGTGACTGTGAAGATCATTGAAGATCATTTATAGATCAAAAATTAGCCAGATCTCTCAACGATCTCTCAATGATCTCCACCCCTGTGGGGTATAAGCATAAGCTTATAGCTTAAAAATAAGCTTGGTGAAAATAAGCTTTGGTGAATGGGAATTTCGTCTAAAAATTCTAAAAGTAAAGTAATTTAAGTGCAAATAATTCTTGATTGAACTAAGCTGAGTCAATAGATCTTGTTTACAGTGTGTGTTTGAAATTTGAAGAATCTTGCCACTTTATGAATGCCAACATTTTATTAATATAAACACTTGCATGCAGTCCAATCAGAGATAACAGTTTTTTATTCTTTTTAAAGAATTGTATGTCCTCAGAAAACCACAGGTATTAGGTTCATGTTCAGGTTACTTTATTAGGTATTGGTATAGGTATTATTAGCTCTCTGTAGTATTGTTTTATCTTACCCATATCTCTGTCATTCAAAACTGATCCAAATGGTTGTACTTTTCACTTATCTTTACCAACAGATTATTTTGGATCAAAGCTAGTGTACATTAAAATAAAATCATAATAAAATTATATCCAGTATTTACATTGCACAAATCTTATCTTAATCCACAACATCCAAGACATACTTTTAAACTGTACTGTGTTTGCAGAAGGTGAAGCGTTGCAGTAAAGCTTTTATTGCTATAGTTCTAAAAAATAATGTGACTAAATGACTTAATGCTCAGAATTAAGGCCACTCCAAGTATAAAGCATGCTGGTATTTAAAAACATAATTACGCTGAAAGGAATGACACAATAAAGACACTGTCAATGGCACAATAACGACGCAAAACAATATAGACAGGCCATATATTAAAATAGATTTTAATCAACCATGAGAAAATAGTTTAATTGGGAAAAATGTTTTCTGTATCAACAGCTTTGAACCCTTTAATGGAGCTTGCTCCTGCTGATCTGTAGACTACTTTTACTTTCCATCTGAGATGCCACTGACGCATGAAAAACATTTTCGTTGTAGACGAGCTCACTCTGTATTATTGTGCGCAAATTACGCAGCAGATCAGAACGATAGAAGGGGAAGTGAATGGGCTACTCGCTGTCTCCAAGGAGAAGCCCACAGCTGGCTTTAACAATGGGTTTGCTGGCTACCTGTAGCCTTAACCTAAAAAAACGGGCAGAGCGTTTTAAGAATGGGGGCGAGCTTTCCCCTTTAAACAAGGTGGGCTGAGCTTATTTGCAGTTCTCGCTCCTATGGCAACCCAATAGATCAGCATCATGAATATTCACATTTCACCAAAACGCACCCAGACTATGGATCAATGATGTCAGCGATCCCAGGAATGCTCTATTGTATTTTTGCACGATTGCTTTGCGTTTGTTTGTTTTTGTTTTTTTGATGGCAGCTGGGATGGCATCTGCTGAAAAGAGCACCCTTCGCCGTGCATGACCTTTCCTTGGTCCTCGCACCACCGTCCGTCGGCACGTCTCTCACATGTCACGCTAAGGTGACTTTCAGGCAGTTTTTCACCACTTTTGCGCACAATGTCGGAAGGGCGCGGAGGTGCACGTCGGGGACGCGGCGGCCGAGCGGACCGCCCATGCTGCGCGTGAGGACATATGTAAACTGTCAGGTAGTCTGATTATGAAAAGGAGCGTCTCCCATCCGTGCCCGCGGAGCCACGGCGGTCCGTGTCATGTGCAGCAGGCTTTCAGGGATTCAGATTAGCTCCAGACGGCTCGCGCTCACGAGCGGGTAGGGAGCGCGGGGCTCGTGGCAATAAACCATCGCAGTACAGCCTAACAGTCTGGATTGATGCGATCCCCCCCCAGCTGTGTCTCAATGTCATAATGGACAGGCTGCACTCCTCCATGCGTAAAAGGCTCTACAGTTTGCCACAGCACATTGGACAGAAGGCATCGATAATGGGCGAAGGAGAAGACGCAGACAAGGACACCCGGAGGAAGAGCATCAGGATGAAGCCTCTGCCGTCACCGTCGTCGACCTCTGGGGGAAGCTGCAAAGGCATCGGCGAGACCAGAAGCGGGGAGTCTGTGATCATGGAGACCGACATAGGGAGACCGATGAAGACCAGCTCCAACGGGGACTGCCGGAGATTTCGAGGCAGCCTCTCGTCCATCACGAGTCGGCACGTGCACGACTCGGACTCGGCGGAGGAGAGGCGCCTCATCACCGAGGGGGATGCCACCCCGAGCGAAGAGTGCCCCCCGGGAGCCGTCGGCGATGCCCAGCCCGATCAGGACGCGCGGGGGGCCAGCGGCGGCCGGGGCGACCAGGACGGGTCCTCAGACCAGCAGCCGGGGTTTGTGAAGCTGGACGGCATCGACCAGATTTTGCCGGACGACGAGCGGTTGTACCAGGCTGGGTTCATCCACAGGCAGCTGGGAGCCATGCTCCAGCCGGGGGTCAACAAGTTCTCCCTGAGGATGTTTGGCAGTGAGAAGGCGGTGGAACGCGAGCAGGAGCGGGTTAAGTCCGCCGGATTTTGGATAATTCACCCCTACAGTGATTTCAGGTAAACTCCATGAATCGCATTTGTTTGTTTCTGAGCAATATTCGGAAAGAAGCGTGATGTTCCACGGTTCCACGGGCCCAAATGTTCATGGCAGCGGTTCTCTCACTTTCTTGAGGATTCATCAACCCAGAAAAAAAGGGGAAAAAATATTAATGCTGCTCTTTTTTTTTTTTTTTAGGTGTGTTCCACTCTTATTACTTATACAACACCATTCGTGTTATTAGAACATCATGTTTGTGACAAAATATTTACTATCACAATCCTAATCATTTTACAAAATATATTTTTTCCCAGTGCTCAAAAGAATGTTTTGTCGTAAAGGAACAATCCCCAAACGACACAATTCCCATTTAGTGGGCTATACTTTCACAATCCAGTTGACCCTTTTTTGAATATTTCTCCCTTTTGAAATAATCAGGCTTCAGAAACCATAACTGCTGCTGCAATTATTACCTCCGCCAAGGAGGTTATGTTTTCATCGGCGCAGGTTTGTCTGTTTGTCTGTTTGTTAGCAAGGTAACTCAAAAAGTTATGGACGGATTTTCATGACATTTTCACAGATTGTCAGAAATGGGGTATCCTACAGATGATTACATTTTGGTGGTGATCCGGAAAACCGCCATTATGCGAAATGCGATTTTCCTGAATAACTACTGAACCACTAATCCTATCCATGTGAATCCAATTGCTACTCATATGTTTTCATGGTCAAGGAATCTGAAAACGTACACACAATAAATGTAGGATTAATATTTATGATGTAAAACACTGTATGGGGGGAACTGTGGCGCTTGGTGGAGGTCTGCGCTCTCCGAGTGCTTTTCTAGTTATTATTATTATTATTATTATTATTTTACAAATGCCTACTATAGCACTGGATTTGCTTACTTTTTTTAAAAAAAAAACCATGTATTTTTGTTTGAAGAAAATTTGAGTAACATTTACCTGCAACTTTCAAAAAAATCTGTATTGTTTTTTGTCTGGATGACATGGTGACAAAGCTACTGCAGCAAACCAGGAGAGGGAAAGGGCTGTTTTTGCTGACTGTCATATTCTTCTTCATTTTTTGTTCTTGGGTTTGCTGTTGGTCACATGTGTCTCTGATTCCTGACCAAGGAAAGATCTTTAGCAAGTAAAACTGCCCGTGATTCTTCGTCCTGGCCCTTTTAAATGGGTGTGATATAATGCTTTAAAAAGCACCAGAAAGTGCACACTAGTCTCTCAAGTTTATATTAGCGTTACGCTGTATTGCTCTTATTTAGTCAGCTGGCTTTAAATATAGTTTTGATTAAAGAACACTCACAACATAATCTGCTTTACTTGAAAGATTGAGTTAGTTCTGTTGAAAAAAGGCAACTACACCAACGACGGTGTGACTCTGTAACCAGCAATATTTAACATAATAATGTAGTTTCACAATTCAAACATCCTTTTGCATTAAAAGCTGTGTCGGCTGTGGCATTTGGTTTCCCATTGTGTTTTCCCACATGATTTCGATCACATAAACATCATGCTCAATTTGAAGTCTGTGATAACAGGTTTAGAGACATTTTCCTCTTCTATGACACTATCATCTACCAGTTGATAATAAACGTGGAAACCTACCAATTTATGTTTTCTGCCAAGCAGTGCATTTGAGATTTAGGATTATTTCTGTGTTGGATGATTATTGAGTTATTTTTCAATGAAAATATGTGTGTTAAAAGGTGTATCAGTAGAGCATAAAAAAAAGGCAGGAGAGAACACCATACACATTTCAATTCCTGGCTGTTTTCCATTGGACTCTATTCAGTATTTTGTCAATGCCTGCATAGTTGATTTAGCAATTACTATTTTCAAATCCACATACACTTTGGACAGGTCATCATAACTAAGTGAGACATGCGTTAGACAGATTGTCATTTCTGTTACGCTCCTCGCAGCAGGTTGTATTTCCTCTGACCTCCTTTGCTCTCTTTCTCACCATGTTAAATGTCAGGTGAAGGGTGATTTGGTGCTTGGGGAGACTGTCCCGATAGCTAAAGGTCAGATATTTGGCACCAGCTATTTGGTTTGAGGTGTCTTTGAGCAAGACACTAAAACTGACTCTTCTTTTTGTTGCCGTGTTCGGTGAAATAGATGCTCATGAGTCTGTCTCAGCGGGCTGCACTGAAATAAGTGGATGATGAAGATGTAGTGAGAGGTAAAATAATGAGGTTAACCACTCACTTGTTTGGGGGTCTGACAGCGGATGGTCCGTATTATCATAATTAAAAGATTTTGGATATTTGAAAACCATTTGTAATTGCTCAACTCTGCAGTTAGAGCCACAGAGGGAGCATTCAGCCAAGTGCCTTCTGCTGGGTATATTACATTTTTCTGTGATTAACCTTAGTCAGTTAAACACCAGAAATAAATCTTGTATTTGTATATTTAGTTGGTATATTGTTGGGTGAGGTTGACACTTTCTGGATTTTATACTGTGAAATGTTTTTTTTAAATACTTTTAAAAAAGTTCACTTCAATATTTTCTGTATTTATCACATGAAAAGTGAGCTATTTCAAGACTTTTTTTTTTTTTTTTAATTTTGAGGGTTTTGATGGTTGGCTTAACTCCTTGAATTAAATTAGTGAATCATTATAACATTCTGGTTTTTTTTTTTAGATGCAATAGTGTTTAGTAGTAAAAGATAATATTTTAAACCTGTTTGCACATGAAGTCGTTCTTCTAGGTAACGATTAATATGATATACAGCTCTGGAAAAAATTAAGAGACCAAAGAAACCACTGCAAAATATCACTTTATCTGGTTTTGCTTTTATATGTATGTATTGTGGGGGGGGGGGATTGCTTGCATAGTAGCAGTCCCTCTGATTCTAGATGTGATTAACACTGTAGACAGGAGAAATGTAATTTTGTTCTACTGTACATGATTGGCTGTATGGACTGAATGACAACAGAGCTGGCTTCATGTTCATTCTTAAACACTACAATAGTTAATTGACTTAGGAAGAACTTGGAGCTCTGTATTGGTGTAATAACTTTTTTATTCACAGCTTTCATGCATCTTTCCATGCTTAGATGATCACCTAATCAGTACTTCCTTAAATAGACTGAGGTGTCCTTGTGTTGGAATTCAACAGATACTCAAATTGAATAGCTGCCATGCATGCAGAGAGAGAGATGGTAATTTAGGAAAGATTTTGCAGTGGTCTCCCATTTTTTTCCAGAGCTGTTATTTTTGACATTTTAAGTCTGATACTCATGCGCCTACATCCCCCAAAATTGGGCTCAGGGACAGAACAAGATGGCTGTAATTAAGGCACACAAGGAGATGAGTGGGACCTTTTAATCGGCCCCGAGAAGAGAGGGGTCTCTGTGACTAAAAGTTTCATTCCCATGTCCACATCAAAGCTCTGGCACTATAAGCTCAAATTAGAGTGTCACAAGGAATCACACTCATCACTGCGGCAGAATTCAGCAAAATCTCCTCTTGTCAAGTTTTGTATAACACTAAGAAGCAGGGGAGGAGCAATATCTTGCAAGGGGAAAAAGGCAGATTAAATATGTCATCATAATCCAATCTACAGCCTCGTTTCCAGATCCAAAGCTGAACAGCCTCCTTCGATTCTGAACAAGCATCCCACAGTGAGCAGATGTGGTCAGTTAACTAGAGGGTGATGCAGTCAATGGCCATAATATACGTACTGTACATGCATGTTTTCTTATGGGTGCTGTGTGGTCATATGATTGAAGAGTATCTGTGATTGTGCAGAAGTTGTGCTCCCGTTTCACAATGGGACATAAAAAGAGAGCAATCAGTGCCATATAGGATCAAGGTCATACAATATTTATTGCTTGAATATTTTAGCATTTGATTGGCAGAATCCTTCGACTCTCACAGAATGGATTGTCTATCTTTGCATGATGGGAGCCAGCTGATTATTATTATATTCTTACCCGTTTTTGCATAGAGCCTTTTGAGTGGAGTCGGTCAATTGAACAGCATTGTGCAGAGTTCTGGACAACTGATGAGGAGCAATATTAGGATGCAGCCTCCCGACCATGGAGAGCTTATTAATTATCGTGCAATTCAGAACCCAGGGGACACATCTGTTGAAAGGTGCGCCACATTTCCCCAGAGAAATAGAAAAGGAGGTGTCACACATGAGAACTTTTTCTTTTTTTAAATTTTTGACTTGAAGGCTCGATTAAGCTTTAGAACCATGTTGCCAACACAGTCAGAGAGGGAGGGGGAAGGGGGTCCGCTCTCCCAGAGTTTCTGTCTATCAGTTAACTCATTTTTTTGTCCTTTCCCCCCGTTTTGCCCGTTTGATTTGTCTCCCAAGCGACACTTACCTGCACGGTAGAAAAACTCCTCTGAACTGATATCTCGCGATTTTTTTTGTACCAAGTAGTAACCCATAGGCACATACTGTATACAGTGTTAGACAGCTAAATGGAGGTGATTTTGAGGCAAACTGTTGACCAATTTATAATATTAAATCTTCCTAAAGGCATTTATTGTTGACCCGTTTAAACAGTTTTCAGTTTGATGTTGCTTAATTCAGTCAGTATTTTAGTCCACATTAAATATAGAAATTGGAGTGCTTGATAGTACTCGGCATCTTGACAGTTTAAGAAAAACAAACCACAAGGAAAGACTGTGTAGTTAATGCAGCCACTTTAGACTGGTAGTAATACTTGACTTTAATGTGTTATCTTAACAAATTCTGATATTTTTGATGATGACGATACTGCACTTTAGTTTTGCCATCTTTCTCAAACAAACGTAACTGCTGCAAGTGTTTTGTGACACCGTGTGTTCACTGTGCGTATGTATCAGTGTGCATTATGTTTGTGAGTGGACTGTATCCAACTAAGTTACACCATTCTCCATTTCAGTCAGAAATACTACAGGTAATTTGAGAGCACATTTTGCCATTGATTTCTTTGAGTCTCCTGAGGTCTTTAGCTTATCTGTGTTGGATTCACTGAAAAGTGAGATAGAGAAACCGACAGTACATTGTTGAATACATGAGGGAATCTCCCTGTTGTGGCAGTAGCAGATGTACTAATCTGTATGAGAGTTAAAGAGGCAGTTTAAACAAAGAGATTGAGAGGCAGTGAATATCAGGCTTGAAGACATCATTGATATCACTATGAAGTACCTATCTGCATTTATTGTTTTATTATTATACAGTATATTTAATCATATGTCATCTATAGTGCTTTACCTGAATAATAACGATAAATCAGATTTATATAGCGCTTTTCATGGACATTCAAAGGATACATTATTCATTCACTCCACAGACAATGGTAGTGGTAAGCTACTGCTGTAGCCACAGCTGCCCTGGGGCAGACTGACAGAAACGTAGCTTCAATCAACAGAAATGGAGGCCACAGAGACAATCTACCCTCTGCCTATAGTGGATTGCTTTCTTCACTTTCTAAGAAGTCTGGGTATGTATTCTACATCCAACCAGGAGACACACTGTGTATACACAGTAGGGGTGGGAATCTTTAGGCACCCAACGATTTGAGCTGGTTACGAATCTCGATGCATCTTTTTTCTATTCAGGATTTTTTTTCCCTCACACTTGTGAAAACTTCTTACTTCTTAAAGTGACACTCCACCAAAAATCGAGTTTTTTTTTTTCTTGTTAACATGCCTGTAACATGTTTATTATGACTTACAAGACATTTCAAGAGTGAAATCGCTCAAATGTCTCACATCTCTGTTTTTTTGCTGTGAAGTTTCACTTAAGCCCCACCCCCTGCAAAAAGGCGAGTTGAGATGGAATGTTTTTGGTGACGTAACTATTCGTGGTACTGGCACGTGGGTAGTGTTGAGCCAGTCAGGACTCTCTGGCCTAACTGAGGTTATCCTTCAGGGTAGTTAGCATTTTTTAACAAACTGTTTTGAAAACTTGACCCAAATTAAGATGGGTTTTACCATTAAACTGCTTTTAAGGGCCAGTGCAGTTTCAGTCATTATCCTGGGCCACCGTGCATACAGCTGGGCATGTCCTTCAACCGGTACGTCTTTTTATCAAAGAATTTATTCTGATAATGTAGTGCTAGCTACTATTAATCTTGTGGTATGTGGTTGGGCCTAGTAGTCACTGATTCTGACGTTTTTTGTTTTTTTTTTCTATTCAAGATTTTTTTTCCCCTCCCACTGTGTGACAACTTCTTACTTTTAAAGCATTTGCAGTGGCCCGTGAATTTACTTCCAATATCTTTTAATGTTTCAAAAAACCCCAACAACATGAAACGTGCCACTGTAGCAGCACATTTGCTGCTATAACAGACTTCAGAGTATCCTGGATTTTAACAAATAACACTTATAACAAACATTCCATTATGTGCAACAAGCAACTGATCCTCCAGTCAAAAATTGCTAGTAGAAATGTTAAAACTTCTAATGAAAATTCTCCTGTTACGTGCAATAAGTAACTGAGTCCTTCAGTCTAAAAACCCAGAACATTTTGCTGTATTAAAATCACATTGACTTTTTATACAAAAATGCACAGTTACCATTACAAATGATTTGGTGGCAATGGATGTCCATGCATCACACGAGATAGTAATCCTACCTGCTGTCTTCAGTGATTGCATGACTTCGGCTTTGGTCACGTTGTAGAGAGTGGGGATGGCCGTGTCGGGAACAGGTCAAGAGGACCCCTGACCAAGTGAGCACCCCAAGTGGACCCTGGGGTCCAATCTGTACATGTAGAAGTACATTTTCAATCCAGTGATTTACAGACTAATAATTTTCTAAAGCCTCATTCAGAACATTATAGTCCCATATATACTGTATATTCTGTGGATTTTCATCTGGTGACAAGCAGCAGCGGTGGAGAAGAAAAGTCTTTTAAAAACAGAAACAGAGCCAAAACCTTCTTCAGGTTTCAAGTTTCAAGTTTCATTTTATTAGAATTTTATCATGGCAGGAAAACACAGCATAAAAACACCTTGTTAAAAGCTATGGATCCTGAATTGAGACAAACATACAATAAAAATCATGATTGTCATCACTAAGTTAAATCTAAAACTCCTCAACCCAAAGAACAAAATTACTTATAGTACAGTTTTAAAGCACGGGGAATAAAAGAGAGTTCATGTCTTTTGGTTTTATTCCTGGGTACAGCAAGTTCTCTGGGCCACCGAAGACAATAAACATCTGGAGGGGCAGCAGACAGGAAGCTGTGCAGAGGGGAAGAGCTGTCCCTCAGCATGTTGGGGAAGGTACTTAGGTCAGTTTAGATGTCATCTTACGTATACAGTCATGTGAAAAAATCAGGACACCCTGTATAATCCGGTTTGTTTTTTAACATATTTGGACATATGGATATTTCATATCAATGTTGAAAATACTGGGAGATTCACGTAATACAACTAAACAATTAAAAATGAATTAAAGACTTTTTTTTTCAAATTTTCTGTAAAATGTAATTCTAAACAAATAGTGAGGAATAAATTAGGACACCCCCCATCTTTTTTAGGACACCCCCACATTCATTCCCACTTACAATGGCTAAAATAAATGTTAAAAAAATGCAAATAAAAACAAAAACAAGGTTAGACATAGATACGTGAACATTTCTTAATAAAGAACTGAATATTTAAAGGGGTGTCCTAATTTACCTGACTGTATATGGGGGGGGGGGGGGGAGTGTGAAAAGTTTATAGGCTGAAAAGTTCATAGTGGTCAAATCTGGCTAAATATGGTTTATTTTTCAGCATAGTCTCCCCTTTGATCCACACACTTCTTCCATCAGTGTTGCAGCACTTGGATCCCTACAGTTAAAAAACTAAACCACATTGGATCAAATTTGACCACTATGGACTTTTCAACCCCCCTCGTATATTTTTTACACTTGACAAGGAAAAGTCTTTCAAACAGTTTTACACAAAATATTATGATGTTGTATCTCGGCTCTACAGTGCACATCATAGCCCAAAAGCCCTAGTTCTTGATTTTTTTAACCTTTATTGATGATGAAATATGAGCGTAAATCCTTGACAATAAAAGCGGCAATATATTTTGTAATTTGCTTTGCCCTTTCCCAGTTACCTGGAAGTTTTGGCATTGCTTACTCAATGGAACTTTGGTCGTCGGCGGCAGCAAAAACTGCTTTATTTTCTCCGGTTGCCGGCTGGAAACGTACAATATGGTTTCGCATGTTTGTTGTGTTTCCAAAATATTGTAGTTTAGTCTGACAGAGCGTACATACGGTATGGGTCTTGCCCAAGTCTTTTTTCCCTTCGACTTCATAAAAGCCAAAGTACTGCTATATGTGTGCTTTTAATGAAGAAAGAGCCAACTGTCATTTTGTTTCTTTTGTGTTATGCCACAGAGTCTGGGTAGGTATGGACGCCAACTTTTTCATTTTGGCCAAATTAATTACTAACTACTAACTAACTAACCTGCACTTATATAGCGCTTTTCTAGTCACAAAGACCACTCAAAGCGCTTTCATTAATACTAACCCTCTATTCTAAGGGCCTATAGGAAACAGATATCTAGGGACAATTTAGAACAGCCAATTAACCTAACATGCATGTTTTTGGCATGTGGGAGGAAACCGGAGAAATCCCGGAGTAAACCCACGCAACACGGGGAGAACATGCAAACTCCACACAGATCACTGTTGGTCGGGGGCTGGGATCGAACCCACGATCCCACGATCCCCACAATCCCCCTGCCAAGGGTAAACTGTGCTGCCGCAGTGCTAACCACTGCGCCACCGTGCAGCCCAATTATTAATTACATTATTAATAATATTTAATTATCGAAATCTTGACATTTGTGCATCAATTCAGATCTGTTTACATCCGCATCGCGATGCATTGGAAAAATTGTTATTTTTCCCACCCCTAATACACAGTATTACCCAAAAAGGACTAAGCAATTAAGGATGAATGAATGTTTATATGTATATATATATATATATATATATATACTGTATATATATATATATATATATGTGTGTGTGTGTGTGTGTGTGTGTGTGTGTGTGTGTGTGACTCCTTCAACATCAGAAACACACTAGAAGCCTCCGTTCCACAAATACCTATCAACTACATACCCCCAGGTTTAAGCTACGGACAATGGGAGACAGAGCTTTCCAGGCAGCAGCTGAACGGCTGTGGAATGTTCTGCCTGATTACATGAGAGCGCCACAGACAGTGGAGTCCTTCAAGAAATCTTTAAAAACTCTTCTCTTTTATAAAGTATATCAATAGTCACCTATGTGATTTTAGCACTGTTTTTACTGTTCTTACTTTATTTTAATTATTTTAATTATCTTTTTTAACAGCTTTTACTGTGTCACTTTGAGATTTATTTCCTTTTAAATGTAAAGTGTGATATAAATAAAATTCATTATTGTGTGTGTGTGTGTGTGTGTGTTACATTTCGGGGCAGGCACGGAGGAAGGAGGACCCAAACACAGACGATCTCCAGTCATGAGGAGGATTTATTTATAACAGAAAACAAAAGCAGCATGGGGGATGAAAACAAATTAATCTAGACTTAAACACAAGACGAGGATAACCTACAAGGTACAGAAAATTAAAGATAACCCACCAGGGAGTCAGGGAATACAGGAGAGAGAATAATCAAATAAATTCATTCATTCATCTTCTTCCACTTAATCGTTTTCGGGTCGCGGGGGGGCTGGAGCCTATCCCAGCATCTTTGGGCGAGAGGCAGTGTACACCCTGGACAGATCACCAGTCCATCGCAGGGCCAACACAGAGAGACAGACAACCATTCACTCTCACAGTCATACCTAAGGACAATTTAGAATCCCCAGTTTTGATGCCAATTAACCTAACTTGCATGTTTTTGGTATGTGGGAGGAAACCGGAGAAATCCTGGCGCAAACCCACGCAGACACGGGGAGAACATGCAAACTCCTCACAGATCACTGTTGGTCGGGGGCTGGGATCGAACCCAGGATCCCCCGGTCAAGGGTGGGTTGCTGTGCTGCCGCAATCAAATTAGTGAGGTTACATGACATAAAATGTATTCTGGAAATCATAACCATGGGGTGTATTTATATACTACTCACAAAAAGCTAGGGATATTAGATTAGATTAGATTAGATTCAACTTTATTGTCATTACACATGTATGAATACAAGGTAACGAAACACAGTTTAGCATCCAATCAGAAGTGCAAAGGACAGCAGTGCAGTATATACGGTAATTAACAGTATGTGCAATTTAAGCAAATATATGCAAATATATGCAGCAGTGCAGAAAGTTAAGAGTACTGTTATGTGCAAATAATGTGCAATAAGTTAGATGTAGTTATGTAGTTATGCAGTTATGTACAGGTGAGGATGGTAAAAGATGATGGTAAGAGAGTCAGCGGGGAACTAAGTTCAATAACGTGACAGCTGTTGGAAAGAAACTGTTCCTAAACCTGCTGGTTCTAGTCCGAAGGCTTCTGAAACGTCTTCTGGAGGGGAGAAGCTGGAACAGTCCATGAGCAGGATGGTTGGAGTCCCTAAGAATGCTGCGTGCCCGGCGCAGACATCTTTTCCTGTAGACGTCCTCTATAGCTGGAAGTGGAGTCCCTGTGATGCGTTGGGCGGTTTTCACCACCCGCTGCAGCGCCTTGCGGTCAGCTACAGAGCAGCTCCCATACCAGAGTGTGATACAGTTGGTCAGGGTGCTCTCTATCACGCAGCGGTAGAAGTTGCCCAGGATGTCAGTTGACAGATGGTTCTTCTTCAGTGTCCTCAAGAAGAAGAGGCGCTGATGGGCCTTCTTGATCAGGCTGGTGGTGTTAACTGACCAGGACAGGTCCTCCGAGATGTGGGTCCCCAGGAATTTGAAGCTGGGGACACGTTCAACAGCTATGCCATTGATATGGATGGAGTCATGTGTCTCTTCCCTCTCCTTCCTGTAGTCCACTATGAGCTCCTTGGTTTTGCTGGTGTTAAGGAGCAGGTTATTGTCAGCGCACCAAGTAGCCAAGTGCTCAACCTCTGCCCTGTAATCTGACTCGTCGTTGTCCCTGGTGAGTCCAATCACCGTGGTGTCATCTGCAAACTTTATGATGGAATTGGATCCATACATAGGCCTGCAGTCATGGGTGTAGAGGGAGTAGAGGAATGGGCTGAGCACACAGCCCTGTGGTGCACCAGTGTTGAGTGTGATGACGGAAGAACGGTTGGGGCCTGACCTAACATGCTGGGGTCTGTTGGTCAGAAAATCCATGATCCAGTTGCAGGTGGAGGTACTGATTCCCAGGTCCCCAAGTTTAGTGAGCAACTTGGAGGGGATAACTGTGTTGAATGCTGAGCTGAAGTCAATAAACAGCATTCTTGCGTAGGTGTTCTTGTCATCCAGGTGTGAGAGTACATAGTGCAGCGCTGTAGAAACCGCATCCTCTGTACTCCTGTTGCTCCGGTAGGCGAACTGATGAGGGTCCAGTGTAGGGGGCAGGCCTTTTTTGAGCTGTACCAAGACCAGTCGCTCAAAGCACTTCATGACTATGGGCGTCAGTGCCACAGGGCGATAGTCATTTAGGCACGATGGTGTTGAATGTTTCGGCACTGGTACTATTGAAGTGGTCTTGAAGCACGCTGGTACCACGGCCTGGGCCAGGGACAGATTGAAGATGTCTGTGAAGACCCCTGCCAGCTGCTCAGCGCATGCCCTCAGCACACGCCCAGGAATGCCATCAGGGCCAGCAGCGTTTACGTACGCTGACATGACTCCTTGTCAAAACGAGCATAGAAGTTATTTAGCTCATTGAGAAAGGGCACAGTCATGGCTATAGGTATGGAGTTGCTGGGCTTATAATCAGAGATAGCTTGAATGCCCTGCCACATACGTCGGGGGTCAGAGTCCCCAAAATGTTCCTCCACCTTCAGCTTGTAGCTGTGCTTGGCCTTCTTGATGCCCCTCTTCAGATCTGCCCTGGATGAACTGTAGGCCTGTGCATCACCAGATCTAAAGGCATTGTTACGTGCTTTTAGCAGAAGCCACACTTCTCTGTTCATCCACGGCTTCTGATTTGGGTACGTGGTGATCTGTCTTTCCGTGGTGACACTGTTAATAGTGGTGTTGATATGGTCCAGAACTGAGTGGGTGTAAGAGTTGATGTTTATGTGGGAGCCACAGGTAGCCTGAGAGGTGAACATACTCCAGTCTGTGTTCCTAAACTTCTCCTGGAGTACAGAGTCAACCCCCTCTGGCCACACTTTGATGGTCCTCACTGATGGCTTCACCCGGTTGATGAGCGGTACATACTTGGGGGTAAGGAACAAGGATAAATGATCAGACTGACCTAGGTGGGGGAGGGGAGTTGCTGTGTAGGCTCCCACAATATTGGTGTAAACATGGTCCAATGTTTTGTCCCCTCTTGTGTGACAGGAGACATGCTGGTAGAATTTAGGAAGCACTGTCTTGAGGTTAGAGTGGTTAAAATCACCCGCCACAATAAATGCTGCCTCTGGGTGTGCAGTTTGTTGTTTGCTAATAGCTGCATGCAGTTCTTTCATAGCAAGCTTAGCATTAGCATTCGGAGAAATGTAAGCGGCTGTTATGATGGCACAAGTGAACTCGCGTGGCAATTTGGTTTTCGGGTGAAATTTATGGAAAACCTAAAAAGTCCATGCTACATAGATATTATATTGTGAAACTAGGGCATTTAGGTAGATGCATGCAATGGTGATTTCCTCATCTCAAACAATTTATTGAAACAAAAGCCAACAACAGTGGTGGGTATACCACAACAAAAAATGTCAGTGTCTCAATAGCTTGTTACATGCCCTTGAGCATCAATTACAGCTTGACAACGGTGTCTCATGCTGTTCACAAGTCGACTTATTGTCTGCTGAGGCATGGCATTTTCTTGAAGCGTGGCCCTCAGGTCATTGAGGTTGTGGGGTGTAGGGTTACAAGCCTCTCCATGGTGACTCAGCTGATCCCATAGATTTTCTATGGGATTCAGGTCCAAAGAACGTACAGGCCACTCCATTTGAGGTACCCCAGTGTGGTAGACTGCAAGTCTAATTTAAAACATTACTGGCACATGCCTCTAGGGGGAACTACCTGTATTGTTCAGCACTACTATTAAGGGGACACATTAGAACAAGAGTGTGAAAACCCCGCGCAGAATCCATGTTCAGTCATATTATGTGTGTTACAGAATAAATGGCAGAGTTAGCCAAAGAAATAACTCAAGTGTGATCATTGCTACACGGTAGGATATCACACAATTGGCGACGAGGATTAAAAGAAAAAAATCAGCGGCGAGAAACAGAGAACATTGCAAGTGTGGCGAACTCAAGTGACTCCAGTAGTTCGAGTGCAAGTTCAGAGGAGGAAAAACGAGGTTTCCCCACCACGACGAGCAATGGCGGCTGTAATCGGAACGGTAACCCCTTTTGATAACTCGACTCAGTCATGGGAAGAATATAGTGAAATGTTGGACTTTTTCTTCCAAGCTAATGATATTGAGGAGCCAGACAAAAGGAAGGCTGTACTGTTGAGTGGAGTTGGTGCAACTACTTACAGTTTGTTGAGAAATTTAATAAGCCCTGCATTACCGAAAGATAAAACGTACGACCAGCTTACTGCTGAGCTTCAGAAGCACTTCAGCCCCAAACCGAGTGAAATAGTGCAACGATTCAAATTTAATTCACGCATAAGGAGGAACACTGAGTCCATAGCAGAGTATGTGGCAGAATTGAGGAAATTAACACTGCACTGTGATTACAAAGACTCATTGGAAGAAATGTTAAGAGACAGACTTGTGTGTGGAGTGAATGATGACCGAATGCAACGGCGACTTTTATTTGAAACAAAACTCACTTTTGTGAAGGCTTTGGAATTATGCCAAGCGATGGAAACAGCATCTAAACATGTGAGAGAAATGCAAGGGAAGCTAACAGAGGACACAGCAACGCATGTTCGTGTGCCTAAGACCCAAGTAGGTGTCCACAAAGTGTCGACTGACATAACTCAGCACAAATTCCCCAGTTGTTATCGCTGCAAAGGCCAGCACAATGCCGCCGAGTGCAAATTTGCCACTGAGCTGTGTCATAATTGTGGCAAGCGAGGGCACATTAAGAAAGCATGTAGAATAAAGGTGGACAGCGCACAGGTGCTGAAAGCGACAGTTAATGGGCAAAAGTATGAAAACAAGGGCCCAGGAAAGGAACAGCGAGCGAATCAACTGAGAGGGGAGGGAGAAAGTGATACAGAAGACATGGGTTTTCACACAATTTACAACACGTCAGAGGAGCTGACCAAGGTAGCGCCCATCACGCGTACCATGAATGTTAATGGAATGAAAGTAACATTTGAAGTTGATACAGGCTGTGGAGTAACCATATTAAGTAAACAGCAATATACACAACTGTGGAAGAAAACAGACACAGCAGAATTAAATCCCTGTTCATTAAAATTAAAAACATACACAGGAGAGAAGCTAGACGTGCTAGGCATGGCACAAGTGAAGGTGCAGCACGAAAACAAAGAAAAGGACTTACCTGTAGTAGTAGTTGGGAGCGAAGGACCAAATCTACTAGGGCGAAGTTGGCTACAAGAACTGGCCATGATTGATCAGTTGGTGAATAAAGTGGAATCTCAGCCCAAATTGCAGCTGGAGGAGATCCTCGAAAGACACGCTGAGGTGTTCAAAGAAGGCTTAGGACAGCTAAAAGGTGTCACTGCAAAGATTAATGTGGACAAGGAGGCCCAACCACGATTCTGCAAACCCCGACCGGTACCCTATGCAGTCAAGCCACTGGTTGAAAGCGAGCTACAGAGGCTGCTGGATGACAAGATCATTGAGCCAGTGCAGGTTGCAGAATGGGCGGCGCCCATAGTCCCAGTGAGAAAGCCGGATGGCTCCATTAGAATATGTGGAGATTACAAACTCACTGTCAATCGAGCATCACGGGTGGATCAGTATCCAATTCCTAAAGTGGAGGACCTCTTCGCACAGCTGAATGGCGGCCGACACTTCACGAAATTAGACATGAGTCACGCCTACCAACAAGTAGTCCTGGAAGAAGAATCAAGAAAGTATGTAACCATCAATACACACAAAGGCTTATATACCTACACACGCTTACCATTTGGAGTAGCTTCCAGTCCTGCTATATTCCAGAGAACTATGGAGGGCATCCTAGGTGGAATTCCGAATGTTGCCATTTATTTGGATGACATCCTTTGTACAGGACCAAATGAACAAGAACATCTGAAAACGCTGGAGGAAGTGCTTCAACGGTTGGAGAAAAGCGGTCTAAGGTTGAAAAGAAGCAAGTGTGAGTTCATGGGAAAAGAGGTGGTGTTCCTAGGCCACAAGATCAACGCCAGTGGTCTACACCCTCTAACAGACAAAGTGGAAGCCATTGCGGAGGCGCCTGAGCCACAAAATGTTACTGAGTTAAAAGCCTACCTGGGCTTGTTGAACTATTACCATAGGTTCCTCCCAAAGCTCTCCACGCTGCTGGCACCACTACATACCTTACTTAAGAAGGAAGAAAAATGGTCATGGGGGGTCAAGCAGCAGAAGGCGTTTGAAGAGTCCAAAGCGCTACTTCAGTCCTGTAGTGTGTTAGTGCACTATGATTCAAACAAACCACTCATCCTGGCGTGTGACGCATCACCCTACGGTGTGGGTGCTGTACTCTCTCATCGTATGGAGGATGGCTCAGAGAGACCCATAGGGTTCGTCTCAAGAACTCTTAGTGCAGCTGAGAAAAACTACTCCCAGCTAGACAAGGAGGGCCTTGCAGTAGTATTTGGTGTAAAAAAATTCCACAAATACCTGTACGGGAGACAGTTCGCTATAGTGACTGACCACAAGCCACTAATTTCACTGTTCAGTGAAATGAGAGCCATACCCCAGATGACATCTCAGAGAATTCAGAGATGGGCCGTTACATTAGCAGCGTATGAGTACACCATCGTTTACAAAGCCGGACGGGACCATACGAATGCTGACGCGATGAGTAGGCTACCCTTGGATGGAGGAAGAGACAGCACGCCTGAGGAGGAGGAGAGAGTGCTATTGTTTGAAGATATCGGCGTGCCCCTGGTGAACGCACAACAAATAAAGAAGTGGACAGACAAAGACCCTGTTCTAGCAAGAGTGCGAGAATACATCTTGCGAGGATGGCCGAAGATGAACAGTCCTGAGTTCATTCCCTATGCCCGACGACAGGATGAGCTCAGCACCCAGGAAGGTTGTATCCTGTGGGGAGGACGCGTGGTTGTTCCACCACCTGGTAGGAATGCCTTACTGCAACAACTACACCAAGCACACCCTGGCATCACTCGCATGAAAGCGTTGGCGAGGAGTTACATGTGGTGGCCCAACATGGATGCAGAGGTGGAGGCGCTTGTGAAGTCATGTGCGGCATGCCAGGAGAACAGGAACAGTCCTCCAGCAGCCCCACTACATCCCTGGGAAGTTCCAGATAAACCATGGAGAAGAATTCACATTGACTACGCAGGTCCATGGATGGGAAGAATGTTCCTGATCATAGTTGACGCATACTCAAAGTGGATCGATGCATATTCTGTGAGTAGCTCTACTTCTACTGTTACCATTGAATGTCTTAGAAAGAGTTTCAGCCAACATGGGCTACCTGAAATCATAGTATCAGATAACGGTACATGTTTTACGAGTGAACAGTTCCAAGAGTTTTCTGAAAAGAATGGCATACGTCACATCACGACTGCGCCATACCATCCTTCTTCTAACGGCTTAGCCGAGAGGGCCGTGCAGACGTTCAAGTCACTCATGAAAAAGATGACAGGAGACTCTATTGAAACCCGAATGTCGAGAGCTCTGTTCAGCTATCGAATAACACCCCAATCTACAACTGGCAAGTCACCAGCTGAGCTGTTGTGTGGAAGGAAGTTGAGGTCAACATTTGACTTAATACATCCAGACTTCAGAAACAAAGTGCATGATAAACAAGAGAAACAAAAAGGTTATCATGACATGCATGCTAGAGAGAGAATACTGAGAGAAGGAGACGTGGTCTACACCCGCAACTTTGGCTCAGGACCAGCCTGGGTACCAGGAGAAATAACAGAAAAGACAGGCCCTGTGTCATTCAAGGTGACATTAGGTCATGGACAAGTGGTGAGGCGACACATCGACCAAGTTCGTGGTAGGAGCTCCATTCCCCTGCCGATGGCACCAGAGGTGTTGTCTGACACCCATCCTGAGGAGAGCATCAACGAACCACCACTTCAGGTGAAACCTGAGGTAACCGTCTCTGCAGATTCTACGGGCAGCACTGCAGCAGCCGAAACAGTGGAGCAGTCTGAGTCTTCACCTGCAGTTGGCTCACCCGCCGTGAGAAGATCTCAGCGAGCTAGGAAAGCTCCAGACTACTTGAAGGACTATACTTAGTCAGTAGTGAGTTCCCCAGCCACAGGACAAGAATGCGTCCTGGAACCTCACTGGGATGCGGTAGTCAAACCAAATCCCCAGTTAGACTGTTATGTGTGTTATACATGTAAAAAAAAAAAAAAAAAAAAAAGAGAAAGAAATTATGTGTATGGCACATGTGTTTAAGAAGTTAAAAGTAACTGTGATTGTTTAGGGTTAAATGGGAGTTCCAGGATGTCTAGCATAATTGGCTAGTGTAATTAAAAGTAGTTTAATCTAGAGGGGAGGGATGTGGTAGACTGCAAGTCTAATTTAAAACATTACTGGCACATGCCTCTAGGGGGAACTACCTGTATTGTTCAGCACTACTATTAAGGGGACACATTAGAACAAGAGTGTGAAAACCCCGCGCAGAATCCATGTTCAGTCATATTATGTGTGTTACAGAATAAATGGCAGAGTTAGCCAAAGAAATAACTCAAGTGTGATCATTGCTACACGGTAGGATATCACACCCAGACTTCAGAAGCCGTTCCCTAGTGATGTGACCTCAATGAGCTGGAGCATTGTCGTCCATGAAGATGAAATTGGGCCTGTGTTGTTCATGCAGGGGAGAATGACTGGATTAATGATCTAATTCAGGTAGTATCGGCTTGTCACTGTACCATTCACAAGGTGTAGGGCAGTTCTGTATTGACTAGACACACCTGCCCAGACTGTAACATGGTGACAACAATGGCTGATGCATAGCGTTCTCCTTGACGTCTTCAACATCGTTGGCGGCCATCATTTCTGCTCAGCGTGAATCGACTTTCATCAGAGAACAGCACTGAGGCCCACTGGTCCTTTGTCCAGCGTAAATGCTCCCTAGCCCATGCAAATGATGATGCCTGTGCCTGGTGGTGTGGTCATGTACCCTTGCATGTCATCTAGCATGCAGACCACGCTGATGTAAATGGTTTTGAATGGTCTGACGTGACACTTGGGTGCCTCTCACCTCCCTTAAATGTGCCTGGAGTTGAGTGGTATTCATCATCTGGTTCCGCAGGGCACTGTTCACAATGAAGCGGTCATCAGCGTGGGGTGTGGCCAAAGGACGTCCACTTCTTTGCCTTTCTGTGATTCTTCCAGTCTCTCTGTATCTCTGTTGCAACCTGCTGATGACACTCTGTGACACTCTAAGCTCAATGGTCACTTCCCTCTGAGAACATCCTGTTTGAAGCCTCACAGTGGCGGGGTACTGTTGATCAATTGTTAGGCGTCGTCTTGGTCTCATGATGTCAAAATGTGAACAGCATGATGAAGAGTATTGTTTAAATACCAATTCTAATTGAACCAGAAAATTTATTGGTCGATTCATGGATCAAACACCTGTTGTGAATTTTGCTGTTAAGCACCTTGTTGGAGAGCAGCAAGTTATGCAAAAAGTACTGAAACATTGAACAGTTGGAAATGTGCATTCAAAAGGTTAGAGAAGGTCAAATTAAGTTCACCTGTAAAGGCTATAATGCATTTTAGGTGCATCCTGAAATTTCATCCGAAAGTCAAATACAGTGATCCCTCACTTATCGCGGTTAATGGGTTCCAGAACCGACCGCGAAAAGTGAAAAACTGCGAAGTAGCGTCACCCCTAATGACGTCATCCATAAATAATACGTACGTTCATTCTCTCACTCTCTCTCTCATATGATACGTGTGTGTGTGTGTACGTGTACATACATACGTAGATGTAAACAAAGTGTACATAAATATGTTTTTAGAACTCTTTTATTCTTATAACAAGATGCGTAACTCAAGATGAAAATGATTTACTGCACAGGTTAATGAGAGCTTTACTGCTCCTCAGGTGACGCCTCATCGTGAGGTGCTGGAGGCGCAGGATCATCGAGGGCAGCTTCCGATAGAGCTGAAGCTGCAGGAGGCGGCGTAGTGGCTCGACGGGAAGACTATTTCGCACAAAATGGCACAAGAGAACAGCAAAAAGTTCCACGCGGCGAGACTAAGTAACACGAGCGATAAAAAGCAATGAATGCGGTCTTCCTTCCCTTCATGAGTGCTCGGCAGGGAGAGGAGGTGGGTGAAACGTCTCGGCCAATCAGCTTGCGGGGTGAAACGTCTCGGCCAATCAGCTTGCGAGATTTCCGAGCCGAGCCAACACGAGAACAGCGAACAGAGAGTTGTGCGGCTCTCCGTGTGGATACCTGATGGTCTAATGTAGTCTCCCTGCCTTCTGCTAGCGCCTGCCCATTATTTCTCAATTTTGAATTTTTGATGAATATTTTTGAAAAATCCGCGATGCACTGAGGGCGCGGAAGGTGAAGCGCGAAGTAGCGAGGGATCACTGTATCCCTAACTTTTTGTGAGTAGTGTACTATATATTAGGGGTGTCACGGTTCAGTATGTACCTTGGTTTTAAAGTCATGGTTCAGTTCATTTTTGGTACAGTCAGGAAACAAAATGCAAAACATAAAACTGCTTATCTTTCGTATAAGCAGGAACAGCTTTGACAAAAAACTGCAAACTGTCAACAGTCAGTTCTCCAATAAGCAAAATGTATTCAATAAAATAAATAAATTCTTTTTTTTTTTTTTTTAGCAAATGAACAATGTAGACAAGTGCAACAATAGAAGTTTGAACAGTCTAAATTATTCTTTTTTTCATTATTGCCTGAAGCAGTGATTTTAACCAGGGTGCTCTGGTATGTTCAGGTTTCTATGAGAAATCAATTATCTAGTTTCACTTGTTAATTGGTCCAAAAAGAATGCAAATTTCTCATTGTTGTGTATAGGTTCTGGAGGCATCCATGCACAACAAGTATTTTGTAATATTTTGGACAATTAAGAAGGAACATACCAGGGCACCCTTGAAAAACACAGGCCTTAAGTGCAGCATTAACAGATTTAGCTTTTTCTTAAATGGATGGAATTATTTTGTGGCTGAAGAGGGTACAACAAGAAACTTCATACTGGGGCTCAGTTAGCTTCAGCATGTGTTTAAACCTGGTGTTCTCAACAACTGTATATTGCCTTAGATCCACTGCTATAAAAACATCAAAGGGATTTGTTATTACTTTGGCTCAATCTGAAAAGCCCCGGGAGGCTGTCTAAATGCTGCTGGAAGCTGTGCTTGTACCGGTACCTAGGTTTTTTCTTTTTTCGTGGTGCAATGAATATTCACGTTTGCATAGTGCCATTTCAAATGAGTTAACAAGTTCAACATACTGCCAAAAGCATATCCGATGTTGTTTTCGTCTTATTTACTTGCCTTTGTCCGTTCACATATTTCACTGGAAAGCCGAAGTGTTCCCAGACAGGAGACATGTGAAGACGGTCTTCAAGCTCTGGCTTCTCTGTACAGTCAGCCATGACGTTCGTTAGTAAATAGTAAATGGTAAATGGCATTCACTTATATAGTGCTTTTATTCTCATCTTTTGATGACCAAAGTGCTTTACAGATCCTGCTATCCACCCATTCACACACACATTCACACACTGATGGCGGAAACACAAGCTGCACTGTTTGTTTACATATACGGCGCAAGGCAGTTACACTCTATGTCCGTCACTCAACATGGTCCGTGTGGAACCTCGGTATGCCTCTGCACCAAGCCGGAGGTGCTGTACCGAAAAATCTGGATATGAATACATGTACCATTACACCCCTTTATTTATATATATATATATATATATATATATATATATATATATATATATATATATATATATATATATATATATATATATATATATATATATATATATATATACTGTATATATATATATATATATATATATATATATATATATATATATATATATATATATACACACACATATATATATATACTGTATATACTGTATATATAGTATATATATATATATATGTGGAAGTTGTGTTCAATGACGAGACTTGAGTTTATTTCTCAGGCTCGGCTTTATTGCAGAACACAATCATCCAACATTCTCAAAAAGCAAGAAGAGGCAGAATCATGTCACATCACATTCTTATACCTCCGGGGGATTAAGAACTCAAGTCACATGGTGCTTCTGCAAACATTTAATCACAATGCAAGTCTCTGAAGATTCACCATTGTCTCTTATTCTCCGATGTTCTGGGGATCCCCCCAGGGCCTCCTCTCTGAGACAGGGTCCGACTTCACACCTCCTCGACATCTCCTGTCGGCCCCCATCGATCCAGACTCTTTGTTCCTCCAGACGTGAAGCCCCAATCCACATAAGCCATACATTTGTGGGAGATATGAACCAGACATATGTGCCACACTCTTGTGGGAAATATGAACCAAACATATGTGCCACATGACCCCCCCCCCAAACGTCTGCATGGGACAAACATACTCGTAAATGCATAACATAAAAAAACATTACCACATAACCAACAATCAATCCCCCAATCTCTTAGGTCTTAACTTCCTGCCGAATCTGCTGTAAGCTGGCTTCGCTGCGTCTGCAGCGTCTCCTCGCACCTGGGGATTAGATTTGTTAGCACATCTCTGTGGGAGCTCTGGAGCATGCCTTCTCGGTGGCCTGCCTCGGCGGGGGGCTTTCACCAACTGCACGTGTTCATCAGCCAGAAGAAAAGCGGGCTTGAGTCTGTTTATGCAAATTAGCTCCCTTCTGCCCCCCAAATCTAGCAAGAAATGCTTCTCATTTTTTTCCAGCACCCTGAATGGCCCATCATAAGGCGGACGCAGCCCTGGGCGTTGTGCATCATGTCTAACAAAAACAAACTCTGCGTTTTTTAAAGCCTCTGGCACAAAAACGCGTGGAAAACTGTGATGCACTGGGCCAGGCAGCGTGTTTGATCCTGTGGTGCTCTGCAACAGCTGAGCGGGGGGACAATTTGGCGCGGGATTTTCCGGAAGAAATTCCCCCGGCAAACGGAGAGGTTGTGTGAAAACTAACTCAGCTGGGGAGGCCTGCAAATCCTCCTTAGGTGCAGAACGCAACCCCAATAAAACCCATGGCAGTTTGTCCACCCAATTTGTATCCGTGAGCGATGCTCTGAGGGCTGCTTTCAATGACCTGTGAAAGCGTTCACATAAACCGTTGGCCTGCGGTTTATGTGTGGTATACGTGGTAGTGCGGTGTACCTTCACCCCTAAGCTGCAGGCCATAGATGACCACAGCTCGGAAACAAATTGAGGGCCTCTGTCGGACGTTATGTCCGACGGAACTCCAAAACGCGCGACCCAAGTTGTTAAAAACGCGCGCGCAACCTCTTCCGCCGTTGTTGACGCCAGAGGTACCGCTTCTGGCCAACGCGTGGTGCGGTCCACCATCGTCAAAAGGTGTGTGTGCCCTTGAGACGAGGGAAGCGGACCCACCAGATCAACATGCACATGATCAAAACGCTTAGCCGGGATGTGAAAAGGCTCCAAAGGAGCCCTCGTGTGCTTGTGTATCTTAGCCTTCTGGCACGCTACACAAGCTGCTGCCCATTCCTTGACCTGTTTGCGCAACCCCGGCCAGACAAATTTCTCCCCCACCATCTTGATCGATGCGTGCACCCCCGGGTGCGCCAGCGAATGGACCGAGTCAAAAACGCGGCGGCGCCACGCGGCTGGAACCACGGGTCGCATATTAAGGGGGGCATACCTATTTGCTGCACCCTGTGCTCCAGCCTTAACGCTGTTGGTCCAGACTGGAGCGCGCGCACATCCGCGTCACCAACCTGCTCTGCAGCTATGTCTGCATAACCCAAACCCACGTGGACCGGGGCCGCGCGCGCTCCCGCGTCACTGCCCTGGCCCACAGCCACCGAGTCTGCCCCCACGTGGCCTGGCGTTGCCACAGCACGTGAGAGACAGTCTGCCACTACATTGTGTTTACCTGCGACATGCTGGATATTGGTGGTGAACTCCGATATTGCGGCTAGCTGTCTTTGCTGTCGGCCTGACCAAGGTTCTGAGATCTTGGCCATCGCAAAAGTTAATGGTTTGTGGTCCACGAAAGCAGTGAAATGACGCCCTTCCAGCCAGAACTGGAAATGGCGGATGGCCAAGTGTAGGGCTAAAAGCTCCCTGTCAAACGCGCTGTATTTACGCTCGTTATCGCGCAAGGATTTGCTAAAGAAAGCGAGCGGCTGCCAGGTCCCTGCCACACACTGCTCAATGACTGCCCCCACCGCTAGATCAGAAGCATCGGTGGTGAGCGCCAAACGGGCTGTCGGAACCGGGTGCGCTAACAAAATGGCGCTTGCAAGGGCTGATTTGACCTGGGAGAAAGCGCGCTCCCGCTCCGGAGACCATTTGACCTTATTCGTGGGTTTTTGTTTTTTCAGTGCCGTGTACAGTGGCTGCATGAGCCGCGCTGCGCTCGGAAGGAACCGGTTGTAAAAATTAACCATTCCTAGATACTCCTGCAGCGCTTTTATCGTTTGAGGTCGGGGGAAATCTGTTATTGCGCGCACTTTCTCCGGCAGGGGAACCGCTCCTTCCGGCGAAACGCGATGCCCCAAAAAATCGATTTGTGCCACCCCGAACTGGCACTTCGCTGGGTTAATTATCAACCCGTGCTCTGCCAGTTTCCGAAAAACCGCTGTGAGGTGGTTTTCGTGTTCGTCTTCGGACGTGCTGGCTACCAATATGTCGTCTAAATAGACGAACACGAAAGGCAGGTTGCATAAAACTGCATCCATCATGCGTTGGAAAGTTTGCGCGGCGCCCTTTAACCCAAACGGCATGCGCAAAAACTCAAAAAGCCCAAACGGAGTTATTACCGCGGTTTTGGGAATATCCTGTGCGCGCACGGGGACTTGATGGTAGCCGCGCACCAAGTCTATTTTAGAAAAAATGCACGCCCCCGCCAAATGAACTGAGAAATCCTGGATGTGCGGAATCGGGTAGCGGTCGTGTGCCGAGATGTTGTTCAACCTGCGGAAATCGCCACAGGGTCACCACGAGCCATCAGCCTTTGGGACCATGTGTAATGGTGAAGCCCAGGGGCTGTTCGAGCGTCTAATTATGCCCAGTTTTTCCAGGTTGGCAAATTCCTTGCGCGCTATTGCCAGTTTAGCTGAGTCCAAGCGCCGGGCTTTTGCAAAAACGGGCGGCCCAGTGGTGGTGATAAAATGCTCCACCCCGTGTTTGGCCACTGTCGCCGAAAATTTTGGGACTGTGAGTGCTGGAAAGTGAGTGAGCAGAGCATGAAACTTACCACCCGCAGCTGTGACGTTGGCGTGTGCAGTCGGCGGGGTCACCCGAGCTGTGCAGGGGATAGAATGAAAAGACAGTGCATTAACCAGACGTCTATTAGCAAGATCAGCCAATAAACCATGTGAGCACAAAAAATCAGCCCCTAACATGGTAAAACTGACTGCCGCTACAATAAAGGTCCACTCAAATGAACGGCCTTGTAAGGACAGAAGCATGGTCCTCTCACCGAATGTCTTAATCGCTGAGCCATTCGCTGCTGATACTGACACCCAGGGAGCTTTAGACGGCATCAGCCGTTCCGTGTAGGTAGGCGTGACGAAACTCAGCTGGGAGCCCGTGTCCATGAGGAATTGTTTCCCCGAGTGTGCATCTGTCAGGTAAAGCAGCTTGTTTTCTTCTCCGAGGGACGCAGCTGCTACCGGCCCCCGGTCTTGGCGTTTCCCTGACGCTTGAAGCGGCACGGTGGGAGGCATCTGTGTGCCCTCTCCGCAAACCGGCGGTGGTAGAAGCACAGGCCGTCTTCAGCTCCACGTCGCCTGACGCCTGTCGCTGCCGTCGTCGGTTCGTCTGGCGCCGCCACCACTGGCTCCAAACCATCTCCGGGCGCCGCCCTCTGCTCAGCTGCCGCGGCCGAAACCGCGCTCCGCTTGTGGGCGTCGACGAGTCGCTGCGCCTCCTTGCTGAGCCCATGGTAGTCCCGCTTGGCCAATTGGGGTGAGTCTGCCAGGGTCACTCTCACTGCTGGCGGCAGAGTTCGGAGGAAAAGGTGGGCGAAAATAAATTCGCCATCCTCGGAGTCTTTCAGTCTCAGCATCTTCACCATCAGGTCCGCCGGTCTGTCGTTCTCCGACTCCGTCAGCGCTAGGAGCCCCTCTGCTCGCTGTTGCACCGAGGGGGTGAAATGGCTGATCAGCACCTCCTTCAATGCGCCGTACTTGTCGGTGTCCGGTGGGTGGTTAACCAGGTCTTCCACCCTCTGGACCGTGTGACTGTCCAGCTTCGCTACCACATGGTAGAACCTCGTTTCATCCTTTGAGATTCTCCGGAGGTTGAACTGCGCCTCGACCGCGCTAAACCAGGAGCGCGGGCTGTGCTGCCAGAAATCGGGCAGCCGGAGCGTGGAGGCAGCCATCAGGCTGGCCTCTGACGAGCTCCGCTCGGGAGAATTCTCCCTGCTCATTCTTTGTCGTGGGTCACCAGTGTGGAAGTTGTGTTCAATGACGAGACTTGAGTTTATTTCTCAGGCTCGGCTTTATTGCAGAACACAATCATCCAACATTCTCAAAAAGCAAGAAGAGGCAGAATCATGTCACATCACATTCTTATACTTCCGGGGGATTAAGAACTCAAGTCACATGGTGCTTCTGCAAACATTTAATCACAATGCAAGTCTCTGAAGATTCACCATTGTCTCTTATTCTCCGATGTTCCGGGGATCCCCCCAGGGCCTCCTCTCTGAGACAGGGTCCGACTTCACACCTCCTCGACATCTCCTGTTGGCCCCCATCGATCCAGACTTTTTGTTCCTCTAAACGTGAAGCCCCAATCCACATAAGCCATACATTTGTGGGAGATATGAACCAGACATATGTGCCACACTCTTGTGGGAAATATGAACCAAACATATGTGCCATATATATATATATATATATATATATATATATATATATATATATATATATATATATATATATATATACACTACCGTTCAAAAGTTTGGGGTCACCCATACAATTATTTTGTGTTTTCCATGAAAAGTCACACTTATTTACCACCATGAGTTGTAAAATGAATAGAAAATATAGTCAAGACATTGACAAGGTTAGAAATAATGATTTGTATTTGAAATAATAATTTTTTCCAGATACTCAACCTGCTCAAAGGAAGGTCAGTTTTATAGCTTCTCTAACCAGCTAAACTGTTTTCAGCTGTGCTAACATGATTGCACAAGGGTTTTCTAATCATCCATTAGCCTTCTGACGCAATGAACAAACACATTGTACCATTAGAACACTGGAGTGATAGTTGCTGGAAATGGGCCTCTATACACCTATGTAGATATTGCACCAAAAACCAGACATTTGCAGCTAGAATAGTCATTTACCACATTAGCAATGTATATTAGATATAAGAGTGTATTTCTGATTAGTTTGAAGTTATCTTCATTGAAAAAAAACAGTGCTTTTCTTTCAAAAATAAGGAAATTTCTAAGTGACCCCAAACTTTTGAACGGTAGTGTATATATTCATTTCACTTATGAAAAAGCTGAATAATAAAATAAGATGAAAACTTATGTCAGAGAAGATTCTTCACAACAATATGTAACAGAGCAACATGTCTTTTTTCCTTTGTGTAACAGAACTCACATTATCAAGTAATCAAGTTTATCCACATGGGCAGAAATGTTTCAGTTTACCACACATAATTAATACTTGGTGGTCTAATAAGTGACAGAAGTATAATTTGTCGCTTATTTTTGTATTTTTTATGTCTACATTTCATCAGTTCTTTATTTTGGTGATCCACTTGCTCTTATTTTGAAGGGTTGCAAGACCGGGTAGGAGCTCTTATTTTGAAAGTTCATTTGCTAAGTGAGTTACCTGCAGAGTTCAGACTCGAAATGTTTATCTTCTCCTGCACCCCCCCCATTTCCTGTGCTTAAGGTGAGCTTACATTTATTCTGTTACTTACCTTTTCATCTCTGCTCGCTGCAGTGTACATTTCTCTCCTTCTCTATGAGCAGGGGGCGGGCTGATCTTCCGCTCAAGCCCAATTCATGGTGGCAAAAACGCGCTCGTACGTGAACAAATGCAGTGGATGCATTAGTGCACAAACCCTACACAGAGGGTGAGCGCTGACCGAGTGCATGCAACCCCAAAAAAGTGTACGCATGTACAAGTACGCAAATGGTTGCAGTGAACTGCGCATGCGCCCGGAAACTCCTGCCAGTGGGAAATACTGAGCAATCCGCCAATACTGGGTAAATGACCGTCTTTTGGCCCGTCTGTTTTTTCCCTTTGCCACGAAATAGCAAAAGCTCCCGTTCGTCTTGATTGTCATTGTATTCACGTACCTCCATCGTCTCTGCCAATTTAAACGTCTGCCACTGTGCTCTTTTGTGTTTGGATTGCAGCTGTTCAAATCAGTTTGGTGGCTCTTGACTACCACCCACAGTACAGACATGTGAACTGCAGATTATTTTCACTGTGCATGCGTGAAATGTGGCTTTTTTGAACGTTTTCCCTTCGGCGGAACTCTGAACTGGCCTTCAGACTACAGCAGTGGCAAAGCTGCAGACAGACTGGCCTGGCAGCGGCAGCTCATATTAACGTGACAAATACTCAAATATAGGCGATACAACTGCAATATGTATTGCGGGCAACCAAATGTACCGATACAAAAAATATATTCGTTATATCACCCAGCCCTACTTGAAACTATATGGGATGAATGGCATGCGTTCCCTTTCAGTCACCATTAAATAATTCCTTCTTTAATGTAGTGGGGGTAAAACATGGGGATTATAGATGGTTCTGGCTTGGGCTGAAAGTGGGGTAATCAAAATAGGTTGCTGTGCTCAGCCACCAATATTGGGAGCCAAGAGATTATTACAGCACAATTTATTTAATGGAGAGAGCCTAGGGAGGATGTGCACATCCACAGTGGGTGGAAGGTTGCCTGTCATAGTGGCAGAATGATTGAACGGTACTGTGTGACCTCGCCAGGCACACTTGTGTGGGAGTATAACTCTGGGACATGTGATCACAACAGAGTTTTTTTTTTTTGCCTATTTTGCATTACAGCCATCTCCCGACCTCTTATACTGTATGTCATTTAATTCAGCTTTATGTATTAGACCGAAAGCTGAGTTTAACCTTGGGGAAGTGATGGTAATATTAAGATGAGATTATATTGATTTATTGGACATTATATATTCTTTGAAAATGAGAAAGCCTGCCAGAAACATTTCCTGTTAAGTGCTGCATGTCACCAGGCTGGCATGCATGATGTGTGTCCTTGCCGTTGCACCCCCCCTTCGTATTGCAGCATCAATTTATAATCTCTCCAGGTGGATGCACAACACTAGTCAGCTAAGACCAGTTCTTCAGGACCCCCCCCCCCCCCCCGTGTTGTATTACAATTCAATGTTATATTTTTTTTTTTCTTGCCCCTGGGGATGTGTGATTGTTCTCTAACTGACCAGAGGCAAATACCATTTTCACCTTATCTCAACATATATATTCAGTTTATCTGCCTCTCTGTACACCCTTTTGTATTCATCTTGACACAGTCAGCAATTCACTTCTACAATTTACACTCATAGAATACAGAACACAGAAAATTAGAATATTGTGGAAAATTTATTTTTCATAATTTATTTCAAAAACTAGACGTTTGTATATTCCTTACAAGTACAGGAAACTATCTCAAACCTTTTTTGTCTTAATTTTAATGATTATGATTTATAGCTTCCCTTCCATGGATTTCCACCTTATCATGGTGGTGGGGTTTGCATGCGCTGATGATCCTAGGAGCTACGCTGTCGGAAGCAACTTGCTCTCAAGGGAAATTGGTCCTGGGTGGAGGGCCAGACAAAGAGCAGTCCAGCTTATCCAAATGAAGAAGTTACAGCAAGGATCCAGTGTACCCCACCCATTTGGGGGTTTGAGGGCAAGCTGCTGATGATCATTTTTCTATCCAGTAGACCTGGCTCGGCTGTTTCCAACATCCAGTGGGCTCACCACCTGCAGGAGAGATCATGGGGATCATGGTGCTATGCGAACTCGGTGCTTAGACTGTTGCCACCGTGACCCAGACTCCTGGATGAGCGGTAGAAAATAGATGGATGGATTTACAGCTTTTGAAAATCAGAAATTTGGTGTCTCAAATTATTTGAATATTTGATTTGGAGTTTAAGAAAATTGCTATTCAAACAGTATTAATACCAGAATATTCCTGTCCAATTTGTTACACACTACCACAATCATGGGAAAGACTAGTGACTCAACAGTTATCCAGAAGACAATCATCGACACACTCCGGAAGCCACAGAAGGTCATTGCTGAAATGACCAGCGATTTAGAGTACTGTATCAAAGCATATTAATGGAAAACTGAATGGAAGAAAAAAGTGTGGTCAAAAAAGGTGCACAAGCAATACGGATAACCATAGCCTGGAGAGCACTGTCAAGAAAAATTGATTCAAGAACTTGGGGGAGCTTCACAAGGGGAAGGAACAACAACTATGTTCCTAATTCAAAGCCACTCCTGAGCCAGAGACATCAGAAGCATCTTCATTAAGGAAAAGTCCTGAACTGCAGCTCAGTGGTCCAAAGTTCTCTTTTCTGTTGAAAGCAAATTTTGCATTTTACTTGGAAATCAAAGTCCTTGAGTTTGGAGGAAAAATGTTGAAGCCCAGAATCCAAAGTGTTTAATTAAGGTCGAGTGTGAAGTGTTCTGTCTGTGATGATTTGGGGGGGGGGGGACATGCCATCTTCTGGTGTTGGCCCACTGTGTTTTATCAAGTCCAAAGTCAGCACTGCTTTATATATGTAATTTTAAAGCATGTCATGCTTCCATCTGTTGAAAAACTTTATAGATATACCAATTTCATTTTCCAGCAGGACTTGGTACAAGCCCCACAGTGCCAAAACCCCTACTTGTTTGCTGACCATAAAATTACTGTGCTTGATTGTCCAGCCAACTCACCTGACTTAAATCTCATAGATTCTCCATGGAGTGTAGTTGAGAGAAAGCTGAGAAACACCTGTCCCGACATTGAGCTGAAAGCTGCAATCAGAGCAACCTGGGCTTCAGTTACACTTCAGCAGTGCCACAAGCTGATTGCCTTTGTCATGTTGCATTGATGCAGTAATTCATAATAAACAAGGCCCAACCACATATTGAGTGTTGGGAAATACAAACATTTGTCTGTATTGTAAATCCTTTATTGGATTGATCTTAGGGACTACTCCAATAATTTGAGATGCTAGATTTCTGATTTTAATAAGCTATACCCCTCAAAATTAAAACAAAATAGGCTTGAAAATTTTCTGTTACTTGCAAGGAATATAAATATATGAAAGTTTACATTTGGATTTAAATTAAATTATGAAAAATGAGAGAAGAAATCCACATAATTCAAATGTTTTGTGGTGCACCTCTAGTTTTAAATAAAATATGTGAAATATCATATTAATAATATCTCTATACACACTCCTTCAACCATCATTTGAGTCTTTCAGGGAATTAGTAAGGGAGGAAACAGTATTCGTCTATGAACTTGGAGATTATGAATATTGTAACAAAGGCAGCAGCTATCCTGGAATGACTGTAACTATGAATTTAACAATGACGGTACTTTACTGCATGATTCATTTTTGAAGTGGGGTATACATGATGTAATCAGTGCTGGTTGAGAAAGCAATTACTATGAACACACATTATATAGGTGTAATCTTCTGTAAAACCCAACAGGCTTTTTCTGTGTACTTAACTGGCTCAGCCTTCTGCATCACTACTTAACTGTATTTAATAACCACAGAACACTGTATTGCTTTTACTAAACTATACGTAATGAATAAAGATTTTACTTAGCATAAAAATTTAAAACTTAAAAACAGTACTTGGTTTTATGCAATTAAGAAAGCTCTGCATGTTGTATAGGAATTGTCAGTGTGTTTGAAATAAATAATTAACATTTCTTGGGTTAAAATACCTCCTCTAGGCTTTTGCTGCTCTCTGATGTCTTGTATCCACCATTCAGATATGGTATTCCAACAGAGCTTGGTGAAACTGCCTTTCTCAGTCTTTTCTTTCTGAATTTTTTTTTTTTTTACAGGCAACTTTGTTTCAGTCTGTTTACTGTAAACTGCATTTTGACCCTGATGTGTCCTTCACCAAGATAAAAGTGGTATGCATAGAGATTGTCATAGCATTTCATTTTACTCATTACCTTATGATTTTATGCATAGCTTGTATTGTGTAGTTGACAAACTACAACTGCACGATGAAGTCCCAGGCTCCTTATGCAGAGAATCTACTATATATCCTACACACAAGTTGACCTTTTAAGCCACATCTGTGTCCCAGGTGGATTCTTACACCCCCTGTCTTTTGAAATTGGATTGCATTTTCCAATCAGCCTAGATGGGAAATGGCCAAGATGTGAGACTGTCATCTGTATACTGCTCCAGGGGTCGGGCACAAAACAACCAACTATTGGGAAAGGCATATTTAGTATTTAAATATGAAACACTAACCATTCTAGATTTATTTTTAGATAGAACTGATCAAATGTCATAGTGTTGCTTCTGTCATCTATCAACTTTTCACAATTCACAGGAATAGCTCCTTCTCCTGGGCAATTGCTCAGATGCTCAGCAAACTCACACACAAATATTCTCAGGCAAGTTGACATCCAAATTGTCTATCTACAGTGCTGTGACAAAGTATTTGCCTCCTTCCCGACCCCCCCCCCCCTTCCCGTCCTGTCTAGCAGCTCGGTAAGCAGAACAGATATCTGCTTCCCTTACTGTGCCAAACAGATTTACTTTGCCAAAAGGAGCTTTGCTCATATTTCATATATACTGTATATAAATAGTATTTATAGACTCCTCTTGCAATAACTTTAATACTTTATTTGAATTGTTTTACTTATGATAGACCTGACTGGGAAGGGGGGGGTGAAAAGATTTGAAGTGGTCAGAAAGGGGGAGGGGTTGGGGAGGGGGAGAAAAAGAAAGAGGAACTAGAGAGCACTCAGAGAGCGCGTACATCCGCCAAGCCTCTGTCCCTCCCTCTGTCCTCCCTTCCGTCTTTTTGTCCGTTCATATCACCATCCATCTGTACATTGCGAGATAGGACCTTGGTGGAGGTATGCACTCACGGATCACCACCAACATCTAATGAGTTCATCTTTGGATAAAGGGCCACCTTTGGTGAAAATTTCATCCAAATCTATCCAGTAATTTTGGAGTATTGTTGCTAACACTGTGAGAAGATAAAAGCCTTGGCGGAGGTATGCATTTTGAGATCATCACCAAAATCTAATCATGTGTTCAGTGTGCCATTACACACCTTTCCTGAAAATATGAATGAAAGGTGCTATATAAATGCAATCCATTATTATTATTATTATTATTATTATTATTAACAGACATAGAAACAACAGCAAAAACAATATGACTACATAATAATAATAATAATAATAATAATAATAATAATAACAAGACTGTCATAATTGTTCCACCTTAAATCACCATCAGGGTTTATTGAATCTTTCAGGTCGGTTTTCTTTTTTTTTCTCCTCTCTTTTCCCTTACAGTTTACTGACAAGGTTCATAATTATTAAGCAATATTACACAACAGTGTGTTATCATATCATTTTTTTGCAATTATCACCTACTAATTCACATAGTATCCATATTATCTACCGCAGCAAACTTGTAAGAAATACAACCATGACAAAGGCACAAATGCTCTCCTGGCACGCTGACAGATGCGGACATGTTCCTCCAGGTGTTTGCTTTCAGATTTTGATCATGATATCCTTTTAGTGTCAGATCAAAGAGTACCAGGTTGTTTGATGCAGCAAAGTTCAGCCTCTCCACCATCCATCACCTCCCATTCTTGTCTTCCTGTACTGGCGTCCTATGTCCTGTCCTTCCTTAATTCTGATTGGCTGCTTAGAAAGGTCTGACATTGATGAGCGCAGCTGTACAGTAGTCTGACAAGTTGAACTTTTTTCAGCCCAGAGCATCGCAACAAAAAGCAGCCACTGCTCAATAGACTGCTCAGTTTTCTTCAATATAAAATAGTCGCCCACAGCAGAAAAAACGAGTTTGGTGGAGATGCCCCCTAATACTTTTTCTGCAGTGTTTGGCTCCCGGGTTGCCGAGGCGCATGACCCTATGGTGTGACCACGCATGTAACTGACTAGACACGTCTTAAAGGGGCAGTACATGAAAAGTGCCTGATTAATATATAAAATAATATTCAAAAAATTCCTGCATCCACATCGTGGTCCAAATCACCACCAAAATCTAACCATCTGTTCCCCACGCCATTACACACCTTTCCTGAAAATTTCATCAATTCATTCATAATTTTTTGAGTTATGTTGCTAACAGACAAACCAACCAACCAACCAACCAACAGACAAACCGACAAACCAACACCACTAAAAACATTACCTCCATCCTCCCATGGTGAAGGTAACAAACAAAGAAAACACAGGCTATCACAACTGAAACAAATAAACAAACAACAATCAACAAACTGTTTCTGCTTCTGAAGAGGTCTCATCATGAGCCTGATATCTGCATCTGTAAGAGAACAGAGAGACATATGTATGTGTGTGCATGTGTGTGTATATGTGTGTGTGTATGAAAGCACATGCAAAAGTGAGTGTGTGCATGTGAGTGCCCCCCTCCCGAAGCCATGAGCAAGCAAGACAGTGCTACCAGCTCCTGGGGGCCGCAGCCACAGCCCCCACAATACACCAATGTCCCGAAGCCACCAAGCCCCAGGGCAGCCAGGCATCCACCCCAGAAGGGACCGCCAGAGGATGCCAGGCCACCAAGTGGTTGGCGTGATACACCCCTGCCCCCGGGCCGGCCAGCCCCCGCCTCCTCCGATCAGGGCCAGCACCAGCCCTGGGCTGCAGGTGCCAGAAAGCCAATGCCCCCCTGAGCACCCCATCCCCCCCTCACAGCGGAGCCATGCCCACCCCAGCACCCCAGACACATGCCCCAGGAGCCACCAGGCACACACGCCCAAGGGAGGTGGCAGCAAGGAGCCCAAGGGGAGGCTAACCCCGCAGCCCGCTGAAGGGAGCCCACGTGACCAGGAGGCATCACCCCTATCAGTCCAGTACCCCCTGACCAGCACATACTCACTCACTCACTCACTCACTCACTCACTCACTCACTCACTCACTCACTCACTCACTCACCTTCTCAGTCACACACTGTTAAGCCCAAATCATAGTCGCAAAAATGTGTTGGTACGCAAGCAAGCACAGTGAACGCATTCGTGCACAAACCCTACACAGAGGGTGAGTGCTGACCAAGCGCATGCAGCCCCAAAAAAGTGAACGCACGTACAAGTACGCAAGTGGCTGCAGTGAACTGTGCACGTGTCAGGAAACTCCCACCAGGGGAAAGTACTGAGCAATCTGCCAAATCTGGGAGAACAAATGTCTGTTTTTGGAGTATGGAGATGTTTAAGAGTGCCCTTCTTAACCAGACTGTTTAACACAATCTCGGAGAGTGAGATTATGCCTGAGGAGTGGAGAAGAAGTGTTTTGGTACCAATTTTCAAGAACAAAGGTGATGCTCAGTGCTGTAGTAACTACAGAGGCAGAAAGTTGATCAGAATTGTTGAAGCAAGGATAAGAGGAGAGGGGACAATCAGTCCGGTACCAGTACGGTTTCATGCCAAGAAAGAGTACTACAGATGCAGTGTTTGCTTTAAGTGTGTTCATGAAGAAGTAAAGAGGTCAGAAGGAGTTGCACAATGTCTTTCTGGATCTAGAGAAAGCATATGTGACCTGCCACAAGGAAACCAGCAAAAAGTCGGCCTGATGTGATTCCTAAAATACACAGAAATACTTTTTTTTTTGGAAAAATTTGTTTTCAATTTTTTGCAAAATATGCTAGTTGAAATCATGAAGAAGCTACTCCATGCTTCAAATAACAGTGGGAGATTTTAAAGCTGTAAACTTTGTATTTGAAATAGAGTAGTTTCAGAAGGAAATATCAGCCAGACTGCTTCTTAGTTTTGAGGGTGTGGATATCACAGCTGATTTACATATCTGGTTTGTTTGGCTATTCACATGTCTTTGTTATTCTTTTCCGCCAATCAGCAGCATGTTCAGGTAGAAGCACATAGCTACTTAAGCAGCTTAAGAAGGGTTTCCAGAGCTCTTTGATAAGCACTGTAAGGGGATTGGGTTCATGCTAAGTCATGCAAATGACCAGCTTTTGTTACCGCCTCTCACCTGGCTTCCCAGGAAGGTGACAATCCTTGGAAACTTTGAACTTGATTTTCTCAGAGAAGTAGTTTGAGAGTTGCTAACTTTCAAATGGCCACATCTTCTTCACATCTTTTTGGATTTCCATGTGTTAAACATAATTGGAAAACTTACATTCCACACTTTTAGAATCTGTAAAATTTCAAAATACTTTTTGGGAGACTTGTTCCTGGTTTTTCCATGGCTGGTCACATATGTAGGTGCAAGCTGGGTGCCAATAGAGGAAATGTGGTACTGTATGAGAAAGTCAGGAGTGGCAGAGAAGCATGTGAGGGTGGTGCAAGACATGTAAGAGGACAGCGAGATGGTGGTGAGGTGTTCTGTAGGAGTGACAGATGGGTTCAAGGTGGGGGTGGGATTACACTAGGGATCGGCTCTGAGCCCCTTCTTGTTTGCTATGGTGATGGACAGGCTAACAGATGAGGTGTAGTGTACTGTAGTGAGAGTAGGGAGCTGGTGGAAGCGAACCTGGAGAGGTAGAGGTATGCTCTGGAGAGAAGAGGAATGAAAGTCAGTAGAAGTAAAACAGAATACAGGAGTGTGAATGAGAGGGAGGCAGGTGTAATGGAGAAGATGGAAGGAGTAGAGGTAGTGAAAGTAGATGAGTTTAAATACCTGGGGTTAACCATCCAAAGCAATGGAAAATGCATAAGAGAGGTGAAGAAGAGAATGCAGGCAGGTTGGAGTGGGTGGAGACAAGTGTCAGGGGTGATTTGTGACAGAAGGGTGCAGCAAGAATGAAATGAAGATTTACAAGATGATAGTGAGACCTGCTATGATGTATGGTTTAGAGATGGCAGCACTGACAAAAAGACAGGAGATGGCGCTGGAGGTGGCAGAGTTGCTAAAATTTTCATTGGGAATGATGTAAGGGACAAGATTAGGAATGAATATATCAGAGGGACAGCTCAGGTTGAGTGGTTTGGAGACAAAGTAAGAGAGGCAAGGCTGAGATGGTTTGGACACGTGCAGAGGAGGCATAGTGGATATATTGGACAAAGGATGTTGAAGATGGAGCTGCCAGGCAGGAGGAAAAGAGGAAGACCACAGAGAAGATTCATGGATGTAGTGGACATGGAGAGGGTTGGTGTTACAGAGGAAGATCTCAGAGATAGGGTGAGATGGAGGCGGATGATCCACTGTGGCGACCCCTAAAGGGAGCAGCCAGAAGAAGAAGATGCAAACGCAGTCTACAGAGTGCAAATGTTTTCCCCTTGGAGGGACTCTGATGAGGCCTTTACACTAGCACTCCCTCATGCTCATCCACTCTCGTACTTGTTCAGTCTCGCTCATACTCTCGCTTACACTCCCACTGTCACTTGCACTCACTCATGCCCCCTCTCACTCATGCTCACTCATGTACACACTCATTCGTGCGCTGACTCACTCACATTTACTCGTGCTCACTCTTACACACTCACTCACACTCATTCACACTTACCCACTCGCAGACTGACTTTCATACTCACTCACATTCACTTCACTCAGAAGTGGACACTTCTGAGGAAGACTGCGGTTGCCAGTCGAAATGTGTAAAGGTAAAAAACATCTCCTTTTTGTTCTTGTCTGAAATAAGAAAAAACAAAAAACTAATAATTGAAAAAGAAGACAAAATGAACCTACTTGAGCTACTGATGAGACAAAAGAACTTTCTGGAAGGCATGCATCCCATTACATCTGGTGTAAAAGTAATGGACTTATGGACTTCTGCAATCATGTAAGGTCATCTTCAGATTTTGAAATAATAAATGCAAACTTAAAGAAGAAAAATAAATTGATTAAGTGGATAATTGCTCTTGAGAATATTTTTTTAACTTAACTGATCAAAAAACTTTATTAAAAATAAAACATACTTTTATGCCATTATTAGACTTCTCAGCTATCTAAGAAGTCAGGGGCAGCTGTGGCGCAGGTGTAGCATGGCCAACTGCTGATTGGAGACTCAGGGGTTCGATTCCCACTCTGTCTGCAGTCTGCATGTCGAAGTGTCCTTGAGCAAGACACTGAACCCCCAGTTGCTTCTGGTGGGTCAGACCAGTGCCTGTGCATGGCGGCTCCACCACCATCAGTGTGTGAATGTGTGGATAACAGGATCTGTAAAGTGCTTTGGTCATCTAGAGATGAGAAAAAAGTGCTATAGAAGTGAACGCCATTTACCGTCTGTGCACCAAATGCATGAGCACAGCGTAGCATCCCTTTCAGGGGACCTCGCCACACTTTACTCCTTACAAATGTATAGAAGGCTAAAGCACTTAGGAAAGTAGTGGAGAGGAAATACTTACAGTACTTGGACCAATATGTTTGGCCTGTCCCCACCACACACTGGGTGTCTCAAAGACTCTGACAAATGACTGGATTATGAGACATGCAGTAGCAGGAGACAGATTGTTCACTTTCCTCTGCAAAGACAGCTGTGATTTATCTGCACCTTCTCCACTGCATGTCCTCTTTTTCTCCACATTGGTTTTTGTTCTAACAAATAATTCCATTTTTGAGGCTGCAGAGAAGGATAAATCTAAATCATCTAAATTGAAATTTAGAGAGTTATTAGAATTAGAGTTATCAAATCAACCTGACAAATATTGCCTAAAATCATTCACTTTATTCCAGCAGATCCGTAAAAGTCAGATAAACTGTTCGTTTCAGTGATTTAATTTCATGCTCAGAGTCCTTCTTATGTGGAGTTTTGGCATCAGCTTTTAAGCTTTATTGACGTTAATGTTTCCATGTCACAAATCTTCACGTGATAATGTGATTTTAAAAAACATCAATAAATGAATAAATAAAACCAGCAGGTAGAAAAATAACCATCATTTAAGGTGACAGAGATAACATTATTACCTCCTGGTCAGTAGGTGTCCTGCTCACTTTTACCCCACTGTATTGTATTGGCTGCCAGGTTACACAAAGATTGCACAAGAGATACAGTTTCAATTAAAATTATTCAATCCCCATTGCATTTTAGGTTTATTGGCAAAATGTAAAAATTTCCAGGTGTTTGAAATAGACAAATTACACAAGAACAGTATAAATTGTTAAATAAAACTAATATTACAAGGATTTTTATCAAAATTCAACACTAAATCTGACTTTCAATGACTACTGCAGTCTCAAAATTATTCAACCCCCTGAATAGAATTCTTCATAAGAGCGCACATTTGCAAATCAGTCTGGCAATATGGTCTGGCATGGTCAGGCACGCCTGATGCAACCAACCAAGGGCTTCATTAGTTTTGTCAGGTGTGCTTGAGATGGAATACCTCAAATACTTGGACTGCCGATGGTGAGATTTGATTACATGCTAGAAATATGGCTAAGTCAAGAGAATTGTCCAAAAAGTTCAGAGACGAGATCATTGCCTTGCATAAACAAGGAAAAGGATGCAGAAATATAGCAAAGGCACTGAATGTTCCTAGAGATACAGTTGGAAGCATAGTTTGCAAGTTTAAAGTTAAAGAAAGAGTGGCTACACTACCTGGATGTGGCAGAAAGAGGACGCTATCAGCGGCTGTCGCCAGAGTCCAGAGGAGGCAGGCCGGGGCTTTACACCAAATTTTTGGACCTGGGTACAGCACTGTCTGTGGACTCCTCGCCAAACAAACCAAATTTGAATTTTACATTCCAAGGTTTAAAATAGGGGCCATTCCATTAAAAGCCTTGGGTAGTAAGTTCCACCATTATAGCTGGTTTGATGCTATATGATTTATCTATTTTGTGAATATTTACTGTCATCAAATAGCTTTATTTCCCCACCTCTTTGTCAATAATGCACTTTTTTGAGACTGGATCTATATTACTTTTTATTTACACACTTTTTTATTATTCATATTCTGTTTTCAATTCCATTGGTGTTATTCTTTTGTATACTTTCAGTTTTTTTGCTGGAGCATTTTTAACAAACCCAGTTTCCAGTTGAGATCAATACACAGTGATGTGCACAGACATTTCGAGGGGCAGGTGCTCACCCCCCCTCCCCCCAAAAAAGGGCACTTTTAAATACTGAAAAAGTAGTGTTACAGACACAATTTTATTGTACTTATTTGATATATCTATCTCATTTTTAATACCTTATACACTCATAGAGATATTTAATACTCCATAGATTTTTACTAAATTATCAGCTCATTATATTATATTATATCAATATCACAGCTCATTCAGATACCATGGTCTTTATCATTAATTACGTAAAGGTCAATAACAAAAAAATTGCCAGCTTCTATTGAAAATAAATATCTGTTCAAAATACAAAAATCTTTTTAAAAATCTGAAAAAAGGATTTTCTTTCAATAAATTATGAATCTCCATTCAAAAAATAAATCTTTGCAAAAAAAATTTTAAAAGGTAATTCCCTTTGTCAGTAGAATGATCCAAAATCATCCCCTCTGTTAACCCCTTGCACTCCGGTCAATTTTCCTAAAAATGCCCCCCAAAAATGTGCCCAAAGTAAATTGAAAGCTGTTCTTCAACCCTTCGCAGCATCTTCATGGGGTTGGTCTCATTTAAAAGAAAACACTTTGAATTTTTTGGCAAAAAAAACATGATCTCTCTAAGTGCTCCGGCCACTGAGTTACAGTCATCTAAACATAGTGAACTTGAAGAAAATAAATTTGGCCTGGGTGTTTTTTTGGATACAAATGCTTGCAAATAACACACAGCTTCAGATCCGGGCTGGAAAATGCAACAGAAATGTAGAATCAAGTGTTATCCAGCTGAGGTCCAAATTTTGTAACAATACCACAAAAAATGAATATATTACACAGCTTTGTTCTCAGGCTGTTCCCAGGCGTTTTGGAACTGTGCCAAATTGTGCCAAATGGCACAGTTTGGACAAACGTCTGTAACTTTTGAATTATTCAATGTAGAAGCTTCATTTAGGGCTCTAATGAAAGGTCACATTCAGGGCTGTGTCTGTGTGTGTGTGTGTGTGGGGGGGGGGTTGTCCCCCCCCCCCGCTACAGAGGACGGAGATCCGCCCTCGCTACATGACAGATTACACTTGGATAAGGCATGTTTCCACAGCACCGCTGTCACTGCGGCTCCCGCCACCCCCCCGCTACAGAATCGTAGCGGTGGGGGGGGGGGGCGTTCACGGTCCGGAGGCGGCAAATGAACCGTGTAACGCGGCGCACGCACTTTGGACATCGTGCGCTGCACAGTTGTAATTTACCAATCGGACAAAAGTCATTTTTGATTACAATTTTCAGGGATAAAAAATAATTTGGCTTATAACACCTTACCTCTTCACAGCCACATTGTCCTGGTCAACTTCTCTTCCTCATTGTCAGACAAACCAACGCTGGTCCGCTCCTTCTGGTCTTGCGACCCGGTCAAAACATAATTCCATGATTGCGGTTTTGGCGAATGATTTACCACCTTCGTCGTCGGCCTCCGTCGGTCTATGATGACCATATAAGAGAATCCTAAACACTCTGCTGGAATTAAAAAAAAAAAAAATAAACCACTGCCTGTGGCTGCTGAAGCAGTCTCTCTTCACCCAGCTTTAGACAAAACAGCTCAGCGAACTCCTGTGCTTCATTTGGCTCGCAGCCGTTGGGAGGCGGGTCCTTCTGGCTAGGTTTTCATTCATTGGTTCTTCAAGGTTTCAGAAACCCAATTCAAGGCTCTTATTAGTCGAATGAGAGGTCAATCAGATGAACTAATCTGTTTGCGGCTGTGTCTGCAGCTTTTATTTTCAGTGCGCGCTTGGGGGCCACACCACCTACATCACCATCATCAATATCTCTATCATGCGTCCGAGAGCGCACGAGTGCGCTCTCGTGCGCTCTCGGACACAGAGACTTGCCCGCCCGCGGTACAACGGAGTGCAAGAGGTTAACCTGCCACCCTCCATCCCCATAAAGAGTATAGTACACTAGCAAATGTACAAGAAAAATCAAGAACATTTGGAGGAAAAGTTGCAAATTTCATAGAAACAATTTTCAAATTTATGAGTATCTTGTAGTAAATTTGTGTGGGGGAAAGGTAACAAATTTATCACAAAACACGGCAAATTTATAAAAAAAAGTGCTAAATTTATTACAAAAGTAATACATTTACTATTACTTTATTTTATTAAAATACATTTTAATAAGTGCTTTATTACAAAGTAATAAATTATTGCAAATTTATTTAAAAACATTACAATTTTCCAAGAAAATAAAAACCTCACTTGGTGAGGAAATTGGACATTTATGAGAGAAAAAAGTATTTTGAATGAAAAAAAAGGCCACTCAGAGTTTTATCATATTAAAGTTAAAATGACTGATAAAATTATATCATCACCTAATTTTTAAAACTCCCCATCAAAATGACAGGAAAAGAGAAATTCCTGATTGTGATTAACAAAAATGCCAGGAAGAAAAGGAAATATCATGACGCTTAGCTTGCTCTTGGATTCATTGTGGGAGTGGAGGGGCAGAGGAGGACATGTGTGTGTAGCTGGGCTTGGTAATCACCTACCTCCCCAAAATGGAGGGGGGGGGGGTTAAGAACCCCTGGTATAAATGAACAAAAACATATGCAGATTAAAATGACCACACAGTATTCTCTGAACTTTTATTGCTGACATGGGACTGAAAGTGTCCGTGCTTCAGCTGCACTCTTGAGAGGTTCTTAGTTAGAATGAAGCCTGAAGCTTCGAATCTTTTTAGAAAGAAAGCCTCAGAGCTTCATTGACTGAGGACCTGTAGCATTTATTGTTGCTTAAAAGCAGCCTTCCTTGTACATTTACTGCTGTTTACAGCCTGTTAATGCTAACTTTCCATTCTCAGTATGCAACACATGCCTTACAACAAGGACTCTGGTGCAAAGCGCTCCCTCGCTCTCACTCAACCACTCACACAGAACAGCACATAAGTTTCTATTAGAGCTTCCTCTGCTGGTGGATACTGGTGGTACAGGTGTGGACTAAACCATTTAGCACCTCTTTAAAGGGGTGATAGGGGCCGCAGAAAATATCCATCGTTATTATTAATGCAAAATTCAGTCTCTCAGCCACTTAATTCAGCCACAGTGAATTTCATTGTGACATTAATTAATTAGAAAGTTTAAAAAGGCGACACAAAATACTTTTTATTCCAGGCTTTTGAGGGCCCCTTCCTGCAGTGGGCCCTGAGTAAAGAGTACCCTTCCCCTCCACCAAGTCCAACGCCCCTGGAGGCAGGTGGTCAAAAAACCCTTGACTGACTTGCAAAAGATCTGCAGCAAGACTCTGTGGCACTGAGGTTTCAGTTTCCACAGTAAAGTGTATACTAAACACTGAAGGGCTCCATGCCCAAACTCCAAGATGTACACCACTACTGACCCAAAAGCACAAGAAAAAAATGGCTGCAGTTTTGTTCAAAACTATATAAATGAGCCAAAGAGGTTTTGGGATTCTGATCTGGGGAGAAGAAACAAAACTGAAACTTTTCAGACCTATGGATCAGCAGTATGTCTGGAGGAGGAAGAATGACACATTTGTTGAAAATAACACCCGGCCTACAGTGAAGGATGGTGGTGGCTCAGTGATGCTCTTGGGATTCTTTGCTTCCTCTGGCACTGGAAACCTGCAATGTATGGTGGGCAAGATGGAGTCAATCAAGTATCAGGAAATTCTTGGAGTTATGTCAGGACGTCTGTGTTGAAGATGAAGCTTGGGGGTCATTGGACCTTCCAAGAGGACAACGATCCCAAGAATACCTCAATGTTGATTCTGAAATTGATTTCAGAAGAAGTCCTGGAAGATTCTAGAGTGGCCATCGCAGTCACCCGACTTGAACCCCACTGAAAATCTCTGATGGGATTTGAAAAAGGCAGTTGCAGCACGCAAACCCAAAAATATTAGTGAGCTGGAGTTCTTTTCCCATGAGGAATGGGCTGAGATTCCTCGGAATGCTGCCAGAAGCTTGTGTCTAACTATGCGTCAAGTATAAGTCATAACAGCAAAATGATACTCTAAGTACTAAAGATGCTTGTCATAAAGGGGTTGAATAATTATGAAATTGCAGTATGTTGTGTTTCAAATTATGAAGGAGTCGAGGTGATGTTTTATAAGTTTTATTTAGAACGAGAACCAGGAACACAGGAGACTCTCCTGCGAGAACAGGAGCCACGGCGGAGAGACTAGATGTCTCCCGCAGTTGGCTTATATACTCCAGGTGACGCCACCTCCCAGAGGCGGGACGTCACTCCTCTCTAGCCCAGGGCACCGCCATAATAACATATATAATATACAATCTCACATCCCCCCCCCGAAAAAAAACGCAAGCACACAAATTCACCCAACTTTATAATTTACACCTGACTCACACTCTAATACAAAGATGGTTATAGACCCACACACACACACACACACACACACACACACACACACACACACACACACACACACACACACACACCACACTGGCCCAACGGAGCACTCCGCTATGTAAACATGACAGTCATTGAAAAGAAAAAGGGGCACACACCAAAATAAATTAATCCCAAAATAAATAGTTATATACATTTACAATAAAACAGTAATTACAAATATGAACAATGGCGGTACCTGACTCCACAAACCCACAGTTTATCACACAAATTAGGCACAGAGACTCCTGAATAAACACACAGATCACACAACATAGGGCAGTTATCTCACTTACACACCCCATACTAACTTTCACACACAGGTGTTACTGCACCTCAAACACACACAACACCCAGACCAGCCTCACAGCCACTAGGCATTCACAATTCACAACGGTGGTCATGTGCATATAAAACATATCTTCACATTTTCAACGTTACACATTTTTTCCTTTGTTTTCTTTTTTTTTTTAAAAAACATCTTAACATTAACCTTAACAAACACACTTCAAAATGCACTGAACCAGACACACCGTAAGCCCCACTTAAAGTCCTAACCCGGGTCTCCCGTAGGCTCCCCTCTGGAGTGTCCATCCAGCGGCCCACTCCCAGAGCGTCTCCATTTCTTCGTGACCGGAGATGGGCTAACGTTCCTTTCCTCCCAGACGCTGCAGCTTGTTCGGGTGTCGTCTCGACCCATCAGTCAATTTCACGTACCCGTCGCCGTCGGCCTGAACCACCTGCAGATCACCCTGTCCAACTTTCAGTTCTCTCGAGCTGCGCACCCATCCTAGCCGAGGCTCAACCCTAGGGCGGACGTCATCACCCTCGCCCAGGGAAGCACTCACTGGCTTTCTCCTTCCTCTGCATCATGACCTGGTACCCTTATGGCTCTTCAGCATTCTGCCAAGCTTGCTCGAGCCTAGTCCCTTGTTTTCATTCTGGGCATGGCTAGGGTTTGTGCCATCTGGTCTCACCCCGATCACTTGTGGCTGCTGCGTCGGAGCGGCACTGGCAACGTCTGGCTCAACAGTGGTACTCGGCTGGCCACCGGAGCCCCACTGCGCTTGCTCTCTGGAACCATCCGCTTTCGCGGGGGCTAAACCATGCCGTTCGGATCCCGCGTTCTCAGGACCGCAAACACTGGTACGGAGTTCCCATCGCGTCGCGTACTCTGGTGCTGGTGGTGTCCCTCTTCACCTGGTGTGGGCCACCCTAAGTCCCACACTTCTTCGCCACTTCCCACATAAAATGGCCGGTCCCACAGTCCACCACCCGACTACTCCTCCACCTCTCCGCAGGTGATCTAGAACCCAAGCCCATAAAACAAATCATAGCCCATTAAATTGTTGCCATCACGAGACACCATGAACTTGGCTGCGCACATAGAGGCCTCCTTATACCTCACCGACAGCCACATCAAGCCCATGATGTCCAGGGGGTTGCTACCATACCCGTAACAGGCAATGTTTGTTTTACTCACAGTGTAGTGGGGAAAGCACCTTTTCACTGTTGCCAAATTCAAGATGGAGACCGCCGACCCCGTGTCCACCAACATCGGTATTGACGTCCTGTCCAACAGTATATTGCAAACAATATGACCGTCCGTGTTGGGCGAGACAGTGTGGACCACCGTAGGTGTCTTCTTCTTTAAACTGTCCTTTGCAGGTCTCTGTTTTTCCTTCTCGAAGTTACGGCAAATTCTGGTGAAGTGGTAGAACAAACCACACCGTCCACAGTGCTTGCCCCTCGCTGCACACTCCCTTGCTGTATAGCAGTGCCTACTGGATCCACAGCTGTAGCATCTTGGCGTCCCCAGGGTGGACCTAATCTTCACAATGGCCGCATACTCATCCTCGCTGCCATCATCCGAATCCAAGGCCAGTGCCTTCCACTGTGTGTCATTCCTGGGCAGGGCCTCCTTATCACGAGATTTTTTGTTAGCCTTTCTGCTGCCTCATGTTGCTGTGCAAGCTCCATGGCTGCTTGCAATGTTAGCTTACCAGCGTAGGTTAGCAGGAGAACTTTCGCCGAGGAATATGCCACGTGTTGTGCACACTGGTCATGGACCATCTCCTCCTCCAAAGCTCCAAACCTGGACTCACCTGCCAGCTGTCAAAGGTCTGCCACAATCAGCTGGACCGACTCTCCGGGTCGCTGGCGCCGCTGCCTGAACTGAATGCGCCACATTATGATGTTCTCAGGGCTGCAAAAGTAGCCAGCCATGAGCCTCATGACATCGCTGAATGAGTCACCTCCTCCAAGCGTGCTCAGGATTCTCTGGCCTTCCATACCTAGGTTATGGACCAGAACAGCCCTTGCTCGCAATTTGTCAGGGTCGCTGAGGTCTAATGCCATCAGATAGTTCTCGAAGGGAGTTTTTCCTCTCCACCGTCACCAAGTGCTTGCTCACAGGGGATCGTCTGATTGCTGGGGTCTTTCTGCAACTGTGGGGGTTCCCCCTACAGTTGATAGTGCTATGAGATGACTGTTGTTGTGAAATGGCGCTATATAAATAAAGTTGAATTGAATTGAATTGAATTGAAAGCCGCATATCATCTGGCCCAAGGGACCAACGACTCACCCGGAGCCTCCAAAAATGGACGAAGCGTGGTAGCAGTCCTCTCCATCTCCGTATATCCTCGTCGCCAAATGTTGTGTCTCAAATTATGAAGGAGTCGAGGTGACGTTTTATAAGTTTTATTTAGAACAAGAACCAGGAACACAGGAGACTCTACCGCGAGCACAGGAGCCACAGTGAAGAGACAAGATGTCTCCCACATTTGGCTGATATACTCCAGGTGATGCCACCTCCCAGAAGCGGGGCATCACCCCTCTCTAGCCCAGGGCACCACCATAATAATATATATAATATATATATAATATACAATCTCACACAGTAGTCATTAAAAGTGTCATTTTGTGTTGAATTTAGAGAAATGACTTGTAATATTGTTGTGTTGAGCCCTTTAAATTATCATTGTTACATTTGTTTATTGCAGACAGCTGCTACTTTGTACATTTTGCCAACAAAGCTAACTTGTAGTGGGGGTTGAATAATTGTGATTGCAACTGTAGTGCCGTATCACTGACTAAAGCACCACAGTGATTTGTTTGTAGGTTTGATGCACAGCAGGGGCCGGAAGACATCACCACCGAGCTACATTCATGATACTGCACAACTTCGAGTGTAACATTACTTTTATACAAGAGTTCCACAAACACAAACTGACAGTGATAAGGGATAGCAGATTTTTGTTTACTTTCAGTTTGCCATCTTCTTATAAGCATCTTCAGATTCAGTAGAAAGTCAGAAGCATCGTGAGGCTTCAGTAGAAATTGTCTGCTGTGAAGTGGTAATCTAAAGTCTGACGTAACCGTTCATAAAAGTGAGCTAAATGCTATCTAACAGGACTAACTCTTAGCATGAACCGAAAACACAAGAGCACACTCCGGCTTTGGAAGCTGTCTCTTTTCAAACAGTGTCTCATTATGGAAATTAAGATGCACAAAACACTACAATCCTCACATGTTATAAGAAGCCACTGACAGCTACTGTAATTAAACATTATTTCAACACCACTGAAGTAGAGTGATGCACATCGAGTTAATGCATCTGAGTACAGTTATTGGGGAATATAGTAATACCTGGAGTCCCTGTTGTCCAATCAACTTGCTTGGCTGAAACTATTGTACAATTCAGAATATCTGGTAGTGGTGGGCGGATCAATCCAAATATAGTGTAATGAGATCAATACTCTGTGTCTGTGAGTGCTACTCCCGTCACAGCACGGAGCAGGCACACTGGGGCACACTTTGCTCCTCTTCTTCTTCTTGTTGTGGTTTAATGGTGGCTGGCAACCAGCGTTTAGATGCATTACTGATGTTTTTATGTTGTGCCATCTTGTGACTCAGCAGCGCCAGGTAAACAAGCTAGCAAGCAACAGCCGCTGGCTGTTGCCTGCCGCGTGCACTTGCACGCACGCACACACACACACACACACGAGCAGTGCAAAGACAGAGCAGAAGAAGGGCAGAGAGGAAGAGGAGCGCTGTGGGGCTATATTTTTAAATGAAGGGAGACATTTTATTAAATTTTTGTAATGTAGCTTCTGAACACTTTACCTCAAAAAATAATTTGTTTTAATTTGTTCTTGAGTGATAATTTTGTACCGTTTGTTTATTTAAGCAAAAAAAATCCAGACATGGCAATATATGGGGAAAAACTGTTCTGTTACTGTTCTGTTGTTTCTCAAAAAAAGTTTTATAATGATAATAAAGAATTTTCTATTTACCTATAAACTTTGCTCAAATTCTGTTTTGGGTTTTAACTAATTGATAATCCAAAAGAAAAATTACACAACACTTATAGATCATGAAAATTCATTCAGATTTAGTAATTTGATGATGCATCCACCTTAATTATTAAAAAGTATCGGTATCGTATTGGTATTGTCGATACTGGCCCTGTATTTATTTGGTATTGGACTGATACCAAATCTTGCGGTATCGCACACAACTAATACAGTATCTGGCAACCTCAGAGGTCCCTGCTGTGACACTTGATATCAAGATAGTTATGCTGCTTTCTTTGAGATTCGTCCGCCAAATCCTCAAATGACTGATTAAAATAATTGATTTGGCTCAGAGACATTTTTTGAAACAATTATCTCACAAAAATAATGTTCAATCTGCATCTTTTTTGGAAATTTTGTAGATGTGTGTGTGGGTGGGTGTGTGAGTGTGTGGGGTTTTTTTTTTAGATATTTGTTTTGTCATCTTGTTGTCATCAATATTACCTTTATATATTCAGACTAGTTTGCCTATAAGTAAAATCCCAGGGTCACCGGGAATGTTCCAGCGATGCCAGAGGTCTTCGTGGGTCCAGGTTCGCTGTCGGAGGTCGTCCAGGGTCCAGCTTCCCCCACTGTAGAGGTCGCCAGCAAATGTGCCAAATTATCATTGTCCAAATATGCAGTATGAATATTAGGAAGCACTGTTGTACTTAACACATAAAGAGATTATAATTTTTATATTAACAATTGTAAACACTTTGAGGTAGTTTATATTCTAATGAGCTACTTCATTTGTCTTTATAGAGTTTTATACACCACTATATACAGTAAGTTTTTAGTAATAAATAAGGGTATATTAATAAAAATAAATATTCATCCTCTCTATAAGTTTCTTCTTAAAGATCCTCATTTTTTAATATAAAAATTAAACCTCCAGACCCAAATACACCACCATCTGGATATTTATTATATTCAGTAGCTGATGTGTTGTTTTTTTTTAACAAGGGTGGTGTGGTGGGTACTCACAAATTTAGGATAAGCTACAAATGCATAAATGGGAATTACATACAAATTTCCATGAATATAGCAAAAAAATAGGATAAAAGATACTAGATTGTAACATTTGCAAAAGTCAAAGTTAGCATAAGCAAGTCACAGATTTACAAGAAAAACGTGACAGATTTGTGAAGAAAGAAGCAATTCATCAATGAGGAAAAAAATCATTTCGAAGAATTGCAAATTTACAAAAATTGCAAGTTTACAAGGACAAAAGCTACACATTTGTATAAATTTTAACATTCCTTCTTGCATAAAATTTCTATTTCCTCATTGATTTGTGAGGTTTTTGTTGTAAATTTATAACATTTTTCTTGTAAACTTATAAATTTTCTGATAAGTTTTGTCATAACCTGCCCTTTTTAAGGGCTGCGGAAGGACACCAAACGCTCACTGTGGTTTCTGCACATTTATTGACATAAAGACAAACATACAAAGAACACTAAACATACAAATACAGGATGACGAATGCACTGGAGGAGAGCAGAGCTCAACGTCCATAGGTTAACAGAAGCCTGGGGACGCCAGGCAAAGGGGAATGATCCAGCTGGAGCACACCCAAAAGGATGCGGGGCTCATGGCTGGAAATAAAGGGAAAACGACTAACCTTGGACGGACCTCTCCTGTTCTCCTCGACGGCAGAACCAATCACGCTCAGAGCTGGACTGAGCATCTGAGGATTGAAACAGTAGGACACGACAACGGGGAAAGGTTATCGTGCCCTTAAATACTATTTCTTAATGTGTGGCAGGTGTGGATACATGAGTGGAGAAAGTAACACAATTAATGACAGCTGTGCAGCCCACAAACCAGTTTGACAGCTGGAAGCTGCACAGCGCTGTCAAAATAAAACACAAACCTGAAACCATATTGATACTATCACAAGCCTCCTTGTGCGCTTTTACGCAATGCACAGAGGAGGAGAAGGAAGAATGGATTTACCTGCAGGAGTTCACCACAACACATTTATTGAACACAAGGGCAGACAGTTCAAAAATAAAGACATACTAAAAAAGGAACAGGGTGCACTTAAGGGCATAACAAGATAACATACCACAGGCAGACCACAGTGAACAGTGGCCACAAAAACAAACAATACAATTAATGTCTTTAGCTCGGGAAGCTAGGAGACCTCAAGGAGGCTCAACTGACTGAAGATAAAAACCTGGGTTAACCAGCCAAAGCGTAGCAGTCGACTGCATGGAGAAACACCAACAAATAAACTCACAGTACAGGAGTGGTAGCGTAGCAGTCGACTGCACGGAGAAATGCAACAGATTACCTTTCAGTACAGGAGCAGTCCAATAGTCCAGGAATCCAGCGAGCAAAACACAATCCCTTCATCAACACAGGCAGTCACACAGCGATTAACACCCATAGACTAGCGCAATGGTCCAGCAGTGTTTGACTGGCAAAGGCCACCTAAGTACAAACACTGCTGGCACCACAAATTGGGCACACCTGGGCGAGGCGCGGAAAAGACAATTACCGAGGAGGAATCAGCTGGCTGTCAAGAGAGAGGGGTGTGGTCGGACCAGCGAGTGTTAGACAACGCCCACATGAATGTAGGTCAAAAAGGCTGTGTAACAGCTGCCGGCCAGAACGGTGGGTACAGGCAGGGAAAAGAAAAGGACAAAGACATAAAAACAACAAGAACTCAAAAGATGACACAATACATAAATAACCCAATACCTGAGCTACAAAGAATGGCCAGAATTGAGCCTGAAGGAAAACACCGGCTTGGTTCATGACAGATACAACAACAACACAACCCCACAACGTAAGTAATCATACTACAAGTACAAAATGACACAATAACTAAACAGGAACCAAATATGGCAGACAGGATAAACCAGGAAACAGACAGAAAAAGACTCAAGTTAAACTGAAGACCGTGCCCAGGATCATGACGAGTTTGCAAACTTTTTCCTGCAAATTTTTGAGTTTTCTAATAATTTTTGGGTGTTTTCCTATAAATTTATCACTTTTTGTTATAAATTTGTTACCTTTTCCCACACAAATTTATAAACATATAACCATAAATCTGAAACCTTTTCCATCAAAGATGTACTCCAGCGGCTCTAAAACCACCTCAAAAACAAATATATATTGCCCAAAATAGTATATTGTGGCTTTTGATTGACAAAAAACCTTTCATTGCCTTAGTATTGCTTGGAAAGAGCTTTTACATCTCCCACCTAGTTAAGTATGCACAGATCTATGAATGCTCTAATTAGCCCCACCCATACTCCCGCCCACCAGTAGCACATGCTGCAAGGCCAGCTCTCCAATCTCCTCTGATCTGAGAACACCAAAGACTGCTTCACTAAACAATGGCTAGTCAAAACAATGGAGTGATTCAGCCATACATGTACAAGCCGCTGACTCCTGCCAAAGCGAGCTGGCTCTCGGAGGTTCCACCTGAGGGCTGACTGGTGCCTGCCAGACAGCTCGCCTGGGGCCGGCGGTCTGGTACGCCTGCTCGCTGCCATGGAACCATGACCTCAGGCATGTGCGGCCTTGCCCCGGCCTTTGCACCACTGTTACCAAACGTCTCCTCCTCTATCCTCCCTGGCGGGGACAGAATGGAGCACACGGGGGGGTTCTGCCCCCCCCCCCCCCCCCCATAAAAACCTTTTGCACTGAACTGATTCAGACGAATGCAAAACAGACGGGTGGCAATCTTGGCACCTTCATCCCCCTAAGAACAGACGTCTCTCTCTGGTTCAGTCTTCCTCCGTGGGCACGTCCAGGACCCCGCATGTGTAGGCGCAGCAGCTGGTGGACTCTGGTCTCCGAGCTGACTACGCCCCGCGTGTGCTACGGGGTTCCGGAATACAGTAACCCCAGAAGGTGGAAAACTAAAGGCAGCTACGGTCGGTTTCGCACCATCCCCTGGAAGGGACACTGATTGTCTCACTGTGGTCAGTGGTAGGTAGACCGTGAGCCTCCATCCACAGAGCCACGTTGGCTCCTCCCTCTTCCCCTTGGGGAGTGAACTCAGGTGTTTAGTCATGCCCAGTGTTTAGCCTGATTGGTTAATGTTATAACCAATCAGGCTAAGCACAAATGCTTACGTAGCTAGAAATACTGTGTCCAAAGTCGCCTTTGGGGGGGAGGGGGGGGTTAACTGGACATTCACGGCAGAAAAACAGACTTGGGACTTGGGATTGATTTTGCTCTTGATATGTCTTGTAAGTCACAAAAAACACATTACAGACATGTTAACAACAGAAAAAAAACTTAATTTTTGGCTGAGTGTCACTTAAAATATACAATTTTTTCTTCAGAGATTTTCACATTTTTCATATACCTTTGCAACTAAACTCCCACTGATATAGTCAGTGGCACTGTGTAAACTATCCTTGCATCTTTTTTTAACCTGTCCTTTCCAGCAGTTTGGAAAGCAGAAGAGATATCAGCTTGTCTTACTGTGTAAAACAGAGTTACTTTGCCAAAAGGAACTCTGTTCATAATTGATATACAGTGGGACAAAAAAGTATTTAGTCAGCCACCAATTGTGCAAGTTCTCCCACTTAAAAGATGAGAGAGGTCTCCAATTTTCATCATAGGTATACCTCAACTATGAGAGACAAAATGAGAAAAAAAAATCCAGAAAATCACATTGAAGGATTTTTAATGAATTAATTGGTAAATTCCTTGGTAAAATAAGTATTTGGTCACCTACAAACAAGCAAGATTACTGGCTGTCACAGACCTGTAACTTCTTCTTTAAGAGGCTCCTCTGTCCTCCACTCGTTACCTGTATTAATGGCACCTATTTGAACTCATTATCGGTATAAAAGACACCTGTCCACAACCTCAAACAGTCAGACTCCAAACTCCACTATGGCCAAGACCAAAGAGCTGTCAAAGGACACCCGAAACAAAATTGTAGACCTGCACCAGGCTGGAAAGACTGAATCTGCAGTAGGTAAGCAGCTTGGTGTGAAGAAATCAACTGTGGGAGCAATTATTAGAAAATGGAAGACATACAAGACCACCGATAATCTCCCTCGATCTGGGGCTCCACGCAAGATCTCACCCCGTGAGGTCAAAATGATCATGAGAACAGTGAGCAAAAATCCCAGACCCACACGGGGGGACCTAGTGAATGATCTGCAGAGAGCTGGGACCAAAGTAACAAAGGCTACATCAGTAACACACTACGCCGCCAGGGACTCAAATCTTGCAGTGCCAGACGTGTCCCCCTGCTTAAGCCAGTACAGGTCCAGGCCCGTCTGAAGTTTGCTAGAGAGCATTTGGATGATCCAGAAGAGGATTGGGAGAATGTCATATGGTCAGATGAAACCAAAATAGAACTTATTGGTAAAAACTCAACTTGTCGTGTTTGGAGGAGAAAGAACACCATACCTACTGTGAAGCATGGGGGTGAAAACATTATACTTTGGGGCTGTTTTTCTGCAAAGGGACCAGGACGACTGATCCGTGTAAAGGAAAGAATGAATGGGGCCATGTATCGTGAGATTTTGAGTGAAAACCTCCTTCCATCAGCAAGGGCATTGAAGATGAAACGTGGCTGGGTCTTTCAGCATGACGATGATCCCAAACACACCGCCCGGGCAACGAAGGAGTGGCTTCGTAAGAAGCATTTCAAGGTCCTGGAGTGGCCTAGCCAGTCTCCAGATCTCAACCCCATAGAAAATCTTTGGAGGGAGTTGAAAGTCCGTGTTGCCCAGCGACAGCCCCAAAACATCACTGCTCTAGAGGAGATCTGCATGGAGGAATGGGCCAAAATACCAGCAACAGTGTGTGAAAACCTTGTGAAGACTTACAGAAAACGTTTGACCTCTGTCATTGCCAACAAAGGGTATATAACAAAGTATTGAGATGAACTTTTGTTATTGACCAAATACTTATTTTACAGAGGAATTTACCAATTAATTCATTAAAAATCCTTCATTGTGATTTTCTGGATTTTTTTTTTCTCATTTTGTCACTGATAGTTGAGGTATACCTATGATGAAAATTGGAGACCTCTCTCATCTTTTAAGTGGGAGAACTTGCACAATTGGTGGCTGACTAAATACTTTTTTCCCCCACTGTATGTATGCTGTGTATAAATAGTATTTATAGACTCCTCTTGCTATATAATAACTTTAACACTTTATATTGTCTTATGCTGGAATTGACAGGGAGGAATCAGGGAGGGAACTGAAGGGATTTGGCGTGGTTGGAAGAGGTATGGGGTCAAGGAGTGGGGCGGAAGAGAAAGAAAGAAAAACAAATGAAGAGAAAACACAAGAAACAGTTGCTGATTCTGAGAAGATCTCTGCATGGGCCTGATATCTGCACCTGAAAGAGAGCAGATAGATGTGTGTGTGTATGTGGGTGGGGTGTGTATGCATGTTTGCGTGCACAGGAGAGAGAGAGTGTGTGTATGTGTGCGCGGCTTGCCAGGAAACATACAAAGAAAAGAGAGAGGGTAGCAGGCTGCAGCAAGCAAGACAATGTCCCCTCATCTCCCGGGCAACCCGCAGACCCATTAGAGCACGATGTCCTGAGGCCACTAAACCCCAGAACAATCAAGCACCTACCCCAGGAGGGAGGGCAGGGGGGTGGCCAGTGACCAGGGCCAGTGCACCACCACCCAGGGCCAGATGGCCCTCCACCTCATTCCGGGAGCCACCAGGCACCCACGCGTAGGTGAAGCGGTAGCGAGCAGTGGGCAGCCACAGGGGGAGTTAACCCCAATGTTGGAGGTGACCCATGGGGCCAGGAGATACTACCCCTGTCTGTCTGGCACCCCCTCCCTGACCAGCACACACACACACACACACACACACACACGCACACACACTCACTCACTCACTCACTCACTCACTCACTCACTCACTCATATAAGTCCATGTTCCCCTCCTCAACCCATTCTTTATCCATTCACTCGACCCTGCAGACATATCCGAAAGTGCCACCCAGCAGACCAGTAGTGCCACAGGGTTGATGCTAGTACCACATCCCAGGCCACCAACCAGACCCCAAGCCCATGGCAGAAGGAGGGCAGCAGGGGTGGGGGAAGACAAGACTCTTGCTGCCACCTCTTCCCCCCTATTTGTGAACCGTGATGAGGGCAATTGAATGCAGTTGTACTGTATGTACTACTTAAGTACAGTTAAAAAAGGGGGGGGGGGGTGATGGGACTCACCACTGCTGCGGTCAGCGGAGCTCCCATCTTCCTCCACCCAAGCCTTCAGTGTCTACAGTGCAATTAAAATTGTGGCAAGGGCAGCCATGTAGTGCAGCATGGAGAGAGACCCTCCCTACCGATATTTTACAGCACTCCCCCGCCTCCAAACTCTACGTATATCAAATAAGATGAAGATGTGTCATCCATGTAGAATGGGGGAGGGAGAGGGAGCGCGGGGGACAGGCAAGCCCAAGACGGGAGGTAGCCCTTGAAGAAAGCTGATCTTCCACTAAAAGCCAGTCTGTCCTTGCACTCTTTATGGGGATGGTTTGGGGTTATTTTGCTCAATTAATTGCACAAAAATCAGTTTCCTTAATATTATCTTGAATGAATATTTCTTTTTCAATAATCTAAACATTCATTTTGCTTTTAAAAAAAGTATGTACACATCAGTTTTTAGCTACATCAGCTTTTTAGGTATAACACTGGTCAGCACCAAATTTATTGTCTAAGTTTTTTTAGCTGATTTAGGACAATTTTGATGTACTGAATCCAGAAATCACATTGGTTTTTGCTCAATCAGGTCAACTTTTTGAACTATGGGCACATATTTTCTTGCGTTTTTGTTTACATGTACGGGTATTTTCGCTTTATATGATGTAAAATTCTTTTTTATTTCTTGAAATTCTCTGAATTTTGAACAATGATGACTTAACATTCAGTTTACATGTACAGTACTTACCTTTATCAATGTCTACTATTCAGTTTACAGTACACCTGTACAACTGCTGTACAACTGCTTATAACTTAACATAAAAACCTGACCTGACTGAGAGAAGCGGATGTCATTTTCAGATTCAGCGGTGCAAAATTGTCTTAAATCAGTTGAAAAAGCACAGACAACTTACAAAAAAATTATTTTTGTTAAGTTGTGTAATCAGTCACACAGTGTACTCAGCTTTTAGTCTCTTGCTGAGTTTTCACTCCTTTCACAGCTTTCCTCTATATTTTCCCCTGTTTTGTTAGCCCCCCCCCCCCCCCCCCCCCCCCCCCGGCTCATCCTTTGGCCCCAGAACACCATTTTGGAGCTGGATAGAAAGAGAGGTTTTCATTGTAGCGGCTCCATTTGTTGAATTGCGGGACCTGAAGTGATGACGACAGTGGCTTAGCATTGGCACAGCCTAGAGCAAGGTCATGAGGTGACGCTGTACACTGTGACCAGAACCAGGTATTAGAGATAGAACATAACATGGCACCTTATCTGAGGTGAGAGAAATCCCTTTGCTGTACAAGTCTGTATGTTGCACTGTGTTTTAAAACCATTGTGGGAGCGCTGGCTAGTGTCTACTCTGCCTCACTCTGTCTCTGGCTGTCAGGCGAGCCCTTTGACATGACACTAAGGGCCTTGTGGGAGATAAAAAGCATCATGATATAACACAGAAGCAATTAGGGGCAGGATAACAGTCTGCAAAGCAGATACTGGCACATGCTTGGAGGATAAATGCATGCTAATGGCACAACTGCATATCACTCCCGGTGTCTTTATTCCCCCCTCAAGGTATGTTTAGTTGTTGACTGGTGACCACCCAAAAATATTTGTACTCTATGAAGCAGAGAGCTGAGTACCCCCCACCCCACCCCCCGCCCTTCCCCAAGGAAAAAAAAATCAGCCACAAAAAGAGAACAGAAAATCAGGGAATTCTTCACAGTGGGCTCCCTGATCACATCTGGTCAGTTTGCAAAATGGTTGTGGTGATTTCATGATTTAGTCAGAGTGCTCGAGTGCATACTTCTGAGCTATTCAAACATCAGAGGAAATTTAGGCTGGACATATCTCAATGAGAGGCTCCAGGGCATATTGAAATGTCTGGGACTTTAGAGGTTTCAGAGATACGGAGCCAGGCCGTGCTCTATTGCTGAATCAGAATGAAGGTGGAGTGAAAAGAAACTATCAATTAAGTGTTTTCATGCCATTAAATGATTTAAATTTTATTTGAAATATAATAGAATAATGGCAGTTCCCTGTGGGATTCTACAGGATCTAGAATGGCATTTTAGTGTGTGCTAGTGTTATTGTATTCCACAGAAAGATCAGCATAACACATTCCAAAACAGAAAATGTTTGCCGTGTCTGCAATAGTAAAATAGCACTTCTCCTTTGGCCCAAAAATCAACCCACCTGACAGGTGACATACAGTATATCAAAATGCTAATTAAACAGCAGGATTGATTTTTGCCCAGATGTGCCTTGGGCTGGTTTTTTTGGGTTGAGCCTGTACGAAATAGCTCTCCAAAATACAAATATTTGATTTTTCAGCATTGGTAAAAACAGAGACTTTCATTTTTGCCATAGACAGTGGTATTTAAAGCTCTGCAAGTAAACTAACTACAAACCCCAATTCCACTGAAGTTGGGACATTGTGCAAATAAAAACAGAATACAATGATTTGAAAATTCTTTTCAAACTATATTCAATTTAATACACTACAAAGACAAGATATTTAATGTTCAAACTGATCAACTTTATTGGTCTTTTTCAAACACTCGCTCATTTTGAATTCAGTGCCTGCAACATGTTCCAAAAAAGCTGGGACAGGGGCAACAAAAGACTGGGAAAGTTGAGGAATGCTCTCAAAACATCTTTTTGGAACATTCCACAGGTGAACAGGTTAATTGGAAACAGGTGCATGAGATGAATGGGCATAAAAGGAGCAACCCTGAAAGGCTCAGTCGTTCACAAGCAAGGCTGGAACAAGGTTCACCACTTTGTTAACAACTGTGTGGGCAAATAGCCCAACATTTTTATAATGTTTCTCAACATAGAGTTGTAAGGAATTTAGTGATTTCATCATCTATATTCCATAATATAGAGAATCTGGAGAAATTTTTGCACATAAGCGGCAAAACCAAAAACCAACATTGAATGCTTGTGACCTTTGAACCCTCAGGCGGCACTGCATTGAAAACTGACATCATTCTGTCAACGATATTACAAGAACGCTTCAGAAAACGATTGTCAGTTAACACAGTTTGTCGCTACATCCACAACTGCAAATCAAAAACTCTACCATGCAATGCAGAAGCCATATATCAACAACATGCAGAAACCCCACTGGTTGCTGTGGGCCCGAGCTCATCTGAGATGGGCTGATGCAAAGTAGAAAAGTGTGCTGTGGTCTGACGAGCCCACATTTCAAATTATTTTTGGAAATCATGGATGTTGTGTTCTCAGGGCTAAAGAGGAAAACGACCATCCATATTGTTATCAGTGTTAAGTTCAAAAGCCAGCATCTGTGATGGTGTGGGGGTGTGTTAGTACCCATGGCATGGGTAACTTGCACATCTGTGAAGGCACCATTAATGTTGAAGGGTACAACATATGCTGCTATCCAAGCATGTCTCTTCCAGGGATGTCCCTGCTGAATTCAGCAAGACAGTGCCAAGCCACATTCTGCACATGTTAAAACAGTGTGGCTTCATAGTAAAAGAGTGTGGGTATAGACTGGCCTGCCTGCAGTCCAGACCCATCTCCCATTGAAAATGTGTGGCGCATTATGAAGCGAAAAATATGCCAACGGAGACCCCGGACTGTTGAGCAACTGAAGTCGTACATCAAGGAACAATGGGAAAGAATTCCACCTACAAAGCTTCAACAATTAGTGTCCTTAGTTCCTAAATGCTTATTATGTGTTGTTAAAAGGAAAAGTGATGTAACACAGTAGTAAACATGCCACTGTCCCAGCTTTTTTAGAATGTGTTGTAGGCAACAAATTCAGAGTGAATATTTACAACCCCCCCCCCTAAAAACCAATAAGGTTTATCAGTCTGAATATTAAGTATCTTGTCTTTGTAGTGTAGTGAATTGAATATAGGTTGAAAAAAAATTTGCAAATCATTAATTTCTGTTTTTATTTACATTTTACACAACGTCCCAACTTCACTGGAATTAGGGTTTGTAGTATTTCTCAGGTCACCAGCTTCCCTCTGATGCCCCAAGCAAAAAGAAAAAAGGATAGGTTTTCATTTAAAGGGATTTGAGATTTTTTGACTGGAAGAACTTGAAGCATTGACTTGTCTATATATTTTAGATCAAATTCTCTTCAAACCCACAGTGTCATGCTGTATAAATGGAAAGCTATTAAACAGTAAACAGCATGCCAAAATGACATTTGGAAAAATGATATGCAAAGAATTTGTCGAGGTTTTGTTGACATACATGTAAAGTCTCTTCCCCAAGTTGTTTTTTATACTTAGATAACTGTTTTGCTGCTTAATCATCATTTTCCCTTCAGTTAAAACCTGTAAATTCAGATGTTATGACGTGGTAGTCTATGTTTTGGGACTGATTAAATTTCTATGCACGTTTAGATTTTTGTGAATTTATATTTACTTAGAATCTGATTCTTTTCTCTATTACCTGTCCCTGACAAGAGCTTTATTGCTAAATGGGAATTCATACCTGTACCTTTGCTGTGAAGTGCCACCAGCAGCAGAACTAATCACAGCCTAATATGTGGATCTTTTTCAGCAGTGCAATGTTGACTCTTTTCAGCTGATTTTTCTTTCTGCTCCCCTCCGTAGGTACTGAGTAAATCCCTGTTTTCTCGTAGCCTAAGGTTAGGGAGATTTGCGTCTGCCTCTGATGAAATCTTCTTTGCCTAGGTCTGATAAAACTATGTGCCTCACATAAATATAGCCACCTGCGACTGCACAGCCCCTCTGTCGCTGATGTGCTTGCAGTGCGCCTACTGGCTGTGCTTAGCAAAGATGGCACCACTATGGCAGTTCATTGAAGCGGGTGACAACAAAAATAGGATAAACCTTTTTGACTTGTTTTTATTTCTGCTAAACACTTAAATGGTGTTTGCCAGCTGGTTTGTTAGACACCAATGACCCACTCTTTCATGAACAGCATAAAGACTTCCTTTTTTTAAAAGATGTTGTTCCCTTATTAAGTGTGACAGGCTTTATCATAGATTGCTTATCCCTGTGTCTAAGTGTAGCTTATGTAAAATTAAGTGTATTTGGTTCTCACAATAGCTTTTCATGCTTAATTTACATTCAGTCCTCCATATTCATTCACTTAAAAAGCAATGGGCTCACTAAAGCATAAATGCAAAAGAACTGGCTGTGTGATCTCAGAATTCTTTTACAGGTAAAATGTGGCAAGACTTAAAATTACCTTTAAATTATTATTTGATATTTCTAAATACACCCATATAAAATTCTTTCTATAATTTATTGTAGCATTCATTATATGTACATTTTATATACAGTAAAACCATTGTTTTCCATTGTTTTATCAAGAAAAACATTTTAGCAAAACAATTAAAAATATAATATTCAGATTTTAATATATTTGTTTCCACTAGAATAAAAATAAATAGGCTTCATAATGAGCTAAAAAATATATACACCTGCAATGAGCATCAATGTATACACAAAGTAGCTTTAAAAACATGAAGAAAAACTGCTTTATAAAATAGATGTAGTTAAGTTTACACAGCAGTAGTTAGAATTTGCTGTACAGATTCTGGGTAATTTGAATAAAATTGTTTATATTAATTCATGCAAACAGCACATACAGTATATGGTTCTTTAATATTAAAACTATTTTAGCCAAAAGGATGGGTCTAATGTTTAGGTGTTCAGATAATCAGATTTGAGCACTGGACACTATTTAACGATATTACAAAATCTGGCTTTGATACAATACAGTTTTGATACAATACAATGGGCAATATTGGCCTAATGGTTAGGGATGTGAACTGGTGAGCGGAGGGTCGCAGGTTCCAGCCCTGGACTGGCAGAATTAAATCTGGGTGGGACAGATAACCTAGCAGTGTTTGCCCCACCCTCCTTAACCCCACTGTGGTGCCCTTGAGCAAAGCCCTTAACCCCCAACTGCTCCAGTGGAGCTGCTCAGTGACCACAGGTCAGTCTGTGGTTGCACTGGGCAGCTTCCTGTTGTGAGTGTGAACAGGGTGTCCTTGAAAAAGAGGCATTGCTTCTCAATGGAACTACCCTGTATAAATAAAAATACAAAATGAATACAATATCAATAGTTTTGACTTATACATGCAACTTATAAACCTTCATTTTAGAGAGATTAGTGTTTGATTTTTTTTTTAGGTCAGTGCAATCTGAATAACATTATCATGACCACTAAATGATTTTGTGCTTTTGTTTTCTTCCAATTGTTTATAAGTTAATCATGTGCATGTTTAAAAAAAATACTGATACTGTAACGAACTGGATATGCAACCATGGAATCTGCATAAAATTATTACTGGTGAAATTAATGTTTTAAAATTTAAATTCCAGAGACAAAACTAGAACTTCCACTACTATGTCAGCTACCTGGATACATGCTGCCTCTCTGAACTGACTGCCAGAGACTTTTGCCTTTTGCTCTTTGGAATTTCTCTCCTCTCTTCATTTCTTGTAAGGCTCAGAGTGCCATTTCATGATTTTTTTTATGTGCATTAATAGACTAGTGGTGTTACTGCAGTGCAAAATGTCCTTTTTACACACACTGCAATTTGCTTGTTGCTTACTTAAATAAAATAATTCCAAACAATGCTCCTCTTTCTCACTACTATGTTATCAGTGATCCTCTCTTTTACTCACTCATACAGCCGCAAATCAGCAGCAGCACCGTTCCAGAGAGTAATCAGTAGCCATGTTTACATGGACACAAGTAACCGGATTAAAAGCCTGATCGGAATAATAATGCTTCATGTAAACACGCCAATCTGAATATTCTGACCCGATCACACTCATTCGGATCAAAATTTCCTTCTGATTGAGACAGGTGGGTTATGCCAATTGTTAATCCGATTGGTGTGCATATAAACACTTATTCCAAAGTTTGGGTAGACAATATGTTTACTGCGCATGTCTGTACATCAGCTACGCGTCAACGTGACGTATTTCGGCCTTTCCAGCAGCTAGCAGAAGTAAAACAAATCTGGTCTGTATCATCCTGCTGCCTCTCTCTGTTCGTCATATGCAGAAGTATGTACTGCTGGGATTGTAGCTTCACTATGGAGACCAGCAGAAGCAAAAGTACAGTCTGAATAACAATACAGGTCCATTTCAAAAATAGAAACACACGAAGCGGGGTTTGTTTACATTGGAAGTTGCTTCTTCTTCTACTATTTCCGGAATGTCGGATAAGTGTGCGCATGTCAAAATGATTTCGTCCGTTCAAACGTGTGACACATGGAAACGCACATCCTAATCGGATCAACTTTTTCAGGATCCATGTAAACAGTAAAGTTCTGATCTGAAATGTAATCAGATTGAAGAAATTTTGCACATGTAACCGTGGCTAGTGACTTTGTAATGTTCCTAAACTTAGACTGCCATTCATGTTCCATTAGGAGGTGACACCTGTGTCATGCAGCGCTGCAACAGAGAGGTCTATCCCGGCCACAGCATGTACACTGATGGTGGTGACAAAGACAAAAGTTACAAATATCCCAATAGAAACAGCTTTGGCATATGCACAGCAGTAACACACAATAAGCTGACAGTCTAACTAAGGAGTACATGCTTATTTTCTAACATTTACCATTTCCGATCAGCCCTTATGACTGTATTCACCATAGACTAATCTAATATATAGTTATTTACTGTATATGTACTGTTTATATTGGAGCTCTTGTTTGTGTGGCATGGGATGGTGGCTCCGACTACTGGTTCCGCCAGCCCCGGGTGTATAAGAGGGGCTGCAGGTAGAGGGGCAGTCTTTTCCGCCTTACCTCTGCCAGCGGCTGCATGTACGGTCAGGTGCACAGAGTCCAGTATTATAATAAACTAGTGTTCAGCTCCACTCCTGGTGTACTCCTTGTCTTCAAGTTCAGACATAACATTTGGCGACGAGAAGTAAACTCATGGAAGCGTGTGGGACACCAATTCGGCCATTCCTGGAGCTCCTGGGGGAGCCGCCTGTACCGTGGCCTCGGTGGTACGAAGCCTTCCAGACGTATTTGGGGGTGTTGGACCTGGGAAGAATGGAGAAGCTGGCAGCTTGTGCGTTACTAGTGCACAACCTGGGTATGGCGGGGCAAAGAATTCTGGGCACGCTTGGAGACGTGGACAATTATGAAGAAGTGGTCGAGTTAATGGCCTGCCATTTCAGGGCGCTGGACAATGTCATCGTCCGAAGAATTAAGTTCAGACAGCACCGCCAACAGGTAGGTGAACCCATCCAGCGGTTTATGTCGGACTTAAGGCGGTTGGCCGCTGAGTGTTGGTTCGGGCCTTTGGAGGAGGATATGGTTGGCGGAACACACCAACTGTGCTGCGGTCTGCTCCAAGCTGCTCACATTCCCAGGTGAGTTGACGTTGACTAGGGCAGTCGAGTTGGTGCTACAGCTGGAAGCAGCAGACAAGCTAACTCGGGAGCTAAGTGAGTGCCTTTCATTGGGAAATTCAAGATCCCCTATGGCCGCACAGGTAGTAGACCCAGACAGCGATGGGAGCATCGAGGACGATGTGGAGGAGGCCAGTGCTGTACAGATGAAGTCTACCCCAAGGAAGCTCAGGTGTATGGGCTGTGGGTCCATGAAGCACCGCTATAAGGCCAGAGAGTGTGCAGCAAGAGGGAAACGCTGTGGCAGATGTGGCCGTTTACACCACTTTGTGAGATTATGCCAGTCAGCAGAACAGAAGAGTCCTCGCAGGAATTCAACCCCTCCCGCTCCGACAGTAATACACACTGTGCACCCGAGTACCAGTGGGCGCACAAACTGCACGGTAGTTTTGGATGGAGTTCCGGTACCGATGCTGATTGACACAGCAGAATTGGGCTACGGTCAGACAGTATTTTCCCCAGTACAGGATTGGAGGTGACACAGTGGCGCTTTACGGCTATGGAGGAGAACGGTTGGCCACTGTGGGTACCGTCACACTGACGGCTCGGTACAAGTCAGCGGAGATGGCCAATGTGGAGTTTGTCATGACAGCCCACGGCTCTAACATCATGGGTTGCAACTTGTTCTATGGCCTTGGATTCTCCATCAGGAGCCGGAAAGGCCGTTGGTGCAGATTGGCTGCCACGTTTCCGTCAGCCTGCCCCAGGGCAGCTGTGGCTGCAGAAGTAGCTTGCCACTACCACTGTCTGTCTGGAGTGAATGAATAATGTACCTATTTGTAAAGCGTCTTTGAGTATATATGATAAAGCACTATATAAAATCGATACATTATTATTATTAAGGGAAGAGTGGTCGGGCTGCAGACTGTGGGATCGACCGGTTCCGAGAGTTCAGGACAATGCTGTGTGGGATGAACAGTTGCTGGGCACTCCAGAAAGTGGACAGGCCTTATCGCGCTCAGGGTCACCGTGGGAGGGCCCTGGTGCCAGTGTCGGAGCTGCCCTGGACGAGGACACCGGGCGGCACAGGGGAGGATCTGTGGTGGCGAGTGATGCCCAAAATGATGGCCTCAGACGTTCCCAGAGTACGGCCGTGGAGGGCTGGTGAATGCGGGACCACATTGGCAGGGTCAGCAGCGGATCTACTAGCGGTCGGAACAGAACCGAATGGCACTGGGAAAGCAAGTGCCAGGTGGAAACACCGCAGGCCGTGCAGGACCCCGCTTGGAGTCGCAGACTGGGTTCGGGCTTGGGTGGAGGCGAGGTCCAAGCAGATGAGAACCAAGCGGCAGATGGAGCAGTACCAGGGCTGGCTGCAGGTGACAGGCAAGCGGCAAGATGGATACCTTCTGCTGTCGGATTGTTCGTGGCGCCATCCTAATGAGTTGCGGCATGCCCCGAAGAAGGCGATTGGGCTTGGCCCCAGACAAGTGGAGCACTTGGAGGTGTAGAGGAAAGGTGCATCGGGACTGAGGTGACTAGTTGTGGCCTGGGAAACGAGCTACCTCCAGGGGCGGACTGATTGGTGAAGGGTCTGGGGGGGGCATCTTCACTGAACCATGGATGTGTTCTTATTGTTGTGTTATTCTGTAGTTATAGTTTTGGGATTATTTTGGTGTTCTGTTTTATATAGACGGTAGTTTTTTTTAATGGGACTTTAGTATATCATAGGCGGCAGAATAATCTGCCTCGCCATGTGGGGGGTCGAATGGCAGTTTACCCGTCCCCCCTAATATTAGTTATTTTGTGTGAATGCTATAGGCCCCTTTTGTGATTTGAGTTTAATGATGTCTAGCGGATGATTCGGGTTGCAAATTGGGGTGGGTTGATTGTATGTGTGTGTTTTGGATTTTTCTACGGGGGGGGGTATTATGTAGTTATTTACTGTTTGTGTACTGTTTATATTGGAGCTCTTGTTTGTGTGGCACGGGGTGGTGGCTCCAACTTCTGGTTGCACCAGCCCCGGTTGTATAAGAGGGGCTGCAGGTAGAGGGGTGGTCTCTTTCGCCTTACCTCTGCCAGCAGCTGCATGTACTGTCAGGTGCATAAAGTCCAGTATTATAATAAACTAGTGTTCAGCTCCTCTCCTGGTGTATTCTTTGTCTTCAAGTTCATCATCATCATAGCAGTCTGTCGTGGGCGACAATGACTGTTTCATTTAGATCTGATCAGATTCCTCCAGGCAGCTCTGTCCTTATCCTTCCGCTGCCAGGAACTCCTGTCTATATCCAACTTCTTCAAGTTTCTTTTTACAGTGTCTTTAAATCTGAGCCTTGGTCTACACTGATTGCGTTTGCCCTTGCATAACTGTGAGTAGAGTAACTGCCGAGGGAGACGCTGGTGGTCCATCCTCTCAACATGTCCGAGTCATCTCAGGTTCATCTGTATTAGCATGTCCTCCATTGATGGTAGACCAGCTCATTTCAACACTTGTATGTTGGTTATCTTGTCTTTCCGTGAGATGTTCATTATGACTCAAAGGTGTCTCATTATGTACGTGTGGAGTTTCTTTACCTGCACTCTGTAGACAGTCCAAGTTTCAGCACCGTACAATAGAGTAGCCAGTACCGGTGCTCTGTACACTTTGCATTTCACACGGATAGACACATGCCGATTGTTCCACAGTGTCTCCCTCAAGTTTCCAAACACAGCGCTCACACTTCCCATTCTGAGAGATAGTTCATCCTCCAGCCTAGCATTCTCTGAAACAGTACTCCCTAGATACTTGAAAGTCTTGCACTTAACTAGTGGCTCTGTACCAATGCTGATTTCTTCTGGTAGTGATGTTGATAACTGGAACTTTGGTGGTTGATAAAGGCACTCTGTCTTCCTGATGTTGATTTTGAGGCTGAATTAGCTAGCTGCTCTTCCAAATTTCTCCACTAAAGATTGCATATCTTCCACACTGTGTGCAACTAGAGCACTGTCGTCGGCAAAGAGCGTTTCTCTTACTACCTTTATCAATGTCTTACTCTTGGCTTTAAACTGTGCCACATTGAACAAGTCTGCTTCTTTCCTTGTTTGAATGTATACTCCTTCTGAAGTGTCTTTGAAGGCCACCTCAAGCATGGCTGCCAGATATAGCGAGAAGAGTGTAGGCGCCAGCACACACCCTTGTTTCACCCCGTTGCTTACTGAAAAGTCTTTAGATACTGAACCACTCAATGCCACGTTTGCTTGCATACCTGTATGGAGTGCCTCAGTCAGGCTGACAAATGTCTCTGTACAGCCATATTTCTTGAGTACCTGCCAAAATCCTTGTCGCGAAACAGTATTGAAGGCTTTACTGAAGTCTGTGAAGGCTACATAAAGCGGCATGTTCTGTCCAGTACACTTTTCTTGAACCTGTTTCAAGCAGAAAATCATGTCCATTGTGCTTCTTCCACTTCTAAAGCCGCACTGGGTTTCAGGTAGTACATTCTGCGAGATGTGTTCATTTGAGTCTGTTCAGTAGTACACGTGAGAGAATCTTACCAACAGTGGCTAGCAGTGATATACCTCGATAACTTCCACAATCTTTCCTGTCATCTTTCTTGAACAAAGGCACAATACTTGCATCCTTCCAGTCTTGAGGTACTTTCTGGGCATCCCATATCTCTTGGATGAGCTTGTGCAGGCAGTTGGTCAGCTGAACACCACCAAATTTCCACACTTGTGCTGGAATTCCATCCTTTCCTGGAGATTTACCATCCTGTGTTGTCCTGATAGCTGCCATTAGTTCATCAAGATTTGATGGTTCATCCAGACTTGATACAGCTGCTCGCTGCACTAGAGCTTCTTTAACCTCTTCAGTGAGCTCTCCAGAGTTGTTTAGTAGTTGGTGAAAGCAGTCTGCAAATCTGTCCAGGATCTTGTCTTTCTCCTGCAAAACCGTTTCACCATTCATAGACTTTAGTTGGATCAATCCTCTTGGTTTAAGGCCGTAGATTTCTCTCAAAACCTGTGAAGAATGTTTTCAAATCCTTCCCGTCTGCTGCAGTTTGAAGTTCCTCTGCCTTTTTATCCCACCAGTTGGACTTCATCTCTCTGGTGTACTTCTGTAGCTCACTCTGAGCCTTTGAGTATTTCTTCTTCTTCGACCTTGTGTTACACTGTAGGTTTTCCTGCCTAGCTGTATTCCTTGCTTCTAGTAATTTCTTCAGATGGTCATCACACTCATCAAACCAATCTTGATGTTTCCTCTCAGGGCGACCTAATGCATCACTTGCAGTCTGATACACCGTATCCTTCAGTGTTGCCCATTTCTCTTCTGTGTCATTCTCTGATTTGTTGCTGTCCCAGTCATTCAAGTTTTCATCCATTTCCTGTGTGAGTTCTTTCTGCTTTGTTTGGCCTTTCAGTGCACTAGTGTTTAGCTTCCGTGGTGGCTTTGCACCCATCCTGCAGTGCTGTTTTCATCTGCAAATCCTTAATCTAGATCTCAGCATAACATGATCAGTACCACAGTCCGCACCTCTCATTGCTCTGGTGTCCAATACATCCCTTATGTCTCTCTGCCTTACTATGATGTAGTCTAACAAGTGCCAGTGCTTGGATCTTGGGTGCATCCATGCATTGTTGTGTGTGTCCTTGTGCTTAAATAGAGTGTTGGTTATCACAAGGTTGTACTCTGAGCATAGTGCAAGTAGAAGTTCTCCATTAGCATTGCACTTGCCTACTCCTTGACTGCCCAGCACTCCTTTCCATTTCTCGGTGTCCGAACCAACTCTGGCATTAAAATCTCCAACAAGTATCAGCCTGTCATCAGTCGGTACACACTTGATAGTCTCACGTAAATCACTGTAGAACTCTTCCTTCACCTCCTCTGTGTTGGTCATTGTTGGGGCATATACACTGATGAGTGTGGCATACATCTTCCGCTGTAGTGGGAGTCTCATAGTCATTATCCTGTTGTTGATTGGCACCGGTTCCTCATCAAGCATTGCTGCTATCTCCTTTCTAACTGCAAAGCCCACTCCTGCTTCTCTCCTTTCTTGAATTGATTTCCCACTCCAAAAGAAGATGTACCCATGGTGTTCCAAGCTGTCATATCCAGGCAGTCTTGTTTCACTAAGTGCAGCTATGTCTACATTGTACCTGTTCATTTCCAAGGCCACAAGCATGGTCTGCCTTTCTGGGCGCTGTGATGTTGTTCTATCCAACAGAGTGCGTACATTCCATTCTGCTACACACAAGGCTGCTGTTTTCCTCTTCTTTTGTCTTCAAGTTCAGTCTTCAAGTTCAGACGTAACATAATCTACAGCTGGGAAAATAAGTATTGAACACGTCTACATTTTTCTCATTAAACATATTACACATTAAACATATTACAGTTTGTGTGGAAGAATGGGCTAAAATCACTCCTGAGCAATGCCTGCACCTAGTTTCTCCATACAGGAGGTGTCTGGAAGCTGTTTTTTATCAACAAAGGCTTTTCTACTAAATATTAAATTAATTTCACCAAACCTATTCAATACTTATTCCCTGTGTCATTCTATTTTATCAAAAAAACAAACTTGTTTTGGAACACAGTTGCCTTGATTTCTTAGTATGTATGGATTACTTGGGTTGTTATTGATAACTGGTGAAAATCTCAGGTCAGTGGCTCCATCAGAAATACGTTTAATGAGAAGAATGTTGACGTGTTCAATACTTATTTTCCTCACTGTATGCATTTAGCCGGAAGGCTGTAATATTTTTGTTAGAATTAAAAGTAGCTGTCTTGATTTGTATCAACTAAGCTCCTCATATATTTAGTGAAGCATTTAAAAATGTACCATATAAATGAAACTAAATTACAGTGACAAGGAAGCTGTATTGTAGTAATTACGTACTTCCAGTATAACAAAGTCACTTCCAGCTCTTCCTCTTTATGAGTTTGCTGCGTTTCTCTCATGTTGTTGAGAAGTTCAAGTTTCAGAAAACAAAGGCTAAAAAAAAGAAAAAAAAACAGAAGCAACTACTAAGTTGAGGGCTCTGTGGATAATTTATGGGTTAATATATGGATAAATAACCATGAAAGTAGGAGGACATTTTACTGTTTTTATGAATATTGTTCTGGTTTTTAAAATTATGTCGTTTAGGTTTATTTAGTTGGAAAATTTAACACTGAGGCAGCCTACTTCATTTATTCTTTTGTACTGTACATGTTTATCATAATGTATTTAGTCATTCTATATATCTGGTATTCTGTTCATTTATTTTGTATTATGCAAGATGTGATGTGGTATGTACTGTCTGCAAATCTATATTCGTAAACAACCGGGGGTGTTGGGGGGACCCTTCTGACAGAATCTTGCATAGGGCCCAAAAAAACAGGAAATGGCCCTGTCTAAGGGTGCTTTCACACCTGCAGGCTTTAATTCATTTCAATCGAACTTGAGTTTGTTTACTCCTTTATTGCAGTTCGTTTTGTCTGGTGAAAACACGGTGATCACACTCAGGTGCGCGCCTAACCAACTGTGCCGAGACCGCCTGAAAGAGGTGGTCTTGATTTGAATCAACTGGAGAACTCTGGTGTGGTCCTGCAGGTGAGAAAGGTACGGTACTAAAACAGGACCAGCGGCAAACTGTAAAACATTTTATGCCACTGTACATACCTAATGCACCTTCGAAAATATCTGTGGCTGAGCATGTCACAGTTCTGGAGGATTAATGAATGTTAGCACGTTATTTTCCATCCGTAGCCGGGCTTCATTTTCAAACTGTACAATTTGCCAAAAGTGGTATATGCACATCATGTAATAAACGATAATCAGGGCAATGAAAATCCCTGTAGATTACACTAGGATTTGTATTATTTTCTCCCCAGAAATGCATAAATGCACAGTAGTCATCCTACTTCTTGTATTTACCTTTACTGTTCTTGTGGCAAAAAAATCTGACCAATAAGAACAAATAAATAAGAATAAATAAATAGGAACAAAGAACGTTCTGACGTAAGTCTCGCGAGATTTAACGTGAGGGAATTTGGTCCACTTGAATTTTTGGCTTTGTGAAAGGGAAACTAACCAAGGAGAAAATGATACAAAGTAACAAAATTTATCAACTGATTCAGACCAAAGTAAACAAATTTAGGTGTAAAAGCACCCCAAGTTAAGTCCTGATTTAACTTTTCAAAGCTGGTTTTCCACAATAGGAATGATTTCTTACCTTGAGCAAGTTTTATTGGACAAAATTCAGGTTCAGAGTTAAAACAGCTGTGCCATATTCTTCTTTCGGCTGTTCCCTTTAGCGGTCTCCACAGCGAACCATCGGCCTCCATCTTATTCTATCCCTTGCATCCTCTTCTCTCACACCAACCCTGACACTCATTTCCACCTACTTCACTCTGCCTGCACTCACTTCTTCACCTCTCTTGTGCATTTTCCATTGCTTTGGATGGTTGACCCCAGGTATTTAAACTCATTTACCTTCACTACCTCTACTCTTTGCATCTTTTTTTTTCCACAATATCTTTATTGAACCTTTTCTTTTTTTTTTTTTAACAAACATGATACAAACAATCAAACACTAACACTAAAGTACTACAAAAAAAAATGCACTAAAAACACCAACAACCACCAACAAAATCAAGTCTTCAACAATGCTCCTCTGTTTAGTCTAGACAATCCAATACATAAGTATACATATTATGTTCACCAGTTTGGAATTTACAAGGTCCACACACATCATTCACCTTCTTCTTCAAGAGTTATGTTTAAATTTTTTACATAATCAATAAAAGGTCTCCATATATTCTCAAACACAATTTCCTTTGATTTTAGTATATATGTTATTCTTTCTAATGGAAGGTTTGTTAACATCTGTCTTAACCACTGAGTCACATCTGGTCTATGAGTCTTTTTCCATAATAGTGCAATACATTTTTTGGCATTAAGCAAACTGAGGTCTATGAATGTTCTTTCACTTTTATTAAAATTATGCTTTTCTGGGTACAGACCCAACAAAAACAGTTTAGGATTCAATATGATTTGTTTTGAGATTATTTTTTCAATTGTTACCCTCACCTCTTCCCAAAACATTCTTATTAATCTACATTCCCATAAACAATGAAATAGGGTTCCTTTACTTTCCATGCATTTTGTGCATGTATCTGGTATATTTTTGTTATATCTATTTAACTCCTCCGGTGTAACATACATCCGCATTAACCATTTGAAATGTATCAATTTAAGGCGTGCATTTATTGATTTGGTTTGAGCTTCTGTACAAGCCAATTCCCATTGTTCCTCTGAAATTTCAATTTGCAGATCTTCTTTCCAGTAGTTTAATCTTTTCAGTGAATTTTCACTTGAAGATAGTGTCAATGAGTTATAAAACTCTGAAATAATACCCTTTCTTTTACTATCTTTCATCATCATTTTTTCCAAGGATGAATAAATAGGTCGAGTGAGAGCTTTATTTTGATTTGATCGAATAAAGTTTCTAAGTTGAAGATATTTAAAAAAATGTGTTCTATTGAGATTAAATTTGATCCTCAGCTCTTCAAAAGACATTATGTTGTCTGCACCTGGCAAATATAAATCCTGAATCTTTTGTATCCCTTTTAAATTCCATACTTTAAATACAGCGTCCGCTCTCCCTGGTTTAAAATATTGATTACCCCATATTGGACTAAATTGTGACAATAACTGTGGTTCTTTTAAATAGTTTTTAGCTTCACACCATATTTTGATCATATGCTTTACAAATGGATTTTTAACTTGTTTTTGTAATTTTTTTGCCGAATCTGAGTATATGAATATGGGAAGAGGTAAAGGTAAATTGTATGATTCCATTTCAGTCCAGTGAGGGAGATCATTTGATGAAAAATAATATGTCATAGACCTCAGTTGTGCCGACCAATAATACAACATAAAATTTGGACATTTCAGACCTCCACGATCAAATGGTAAATATAATAAAGACAAACGTAATCTAGCCCTCCTGTTGTTCCATATAAATTCCACTAACTTTTTTTTTATTCTTGAGAATAGATCTAAAGGTGGTGATAAGGGAATGTATTGAAATAAATAAAGTATTTTAGGTAAAATATTACTTTTAAGTATATTGATTCTCCCGATCATCGACATTGGTAGTGACATCCATCTCTGAGTTAACTCACTGATATCTGACATTAAGGCTTCATAGTTGACACTGGCGACTGATTCTAGCTTAGGCATAATTTGGATTCCTAAATATTTAAACTGATTTACAACATTGAATTGATTTACCTCAGGGGCTGGGTAATTTCTCTGGGTCTCATTTAGCATTAATATTGAAGATTTAGTTTTATTTATTTTATATCCTGATATTTCCCCAAAATTCTTTATTAAATTCAACAAGGTTGGAATTGATTTTTTTAGATTCGACATAAACAAAATTATGTCATCGGCGTACAGGGAGATTTTATGTTCTGTTGGTCCAACTTTAATTCCATATATTTGTGAATGTAAACGTATCGCTATCGCTAAAGGTTCAATTGCCATAGTAAACAGTAAAGGTGAAAGTGGACAGCCTTGTCGACATCCTCTATTTATTTTTATTGGTTTTGAAATATTGTTATTTGTTAGGATTTCTGCTGTAGCATTATTGTATATTATTTGAACCCATTTTATGAAATTATTTCCAAGTCCAAACCTTTGTAGTACTTCAAAAAGAAAGGGCCATTCAACTCTATCAAAGGCCTTTTCGGCGTCCAATGATAGGAGAGCTGTATCCGGTGCTTCTTTATTAAAATAAATAATATTAAATAGTCTTCTTACATTATGGAAGCCTTGTCTACCCTTTATAAAGCCATTCTGATCTCGATTAATAATATTTGGTAAAATTTCTTGTATTCGTCTTGCTAAAATTTTACAGATTATCTTAAGGTCGGCGTTTAATAGGCTTATTGGTCTCATATTTTCACATTTATTAGAGGGCTTACCTGGTTTTGGCAGCAGTATAATTAAGGCATTATTTATGTATGATGGTAAATTATTATTTTGAAATGCTTCTAAAACCATTTCCAAAAAAGGTTTTATTAATTTATTCTTAAATTTTTTATAAAGGTCAACTGGAAGACCATCTGGTCCTGCACTTTTTCCTGATTTCATATTATCAATGGCTAGCCCAACTTCTTCTTGACTAATTTTAGACTCCAATATCTCCCTGTTTTCATTTGGAATACACGGTATAGATAGTTCGTTCAAAAACCCATTTAGTTTTGTTAATTCAGGTTCATTTTTGGTATCATATAATTTTTCATAGTAATCTCTAAAGGCTCTATTAATTTCTAAAGGATCTATAACTACCTGTCCATTACTTATAATACTGGTAATTGGTGTTTTAATTTCCAATTGTTTAATCTGCCATGCTAATAATTTTCCTGATTTTTCACCTTGTTCATAAAAAGATTGTTTCAATCTTAGAAGACTCGAGGCAGCTCTATTCGCTGATTTTTTGTCGTATTCAGCTCTCAAAATCAGTAATTCATTCTCCAACCTTGGGTCACTTCCTGCATACACTTTTTCCTGAAGATTTTTTATTTTATGTTCCAATTTAGCTCTCTCCTCTCGAGTCTTCTTAGATTTTGATCCTGTATAACTAGTAATATGTCCCCTAATAAAAGCTTTGAAAGCCTCCCACTTTACACATGCTGATGTTTGTGTAGTATTGATGTCAAAGAACTCGTCTATCTGTTTTTCTATATACTTGACAAATTCCTCATCCTGAAGCCATTTATGCTGAAATTGCCATCTACCTGATTCCTTTATCAATTTTTTATCTACATATATTAGACAACAGGGTGCATGGTCAGAGATCACGATGTTATCATAAAAGCAGTTTTGAATCTTGGACCTTAATTCTGTGGAAATCAAAAAATAATCAATACGTGAGAATGTCTTGTAGGTACTGGAATAACAAGAATAGGCTTTAACTTGTGGTTTCATTTCTCTCCATATATCTAACAATCTCAATTCTTTCATAAAATGATTAATAGTCATCCTACATCCAATGTGCGTACAATCCAGTCCTGTTGATCTATCCACACCTGGATTCAATGTACAATTAAAATCCCCTGCTATTATATGTTGCCCTGTAAGTGATGATAAGATGAGAAATAAATTAGCAAAGAACTTCTGGTCATCTATATTGGGACCATATAAGTTCACAAGATTTATATTTTCTAATAGCAAAGAACCTTGAATGATTACATATCTTCCAAATTTGTCTCCAATTACATTTTTCACTTGAAAAGGAACTGATTTATGTATGAGAGTCATAACTCCCCTGGCTCGGGATGAAAATGAAGAGGTGAATACACTTCCCTGCCATCTACTCCTAATTCTTTTAACATCCTCCTCTATCAGATGAGTTTCTTGTAAAAACACAATTCTTGAACCCATGTCCTTTATTTTATTCATAACTTGTTTAAGTTTTTTTAAATTTTGTAGACCTCTGCAATTCCATGAAGTTAAATTAAGATTAACACTTTGGTCCATGATCAATAGAGAGTTTGGGATTACCTTGCAGTGTAAACATGCTCATACAGAGAAGCAAAAACATGAGTGGTTGAACATTCATCCTACAAACTACACACAAACAAATTCCCCCTTCCCACACTTGTGGCAAACCCCCCAAAATCAAAAGAAAAATTCTGTCTCCCGATATAGCCATCGACTGTTCCACATCCACGGGGAACAGCCTAAGCCACTCCTTCTTCATCCTCCCAATCACCCTAACTCTACTGCTTTTAATGACGTAACATTAACTCTCCTCTGTAGTTTTCCAACTTAACTCCAAAATTTTTACCAACTTTGTACATCCTAGTTTTTTTTTTTTGTTTGTTTTGTTTTTGTTTTGTTTTTTTTTAATATATAATACAATCTATATTTTGTAAACTTACTATTTACTTCAAGTCAGTCAGATGCCTGTGCAAATGCTTAGTTATTCTACCTTATATTTTGTTCATGCTTAGCTCCCACCAGTCTCTTCTTCTTCTTTGATCTTCTTGATGAACTCCTGCGCCTCCTCTGGGGTCTTGAAGATGTGGGTTCTGCCCTCATACGTGGTCAGCAGTCTCGCAGGATAGATTACACCATGACGAATCCCAAGGTTGCGCAGCTCCTTACGTACGGGATCAAACTGCTTCCTCAATTGCTGGATTCCTGTGGCCAAATCTGGGTAGAACCGCACCTGCTGGTCCTGGTGTTTAATCTCTCCTTTAGCACGTGCAGCGTTGAAGATCTTCATCCTGTCTCTGTTGCTTAGAAACTTCATAATTAAGGTCCTCGGCGGTCCCTTATCTCTCCGTGGGCCAATACGATGTGCTTTTTCCAGAACCACTGCTGATTGCAACTCCTCGCTGCCCAGCACCTCCGGAATCCACTTTTCCAGAAAGGAACATACGTCCCGACCTTCTGATTCCTCTGGAAGACCCACCAGCCTCAAGTTATTCTGTCTCGACCGAGATTCCAAATCCAAAATATTATCTTCCAGAGATTTATTTTTTTTTTCCAAAGTGCGCACCTTTAATTGAAGACGGGTGACGTCATCTTCAGCACTAGCGAGACGGAGCTCCATCTGCGCCGTTCGTTCTACACAGTCACCCAATTCCTTTCTTATTCCTTCCAGCGCTGTCATAATCCCATCAAATCTAGAGGAAAAGTCCGCTCTCATTGAACTCATGGCAGCCATCAGCGCATCTGCGCCATTCCCCGCAGAAATCGCACCGCCGCCAGCTTCCTCCGCCATATATGGAGCCTTGTTTGCTGCGTCACAGACCTGAAAGTCCGTTAATTTGGACTGTTTCGGCGGCTCGCTTTTTCCTTTTCCTGGTTTTCCAGCCTTAGGCTTCGCCGACATATCCTCGCCCAAATGCTGGGATACGTTCTGTCCCAAATGAGAGAGTTATTTGCCGATTTTTTTTTTTCCAGGAGCAGAGCAGAGCGAGACACGTCCGTCCTACGTGGCAGCCATAACCGGAAGTCCCTCTTTGCATCTTTACCATTACACATGCCTCCCTCTCATTCACGTGCATGTATTCTGTCACACTTTGGTGACTTTCATTCCTCCAGAGCATACCTCACCTCTCCAAGTTCTCTTCCACCTGCTCCCTACTCTCACAACAGATCACAGCATCATATGTATACAGTCGTGAAAAAATTAGGACACCCCATTAAATATTCAGTTCTTAATTAAGAAATGTTCACATATTGATGTCTAATCTTGTTTTTATTTATCTCTGGAAAAGAAGGTGATTTAATTGCAGGTAAATAACAAAAATTAACTTTGTTTTACTCATTAAAAAAATGATATTAACAAAAATGTGTAGTCTAACTGAGGAAAAAGTTAGGACACCCTAATACCTAATAGATAGTGTTTACCCCCTTTGGCTGAAATAACTTCAGCGAGATGCTTTTTGTAGCCATCTACCAGTCTCTGACATTGGTCTGAGGAAAGTTTGCTCCACTCCTCAATGCAGAATTCTTTCACCTGTGAGATGTTTAAGGGGTTTCTTACACGTACAGCCCGTTTCAAGTCACCCCACAGCATCTCAATGGGATTAAGATCTGGGTTTTGACTCAGCCATTCCAGGACTCTCCATTTCTTAGTTTTTAGCCAGTCCTTGGTGGATTTCCTAGTATGTTTTGGGTCATTGTCATGTTGTAGGGTCCAGTTCTGCTTCAGCTTTAATTCTTTTTTTTTTTTTTTTTTTTTTTACAAATGATCTCACGTGGTCCTCAAGCACCCTCTGATACAGGGTAGAATACATGGTGGATTCGATGATGGTGAGCTGGCCAGGTCCTGCTGCAGCAAAGCATCCCCAAGCCATAACACTTCCGCCTCCATGCTTCACAGTTGGTATGCGGTTCTTTTCTTGGAATACTGTATTTGGTCTATGCTAAACACATCCTCTGTTCTGGTGTCCAAATAATTCAGTTTTAGACTCATCTGTCCAAAGAACATTATTTCAGAAGTCCTGGTCTTTGTCTATGTTCTCTCTGGCAGACTTCAGTCTGGCCTTCATGTTTCTCTTAGAGAGCAAAGGTTTCCTCCTTGCACGTCTCCCATGCAAGTTAAACTTGTGCAGTCTGTTTCTGATTGTAGAGGCATGCACTTTCACATCAACAGTAGCAAGAGCCTGCTGTAGGTCCCGTGATGATATTTTAGGGTTTTTGTAGACTTCTTTTAGCATCTTGTGGTCTGCTCTCGGGGTGAACTTGCTTGACCAGCCGGACCTGGGCATGTTGGCAGTTGTTTTGAATGTCCTCCACTGGTAGACTATTTTCTGGACAGTGGAATGGCTGATTTCAAATTCTTTTAAGAGCTTTTTAAATCCCTTACCAGACTCCTAAGCTGCTACAATCTTCTTTCTGAAGGCCTCAGACAGCTCTTTCAAGCTCACCATGGTGTTCACCTTCACTTCAACAGTCAGGAGCACACCAAACTAAATGTCTGAGGATTAAATAGGACAAGCCTCCTTCAAAATGCTGAGTAACGATATTCTAATCATGTGCACCTGATGTGATACACCTGTGTGTGATTTTAGTCATTTTAAGTGGGAATAAATGTGGGACTGTCTTAATTTATTCCTCACCAGAAAATGTTTTACAATTACATTTTACAGAAAATGTTAAAAAGTCTTTTCTTCAGTTTTAATTGTTTAGTTATATTACTTGAATCTCCCAGCATGTTAAAATTGATATTAAATATCCATATGTCCAAATATGTTTAAAAACACACACACACACACACACACACACCTTCGTACAACTGTAGCAGCACATTTACTGCTACGTATAACAGACTTCAGAGTATCCTGAATTTTAACAAATAAGACATTAACATTCTGTTAAATGCAACAAGTAACTGAGTCCTTCAGTCATAAATATTCAGAATTTCTAACAGAAATGTTAAAACATCTAATAAAAGTTCTCCTGTTATGTGCAATAAGTAACTGAGTCCTTCAGTCCAAAAACTCAGAACATTTTGCTGTATCAAAATCACACTTACCTTTTATATAAAAATGTGCAGTTACCGTTACAAATGATTTGGTGGCAATGGATGTCCACGCATCACACATGATAGTAATCCTACCTGCTGTCCTCAGTGATTGCATGACTTCGGCTTTGGTCTCGCAGAGAGTGGGGATGGCCGTATCAGGAACAAGTAAAGTGGACCCCTAATCAAATGAACACCCCAAGCAGACCCCGGGATCCAATCTGTACAAGCATAAATTATAACGAGCTGGGTTCTGGATATTTTGCCAGACTCAGCTTCGTGGCTTTTCCGCTATACTTATATTTACCTGTTGTAGTTGCGTCTTTTTTGGGTCTATGTATTATGTTCTGTTTGCCATTTTTCCTGTTCATACAGTGTTTTATTTTTATCTCTGTATTTATTCATATTTATATTTAAGTATGTTATTCTATTTTTTCCCCTAGTATTATCCTCCCACTGTTGAGAGCTGTCAGGGGCATTAAGCTTCTCGTGGGTGTGCCCTGTCAGCTGCCAGTGTGGATTTGCCCTCCTCTCACCACCTCAGCTGTTCCCAATTAAGTTTCTTTGCCTTCCCTTGCCTGTTCAGGTGCCCACATCTGTTGTCAATTATGTAATGGGTTCTTAGCCCTATTTAAGGGCCGTATGTTCATTCTTACTTGGTCGCCACTTTGGCTTATCCCTATCCTCGTCTCCACCAGAGCTCTGCTCCGCTCTGGTGCGTAATTTGTAAGTAATCTCCCTCATGTTTGCATCTTTGTTTTTGAACTTTGTGTTTGTCCTTTATTTAATAAACTTACTACTAATGGTACAGCGCGTGGGTCTCGTATTCCTGCCCTGCAGGGCAAATCATGATACAAGTACGTATATTTTCAGTCCAGTGATTTACAGACTGATTCATAATTTCCTAAAGCCTCATTCAGAACATTATAGTCCCACATACATATTCTGTGGATTTTCAACTGAGCGCAGCCAGTGGTGCCGAGCAGCAGCAGTGGAGATGAAAAGTCTTTTGAAAGCCAAAACAGAGCCCAAATCTTCTCCAGGTCTGCTTAGTTGTCATCTTACATATGTATTTACTTACGTATATATATTTTTACATTTGTTGGTGACCGGGAAAAGTCTTTCTAATGGCTTTACACAAAATATTACAATGTTGTAACTCGGCTCTACAGTGCACATCATAGTGTGAAAGCCCCCGTTCTCGACAACGGAATACGGGCGTAAATTCTTTGCAATAAAAGCAGCAATAGATTTTCTAATTTGCTTTGCCCTTTCTGAGTTGTGTGGAAGTTTTGACATTGCTTCTTCAATGATCCTCTGGTTGGCCTCAGCAGCCACGTTCTCTCCAGCCGCTGGCTGGAAATGTGCGATATGGTGTTTGTCCATCCATCCATTTTCTACCGCTTTTCCAGAGGTCCACGTTGTGGAGGCAGCAGCTGAAGCAGAGAAGCCCAAACTTCCCTCTTCCCAGCCACCTGCATCTTCAGAGAGGATACCAAGATGTTCCCAGGCCAGCTGGGAAACGTATTCTCTCCAGCGTGTCCTGGGTCTATCCTGAAGTCTCCTCCCCGTTGGATGTGCCTGAAACACCTCAAGTGGGAGACGTCCAGGAGGCACCCTGATCAGATGCCCAAACCACCTCAACTGGCTCCTTTTTATGTGGAGGAGCAGTGGCTCTACACTGAGCCTCTCCTGGATGACTGAGCTCCTCACCCTATCTCTAAGGGTGAGTCCAGCAATCCTACAGAGAAAGCTCATTTCAGCCCCTTGTATCCGCAATCTCGTTCTTTCAGTCATTACCCAAGGTTCGTGACCATAGGTAAGGGTAGGAACGTAGATTGACCGGTAAATCGACAACTTTGCTTTAGAGCTCAGCTCCCTCTTCACCACAACAGACCGGTACAATGTCCGCATCACTGCAGAGGCTGCTCCAATCCATCTGTCAATCTGACACTTCATTCTCCCCTCACTCATGAATGAGACCCCGATATACTTAAACTCCTCCACTTGGGGCAGGAGCTTGTCTCCAACCCGGAGAGGATAATCCACCTTTTTCCAGCTGAGGACCATGGACTCGGACTTGGAGGTGTTTATTCTCATCCCAGCGGCTTCACACTCAGTAGCAAACTGTCCCAGTAACTCCTGTAGGTCATTGCTTGATGAAGCCAACAGGACAACGCCATCTGCAAACAGCAGAGATGAAATCCTGTGGTCACCGAGCATGACCCCCTCCATTCCTTGGCTATGCCTAGATATCCTGTCCATAAAAATTATGAAGAGGATCGGAGACAAAGGGCAGCCCTGGTGGAGTCCAACTCTCACTGGAAACGTGTTTGACTGGGTGTTGGCAATGTGAACCAAACTCTTGCAATGGTCGTATAGGGACCGGATAGCTCATAATAACGAGCCTGATACCCCATACTCCCACAGCACCCCCCACAAGAGACCATGAGGGATGTGGTTGAATGCTTTCTCCAAGTCCACAAAACACATGTGGTCTGGTTGGGCAAACTCCTAGAACACTCAAGGATTCTTGAGAGGGTAAAGAGCTGGTCCAATGTACACTGATATAGACCTTCCCAGGGAGGCTGAGAAGTGTGATCCACCTAAAGTTGGAACACACCCTCTGGTCCCCCTTTTTAAAAAGAGGAACCACCACCCCGGTTTGCCATGCCAAAGGCACTGTCCCCGACTTCTATGCAACATTGCAGAGGCATGTCAACCATGACAGCGTGTTTGTCATGTTTCCAAAATATTTTAGTTTAATCTGACAGAGTTTATGTACGATGAGGGTCTTGTCCAAGTCTTTTTTTCATTTGACTTCATAAAAGCCGAAGTATTGCTATACGTTTGCTTTTAATAAAGAGCGCAGATCATTTACTCCACTCAGCCAAAGTTTCTTTTGTGTCACGCCATAAAGTGTCCGGGCTGGTACGGGCACCGACTTTTTTGTTCCGGCCAAATTAATTATGTTATTAATAATATTTAATAATTGGAATCTTGACATTTGTGCATTGATTCAGAATTGCTCACATCAGCATCGGTGATGCATTGGAAAAATTATTTCTCCCACCTCTACTGTTGTTCTTTTAACAAGTTAAAAACATAGTTTAACATAACCCAGCTTCTCCAGCACATAGTAAGTCAGGGCTTCTGAGCAGGACCTCAGAATACCAAACCTTCTAAGAGAAATTGAAGCTAACATGCTCAAACATACTCACTCACCAATAAATTATTCAAAGTGGAAACTGTTTTAATGCAAAAACAGACACATTTTAATCATTTAATCAGCCCAAATCACCCACTGTGTATGCAATATTGACTACCCCCCTTAATGTAAGCATATTCTTAAATAATCCATCATTTTTGTACTGTAGCTACTCTTATCAGTTAGTCAGTGTGGTGCATAATAAAGGTAGGCACTGTTAAATGTTGTCTGCTGCCACCTGTACTTGACATGACAGGTAATCTGATTGCATGCATTTCTATCATTCTCCCAGCATGGTAGAAATCACACCCACATCATTGTGCAGGAAATGGAAACAGATTTACCCACTCATGCATGCACAAATACAAACATCGTATAGCACAGACCTTCATATACTACTATATTTGTAGCCCCTGTGCTTCCTCAATTTAGATCTTGGCTACTCTGAAAGGTAAGCGTGTGTCTATATTGTGCCGTTCACTCTCGCAGTCTCTTTCACTTACTCTGACTGGCAGGGTGAGGAGAATGAGAGAGGCTTATCGTGTAGTCAGATGCACTCTGAGGGTGACAACATGTTTCTGCTGTCGCTGGTCACCCCACTGGAGAGCAGAGCGGGCTGTGTAGCCGGGTCCCTGCTGACTGGGAAATGTCAGGGCTCCCTTCATCAGTACCGTGAACTCACAGCATTGTAACAAGTTAGGTGTGAGCTGTCTGACTGCTTCTCATCCTTATGTTTTGCTGCTTTTGTGGCCCTCTTTTTTGAAAGCTTGCATTAGAGTTCATTGTTTTTTTTTTTAACTTGCTCTGAAAACAGAGGAATATACTGTATATATACATACAGTGGGGTAAAAAAGTATTTAGTCAGCCACCAATTGTGCAAGTTCTCCCACTTAAAAGATGAGAGAGGTCTCCAATTTTCATCATAGGTATACCTCAACTATGAGAGACAAAATAAGAAAAAAAAAACCCAGATAATCACATTGAAGGATTTTTAATGAATTAATTGATAAATTCCTTGGTAAAATAAGTATTTGGTCAATAACATAAGTTCATCTCAATACTTTGTTATATACCCTTTGTTGGCAACGACAGAGGTCAAACGTTTTCTGTAAGTTTTCACAAGGTTTTCACACACTGTTGCTGGTATTTTGGCACATTCCTTCATGCAGATCTCTTCTAGAGCAGTGATGTTTTGGGGCTGTCGCTGGGCAACACGGACTTTCAACTCCCTCCAAAGATTTTCTATGGGATTGAGATCTGGAGACTGGCTAGGCCACTCCAGGACCTTGGAATGCTTCTTACGAAACCACTCCTTCGTTGCCCAGGCGGTGTGTTTGGGACCATTGTCATGCTGAAAGACCCAGCCACGTTTCATTTTCAATGCCCTTGCTGGTGGAAGGAGGTTTTCACTCAAAATCTCACGATACATGGGCCCATTCATTCTTTCCTTTACACGGATCAGTCGTCTGGGTCCCTTTGCAGAAAAACAGCCCCAAAGTATGATGTTTTCACTCCCATGCTTCACAGTAGGTATGGTGTTCTTTCTTCTCCAAACACGACAAGTTGAGTTTTTACCAAAAAGTTCTATTTTGGTTTCATCTGACCATATGACATTCTCCCAATCCTCTTCTGGATCATCCAAATGCTCTCTAGCAAACTTCAGACGAGCCTGGACATGTACTGGCTTAAGCAGGGGGACACGTCTGGCACTGCAGGATTTGAGTCCCTGGCGGCGTAGTGTGTTTCTGATTAGATTAGATTAGATTAGATTCAACTTTATTGTCATTACAGGCTGCACGGTGGCGCAGTGGTTTAGCACTGTGGCAGCACAGTTTTACCCTTGGCCGGGGGATCGCGGGGATCATGAGATCGTGGGTTCGATTCCAGCCCCCGACCAACAGTGAGCTGTGTGGAGTTTGCATGTTCTCCCCGTGTTGCGTGGGTTTACTCCGGGATTTCTCCGGTTTCCTCCCGCATACCAAAAACATGTAGGTTTAGGGCGCTCGCGCACGCAGCGACCAGCAGCCGGTGGCTTGTCACCAGACTGCAAACCAAATCTACCTACGGGTACAAATAAGTAACAAAAAAAAAAAAAAAAAACCAAACAAAAAAAAAAAAGGTAACGAAACACAGTTTAGCATCCAATCAGAAGTGCAAAGGACAGCAGTGCAGTATATACGGTAATTAACAGTATGTGCAATTTAAGCAAATATATGCAAATATATGCAGCAGTGCAGAAAGTTAAAAGTACTGTTATGTGCAAATAATGTGCAATAAGTTAGATGTAGTTATGTGGTTATGCAGTTATGTACAGGTGAGGATGGTAAAAGATGATTGTAAGAGAGTCAGCGGGGAACTAAGTTCAATAACGTGACAGCTGTTGGAAAGAAACTGTTCCTAAACCTGCTGGTTCTAGTCCGAAGGCTTCTGAAACGTCTTCTGGAGGGGAGAAGCTGGAACAGTCCATGAGCAGGATGGTTGGAGTCCCTAAGAATGCTGCGTGCCCGGCGCAGACATCTTTTCCTGTAGACGTCCTCTATAGCTGGAAGTGGAGTCCCTGTGATGCGTTGGGCGGTTTTCACCACCCGCTGCAGCGCCTTGCGGTCAGCTACAGAGCAGCTCCCATACCAGAGTGTGATACAGTTGGTCAGGGTGCTCTCTATCACGCAGCGGTAGAAGTTGCCCAGGATGTCAGTTGACAGATGGTTCTTCTTCAATGTCCTCAAGAAGAAGAGGCGCTGATGGGCCTTCTTGATCAGGCTGGTGGTGTTAACTGACCAGGACAGGTCCTCCGAGATGTGGGTCCCCAGGAATTTGAAGCTGGGGACACGTTCAACAGCTATGCCATTGATATGGATGGAGTCATGTGTCTCTTCCCTCTCCTTCCTGTAGTCCACTATGAGCTCCTTGGTTTTGCTGGTGTTAAGGAGCAGGTTATTGTCAGCGCACCAAGTAGCCAAGTGCTCAACCTCTGCCCTGTAATCTGACTCGTCGTTGTCCCTGATGAGTCCAGTCACGGTGGTGTCATCTGCGAACTTTATGATGGAATTGGATCCATACATAGGCCTGCAGTCATGGGTGTAGAGGGAGTAGAGGAATGGGCTGAGCACACAGCCCTGTGGTACACCAGTGTTGAGTGTGATGACGGAAGAACGGTTGGGGCCTGACCTAACATGCTGGGGTCTGTTGGTCAGAAAATCCATGATCCAGTTGCAGGTGGAGGTACTGATTCCCAGGTCCTCAAGTTTGGTGAGCAACTTGGAGGGGATAACTGTGTTGAATGCTAAGCTGAAGTCAATAAACAGCATTCTTGCGTAGGTGTTCTTGTCATCCAGGTGTGAGAGTACATAGTGCAGCGCTGTAGAAACCGCATCCTCTGTACTCCTGTTGCTCCGGTAGGCAAACTGATGAGGGTCCAGTGTAGGGGGCAGGCCTTTTTTGAGCTGTGCCAAGACCAGTCGCTCAAAGCACTTCATGACTATGGGCGTCAGTGCCACAGGGCGATAGTCATTTAGGCACGATGGTGTTGAATGTTTCGGCACTGGTACTATTGAAGTGGTCTTGAAGCACGCTGGTACCACGGCCTGGGCCAGGGACAGATTGAAGATGTCTGTGAAGACCCCTGCCAGCTGCTCAGCGCATGCCCTCAGCACACGCCCAGGAATGCCATCAGGGCCAGCAGCCTTACGTACGTTGACATGACTCAGTGCATTACGGACGTCGGTGTGGGTGAGTGTGAGGTGGTGGAGGTCATCAGAGGGTGGGAAATTGATGTTCTTTTCATTGTTGTCCTTGTCAAAACGAGCATAGAAGTTATTTAGCTCATTGAGAAAGGGCACAGTCATGGCTATAGCTATGGAGTTGCTGGGCTTATAATCAGAGATAGCTTGAATGCCCTGCCACATACGTCGGGGGTCAGAGTCCCCAAAATGTTCCTCCACCTTCAGCTTGTAGCTGTGCTTGGCCTTCTTGATGCCCCTCTTCAGATCTGCCCTGGATGAACTGTAGGCCTGTGCATCACCAGATCTAAAGGCATTGTTACGTGCTTTTAGCAGAAGTCGCACTTCTCTGTTCATCCACGGCTTCTGATTTGGGTACGTGGTGATCTGTCTTTCCGTGGTGACACTGTCAATAGTGGTGTTGATATGGTCCAGGACTGAGTGGGTGTAAGAGTTGATGTTTATGTGGGAGCCACAGGTAGCCTGAGAGGTGAACTTACTCCAGTCTGTGTTCCTAAACTTCTCCTGGAGTACAGAGTCAACCCCCTCTGGCCACACTTTGATGGTCCTCACTGATGGCTTCACCCGGTTGATGAGCGGTACATACTTGGGGGTAAGGAACAAGGATAAATGATCAGACTGACCTAGGTGGGGGAGGGGAGTTGCTGTGTAGGCTCCCACAATATTGGTGTAAACATGGTCCAATGTTTTGTCCCCTCTTGTGTGACAGGAGACATGCTGGTAGAATTTAGGAAGCACTGTCTTGAGGTTAGAGTGGTTAAAATCACCCGCCACAATAAATGCTGCCTCTGGGTGTGCAGTTTGTTGTTTGCTAATAGCTGCATGCAGTTCTTTCATAGCAAGCTTAGCATTAGCATCCGGAGAAATGTAAGCGGCTGTTATGATGGTACAAGTGAACTCGCGTGGCAGATAGAAAGGTCTACATTTAACCATGAGAAACTCCAGGTTAGCTGAGCAGTGTCTCTCAACAGTGACAGAGTTCGTGCACCAAGCCTTGTTAATATAAATGCACAATCCCCCCCCTCTTGTCTTACCGGAGTCAACTGGTGCTCTGTCTGCCCGGAGCGTGTGTAGGCCGGCTAGCTCGATAGCATTGTCGGGTATTCCACTGTGAAGCCATGTTTCCGTAAAAATCATGATATTGCAGTTCATAAGTTTCTTATTGTTGGTGATCCGAAGCCGTAGTTCACTCATTTTGCTCGCCAGAGACCGTACATTAGCAAGGAAAATACTGGGTAGCGATAGCTGGTGCGGTGTTAGCTTTAGCTTAGCTCTTAGCCCACCGCTCTTACCCCTCCTTTGTTTACGTTCCTTACGCCGCCTGCGAGCACTTCCGGTCGGTCTGATGTAGCCTTTGTTACTTTGGTCCCAGCTCTCTGCAGGTCATTCACTAGGTCCCCCCGTGTGGTTCTGGGATTTTTGCTCAGCGTTCTCATGATCATTTTGACCCTACAGGGTGAGATCTTGCTTGGAGCCCCAGATCGAGGGAGATTATCAGTGGTCTTGTATGTCTTCCATTTTCTAATAATTGCTCCCACAGTTGATTTCTTCACACCAAGCTGCTTACCTATTGCAGATTCAGTCTTCCCAGCCTGGTGCAGGTCTAGAATTTTGTTTCTGGTGTCCTTTGACAGCTCTTTGGTCTTGGCCATAGTGGAGTTTGGAGCCTGACTGTTTGAGGTTGTGGACAGGTGTCTTTTATACTGATAACGAGTTCAAACAGGTGCCATTAATACAGGTAACGAGTGGAGGACAGAGGAGCCTCTTAAAGAAGAAGTTACAGGTCTGTGAGAGCCAGATATCTTGCTTGTTTGTAGGTGACCAAATACTTATTTTACTGGGGAATTTACCAATTAATTCATTAAAAATCCTTCAATGTGATTTTCTGGATTTTTTTTTTCTCATTTTGTCTCTCATAGTTGAGGTATACCTATGATGAAAATTGGAGACCTCTCTCATCTTTTAAGTGGGAGAATTTGCACACTTGGTGGCTGACTAAATACTTTTTTGCCCCACTGTATATATATATACATATATATATATTTTTTTTTTTTCAAGATGGCTGCCACCAAGCAGACACACAATCAGCAGGTCCTGCATATCTATGCCAAAAACCACTTGGTGCCATCAAAAAAACCCTGTCTTTGCAACAATGTTGTTTTGTAACTGCAGCTGTCATAGTCTATATCTTTTTATGTTCCATACAACTTTGCATCATCAACAAAAGCCACGATCACATCTACTCTTCTTCTCACTTCCGCCTCCAAAGAGAGCAGACGCTTCTTTTCTCTCTCTGCTCTAGCTCCCCACCTCCCCAACTAACTGGATCCCAGCTTGCTGTTGTCTGTCTGCGTCTGACTGCTGATTATCGAAAGAAATTATGGAATTAATAAGCTGGGCTTTGAACGCAATTGACACTATTTTTTCAACAAGGAAAAGTGCTCCGGGGGAAGCTGTTTGCCCCGCAGGGACGGCTCCAGCGGGCTATTTACGGGAGACAAGTAATTGGAGAATCTTGTGCCTGACTAATCTCTCTATCGAAGATATTGAAGATTTGTATGTCTTCGTAATAATGGTGATTGGGATCGTTCTGATTGGATCTGGGATTGTCCTGGTGTACCGCAAATTGCTGAAGATGGATACAACCTATCAAAATGCTGGCCAGGCGAGGTGCATCCATCAAATTTAAAAAATGGAGAAGACCCTGATAGTGACAAATGGAGAACTGTCTCGGAAGGTGGATTACATCATGATTACGCTTAGGTCTATCCACGACGGACTCAACGCCCCGCAATGAAGGATTAAGTACTGAATCTGCAGAAGAATATAAAGTTCCTTCTCTGTGATCAGTTCTATTTGGCTCAATTCCCTTACAAAAATCCTCCTGATCGTCTGCAGTCTCTGTTTTTTCAAAACACTGAGCACATGGCCTTGGACAGCAGCTGCATGGACAATTGCCAAGGACAATTGCCAGTAGCCAGACAAAACATCTCCTGCCATAGTGTCCTTGTTGCTCATACTGATACAACACTTGCCTCAACATTACACTCATATTGATCCACAAACTGACAACAAGATGATTCACTCACTGCTCTCTTTGTGTCCTGTGAACTCTTTTTGTCTGCTGATGTGCATTGAGGGCTTTTTTTTCCTTTGTAATCATAATATTGACCATGTGACCAGTATTCTGAAATCAATGATTTTTTTTGCTCCTTCCCATTGTATTATTTCTTATGCTACCTGTACCCTCCTGTTGGCAGGCGCGTTTCAGACGCATGCCGCGTCACGGAAATGCAGGTTCATTTTCTGTGTCAAGTCAAATTCTCTCGTATGTTATCAGTGATCTGTTAATGTACTTGGCAATAAATCTTTTTCTGATTCTGATTCTGATTCTGACTCACTAGCTAAAGGCAACCTAAGCCTCCTGCACATGAGCTTCCTGGGCTCAAACCTGAGGAGATCATCCACAGATTTAAAGAAACAAGCACTAACTGGCACAGTCAGCCGTTCGCTGGGACTTGCACATCTCACAATTATCCTGCTTCTGGCCAGCGACATTGAAGTAAATCCCAGTCCTCAACCCTTGGATACCTCCACTTGTAACACCACACAGGTAGATCAACTACCCCTGCCAGCCCATTCACAACAGCTAGCGTTGCTGCAACTGCAGCTAGCTTGGCTACAATCACAGCTAACATGGCTACCACCACAGATATCTTGGCTATCTTGGCTCCCAATGCAACTGTCCATGCTACTGCAACAGTCTACCTGGCCACCCCGGGGCCCACGCACCTACCTGTTGGGACTGATTAGCGATACAGCGGTGGTGAGGCGCCCAGTGGGTGGATGTATCAGGCTATCGGCCAAGCGATTGGCCATGTACCATAGCGCAGTGACTGCAATTCCTCCAGTGAGCCCGTACCCATGGCTACTAACCCAGCAGATGACCCCTCTTCATGGACTGATCCCTCTGAGTGACGACACAGTCATGGCTGCTCCTCCGGCGAGTCCCTGGGGGGGACACAGCAGCGGTGGTTCCTCCAGAGGGTCCATTTGGCGGCGTGGCGGTGAAGACTTCGCCGATGTGTCCATCTACCAGCACAGATACGATGGCCTTCCTTCCAGCGAGTCCATGTAATGATGCAGCGGTGGTGACCTACCTCCCTGGTTTGGCCGCGCAGCGACGCAGTAGTGGTGGCTCCCCCAGCAGCTCCTGGTGGTGCTGCAGTGATGATGACTGCCCTGGCAGGACCATGCACCGACGCGGTGGCAATGGCCTCCCCTTCGGCAGGCCCAAGTGACAATGTGAGACCACGACATCACAACCAGCGGCTAGCTTCTTCACCCATCCCATTGCATACAAGTAGCAATACAACTGCGCTGAGCTCCAGTACAGCCAAATAGAGAAACCCCATAATGAAAAAGCTTACTTACGTACTTAATCCTCACTTGCCCACTTAAGCGACCGTTGCAGCTAATCATCTGAAGGTAAGGTGATAAGGTCAGCTAGAGGTCTTATCATGCCAGCCCTGGGTAGGGGTGGGGGGGCACTTGCAGAGAGGGCCTGCTTGGCCGGTGTCCCATCTTCCAGCCTGGCCATGTGCCGGAGGAGCCACAGCCGTCGTCTGATGGCAGTGGAGATGGGGATAGGATAGCCAGCCCTCCTGTAGACCTCATCGTTTGTGGTGTGGTGGAACCATCGGATGCCAAGGATGTTACGGAGGCAGGTCTGATGGAATGTATCCAGATGGTGAGTGGTTGTGGTGGAGAGGGTCCAGGTCTCGGATCCGTAAAGGAGGCCAGGGATCACACAGGTGTTAAAGATTCGCAACTTTGTGGTTGTGCTGATCTTCCTGTTCTGCCAGACTCTTTGGAGGTGCCTGAAAGCACTGCGAGACAGCTGCAGGCAACGAATAATCTCTGGGTCTGATGAGCAGGAACTGATGATCTTAGAGCCGAGGTAGACAAGTTTTTAACAATCTCAACTGGCTCGTTTTTGATGGTGATGACTTGTGGTGGTGGTGGCAAGAAGTCTGACAGTGACTGGGTCTTTGTCTTTGCCCAGCTGATGGTAAGGCCCAGGGGTGATGCTTCCTCTGCAAGCAGCTCCAGTGCCTCAGCGATTATGTCTATATGCGTGGCAAAAAGCATCACGTCGTCCGCACCAGTCATTAAAAAATTTCAGTACATTAAATCATGCCCAGAACAATCTCTGACCCTGTATTGAAAAAAAGGGGGTTTGCTTGGAGGTCATTTAAACATCCACAGTATGATATCAAAATGGGAGTAGCTTGAGAGCAGCTGTAACAGCTATAACAGTGCCTGGCTATAACATCTTCAGAAAAGATAGGGAACAGGGGAAAGGAGGTGGCGTTTTATTATATTTTAGAGAAAACCTGAAGTGTAACCAGATCATATGGCCAATTGATGCTAATGTAGAATGTGTTGGTGTAAACATCTCCCTCTCTGCTGAAATGATTATTATAATGGTCATCTGTCTCTACCGCAAACCTTCAGCAACAAACAAGTTCTATGATCACCTTAAAGCTGTCCTTGACTTCTGCAACCACAAAAAAGAAATAATTTTACTTGGAGATTTCAACATAAACTGAAATGACAAGAAGACAGAAAAAACGCAAATCTATTACTGATCTTTGCAACTTTACCCAACTAATCAAACAACCCACTAGAATCACAAATCACTCAAAGTCTTAAATTGATCTGTGCTTCACAAATAAACTTGAGAGAATCACTAAAACCCATAATCTATTAACCGGAATCTCTGACCATAATGCAATTTTCTTTTCAAGAAAACTCACAAAACATGACTTTATTTACTCACCTACCATCTCCTCCGGTAAGCAATCAAATATAAACACTATTCCCAAAAACCAACAACAAAACTTTGAAAGAGCACTAAAAGAAATAAACGGATAATGTACTCTCCTGTGAGGATATTGAGCCATGCAGTGAGACACTAATCAATAATAGTAAAGAGGTGATTCTGTCCTCAAAGAAAGGGAGCCATAGAAAATGAAAAAAATATTTCTCTTCCAAGGCTCACCTCTGATTGTCTTAAATTAACGAAAAGGAGGGACCAACTACTTTAAAAAATTGTCAAATCTAGGTTAATTATAGACAGGCAAAACTTCACATCAGCATGAAACAAAGTTACTTCAGAGCTGCATAGGGCAAAAGCAAACTTTTTCATTAACATCGAGAGTACAAGCGGGAATGGGAAAAAGATCTGGCAAAATATTAATAAATTAACTGGTATACAAAATAAGCATGACTCCAAAAACGTAGAACTAAATATTAATAACCAGCTGATGAAAGACCCTACTATTCTGGCCACAGAGCTAAACACATTCTTTATAAAATATGTAGAAGATACAGTATATGCAAATATTTTGCTTTTCCTGACTGCATCTCTAACCCAGTAAATAATAGTCAGCCAGCTTTCAACATAGACCAAATATCTGAAACCGAGGTAGGCAGCATTAGCTCCTTGAACCACTCCAGAGCTGAGGACATTAATGGATTGGATGCCATTTTTTTAAAACCCCACAAGGACACCTTGATTCACCCAATCATGCATTTAATTAACTTATCAATAAAACACTGTAATGTCCCTGTGACTTGGAAGCTGTTACCCCAGTTTTCAAGTCAGGTGTTAGAACCACTATGAGTCATTACAGACCAATCAGCATCTTACCGATTATCTCCAAAGTTATAGAAAAATGGGTGGCTCAAATAGCTCAACACCTCTACATCCCACGCAATTTGCCTTCCATGAGCACCATTCAACTGAGACAGCATTAGCCCTGTTTGTAGAAAAAGTTAAGCACTTGTTGGATAACAATAGCTGTGTTTGGAGCTGTATTTTTAGACTTAAAAAGGGCTTTTGACACGGTAAACCATAAAGTATTGCTCTCCAAATTACTTAATTCTAATTTTTCTCACCTGGCCGGTTTATGGTAAAATGATGTTCTTTCCACTTCCAAATGATGGCTCCAACAGTGCTCACTGGAACATTCAGCAGTTTAGAAATGCACCTGTAACCAATGCCATCATTATGTTTTGCAACAATAAGGTCTAGAGAGAGCTCTTTGCTTCTGCCCATCATGAGTTCTTTGTGATATGACAATCTGATATTCACAGACCTTTTTAAAGGCTATCAGTCAGGACTTAACCAGTTGAAATTAATTTGCACTGATGGGGGATGGGCTGGCTTCATCAATTCTGATGGATTTCAGCTCGTTTCTTGGCTTTTGATGCCTTTTTGCACCTTTCATCATGTGTTCAATATTTATTCCCTGTGTCATTCCACTTTATTAAATATAACTTGTTTTGTGGACACAGTTGCCTTGGTTTCTTTGTATGTATGGATTACTTGGGTTGTTACTGATATCCGGTGAAACTCTCAGGTCAGGTTACATGGGCAAAATTTCATCAATCCGATTACAATTTAGATCAGAACTTTACTGTTTACATGGATCCTGAAAAAGCTGATCTGATCAGGACATGCGTTTCTATGTGTCACACGTTTGAACGGAATAAATCATTTTGACATGCGCACGTCGACATTTCGACATTCCTAAAACAGTAGAAGAAGAAGCAACTTCCGGTGTTAGCAAGCCCCGCTTCGTGTCAAAATTGACCTGTATTGTGTTATTCAGACTGTACTTTTGCTTCTGCTGGTCTCCATAGTGAAGCTACAAGTACATACTTCTGCATATGACGAACAGAGGGAAACAGCAGGACGATACAGACCAGTTTTGTTTTACTCCTGCTATGTTTTCCGCTAGCTGCTGCTAAGGTGGAAATACGTCACGTTGACGTGCGGCTGGTGTACGGACATGCGCAGTAAACATATTTTCTGCCTTACGTTCGGAATAAGTGTTTTCATGCGCACCATTCGGATTAACAATCGGCATAACCCACCCCTCTCAATCGGAATGAAATTTTGATCCGAATGAGCGTGATCGGGTTAGAATATTCAGATTGGCGTGTTTACATGAAGCATTTTTATTCCGATCAAGCTTTTAATCCAGTTACTTGTGTCCATGTTAACATAGCCAGTGGCTCCATCAGAAATATGTTTAATGAGAAAAATTGTTGGCAGCGCGGTGGTGGAGTGGTTAGCACTGCAGCAGCACAGCAACTCATCCTTGGCCGGGGGATCCTGGGTTTGATCCCAGCCCCTGACCAACAGTGATCTGTGTGGAGTCTGCATGTTCTCCCCGTGTCTGCGTGGGTTTACTCCGGGATTTCAACTGGGGATTCTAAATTGTCCTTAGGTGTGACTGTGAGAGTGAATGGTTGTCTGCCTCTCTGTGTTGGCCCTGTGATGGACTGGCGATCTGTTCAGGGTGTACCCTGCCTCTCTCCCAAAGATGCTGGGATAGGCTCCAGCCCCCCCTCGACCTGAAAAGGATTAAGCGGAAGAAGATGGATCAATGGATGGATGGCGAAAAATGTTGATGTGTTCAATACTTATTTTCCTGGGGGTGTGGCGATGGAGTAAGACGTGCCTCCCAACAGCTTCGACAACCTATTCCTTAAAAATCATCAAAAGGCACAAATAACTGACTTTGCCACCACCTGGAAAGCTTATTGATGACATGAATTAAAGATACACTTGTGAGATACGAAAACTTTGACACGAGGAAGACAAAACGTAAGAAAAACAAACAGGATGAACAAGGCCCAGGTCAAACGCCACATTCACCTGACCATGAGGCACCAGATGATCCAAATGGTGAAGGGAAGGATCCTTCTAACAGAGCCGTGCTACTGTAGCTGCTATCATAACATTGCGGAACGAAGTGGTACAGTTTAAGACCAACATATGCACTTCCATCGATAGCCGCATTGAATGTGCATATACTGACCTGAAAAAGATCTACAAGCAGCAATCGCCTCAAAAGAGACTGCGTCTGCTTCACAATTGAACACCATTAAAGAGGTAGAGAAGTCAATGTCACACCAGTCTGATAGCATTAGCACGCTACAGCAACAGATAGCTAACCTTAACTCAAAAGTGGATAAGCTCACCCAAAAATGTGAAAACTTAGAAAGCAGATTACAGAGACACAACATAAGAATTACAGGGATACCCGAAGGAAAAGAAGGGCCGAAACCAAGAGACTTTACTGCACAAATGCTGCAAGAAGCCCTTGCATTGGAGGAGAAACCGCTTATCGATCGGTAAAAGTAAAACCTGATCGTGACTAACTAACCATACATTAAAACTAGCAACAACTGTCCCATAATGACTACGAGTATGGTAAGACCACCGTTAGAATTACAGTTTAACATATGCAGTAATCCAGGACTAAAGATTGCACTGTTATGTAAACTAAAAATAACATGAACAGTATTACTCAGTGTTTACATCCTAGCAAAATGCACCGAAAGGTAAAATTTTGGACTGTGATTGTTCCTGTCAAAATGTTCCTTTTAAAATGTTGAGATAATTAACCACTTGTGGAGTGTTTAGTGCCATATATACTACAGGTTTGTAATGTCAAAAAGTAATTTTAAGCATCTATAACTATATCTAAACAAAAAAAAATGTTATCCCACATAGAATTTTTTATTTTTATACCTTCCAACTGGTCTTATTTTTTAAATTTCTCTCCTTTTTTTCCTTGTCAGAATAAGCTTATCACATTCAGTAATGTCACAGTGGCATGAATGTCATTAGATGTTTTTTTTTTAAACTAATTGTTGTAGGTTAGTCAGGCTGTTACCATAGTAACGGCTTTAAGTAGGCCAGGCGACTTTATGGGTATGTTATTATTGGCTAGAGGTTTTTTGTTTTTATTTTTTTTCAATTGTTGATTCTTTTGTGGAAAACTAGGTACAATTTAGAACAAAGGCAGGTGTCATCACACAGCTTACTCAAATGGGCTAGGAATTTTACTCATACAAACTCCCTAAGTTCAAAATATAAAGAGAAAATCCTTACTAACATGCAATATTTATGCAGAGTGATTTAAGCAATGAATCTGGTACTAAAGAGGACTGACATTTACAAGTTGGAATATTAAAGGTGCTAATAATCCATAATAGTTTTAGCTCATTTGAAATTGTTACATTCAGATAAAATACTTCTGCAAGAAACACACTTGAAGGATAATTGTCACAATAAACTGAAAGCAAAATGGGTAAAAGAGATACACTACTGTTCAAAAGTTTGGGGTCACTTAGAAATTTCCTTATTTTTGAAAGAAAAGCACTTTTTTTCAATGAAGATAACTTAAAACTAATCAGAAATACACTCTATACATTGCTAATGTGGTAAATGACTATTCTAGCTGCAAATGTCTGGTTTTTGGTGCAATATCTACATAGGTGTATAGAGGCCCATTTCCAGCAACTATCACTCCAGTGTTCTAATGGTACAGTGTGTTTGCTCATTGCGTCAGAAGGCTAATGGATGATTAGAAAACCCTTGTGCAATCATGTTAGGTCTGCAATGCTGTAATTGCTGCAAATGGAGGATTCTTTGACGAAAGCAAAGTTTGAAGGAAAAAATTATTATTTCAAATACAAATCATTATTTCTAACCTTGTCAATGTCTTGACTATATTTTCTATTCATTTTACAACTCATGGTGGTAAATAAGTGTGACTTTTCATGGAAAACACAAAATAATTGTCTGGGTGACCCCAAACTTTTGAACAGTAGTGTATACCATTCAACTTTTTCATCTAAAGCCAGAGGAACAACAATCCTCATAAGGAAAGGCATACCTTTCATACATAATTAGACGACTGCTAATAAAGAAGGTCGATATGTAATAATTACAAGAGAAATATATAATAAATCTTTAACACTGGTAAACTTATATGCCCCTAATACTGATAATTCTTCCTTTTTTTAAAAGAAAATCTTCTCTCGGATTCCAAATATATCTGAAACATATCTAGTAATCGGGGTGACTTCAGTATCACCTTGGATCCATATCTAGACAGACTGTCAACTAAGAAAATAAAAAGTAACTCAAGTGAACTTTTGAATACATTTCTGAAAAATATGAATATCTCAGATCTTTGGAGGTTTTCATACCCAACCAGTAGAGACTATTCATTCTACTCCCCAGTACATAACTCATATAGTGGAATAGATTATTTCTTGGTTGATGTGAGGTTAATCCCATTCACCTCAAATACTAAATATCATACTATTGGGATATCAGATCATAGCCCTCTTACACTTTCACTCAGTCTGTACGATATGGACCCAACATGTAAAATCTGGAGACTAAACCCTGAACTTTTTTCTGAGAAAATGTTTTGTGACTATCTACAAATCCATATTTCCCAATATTTTAAAATCAGTGACACTCCAGAAAAATCCCCTGGTGTGCTCTGGGAGGCCTTTAAGGCATATTTGAGAGGATGTATAATATCATTTGAGGCCACAAGAAAGAAAAATAACAATGCAAAAATAAAAGAACTAGAAGAGCAGATCCAACAATTGGACAGAGAAAACGCATGCAACCCATCCTCAGACCTACACAGAAAATTAATAAATTTAAAATATCAACATAGCCAGATACTCTCATCAAAATTAACCAAAGCCTTTTTATATACTTAGCAAAAATATTTTGAATTTGGAGATAAACCCCAGAAACTAACACAACAATTAAGGGAAATAGAAAATGACCAGACAATACATAAAATAAGAGATGACAAAGGAGCTATATTAACAAAACCCAATGATATTAATGATAAGTTTTTACAATTCTATTCTGGCTTATATTAGTCAAAATGCCCCCATGAGCTCTCAAACTTAAGTAAACTTCTTGATGATTGTAATCTCCCTAAACTAAGTGAAGAAGATTATAATAACCTTAACTCTGAGCTCAGCACCATGGAAATCCAAAATGCTACTACCACACTTAAAAGTGGGAAAACACCGGGATCTGATGGGCTTCCAAGTGAATTATATAAAAAATTTAGTGACAGTCTTGTACCCAGTGGCGTGGTGTGAGGAAATTTTTTGAGGAAGCTGAGTGAAACGAAATGAGACCACTGCTTTCTACCAGGGTGGGGGCCACGAACGTAACATACATCAGCTAATTTCACTATTTGGAACGCAATTCTGTTGTATCTTACAGATGCAACTTGCACACTCTCTCGCTTTACTATCGGGTGCATGCGTGTTAAACACATGACTTACAAAGTTTAATTACTATACCGAAAACACTAATTATGCAATTCCACACCTGATGAGGTTACACACAAGCACAGTGATGCAGTTTTTTCTGTATGTCAGCGACCACGATAAAATAACCATCACAACTGACTGAGAAACACATGCAGCTAAAGCAAAAGCAAAGATAAAAATTCAATAACCATATTAAAATTGCACAGGTAATTATTTAGGCAGTTCAGTTAACAGTGAAAGACTATAAAGAGGAGTAAACATTGCACTTACCCTGTTTGAAGAGGAAGGTCATTCTCCTCTCTTTAATGGCAGCAAAATGTTCAAATCAAATGTCAGAATTTCCTACTGGCCTTTAGCTCCTCCATGACGGCAGAGTCAGTGGATGTTTTGGCAAGGTTTACAAGTCTTTCTTGTCCACACGTGTTCCTCAGATAAGTTTTTAAACTTTTTAAACAGAAAAAGGAGCCCTCGGCTGATGTGCTGGTCGCTGGTATAGTGAGTATAAGCTGGAGCAGTTTGTGGACCTTGTGAAGGATTTTTTTTTTCATTAAAAACTCCAAATCCTGGCCCTTCATAATGGTACTTGCTAATATTGCTAACAACACCACTGGCGTCCCACCGACACTGACATTAATGACCCCCTATGATTTGATTGGTCTGATGTGGGCTCAGCAAACTTATGCTGACTGGCTTTTGCACAGAACTGACTAATCTCACCCTAGGAGTGAGAGTGACGTGCCTATGGCCTCATTTGATTGATTAATTTTTGTAGTTTTTTTCACAAAACTAAGCAACTTCGCCCTTGCTGGCTGTCAAATCCTCCCCTAGTTGTGCAAGACCATATCTCACCATATATTTCAGTACGTGTAACAGAGGTACTGTTTCTCCCATTCTAAGATACTCTGGGAAATGAGAAGGGACCTCTCTCTGGCAAGTCACTGACAATTAAAACTGTTAAATACCTTAAATACACATTTTGATAGTTGACTGTTTTTCCATATTATCAGATGCCATTTCTATTAAATAAATAAAATATATTATATATGATATATGTAATATATACTTAATAAAAATGACAGAGGCTGAGAAATAGGGGAAGCTTGGCTTCCGTTGGCTTCTTGGAGAAAACACCACTGCTTGTACCATACCTACATAGAATGTGTACTCAGGCACAGTTAGATAATATTTTCCCACCAACACTAACCGAAGCAATAATCACAGTGATCCATTAAAAAGGAAAGGATACCCAAGATGTGGGCTTCTACTGTCCAATCTCCCTTCTAAATATACGGTGGTGTGAAAAAGTGTTTGATTTCTCATTTTTTTGTGTGTTTGTCACACTTAAATGTTTCAAATCATCAAACAAATTTAAATATTAGACAAAGATAACACAAGTAAACACAAAATGCAGTTTTTAAATGAAGGTGTTTATTATTAAGGGAGTAAAAAAATCCAAACCTACATCGCCCTGTGTGAAAAAGTGATTGCCCCCTAAACCTAATGGCTGGTCGGGCCACCCTGAGCAGCAATCACTTTTTCACATAGGGCCATATAAGTTTGAATTTTTTACCCTTAATAATAAACACCTTCATTTAAAAAACTGCATTTTGTGTAAAAAAAAACTGCATTTTTGCAAGAACCCAACGGCACAAATTCTTACAAACCAAATGCTTTCAGCACCATTCAGTCTATTTAGGGGAACTAGACAAGGATGCCCTCTCTATGCACTAATATTTGCCCTTGCCAATGAACCTCTCACTCAGAGTATCTGTCTGGACTCTCAAATACATGGTTACAAGACCAAAGACACATTAAATAAAATTTCTTTATATGCAGATGATATCCTTTTATATGTAACAAAACCACAGACCACCATTCACGTACTTCTGGAAAGAATTAGTGTTTTTGGCAAATTTTCAGGCTATACCATCAATTGGAACCGCAGTATGCCAGTACATCCCATTTCCTCAGATGCCTTGAAGGACCTTCCATTAAAGATGTCAACTGATATATTTACATATCTTGGAACTGATGTAACCAAGTGCAACTCCTCCCTAGAACAAGCTAATTTTCTGCCCCTGATTGACAAGTTAATTGGCCAATTAACTTGTCAATTAACTCGCCAATTAACTCACTCAGAGCAGATACTCTGAGTGAGTTAATTGGCGCTTCTGAATGTCAACTCGGCTTCAGTTGCGGTAGGCGTCTCTGACTGTCTACTCGGCTTCAGTTACGGCAAAATGCAACGAGCTTCTCTGCGACCATCTCAGCTTTGCTGTGTTGTCGACCAACAGAGCACCTCACCAAGGGACACTGCCTATGCACCAAGCAGTGTCATCATCACCATAGGTGCAGCCCCACAGTTTTCAAAGGAAGTACAGTTAAGGAGAGAAGATATAGCTACCGCATACGGGGGAACCGATGCGCCACTCAATATGGCAGTTGTGATAAGTGGACAGAGTCCGTATACTGCTACCGTGTCCGGGGTAACCGACGAACAACACCATCGACCTTCTGTTTCGAACTCATGCAAACAATGCCTCAATCTCGGTGCTTGGAATGTCCATACAACCAACTACAGTGAGTCTTCAGTCAGACCTGAAAGAGCAACAGCCCTTATCTGTCGTGAGCTCGAGAAAGCATCCATTGACATCTGTGCCCTAAGTGAAGTTTGGCGACCTGGCACCGGAAACGTAGTTGAGAGGAGTCACACAATCTTCTGGAGTGGAGGAGAAGAGAGAACAGCTGGTGTTGGCTTTGCTGTTTCCAACAGGCTAGCTGCTCAAGGTGTCACCCCTACACCAATTAGCGACAGGCTCATGTTAATGCGAATACAGCTAAAGGGAGGAAACAATCTAACTCTCATTAGTGTATATGGGCCGACCATGCAAAGATCTCAGGAAGAAAAAGAGCAGTTCTATGAAAAGCTTAGCAGCTGCACATCTGCCACCGAAATGGACATCATCATCATCCTGGGCGACTTTAATGCTCGAGTGGGCAAGGACTGGAAATCGTGGCCGAATGTAATTGGAAAACATGGCGTTGGTAAAATGAACTCCAACGGGCTTATGCTCTTAGAATTCTGCACCAGATTCCAGCTCAGTGTCATGGGTACTATGTTCCAACAGAAAAACACCTTAAAGAACACATGGCAACACCTACGTTCAAAGCACTGGCACCAAATCGACCATGTACTATCCAATAAGGCCGCAAAACCATATGTTACAGTGACACGAGTCAATCAAGCAGCAAACTGCTTCACCGATCACAAGCTCCTAGTATCTAAGTGCCTGTTCTTTATTAAAAACAAGAAGAGTGGTACAAGGCCTCCCAAGAAGCTAGACACACATTTGGATGATGACAAAAAAGCATTACTGGAGCTCTTCCTAGACGAAAAATTGTCTACCTGTATGAACTCAGACTTATTCTCCAGAATGCTGCCACACATGTCTTTGGCAAAAAGAAACGAGTGCAGAATGACTGGTTTGATGATCAGGACCAAGAAATTCAAAAGCTGCTTCAAGACAAGAACTTGGACAGGCATGTTCTAAGAAGGCGGATCAGAGAGCTAAAGAATGACTGGTTTCGGCGCAGAGCTGAGGAGGCAGAGCGGCACTCTCAGGAGAAGAACCACAGAGAGTTTTATGCTACCCTCAATGCCGTCTATGGCCCTAGATGCAGAAGCACCCATCCTGTGAAGTCCAAAGATGGTGAGCTCCTGACTGTTCCTGACAAGATAAAGAACAGATGGGTTGAGCACTTCAGCGACTTATTAAACCAACCAACGGATGTTGACTTGAGCATCGTCGATGACATAGACCAGCTTCCAGTTATCGAATCATTGAGCCTTCCGATTGAAGACCAAGAACTTGACCAAGCCCTTAGAAACACCCGATTAGGAAAGAGCCCAGGTCCAGACGGTATTCTACCTGAAGTACTTGTGCATGGAGGACGTCGCTTAAGAGCTTTCCTACTTGTCCTATTCAACATCTGCTGGACTACAGAGATTATCCCAACCGACTGGATAGACGCCATCATCGCAATTCTGTTCAAAAAAGGTGACAGAAGCCTCTGTGGCAATTACAGAGGAATCTCACTGTTCAGTCCTGTCAGTAAAGTCTTCGCGGACATTATCTTGCAGAGGCTTCACCTGTTAGCAGAATATATCTACCCCCACTCGCAGTCAGGGTATTGAAACGGTAGAAGTACAATAGATGGGATTTTCACCCTTCGCCAGCTGATGGAAAAAACAAGAGAGCAGCGCAGATGTTTGTACATAGCTTTCGTGGATTTTGTGAAGGCATTTGACATGGTCAATCGCGAGCTCCTCTTCATCATCCTTGGCAAGCTTGGCTGTCCTCCAAAGTTTATAAGAATCATCAAGAGACTATACACGGACGTGCACGCCCGACTTGCTATCAATGGTGAACTCACCCAATCCCTTGAATACAACAGCGGGGTCAAGCAGGGGTGTAAACTAGCTCCAACACTCTTTGGCATGTACGCAGCAGTCCTACTTTGGCTCGCTTTCAAAGAAATCAAGCCCACCTGCAGCGTACAGATCAGACTGCGTTACAATGGCGATCTTTTTTGACCTCCGCAGATTAAAAGCGAAATCCAGAGTCCTCACAGATTATATTAGAGAAGCTCAGTATGCTGACGATATCGCGATCTTCAGTGATACACCAGAGGGCCTGCAGACGTTATTATCCTCCTACAATGACGTCGCTAAGAGAATGGGTCTCTGCGTCAACACAGTCAAAACGGAGACCATGTGTATTGGCAATACAGCTGAGTTCTTTATTGACGACATCAAATTGGCCAGCGTTACTCGCTTCAGGTATCTCGGCAGTTATGTCAGCAGTGACTGCTCTATGAAGGAAGAACTTGCATCTCGCATTCAAGCAGCATCGTGTGCTTTTGGCCGTCTGCGCAAGAGGGTGTTTGATTCGCATGATCTCACAGTCTCTACCAAAGTCGCAGTTTACAATCAGTGCCTTATGCCCCTCCTGATGTATGGCAGCGAAACCTGGACCTTATACCAGCACGAAGTCAGGCAGCTTCGCATAATCCAACAGCGTCACCTTCGCCTGATACTAAACATCAAGTGGGACGATTTCATCAGCAATGAGGAGGTGCTGCGGCGGGCACATGTCGAAGACATCGAGATCAAGCTTGTAATGAGTCGCCTGCGCTGGTTAGGTCATGTCTGTCGAATGAATGATGATAGGCCGGTGAAGGAACTCCTGTATTGTGAGCTGGCTCATGGTTCTCGCAAAGTAGGTTGACCCAAACTCCGTTTTAAGGACACATGCAAAAATGCATTGAAGCGTGCCGATGTTTTAGATCAATGGCAATTGGTAGTACATGATAGAGCGGAATGGAAGAACCTCACGAGGAAAGTTTGCAGGGCGCGTAATACAAAGAGAGAGATAACTCACGAGAAAAGACGGGCTCGACGCAGAGCGGAGAGAAGTAAGGAAGGAACTGTGGATATACCCGTTTTGGGTGAAAGGCGATAATAATTGACAAGTTAAAAAATAAGATTCAATTTTGGAAAACTCTTCCTATATATTTACTTGGGAGGGTGAATGCAATTAAAATGATTTTTCTACCACAGATTCTATATATGTTTCAGAATATTCCTTTTTGACTAAATTCTTTTAACGCTACATACAATTATAATCCCCTTCCTATGCAACTATAAAGCTCGTAGGGTTAGTAAAAAACATTTACACAAGTCTAACTTAAATGGAGGACTTGATCTTCCAAATTTCATATTACAGTATACTACTGGGCATGTGCCATTAAGTCCTTCTTTTTCTGGTTGGATGTCACAAACACCCCTCAAACTGGCTAAAAATTGAAAAAGAAGATTGCCACCCATTTTCTATTGGTGTTATCTTTCTTTCACTCATTCCTATTGACAAAGTGTTCTATAGATGTAATCCTATCATACATAATTTGATCCAAATATGGAAAAAAATTAGATCTCACCTATCCCTTAAACCTATATCACTTGCCTTGCCGATTGTAGGAAATTCCACATTCACCCCATCCAACTTAGACAAAACTTTCTCCACATGGAGTGAACTCGGACTGCACAGTGTCAAAGATTTATACATTAATGGCACATTAGCTACTTTTGAGCATTTACAGACGAAATTTAAACTGCATAGTAACAATTTTTTCAGATATTTACAAATCATGGATTTTATTTGAAAATATCTAACAGGATTTGAAACCGAACAACAATCACCAGTAGACATACTGTAGATAGACTCCACTATTCTAAAGCAAAACGCCATAAGATATATCCAGATGCATCTGCAACTTGTGATAAATGTCAGTCCTCAGATGCAACTCTTTTTCATAGCTTTGTATCATGTCCCAAGATTGCTTGTTTTTTTTTTTTTCCACAATATCTTTATTGAACCTTTTTTTTTAACAAACATGATACAAACAATCAAACACTAACACTAAAGTACTACAAAAAAAAATGCACTAAAAACACCAACAACCACCAACAAAATCAAGTCTTCAACAATGCTCCTCTGTTTAGTCTAGACAATCCAATACATAAGTATACATATTATGTTCACCAGTTTGGAATTTACAAGGTCCACACACATCATTCACCTTCTTCTTCAAGAGTTATGTTTAAATTTTTTACATAATCAATAAAAGGTCTCCATATATTCTCAAACACAATTTCCTTTGATTTCAGTATATATGTTATTCTTTCTAATGGAAGGTTTGTTAACATCTGTCTTAACCACTGAGTCACATCTGGTCTATGAGTCTTTTTCCATAATAGTGCAATACATTTTTTGGCATTAAGCAAACTGAGGTCTATGAATGTTCTTTCACTTTTATTAAAATTATGCTTTTCTGGGTACAGACCCAACAAAAACAGTTTAGGATTCAATATGATTTGTTTTGAGATTATTTTTTCAATTGTTACCCTCACCTCTTCCCAAAACATTCTTATTAATCTACATTCCCATAAACAATGAAATAGGGTTCCTTTACTTTCCATGCATTTTGTGCATGTATCTGGTATATTTTTGTTATATCTATTTAACTCCTCCGGTGTAACATACATCCGCATTAACCATTTGAAATGTATCAATTTAAGGCGTACATTTATTGATTTGGTTTGAGCTTCTGTACAAGCCAATTCCCATTGTTCCTCTGAAATTTCAGTTTGCAGATCTTCTTTCCAGTAGTTTAATCTTTTCAGTGAATTTTCACTTGAAAATAGTGTCAATGAGTTATAAAACTCTGAAATAATACCCTTTCTTTTACTATCTTTCATCATCATTTTTTCCAAGGATGAGTAAATAGGTCGAGTGAGAGCTTTATTTTGATTTGATCGAATAAAGTTTCTAAGTTGAAGATATTTAAAAAAATGTGTTCTATTGAGATTAAATTTGATCCTCAGCTCTTCAAAAGACATTATGTTATCTGCACATGGCAAATATAAATCCTGAATCTTTTGTATCCCTTTTAAATTCCATACTTTAAATACAGCGTCCGCTCTCCCTGGTTTAAAATATTGATTACCCCATATTGGACTAAATTGTGACAATAACTGTGGTTCTTTTAAATAGTTTTTAGCTTCACACCATATTTTGATTATATGCTTTACAAATGGATTTTTAACTTGTTTTTGTAATTTTTTTGCCGAATCTGAGTATATGAATATGGGAAGAGGTAAAGGTAAATTGTATGATTCCATTTCAGTCCAGTGAGGGAGATCATTTGATGAAAAATAATATGTCATAGACCTCAGTTGTGCTGACCAATAATACAACATAAAATTTGGACATTTCAGACCTCCACGATCAAATGGTAAATATAATGACATAACGTTCGGCTCAGGAGACGCACACACACAGGCTCAGAGTAGTTCAAACTGTTTATTAACAACAGGGATGTTTGGGTGCGTGTCTGCGGAATGTTAATGTGTTGGTGGTGGCGTCTGCTTCGGACCCAGAGGCAGGAGACCGTTCAGCCGGCAACCCTATGGGAGAAATTGGACACAGGGTGATGAGCACACACCAACACAGGAGGAGAATAGGCGAGGGAGAGAAGCTTACTTGTTTGGGCAGATGACTGGCGCTTCAAGGATGGAAGCCCGGGAGACAGCCACCTGCAGGGCTCGGTGCAGCAGCGAGGAGAGACGAGGGACGGGGTTGTCCGCGGCCGAGGAATCCACCTGTGCACAGGGGAGCAGACTGGAGAGATGAGGTAAGTGAACTTCTTACCGGTAAAGAGGATGCTGAAGAGAATGTGGTAGAAGTCCATGCAAGGAAAATGAAGTCTACGGCTTCAGGCCGAAGCTCAGGGCGAGGCGGCTTTTATCCTTCGCCGCTGACGAGTAGCAGGTGCGTGAGCAGGTGGCGCCGCTGATGAATGGCGCGGCGTGACAGTACTCCCCCCTCTAGCAGCGCCTCCTGGCGATGGCTTATCCGGGTGCGCTCGGTGGAAGTCCGCGATGAGCGATGGGTCCAACACAAACGACGGGGGCACCCACTGTCGATGCTCGGGCCCATAGCCCTCCCAGTCCACCAAGTATTGCAACCCACGACCCCGGCGCCGGGAGTCCAGGATGGAGGAGGCGGACCAGGCCGGATGGCCACCAATCATCCGGGGCGCGGGTTGCGCTGCAGGAGGAGGGCAAAGGGGGTCAGTAACCGCCAGTTTCACCTTCGACACGTGGAAAGTAGGATGAATGCGGAGGGAGGGGGGAATAGCCACGCGCACAGCCACCGGGTTGATGATCCGGGTGATGGGGTAGGGACCCATGAAGCGCTGTGCCAGCTTTCTCCTCTCGCCTTTTAGAGTGACGTCCTGGGTGGAAATGTAAACAAGCTGCCCAACTCTGTACGCCGGGGCAGGTCTCCTACGCCGGTCCGCCACAGTCCTGTTGCGCTCCGCTGTGCGCAACAGCGCATGGCGCGCGGCAGCCCAGGTGGAGCGGAACTGCCTGAGATGGGCCCTAACTGACGGGACAGTTACCTCACTCTCCTGCTCCGGAAACAGCGGGGGGTCGTAACCCAGGGACGCTTTGAAGGGGGACATCCCTGTAGCAGAAGAGCGAGCGGTGTTGTGGGCATATTCAACCCAGGCAAGATGGTTGCTCCAGGACGCGGGTTTGGATCTGGACACACAGCGGAGCGCAGCCTCCAGCTCCTGGTTGGTCCTCTCACACTGCCCGTTGGATTGGGGGTGATGGCCAGAGGAGAGGCTCACCTTGGCTCCGATGGCGTTGCAGAAAGACCTCCAAACCTCAGATGAAAACTGGGGGCCCCGGTCCGAGACCACGTCCACCGGAATCCCATGCAGCCTGACCACGTGTTGGACGAGGAGGTCCGCCGTCTCCAGGGCAGTAGGGAGGCCTCGCAGGGGGACGAAGTGCACGGCCTTGGAGAAGCGGTCCACGATGGTCAGGATGGTGTCATAGGAATTGGAGATGGGGAGTCCGGTGACGAAATCCAGAGCGATGTGCGACCAGGGCCTGCCAGGGACGGGCAGGGGCTGGAGCAGACCCGCTGGAGGGGCATTTCCCGACTTGCAGGTGGCACAGATTGGGCAAGCCCGGGCGTAGCGGGCTGCATCCCTCCGCAGGCCTGGCCACCAAAAGGACCGTTGGAGGAGATCTATCATCCGGGAGGTGCCAGGGTGACAGGTGAGCTTGGAGGTGTGGAGCCAGTGGATGACCTCTCCTCGGACCGCGGATGGCACGAACAGCCTCCCCTCCGGTCCGCCGCCAGGGTCAGGTTCCACCTCCTGTGCCTTCCGGATCTTGCTCTCAATGTCCCACGAGATGGCTCCCACGACGCACGACCTGGGCAGGATGGAGTGGGGCGCCTCCTCCGACTCCACGGGGGCGAACTGCCTGGAGAGGGCGTCAGGCAGGACGTTCTTAGAGCCAGGCCTGAAGGTGATGGAAAATTGGAACCTGGCGAAGAACAGGGACCAGCGCGCCTGGCGGGCGTTCAGGCGCTTGGCAGACCGTAAGTATTCCAGGTTCTTGTGGTCCGTGAGGACCACAAACGGCAGGCTTGCCCCCTCCAACCAGTGGCGCCACTCCTGCAGGGCGAGCTTGATGGCCAAGAGCTCTCTGTCCCCCACATCATAGTTTCTCTCCGCCGGGGACAAGCGCCGGGAGAAGAAGGCGCACGGTCGCTTGGCGCCATCGTCCGGTGACCGCTGGGACAGCACTGCTCCCACTCCCGTGTCCGAGGCGTCTACCTCTACAATGCACTGCAGCGCGGGGTCGACCTGGCGAAGGACCCGGGAGGAGGAGAATTCCGCCTTCAGCGCCTCAAAGGCGGCAGCGACCTCTTCGGTCCACCGGAACGGGACCTTCGGGGACGTGAGGCGGGTCAGTGGTCCCACGATGGCACTGAAGTTGGGAACAAAGCGGCGGTAGAAATTGGCGAAGCCAACAAATTGCTGCACCTGCTTCCGGGATGCAGGTGTAGGCCATTCCACCACCGCCTTTACCTTCTCTGGGTCGGGGAGCACCTTATCGTGGGCGATGATGAACCCCAGGAAGGACGTACTCCTGGCGTAAAATTCACACTTTTCCGCCTTAACGTACAGACGGTTCTCCAGCAGCCTTTGGAGGACCCGCCTCACGTGGACCTGGTGCTCATCCCTGGACTTGGAGAAGATGAGGATATCGTCCAGGTAGACGAACACGAAAAGGCCAATGAAGTCCCGGAGGACGTCATTAATGAGGCGCTGGAAGACTGCAGGAGCGTTGGTCAACCCGAACGGCATCACCAGATATTCAAAGTGGCCGTTCGGGGTACGGAAGGCCGTTTTCCACTCATCTCCCTCCCGGATCCGGACGAGGTGGTAAGCGCTGCGTAGGTCCAGCTTGGTGAACCAGGTCGCCCCCTGGAGGGAGTGGAAAGCAGTGTCCATGAGAGGCAGGGTGTAACGGTCCCTCTCCGTGATATTGTTGAGGGCCCGGTAGTCGATACAAGGGCGGAGGGACCCATCCTTTTTCCCCACGAAGAAGAACCCTGCCCCCACGGGTGACGATGATGGGCGGATAATCCCAGCACTTAATGATTCCTTCAGGTAGGCGTTCATCGTCTCCTTCTCCGGCGCAGACAGGCTGTAAAGGCGACCAGAAGGTAAGGGAGCCCCCTGGCGGAGGTTGATGGCGCAGTCATAGGGCCGATGAGGGGGAAGAGACATAGCTTTCGCTTTGCTGAACACCATACCCAGGTCGTGAAATTCTGGGGGCACCAGAGACAGGTCCGGGGGTGCAGCGTCCGTCGCAGGGGGAGGAGCGGACGGAGAGCAGGCAGCGGACTGAAGGCAGGTGCCCATACAGAACGTACTCCATGCCGAGATCCCAGCTGATTTCCAATCCAGGACCGGATTGTGAAGGCGGAGCCAGGGATACCCCAGGATGACGGGCGACACAGAGTTGGGAAGGACGTAAAAGGTCATCTCCTCCCGGTGGTTTCCCGAGATGATGACCGGTAGGGGAACAGTTTGATGTGTCACTCTCCCGAGGGTGGCACGGGAGAGGTGGATCAGGGAGAGGGGAGTGTTGAGTGCCTGGCAGCGGATGCCCAATCGGGTTGCCAGGCTTTGTGAAATGAAGCTGCCTTCTGCGCCCGAATCCACCAGTGCGTGGGTGAGGTGCCCAGTAGAGTTATGGCAGAAACGGATGGGCAGCTTCAATTGAGAAAGTGATCCTAACCGATTGACATCCGCGAGGCTTCCAACAGTGACTCGCGGACCCCACCGACTGGCTTTCCGTGGACAACGCTCCACGGTGTGTTGGTCGCCTCCGCAATACATGCAGAGGCCCAACTCACGGCGGCGTTGTTTCTCCACAGGGGAAAGTTTAGTCCAGGCCGTCACCATCGGCTCCGACTCCTCGGGGCGCGATGCTGGCGGCGCCGCCAGGGGGCGAGCTTGGAACAGGTGCGGCGAGGCTCCACGAGGGCGAGAAGAAGAAGACCTCCGCCCCGAGGAGCGCTCGCGCAGCCTGTTATCCAAACTTATCGCTAAGGATGTCAGCTCCGCTAGCGTCCCAGGGATATCCCGACCAGCCAGTTCATCCCTCAGATCACTATTGAGGCTGCGGAGGAACAGGCCACAGAGGGAGCGTTCCTCCCAGCCCAATTCCTCCGCCGCTACCCGGAAGTCGACCGAGTGGTCCGCTGCCGACCGGCTTCCCTGCTGGAGAGCGAGAAGCCGATCGACCTGGACCGTTTCGGTTTGTGAGTGGTCAAAGACCTCCAGAAAGCGCCTCACGAATTGGTCATAGGTGAGGGTGGCATAACTGGGCCTCGCCATTACGGCGTAGGTCCAAGTTAACGCACGCCCCTCCAGAAGATTCCCTATGTAACCAATTCGGCTGTGATCCGAGGGAAAATCTCCGGGCACACGGTGGAACACGGACTCACACTGCATAATAAACCCCCGCGCTCCGCCGAGCTTACCGCTAAAGCGGGCGGGGGTCGGAATCGGCGTGAGCCGAACCGGTGCCACTGGAGCCGGCTGGACGGCCGCTGGAACAGCAGGAGCCGCGCCACCCTGGTGAGTCGGGAGGAACGGCTGTTGGGGGTCCAAGCGGTTCAATCGGTTAGTCAGTTCTAATAATTGATGAAGAACCACCTGTTGCTGATAAACAATCTGATCCACCCGAGCCTCGAGGATGGTAAACCGGTGTGCGAGCCCGCCGCCTGCCGAGCCGCTCTGCTGAAGCCGTACTGACATAACGTTCGGCTCAGGAGACGCACACACACAGGCTCAGAGTAGTTCAAACTGTTTATTAACAACAGGGATGTTTGGGTGCGTGTCTGCGGAATGTTAATGTGTTGGTGGTGGCGTCTGCTTCGGACCCAGAGGCAGGAGACCGTTCAGCCGGCAACCCTATGGGAGAAATTGGACACAGGGTGATGAGCA